>CM054006.1:14140229-15513242 GCA_028641665.1 Chelonus formosanus | reverse complement strand
GAGTTGTAACTTCATCTCTGTTACAAGTAAAGAGAGTCTTTGCAAAATAAAGAAATGATAGAAAAAAAGATCAAGGAACGCAGCAAAAAGCTGTCTGAGTCTAGTAGACTCATGACTCGTTTGAGATGTTAATGAACCTCCTACGAGGCAGACGACTGAGAGTCCTGTGGCTTTTCACCTTCTTATTCTCACCTCCGAATGATACGCTCCGTTACATACGTGGCATCCCACGTGCTTTCAAATACATGAAGTCTATCTCCAGGTGCTCATTGAATCCATTAGATTAGTGACTCATCGAAGTTGTAAATAAATCTGCGAGGTGTGAAAAGTTTTATTAAAATAGTCATTTTTTTTCTTGTACACCATTATAATAAATTATGGGTATTCTTCAATTTTGCATATTCAATGCATAAATTTTCAAGATATCTCAGCTGTGCATTTTTTAATAGCTATGATTTATTCTGTTTTTGATAAAAGTAAATGAAACTTGAATGGCATAAAGCTTCTATGTCAATGTTTTTTAAAAATCAATGCACTCATGTAATCAATTATTGCAATTATTTAGCATTATATTGCAGAGTAAATTTTTCTATTCAATGTTTTTATTCTAAATGTAATTAGTGATCAGTTGATATTAATTGATTGTTTGTAATAAATGCGTAGCTTATACATTTATTTTTTTGTAATTTTAAGTGAAAAAAATGATATCCATGTTTCTAAGCTCTAATAACAAACAAACGTGCCCTACTTTTTACACTTTAGCTCATGATTACAGTAACATATGCTTATTTTTGCAATGTGTTACAATAATAATGGAACAAACATATTTCTAAAGTCAGAGTGTGTGCAATTTCATTCTTACTCTATTACTCTATCATCACACAACGAATAAAATAACCTGCATGTTGACAGACTATCATCAGATTCTTGTATATTCACAGATTGATTTAATATTTTATAAAATTTTCTTCTTTCTTTCTTTCACAAATGTTTAAATATTCGAATTTTTTATTATTGTTTATTATTATAAATAACCTAATATCGTTATTCGACTGTTCAATTTTACAATTTTCTCGTTAAATAAATCAACCCTCTAAGTTTGACGAAATGTTGGTAAGCCAGAGAAATATTTAAGAAATTATTTATTCACAATTGAAAATGTTATTTCAATAATCAATACTGGAATATTTTATTGCTGATTCTTGAAGGTAAAATTATTAACAAAATGTCAACTTGGACTCAAAAGTATAGTCATCTACGACAATCGCAAATATCAATCAACTATGACAGCTTCATCAGTCGTATATCTTACAGTTTCATTGTGGTCAATGTCAAAGTTATTGACGGAAGTATCAAAACCATTAAATGCTTTTGGAATCTAGGGATTGGTATTAGTAGTTAATCCGATGGTCATGACGATCAATTTTAATTACTTTGTTAATAACGTCTTTGAAGACTTTCCATGTAACCAGAATTGTACACTGTTTGTCATACCTAAAGTATTAAACGCTTGTATGAATTTTAATGAAGTCTTTGAAAATATGTCACGAATGTATTTTTCAACAGTATATTGTCTGTGCCGGAAAGACAACAAATATCCTGCTGTTTATACTCATGATCTTTTTGGTAATACTGAACCTGTGCTTTGGCATTTAATTAGACAACAAACATTTCGTGGAGATGATTAGACCTTTTATTGTCGAAGTTTTCAAAAAGGTATTCTCTTCGTTGCATTAAATTAAATCATCTTAAACTTAAATGATTTTTTTCCATTTTAATTTTAAACGATCAGATCCAATGTCAGTTCCATACCTGATGGTAGGAATATACCGAACAGATCCTTTATCAAACTTAGATTTATAGCAGATGATTCATATCATGGTGAAGAACTTGAAAATCTTCTAAATACAATCGTCGGAGATAATTTAGATTGATTAAAAAATGTATTAAACATCAAATTTCGTTATTACGTTCCACCAAAGTCTGTTGATGTTAGAAGATACCCAGTGTACATGCATGATAATCTGTTTGTTGATTTTCTCACGATCCAAATTTTGATGACATATTCAAATAAACACTGGCACATTTCTTATCGTACAAATCAGAAGAATTATGTAATTTTGTCACATCATCAAGGTTTTAGTATACCTCTAGAGAAAATTGTCAACTTTTATATATTATGGACTCTGATATCTCTTCTTTTAGTTTTGGCTGCAACATTTTTTGTCATGTGGTTAAAAACATTTGCCATTTTTGATATTCTTCGAGTTACGACTAATGGAGGAGCATTGATTCTAATTGATACTTTGCCACTGAGAATATTTTTTAGAGTAATTCTGATCAATTTTACTGTGATTCATTCAACGTTAAGTAGAAATTTAGCTGGTCAAAGTTGTGAGACCAAACATCGATTCGATTCAAGATTTAAAACAACCACATATTAATACAATAGTAGTTTATGGATTCACTTTTGTAAGCATGAAAAATCCAGAAATTACAAAAAAGAATATTATCAATGTTTATAATATGCCAGAATGCACTAATTATGTCACTAAAATGCCTGATGTAGTTTATGTAGGTCTTGAAAAATATATAAAATATTTTATGTTTGTAGATGATACGGGAAATAATAAATTTTATGTGATTTATTGAATAAAAGCAGTAGAATTTTTAGTGGTATAATCGTTTAAATAACTACACTAATATAGTAGACTAATTTCTGAAGAAAATACAGTTTTTGAATGATACCTAATATAATATTTTAATATTGCCAGTGACATATTAATTATTTGTTTTTTTTTTATGTTTGATGTATTAATTATAAATTAATCATTTTATGAAACTAATAACTTCAAAAATTGTTCTGGTAATTATGCAGGTTCTTAAGGTTTTATCGCATACCTCAAAGGCTTTATTGTGAGAATTCAGAATAATGTAATTGATAAAGTGTAATTACCATAATTAGTATTAAAGCTCATTTTTCAAGCTTCATGAAAAAAAATGTGATATAATTAAAATAAATGAAAACTATAACTACCTTTCAGGTTTAATATAACACGATAAGACACGTATAGAAGTAAAGTTAATTTTTGCAAGCACAAATATGGTATTGGTTCATTAAAAAACAACAAATTAAATAAGTTGAAGATTATAATTAACTGTCTACAAGTTATACGGAAACTTCTCGCGAACTTTGATCGCACGTCTAAGGAATTATTTAATGTATTTTACTTGTATAGTTGGAGGAGAATACTTCCCTATGGTATTTATTTCGTGGCTTGTGTGTAATATTTTACAAACGTTGTCCGATATTACTGAAGCATTAATTTACGCCTTGCAAGATGTCCTGCTGAGTCGTGATGAATTTATGTCAAGTTGTTTTACCAGTACACGTCTAATACTATGAATCCATTTGATAATTATATTTTCCTGATTTCAAATTATTAATAATTATCTAAATATTGGCAAATAATTTCTAAACGATTTATGACACTTAATGATCATTAGGTCTCTCCAGGTCACTGTGCATTTAAATTATGACTCTAAACTCTGCAATTTATGCTACCTACGTACAAAAGTATTCGATTTCTTTCTTTACTACGTGAAAAAAATACTTTTCGCTTGATCTTGATGAAATATTTTACACTTAAAAATAATCCTTATGTCATTGATGAGTTATTTCCTGGCGTTCAGCTCAAGTAATCATGTATGCATGACTTGGAATTGCTTTGATGTTTTTCACGAATCGTCTATACTACGCAGTAAACTCGAGCGCTTTATTTTGCCGCAATCGAGATCGAGCGTAGGTGGACAGTCTCAGGGTTTGAACGATCAAAGAGAGAAAGAGCGGTAAGAAGCACGTGATATATCAGGATAAATCTCAAGCGATTCAATCGACATGAGATTCCGGAGATGTGTGGATAAAATGGATAAAACTGTGGGAAAGGTTCGCCAATCTCGTCCAACAATCATTTTAACTTTTATTAGAATAAATCTGAGACAATATCAAAAACATTAAACTTATTGACAATCATAAAATTGAAACACAAAAAAAAGTTTAGTGGTTTATTTTGGGTCGTTTATTAAATTATTTATAATCTGAAAATAAAACAAATTGAAGCGAAATGATTGGAAATCGATGTTTTAGTGATTTTAAATGATTGACAGTGTGAGGAGTTTATAATTTAGCTGGACAGAATTTAGTCTTATTTTGAATGAACGATGAGTAGAGAGAAACGATGGACAAAAGCCGATAAACCGAGTACGGGCATGCGGTGGCAAGATCTTAAGGACACGGAGCAGATCCACTACTTCTGATCCTGTATTCCTTCTTCCGTTGGTAGTCGAATGTAAGCGGTGCTGTTTTAGTGTAGCGACGACAACGACTGCGTCCCGCAAAAACTCACCGAGAGTCAGCGGAATGTAGTTTTGCGAAACTTCGACGTTCGGACAATTCGATCGCACGCCCAAAGACTGGACATTAGCGTGTCGAGGGTATTCTTTTTGAATTTTTATTTACTCTGCTTAGAATCCCATTATTTTTTTTTCAGCGATAATAATCGATGAGTTATCAAAGATTCATGAAAAAATTTAGATTGAAAATTTAAATCAATATTTCAAATGGTATAAGCATTATAAATTACACAAAAAGATAAATTTTTATGTAAAAAAAGATAAAAAATGGCAATGCTATCACTAAAATGATGGAAAATAAAAGTAATCATGGTATTTAATGAAGTAAATGATTTAATTCACCGGAAAAGTGTTATCAAATTAAATAAATTAATCTACAGATTTTTCTTTCATCGTATCGGCTAGATTCCAGGTAGTCCGAAGCTTCTTTCATTTCTATGGTCTTACTTAAGGCACGTACAGTCGCTAATGATGCAATCGGTTCATCAGATACCCAAGTCTACGTCTTCCTTGTTTTTCTCTCTTTTTACTTCATTCACCATGTGCTCTCTTTATACTCATTGCTCACCTGACCGACGCGTGGGTCGTTTCTGTGATGAGTATACACACACATACTTTTTTCTCTCCATTGAAATCTCAACAAACCTTCCGATTATCTTAATCTTTTTTTTTGTGATTCACACGTTAGATCGATTGTGATATCTCACCTGATGGTTTCTTAAAAATATCAAGAAATACCGTACGATATCAGGTTTCTTAATCGTCTTTTTTCATTGATGAAAATTGAATCGATGGTGATTTGATTTTATTCATTGTAATTATTATTCATGGACATAGCCCACAAATTGTGCTGTGAAGTAGTCAAAATATATTGTTAATAATTAAAACATTTTCGAGTAAAAATTACTTAAATTTAAATAAAAAATATTTTCAATAAAAATAAAATTTAAAGATGATTATTTTTATCAAGTTTAATGATTTTACTACAGCTTTGACTTATCCTAATTAAGGATACATTTTATCTTAAAAAATCTTTAATATAATAAAATTATTTTTCAGAGTATACTTTTGAATGAAAATAGAAATTAATCTGTGTGTGCTTTGATCTATTGAATCTATTGATTTATTGATAAATTGATTTTTTTTTTCATTCCGATCAGTTAAGGATAGTCAGATATTGAAGAAATTGTTAAAAAAAATCCAAAAAATGATTTATGATTGTGTCAAGTTAATAAAAATACTAGTAGTTGATTAAGCCATGAATCAAGATAGAAGTAAAGATCAGTCAATGGCTCAATAATTTTTCCTATCATATATCAAGTAACCGGAAGAAGTTTCTTGAGCTATCGTGAAGACGTGCAATGTTGCCGACAAAGTCTAAAACAATAAAACAATTTAAAAGCTCCCATAAAGTGTCTATGTAAGTACAGTGATATTCTCTTTCTCCATCTTTATCTTCAAAAGCCGATGTCGCGCAATGCATACCGATACAATGGTTGAGAAGGATTGGAATGGATACAATGAAGCAAGTGCTTAGATACCATCAACTCACGTATGTGATCGCTCTTGATGCACTCGCATACCTCAAAGGCATTCGGTTTTATTAAATAATCCATTCAATAGAAAAAATTATTGATCGTGTCTTGTTGAATAACAAACTCTATTCACTAGTTAAAAAAGTTTATTTGATAAAATTCAAAAAATTCTCTATATACAAGAGTATAAATAAAACTAGACATAAGGAAGAACCAGAGATCGGCAAAGTAATAATTTGTGAATTGAGAAGTAATGAAGATAATTATTTGGGTGGAATTCAATTGCAATACAGTGAGGAATTGGTCAGAGCGTAGAAGCTAGTAGAAACAGTACTCAGTGACTAGACAAGTATGGCAGTGTGTATCTACGTACTTGTCTGCCGATCAAGATAGGGGAGATATATGAAGCTGCTGAGGTTCAGCATCTTGTAAGTAACCTGCGTGTGCAACTGCTATTGCTCCATCATCGAGAATATTATTTTTTTAATATTAGATTTCTTATCATTTTTTACTTACAATCATTCCCAATAACAAAAACATATTTTATATGCTTCTTATTTATTCTAAAATCCAATTTTATGAACAGATAAATTCAAATAACTTCATACTAAAAATCAACATTCTGCAATACTTATTGATAACCAAAAAATTTCAGTTAACTCGTACAATATTTATAAATATTTAATAAATTATATTTATAGTGAAATTTATTTATAATAACATTTGTTTGTGATTATATACTTGAACATAAATGTTTATTATCCTTTGAATCAAAAAAGTTTATTATTTATATAAAACATTTATTATACTTGCTTTTATTTTTTGAATTACTTAAGAAAACAAAAAATATTGTTTTTTTATAATTACTTCTAATAAATATTATAATATATCCTATAGATAATTAAACTTGACATTTTTAATAACTCGAAGCGAAATCCATTAAACAGAAAGCAACACTCAACAACCCTATGATGATACAAAATACATCAACTAAGCTTACTTAATATCTCCGTAATAACAGTTATCGCATTATCACAGTTTATGTATTCAGATTATAGACAAAATATAGCTGTGAACACAACTCAAAGAATTTCATATTTATGTAATGATCCTGCTATAAGCATATGAGATCAATTCCTGCAGGCTACTGAATTTCTTTTCACTTTTATTATTTTTAAATATTATTCATATTATTTATTGAACTAAACCTATAAATTTGAAATTTTATGCCTAGTTGTTTATACTGTGTAAATAGAATTTCTTAGAATAGAGAAGAAAGATCGTACATTTTCGACTAAATTGGCTGATCACTTGAGCATGAGAATGGAAAGCATGATCTTCAACAACCACCAAGTCCAGGTGTACAATATTTTCCCGACGGCGTTTGGCATCAATGAAATTTATGTCTGGCCATAATCCTCAACGATCGACCTAACTTCAATGACGTGAAGTTACAGCAGAGGCTAATTCATGTACTTGTTTGGTGCAAGTTTAAAGCTTAAACATCAGAGCGAAATTGGAAGATGCGCTTGAGTAAATTTTCCATCAATTATTGTTTATTTAATGGCTTGTGTAACTATAATTTTATCATTTTCACTCACAAGTTATGACAATAATTTTGCATCTATCAATTAAATTCTGCTACATTCAATAAACATTTGCTTCTCATACAATTCAAAATAGATAAAAATGCTGACATATAATGGGAGATTAAAGATTGATCATTTATGTTAATTTATTTGTGAGTAGAGTAAAGCTATGGGAGTTTTTCTCTTTATTCGATTAAATCGCAGCTTCAAAAGCCGGTTTGACGTATAATCCACGTGCAATCCTCTAAGAGACGTGAGAAAAGAACAAAGTATGAACTAACACCCAGTTGACCCTGGTCAATAATATTGTGGTATATAATTTTATAATATCTCATTCATTTCCAACATTTTATCATTTTTTTCCATTAATTTACATGAAAACTACATTAAAAACAGATCAGCATTGACAGCCGTAAATAATTCCTGATGTTTTAATAAAATTTGATGATTTAATTAAACATTGGATTCTTGACTGAAGTCGGTCTGAAAGAAGGAATGTTTTGGTTTAGTTAAAAGAAAATATTTTATAAAGTATTTGAAGTTCTTTACAGAAATCAGTCATTCACTTGAAATTTTTACTGAAAAATTTTAATACACCTCTACTTATCAGTGACTCATTAGTGATACAAAATAAAGCACAACTGTTCAGCATAACGGAACTGATGATCCATCAAGATGTGAGAAGAAAAAAAAAATTTTTTTAAAGACAATCGATAGTTGTACAAGCCAAGTTGAAGGGTTGAAAGTCCAGCTTCATCCATCCTGAACGTAAGCTATGTGCTACCCAATATGATTTATGCTCATACTCATACGTTAGGATTTATGCTCACGCCATTTTAGTATGTTCACTCGCTGTACGATCTATCTATGGGAATGTGCAATTTGTCACGGTCCAGCAAGCACATTGTTTCAAATCGTATCTTAATGACAGTAGAATATTTCCTTTTTATATTCTGATATTCTTTTAAAATGGTTATGAGTAAATTTATACAATCTTTGGTGTAAGATGATGGATCGATTGGTGATGATGGATTCTCTTATCTAATTCTATTTATCGCACTTGTGAATCTTAAGTTGTTCTCGAGTTTGATACCTTGAAAGTGCTTTCGAGATTAATCTGAACAATTTTGTGGCATTATTTATCACTATTAGAAACTTTGAACGATAAAAATGTTTCTAAGTTAAATTATTACAATTTTTAAAATAGAACAAATTATGATAGAAATTTGTTTTTTGTCTTTCTTTGTTTTTGGAATTTTAATTTAAATACTCATACTACTTTAACAAACCACAAACGTCCAACACTTAAAATTAAATTAAGGCTAAAAATTTTAAAAATATTATAGATTAGTAAATTATTTATTAGCTAGTCATTTATAATAACATAGATTCATGAATCGATATTTTTTTTGGTGCCATGAATAAAAATGTTATTTTAAATGGTTTATTTTACACGTGTTGCAAATATAAAGTTGATTATTATGAATTAATTTAAAATAGCTGACATCTATGGTACTAAAAATCAAATACTTTTTTTAAATTTAACTTATGTATCTAATTAGTAACAAGTAATAATAAATGAGTACAAATAATTATAACAAATACTATTAGAGTATTCTTTAACAAAAATAAAATAGAAAAGTTTTGTAAAATGATTAACCTTTTTTTAAAAAATATATTACATATATGATATATTTCCAACATTGAAAACAATGAAATCTGCTAACACCTTATAAAAATATCCATTCATTAGTTTCCACTAAACTCTAAAAATAAGTTCTATTCTAGTTTATCTCAAGAAAGTTTTAACAAGCCAGTACTTCTGTCCCAATTTCCTCCACAACAGCTTCTAAATGATGAATTAAAATAAATGAAAATATTAAAATGAGTTCGCTAGTGCTGAATGACTTGCAATAATCAGAAGCATAGAAAATAAATTAGATAATATACCCACAATGTGATATTAATTAGAAAAAAAATTTGAAATGATTAAATTCGGTTATCGAAAAAATATCATATCTATTGTTCCATTTCCAATTCACAATCACGAGAGCAATAATATAGCTAGAACGCCCACACTTTCTTCCGTTCAATGCTTAATTTACAGGGTGGTAACATACGCAGTTGGAGCCGGGAGGAAAAATTTCCACCCACTCATTTATGCACATACTCGTGATCAGTATGCCGCACCAACGTGCAACTGAACGTGAATATAAGTCTCCCTTAAGGCTAAAGGCGTATATCAAGTAGCTGACGAGTTAGTTTTTTATAAAACATTGAAAATGAACAACTTGCCAGAGGCTTAAATAACGAAGAAGGTTAAACGAAATTGCTAAACGTTTCTTCAAGGTATTTCAACGCCTTGATATTTAAATACCACCAAAAAAAAATCTAATAGTTTGAATTTTTATAAAATTCTTACTTCCCCAATGTCATGCGTCAGCTTGATTACTCTTCAAGTCGTAAAAGTCAATAATTAATCAAAATTTCTTGTACAATTAACTTCACAATTATCATTAAAATGTTCATGGTGGTTTTGTGGTCTTTTCTTTGGATTCCTATAAATTCTGTTGTAAAATAAAGCCACAAGAGATATCTAAAATCTAATCTATGTGTATTTTACTTTAATGATTATCAAGATTTATCATCTAACGAGACAAATGTTCTAAAAATCTAAACAGCTTTCCAGTTGTATTTCATATTAAGCATAAAATAAACTTACGTGTAGAGAAAATAGCAGCTGGCCATTATTAGTTTACGGTTGTTAGCTGCTGGTGATCTAGGAATGTTGGTGAAGGAAGGAAACGAAGCTAAACCGTAGTACGCGATGGATCTTCACCGAGGCAATCACCTCCTGGGTGGTCTCATCCACTGCCATCGGCAATTCTTCTTCTTCGTCTTCCTTCATCTCTCTGTATATTGAGACATTCGCTATACTGCTCTCATTCATAACACAAATTCATCTTCAAAATGTATTTTTAACAAAAAATACCGTAAATACTCTTAAGTACCAAGGGATTTGGAATTTTTTTTGTTTAAATTACACCATAGACTTGGTGAATTCCAAGTTATGCCCAGTCATTTTCGATTTGTCCTCAAGGCAAAACAGTTTTGCATCTTTTTCGGAAATTGCACCTAATTCCGGTGTTTTGAAGCCGTGATAATGAAAAAGAGCATTGGAATAAAGATGGATTAGATCTATTTTTTAGATGACTTAATTCTTATGAATTTAGTGTTTTCAAGGTCTCTAATTTGAGATTTTTTGAAAATAGCAATGGAGATCAAAGATTAAGATGAACATTTCATTCCTTTCATTTTCATCTATTATTCAAATTTATTATCAATAAAAATTAGTTTCTGTTTTGAAAAATTTAACTCGTTTATTCATTTATAATTTTTGAAAGTCTATAAATTTTTTTGAATTAATGTTCTTTTTATTATTACTGCTATTACTTCTTCAATGACTCCACACGAAAAAAAATATTGATAATTTTTGCTAGTTGAAAAATATAAATAAAAAACAACTTAAAAAGTTAAGTAAAAATGACGTTCATTTCAGTTTTATACATATATGGTGATTTCAATATACTTAGCTCCATGTAAGGTAACTAAGATCAGCATGTAAAGTTGTCCCTGTGAATTTTTTCCTATGCAGACACGTTCTAGCAGCTGATCTTCTTAATCAGGATCTTCCATGATGTACTACCTATTTAAGTTTTTTACGTGTGAGATTTCATTCTAGATTTACAGGTATTCCTATACAATAAACTAAGCTTGTACTTGCAAAGTAGCTTTTCTTCTTCTAGGTTCTTAGTGCTTGTCAGTTAGTTTGCTTCTGATATTCTCTTCCAAAACTTTTCTTATTAACAAAACTTGAATATTCTTGAAAATACTGTGTTTCTAGGAAAGTGATTTTTAATACTTTTTGTTTCTTGAAGATTATTGTTATATATGTAAAAGGATTTGTTAGTTTGAATAGTTTAAAACAATAATTTCAAAAAGGGCCTGCTAATACCAACCCCTAAAATAATAAAGACAAATGTTGATGTCTCTAATGAAATGAGACGAAAGTTGACATCAAATAATTTCACTTCAGTTGCTTTGTCTCTATAGATTGATGTATCTCTCACATGACTTGTATAGTTAATTACAAAAAACTAAGTAGTATAACTTATTAAGTATAATAAATATTTTTTAATAAGTGTGGAATCATTTGATTAAATACAATTGACATGAAACGTGATTTTAGAACATTCTAAAGTATTTTTTCATAGCATCGTTAAAAGCTTTATTATATCTTCTATGAAATTCACTTGTTTTCTTGGTTCAGGTTTTATTAACAATTTGGTAAAATTTGCACAAATAATAGTATCAATTATCAGGAAATATTTAAAATCCATCACGAAGCATATTCGCAGAGAGATAGAATTTCTTGATATACTCAGACTTTAACCAATACTCCATTCAGAGATTATCCTATTTCAAATTAAATGAGCATAATGTATGGATGGTTATTAAAACAGTTGTTGGAAAATAAATGATTTTAGAGTATTAATACTCGATATAATTGCTTAGAAAATTAATTATGGAATAAATGTGCTTTGGAAATTAAATTAAATTCTTCAGTTTTGATATTGATGAATAAATGGAAGATGGATGAATGTAAAAATGGTAATAACTGTAAGAGTTTAAAGCTACTTTCAATTTATCTAGATGTAAATCATTAGTCACTAACTCACTTGCAATAGTAAATGGATAGTCATTAAGATGTTTTGTTCAATCAAAATACAAGCCATCACAGTTATTATCTAAACAAATAATAATTATTTAACTATTAAGGCAAAAGAAAATAAAAATTGAATAAAATAATTAAAATAATCACTGCAAGTAAGTCGTAGTTTTTTAAACTTATAATTATTATTACACCAGTTTTTAAATCCACCATTTTAAAAATTAGTAATTGATTTAATATTCTTTAATCATATCTGAAAAATTAAAAATGTTTAAATTAATTTTTTTACCATGTCATTCAAATAAAAATCAGTAAATTGTTATAGGCATTTATACACTCTTGAAGTTAGATTTTTTCAAAATCAAGAAGCAACCCAAAAAAAAACGGAATCATAGATTTCTCTACACTATTTCCTGAGTACATCATTAACATAAACTTAAATCTTTCAGTAAGCAAGAGTCACAGATCACGATCATGCATAATTAGTCCACGATGTTACTTTACAAAGCACGAATATGTTTTTTTATTTAAATAAATTTTCAATTCATGTTAATATTTATTATAATATCTTTTATAACAACATAACTTTTCTTGGACTATGAATTGTAGTCCAGACGTGAGAAGCAAGAAGCAAGTTAGATCGTTTATTTTGTAGGAGAAAATTACGAGCAAGTTATGGTATTGTATTTATAAGTATATGTGTTCCATAAGGATAATAATGTACTGAGTATACATTTGAAACGACGTAAAGTCGATTCAATGGTGTCGCTCGATCGATTTTATAGATCGCTAATTCATGCAAACGCTGCACTTAATAACTACTGACCGGAGGGCGTAATTACGTAAGTTATCCATCGGTACATATGCACCAGGTGAGCTCATACATCTAGTGCACCATGTGGGCGAGACTTAACGTATTAATAGCATGGAATCTACAATCATATAACCTTTATTTATTTAAGACCATATTTACTGATATTTTTTCAGATAGAAATGTTCAAACATTCTGATAGAAAATTTGAGAAAAAAATTTAACGTTTAAATGATTTTATTTTATTCGTTCAGTGTGACATTTTTATGATTCAAATTTTTTTAAATTTATGATTTTGTGAGTCAATTTCAAGTAACTCTGGTGAATAGTTCTCTTTTGCTTTTAAACTTAAGAGAACTCAAAGAATGTTCAACAGAATTTTTAAAAGGAAATTAACAAAGGACTCTTTGATGATATCAGGTTAAATATAAGACTGCTTTTTATAATGCGTGTGAAATTTGTAGAGTCACGTTGACACTTTTTTATATTATCCTCATCCCTATCTCTATCGTTGTCTTTTGAGTGCTTGTCAAGTGCACATCACTGTCTGATGTACACCAGGCACTTTGGATTCAAAATATAATTCAATTAAAATGTCTAGAATTTTAGAGTATCAAATCACTTTTCAATTCATGTATGATTGCATAGAGAGTAGCATAATTGAGATAAAACTTCTCATGACGTTATTTCAATTCATCTTCTGTAAATATTATTTCAACTATTAAGTACAAATAGTAACGAGACATAAATGAGTAATACCATCTTCATAAAATAAACATTTTGGAATCATTCATCTGAGTCCATTATTTTCAATCAAAAACTGAGTTTTTTCTGGTAACTTTCATATTCTAATCATTTTATTCAAATGGTTGAATACTTTCTTGAATTTATTATTTACATCATTTTTAGTCAACTTTGAAAACATTTCATGAACACTTTTTTCAAATACAATGTATCTAATTCAATGTTAGAGTAGTTATCCCGCGAGAGCGATTATTTTAATTTTTTTTTAAACCAGATTATTTTTATAAAAAACAAAAAAATAAAAATATTTTTCCTCTGAACAAAAAAGATCTGACGTCTAGAAATGAAGATATTTGCAATTAAAGATTACGATTTTAACATGTGGTCTAATGGTAGAACGTAACCTGTTATAGTTTTTTTAATAATAAATCCAAAACGGAATTTAAGATTGCATTTAAAAAAAAATTGGAAAATCAATGAATATGTAATGAATGCTTTAGTAAAATTTCATACAATTCTGGCATTCAGTTATTGAACAAGAAATTATTAAAATTAATTTTCCGACACTAAATGGAAGAATAGTAATGTGGTGGTACATACATATAAGTAATGTCGATGTATTGGTTCACGTCCGTATAAAGAATTGTTTCAAATTGTAGAAAAAAAATTAGTAATAATATTTTATATATATTATTGAATATTACTTATATCGTATTATAAATAATATCTGAGTATAATTTGACGGAAGTTTGGATATCTATTGGATATTTTTGTTTATATATCACTAATTCTACTTGGCTGGGGCACAATGAATTTTGATACGAGCTCTCGGGGGATAACTACCTTAAGAGAATCATTTTTTATGCAAAACCGACCTTCTAACAAAAATCTTCATCTTCCAACGGTTATAAAATTATAAATGACATTAAAAAAATATTTGTGCATAAGTTAGATTTTACTCATTTTTTTAATGACATTAATATTAAAGCTGCAGCTTTAATATTAAAAACTTAAAAAAAATGGGTTCAGATGTTGAAATCAAAAAATTATTAAGAAATTTTGATCAAAAATATAATAGTTCAATTTATTTACCTCTTTATTAAACTTTACAAATTTAAAAATTGAAGTTTCCATCAACTTTTATAATTTAATTAATTTTTTCTGTATTTTACTGATGTTTATGTTGTAGATAAGTTGCATATGAATCCCAAATTTATATGTCATGTAGGTATCCCTAAAAATCACATAATTAAGGCTTGTTATCAGTCAGAAATAATGTTCACAATATCGATGACATGAAAATAACATAGCTATGGCAAGATTTGATAAATTGAACGATTAATAATAAAATTAAAATATAAAAAATTATCAAGTTAAAATGTTGATTAAAGCTTTCAAGTTGTCTAAAAGACAGGAAACAGGTGGTTCGCAACAGAATAACTACACGAAGAAGTCTAATCTCTCAACGGCGATAATGACGTTGCGTGTAAACATGAGTTTTTGAAAAATTATGAAGGGAAAGAATAAAGAAAAAGAAAGAGTACTCAGAGATCAGCAGATAAATGCACCTCTTCACGAATCTCTCTGCATATGAGGTCCACATGAAAATATCACCTGGTTTTTGGGTTCGACGTTTGATGATTCGCCGACCTAACATTAAATACAGGTATCAAGAAGAACACAATCAACTCTTTCTATACCATCCGCAACCTCTGATTCATTCGAACCCTTTTAATTGAAATTGAAAAAATAGAAGCCAACGATTCCTCGAATAAAATCAATAAATTTGGAAGCCAAAGTAATACAAATCATAAAAAAACCCCATCGAAAATATTTTGACAGGGCGTTTTAAATGATAATACCTTCTCTCTTATATAAAATAAATATTTTTTTTTTAAGTAATAAAATTGAGTGCTTTATTGACATTTATTTGATTTCATTTTTTTTTCTATCAAAATTGCTTTATTTTTTTTTCAGAATTTTACTATTCTTTTTTTTACATTTGAATTTCTTCTTTTTAATTGTATTGATTTAACTTCAATCTTTATGCGATAGGGAAAAATGACTGGAACGAAACTAATTCTATACATAAGAAAAGTAGTTTTACATTAAAAGATTGAAATTTGGTTAGAACCTTATCAAAGTTTTATGTAAAACAAGTTAAAAATTATTTATAGTGAATGTTAACGGTTATTGACTTAGATATTCTCTCAGAGATATTTTTATGTTCAGTCAAGGACATATAAATGGAACTGATAACATTAATATCCTTGTTCTATAGATTGTAAAGTTGATTTGTAATTCTTTAAGTACGAGTCAAGCCTTTTGACTGACAGATATCTATCACTAAAGTCTAAGTCTATTATATACACTCTTGACTCTACAGTAGACTAAAAAAAATACTCAAATCGTTGATCGAGCCAATCAATATGTATACATACCAATTGAATTCTGAAAGAAAAAAGCAAGTCATGATAAAAGGTATATTAACATTATTGATCTAAAAAATGGTAAATTTGAATCAATGATCAAAATCTTTACCATTAATACAGTAATATAATAACAGTACATTGAAAGTGATAATTACAATTATTGACTATCTGTTCACAAAAAAATCTCACAATACCGTTACTCGCATTGCCAACCGACAATGGAGTCAACAATTTTTTGATAATGATGACAGTAATTAATGAAATTACTTGACTCAAATTTTCAGCATACCCTGCAGCACTATTACCAATGTGACAAATTAACGTGACAGCTCAATTTTATCTTTAAATTACTAAGCCACATTTGAAAAAAGAAAAAACATTTTTTGCAATAAGAGAACTTTTTTAGCACAGTATGAAATACGGAAACTTACGCAGCAAAAATACTTATGCCGAAAGAATCAAGAAATTTAAAACAGGAATTGAGTTAAAATTTTTCATTCATGATTATGCAATGGACTTTTAATGAAATTATAGTATGAATAAAAGAATTAAACAAAAAAAATGTTGGAAATGGAGCATAAAAATTAAATTAATAATCATTTAAAAATTATAAACAATTGATTTGTCCGGACTTTTATAATTTTTATTCGTCTTTCCATTCAACTATAATGTAAACAATAGGTTTGATTATTTTTTTTGATAATAAATGAGTTTACACTTTATAAATTCAATAAAATTGAAGATAAGTATTTAGTAAAATTGCATAATTTATAGTATTGAAAAGATATATCAATAAAAATTTCAATGGTCAATAAAATAAAAATGATAACATTGATAGTTTTGTACTTGAAGAAAAACAATAGACTGAACAAAAAAAAAATCTCATAATCTTATCGATGTAGAACTCGATATCGTAAGGCTGCAGACGCGTGCCAAATGGATGTATTATCTTGCTTCAGCCTGGCGCCTGTCACAAAGTCATCATATAGAATATATGACATTTATTTTCTTGTAGAGAAAATATTGTCTCTTGAGTTTACCCGCTGAGTGATCATTATTTACTTGCTTTTAATGTCTGTCGGAACGCTTTAATCTTTATCCTCATAATATTGACTGACATGCCAAATCTCAATGATTATTACATCAATTTTTAAAAGCCACATTTTCGGCTGAGAAAAATTTTATGCATGATGAAGACTTGTTGGATCCACGTGATGAGAAAGCTGTTGACAACATACGTGACTACACGCGAAATACTTTTATGAGCTGCTAGTACGTACAAATAAAACACCAAGCCATAGCTTGCGACGATGCTTACTGGCAGCATAAATTAATGTCTTGAGATTTGCCGAGGCTGCGTGTGTCTGCCGGAAATGGATTCCAGGATCAAGAAGAGTGCTTGCAAGTGCAATTAGCACGGGATAAACAAATTCATCGTTCACACACTATCTTTTCTGAGTTGCAATAAATTGATCAGTTGAATAATTAATCAAATAAAAAATTAAATTCAATACATAAACAAACCCATTAAGCAAATAATGCAGCAATTATCATCTAGACAGCATTTATCATTTTTACTCTATAATTTATAACACTAATAAACTTCTAATAATTTTGTCTCGTTTGATTAAATTTATTAATGAGTAAATTACTTGAAAAAATGCTGAATAATGAATGGAGAATATTTTATGAAATGTCACGTTTCATAAATCGTA
The DNA here is from genome assembly GCA_028641665.1 of Chelonus formosanus. Classification (NCBI taxonomy): domain Eukaryota; kingdom Metazoa; phylum Arthropoda; class Insecta; order Hymenoptera; family Braconidae; genus Chelonus; species Chelonus formosanus. The sequence goes on along the minus strand of CM054006.1, from coordinate 15,495,271 downwards.
AAACCGATCAATCAAAATTCACGACAAGTCAAATGTCTATATAAAATGTTAGCATTTGAGTAGCTATTGAGAAAGCAGTGGATTATTTCCTGCGAGTTAGTACACCCACGTGCCAAGGTAAACACAGTCCAGGTGTAAGAGAATGATAAGAAGTAAGAGGAAAAATCTAAAAACAAAGAAAGAAAATGATTCGGATTCTGAGCGGAACCAGCTGGAATATATACGAACGCCGCAATCGCGACGAGAGGGAACGACGGAAGAAGAAGAAGGAGATGGAAGGAGGGCAAAGCCGAAGCTAATGGTAATGGTAGCGTGCCAGTGTCTCGCGAGCTGTGCTCCAAAGAGGTACCTTCAACAACCTCTTCCTCTTTCAACTAATCCTCCAAAAGTAATCCCAATTGAAGGCTTCAAAATATATCATCGATCAGTGAAATATGCTCGGATAAAGTGAATAATTAAAGGAATGGGGTGTGTGGTGTAACTGTTTCATTGAAAGAAGTGAAAAATCAGTTAAGAAGATGATGAAGATGTTATCGCGCTCAAAGAGATGATTGTTAATTTGACTATGGGGTAGCAATGTTATTTGGAAGTCGGACACTTAGAAGCCGGGGCATTTTAGCCCTCGGAATAGTGATCCTTCTAAACTCTTTAGGATCATCATCTAGCTATGGACATCGTCATTACCATCACCATCATCATCGCCATCATCATCATCATCATCATCATCATGCTAGACTTGAGTCTCATCCAAAGCCAAATATCCTTTCTTCACCTCAAGGCTCACATAACCCGAGTCATTACATTTCTACCGGGAAGGAAAACCACAGCGAGTCATTTTACAAGTCGAATAAATGGTCTGAGAGTAAAGCAAGGAGTAAAGTGAGCCCTTGGGATGAAGACGGTCGGTCTAAAAGGTACTCCAAGTACGTGGGTTACACAACTTCGCGGTTGACAGTAAAACAACAGCCGATGGCCTACGTTCACATTAAACCAGCGATTTCGACGCCCACTAGAAGGAAGTGTGTGCGATGTATGGTTGTGTATAAACCCTGTCCACCGCCCCCAAAGATTGTGCTTCCTGTTAACAGGTATCAGGAGCCAGCGAAAAAATGGAAAGGATTAATGCACGGTGAGTTTTGTTGTGGAGAACAAGATTTTATGGAAAAAAATTGTTTGTTTTACGTGCGGATTATGGGATTAAATGATTTATCTTGATATACTTTGAAACATCAGTTTACTCTGACATTAAAATTCTTCTCTTTTTTCACAAACAAGAAGGCTTTTCACTTGCATTTTTATCATCTGTTTATTCTATTTATCTTCGATGTTAAGACGATTCATGACAATTTCCCGGAAACTATTTTTGTTAGAAAAATAGGAAAAACGTTATTTTCTTTTACGTGACTCATTAACTTACAAAACGAAATCTTATTTTCAAGCAATTTGTCATTCTTTCTCATTTTCATTTCATTTATCCACTTTTTCCATATGTTATCTAAAAATACTTCCGTATCTATGGTGTTCTATGATACTTTATATATTTCTGTTCATTATCAGAAACGTGTGGTTAAAGAAATCTAAAACATATATCGTGATCTATTTTTAATTTTACAACCACGAAACGTGCGATAACAAGTTCTTTTCTAATAACATTTTTATCAAAAACAAGTCAAACTAATCATTTTCTTGAAAGCAATTTGAAAAAAAAAAGCCCCCATAAAAAACTTGAAAGCAGAGAAAAGATGAAAAATAGGCTGCTGAAAGGTGAGTGTATTGTTCATGAATATATTGGATAAAAAAATATATATACATATATATTTGAAGATCAATTGTACAGTTTGAAGTTGAGTCTTCTCTCAGCTTTGATGTGCAACAATGAGTGGCCTGTACTCACAGGGGCCGTGAATGCGCGTGCCTGAGCGAGAAGATTGCTAATCGTGCGTGGAAAATTTGCACCAAGGAGGTCTCTACGTGGGTAGATCTTTTTGAACTGTTTCTTAGTAGTTAAAATGTATCAAAAAGATTCTTTTTCCACCATCAAGAAAAAAAGGAGTTAATTAATAAAAACGTTTCTCTTTATTGTAATAACACTTAACTTGCAATAAAATTGTTTTATTTGAATAAGAATGATTTATAATGTATTCAAAAGCAATATGTAATCATTAAAGATCCAATAAATCACAAGTGTAGAGTGCAATTGTAACTAAAGAATTTTATTAAAGTGACAGAATTTCAATTAACTGGTTGAGAATACAAGTGATTCGACATATGAAAGACACTTGGTTTCTTACTAATTGTGTAATTACTACTGAGATACAAGCAGTCACGCAGTAGCCGGAGGTTACTAGTCTTCAGGATGGAATTTTTCCTTAGGCGAGAAAATGACGGTTACACCTGATGGCACATATCAATGACCTCGAGAGTCAATGAAACAAAAATTGAGAATCTCGTAACAATCTTGAATTACTGAAGTAATTACATCTGGTAATTAATAAGAGAGTTCCGAGAAATTAATTGTCTATAAGAAAATAAATAGAATGTGAATATCTAATTGCTTCGGCATACTAAAAAGACATTGACACATAATTTACTCTTCTTCCTTCAAACTATCAATAATTATATAGTGGAATATTTAATTACTCAGTCAAATTAATGTTTAATCATATCAGGCTTCAGTAAACGAACTTGGGAGTGGAATAAAAAAAAAATTAATTACAAATGAAAAATTTAGTAAAAAAAGTTGTAAATTAATATAAAATGGATAAATGTTATTAAATACCATTATTTTGATAGGGAAAAAAAAATTATTGCTCAGTGATTATTATGTTGTAGGTAACGTTCTTTCATTTAATCCACATACTTGTGCTAATCATCGTGAGTGTTTGCATAAATATCGTAAAATCGAGAAGCATGTTTGCACAAGGAAAAGAGCAATGGGAGAGACTGAAACAAGTCGCGATCGTGCATGGAAGAGTCACGAAAGGACGAAGGAAAGACGAAGAATTAGAGAGATGAAAAATAAGAGAGAGGCTGAAATAAAATCGCACTCTCTGCTCGTTCTTATGTGATTCGAGAGGAGACGAGAGATTTGCTGCTAACTCTCTCCTGACAAAGCTTACGCGTGGTAGAAAATCGAGTCGCTTGATCATACATGCCGCGAAGGCGGATCATGCGGCACCTTTGAACTTCCGTATCTCTCGGATATCATCCTTATGACTGTGCTTGCGTGAACTTCCTTCCTGTCAATCATTTTTATATTTTTTTGCAATTTTTCCTCAACCTAATTGTTTCTTTAATCATACATGATAAATTACAATCTGTTAAATAAAATATAATAATAAGTCATTTAATTAACAACAACAAATTTTTTATAATTATCCTATTGAACTTGCAAGTATTTAAAAATGAGCAGAATAGAATATTAACAATTAGTAAATCATAAAAATCTTCTTGAATAATAAAAATAAAGAAATTATGAACTCTCTAAAAATGAATCAGTGAGAATCACTGCAAAACAGTTAATATTCACTAATTTTCAGTTATAAAACCATCACTATTTGAATTAGTGCTATTATTATCACTGCAAATAGTGAATATTCACTGATTCATTTTTATAGAGAAGCAACAACAGAATTAATATTGAATACTTCGATGATCTGTTTCAACTTCATCCACTGCAATTTCACCAGCTTCAACTCCGCCCATTTCAACTTTATCCATTTCAACAACACTCGGTTGTTATGCCATTTGAAAGTATAATAACTGATATTAATTGTTTGCTATATATACGAAAACTTTACAAGTATACAGAAAAATAAAAACTGTGTGTAAAAGTGAAAATTTTCACCATTTTACAACTCATGAATATGCATTAAAAACTATACCTTAAACTCTAGTGTGACAAAATAATTTTTCTTTATCTGAAAGTTGAAAAAAATTTTTCCATTTAAAAATAAAAATATATATAGCTACAAAGCAGTGATTTAGATGATTCCTAAATGAAAAAGAAATGGCTCCACTTAACCTTTTGTTAAAAATTCAAGGTTTTTGGGAGGTTCGATTTTCTGCAGGTGAATTTCATGGGTACCGTTGAGCGTTGGAAGCAGGAGAAAAAATTGCCCCCGACACACATGCGAGATTCCAATCTCGAATCGATTATCTTATCTGCATTCTCTTGCATGCTTTATACGTTGGTTGATAGCAGGAGTTTTTTCGAAGGGCTTCCGGCTGTTTTACACACGCCTCATTGTATCCAGAAACTTTTAAATCTTGTCCAACAACTTCCAATGCAAGACTTAAAAAACTCAAAAATTTATATCCATATGTACATATTAATTGAATCTGATAATTCTATCCTGATATTTATATAATTGCAAATTATTCGTAGGTAGAGGTATGTCCTTTAATCTTCATGTACTAGATTATTTTCTGTCACTACCGGTTTGTCTAATCCGAAATAACGTTGCGAGCATACGCTTGGTTCAACGTGTGCACCATCCCATCATCCAAGCGTACACTGGAATGCATTCACGTGTAGTCATCATGAGTAAATAATATTTATATACGTAAAATTGGCTGATGTGTATGTCATTAAATGACTTGAATGTTTTTCAGACGTAATAAAAAAAAAACAGTTAGACATATAAACCATAAATTAGAGGATTTTATACAGGATTACAAGTGTTAGCTATGCTTACACAAGATATAACTTTCACGAAAATCTTCGTTTAAAGATAGTATTGACTAATTATAGCTCTTCCGGGAGACCCTAAGGAAACTACGCCAACTCTCAAATTTAGATTCAATTACCTCATTGATTAAGATTAAATGCATTTAAAACCAAAACAGATTTATAGCAGAAGTTCGTGTTCATTTAGTTTTCTTAGGAAATCATTTAATACTCTGGTTTAAAAAAAAAACTAGAAAAATTAAATAAAATATTTTAATCTAAATCGTATTTATGTCAAAGTAAAAAAAAAATCGATTACGTTGCGTGAATCTTAAACATTTTAACGCTGACACCTGGAAAAATTAATCTGGCAAGAAGCAGACATCTAGTGGAATCTAGATATCAGCGATATAAAATCATTTTTTTATTTTATCTTTAAAAACATTTACAATCGCATTAAAGGTTATAGGCAATAAATTACTAGACAATATTATTAGTGGCGTGTATTTATTAATGATGAGATTAATGAATGAATAAACGGATAATTATTGGTAATGATTGGTGATTAATAATTAATGATCAGTGATTAATAATAAGAAATAATTCAAAAATAAATATCTGAAAGTAAAAGTGTAATCCGACACGTGAAATCGTTTGCTGGAGTTGTATTACCAGAGAATTATTCACAAAAGGGAAGAGAAAAAAATATATTAGCAACCGCAAGGTGCAGCAAACAGCATCAGTAGTATCGTGGATCAATAGACTGGTTCATGTCATTCTTGAAACCACGATCATTCCGACGTGTGCTATGAAATTCGTCATTTAAAACCACAAATGTTGCTTCTCTCCGAGTAAAATTATGTATTATTTGCATTTTAATGAAGTAGAAAATTATATATCGATTATAAATAATTGGAAATTAATAAATAAAATTATCTCTTGATAAACAGAAGAAAATCATTATTTTAGTCGTTTGCATTACAAAAATTTTGTTAAAGTAAATGTTATGCTTCCAATTTATTCAAAAAAAAAATTCTTGTTATTGGTTTTTATAGATAATTTGTTGCCATTGAGCGTATAATTTCTTCGCCCGAGATACCTGATGTTCAATAAAAGGTAGTACTGTAATCAGATCAAGAGTAAAACATGTCACTTGATTCTTACTATAAATCTGATCGATTGTAATTACTGTTCTCATAAAGATCTTGAAGCATTCTCTCGGGTGTGTTATTTGGATTTAATGTGTACTAACACGCAAGAGATATAAAAGTTGCAAGTGAGTGTAACAGTGACTCGTTCGTGCTAATTTTCTCGCTTAGTTTATTTATTGAAGCTTCTTGAAGTTAGCAAAGAACATTAAAGATCTCGTATCTTCGGTCCATAAATAATATTAATATTTTCTTATCGTGAAAATAATTTCAAGTATGTTGATATCAAAAATGACTTGAGAAAAAAATTAAGTTGATACACATATCTATGTGGGATAATTTTACTTGTTTTTCTATTAATAATTATTATAATTGAAGAGTACACTTATAAGAAATCATTCACATAACACACGTTCTTGCATTTCTTCATTTCAAGGCTCTATAGGAGAGCTATTCGTCCAATAAATCTTGTCGATCTTATGTAGGGAACTACTTGCTTTACAACTTCTTTTGAACTATAAATTTTACAAAATATTTCATACATTGAGATATTTTATAATAATTATCATAGGTTGTTGAGAATTTACAAATTTCATGTTCAAATGGGATGAAATAAATGTTTTTATAGGAAATCACGAATTATTTATTGGCTGTAATTAATAATAAATTACAACTATAAAACCATTTTTTACTTTTATAATTAATAATGGAAATTAATAATAATACTTAGAGTAAAATTATTATAATCTTGCATTTTATTGATAATTGACAAGTAAATTTATTTCTCGTACATTTTACATTCTTAAGATTATATGTTTTAAAACAAGATCTAAATTTTTTTTATTATTTCATTTTCCTCAAAAAATTGATTAGGTTGACACTAAACTTTTTTCAATTAATTATTATATGACATTAAATACGATTTATTTCTAGTAAATAGAGAGATAAATATTTCTTAAAAGTATCTTTATTCTTGAGAAATTCATTAAACAAAAAAATATTTGGTGATAAAATTTGAAACAAAATATTGATATTTACTTAAGTCTAAAAGGAAGGAAAAATATCACTACTCTCTAGTAGTTTGGGTGTGACCCGAAAGGTTCACACGACTAACTTCCCCGGGGAATGAAGGATAAAATTTAGTTATTTTAGCATTTTTTTCAGATTTTTGACTCTGCAAAAAAAATGGCTCGATTGATTTTACTGAAAACCTAATCAGTTCTAATTATGCGTCGAATGTAATTAGTTCTACATCGATATTGTTCTTTGTTCTCAATATAATCGAGACGAAAAATAATTTCGAACGCACATACGAACATACACACAGTCATTCACTGGAGAACTATCGTAATCGACTTGACCTTGAAACATGGAGATATATCAAAATTCGAAAAATCAGACTCATTACAATAATTGGAGGGTTAAATATCATTCAACACTGATAATTATTCTTATTCATATGATTTAGTTAAGATAAAAAAAATTTTTCCATAAAAAAGTGTTAATAAGAACAATTTTTAATAAATCAATTGACAAGGGAACGTTAAATATATTCTGCAGGAATTGTAACCATTTTAAAGAGAAATATTTAGAAAGGTATTTGACTTCAAAAGAAACGTTAGTTAGAATCAATAATAACGGTAAGATTTTCTAATCTTGAAAATTTTCAAAAGGTTAAAAAACCATTTTTAAGTGAAAAATTTCAAAATTTTCACGTTTAAGCAATTTAAAAAGGGTTTAGTTTCATTTATGTAGAGGTACAATAAAAAATGAGATTAAAAAGGACAGGATTTAAAAATTTGTTCGTTTTTAAAAAAATAATATAGAGATAAACAGAATGATTTATTGAAAAGACAAAAAAGAATAAATTCCTCACAAATATACATTACACACAATTTCTTTATTTTCCTTCTCAATTAATATTTATGATTTAACATCCACTACTTAGTTACACAAAGTAACCTTATCTGATAACATGAAATTAACTCTATCACATTCCAATACCATGAGCTTATTAATCTCTAATCTAGTATGAAGCAAAAAATTTAGACAGCGACAATATTTAGTAACATTATCCTATTAACGTGAACTAAATCCTTCTTTGAATCTTTTCCTCGTTTCAATAATTTTTTGCCAATAAAATTAAACGACATAAATAATCGTACGATACAAATGACAAGAAGCTTATCAGGCTCCATGAAACGAAGACGAGACTAAAGGAAGCATGAATTCAACTTCCGGTCTTATAAAAACTTCTTAGGCTCGCGTTCTGAGTGTCGCTTTCCTAAATTCTCTATTTTTGCTCAACTTAGTGGTTTATTGCAGCGTTTAACGGAGGTATATTAATTGAAGTGCAATTTGCCAGATAATGATTACCTTTCAGAGCCTGCAACGGTTTGATATCCGTCAAACAAGCGTAGAAATGGCGTCGTAGATGTTGCTAGTGGCTTAATCGAAACATTGCCAACTTGGCAGACCACCTAGGCGATAAAGAACTGCATATGATAACGATCATCAACAACAATTGTCTAATCTCACAATCTTAATCGATTCTCTCTTAGGAGATCCCGCCTGAGATCCAAAAGTCGATCAGGTTTCGCTAATATTTGATCTTTTTTCTCTCTCCAATACAGTTATTGCGAGAATCCCATATTTCTTTTGATCCTCAAGGGAGTAATTAAACCAAAAAAAAAATTCTTTATTAACTCAAATAAGTTTAATTGATTTTCTTCTGGTAAAAAACACTTCTTATTATAATTTTTTAAATTTTTTAATTAATTTACTTCTCCATCTTTTACAAGTTATAATTATTAATTCAATTAATAAATTTGATTTGTTACAAAGATAATATCCTGTAGGTTTTCAATTTCCAAATAAAATAATATTTTTCTTTTTAATTCAATCAATCAATAAGTTAATAAAAATTCATTAATTAATCTGAGCTATTTTAATTAACTTTATTATGTATATTCACCTCATATTATTCTTTTAATTAATTAATTTTTTTTTTAATTTGCGAAAAACCGTTGATTTAATTTCCATATGTTAATTGAAGTGTTGAAAAATTATTGAATTACTAAGAATAAATCAAATTGATTTTATTGTGGATTAGACAAGATCATGATTAAGTGAATTATAATATAAATTGACCTGGCAAAGATCACACAGCAGAACGAGGAAGAACATGATGTTTGAATGAAAATAGACATGAGGGCTTTACTTGCAAGGTGTCGAGAGACACATGATGCGAATGCAACTTTAACGACGATGATAAATGTGTTTATATCATGATCTTTTTAACCAATTTTTTTTATTCAATTCTCACCGTGTCACAACACTTATTATCCAGCTATAAATATTATTTAATGATAGATGTTCAGTCAAGTGTTAACAACATTTTTATTCACACCGAACGTAATAATTTACATGGTAATTTTACGAGACACTTGTTTGGAATATTTTCTATTAAATTATAGATTTGGAAAAATAATCAACCAATAACGAGTTTATTCAGCCAAGTAAGACTTCAATTAAGGGATAAAAATACTCTAAATTATGATGATTAATTAAAATATTGCTACAGATAGCAAAGATATGTTTTCAACATTTTTTCGAATATATTAAATATTTTGTGCGAAACGAAAAAATTCTAGACACAGTAAGGCTGATTTATTTTGTCATGAATAATATTTTCTCGTACTGGGGTGTGGTATGGATGGAGCTTGGAATATGATCGATGATCCTTTTTACACAGCACGTGATGCAATTTAAGCGAATCGCCAATCATGACAACATAGGGTACTATAAAAAGATGAAAGAAAGACGCTTAAATAATGATAAGATTTTTCTCTTGTTACTACTTTCGCTATCTTCCTCTTTCTCTTTTACTCTTAATATTATAACGATGATGAAGATAACAAGACTGAAGGCAATCACTGTATATATGTACTCATCATCTCTATCATGACATGCATTTATTGAGATGATACCATTAACTGCCAAGTCAATTATATGAATTTCCAAATTATAGGTGCTGATTCAAAAATTGAAAATTTAACGTCTTAGTTAATAATGATTCGGTTAATAAGTTGTTCATAATTAGTTTAAAAATGAAAAGATAAAGATTGTCAAGTATTGTGAAACAATTATATTCATAATGAACAATTTTAAAAGTCCAATACTAAAAAAAAAAATTTTAATATTTATTTAATGTTTAAAATTGTTTTTATTGAACAAAAAATACAAATTTTTTAACTGTATTTGTCGAGTTTTCTTTTTTTAATTATAATTTAATCAAATAAACTATTTTTTTCTGAATAAATTACGGTTTATTTCACGTCAAAATTGCTGCTGAAATTGCAGTGCAATAATTTTTTTTGAAACTATTGACATTCAAAGTTAAAAGTAACGAGTTTTGTTCCAACCGTCAATCATTTCGTCAATAAAAATTGTTCAACATTTTTACTAAAATGCTTTAATCTTTTTCAAAAGATTGCTAACGGTAAAAAGTATTCTGAAAATATAAAAAGAAATTCAGAATTGAGAGAAACATTTATCTTAAAATCATATAAGCAAAAAAAGTCAAGACAAGACATTTAAAAAGTAAACGAAACAAATTCCAAAAAGCTTCCAAGCATAGTAAAATGCAATAATTTAAAATTTTCAAAATAAATGTGTCCATTAAATGTGCTATATTCCAAAAAAAATTTATCAACTTGATTTTGTGGTTAATTCAAAATTTTCTAATGTTTACTCAAATTTTAAAGTCATCAAAGTTTTATTGAAATACCCAAAACGTAGTAAAAAAAAAGATGTTCAAATCTTCAATTAAAAGATAATTCTGATAATTAACAGCAGTGACTTATTTGGCTCCTAAAATTCAATCTTTCATTAAAACATTTCAATATCAAACAAACACAATAAAAATTCTCTTCAATCCTTTGAATGATTTATTTCTCAGACCATTAACATCAATTTAGCTATGTTAAACCATAAAATCGTCCAAGTATCAACAAACTTAGTTACCGTTATAAACTTCTCTCCTGAGTGATAATTGCTGCGAGAGAAAAGAAGAATTTTTAAAATAGAAAGATGTAATGAATTCAAACAACTACTGATGATATCGACTGTAGACTTTGTCCATTAAATGATAAAAATCTCGACAACTATTAAGTTGTGTGTATCCAAGGGTGGCCGTCGTGTTTTCTGAATTTACGTGTTGGGTCTGCGGTTACACTTTCTTTGAGTCGATATAGTGTATTTACACGACGGTTTAGCTCACTCAGAAAATCGTGAGAGACCGACGTGGAGTGCAAACTGGCGCGTGTTGCCGTGGGTTAAGAATTCATGAGAAAAGAAAAGAAAAAAAAAACAAAAGTTGGCGTGAACGATACTTTAACGAGCTAAGATCCTTTTACTACAGTAACTTCCAGGACCTTGTAGGCGTACCGGAAGTTTTCCTCAGCTGCTTATCGTACAAAAGATTCATGCTAAAATTTTTCAGTTCCCTTAAAAACAAAACTTGAAATAATAATTATTAAATCCCATGAAATATTCCAAGCATATTGGAGACAATGATTTGTCGGAATTTAGTGAATCAATAATAAAATACACCATCGTAACGAATGACCACATGTTTGAATGAGAATAGTTTCTGATGATAACACAGCAAGAGATGAAGAACAATCACATCAAGGTCCAAATGGAAGATCGGTAATTTCAATGAGACAGAAAAATAAGTGTCACATATAAAGTGTTGAAAATCTCTGAATGAACGCCAATCTTTTTTGCAATCGACTTAGATTACTCTTTTTGTGATGTCAAAGAATCAGTTTGACAGAGGATTAGATAATCTTATCTGTGAAGGTTACAAATTCATTTGATGTATTAATTGTGAGATAAATATTTTGTGACAATCTCAGAAATTTTTTAGTCACAATCACTGGCGTATCACCGCGATAATCACTAGATCTGGAAGTTATGTACGATGATTTGGATAAAGACTAACAAAGGATGTCGAGGAAGAGGAAGCTAACAAAAAGGACATTAAAGGAAAGTATGTTCCCATTGGACAATATTGTAAGGGTAAAAGTCATCATTACTTTAGAGAAGAGGTCAACCTCATCACTGAAGGTTAAAGAAAAAAGAGTGAAAAGAATACAGTGCACATGTACCATTTCGATAGTTGACTAGATACCACCATTTTTTAAAAGAAGAATGTTATTACTTAAAAGATAAATTATTTGGTTTGTTTATTCAACAAAACACAAATAAATTTTAGTAGTATTTCCTTATCTAAAACTTGTGTAAAATAGCGAAATAAACACAGTAGTACAGATTTATCAATTGTGGTTTTAAAATAAATATCATGGTCATCAAGCAGCTGTTTCAACATCTACAACCGATCATCATTTCCTCTGCAAACTCGTTAACTCCCTCCGGGGATTCATTGGAAAGCCAGAAATGACAAGCTTTTAAAATAAAAACGTCTAAATGTTTCGATATTACTCCCATTTATGACGAGAATATATATACTCGAATCTGAATGTAGTATTTATTTAACGTTGCCAATAAATTGGACTTTAAGAGTGAGAAAAAAAAATAATTCATGACTGCAACTATTTAATAGATAGAATGAATGACCAAACAAAATTATTTGTTTTCTTAATCATTTCAGTTGTTGAACTGTTTATCCAATCATAAAAAAATATATTCTCAATTGCAAATTGTGAGGAAATAATTAATAAAACTATTGAAACGACGAAAATAAACAAGAGTTGAATGATCAAGGGAGTCTAGACGATGTTTTCTCACTTACAATCATCATTTGAGTCTGCTAGAATACACAGACTGTGGAATTTATAAACAGCAAAGATACAGATACATAGATGAGAGAGGAAGTAAAAGCAGGAGTTGAGATCGAGTGGTTACCGGCTCCTCGAGGGCTCTTATCGTTGGTCTTTAATCCACGAGCAAGCTACCGATTCTATACCAACGAATAGCCAGTGGCGAGTAGCCTGTTTTTATTCCTACGAATTAACTTCTCTCGGCTCGTGGCAAAATAAATACACCGTGGAATCTGAGGGGCGTCTTCCTCTGCCACGATTGCACGCGACGTAAAAATAATCGATATAAAACGAAATAAGAAAATGATTAATAAAAAAAAACAGGGAATGAAAGACATGATCATGAGCAAGATGTTGACGACAGCCACTGGCTTTGAGGAAGCTCATAAATCAACTCCCAATTAGCCATTGCCACGGGTCTGCGGTCATTATTGTTGCAATTTTTCATCATAAATAAATGTCTTGAACTCAGAGATGAATTTTAAATGCATTGATGGCTTTGAATAAAAGCTGTCATTTGGATTAACTTTAGCTATATTTTTATTAAACTTCTTTTATTTATGGTTTAATCATCGTTAAAGTTAACTCACACTAATGTAAAGTTGAAAGTATCAAGTAAACAGAGGACTGTTCATAATAACTCTTAATATAAGAAACTTTAGAATTTTAAGATTCAGGTTATAAAACTATATTTATAATCCTAAATCGGATTTAGATTAATTTAAAATGCTTTAAGTTTCTATATTTTATCAAATCATATGACTTAATAAAGATATTTCATTAATGTCGAAACATCATAGGATAAATTTATTTTCTTTTGGGATTCAAATTGAAAATTGACTTTTGAAAAATTATTATTTAACTAATAATATTTAAAGTACAAAAATAATAGGTTTTTCATAAGTCTTATGATATCAATTATAGTTTTCTAAACTTCATTTTCAAAATGTTAGAAAATACAATCTTCATTTTAATACAAAAAAATATTTCTTATAAATTGAATATTATAAATTAACGTATTTAATGCTGAGAAAACTGATTATGTAATTTTCATGAGTATTTTGTTAGTAAATATAAATTTATTATTCTTAATTAACCTTTTATTAACTCATTAGCATTTAATAGAAAAAATCACGATATAACTAATGTATTAATGCAACGTCGTTTAATGCCATCTGTGATTTTAAAATTAATAATCGTTCATGTTAAATGGAAAAGAAATTTTTTTTTACTAACAAGACTAATCAATTATTCGAGTAGCGTAATTTTGATTTTTAAAATATAATTAATACAAATGGTTAATTTAATTAAATTGATCAGATAAACTTGATTGAAAAATTTTTTATGGTGAAAAATAGTAAATAGTTATAATAAAAACCTTTTTTTAAAAGAAATGTTGTACTCTTAATTATTAAAATGAAAAATTCAGTTTTGTTAAGTATCATCTATTTGCTATTCATCACTAAAAGTTTTCTTTACTTCAATTTTCGGCAAATAAAGTCGTAATAAGAATTTTTATTTCATGATACCTCACTAAATTTTCTTACTAATCCAAACAGTAGTTTGCATTCTCCAACAATAAACCACTTTACAACACAAATAAAATTCCCTATAATTCATACTACCATCAAAATCATCTCCAATGTTTGTTTTTCTACCAGACACAGATTCAAGCTCATTTATGGTCTTTATTGACGCTTTAACCACGGAGTAACATGGATCTGTATGAGCATAAGTAATTTATAGTCAAAGGTGGAAAATGTAAGGTACATGTGACGCCTTCCTCATTTTCTTATCTGAGTTTGTAGCACAAGAAAGAGTATGCAGTCCACCTACATCCTCAGGGTGCGTCTCGTTTATATGCTTGTCCATACTTACTCATAGCCCATCGTTTACTTCATGTCTCATTCCACGAAAGAACTTTCAGAGCCATTTTGCACCGTAAAGATAACATGACACGATGAGAATTGCTGGTTTATAATCTTTGCCTGTCTCTGCCTCTTACTTAAGTGGCGACACCGGTATATTCATCCAGAGCTCTCATCTTCAGTGATACATCTATGGATTTTATTCGATGATTAGAATAAACCTTAATAACATCAGTCTCATCATCTTTTGAACGTCGAAAAAAAATTTCTTAATCATAGAGAATAATCTCTGAAAGATGTTTAATTAAAAACCATAAATTCATTTTTTTTTAATACTTTTTAAATTTATAAGCTGGATTATGTGCTTTAATCAAATCAATTCATGATATGATTGGTATTCAAAATCAACAGCAAAAAATCCTTTCTATAACATGTGCTGCAAAATATCCTTACTGGATTCATTAGAATTAATTATTTTAATTATTGGTGATTAGGATAAAACGTAAACATGATAAAATGCAATAAAGCCAGTTTTCCCATCATTCAGAGAGCAACGAATATCTTATTTTAACTTGAAAAATAATATATTATAAATATTTTTTGCTATTAAAGTTGTTTTTTATATTTAATATTTTTAATAGCTATCACAAACACTTCTTGTAAGATATTTACCGACATTTCATGAAGATATCATGAAAATAATATAAAGAGAAAATTGACAACATCACGCCATTTCTTAGAAAGTTTAATGATTCTCAAGTTTCTCAATTTTATCTAATTGGAAGAAAAGTTCATGAACAAACGCTTTTAATAGAAATGAATTTAAGTGAAAGGAGGAAATAATTTGATTATTATTGATACCGATAGTGATTGAATAGACTTGATACATTAATAACTTATTTTTATTTTATTTCATTTCTGGCGATATATCTAGTACGAAATGACGTCATCTGTGTACCACAGAGTCAGGGCATTAATACTCGATTTGCCAAGCGGCCTCGGGAGCTTTTAATTTCTCGCATCGTGGCACACGTGAATAGTTGACTGTTCGTCTCTATAGTTGATTATAAATCGGCTTCATAGGCTTACTGCTTATTCGTAAAACCTGGCGTCGACAAGTCTTGGAAAATTGCTTGCATAAAAAAATGAACGCGCCTATCAGGCAGTTTGCTATACTATTGTCATATACATCAGCAAATTTATATTCACTTATAGATCACATTTAGACATTTATTTGATTTATTAAGTCAAATTAATTGTTCTAAACATCCTAATTGAAAGTGAATGATTTGATAAGCTTCTTCAGATGAAATGAATGAAGGTATAGAATGTTCATTTGATGAGTAATTGCACGGAGATCAACGTTATCAAACATCGCAATATGTGCTTTATCAAAGAGTCATTTGTCATACTAGTGCTCTCTGAGTCATTATTATGATGACGTGGGTTGCGAGAGGTAAATTAAAAGTGCTTGTAATGCACGCTAGAGTTACGTGAAGACATAACTCAACTTATAATCTTGCTAACAAATTAAAAATCGTTGCATTTTTAATGATCATTCAAAAGCCAAGTATTATGCATTGATCCCATTTCTTTTAAGATGAAATTTGTTCTTTTTTACTTAATTGTGTGGCAAGTTTTTTAGTAAAAATAATTTTGATACAATTATTAGTGATTCAGAGAATAAAATAATGAATTCTAGAATTCAAGCTGGAGGTCAAAAATGACATGGTCGATGGTAATTGTAAAAGGTGTATCAGTTAGAGTTACATCAATTTCCAAGCAATAATCATTTTGTTTTCCTACTTATCAATTAGTCATAATGCTTTTATTTATTTAAGAAATGAATGTAAATATTTTTTCTTTTTTAGAAATCAAATTAATTGATTGCAATCAGTTAAACAGAAATATTGACTGTAAATTTCTTAACTTTCTCCAAGTCCTAAGATTTTTTGAGATTCTCATGATTACATTTGAAATTCATTGAACTTTTTAAATATAATAGAAGAAGAACAAAAGTTAAACTTTTCAATAGTTATTGTTGATTTATAATTATTAAAAATAGACATAAAGGGCATTTTATTTTAGACAAAAATTAAATAAAGTTAAATTTACTCAAGCAACGATTATTAAGCTAAAATGTTCTTCTTTTTGTCCATGATCTGATAAATGTTGAATTAAAAGCATATCCACTAGTGGTAGCTGGTACGATCTTCTTAAATGCAGTCTCTCTCTTCTGCTTGTAATGGCGTGCAATTTATCGATCAATAAATCGAAAAGCGGTCAGGTATCACTTACTGCGTAATGCTACCTTCAAAACGTTTAATCGTGAGCGTCCCTTGCAGCTTCGATATGTAGCAGCAACGTTTCGTTTATAAACGACAAAATTACAGTCTTGATCGGGCGTTACTCATTATCCCTATGTATGCATCTAGATATCATAAATGCATTAAAATAAGTCCTGTGTAAAAATAGGGAAAAAACTTTTCCGGATGTCTGATTAATTCAGGTAGTTTTTACTTTAAGTAAAAAATTATGGCGCTGTTCAGACATTGCAAGTAAAAAGACGCCCACTTGTGTCAGACATGACAGAGACCGCATCTTATTTCGGTCTAATCAAGTCTCTTGAGTACACAAAGTCAACGTCAAAACGTCTTGACTCTGACGGAAAGTAATAAAGTTATGCCGGTCTACAAGAACATGTTGTCAAGTTAATTATGTAATCCGTCGCATAAAAAATAACC
Source organism: Chelonus formosanus (assembly GCA_028641665.1). Classification (NCBI taxonomy): domain Eukaryota; kingdom Metazoa; phylum Arthropoda; class Insecta; order Hymenoptera; family Braconidae; genus Chelonus; species Chelonus formosanus. The sequence continues at coordinate 15,477,997 of CM054006.1, read as the reverse complement.
CCTGCACTCCCTCGTAACAAGTAGTAGCTGAATGTAAATAATTTATCTGTCGCAAGTACAAGCATGTTATGCCTACATGCGTATATAAATATATATATAGTAATAATAAGTGGCAATACATCAACAAGTATGCTTGATGTATTTAGAAAGCATTTATGTCATCGAAACACCTGTTCAACAATACCGATAATCGAGTCTTTGATTAGTGCTTAAATTTGAGAGACGTTAATAAACAATGTATTTATGTTGATCAATTGATCTCTTTGTTGTCTGGTTGTTTCATTTACATACAATACTCTGATCTCATGATCACTAGTTGTAAAGCGCAAACTAACGTGCTAATAGGCGTGTCGCCGAAATTTTAATACTCATTTGAAGATGATGAATGTCTGCTAATGTCTGTAAAGTGTAGTGAGTTGAGAAACATGATAGATAATTTTCATTTGTAATTGGTTGCGTTAATAACTGTCATGACTTTGATTGTAATGAACGAGTATTTCAATAGTATTTTTTTCTCTGTTGCAGGATGTCGATGTAATTCACTTGGATCTATTTCATCATCATGTGATATTGTCAGTGGACAATGTGAATGCAAGTCAAATGTCATTGGAAGACAGTGTCATCAGTGTGAGGTATATAATTATCAAACAAAAATTGTAAAAAACCAGTGATAGAATAATTCATTATTTTAACTGTAATAATTTTGTAGAAAGGATACTGGGGTCTGGCAACTGGCGCAGGATGTGCTCCTTGTAACTGTAATAGTATAGGATCATATAATATATCTTGTGATCAAGATTCAGGACAATGTCATTGTCGTCCAGGTGTTGATGGTATCCATTGTGATGTATGTTTACCTGGATACTATGGGTTTTCTGAAAATGGATGTCAAGGTGAAACAATATGTTCGACATAGCATTTGATGATTATCTTCATTAATTTTGAATAATAGTTAATAAAAAAATTCAATTATAGTTTGCGATCCTTGCGAAAAAGCTGGTCACATTTGTGATCCTAAGACTGGTCGCTGTGTATGTCCTTACTTAACCTTGGGAGAACATTGTGACAGATGTAGACCTGGATCATATGATTTAATACCAGGAATTGGATGCAAGCCGTGTGCATGTTCGCCAGGATCAATGAAATCTCAATGTGATACTAGAGGACAATGTCTTTGTCGTGCAGGATTTGATGGTCTTCGTTGTGATCGATGTGCTCCAGGATATTATGGATATCCTAAATGTAAACCATGTAATTGTGATGAAGGAGGAACTCTTAGATGTGCTGAAGGGCTTTGCCATTGCGATCGTAATGGGCAGTGTCCCTGCAAGGTAATAAATCAAACTCCAAGACATTGAATTATTAATTAAAGATCATTTCTACTTCATCGTTATTTCATTTCAGAAAAATGTCATTGGAAGGAAATGCAATCAATGTTTAGATCAAACCTTCGGATTAGACAAAAACAATCCAGACGGTTGTACTGAATGTTTCTGCTTTGGAAGAACAACAGAATGTCGACAAGCGAATCTCAGTTGGGGTTCGCGTCATCTATCACGTTACCGAACAGTTCGCATTGACGATTCTGTTAATGATATCATCGTAAGTGACTTATTCAAGGCCAGCTGCTCTCCTGTTTCTGGAGAGTTGATTATGAATTATATTACGTCTAACATTTAAAAACACTAGGAATCAGATGACATGATTGATAAGACTTTTTTTATACTTGTTCTTCTATCAGGTTGCCAACTTTGGATATTCCTCAGTTTTACCTATCTTAAATGGTGGTCTTAATACAACGAATGAGTTATCCATCATTCCTGGTACTCAAGGTGATGTCATACTGCCGGCTAATCTTTATTACAATTATCCGCTCTATTGGAAACTACCTGAATCGTTTCTGGGTGATAAAGTATGTCTTTTGACACTTTGTGATTTTTAAATAATATACTATCTTTCACCTCATTCTTCTATACCTAACTAATCGATTAAAACTCTTATAGATAGCTTCCTACGGTGGGTTCTTAAGATTTAAGACTTCTACCACAGGTGGAATTCCTTTAAGATCTAGTCTTCGATATCCACTTATTCAGATTCAAGGGAATGATAAAATTATTTTGGAGCATTATCAGCAGATACCTGTTGAAGATAATCACTTTAAAATTAGGTAATTAATCTATCTATCCTCTAAATTCACTGATAATTAGCATAATTAAGAATTAATGAATAATTTATTTTTAGACTACACGAGTCTTCATGGAAAATTCGAAACAGGCCAGACTACAAAGTATCCCGAGAAATCTTGATGGTTGCATTGCAAAATATTCAGCACATCTTGTTACGAGCATCAGAGCATTCAAACTTTGAAGAAGCGACGTAAGTGTTCTCTGTAGACTTAAACACTAAAAGACAAGATAAGATCATACAGCTGTTAAAATTGTTTTTTTCTTATGAATGGAAATAATAAACTATGAATATTAAATGTAGATTGCTCGAGGCTGCTTTGGATGTGGCTTCACTGACGCCTACGCATTTGCCATCTCTCGCTATAGGCGTGGAAATTTGTGAATGTCCCGTCGAGTATAACAATACATCCTGTCAAGATCCAAGTATTGGTTATTATCGATGGCATAATAATGTTACGACAACTTCCACTATCATAATTGACCTAGTGGGTCAAGCACAACGTTGTCAATGTAATGGAAGATCCGAAATCTGCGACATTGAAACTGGTTATTGTTCAGTAAGTTTTTTTATTTTAAACAATAAATCATTTACATCTTTATCTACACGTACTCCGGAAATTATTTTTGAATGAGAATAAAAAAATCAATTTAAAAATGAACAATTACCAAGGATGAATAAATATTATTCTTCACAGTACCTTAAGCATTTTTTTATTGCTGATTATTTTTTCAGAACTGTAGGGAGTTTACAGCAGGTGCACACTGTGATGTTTGTGAAGAAAGTTTTTATGGTCATCCTGATTATAATGGATGCAAACCTTGTCCTTGTCCTCATGCTGACAAAAGGTTTGCCAGCGGTTGTGATGTTCGAGCTAATGAGGAGCCTGTTTGTCACTGTAAACCAGGTACATATTCTTTTTCCATTATTATTATTATTTTATCTTTCAAGTAGTAAATAATTTCATCTTCGAGCAAACAAGAACATTGTTACGACTAATGATAACCTTTCAATATAAAGTAAAATAAAATAAAATATCTTATGCTCTGAGCGAGAGTTCTAAAAGTTGATAATAGTTTTAGACTGTGTATAAAGTGAATATCTTCTTGACGGTATTAACGTTACAGGATACACTGGTCCGAGATGTGAGAAATGTTCATACGGATATTATGGATATCCTAGTATACCTGGTGGAGTTTGTACTCCATGTAACTGCAACCCAGCGGGAAGTGCGAGTGATGAATGCGACGAAGAAACAGGACAATGTAACTGCAGGCCAGGATCAACAGGAAGAGATTGTTCTCAGTGTACTGCCTCTCGTCATGTTTTCATTGATAACATCTGTACATGTATGTATCTGTAGAATTTTTTATCTTTATGAAAGATGAGTAAACATAGAAAAATACCTATTTTTCATTATTTCTCATTTTATTGTTTTATTTGTTTAATTTGCAGCATGTAACGACAACTGTACAGGCATTTTGCTTGATGATTTGGCGATAATGTCTGACAAATTGGCTTCAGAAACTACTCACATAGCTAACGGATATATACCACCACCTTGGGAAGAATTATCTTTTATTGATTTCAACTCGACTGCATTTTTCGAAGAAATCGAGGAAATAAATTCATTAAAGAACCGCGTAAGAGATATTCCTTGGCAGGAGTACAAGAACATGATGAAAGCTGTTGAAGGATTGTTAAAAAGTACTGTAACTTTGAGCTCAAAAGCTTGGGATTTCAAACCCAAGTGTGAAGATTTTAAGAATAATGTTTTCAGCGCCCATGTCGAGATAAAAAATTTACGAGATCTTATCGAAGCAACTACATCACAGCTTACTCACTATGGAGATGTTGTGAAAGAAGTAGAGATTAAAAAAACTTTAAAAGAGGCCCAAACTGTTTTAAATTATTTGAAAAACATCAATTTGTCACAGAAATCTCAAGAGTGTCAAAAACTTCTTGAAGATGCACAAGACAATATTGCATGGATAAATGAACAATTTAAAGCATTGGAACCTGTAGAAAATTTGCGAAAAAATATTAGTCATTATGAGGTAAAAGCAACGGATTTTCAAGAAAAACTTGAGAAAACAATGGAGAATCTCTTTAGCTATGACAAGTTATATAACGACATCCATAGAAATTATAATGAATCCAAAAATCATATTGATGATATTAATATTTATCATTCTGACACAACTGGATTAATTGACGAAGGAACAAAGTTAAATGAAGAGTCGAAAGGATTCATCATTGATATTCAAAATAACTTCCAGGTGAATAAAACAAGCACATTATTCGAAATACTTGTAATTATTGTAATGAACTGTTAAAATGTAATTTTTTATGTATAACGTTTGCATATAGGATTTACCAGAGTTGAAAAACAAGCTGGAACATTGGTCGGAGAAACTGGATATTAAGGAAGAAATTTTATACCGTTTAAATTATGAATATGAGGAAAAGTATGTAGTTAAAGCCGCTGGACATGCACAGAATTTATCTGATTATGTTAATCAATGTATTTCGTAAGTTATTATTTAAAATTTTTCTGATTTTCAAACATTAGAATGTTTTATTCACTTTATTTACAAAATAAAACTCAAATAACAACAGCAAAAGCTTTCATCATGTTTATATGATTAACAGATTATTTGATCGAACGCGGAATGATGCAGCAAATCCTCTGAAAGCAAGTCAGGCTTATAAAAATATCGTTGACAACTTAACCGAAGCCCGACACGCAGCCACTATTGCAAAAGAAGCTGGTTGGAATGCCTATCATAAAGTAAGATTATATATTTACAATAATGATAATTATCACATAACACATTAATAGCTGAACAAAAAATTAATAACAATTTACAGGTCTTCCCAGATGGTCCTCAGAGTCTATCTTTACTTGACAGTGCAGCGGAAATATCAGAAAAGTCTGCAAATCAGCTAGAAAAAGCCCAAGAACTTGAAGAACTGTATAATCTTGCAAAAAATCAATTACACGATCAGAAGCAAGCAGTCATTGACTTAAAAATGGCCTTAAACAATACAGGATCAAAAGATAATCAAATAAATGTTAAACTTCGAGAAATAAACAATGAAAGTAATAAGTTTCGAGAAAACATGGTAGAAGTCAAGGCTGATCACAAAAAATTATTGGAGTCAATAACTGAATCTGAGAAATTAATAAATGACTACAAAGAAGGATTAGCTAATGATTTAAGACCACAATTGCATGAATTGAAGAGAGAAGGTGATTCTAAAATTAGCTTAGCCAGCGAAAAATTAACAGAAGCTCAAAGTAACATCAAAAAAGCTGATGCTAAATTAATTAGTCTTGCACACGCTTCAGCAAAACGACAAATTGAATTTGATAGATGGAATGATACTCTTGGAGAAAAAATTAAGAAATTAAAGAATAAAATAATGGAAGCAAGGAATACAGCAGACGGAATTCGTATTTCTTTGAAGTCAGTTGAAGGAAAGAAATGTATGAGGTCTTATCGGCCGGTAAATCTTCAACCGTCCACTACTACATCAATTGTTATCACTTTTGCTATTACTCACCATCGGAAAGAAGGATCTTTGTTCTATTTATCTAGCAGTGTAAATGATGATTTTGTAGCTTTAGAAATGGTAGAGGGCAAAATACGATTTTTGTGGAATGTTGGTGGAGGAACTGGTATTCTTACTCATCCAGAGGTTTTAGAAAGTGGAGATCCTCAACAAGATAACTTCTGGTATCGAATCGAAGCTGAGAGAATTCGTCATATGGGTAAATTAAGTGTTCGTAAACAAGCATCAACTAGCGGAAAATATTTGCCAGTAATTAATTCCACAAATTCTGAATTCGGAAGATTTGATGTAAGCAGCACTGATAGAGTCTGGATAGGAGGAATTCCAGGATCTCAAAGACGTCCATCAGAATTACTTGCAACTAATGGTCTTCCTGGATGTATTCATCAAGTACTTCTTGATGGCAAGCCTATTGGACTATGGAATTTCATTACTTCTGCACCGGATAAAGCTTGTAAGGCTTGTGTTGAAGGCGTAGAAGACGCTCGAGATGATATCGCTTATAGTTTCAATGGTGAAGGATATGCTGTGAGGAGTAGAGTTACTTCAGGACCTTATAATAAGTATACGTTCGGTGTTTCCATCAGCTTTAGGACCTTCGATGAAAATGCATTACTGTTTCTTGCCATCAATCAAGATAATAATCAATATGTCATGATTTTCTTGCGAGAAGGAAGAGTAATTCTTCAAATAAGCTATGGCGGAAATATTTCTATGGAGATGTCTTCAACTTATAAATATAATAATGGCAATTGGACCAAGGTTGATGCTTTTAGACAATATCAATTACGGAAAAATATTGAAAAATGTAGTTTGACTGTTGGTGGAGATAACGATAAGAGAATTGGAGCTCCAACTCCTCAGCCTAAAAAAGAAGACATTCCTGATTTAGGTCAAGCTAAATATTATATTGGTGGTGTTCCACCCAGTTTTAGAACTACAAAAATTTTATTACCTTCTCAAGTATCATTTTTAGGATGCATGTCCAACATTAATATTCAAGAAGGGTACGATCCAATGGCTGAACTATTTTACGGAGTAGAGCCGACGTGTGGAAATAAGCCAATGAAAATTGTAGGCTTTTATGGTGATGGTTATCTTGAATATCGATCATTTCCGTTGAAAAAAATTCACTCACTTATCAGTTTTTCCTTCCGGACGATGCAGAAGGAAGCCGCATTGCTGTTATCAACATTCCAAGGACAGGAAGACCGATTAAATAATATTCACAATGGAGATGAGGAAACTAACAAGAATATGTATTATTCTGTAGCTATTGTTGAAGGTCAAGTTCAGATAAGATTGAATTCCGGTAAAGGGGAGTTAATTCTTCAGTCTAATAACACTTATAATGATGGCAAATATCATGTGGTAACGATAGTGAAGAAAAGAAAAGAGATAGAGTTACGAGTTGATGATGCTTATCAAGCTAGTGGAAAATTGCCAAGTGGAGCAGCTGTAAGAGCTCCTGATCTTGGTGGTCTTTTCTTCGGAGGTTTGCCTGCATTGATTAATAACACGAAGATGATTGGATCCGTTGTACCACTTTATGGAGCTATTAAAGATGCTATTTTTAATGATGAGATATTAAGGTTTGATGAAGCTATAACTTTCGATCATGCTTCTATTGGAAGAGCTGGACCAATCATGGGAAAAGATCCTCCAAGTTACATTCCATCTGCTTCTTTGTCACGAGGATTATCCACTCAACCTGAAGGATGTCAAAAAGTTCCTTATTACTCTTTAGAACCAGGAGCTCTGAAATTTGGTGATAAATCTCATAGCCATACCCAACTCTACCTTAACTTTAAAAAGTTCTGGGAGAAAAAGTACATAATAGAGTTTGATTTTAGAACATATTATCCCAATGGTTTATTATTTATAACACCTGGAGTTAAAAGAAAGCAATATTTGATGGTAATAGTTCGAGATAGTCACTTGGTATTAATTATGAAGAGTAAACAGAGAAAAGAAGTAGCGTTCAAGAGTCCATTCAATGATGGAAACTGGCATCATGTTGTTATTAACCATGAGGAAAAAAGATTAACGCTGGTCGTTGATTCTCAAACTCCAAGAACGATGAAAGTACCGAAAAAAATTGGTCTTGAAACGATGATGTATATCGGAGGACTTCCTGAGAGTGGAACACCATTCCCGGAACAAGTTGTTGGCAAGCTGGAAACTTTGAAGGGATGTATAAGAGGTCTTAGAGTTAATGGAAATATTTATGATATGGTTGGATCTACAAGTAGACCTTTTAATGTTGGCCAGTGTTTTCCGAGCGTCGAGAGTGGCGCTTATTTCCAAGACGAAGCTTATGCTGTCTACAGTAAGCATTGAATTAATTGATTAATATTAATATACATTAGTTTGAATAAATCATTGACAATATTAATTTTTGTTTGCAGAGAAAAATTTTGAGCTCGGTGGAGTTATTGAACTACAGCTGGAATTTAGAACATCAGAATTATCTGGAGTACTATTATCTATAACAGCACCAGGAGGATCACCTTCATTATCAGTAGAATTAAATAATGGAAAGGTGATTATGTCCGGAGATCTTGGAGACAAAAATCCTCTGTATGTAGAACAACACTTCCCCAATCCTTACACGATATGTGACAATAGATGGCACAGGATCCAGGCTATTTATAATGATGAAGAGCTGGCTCTTAAAGTTGATGAACTGGATCAGAAATACGGTTTACCAGCGAATGCTAATGAACACTTTATGGCATCTACTGCTTCTAGTCCTTTATATATTGGAGGCTTGCCAGGTAATTATTAGTTTCCAACATCCTACACGTAATATTTTCCAAGATAAATCTAGATGAAAAATTGAATATAACATGTAATGATGATTAATAATTTTTATTCGTATTTTTTTTTGAAGCTTCAGCTCCGAAAGGAACGTTAATTACCCGTGACCATTTCAATGGTTGTATAAGAAATGTCATGATCGGAGGTGAAAGAAGAGATTGGACTGACATGGCGGAATTACACAACATTCATTTAAGTTCGTGTCCGGTTCAATAAAACGTCATGTAAAATATAATTCTAGGAGTCTTCCAAAGACTGTTTTCTAATACCTGACCATGGCAAGAGTACTTTGATATGAAATTTGAACTTTCTATGCCAATCACAAGCATTCAAACAAATTTTTAATCGAAAAAATTAGATAATACGGAGAGGAAGATTAAATATGAAAAAATATTTAAGACGTAAGACTTAACGAAGCCAAAAGATGCTAAGCAGTAAAGAATGAATTCATGTAAAATAAAATGTTAGCAAGAATAGAATGTAATAGAGATGCAAAATCAGTGGGAACAAGATTACAAGTCTTATTAATAATGAAGTAAATTCATGTAGGAGCACCATTATTCTACGAAAGAAATAACTTTGACACTGCCATTTTTAGGTTTAATTACAATCTCTTACCGAGAGTCTCTTATTAAACGCCATTGTACATCAGTATTTAATCCAGGATTATTTATTAATCGATAAAATGAAGAAATAATAATAGAAACGATAAATGTACTTTATTAAAATACAACAAATTCATTAGTTCCCGGAAAAAATGTTTTTTATACTTTTATATGGGAAAGATTTTATATCTGACAAAAAGATTATTCAACCAAGTATTTAATTTATAAATCACATTTTTGTAAGCATTGAGAAAAAAATTATTACTAAAATGAAAGTTTATAGTCAATGTAATATTTTTATAAAATTTCTTATAACTATTATAGTTATTTAAAAAAATTTTCCTTTCGCTCTCTTTGTTTATTATTGAAAGAAGAGTAATTTATTTTAGAAATAATTTTGTTTCTCAATGTAAATATTTTTAACATCTGCATGAAATTAGATTTATTATTTTTAGACTGAAAGATTATCTTGTAAAAAGTGTTCTTTATAGAATAATATTTGCAATAATTTAGAAGTAATTTTACGGAAAAAATATTTTTAATATTTATATGCTTAATATTAAATAAATAAACAAATAATTAATTGATTAATAAAGAAAAAAATATTAAATATTGTAATATATTTTGATTGCCGTAAATGGTTAACAAAGCAATTAATGTTTAATTATCTTTTTTTTAATAATAAAAAAAAAATGAAATATAATTTTATTATCAGTTTAATCACTCCACTCTCAGTCTAGTACTAAAAACTTTTTATCATTTCAATCAAATTCTACAATTTATCTAAAAGAAACATTTGGGACAATTATTTATCAAGCAAATCATTAAAAAAATAACTTCATAAGTTTGAGAACTTTCTGAATAAAAGTACATACGTTCAAGAAGATGGGAAAGGCTCAACAAGTATGATATCGTCTTTTTCTAATTATTAGAATTAGATAGGAAGGAAGCAATACAAATATGATTTAGCTACTTGTAAACAAAAGTTATTAATAGAAATAAACATGTAAATTTTTCTAAGGAAGATTTATCGCTTAACCATGAAAATTCAAACGGAATCATGTTTGTATTTACGTTTTGCTTCAAAATTCTACATCCAAATTGACACAAAGTCCTTGGATAGAATTATATATTCTCTTACAATAGAAAATAGTTTTATATGTTTCTCAATGCACAAAATGAATTAAGTAGCTTTATAAAATTTAGTAAGCAATCAACCATGGCCTGTAACGGATGTCAGATTGGACATGTTGAAGCTCTCCGTACGTTTCATATTGATAAAAAGTGTTTAGAAATTGTCAATAATCATGGAATTGCAGATCTACAAGTAAAGTGTACTGAGTGTGATGAAATTGCAAAGCTTAGCGACGATAAATCACATTGGTATTGTCAAAGCGGGCACGGTTTCGAACGTTTAGTGCGTCCTGATGATCTGTTGGAAAGTGTTCAATTATCTCCATCAAAAACTTGCCTATTTCTAGCATTGTATTTGCAAATGGATTCACTAAATCTCGAAAGACTCATACAAGAAACAAATATTTCTAGAGAATTAGCAATTAGTTGGTCTATCTTCATTCGTGAAGTTTTTCAAGATTGGTGTTTGCGTAATTCTGCACAGGAATTAGGTGGACATAACATTATTGTGAAGATGAATGAAGCTAGGCTCGAAGACAAATATGGTGCCCATTCCACCGACGGTACATGGGTTTTCAGTGGTTTCGATAAAGAAAGTAGAAATTTCTTTTTTGAAATAGTTCCAGACAGAGCACCATTAACGTTAGTAAGAGTGATTAAAAGAAGAATTCGTCCTGGAACGAGAATTTGGTTTAAATCCCAGATGGCCTGCGGTTGTCTTGAAGAAGAAGGTTTGTAATAGCTTAACGTTTGCTATAAAATGACCGAAGATTTTACTTGAAAGCGTTAAGCATTATAAGTGTATTATTTTTGTTTATTTTCAGGCTTCAATCTTCTCAAAGAAGACTATAATGTAAGTTGGCTCGATCCAAAAACCAATACTTATACTCAAGAAGTACCCAGGACGCTACCCGAAAATAATCGAAGAACTTACTATAGGAGTAGTTACATCGCAGATCACCTTTTCCGGAAGCACTTTTCGGATTATCGTGACCGTATCCACCATTTTTTAATGGCGGTGAAAAACTTTGATCGGAAAAACAGGTTTGTAAATATACGGAATTTAATCAATCACCATTACTAAAATAATTTTTAAAAATATCATTATTTTCAGAGATCCAATAATTGAGAACGACGTTCATAACACCGACAGTGATGACGTGACAACGTGGGTTGCTTCTCTGATATTCTATATCTCTGTTTGTGCATATATTTTGTTCGCAAGCCATTTATTCCGTAAATTATTAATTCAATATGATTTAATCCCTTCCGCAAGTGATGATATAACAGTATAAGTAGTTGTAATGGTATTTTGTAAGCTTTCGAAATTTTTTTAATAATCTCAAGTTGTGTTGATGTGAATGTTATGACAATACTTACGAAAGATGAAATCTTTTATAATGTTTTTTTACTTTCTTTACTTTTCTCTTTTATTTTATTATGTAATTATCTTTATACGATTGAATTTTTTCAAAGTTCTAAGTTTATTTCAATTTATTTCTATTTTATTGATAACAACATTTTATGCATTAAAAATTTATCCACTTTATAAACTAACTATCTCTCTTACCTAAAAAATGTGCTTTCAATGAGCTTTTTATGCTTCTTCTGATTTCAATTGTTAGTTTTGAAACATATTCATATACATTATAACTGTTGGAAAATAAAACCTCACGTTTATATAGTTATTAAAATGTTTCTCTAAAATAAATGACTTAATTTTAACTAATAATTTTGTTAGTTTTTTTTTCACTATTTGAAAGCAAAAATAAACTTTGAATTCCAAAATAAATGTATATATTGAAAGTATAAGTAATGAATAGTTGTCCAAATGAATACTCCAATAATGGGTTATTGAATTTTATTGATGACATTCGCTGCAAGATGCTAACAGTAAAATATGACCCAAATTTTACTTGATGTACTTAAATCGAGTAGTAGTTTCGTTTATATGTATATATAAAAACATAATATTTACAGACATGGGTAAATTGAAAAATTATTACAGACAAAAGTTCCATCTCTTGATGTTTTTTTTTGTTTTTTAACTTTTTCTTTCGATGACGATAAAAAGTAAGGATTATTACACAAAGAGCAATTTTTTATTTATTATTAGTAAGCGCAGTTTACGGCAGCATATTCACACACGCACATGCATTCACACACGTCACATTTAAATATTAACTTTTTTTTCATTTACTTTCTTCATATATCCGCCGTTTCTCATGTTTTTACGCTATTTTTTTAACTGTTTATATTTTTACTCAATTTACTTAATTTTTCAAATAATTTTTCATTTTTCTTATAAGTCTTTTAATCTATTATTTACGCGCCAATTTATCCAGCTCACTGATAATATTTTTCTTTCTTGGAAAATATAATTATCAAGCACAAGTAATCACTCTTCAAGATAGTTTTTGCATCGTAAACCGTCACATAGTAATTCGTTCATTTGACAACATTTTATTTAATAAATTAGTTGTCACCAGATAATCAGTCACATAAACTCTTATATATTTATTATTAGTGACTAAACACATTCCTTATCATCAAAAACAATCCACATCATTAAAAGACAATTCGAAACTTTAGCGTTATACAGAGCTCGGTGTGATGAGCAATGCGCTTTAAATCATATTTTTTTCATCCATTATGGCATTTGCCGCACACAATATTGTCATATCGGACCGTTTTCATTTTAATTAATATGAATATTATCCTATTTTTAATTTTCTTTAAATATAATTACTTAATCCTTGATTTCTCTGATTTTCAACTAGATGTAAATATTTTTAAACACTGTGTGAAAATACGCGATACATTTAATAACATATCAGTGTTAAACATACATTTTTATTAAATATTCGAATTACAAATTTTTTTGAGGCTTCACTTTGATGTTTATTACTTTAAAATCTCCTCTCGATCCTTTTGGAATTTTTAGCACAGACATTTTAATGATTTTGAATGAAGTATTATAGGGAAATTCGATATGTTAATTAATTCAGGCATTGTATTTTTATTCCAATTTTTTTATTCATTTATTTTTGTTTGCATTTGTTCACCTTTCGATTAAAAAACGTTTTTTGAAGCATGTACGAACATTTTCTCTTCAAGTTATGACTTACAGACAACCGACTTGGTGCTTTGACATTTCACGGCTTTGGAATTTATGGCACAATAATTAGTTCTTCTGATTGCACGCTCACAATTAAAATATAGAAGCCGCCGATCTAATTCAGCATATTAGAAACCAATTCGGGAAGACATATCTTAAGAGAATTCACATTCATATACAATAAAAAACGAAAATTCAATATAAAATACTGACTAAAATAATAGAGTGGATTCATTTTTTTATAAAACAATTAGACTGATATGAAATAATTTTGGATAGATATGAAAATTTTTCTTCGCATTTGTATGATTCCATGGACCGTAGATTAAAAGTGGAAGCGATCCAATATGATAAGCGACAAGTTCAGCGCATGATAAAATTTTTTTACAATTATTTGTATAAAAAAACGAAAAAAAATATATTTGCCAAATTGACTGTAAGGCTAATTTGGTATATTTCCATTACTAACTGCAATCAACTTATTTATTTACAAAACTATTTATGTCCATGAACTGCTCATACAAAATTTCAACAAGTAAATTGTAATCACACTCATCGATGCAACTGTCAACAGTCACTCGACTAAATAAAGAAAGAAGATTATTAATTTATTTAAAATAATTACTTTTTACTGCATATGTCGTAATTGATTAAATGATTGACAATTAATATTAATTAATAGTATGGATTAAAAATACTCTATTACTTAAAAATAATCAATAAATATCTTAATCAGATTTATTCCACGTCCGTTACATTTTATAAATATAATTAAGTAATGACAATGGTATTTATTGACTACGTATTAATTAATATTAATTGAATTATTTAATAAAACTTTATTTGCTCTAAACGATCTCGGGGTCAAATTATTTCTGAATAATTAATAATCTTTTTTCTAAATAATTCACTCAATGATAAATAAAAGACTCAAATTTGTCATTTATGCATTAATCGTTGGAAGCAATTAAACATTTAACAATCTGCCAATTACGAACAAACTTCCTAATTTTTATCTTAATGATAGAAACACAACTTGAAGCTCATAGATTTTTTTTCATATTCTTTTTGTTGTTGATAAATTAATTCGAGTAATTAGATATTATCTACTCATCGAAAGTGCACTCAAATTTTGATAAGAACAATTTTGAATATATATATATTTCATAATTAAAAAAAATAATAATTGTCAATATCATAAGTTAATCCGCAAATATTCTTTCAATTGTTATAAATAGACAATTCCTATTTTTATCAATGTATTTTTTTTATTTATAATCTCATTATCAATATTATCAAATCGGTACTAGAGTTGCAGATTAATTCATCCTAATGGTAAGTATAGAAATATAAAATAAAAAACATACGAAAAAGAACAAACACCGTATCGTAAAAAATATTTTTCTTGAAAATTTTTGTTACTGGTAATGACTGATAAATCGCTTATTAAAAATAAGAATAATTGTATTGTAATATATCATCGATCAAGAATGATCTTCTGTAACAAAAAATTGACTAAGAACGCAACGTTTGCATTTATATAGGGTTGTATTAAAATAGTAACTATAAACAACAGAGGCAGAATCATTTTTAATAATGTTAGAGGTAAAGTTTAGGTTTTTGTAAAACTATATGACGAGTGCCATGTCCTTTTTGTTTGGTAAATTCACTTTTTTACCTTGCCAAAGGCTATTATGTATCGTGAAGGCATCGATGGTGACAGTCAGATGCTTCGTGTGGACTTGAGAGAAACATTTACCACCAGAATTATATCTAAAATAATAAATAATAATTATCATTTACTGGAAGATAATTTTAAAGCATAAAATAATCAATACATCATTTAAATTTAGTGTTCATTTTTAACAATGTGAATTTGGAATTAACTGATTTGTAACAACGAAAAATAAAAAAAAATTTATCTTCATCATTAATAGTAAATAATTAAATTTGTTTCAACGTAAACATGAGACTTGATAAGAGATTTATTAAATATGAGTTATTTAACATACTTGAAAAACTTATCAAACATGTTATCGATGACTTGTTTAGGTCCAGTACCACAGAGTTTAGTGACTTCTTCTCTGTCAGGACAATACGAGTAAAGAGCGCGAAATTGGCAACCAGCATCCCTGAAGAGGATAAGAAAGTGTTTGCTTTCGGATCTACCGATTTCATCCAATACCCTTCTCTTAGCTTCTTTATTTACAGTTCCAGGAAAGACGCAATACTCCACAGCATTCAACATTATTCCACGATTCGATTTCGTTGCGGGTTGTTTATAGAGCCGAGGACCTGAAATATAAAAAATATATTATCATGCTTCAAATTCTTTAGATGTGATGTAAGTACCATTGTACTCCATCATCGAACTAGGCGTACTACTGATGTCACTGCTACCATCATCGAATCTTCGCTTCGACATAAGACCGGGAGGCAGAGATCCAGGACCAGATGGAGATGGTAAATGTTTTGTGCTGCCCATTCCAGGACTAGGCGCTCTTCTTGGTGGCGTTGCACGACCCAAACCACTGTCCGTATCTAAATTGACATTAATATCATTTTTCAATCAAAATTGAATAATCTAGAAATTAAATGAAATATTATTTAAATGAAAAAAAAATAAACAAAAATCGGGACTTCAAATTTTTTCCGATTAGTTTATTAATTTTTTTTTATTTTTTCAGTTAGGATGATTACTAAGTTTTTATTTATAATATTAAAAACCCTTCACCAACCGGTAAGTAACTTATTAACGTTATTTCCTGTCAACCTAAAATACGCATTCTTTGTTCTTTTATATTATGTGATTAGAAAGATCAAAAATAGTAAATATTACAATAATGATTAACTTTAAATTTAATAATAACAATGAAAGCTCTCTGAATTTGAATGAATAACTTTATACATTTTGAAGAAAAGCAAGATGAATTATAAACCCAAACGTTTTTGAACTTTTCATCAAGCAAAATAATTCTCTCAACTACAAAAAAAAATCTATAAATGCTATACACAAATATTTAATAGAAAATTGATTCCATGAACATTAAACTAACACCTGAAAAGTTAAAAATACTAATTTGCAAACTGTTTGTTAACAATATGACCTGTATTATATTCTAAAGCATTTCGAAACATTATCTTTTGTAATTATGAACTGGAATGATTCAATCAATGAGTAGTTAAACTATTTTGTTTCATGTAAGTATTAACGAACAACCGGATCCATCATGATTAATCTGAAATTACTGAAAAATCAGGCGCCACAACCAAGTGCTGTACAACAAGCCCAGTAAGCGTTGACCGAGCTATGGCTATGATAACTAATGAGTTAACTACTGATGAAGGTCATAAAATTACATATTAACTGATATATATATGAGATAAATATAAATGTTATTAATTAATTAGTATTAGTGTTGATATGTGCATGTAACACTTCCACCTGTGAATTATCCATGTCTTCCACCATGCTTCTAATTAATTAATTAAACTGCCTACAAAACTGTGTGGTTGTGTAATGGGAAGACACCAAAGACGATATTGCACGAATAGAAAATTAGAATTCATAAATATGGGGACAGAAAATATGTAAACTTATTCATCAAGTCATCTAGTGCTTCTTACCACACAAATTCATCAACGAATTTGACTTTCTTCCTTTAAAGTTTTGGTAAGTTGAGTATTTAGGCCTGCCTCTAGGCTGTTGCTGAGGCTCCTGCGCATCTGCAATATAATGCAACGTATTTCGATGTTACACTCGCAAGCCTTTAACAACGGCCGGAACAGTTAAAATATTTGTAATAATCATGTTTAAATTAACTTTTTAATTTTTAATAATGCTATTTGTGTTTTCGCACGTATGTAAGGGGTCACGACTTCTAACTACCAGCAATATCCATAAGGACACATCAAAATCAATGTTTGTGCAACTTAGTGCGGACATTACATAACTGAAATTCGTGACTACTCCAAGGCGCTACTTAAAAAAATTCTTTTTTGCAAAAAATAAAGTATTGTGGTCTGTTATGATTCTTGAACAGAACCAATAATAATGAGGGCGAATGTTTTTAGCATCCTGTATAATAAGCTATCACGGCAAAGCTTCACACTCAAGGCATTTTACATTCAACTTGGAAAAAAAAACGGAAAAAATAATTAGTTTTTTTATTTTTTAAATTACCTAATAGAAAATACATTGACTCACCTCGTGATGTTTTATAAGAGCCTCGACGTCCAAGTTGGGTTGAGCTTCGACAAGGAGAACAACCTCTACCGTCATCAGGTGAGTCTACAGAAGATACTAAAAAGGGTAATACTATTACAATATATCTTAAAAATGGAAGAAACAATTTATCTCTACTTTATCTACTCTTTAAAAGCTACAATAGGATATAATAATGAATAAAACAGACTTAGGATACATGCTATATTAAAAATACAATTTAAAAAATTCAGTGTTAATTGTTAAAAACGAATTAATAAAAATTGTTTGTTTCGTTTATTGAATTAATCCATAAACTTGCAAAAATTTCATAGTCTTTGTAGTTACAGTTATTAAAAAAAAACATTTAGTCTTTACATTGTTATTAAAAGCTTATTCAGAGATGCACAATTTTATGGATGATTAACTCAATAAATTTGTGAGTGAAAGAGTGCGTGTTGTGCATACCCTTGAGACTGCCACCCCTAGAGAGGATTCCGGCTCGCCGATCATCAAAGTGGGCAGCAGTGAGTGTATCCTGCGAGCCTCGGAAGTAGTCTCGCTTCATCGTTGGTGAGATCAGCGTCGCTACAGTCAGTGTGTTAGTGCAAAAACCATGTACAGCTCTTATTTTCTAGCCTACTTGAATTAATCTTTATTATCTCTTGAATTTAGCTATGACTTTCAAATGTTATTCTATCAATCGTATGATCTAGATGATTTATACAAACTAATGTTTGGCAAGAAAAATTAGAGCTTGTAATACATATTGTGGTTGGATAGAGTTGTGAAAACAATTTTTAACAAAATTATCCCATAAAAAATGGCATTAAACAAAAAAAAATATATGTTGTAAATATTTATCATGCAAAGAGCAATGCAATTATTACAATGACATTTAGGATAAATTACACTGATATATTTTTTTGATACTTGAATAAATGTAATAATAATAAATGACTTACCTGTACTGAGATTAGAGGAAGAACCTTTCTTCCCGCGACTAGGAGTCAGAGCTCCAGAATCCAATTCTGAGCTTTGATCTACATGAATGGTTTTCGGTCGTGGTCGAGCCGATGCAGTCTTATTACGTAATTTTGCAGTAGGTTTTATGGCATTAAGAAGTTCTTTGTCAATTACTTTTCCCTGTAGTTACAAATAATTTCATTAGTTTCACATCTTTTCGATTTGAGCCGAAAATTAATTCATCAATTAATTAAAAATAATCGAATCAGCTCACCTCTCGTTCAGCTTCTTCAATAGCTTTCTTTAATTTGTGTTGTTCTAAAATTGCAGCTCTTCTTTGTCGATCTTCTTCTTTCTTTCGAGCACGTTCTTCCTCTTTTAATTTTTCTTGTTCTCTCCTTGATTGTGCTTCAGCCTCTTTTCTTTCCTTCATCTCCTCCTGCTGTTGTCTTCTTTGAAGTGATAAAAGCATAATTCGTTCTTTTTTCCTTTCCATTTCATCCACGGAATTCTATTAATTATTCGAAAATATCATCTTCAAATTTATCTTACATTACATCATCGAAATTTTACTGTTTACTTAATCTTTACTTACGGGATCAGGATTGGCAAGTTGATTGCCAATCACTAAACCAACTCCCTGGCGACCTTCACTATTATTTCTCTGTCTTTCTTCTCGAGCTCTTTCCTTATCTATCTCTCTCTTCAATTCCCTATCGCGTGCTTCTTGTCTCTGGTGTTCACGTTCTTCAGCTTGACGTTGCCTTTCTTTTTCTAAATCCTTTTGGACTTCTAACTGACGATGTCGCTCTACTGCACTGACTGGAGATTCAGGACGTGTTGTCATATCTTCTGATTCAATAAATGATGAAACGGCCCTCTCCTTTTTAGATAGAAAAATTTATTTATTGATAATAGTCAATAAAATATATAATAAAACTGAAAGAGCATGAAATTAATTTGAAAAATTTATTGGTTTATACCTTTTTCGGGGATCTCTTGACTCTAAGGGTGGGTTTCGGTTTTTTGGGTGCATCGTTGTCGAAAGAAATATAAAATCCTTTTTCACCAGCGTCAGAAGAATCGAGAGGCGTTATCTCAGGTGCTGTTGTAGGTGACGGAGATGCTTCTCGAAGTGATGAATGAGGTTGAAAAGAGTTTCGAGATATTGTAGTTTTTGTTGGTGATGCTATTCTGTATGTACGACTTCCAGATGTTATATGCAGTCGCTTAATTCCTTGTGCGAAATCGTCATCATTTCCTATAATTAAAGAAACATTAACATTTAGTATAAAGTTTTACAAATTAAAAAGTCATTTTATGTTACGTTCTCTAAGTAACTTACCAATAAAGGAAATATTTTGTGGCTCCATGTCATCCACTGGTGGAGCGGGCACGGGTGTATGGATTGTGGCATTATTCTGTCGTTTTTCCGTTGGACTTTCACAGGTAATTGGTATGTGATGAACTGTTGGTTTCCTCACCTCTGGACTTTCGTTCATTAATTGACTTATTCGGTGAACCTAGAAAAAATTCAAAATTTCTCTATAATCTTTTCAGTATAGTATTGATTTTTTTAAATATTACTATTTTATCAATATTAAAATAATTCACCAATTTTTTAAACATCTTCACTTGAAAAATATTTTTCTTAAAAATGTTGAATGTTTTTAAAAATGATGCAATTAATTAATTAAAAAATTTTATATTTTAAGAATTATTCCTGATTCATCAAAGGAATGTTTGTAACAATTTTTCGATATTCAAAATACAGAAATAATTTAAATAAAATTATATTTTAATTATTTTCACTAAAGAAATGATTGCAAAATAGTATAGAATCACTTAGAACGTATAAATTTTCAACACTCAGCACAAGAAATGAAGGCTAATAAACCAAACCTCAACATCATGATAGTAAGAAGAACGTGTTGATGTACTTGAATAAAATAAATGCATATTATTGAGATTAGGAAAAGCACAAACGTCAAAAGCGTTCAGTGGGTCGAGATCAAACTGTAGGAGTTTCAGGTAAAGAACACATGTGTAGGAAGAGTCTACCATCTTAGATGGCAACAGTCTTAAAAAGGTAGATTACATCATCAACTGGTTCTGTAATGACTTTACGAGTGTTTTTATCATTTGTATTCATAGTGAAAATTCTCTTTAATAATGTTGGTATCATTAATAACGACAAGAACATTCAACTTTTCACTAGAAAAATTTTCTATTTACCCTTTTAGATTTATTTTAAATAACTATCTTTCCAATGATTGATTCAATCGAGTAAACATGGAAAATTTGTTTTCGTGAAATTTCTTATGTCCAGTGAACTGAATGTTTATTTAATATGTAAAAATCGATAAACCATTCCGGAAGTCATTTTCAATAAGAAAAACTCAGCCAAGCAAAAAGCCCAATGTATGTCCTGACATACAAATCTGTGTTTTTTTTTTTGTCAATTGGCCTTCCCTAGTTACTTGTTTTTTGTTGTCAAGTCTAATTCTTTTGTTTCTTTTTAAGAAAAATGTCTATCGAGCTTGAACTTTTCAGTATAATTCCAGGTCATATATTATTTTTTCAATCAATAAATTCCTTTTAAATTTTGATGGAAATCATAATTTAAAATAGAAAAAAAAAAATGAAATTAATTCTCTAAATATTGATAATATGACTTTTGAAGTATTAAAAGTTTCAGCTTCAGAAATACAACTTCTATAAATAACTACAGACTTCAATGGCCATACTAAATGGATAAAAATAAATTCTATTCAAAGTCTATAAGTATATTAATTTATATCATAAGTTTTTTTTCATTATTTATTAAAACCAGTAACATTAAATTTATTGGTAATACTTACGGCGATTCGATGTTGAGGACTAGCAGTCGCAGGAGGCGTTTGATTAAAAATAGAGGCAGATGGATAGTTGGTAATAGGCTGATGCATTTGACTGTTACAAAGACTGTGATCACCTCCGTTGAGATACCTTTGTTCCTGAGAAGTATCATGTAACACAAATCCTTTTTGTTGAGATGATGGAGCACCCCAAGTCCTGATATCTTGATACAATCGGGGGTCTTGTTGATAAACTGGGTGTTGAGGACTATACCGCGAATCTACTGGTTGCTGATATTCTGCACCAGTCATTTCGTTGGGTAGAGTTTGCTGTGGTGTTCTACCCCACATTCTTCTCTGCGGTTGATCATGTAGATAAAATTGATTCTGCTGAGGAGTTATTGGTTGCATGGCGTAACTTTGGAGATGTTGTTGACTTAAACTTTGTAATTGCTGAAGTTGCTGTTGCATTTGTTGTTGATGTTGAGTCATCAAGTGTTGCTGCTGAATTTGATTTTGTTGACTTGCCAAACGTTGGATGTCAGCTTGGATTTCACTAAGGCTACTGTTCATCCTAAAAATGTTAATTTAACATAATAATAATTCGTTTGAACTTTTTAAAAGTACTATATTTTATTAGAAAAATGTTTAATTAATATTTACTGTGAAATTGATTGTTGATATTGTTCAAGATCCATATTTTCAATGTCAGGAGTCCGTCGAGTTTCAAGAAAAGGTGCACTGCCATCTTGTCCCAGCCACTTGTGTTCAACATCTCTGATATCTTCGGTAATTTCCTAAATGTGGAAAAAAATACTCTAGTGATAATTGTAATCTTATCGATGATCAAAACAGTTAGGAATTTTGAGATCGAATACACCTATCATTATTACGATGAAACATACAAATTATTTAATTATAGGAGTATTATGCTTTCTTTTATCATTATTGTAAATAGCTCCCTTGAAAGTTTTAGTTAATTTAGACCGAGGTTTGATTTCAGCTGACCAATTATTGTCTACACTTTTTGGTGAATCTGATTTTGTTTGAATATGTTCATAATCTGTAATTGATACATAGCATGATTTCAATGATGTTGCTGACACATATATTGATATATCTGAATCATTAGAATCACTTTTTGATACTGCACTGTGATATTGATCTATGTCTTCTTCTGAAAGATTTTCAATGTGAGAATTTGATGTTATATTTGATTCATTTTCAGATTTACTTTTTTTAAATTTTTTTAAAAAGCTTGTTGTAAATGAATTAAATAATTTATTTAAACTAAACATAATTAATAATGTATGATATTCACAATAAATTTACTTTTAAAAAACCAAAAAAAAATTGTTAAAATTTTTGTTTATTAAAAAATGCCGATTGCACTGATTATTTTTTGTTTTTCTTTTTTCAATTAAATCTAAAATCAATGACTATATTCAGACTGAATATATTAAAAAGCAGAAGACAATTAGTAAAATAGCTAGAATCACTTGTTAATTTTGAGATGTTAAATTATTGGTATTTTTTTACTGATCTAAGCATGTTATTTTTGCAAATTTAATGTTTACCGTAATAGACTGTGTTAAAATGACTTGACGAAATTCTAATTTAAAAATTTCAACAAAATGTTGTTTGCAATGTAGGCCATGTTTCTGTAGGTACACTGATTCTAACTAACAACTTAACATTTCGACAGAAGGTCTAGGACGACATTTAGCCGAGATTACATTTATCTGTTTGATCAATATCATATCTAGTATATCTATTCTATTGAGAAAATTATATCTGAGTAGTTGATAATACTTGTATAAAAAATCCTATAGAAATAGTTGACTGACATTTTATCTGTATATATTATTAAATGTACTGATATCGTACAATTTATTAATCAAATAAATATTATATGTTTAAATTATATGATATGTTTCTATTTTCAAGAACACTTTTTATATATTTTTCTCAATAATAAACTGAATCAATCATTAATCAAAATTGGTTAAACTTTAAGTAAATTTGATATTAGTAATGTTAATAACGTCACTTGACAAACTTATGAATGTAAAAAAATAATTTCTTTAAAAAATAAATCAATAGACCACCACCAAAAGAAAAAATGATAAAAAAATTTAATTTTATTCTCAACATTCGAAGCCATTCAATGTAGCTTTACTTATCAAACTCTGCGCAAGAAACATTGCAGGACACAGTCGGCTGGTTTGAAAAAAAAATCTAAAAAATGGAAAGGCATAAATGTACCTTGAATGAGAAAGGACGCTGCGGTTTCTCTTGCGCATTGTGTTGAGGTACCGACGGTGTCTCGGTGACACTTGTCGGGGTCTCGCCAGCGGATCCAGAGGACAGTGGAGTAGGAGGACCATGCTCCACAGGACTATCACCGCCGGATGTCGATGAGGAAGGAGATTTTACCTTACCCTGTAACCAGCCCAACCACCGTGCGTTGTTACTCACACCCCACCACCATCGAGAATATCCGAACATCGGAACATCCGTGGAGGTAACGATACCGCAGCCAAGTTTTTATTTACTTTAATATTCTTGCTTTGTCTTTTATTTAATTGTTCTTTTTTTATTATTAAGATTTAAAGCAATACTTTTATTTACACTAGAGCATCTACTTAACTCAATTTCATAATTTAATTAAAAAAATTCACGTGCGTTCTAATGAGTTCATTAAATTAATTTTCAACTTCTCATTTTGCAATTTATCATTTTCATGTTTTCACTGAGAAAATAATTTAATATTCATCAATTCATTTGCTTTATTAGTAAATTTATAATAATTGAAAAATTACAAACTTCATTATTTGAATGGAATATCAAACTGAGTTATAAATTCAATTCATCATCAAATTCTTTTCTCAGTGAGCTAAGCGAATACTTTACAATACTTGGCTTTGGCAAACAATATTCATAAAAAATCATGCAGCCTGCACCAGTACAAAGTACAAGTATAAAAAATCAACTGAGTAAGAATCAATAAATAGTAGATCTTAATTACTAATGAAAAAGTAGAAGATATAAGTAAAAAAGAAAAAAAAAACAAAAAAATAGTAAAAAAAAAAAACGTTGAATATCACTAACTATTGGGATAAGTGCATGATTTCGAGTGACTGAGTGATACGATAGAATACTTTTAGTGCATCCGACATGCACTTACCGCAATGCATAGCTGAAAGATTGGAAATACATCTGCATTACAACAATTCACAACACAGATTTACAAGATTACATTCAATAATGATGAGTAGAAAAAATAATGAATTCATTTAGAGTAGATATAAAATAGATTAAATATTAGATAAATAAAAAGTTAATGATAAACTTTAATATTATTTAGAAGTAAATAAATTATGAGAATTATGTAAATATATTTTTACCTTTGTAACAGCTTGAAGAAATGCTGCTTTCCCTACTTTTTGTCGTTGTTTCGATACGACTACTTCCATTTTTTTCTTTGCATTTTCGATTTGTCTACGTTTTTCCTCGAGTTCCATTTTGATTTTATTCAACTCTGAGGCCGTAATTATGTTTCCGCCGTTCTCATCTACACCAATAATAAAAAAAAAAAAGTACATTGTTGTTGAGATATCAATCTAAAGATACATTCAAAAATTGAAATCAATATTATGAGAGATAATTTTATAAATTGGCATAAACTGAAAATTGATTAAATACTTGAATAAACAGAAACATTCAATGAATTTATTTTTACTCTATAAATAAATCATTTATTGGAATGAAAATGCTTAAAGAGCAGAAAAACATAAAAGCTAAAAAATATACCAGCTGAATTCTGTTCCAGTTGTTGAGTATGTTGAGTGCTTTGTTGTTGCCACGTCGTCGTATTTGGCAAAGTTGCAAATGTAGTCTTCTTCTCTCCAACTCCATTACTGTTATTTTGACCATGTTTTTTATAAATAAAATTTGTTTTAGAGCCTAGTTCTTCACGATCTTGCTCAGTGTATTTAAAATTAATGCTCTTTTCTGAGCTTTGTCGTGTGAGATTCGCAAAACTAGCCATCTTTGTGGTTTCAACATCAGTATTATCATGGTTATCACTGGAATGTATAACATTTTTGTGGCTCGAGTTATTTAAACTGGAGTTGGAGGCCTGCCTCCTAAGTCTTGGCGTTGGTTCATCATTGACATAGCCATTATCAGCGAGAATATGTTGGACGTCACTAGCATAGGCATCTTGGACACTGGAGCGTACAGGAAGCGTTGGTTCTGTGGCAGTGCGTTTCCCAGTATGCACCAATTCTTTGTCGGGATTTCTCATACACCCAAAATTATGTAAATTATCTTGAGATCCACCAAAATTTTCTATTGTCAATTGAGAATCATCCGTAACACTGTTACGCCGTGAACGTCGTCCAGCATACGAACTTCTTCGCTGATCTTCCCAGTTACTTGGCCGTCCAGCAGCTTCCGATCTTGTATATCTTTCGTCTGCTACAGAACTTAATGTTGGAATTCCTCTATTTCGATGGACGACGAAATTTTCCTCTGATCCTCCGCGTCTGCAATGGAATTTATTTATTATTGGTTCATTAGATTCACAAGTTTTCTGATTGAACGATTTGCCTTATTAATTTAAATTATTCTGAAAATTTTCATTGAATGTCAGTATTGTCTCAAATATCCTCAAAATAACAAAACTAATTTTTAATTTCAAATAATTCTTTTTATATTTACCTGTCGTCATATGAATGGCTTTCGGTAGTTTGTTGCAATGACTGCGACTTTCTTACAGAACTTGATGGGATAGGTTTCGCCACTGAAAGACAAAAAAAAACGATATACCATTGATCATGGTGATATATCATCCTAAAATTGATTTAATCATAAAAATAAAATAAAAATAACATACAATAATTCCATCAATTATTTATATAAAAAAAATTGTCAACAAAAATAAGTTAAATGGTTTTCGATAAATTATTTACTTGATAACTTATCAAACATAGAAATTCGTTGGAGAAAGTATTTATAGTGAAAAAAGTAGTAATAAATTTGAAATAATTGATCTAATTGAAAGTTCAACGTCTATGACTTTAATATTTTTTTCCAACTTATAACATTTTAAAAAGCTTTTGACAATCACTTTTGCATTTAATACTTTGCCAAGAATTTTTCTGTTTAATATAAACTACATTTTAGTTAATAAAAATATACATTTTTATTACTTAAAAAAAAGCTAATACGTAATAATTAATAATTAAATTAATCTTACTAATAAAATTATATTTAAATGACGTTATTATTTGATGGGGACAGTCAAATTTATATTAGGTATTTACCAATCTAGAATTAATTATAACACATCTATGATAAAAATTTATAAAAATGACAAAAAATACAATAAATTATATTTAACTGAACAATTTACATTGCAAAAAATACCAACAAACTGAAGATGGAGTAGATCTCATGACTCGCCCATTTACTCCTCTCAGAGTATGAATAAATAAGTAAATCATTAAATAAAAATGACAAAAAATATACAAACATGCTTAATTGATTGCAATGCAAGCAGCAAGTCATTTAAGCAATAAAGCTAATAATATGAGTCGCGTTCACGACATATGTTTATATTATTTCCTTCAACTTCTGCATCACATGCATACTCCTCGACTCTGATGATCTTACTACTTTCCATGATGATATGCAAATCATACGATTAGTAGCAAGCTGTGCTCCTAACTTGATTTCTCTTCTTATTCAAATATCGTTACTGTCAGTATAAACCACGATTTAAATGCAAAACACACTGGATATAACTGATCGAAGAGAATGCAAAATACGAAAAAGCACAATCAAATAATATGGAAACAATTTTTTTCAAATAATAAAAAAGTAGAAAACAAAGATAAGAAATGATAGTTGAATCATAAATGGAGAGTATAAAATAAATAAAACCAATCAAAGCTTAAATTAAAAATATGAAGTGTGTTCTTCAGTGCATCTATTCATTGTAACTTTGTATAGTCTGAAATTTTGTTATGAAAAGGCACCTTAACTGTCTCTTTGAATGTTAGTTTGTTCAACTCTGTCACTTGAGTAAACTTTTTATGATTAAATAATTAAACTAAGTTGAAGTACAAAAAAGCAAACCAGTTATTTATTAAAACAATTACAGCATCAAAGAACACACCTATAAGCATGAGATGAAATGCGCTGCATTTAAATCATAGCAAGTAAAAGTGATAAATATTAATAGAGTAGATTTAATGAACGACACTCAAGTTCTTCCACGTCAACTTGAAGACACTTGGCTGATTTCAAGATGTTCAGCACGAATGTGTCGATGAATTTTTAGCGACACGATGAATAAGAGGAAAACCACCTAAGAATGGATGATTTTTTTGTTGACTGTTTACGGATACCTGTGAAACCTGGCGCGGAAACGGAGAGGTTGCTTCTCAGATCAGGTATTGGAGCTATCGACTGTGGTAGACTTCTTTTATGAGCTACCCCGTGACTATTGCGCGGGCACTCTGCATGTCACCCGCATAGAGACCATTTATAGTTCATTGGCAATTGGATGGTGGACGAAAGAAGGCAGAAGATAGCGTTGTTGTCAAGCATCAAGAAGATTTAGCCATAAAAATATACGGAAATATTACATGTGTTAAGTTCATCGATATTGTCAATTAGTGTTTTTTTTGCTTTATCCAGTCTGTTATTCTTTTGTTCTTTCTATTTAATCGCTTTCTTATCATCCACGAAACTTACACAGGTGTAAATCTTATTATAAGTAAGCCTATTTTGTCGACACTCATACCCAGCAGTCTTCTATCTCACACGAAGTGTATGTTGACACTGATAAGAAGCGTGATATCATTACGACTGTACACATGATAATCGTTATTAATATCTTAAATAGTAACTGCCAGTTGAATTTATAGAAAAAGCCATTTCAGAACACGTAGAAGCAACTTTGTTGAATGTAAAATAACAGATTACTTTTAAAACATACCACAAAAATAATTTAACTTTCTCGTGTATTGTTATATTTAAATAGAATCCTTCTATACAGTCGTAATGAGATTAATGAATAAACTCATAACAACTTAAATTATATATAACGGGTAAATTTGGTATAAATACGTGTGCGTAGCCTTCACCGATAGTAACCCGCCACCAATTTCACAACTTTATTAAGTATTCATAATACAAAATGAGTATGCTTTCCAGGCGTGTTAAGTCGGTGTTGACTTACACAGGTGCATAACAATTTGGTAAAACATTTTTTCTTATTTAATTATTTTAATATAATGCAATAAATAATACTTGTCCTTTATTCCAGAACGATACATACCATCAAGATACTGCATTGCTCTCTCTTCTCCAGGATAACGTACACATTTCACAGGATGAATTTCCAAAACGTTATACATATCTGCTAGAAATACTACTAAATTTTGTTTCATGGACCTAAAAAACGGTATAAACATTATAATTCATTGCTAATAAGTTTAATATTAATTGAAAAAAATTAAGAGTTATTATGTAAATAACAGTTTTGGTTTCTTTAGAGCTTGACATTAATATTTTTATTTTCATCAAATTCTTTTTAAACTTCTGTGCATCTTGAAAGATCAGAGCTAAACAATGTGAAATAAAATAAACTTTATTGCAGCCTTCTGTGAAACTGACAAAGTCTTTTTCTTTGAACAATTTATAATACTCGTCTTTTTTCGAGCTCTAGAGAGTTCTTTGAAGAAGATAAAAGCCTTAAAGAAAAATATTTACCCTCTCATATAGGTAACATCTTCAGGTTGCATATGGAAAATAGAGTATGGTAAACATCTTATACAGAAAGTGTGAACAAGAGATAGATTGTGGAGAGCATCAGCAACAGACGGTCTCTTGGACACTCTGATATCCATCCAATTAAGCTCGCCAGGACAATAGAAAGCCACGACTGCTGCTAAACCTACACCATCACACAAAGATTGGAAGTCTTTGGCTGCAGGTAATTCAGGCAATCTAGTCTTGTCGCCTGCACCTTCTTCCGTTTGAATCTTGCCGATTAGAGCATGCGAAGCGTGACTTATCCATAGTAGAAGACCCTTCTCATGGTCACTAGGCATTTCAACGTCTGCTTGCGGGTCAAAACGTCGAATTGCCGCAACTACTCGGTCGCTTGTTACTACTTCCTTCGCATACAAGACCATCAAGCCTTCTATCACAGCCATATGTGCAGACTGAAACGAAAATTTTTACAGTTTAATGATTTTGCTATTAAGGAATAATTAAGATTAGATTTCAAAGTATCAATTAAATAAAAGAATAATAATTTGTAATTAACCATATCAATAACTATTAATCAATTTAATTACTGAATGATAATTTCTGAAATTATTGATTAAATTATTGAAATTAAGTAATTATTAGTAAGATAAAAAAAAAGTTACCATTTTTAGTGGTGAATTCTGGATTAAAATAGTTTCTGTAAGTTGAGAATTATTTGGCTCCGCAACATAAACTCCTTTTCTCGCGAGTGCTTGCAAGATCCCCCAGTGGTTCTGATTGTGATAATTGGGATCTGAATAAATGTTCGCCAATGCCAAGCAATAAAGCTCTGCATTTGAAAGTGCATGGACGATTTGAGGTTTGAGATGTTCTTGATCCTGTTGAAATCATGGAAAAAGAGTTTTAATAGCCGTTATAAAAAATAAAAAGATTTTTTCACACTTCGAGATGATTGTTAAGTAGGTTTTGATGACTTAGAAGAGGATAGTATTTAAGTGGGCGTTAGTAATTGCTCTTTTCAAGTTTTCAGATGCTAATTAACTGCCTACGACTTAATCGTGTTAAAGAGTTACGACGATCAGGTGAACTTTCTCACTATTATATCATTGTTTTCTTTGCAAGTTTATTTATTCTATGCAGATGAAGGAGTTCTTTGGCAGAGATTTCGTAAAATGTTTGATAAAAAACAAAGTTAAATATCTATTACGATCTTTTGAATAATTTTTATGAAACAAAAATACGTTTATGTCTTTGATAATTTGTAAAAAAGCTAGGTGATTATTGATTGGGTAAATGCCAAGTTAATTATTGACCACGTCATGACACTAATTTCTATCTGTAAAAAAATGGTTTAGTAACAATTGGTAATTCAAAGCTTATATCTCATGAGTAAAATCCTATGAAAGAAAGCAGCTGAGTAACGAAATAATTGAAAGAGTAAACTATTGATAAATTCACGAGCCAACCTTTAAACGACATATCGCTATAAAAAGTTTGAGATTCAAAAATGAACGCTCTCGTGGGAGGTGAAAGTCACACTGATGACGCCGAAATAAATCTTGAACATCACACATTGAAAACATATTTAAATTTAAAAACTAAACACGGGAAACCGATGACAATCTTTGATGGGACATTTACAACACAAAGAGACACTAGTGAATGCGAAAGTAATTCGATTGGTTTAATTGGATCTACGCCAAGTGACGAGGTCACACGTGGGTGCAACATGTGCTCTAATATGAGATCCTTTTTACTAGTGCTCTCATTAATAATTTTTGCAAATGTGTCTATTTATCATTTTACTTCCTTATGAGTTCTTCTAAAGTCTCCTCATGTGCTAATTCTTAATTAATTATTTTTTAAATATTGATTTCATTAATTAATTTAATTTATTCATCCAATATTTGAATGTCAAAAATTTTTGCAAGTATTTTTAAAGGTAATCTTAATAAGTTTAAATGTAAAGTAATAGTTTTAAACTATTTGAAATATTTTTTCAAGATAAGGAAATAGACATGATTGTTTATTAAACAAAAAAATATCGCTATTCGAATCTATGTCAAAATGTCAAGTTCTTAGTATTGGAATGAATTAAGTTTCGTTTTGTTACTCTGAAGCAGAAAGAGAATCTAGAGCAACATTCTCAGCAACTTTTTACATTGATGAGAACTTGGAACAGTGACAGGCTTTTTACAAAAAACTGGAGGAATAAAATGTTTTATACATAATTTTTTTTTCGCTTAGGAAAATGATTATGACATAAATGTGGTTTTGAGATACCTATTTAGATGATGAGTTTAAAAATAAAAAATTATAATGTAAGAAATGTAATAAGAAATTGAATGAAACATGAGTAAATATAATTTTTTACCTCCAGATCACGATAATATGGCTCTTTGAGGTTGTCTGGCACGCGATTGTTGTACGCCTTCGAGAGGAGCCATTTCACGGAGGCACGTTGTTTGGCCTGTAATAGAAAACATAGAGAATTAGTGTAAAAATGTCAAAAATGATAAATTATCAAATATTATCAATGATTTTTTAATGTCAAACATCAATATATCAAAAATCAGTTAATTCAATATCTTCATTGTGTGAATTTAAAAATATTGACTTAATATCTATCATTAATAAACAATAAAAATAAAAAAAATGAAACAGCTGTAATATTTTGTTTACAATAAAAATATGTATAAAAAAGAATATCTAATTACTTCTTTGAAAAATTTTTAAGATTGAAAGTCTGCAACTTTACTTTTCGATAAAGGAATGGGGCAATTAAGGTCAAAAGCACATATGCAAGTTAGCAAATGAGGTCACTGCTCGAATAGAACAGGTACACAATTATTATCGATCCGGTGGTGTAGTAGTTTTACATTAATATGGTGGCAGATCCGCGCAAGTACAATTTAGATTATTAACTAGTATATCTGGTTTGACAACTTTTTCATTTACTCGCAATAGTAAATAATAAATTTCATTTCAAATTTTTTACATTCTCTTCATTATACTTTCTTTTAGCTTACTGGATTTCCTTCATAAGGAAAAGAAAAGAGAAATCACCAAATCATACATGTAAAGTCAACAAAGTCTGCAATTCTTTAATCTTGGGATTATTTGAAAAGATAAATAAAAGCCTGATAAGAAAATAAAAATAGGCCAAGAAGAAGTTCATCTCTTTCTCATATTCTTCATTCCGTTTTGGATGATTGAGTTTGACTTTGAAAGCGTGTTAGGTCGCATTGAAAGCGGGTCATTCGGACCATTCTGGTCCATCAAGTTTTCACAGTGGATAATAATGCTTCAATGTGAATTTACAACTATCATTTATTTCATTGTCTCCAACTTAAATAACTTTTCAATCATCAACTTTAAATAAATGATCAGATTACCTATCATATTTTCCAATTTTTCAACAATGAAAGTGTTCATAATACATGAAAGTATGATTATAGGTATAAATTTCACTCGGGTCAGCAACAATGAGCATTAAAAACTAAATGAAAAAGTTTATTAACACACATTAATTTTAAAAATAATTAAACCATCTAGAAATGATGACATTGATGATAAAACCTAAACATAAAATTAGTCTGAATGAGTAGATATATCCTCGGGCTCATTAAATTTTATAACTCAACAACAGTATACCTTGCCATTTATTTCACTATCTATAACGAAAATGTTTATTCCAGTATATTATGTTAGAAAATATAAATACTGTTAAAAATTACGAAAAATAGATTTTTAACGTTGCGAAAAAATCAGTAGCCCATAAAGTAAAGTGCAAGATATACACTAGAATTATACCATCCGTGAAATTGCGAGGGAAAAAATGGCTAAGAGATGAAGACAGGAAGAATCTGAAGGACATTTTTTACATTTAAATAGCTATATTAAAGTAATTTATTAACCAATTTGAGAGCTCTTCTAAATTGAAACTAAAACATGTTCAATGTTAAGAGACCAAAATAATCAAGTAAAATAAAAGATGATTAGAAGACATCAATATCATCAACAAATATTCACAAAGGCTTCATATAACTGCTTTGATAACATTCGTCTTTCAACCTCGCATGAATGAACATACAGGAGCCGTCACGGACGATCAAAGTCATTAATGTTCTTTACCACCTCAGTTATTAAATATATACAATACTAATACTCTAGCACGCTAGATAGCAAAGAATACACTTGAGCATATTTCAAGATATATATATGCCAGTAATAATGCTAATTCTATAAAAAGACGCGTTGTCATCATCAGTCAGTCAGTCAGGAAGGGCATAGTATGATTGTGTTTATAGCCCACATGACAAGACAACGCAATCTAGTCAACAAACATTGTATGATTATTATATCCAGTCAATTGCTTCGCTCCATTGATCTCAATAGTATTTTATCATTCATTTTATCACTTTCAATTTATTTTGAATTTTTTTTTCACTTAATTGTCCTTCTTTTTTCTTGATTGTATCAAGAAATAACCAAATGATCCATGTTCTAATCGTGATATGAATTAGAAAGATAGAAATGTGGGAGTTGATATTGGTTTTAAACAGGATTGAAATATAATGTTGTTTTTTTGAAAGATACATAAAAGAGTTGTGAATAGTAAAAGAATCTGATAGTACGTTTGATAAATCTCAAAGAGCTGAAGAATTTTTAAGTGAATGTGACCAAAGTTGTCATCCGACTACTTTCTACTGGATAAATGTCTGTCTACATGACTTCTTTGCTCTTTTCCCAAAGTGGGAACAGACTAGACACTTACAGTACACTTGTAGTAGGTTGGTAGGTTGTCACTTGGAGGCAATAGAAAATAAACCTTAGAGAAAAGCTGCTAAACTAAATAGCTCATAGCATTCACGAAGATACTTTTCCTTCTATAGATATATGAAATTGCATCAAGTATCTGTCAACACTATACTTTATGAACAATTTAACGCCCCAACTTTCAAAGAAAATAACTTGATAATTATTTAATTTTGTGGTTTTTTTTACTATCATTACAGGTTGTTAACTTTAGTATATTATTTTACTAGAAGAGCTTGGATAGATTTTTATCTTCAGACTTTGAACTAATTCCTGACGAGATTTTAATAGTTTTTAATGGCAAGTGAAATTCCAAGATCATTTGATATAAATAATTTCCAACCCACATAAGAAAAATTGTGAGATAATCTTTGATGCTTGCACTGTACGTTTTTATGAGCACTTTTTGTTGTGCTGGATAACGCTTAGTTTCCGTTGTGACTCGCGTAGGCAAGCTGCACCTAAGGTGTAGGTCGACCTCGCCAACACTATTTCCGTTATGTTTACTGACATCGAGAAATTGTAGAAAATCTATTTCTCTCATGAAAAAATATTAGATAATATTTTCTCTCATGAACTGGAAGATACATTTTATGAACGTAACAATATTCAATATACTGAAGAAATATCATTAAAGTACAGTACAATAATTTCTTATGATTTTATGAAAATTACAACAGTAATTTAAGTACATGGCGTATTTAATTTTTTATTGATGATAAATATAAGAAAATGATTGAAAAAGATATTTTGAATTATTATTGACCATAATTCAATATTATTGTTTCCATAAATACTTTATGTTCCAACTGAAAATTCTAATTTGACTAATTAAATGTAATACAGTTTACTTTAATTACTGTCAACACTTGCTATTAATTAAATTATGATAAATAATAATAATTTTCAGCTTAAAATATTTCATTCAATAATAAGTGATATTCTGTTTTTTTATCATTCAATTATTTCATGTAATATTTTTATTTTTTTAGTAACTTGTTCTAATTTCAAATAATTCAAGTATAAAATTTGACAAACATTTAATCATAACTTTGAAAAATTCGACAAAATGATTCACTTAAAAAAAGAAAATCGTGTTCTGCTCTTACACGGAGAAAATTTTTTTACTAACAGTAAGTAAAAAAAAATGACAAGTACGCGATTCAAAATTTAAAAGTACAAATGTGACTAAGCAAAAGTAAATTTGGAGTTTTCATAAGTAAATTTAGTTACTCACGAGATAAAAATAATGACTTATGAAAATTCAAAATTCATTGTCGAATAAAAATATTTGTATTTCTGTAATTCAAACATACATTTGTTATTTTTATTCACGGTTAATAAAAGAATTCTCTCTGTGTACTAAAGAAATGTGGTATTCATGGTAAAAGTGTGCTCCTCTTCTGAGAGTTATGAATCGTATTAAATAAAAAATTAGTAGACTAACGTGTACATTGTATAAAGCGAGTAAAAATTAATGAAGCAAAGTTTTCATTAAAATTTCAAGCATTTCATTGTATAGAAAATGTTGCAAGACCGCTGAAGATCATAAAAGAAAAGTTGAATGGATACCAGTCAATTTATACGTAAACACCGTTGTTTATATTAAGTAAAGAATTAATTGAATAACGAATAATCTCAAAGCTCACGGTGAATGAAACTCGAACGTCATATATGAAGACGGAACTTCCGTGTGGAATTAATTGCAAATCATCCACACATAAATACATATCTACAACCTTGAAAGATGAAAGAAAAGAAATATCGTAAAAAAGGGGAAACAAAATGATTGTGAAATTGTGGGGGTATACCCATTGGAAAAATAAGAGAAAAAATAAATTGCAGACATGATATAAAATTATGTAGTAAAAATGGTTGGATGATGATAATGATCACCTTCCATCAACGACAACAAGTTGCTTCTTGCCACCTTTATAATTATCCATCTCCAACAGACACAAACGTTTCTTGCAAGCCAGCACATTCCTTCGTCTCTCACGAACTGGTTGAGAGAGTAGTTTGAAAATATCGAGATTCTTGTTTTGCTTAAGGGACGTAGCACACGATGTCGAGGGAAACTTGAATTATTCAAGAAAATACAGTACTTAAGTGTAATTTTACGACAAAATAAATATTCTCAACTCCTCATCGAACGTTCGAGATATATTTTTATAAAATGAAAGCTCGCTTACCAAAACAAGCTTGAGTATCCAAATCATTCGTTCACTTGGATCTCACATGAAGCATTATAATTGACGCCAATAAAAACCATGATTTTTTGTTTTCACTCAACGGCACATTGAAATAAAATAACGCATATTTTATGGACAAAAAAGCATTAAGAAAACTCATAACTCGTAGAATGGACGAACATCGTCGCAAGACTACTTGCGAAAAGAGAAGCAAAGAGAATTGCTGCGGCTCGTGCCCGAGGAACTCGCACTGTTTCGTATGTGGATCGTCATGCACGCATCGATGACCGCGTTAACCGTTCACGTGGGGTTGTTACTCTCGTACAAATGCATACTAGTACTTTTTTCATTGTTTTAGATGATTTTTAATATAATTTTTATATCCATTATCCAACACATCAGCATTCATGTCTACTCCTTATGTTCATCATTAATAGCTTGTGATACATTTCATTTCCTTCTCCATGTAGTCCATCAACTCTCGTGTTGATTAGTGTTCGTTGGCAACATTGTGAACTAATCGTAGTGACATCTTCACGGTGGTGAGTTTCTTTTTTGGTTAATGAGGAGTAAAAAAGACAATGATTGAGTGGTAAAATACAAAATAAGCCATCATCCTAGTTATACATTCACAGACAACTAATCACGCCGGTATAATTTGCATAATTCACTGAGGAAAAATCACTTCTTCGGCGTTCCGGTAATGAACACATTATGAGCCTGATGATACGTGCTAGAGGAACCTGAACGATACACAAACATTAGTGTTAAAATGTTTCTCGAAAAGTAGCACGAAAATTCCAATAAAAAATTAAGATGTTATGCTTGAAATATTTCGATAATTAAACTTGTTATTTTTTAATTGAACTCATTTGAGTTTATTGATTAAAATGATGAATTTCAGTTGATTTCAATCTGTCACTCAATTTTTGAGATAAATATATAAAAATACTCTTTAAAAATAAATTAGTGAATATTCACTGTTTGCAGTAATGAGTATAGCCCTGATTCAGTAATGGTATCATGCTTTCAGTAATTTTCACTAATTCATTTTTAGAGAGTGTATGGATATTGTTTAAGATAGATGAATATATCTATAGATAAACAAATGTTTAATTAATTTTTATTTAAATTGTAGAGAGCTAAAAATTTTCCCGAATCAATTTTCCATGACAGAATGTTTCAGAAAGTTTTGCTCAGCTTGGAAATTTGTGTATATTTTGTGAATTGCAAGTTAGTTTGTGTAATTTTTACTCCATATTTGTAAACATTTTTTGTTGTTTTCAATTATGCAAATAGCAGGTATTCCATTAGAGTTTTTGATCAGATTAAAACTCAGGTAAAATCATTTAAATATTTTGCTCTGTATGCTGTGGAGAAAATTTTTATTTACAGAAAGTAATTTTCATGTCATGTAAATAAAATTCATTGACGTCAGCACATTCATCAATTTTCAATGTAATAAAAATAATTTTTAAAAAGTAAATGAATCTTTTTTTCCGTCCACTTAGAAGATAAACATATGAATGATACTTGTACAAATTTGCTTTGAATAATTCAAACTTTTTTCTTATTGTATATTAATAATAATTATATGTCTGTCTACAAGTCTAATTATTTCAAACTGTTAATGCTAAAATAAATCTTCTTCATCGTTTTTTTTTATCTTAAAAAAGAATAAGAGTATTAATATGTTATTTTCTTATTTCTCGTTTTACTTAATACATTACCAAGAAATTTTCTGATGAATAAAAATGAACCATAATCCGTTATTTTTCATTCATGGCAAAGCATCAGAAGAATATATATTTAAATCAAATCCTACTTTTTATTGATAATCACCTTACATAACTGATTATTCCATTCAAGAAATTTTCCAAATGAAAATTTTTTCTTTAAGAGCCGATCATAATAACCTTTTTTTCTTAATATTTGTAATTTAGGGATCATCAGTAGAATGAAAAAAATTGATGAATGTAAATAGTTATCGTTGCTATCCGGAAACTTGCATCCAAGTAGATCTTGATCGTAAATTTTCGCTTACGGTTGTCTTCATCGCTGAGCACAGCAATCGTTTGACCGTCTGTGCGTCGCAGTGCTGCTAACTCCATTCTTAATTGCTAGGTTAACGACCGCGACTTAGTCTTACAGTAGCCAAATGCTTGTCTTAAGTGAAAGTGGACCACGCGGAAGAGCAGAAGAAAAGAGAACGCAGGACCTTAAAAGGTACTAAATCTTCAAAGAACAAATAAAACGTTAAGTTCCTTTCGTTACGCATCTAAACGCTTGAAAATTCATCGACCGGAAATTTAATTTACACAAATCACTGTTATAACTTTTTTTTAATTATCATCAAACTTATTTTTCATTTATTCATTTTTATTTATAAATTTTCATCAATCATTCGAACAATATCAATGATTAATTTTATTCCATTAATTGATCGAGACAATTTAACAGTCTCTTAGATTAACATTTTTTTGAATTAATAAATGGAAAAAACAATAATTGATCAGATGAACATCAAAATTATGATGAAGAATATTCCATCGAAGATAATGAAAAAAGCTAAAATTACATGCGTCAATGAAATCAAGATAAATGTTATCTGTTGAAATAGATAGAATATGCAAAATTAAATTAAAATATGCAATAATAAATCTTAGGTCAATGACTCGAAGTAATAATAGTTTTTGCATAAAACTGGACCAGTTCATAACGTGAAGAAAAAATGAACGGCGGTATTTACATCAAGAATGTACCGTATACTTTGCAGCAAGCATTATTCGTGCTCCATGGACGATTAATGATTTTTTTAAACACCCAACATCCGTTTACTCTAATTAACAATAACTAGAATGTAATTTTCATACCAAGTTATAGTAATTAAGATAGAAAAAAATCTAATAAAATATCGGAAACGGAGCTAGATCGTAGCAAAAATATAAATAAATTTAACCCGAACAAATAGCATTGCCGGAAGTAAAGGGATGAAAGAAATAAAATAGTGATATATATAATTGTAAGTACATAGTGAAGGAAGTAGACAACCTTTCTACTTTGGGTGTTGAAACGATGAGCCTCTATATTGCTATTTATACACCTGACAACATGAGACTACTCACGAGCTAGACCTATTCTCAAATAGATCTTCCAGCTTGTTCATAATTAATATCTGTACTGTGGGTGTAATTAAGTCAATTCTGTCAATTCATCTTCAAGTCATCAAGTATAAAGAAATGATTTTTAAATTAAAAGATATTATTTTTTATTATTTATTAAATTATTAACTTAATGAAACCGGAAAAAATTAAAATTCCATTCAATTTTCAACAAACATTTGGTCATCATTATTTTCATTAATTTTTTAATAACGATTCCCACAGATTAAATTTTGTGGTAAAGATATATACAATCAGAAAAAAAACGAAAGATCTTTTTTTGATTCATCTTGAGTAACTTATTACGGTAAGAGAAAATTGAAGGCTGAATCACAGCCAGTAACTCATACTTAATATTATTCGTTTGATTTTGATGACGAAACAAAAAAGTTTTCCCATAATTAGTTGAAATATAATAAATATTTGAATTCTTACTAGTAAATGAATATTACATAATTCATTATTTCAAAATAGAAAGATGAAATTAATCGAAACTAATTGCTAAGTTAATTTTTATTTTCTATAAAGTATAGGTTTAAACAAATAAAAATGGTCACTTTTAAAATGTAATTAGCATTGTTAAAATTAGTAAAGAATATTTTTTAATGACAAGAAGTGTTATCATCCATCAGTATGAAATTTGTCATTTTCTACAGTGAATTTCATTTCTTACAAATTATAGCCAGACATACAGTAAATATATTTATAGTTCAAAATTGTTTTAAATTCAGGCTGAATGTTTTGGATTATCTTAGCAGAAAACCTTCTTGAAATACAATATTTGCACCTATAGATATATAGTCAATTTCAATAAAAAATGAAAATTCAAAGTAAAAGATCCTATTATAAATTAATAATAGCAGTCATTTATTACAAGAGAATGCCAAATCAATCCTAAAACATCTGTTTTTTTCGAACAAACAAAAAATCAAAGAAAACAGAGTTCAAAGTCAAACCATATCTATTCACCTACATGTCTAATCTTCATTTTTTTCTATTTGATTGGATTACTCCAAAAAGCTTTTCAGAGTATTTATGTTTTTAGGAAAAATGTTATAATCATTCAATATCATGGTAAGTATTCCCTTCAAAACCATAAGCTTGTAAAATCTTTTTAGATCATTTTCTAAAGAAGTAGACCGTTATGTCTCAAATTTTATTCTAACAGTTTTAAACGTATTAAAAGAATCTTATGAAAAACATCTTGGAGCATAATGGTTCAATTAGTAGTGTCAACGAAGTATTCATTAGTGGGTTAGAATGGAAGACACCTAATTACCTGAAAACACATTTAAGAAGGTGCGGTCACGCAATTCAATGTTTAGAAAATGACTAGCAGGTATAACTAATGTGAATTAATAGTCCTTTATTGATGCATAATGCTAAAGAAATGTATTTCATAGATTAAAGGTGCATAAGAGTATGTAGAACATTGCTATAAACATCATGATCAAAGGCAGTAAGTATCTAGAAGATTGAATGTACAGAGAACAGATAAACTTTACAAATAAAACATATAGGGGAGCAGAGTGTAAGCACACGAGAATGAGATGAAGATAATATGACGCCTACACAAGCACCCACGCGTCTCGTCTTCGTCTCCTCTTTTATACATACTCGAGCGATAAGATAAAAAAGAAAAGTGAGAGTAAGAGAAGAGAAAATTAATCGATTCTCATAGATTACAATTTGGAAAGTTGTTATACCATTGTATAAGAATTTTATAGAATCTTTCATAAATTCTCACGTTTCAATGGAAAATCATTTTCTGAATGATTACAATCTGGAAGAATCGACTGGAAGTACCATGGAAATGAGCACAAGGTGAAATTACTTTTGATTTACAAACGCCTTTGCAAGGTGAAATAAAAATTCATAGTATTCTAATTATCATTGAATTTGTGAATTTTTCTATAAAAACAACTCATTATCGATTTATAAAAACTCATCAATATTTATTAAGATATTTTATTAATGTTTAATTTATTTAAATTCTATAAATTCGTTAACAAGTGGTGTATTTTCTATAATTTTTAATTAGTTTTTATTTATTGAAAAATCTTAGATACTGATTATTCAATACAATTAATTCTCAATTAACGTCTAATATATTTTTAAAGAGGACACTATAAAAATGTAAACAAGTTATGTAATAGCATTTAAAATATTTATCTTCATTAATAATGAAATTCTAGCACTGAGAATAACGAAGATGTCGCGTTAATTACTTATTAATGTTCAAGGTGCTAGAAAGATTTCAGCACGCGAGGAAGTGACTCAAACAGAGCGACAGAAAAGAAAGAAGAAAAGAAATATTATTACTCATCTGAAGAGTATTAAAATACCCTCATGAAAAATAATCTTAAGACTAAAGAAACTTCTAAGAAAGACTAAAATATAAATAAAAAAATTTTTAAAATAATCATCTTTTTGTTAAAGTTAGTTTCAAATATACAAATTGATTGAAAAATAAAATGATCGAAATAAATATTGTGAAAGATAAGAGAAATTTTCTTAATGATGTGAATTAATTATTGTCGTTTATTACATGCATGAAATATGGGAAAGATAATCGAGATACAGAAATCGAACGTGTTTTTATGAACATGTAGGTGGACGTCATTCCTAACCCACACGATTTCGACAACTTTAATAGTGTATTTTTTAAATTTAAAAACCGATTGGTATCTATCAATTAATTGTGCAAGTTATGAATTGATGTGAAAAAGTCATTTCAAGTATTTAGAATTTTTATCAGATACGTGTCGACTTGAATTATAAATTGATATTTACTGCAGTAAATGAGGAAGTAGTGATTTAATTTATTAAATTGCTCATCACTAATTAGAAAATGATTATTTTCATTCATTCATATAATGAAATATAATTTTAAAAATATTCTTTAAAAACATTCATTATTTTCTTTATTAATATTCAAAAAACAATAGTATTATCAATGATTTTTAAACATTTCGTTATCTTTCACAAATACTTCATTCATTAATGAAAATTTATTCGATATTGAAATACTTTACGATTGATTGAATTCATTGATTGGTAGTAATACCTGATGACAAATAATCCATCAACGAAACTTATACTTCAAAATATCTGTTTTCATAATAAAACCATTAATAGATATTTCAAAAATAACATAAAAGAATGAATATTTTTTCAAGATTTAAAATAAGAAACAATGATATAAAACACAAGATACATTCAAGGAACGTAATATTGAGAATTACGTTTCTCCTTGGGCGAGTATTTATCTGCCGGAAGTTAAGGCTCACCCAAACCCAGTAAAGAATGGCCCTGTGAAGACTCACCCACGCTTCGTTTCTCCATTTACTCTAGACTTAATTTCGTAACGAAAGAAAAATATAATTCAATAAATAAAATTATGTGAGTAATGACTTGATTATTATTATTTCACTTAATTTTATTAAAATTTTTCCAACCTGACCTATTCTTAAAAAGGAGATTGTCTGTTAACCCAAGCTCGTTTTTAATTCCAGAAATTGTACAGTAATTTTATTTCTACGAATGTGCATC
The DNA here is from genome assembly GCA_028641665.1 of Chelonus formosanus. NCBI lineage: Eukaryota > Metazoa > Arthropoda > Insecta > Hymenoptera > Braconidae > Chelonus > Chelonus formosanus. The sequence continues at coordinate 15,435,042 of CM054006.1, read as the reverse complement.
GAATTGCATCGTTTCCAGTTTCAGAACAATGTTCTCACGTATTTTACTTCAAATAATTAAATACTTGAACGTTATGGACACTCTTGATGTGAATCGTATGCCTTTTTAAACTCAAAGATCACTATAATAGCTTTTGTGTGCTGATTAATAAATTTTCTTTATGTCAACGTGATTGTAATTTTACTCTAAACGTTGCAAATTTCTCTAGATGGAATTCTAGATTAACTACAAATAACAGCACTATCTAAAATTCTTCGTGGATAAAATTTCAATGGCCTAGGCATCTAATTTCTGATAAAAAAAAGTTATACTAATCAAAATTCAGCATCAAAAGTATCAGTGAAGGTAGCAGGTTTGCTTATGATGAATTAATTAGTTGCAAACAATATTCAAATGAGTTCGATAGATTTTAAAGACAACTTTACCTCTCTAATAATAATTAGTTAGACTATTCTAATCCAAACAGATGACGAAAGAATGAATAATACCCGAAGTTAATTCTCAGGGAGATTAAACGAGTCCAGCAACTCTTCTAATAAGGTATCAAGTATCTCTGGCTCACAAGTTTTATATTTTCGCACGTGACTGATCTACAATGACAATCCCACCTTGACATTCCCATTCTTGGTCACTACACAATGACTGAGTAGAAATTTAGTCTTTGAAATAGAATATAAGAGAAAGAAATTTATTGGAATTTCATCAAATAAGAAACAAACAAAAACTTAAAAAAATACTAAAAACCTAAGATAAAAGAATAGAAACCAAGGAAGTGGTAAACTCTTTTACGGTTTAGGTTACAAAAGATCTTTCAATTATTCATCTTTTTCTGTCACAATGCTTGTAGATGATCCACAAACTTTACCTTTACATTGGAGCAGAAAATAATCAAAGAAGGAAGCAAACCTTTTCTAAATGAATAAATAAAACTAAAGAAAAATATGTAGGCTGGAAATTTATGGCAGATTAATCAAGTGCACTCACATAAATGGTTGTGACGGAAGCATTCCTGAATAAATCCCTGACATCGTCAATGTCTGGTTCGCATGACGCCGTTGGCGTCGTCCTCAGAGCAAGCATAACTTCACTTGCCATTTAAATAAAATTTTTAATCCTCATATGAATAATTAATAAATCCTGTTTGCCTCTAAAATGATTTTGCTTGCCTTTTATCACAATGATTTACATCACAACACTCTTCCCACATGTTTACTAATTTTGATATTTTTTTTTTAAAACAAAATTAAATTCACCAAGTCCACCAACTGATTTTAGTAGAAAAGATCCAATAAATTATTAAATGAAATTACTATTTGGTATTAATATCCACTAGCACTGATAAGAACTCAAGAATACATCATTGGACTTGATTTAAAAGACAGAACTTAATGAAAGGTGAGGAAGAACTGAACATACTGCCAATACAATAGTGGCTCCTGCTTAGGAAACGACTTACGGGAGAAAAAGTGATGGAGGAGACATAAGAAAGGAGGGAGACGATGCTCTAGAGAACGTGCCAGTTGAGGCTTGATACCCAAGCAAACAACAGTGTGCTGAATCAGCTGATAGAATGGACTCCGCATGCTAACCCATAAATTTTTGTGTCACGTGAACGTCGAATTAATTTTCGCTATATTAAATTTTTACAAACACCAATAAAAGTAGAATTGAAAGAAGAAAAAAAAAATAAACATGACATTTCTCACTGAAGTATTTATCTTGTGGCCTACAGTGTACGATTTTACGATAAAAAAAATTGAATAAGTTGATACGTGAGTATGAATCATTCAGTCGACGATCAATGAAAGCGTAAATTATGTGGAATAACATGGCAAGAAGCCAGATGAATCATTCTTTCAAACATGTACTCCAACCTGAGCTTGTAATAATTAAAATATTGAACACCGATATTACCCATTTTAGGTAAAGAAAGAGAAATGTGAGAAAAAAATGATGAAGAATTAATGATACTGTTTTTTTAAAGCTAATTCATCAATAAATCACATCATCAAATTATTTTAATGACGTTAAAAAATATTTTTCCTCGTTATAAGAACAAACGACCAATACTCAAACATGAATCAACAACTAAAGTAGTGTTACAGAAACAAATTTATGATAAAATAGTTTTTTTTTTGCAAAAAATTGAACCTTATCTTTTTATAGCTACTTTAAAATTTACTTTTTAAATTAATTCACGCATTAAAATCAAATATAAAACTTAACACTTACTAATAAAAAATTAAATTCTAAAACTTTTAAGAGTCATTAACGCTAATGAAGTTAGATTTATGTTAATATAATGTAATTTTAAAATGTTTATAATTAGAAGTAATTTATTAAATTATCTCATTACAACTACAATGATCTAAGCTTCTAAGTCATCAATATGAAATCGTTTTATTTCAAATAAATTTTGATATATTTATTTATGTAATAAAGACTTAATAGAAATCAATAAATTTTTAGTTAAATGACTATTTTTCAAATCTATCAATTATTTTGGTTGATAAATATGGAATAATTGAACACAATGTTTAGCCTAAAATCAATTAAAACTTTTTCAATTTAAGACGCTCATACTTGAATGAAATAAATTAATTATTGATAGATTAATTCATTATAATAAATCTATACGAAAATATTTGATTGACAATTTCGTCAATGAGTCGGTCTACAACTTATTTCTCACTGAACCTCCTTCAATTTTAAAATGACTCTACAGTTTAAATAATTTCTATTGTGCTGTGAATATGAGCAAAAAAATAATAAGAACACGTGACTATAAATTAGATTTTCATTGTCGAATCTATTGTTTGAATAAACTATGAACGCTTGTATTGATTGTCGATATTTTCTATTGTTACAGTATTTCATCTATAAGCTATGAAAAAAATTAAGATTTATTGAAAATAGCACAGAAAAACTATTAATAAAGTTTTTAATCACGGCATTTTTTAAAAAAAATTGAACAAAAGATCTGTGTTGTTATTTAAAAAATAACATGAAAAATATTATACATTTATGTTCGCCATCCTGCTTTTGTGGAAGTACGACCTACTCATTTTTACTGTCATCTATCTACATTCAATTTCGACAGAGGACTAGCAATGAATTACAATTCAACACGAAAACAGGAATTGAACTCCTCAACTAACACACAAACCTTTAATTCAATAACTAAAAAAATTTAATTAATTATTCTAGTCAAATTAACAAATCATAAATTACTGAAAACACTTTTTTGTCATGGATTCCTTTAATGAGCAAATGCTTCTACTAGCAAGACCTTTATTTCCTACTGTTTACAATTTCTTTCTTTCTTTTCATTCAGCTTTTATATACTTATTAGTCTCCTCCTCAAGGATTATGTTGATTTCAACTGGACAGGAGCCAAATACCCTTCTTCATAACGAGGTCATGACAACTATTGATTGCTCATTGCGACACCTCAAAAGGGGATTTATAAAAAATTGAATGAGTAGTATTTGTAAATTATAAAAGTCTACTAACATACTTTTATATTCATTAAATCAAATCATTGATGACAAATTAAATGCACTCGATGATTCGAAAAATGTTAAAAAAAAAAAAATTGCTGATCGAATTCAAAGCAGATTTTAATCTCGTGAACAAAAACGAGAATAAAGAAAAAACTAATATCTACAAAAAATGAAACAAAAAATTTCTCCCAAGATCTATACTGGATTGAAAATACTATAAATAAATGGAATGATTGAAAATCAATTTATGTTGTGACACAGAATTATAGAATGAGTATTACACAAAATATTATAAACAGGATTACAAATGTCTGGGATTTACGAAAGCGTGATAACGTTATTAAACAAAGTCATTAATCAAAAAATTGCGTATTGCTTACTCGAATGAAGATAATATGATCAAATATTGAATTACAGGTACATTACATGTCCTGTGTTAATACAAGCGTGTAAATATATCCAAGAATGGCAATGACACAATGGTAGCATGTAGATAATTTCATCACACCCATCAATGGATACATGTGTATGCACGAAGTCGCAAGCTAAATAAATAACCTTGCTAGCAGGAAGTCTACACCATATACGTTAGTGAAGACTCGTTGAGGCTCACGATTACATTTCAACAGCATGAATATGATTTTTATGCATGTGTATGAGCTATTCCACTCACGATCTTTCACTCCCGGACGACGAATCTGTTGTTGAAGAAGCTAAAGCTTACCCTTGAACCTTTGGTAACAAGCACTAGATTAAAATGAATAAAAAATAATATTTAAGTTACCTGTTTAGCATCATAGGCCTCAGAGAAGTGTTCAGAATCACCAGCATATGACTGCTGGTCGCCTGGACCCTTACGTCGATCATCTCCCATGTTAAAGTCCATCGATTCGAAAACATGGACAGCCAAGTCGGCCAGAGGCTCGCCGTTTTTAATCTTACACTCAGGATCCTGATGACTGCTTTCCTCTGCGGCTTCCTCACCCGGTTCCGGTGTTCTAACCGACGACCTTGGCTTGGCGAACAAGCGCGAGATCGTACTCCACATTCAACGTGGGTCACAGCATCAGAAACTTGTTGGCGCCTATCCTGTACTACTGGGCCTTGATCTAGTCATCGCACGACAACTTAAACTTCACTATAATCAATTTCTTTTCAACTTTCTTCAGCTGCTCTCGGCAAAAAGAACCAGTATGAAATTCTGAAAAAAAAATATCATTTCTATTCAAATTATGTGAAGTTTACTCAAGACTTTCATTAATTTTGTTCAGTTTAATAACGATTTACACAAGACTTAGCTATTTTTAGAACACAATTAAGATATTTTATGAGCATTTAGTAGTATTAGTTTGGGCTATATAGTCTATAATTTTATGGAATCTATATCTAAAAGCCAATTCTAAGAAATTGATTTATTTAACAAGTTTGTTTGCATTAAAAATCTCTATTGCTTTTAATGAAAAGTAATAATTCAATTCATTTATCACTACATGACTATCTATAGTTCTAGAAACTAATTTTTTCGATAATAGATAAAAATTTAAAACAGCTTTGAATTATAGCTATTCATAAAATTTGACTAGGTTAACTAATAAATTTTGATGAATTTTTCATCAGAATTGAATGAATTTTACTAACAATGGAACTAAAGGGCATACCTTTTGAAGTGATAAAATGTTCAATACTATTAAATCAGTGGAATATGGGAAAATAATTGTTTTAAAATGGACAAATTCAAATTTACTATCAAATTTGAACATTTGTTACACAGAATGAATTCTAGAATGACCTTGAAAAGTAAATTGACAAGTAACTACTATTATAACAACAATGAGCTAGAGTAAAATACACGATATCAAAACTTTCAATCATCATGATGCAACTTTAGATATCCCTAAGAATGTATGAATATGTTCTCGAATGAAAGAATGATGAGTAAATATGATCATGAAATTCACATTAAGCTTCACATGTTTTTGACATTTTATAACATTGCACTTAGCAAATACTTTACTCATCTCTGAAGTACAGTTGCTAACACATTCATTGCTATTTTTATCAACAAGTTTAGCAAGTAATACGGATGAGACTCATGCAATGTGCACGTCTATCGATTTTGCGCCCAAACGAAAGTGGCACGATTCTCTTCTATTCGCGATGCTGAGAGAAATCAAGTGGGAGAGGTCCATCCTCGTGGCCTCTATACCTTCTCATATCATTATAGAGACCAGAAATTTTTGAGAACAATTAGTGTTTAGTTCCTAAACAGCTTCAAGGGCCATATGAAAATGTAATGTTAATTAAAAAAAGAAGTCAAAGACTGTAAATGGGCGTACCTGTCTCGACAGCTCTATTCACTCTATCCTTAATGAACTTGTTTAAGAAAAAATAGTATTTTCATAGACACACTCGAAGATTTATGCGAAAAATAAACAAAATATGATTCAAAGCATCTGACAATTGACAGCCACAGCAATTAAACACTCTTTGGAGAAACAGCACACTATGATGATAATGAATTCATACATTCAAACACTATTATTGTCACCACACTAAACAAGATTGTTGAGATATTATGTTATTATTCATGTAGGATTGTTTTTCTATTTTAATAGCACATTATCACGATACATATATGAAATTTAGGTCTATTGTCAACGCGAAAAACTAAGAATCTTGCAAAAACTCCATATCCACGGCACATTCGCCGACCATCGTGGAGAAAAACGATCTTGTCGATGGCGAGATACTAATCGACAGCAAAGGATCGATCTATCGAAAATGAAGTTAAAAAACTCGTGACTCACTTCGCGACGTCGTCAAGCTGGATTAGGTTTCCCTCTATACAATCAGTAGAGTACTTTTGAACCTTTTCTACTTCAAGTATCAATCATAGGTAGCGTTAAATGTTAAGTCTAAAAAAAAATTTGAATTCAAATCAAATAAAAATCAAAATACTAAGAAAATTATCTTATCTCCCGAGAAATTTTTTTAAAACTATTCAAATTAATCCATTATTAATAATAAAAATATTGAAATTGAAAATTTATGATAAAATAATATTTACAAGCAAAAGGAATATTCAGATTGAAAAAATTATTTATTTTACGTCATCAAAACGTATTTACAGTACATTATTTACAGTACGAATAAAAATATGTTGTTAATGAATATTTTCTTAACATATCTAGAATTATCACTTATTTCTTCATTTATACAGCATTCATCAGTTTTACAAATAAAAACATTATTTCGTACGTATATATTTTTATACCAACTTCGAATTGATTAATAGTTATCAATAACAAATCTTAATTAACACTTAAAATCTATTTCTTGCATTGTATTGTTGTCATTCAGCTTATTTATTTATTCTTTAACAATCATTCTCACGAGATAAATTGATTTTTTATAATATATGATGATTTTAAAATCTTGTCCGCAGTACTTTTAATCCTAAATGGCAAGAGTTCATTTTTATAATAAATAAATTTTTAATAATTTTTTTCCCATTGTTTTAACAATCATTCATAGTCAATTATCATGATAGTTAATATATTTAAGAAAATTGGAAAATATCAATAGTTGAGTCCAATAATTATTACACACTTGACAACCAGTAATTTTTCCATTTTCACATATTGTTATTGATTAAGACATCAGGTAGAAACTTCATTAACGTCACATTAATTTCTTTATCCATCAATAATAATCCATACATGTTGTAATAGAAGCTCATAAATATTCCAAATGTTTCTTCTGATGTGAAAGTATTTTTCCATTTTCATACTTATTTACTTGACCTTTGTTATTAATATAAATATAATAATGTATAGTCCTAATGACAACCACAGCTTTTAACAACCATATTCTTATACCTCTTGAGAATAACGTTGCTTTCGTCAGTAAAGTAGAGCACGGAGATGGGTGAGAGTTTGGTAGGTGCACAACACGGCTTCGGCACCTTGCCTGGACTTACCAAGTGCACAAGTGTCTGAACGATGGCATGATTCGTTGCATTCATATGAGCGTTCAACGGGAAATTACATTCACCGCTGCAATAATAAGCATCATAGCCATCCGGCGCTATGATCCAATCCTATGAAAATAAATGTTTATGATAATCCACGTGGTTCGAATTAAATGTCAGTTGATGATGAGTAAAAAATATATGTTAAAAAATTCATTAGCCTTCTCACCTGCCACTGGAGATCTCGAAAACTGACGTAGAGAGTTTGAATTTTGCATGTTCGAGAATTATATTGGATTGCTGGATCTAAAAAAAACGTTAATTAACAGTTATTAATGTTGCAAGCTATAAATAATTAAATAGTGATTAATGTTGACATTTGATCATTACCCGTGTACGGATTTCGATAGTCCAAAGTAGAAGATTCACTTTTTCTTCGCCTTCTGGCATCACGTTTCTGTCGAACTTTTTTCTCGCGGATTCCGGAGCTTTTGAAGAATCCAACCATGAACGGTTGCTTGTCGGCATCTCCACGGAATCCAACGATACCAACGTCTTCCGGTCTCATTTCATGCACTGTAATCAAATAATTAAGTCAAATTAAGGCACGGATCGTTCTTTTTTTTATCTCCTTCCTCTTAAAATAATATTAATATAATAATGTACACTCTAGGAAAGATTAGCTTTCTTATGATCATGCAGATCGCACAGTAATTACAATCTTGAAGCTCAGAACATTTCATTAGAACGGCTATACGAACCGTCACGTGCGCGTTTATTAATAGTCAACCTTCATGAATATCAACTATTAAGGACTCTCGACACCCTCTCGGGCTGGCAACGTTGTTAAAGCCATTCACTTCGTCGAATCCTCTCTATAATTTTCAGATTTATAAGTCAATTATATTTACATTTGTATAATGTTCAACAGTGAATTATTATTAGATCATTTTTTGCTATTCCAAATTCATTCATTTCACTATTATTGTCTCATTAGTTGGCTATTTTTAAAAAGAAAAACTTTTCTCATTGTTAATTTAATTAATTATCTAAAAAGAAAATTTACTGAAAATCAGAATGAATTTGAATGATTATGGATGTTTTAAAATTATTATTTGAGAAAGAATTTCAAAGTTTTTGAAAAATTAATTCAATATTAAATTCATTGGTTGAATTTTTTTGCAAATATTAAAAAAAATTTTACTTACAAAATTATTATTCTTTTATGATGAGTTAATGTTTTTTTAATTTCAATATTTTCGGATAATTTTACGCATAATTGAAAAAATAATAAAGTAAAAAAAGATGCGATGAAGTCCACTAATTTAGCTGTTAGAAAATTAAATAATTTGAACCCTAATTTTGACGTTTAAATTCGTGAGTCTGCCTTATCATTATGATTTATTATTTTTTTTTTTACTAATAAAAATTTTCTAAGGTCAATGTTTGGCCATTATAGTGAGAAAAAAATTCATCTTCATGCATCTCATGACGCTCAATCCACTAAGGAACATGAAAGACAGCAAAAAGACTAACGAATGGGCTGGGTAAATGCCAGGGTGTATATTATAAGAGGATGAAAATAAGTAAGACCAAGTGAAAAAATGCACATATCCAAGTAACGACATTCCTTTAAGCATCAGACGGATTATGTACAGTGAGATTAAAGTATTTCTTTCAAGCTGCACATATTAACCAGAATATTCAAATGATTCTAAGGCTATAACAGAAGTAGTTGACTTCGTGAAAGCTGGTAAATTGGACGGGGTATGGAATGTGCATTTGCCATGATTGCAGACACCTGATTACATTGCTCGACACACATTGGACACAAGCTCAATTAATGTTTAATTAAAATTCAGATATAAAAATAGAATCGATCATGTCGTCGATGACGTCGTGAGAAAATTCACGGTTGTTTCTATAAGCGTGGGTGGCGATCAGAGAGGTTTAAACAAGTCTTGGATAACTCTCGAAGAAACAGGATTGCTTTCGAAAGTAGTTGAGAACGAGGACTGCAAGAATTTCCGTGGAGGTCCAGTTAATTTCTTCATTATTCAATAATCATAATGATTATTATAATAATCACCATCATTATTTCTTTATTACCAACCAAAAAATTGTTTCAGCTTCAATTTTTATCTTACATTGTAACAATTCAACAAGATATCGAATTAAATGTAATTACGCCTAAAACACACCATTATTTTACTGTTATAATTTAATCAAAATTGCATTATAATTTTATTTTATTTTAATAATTAAATCAATTATTGATAAACGGTTGATACAAGTGTGGAGGTGAGTAATTTCTCATAAAAATGAGATAATGAAATAATTGACGGGTTTAGACTAATTTTTTTCGATATAATATTGGAATTTTATATGAGACTGTGATTAGAAAATGAAAATTACGCATGCACAGTTAGATCCAGGTGAAAATAATGATTATTCCAGCATTCCGCATTAGCACGCGTACGCATATAATATGTACTCGAATATGGCTCACCGATGTCTCGTTATATTGAATGATCAAAGGTAAACCGGTTATTGGGAGGCACCTGGAGGGGTGTGGATAGTCAGAAGCGAGGCAAGTCGCAAGAGGTAACCAGGAGGACGTGAGAAAGACAGAAAAGAGAGATCGATGGGAGAAACGAGCGGAGGAACAACAAAATTATCTAGGTGTGGCAAATTGATTCTCATGTAAGCTATGGTTACTTGATTCCATTTATAAAATACAGAGAAAAAAATGAACAGAAGAAATAATAATCAAAGAACTCTTTAAGGTCAATGATTGACGATCAAGACAATAAAAATAGCTTGAGGCTACAACTTGTGTGACAGGATTCAAAGTAACCAGCGAGATATAAACAACTGAAGGAAGATCATGGCATTGCGCCGTAATAAACCGACTCGAGGACGGTCGACAGGTGTATCCACTTTCCTTATCCGATGGTGGATCGTATCGTCAAGCCCCAAGCTTCTTCCTCATCTACCAAGAGCTTGCCTTATATTAACTCACTATCTCATCTGAGATTCGGTGGCGGAATTCAATTCACTTTAGTTTTATCGTGTCATCTGTAAACTTCCCCTCCATCTACTTCAATTATCTTTATATTCATCAAATAATTGCGGAACTCACCAATCAAATTAACTATCGTTTCCAGAAAAATATGTTTTGTAGATTGGTAAAAGAATCTTTTTTGAAAAATTTTATTTTATTAACATTTAATATCCCAATGATAATAAATTTTTTTTTAATCATGTAAGGTTTAACTTTAGTATGCTTTAAGTAGTGACTATTTATTCGTATCTAAGAAAATATTTATTTTATGATAAAGTTTACGACTTAAAATATGTAATCAAATCAAATAAAACATGGAAATTATTGAATCAAATAAACATTTGTTTGTAAAATTTATCTAAACTATTAAAAAAGTATAGTATAAAAAAAAGAAATAATCTAGAAGTAGCACAAGTGTTGTAAAATGAAATTAGATAAAAAAGTCAAAGGATAAAATATCAAGTCCACTAAAGTACCAATATAATTACTACTGAGCTGGTGATAAAAAAATTTCTTCAATGACATCATTTAATTTAATAAATCAATTATATTTTTTCTCAAAAAGTCAATTGATTTGATCCTTTGAATATAATGTACTAATACCAAAAGTAATAATCAAACGAAAAAGCAACTTTTTACTCAAGTTATTCGATTACACTTAATTGATTCCACTGATCACTTCTCTATTTTTTGTTACCTTTTTTTCCTAGATTATATTTAATAAGTGTTTTTTATTTACTTAACATGTCATCGTATGACTTCAGAAGCGTTGAAAAATATTTGCAAAATAATAATAAAGAAAAATGCTAATAGGTTTTCATCACCTACAGCTGAATGAATCATTGATAATTCAATGAGGAAATACCAAGCATTTTTTAATGAAAAGAAAATATTTTTGCTGAATGATATTCAATATCTTACCAGACCGATCAGCAGGATGAACTGAGAGATAAAGTCCTCGATTTCCTTCTGGATTATTTACCCAGTGTTGGAGTGCTTCACTGACATTTAGGGTCAGCCATCCTTCCTTTCCAGTAGTCGTGTTGACTGAGTCGATGTATTGCAGCTCTTTAGTCCTGAAAAAACAATCATTTGAATATAAATCAGTATTTATTCAGGTTTTTTTGTAATAGAATAACTAGATTTTAATAAGGTAATTTATGAACAAAAGCTGTAAGTGTTTAATTTTTATTTCTGTAGCTTACTCAACGTATCAAGAAATTTCAACTATTCCATTATGTTCATTTTTATAATAATACACATCATTATAATGTTTTAAATACTTCTAAAAGCTGAATAAAGATTTGAATAAATAAATATATTTCATAAATAATTTAAATGATGTAATGACAAATGGAACTTGTTAAAACCCTTTTTCTTCAAACTCAATAAATATTTTCAATAGCTTATCAAGCTATACATCATTAATAATTTTTTTTTTCAATATCAAAACAACAACCAATAAAAATTAAAAGAGAGTAATTTTATTATTAACAAATTAGTTCTTCAATAGAAAATCGAAAAAAAAAAACTTGTTCTCAGTTAAAAAAATATAAAAATTGTTTCCTTGAAAATTTTTTTTCAAATAAATTATGACAACAAGTATTTTAAAACAATTAGTAAAAATCCCAACATGTTATCGACACATTAAAAAGACGAAGGAAAAAGAAGATGATTAGAATCTGAGATTACATGTTCCTGAAGAAATTCTACGACGCCGACTTGTCTCGTTTGGACATAAGAAATCGATAGATGAGTTGATACTTAAAAAGTAAGAGGAGGATAAATAAAAAGTCTAGTCTCTTACATAAAAGACGAAAGAGAGAGGGAAAGATGTATGTCTGTTAACTGCGTAGGCCAAATAAAATAATGCTCGTGGCATCTCAAAAACTTAGCCGACGTCTACTTGGCTAATTTATCTCAATTTGCGGAATAGAGTTTCCGGTGTAGCTTACATGAGACAGTCTCGTTTTTTCTGCTCCAAATAAATGAAATTTATCGAAGTATCAAGGTGAAGGGCAAGGTTCTTTAGCTCTTATATAAAATTTTTGTTATTTTTTCTCAACATTCAGCAGCTACTATTGTGTTCAACTTCTACAAATCATCAATTAACTTTTATTTAATTTTTTTTTTTTTTCAAGTAGATGTATAACTGCTACATATTTGAATAGATAATATTGTTGAAAAATATTTTTTTTTATTTGAAACGTATGATTCAGCTAGACTGGGTGGGGATGTGTATTGAGAAATTTTTGATTTCTTATTTACTATTTAATGACAGATTGTCAATTGAAGAAAACCTTGGAGATACTTTCACGATCTAAAATTTTTCAGGTAGATATTTGAAGGTTTTTTTCAGCATCCGAGGACCGTCTAATTAGGGACACGAGGACGATGTTAAAATCATGGCTAATTCCTGGTAGTCAGACACCAGAATTGGTTGAAGGCTCTGAAGAGAGAGTTTCTTCATGGGTGGTTCAAGCATGTTAGTTTTCAACATCCAGAAATTTTAAAACAATAGATTCTCAATAAGTTACTCTTTAGATATTGGATATTCCTAAGCATTAGTAAAACACAATAATCATTGTAGAATAAATTAAATGCAAAAAGTATATAGAATGAAGTGTGTGGTAATTGAGACTTTCTGTATCTAAAAATAAACTTTGCAGTAAACAATCGTTTCAAGAACGGAAACGTCTAAATTAAGAATGTTGTTTTGATATTTTATAAACAATTCTTTAAAGAGTATGGTATAGTTTAGTTCTGGGATTTTCCAATCTTCCATGGATTCTAATGAAAGAGAAGGCAGCTGATGAATGAGTTGCAGAAAAAGTTGTTTTGAAAAAAACTTTAGAAACCATTAATTATATTGTTTAAAGTACTTTTCAAAAACTAACTTTGGTATTTTAAAAAAAAAAGGTCACATCTAAAAAATCTAAAAAAACTAGTTCCTCAGGCACAATTGATTGAAACGGATAAAACAAATATGGAGCAGTAAACTTACCCATCTGGTGCTCGCAAAACTCTATATGTTGTGATCATAAATGACCCACGATTTCTCCTGTGCTTAATCGCCATGCTCCGATAGAGTCGTAGCTCGGCGCCTATTATGTGCTCACCGGGTGGCACCTCAGACACGTCGAACCACAGCCTTTTGCCACGCTCGTGCCGCACTCCGGGAATGTGATGATCTGCAAATCAGACAACAAGGTATCTATTATACTCTGAGTTAAATAAATACTATTAACTGAATCCACCTCATTCAACATAATTACTTTATTGAATAAAGACAGAGGCTTTGTTGTCAAATAAATATAGATAAATTAATAAAAGACTTGCCTGCCCTCACATTAATTACATTCTATTCTACCAAAACATTGCAGGTTAAGACTAAGTCAACAAGGACAATTGGAACTAATTTTTCTTCCAATAACAATCATCAGCATGAATAATTAACAAGCGGATTTCAATGGAAGAAGACAAATAATTATTGAAATATTTTAAAAAATGAAGGTCAGAACAAAATAAGTGGTAAAAATGATTGGTGTTGGGTATTTAGTAAATTAAATGAAAGTGTGATTACAATGATTTGTTATCAATATGTTAGCATAAAAACAGGTGGGTGTCATGTTAAAAATAAAATGCAAAATAGATAATAATTATTTAAGATAACACTTTTTGCAGTTATTTATGATTTTTCGTCATGGGCAATTAAGCTGCTGACGGAATGAATATATTACAATGACAATTTGTTATAATATGTGAAAGTGTACATAATAATATGCATTGTTTGCATATAATATAGATAATTTCAAAACCCTATTGATCAACATAAATAAATCATAGAACAATCTCTTGAAACAGTATTTTGATTCATGTATATACCTTGCACAATCACTTGTATGCAATTCTCTGTTTCACAACTCAATTCATTCAGCAATAAGATAAAGCTCAATCGAGCTAACAACTTGTAAAGAAATAATACACAGCTCTGGCTAGATTCAACAATGATTTACACGGTCAATCAAATTAATAAGTCACACAAAGAGTTGGTAGGCCAAAAAGAAGGGTTTAAAAAAGGATTGAAAATAAAAAACGAGTAAGTAGAATAAAAAAGCAAATGGCCAGTATATATCAGGTCAGATTCTAAAAGTCCCTAATCACATAACAAGCTGTGGAGGATTCGCAGCGTGAAATCATCGGAGGCTCACTCGTTCCCATCCTCTGTTTCACAGTCGAAGCCGCCCCGAACCGGACTCCCCCGGGTGCCTAAGTAATGCCTAATGTTTCCAGCTTGGATAAGGGCATAAAAATTTGTTTTGTTTCTTATTCCCTCCACTCTTTAGCTCACGGTCGCATTCTTCCAGAGGCACCTGATTGCTAAGAGCGAGCTCTCTCGTCTCAGGCACTCAGGGTGGTCCGAATAGTTTGGCCCCCGGGACCGTTCCTGGACCTCTAAAGATTTTTTGTTTCTTACATATTCCTTCTCTCTCACGAATTATACTCCTTCCTCCTGCAGTTTGGATCCTCAGCTAAAGAAGTGAAAAAGCAGATAAAAAAATTAAGAAAAAACACAACCAACAGCCAAGTTGAGACATTTTTACCTGCCGCTAGCAACATTAAGGGAAAGATATTGACTTGTTTTATTCTCATTTCCTCCTCCTCCTCCAATACTGCCGCCTCTTTTTTCACCTCCTGGATCTTTTTCACTATTTTTTCAATCCTTTTTCGATTCTTTTACCTCCTTTGCTCTTTACCGGACTACTATCTTAGAAATGGATAATATATGAGGACCAAGACGTTGAGTATCTTATAAACGCGCCGACGTACTTATCATCCAGAGCCCCCACGTTGAAATAGCTCAATTTCGGTGAACGAAAAAGACCGCAAGATCGATATCGAACGCCTGTCGATCAGGAATTTCCGGATCTTTAAACATAATGAATTGTAGAGGAAACCACTGAATTTATAATAGATTGAGTCATCAACTTTCTCTTATCCCTTTTTATTTTGTACGCCATTTTTTGACTTTTTTGAATTATTAAATAGTATAATAAATTATTTTATTTATCTTTCTCATAATAGGTTTGATTTATACACGAGTTTCAACCAAGTTTAGGTGCTCCATTGGTGAACTTTTGCAAGAGGAGGACACGAGACAAATGAATTATGGTTATTGCTGATAAATTTATAGCCATATCCACGTGCGACGATATTTCACAATCTTTCATTTTTACGTTAGGCTTTTTTTTGTTTTCATTATTGACAAATATTATTTATGTTGACAATTTGTATCTTGTTGAAAATTTAATCGTTTATGAAATTATGATGAAGTTGAGTCAGTGGGATTTATTTAACTAACAAAAGCAGATAGTTGTTATTCAGATTTATAAAAATAATGTTACTTAATTATGATAATGACTTCTATTTTATTCAAATGATCTTTGAACTTATGTTCATGGATGCAAATATGTATATGGCATATGAATTTAAATCACTTAAAAAGCCACATACCGCAGCAGATAGATGAAGCATCTTCGTGAAGTAAACACTTCTTTCATTTTATTTTTTACGAGCAATAAATTCTAAACGTCAATTTACTTATGAAAACCATATAGTCCGAAGAGTGAATAATCATTTTTCAATCGTCTATTATTACCAACTAAGTGTCAAGAATGTTTTTAATAATTATTTCTATTTATAAACATCAGAAGATTTTCAGCAATTAAAAATTCAAGTGTTTTCTTATCAAAAACTTTAAAAGTTGTAGCAAAATTACAAATGACTTAAAAAAAAGAAAGTTTTAAGTGGATTGATAAGATGTAATTTAATGTAAACAAGGCGCGAAATTTGAATGGAACAAAATAACTGATAGTGATTGAAAGAAAGTGAAGGAAGTGCAACTCACTGTGTGCGGCGAACGTCATGATGACATCGCTCTGGTCGATGGCCCTGAGATCCTGACCAGTGAGGTCGAACTCCCCGTTGTGGTGTAGCCTCGGTGCGACCGGTTTCCCTTCGTCCTCACCCAGCGCGTTTTTGTAGATATCGAGAAGAAACTTTGGCGCCGACCTCTTGACCTGTGGAGTTTTGCCCATAACACTTCGCGGTCTGTCCGGCAGGCCAAGAAGATTGAGGATTTCATGCTCGACATCGCGTTTCTCTCGTTGCGTTAAGACACGATGAACAACTGTTTGATCGAAGCCATTGTCTACATAAAGTCCGCTAAGTCGCGAAGAAGAAACCGGGGCCACACGTTGAGAAATTACCAAGACCAACAATAATAAAAACAAGAAACATATATTGGAGAGGCAAAAGCCCCTGTTCCTATCTGGATGATACACTTGATCACAAATCATTTCACGAGGACACTTTCACCGCAGTAGGGTGGATCAAGTCCTCCTCCTCTTCTTCCTCGGCTTCCGCTGACCCCGTCGTGTCCACGTCGATAACAAAACTAACTCAGATGTCACTGGGAATCACCGCCGTCACCAAATAATTAACAACACTTGGACCAACTAAAGGAAATGACAGTTAGATGCTGATAACTGTTACTTTCTGAATAATCCTGATGATATAACAATAGCGCGAAATTTAAATAACACTTATTGGAGTAATCAATGCGCCACAGTACACAAGGGATATGGCAATACGCCACACGGGACCGCAATGAGCGCGCGCGAGTCTGTTTGTCTGGCCCGATCGCTGCCCATACACACTTCTCAGCTCTCCTCTGTCGTCGTCAGCCTCACCACCGCCTCCCAGGTACGTAACTGGAGATAAGAAGAGCCCTGATTCTACCAGACAACCCATGAAGATTCATTCGCGTGTAAAAATGAAAAAAGGAAATACATGAGATACTTCTATGAAGTGGAATAGTTTCTACGACTTGAAAAATGCCAACCTTCCCAGCAGGAGGTCTTGAGGATTTTTGTTTCTTCGCGGAGATTTCGAGATTACAATCAGTAAGGCTTAGAAGTAATTTACTTATGATTTATCTTCCAAGTATTTTTGCGTCACAAAATTTTTCTCATTCACCAATGACTGCTTTTTTTCAGAGGTAAAAATGTGAAAGAGATCTGAATGAAATTAAAGATGACAGAGATGTTTAAGGGAATATAATACGTTCCTGCGTCATAGAGATAGGACCCGCCCCGGTTGAAGAAGTAGGCGGTACAGAGTTGAGATCTAAGTGACTCGAATGGATCAGGGCTGGTGAACGACTGTCTTGCGATGGCGACTGGACAAGAGTAGTCCTCCAGTCTGCAGTTCATCAACGAACTTTCGAGATGTAGAATTCATGTAAACAACAATAAAATCAACATCAGTAGCAGCTACTCCAAATCAGTGGTATTGTTATTGAATAATGAGACAAGTCGACAATAACAACAAGTTGCTACCAACCTTTAGTCAGGTATATAATAAATCATCACTCTATAAATCAATAAATATTTATGTAATAAACATAATTACCAAACCCCTTTCTATTTTATTATAAGTACATTAACATAAAACATACAGCCCTGTATCATTGGTGTTTCGAGTTCAATCGAATGAAACTTGTTAAAGAAAGACAGAAAGTTGTTTAGTTGTCTTGGTACATCAACATGTTATTTTTTTTCTTTTGTCCTTTTTCTTGCACGTGTTTAACGCGTGCGATTACCAGCTATTGGAGCTTACAATAAAGAAGAATAATAAACAAAAGTGCAAGACATGGATCAAGTATGAATTATTTACGGGGACATAACCCGCAGCTGGACCATCATCATCAAAAGGTGGTAGTGGTGGTGGTGAAGTTGAAGAGATAAAGAGCGGGTGGGCTATAATACAGTGGTAGCTGAAGAAGGGATAAGAGGGCGGTAATGGCACCGGAGGCGAATTCCCAACCAACAAGTCGGGTGTATATCTTCTGGACAGTCTGAAGAACTTGGAGATGAAGGACAGAAAAAGAAGTATTAAAACCAATCTCTTGAGAGAGAGACAGCCGAGAATGTGATATCTACGCGATCGCCTTGGCTTCCTGTGCCTCAAACCCACGTCGGTCAGGTGCCACAGAGTCTGCAGCGAACGCTCGCGAGCCCTCCGGGCAAATTCCTATCACGAGAGCCTTTCATATAGACAGTTATATCTCGCTGAGCCTTGGACTTCTATACTCTCATCTCCTTTCACGTTTCCTCTCCTTCGAAATCCATCTGCAGCCGTTTGATCATCACTAGTCTTAATGTATATTCTCTATTAATCAGCTTAAATTATGTGAATTAATTAATGAGAAAAAAATTTTTTAATTAGTCGATTAATAATTGATAAATAATTGATATCCACCCACCAAGAGGATTAAAAGATTGCTTCGCATACATACATGTATATAAGAAGCTTTACTCTGTTGTAAAGGGAGAAAGAACGATAGTGAGGGACCGGTTATACTTGACCTAGCAGTTTACATTTGTCCCCGCTGGACCGGATCGACTCGCTACCGAAAAGTCGCCTGAGTGTAAAAACCATACGTGTGTATATCAACCACACGCACATTCAGCGGAAGCAACCGCGTGTGTTTGCTCAAGCTGATTGTTTACTTATGAACATCTTTCGTGGTGCTAAAATAAAAAAAAAAAAGCTTTTAGGTACCGTTGAGAGCATAATAATAAACTTTCACGCACTTATTTTTATTCTTCTTAAGACTTACAATTAGAAACTCTCACTTTAAAGTGTAATATTTGCATAATTTTTTTTTCTTTTATAATTAAATATTGAATATTTGAAATATTACGTACAGTATTGACTATTATTAAAAATTCAATAATGGTAATTAATTCACAATATATCTAAAATTAACCTGTAATTTTATCCATTTATAGTAGATGTATTTTAAATAGCAGACTGCTAGATTCATTAATCAGCACATTTCTAAAATTAAACTAGATTTTATGAAAAGTGAAAGAAACGAAACGCAGAGCATGGTTGAAAAATAATCAAAGTTACTAACATGTCAATAAATTACATAATTTATAGACAAGAGCAAAATAAAGTTTTAGGAAAACCTTATACTCTTGTCTGAATTCTATTTAATAGAAACATTCATGATAAAGAACATAGTACTAAGAAAATAAAAAAAAAAAAAATATGAGAAGAAAAAATAATAAATGATCAAAAATCAAGTTTTGAATTTTAAAATTCCGTATATTTATCAAATGGACTCTGGTGAAGGAAACATTAACTATAAATGATATCGGAATGACGGATTGTTGATAATATCAACAGATGGTAAAAGTACTTACAATTTGTCAATGTGTTTGAAATCTTGGACTTATTTGTAGAGTGAATAAAACGAGTTTATTTGTATAAATTTAAACAATGTCAGTAAGTGTGATTATAAAACTATTAAAAATATTTTATTTTATTCTAAAACAGAAATTTTTCATCAAGAATTTGAAAAATAACTGAATGATTTTGAACAGTAAAATACGAAAAAATTTTTAATTCAATAAACTAACCTTTAAATCATGATATGATGTTAATGTTTTGATGAATAAAAATTAATATTTTTTCAGCAACAAAATGCCCATGGAGATCACAAAGAAAAAAAAAGGAAGGAGAGTATTTTAGATTTATCAAAATATCTAGAAAAAAATATTAGAGTAAAATTTGCTGGTGGTAGGGAAGCTGCTGGAATTCTCAAAGGATATGATCCTTTACTTAATTTAGTACTTGATAACACAACAGAATATTTAAGAGGTACTTTTATTAATAATCATTCATATAAAATAACTATAATATATCTTTAAATTAATTATAATTAATTATTGAAACTACTAATTTGTAGATCCTGATGATCCCTATAAACTTAATCAAGACACCAGAATGTTAGGACTTGTTGTATGCAGAGGTACATCGGTCGTATTAATATGTCCTGTAGATGGTATGGAATCCATTCAAAATCCATTTATACCTCATGAAGGTTGACTTTATTTACTTATCAAATCAAATGTATTCATAAATTTTTTTATCCCTTAATTCTGGGTAGCAAACTAATGTACATTATCCTTATTATCAAGATTTTCTATATGTCAAGATACAAATAATTTTTTTTTTACATAATTTTGATTTTTTTTGAAAAAAAATAAATATATTTTTGTTACCTATGAATGAACTTCAGTCTCATAACTACGCTGAAAGCTTTCGTAAATATAAAATAAACTACAAAGTATAGATTAAAAAAATAATATTCAATTGAACAAATAATAAGCTATCAAAATAAAATAAAATCATGATAATTTAACTACATCAATGTATAGAAGAATTGATCATTCATTACCAAATTCATTTCTCAACCATGGGTATTCCTTTGGACAATCGAAACATGTATTTAAATACCTGTATGATTTTAAAACACGACTGGGAAGCTTACAAGTGCTGGGAAATTCACAGGCTATTTCATGGGGTTTAAATTGTCTACGACATTGCCACGGTTCAAAAGCTGTTAGATCTAACGCAGAAGTAGGTCTTCTCATCCACTCAATAATTTGATTATTTGTTACAAAATAGACATCCGGTAAGTGTCGTAAATCGTCGACAAATTTCTAAAAATAAATAAACATTGTTTATTCTTAATATTATATCAATGATGAAAATAAATTGGAAATTAACTTAAAATCTTACACCAAACGCGTAGGCATTAGTTGGATTTCGAAACCATGCTGGATTAAAATGCAGGCCAAGTGGTGCACGATTACTCAGATAATGTCTCTTAAAATTTAACATAAGCATTTTGTAAGTTTCTTCTCCTGATAAACTTAATGGACAATCTTCTATCATCCCGCAGGTATATTCCTTCACATAAAAAAGGTTTTTACCATTAAAAAAGATACAGATAGTAAAAAATTTCTAGAATTATAAACATAAAGATAACTAATTAATGAGTATTATCGTGTCGTACTCCTGCAAGCAATTGATTTAGTGGCAATTCCCAAAGTCCTCGATAAGATCTTGTTGGGCAAAGTTGGCCAGCCCCAACACACGGATGAGGAGGACGATAATCTAAAGTGTATGGCCAAATTGGTGGGTCAACAAAAGGTGCGACCATAGATGAGTCGTAAAGAAAACCAAATTCTGACATCATTAAAAATTGCCGATTCCAACCAACTCGTAAAAATGGTGCTCTTAATCCTTTTATATCTTCTATTCTGACTCCTCCGTATTTGTTGATGATGTTTGCTACTCCAACCATTTCATCGAACCAATCCTCGATCGTAGCATTTTTTGACCACCATTCTTCCGGTCCTCGATGCCTATTTTTTACATTAATTTTTTTTAATAAGAGGTAAGTAAAAAAAAATTTGTCTTTCATACGTTACTGAATGGGCAGCAATTTCATGTCCTGCATTCCAAAGATACTGAACATCCCTATAATTAGTATATTGATGACTCACGAAAAATGTCGCTCGAATTGGACATCCATTCGGATTTTTTCTTTCGTCATTGAAAAATTCTATAATTTCAAAATACAATTTTTAAATTATAGCGTTGTTTGATTTCTCGGTAAAAAAAATTTTAAATGATTAAGAAACTAACTATAATAAAAATCAAAGTTTTCAGCATTAACAGCATCATTAAAAGTAATTGCTATCATTTGTGGTACTTCAGATGCTGTTAAATTTCCTGGAATTCGTTTACCATCCTCTGAACACCAACAGTTTGGTAACTGACATTTTTCTGGATCACAAAACCTTGCAGAATTTCCATCGTGCTTTCCATCTTAACAAATAATGAAATGTTAACTAACTGATTTATCAGTTCCATCATAAGTATCCAATTATTATGTCTATTCACTACTCACCACACCATCCTTCATCAGATCCATCAGGACAATCAATACTTCCATCACAAAAGTAAGCACTTGGAAGACAAGTACCATCTCCACATGCCAAAGTATTATCATCCTGACAATCTCCATTCTCTAATAATGGCTTTGGTGTTGGTTGTTCTGTTAAATACTTTTAAGAATTAATTTTAAAAATTTTTATGACAAAATGGCTTTACGAATTTTCATGCTCTTTACCAGCTGTCACATCGCAATTGTCTACATTTGCTTTGAAGTCACATATTTGCCTGGAGACATCGAAAAGAAGACCATCCGAGCATTTAAACTCAAATACTTCATTGTCTGTAAATGAGATTGCGTCAAATTGTTGAATAATAACGTGAATGGGAAAGTCTTTCGAAAACAATCATGAGAGTCTTTATCTAGACTAATTAAATCAGTGATCAAACTAAATAAGTCATAATAACAAACAATACTATTGTGAAATAGTAATTAGAATTACATTTAAAATTATTATTAAATGATTTTTTCTATTGATTATACATTAGAAATATTAAAAAATAGAATAAATTAAAATTTTCAAGATAACTGAGTGAATAAAAAGTTAAAATGAATACCTAAACATAAATAATACTTGGCACATTCACTTGGAGACCAAACATTATGAGTTGGTGTGTTTGGATTTCTATAAAACTTGCTGTCCTCGATGCAGGGAATATCAGATGACCCTTCTGTCATCCAAAATACTGTAAGAAGTAGTAGAAAGTTAAATAAATCAGAAAATCTTTTCCATTCTCTTAGTAATGTTAAGTATTACTTTTTAAAAAAACATAAAATACGCGCGAAACTACAGTTTAACACTCTAAATACTTTCACCGGAGTTTTTATCCTATTGATCAGTACTAGTTTAAGGAATTTTGCAAAAAATACTAACATTGGTAATAATAATAATTTCAAAACAATAAAATTATTTATTATAGCATGCAATGATTCCTTTATATGTATACACTACTTAAATTTTCTCTTGTAAGAGAGGAAGTGAAACTTCCGGCAATACCGGACCTTTCCCTTGTTACAAATTTCAAATTGAACGATGATGATGATGATGACAATCAATCAGTAAATGAAAATATGTTTTTATGATTTATTCTAATTATATAAGACCAAAAAGAAATTGTCAATAAAAGGGTAAAGGATGATCTCACCAGTTGAAAAGAGGAGCACCAAGTGCAACATCCTTGGTCTCCTCATGATGTTAAAGTGTCTGTCAAAGAGATTGTGTTCGTCTCTGGTGGCTCACACTTTCAAACTGATACCTCCTCCCACTGAAAGAACAACTTATACGTATGATGAGTATGGTAGCCGGTTTCTGTTCGGCTTCCTTCGTTCAATCTTTCCCCCTAAGTAAAGTAATTTCACTTATAGCCTATTGGAGAAATGTGGATCATCGACATTACATATCCAAGGCTTCATCGATAGTTATCAAGCTTAACGACCTAGTCTTTGCAAATTTAAATTGATGGTGAAAGTGATCTCTTACTTATTTTACTCTTGATTTTGCCATTTATAACATGTTAACGTAAAAATATTTAATAAATAGTCAATTGTTTCATTGATACTTAAAAACCTTTTAATCGATTGTAATTACTTTTTTATTAACACAAAACATTTATTTGTTTAATTAATGTTATTTGCAAATTTTACTAGGAATTTATTTTCTGAAATCTTATTTTACATTCTTAATTATAAAATGAAAAAACACTTTTTAAATTACTGATCAATAACTATTGCATTATTTACAAAAAAACTTTTAATTCTTTAATGATTATTATTAAATTAATTAATGTAGTCTTATTTAACATATTTATCCATAAACTTTTTATGAAATTCACTTCGTAGTGAATCGTTAATAAATATGTCGTGTTTTTTCTTTGGTTCGGATCGAGCACAATTTTTGAACACAACATCATCATCCCAACGTCTTCTTACTTTCATATCTGTGCGAACAACTTGAGAAGAATAATTTAACAAGGGGTTTCCAGAAAGGATGTTTTCCATTCGAATTCTTTCCTCTTCCTGTTTTTTCTCCATCTCCTATCATTAACCAAAATAAATACTGATTAGTATATATTTTCTAGCGACTGACTATCTAATTCTAGCTAAGAAGAAAAAGAGATAAAATATTATTTGGTTGATATATACCTTTTTAACTTGTTCAGCAGCCCTTTCTTTTTTGATTCGCTGTAGTTCAGCAACAAGTGACGCTGCATCATCCTCATCACTTGATGAATCTGATTCATCATCATCAATTGGATCATCAGCATCTAAACTTGTGATAGGTGCTTGGTCTACTTTCTGTCTTTTATTCGGTGTTGGAGCTGGTGGCTCTCGTGAGGGCTCGATCATTCTTCTAGTTCCAGATTTATCTTTTTCTCTTTCTCGTTCTTCCAGTTCCTTACGGAAATCGCGATTCCGTAGTTCTTCAATAGTTCCTTGTCCATAATCCCTGTGAATATATTAAAATTTTAAATATAAATAAATAAAAAGAATTTTATAAAACAGTCATTCGAATTTCTCTTTTATTTATGATTTTGGAGTGAACAAAAAAACAATGCTTACAATACTAAACTCTTTTACGAAATATTCTTTATTTACTAAAGTGATGAAATTGGATGTGAATTGGACAATATTAATTAATAAATAATTTTATTGATGACAATAAGAGAGACAAATAAATATTAATTACCTATATTTTAATTTTGTGTGGGAAGGTAAATCACGACTGCTGTATTGTTTAGAAATTGCACTCAAATCTTTTTCACCTCGTCCTTGTCCTCCTCGTGCTCCATCAAATGTTGGCCGTGCAGTAGTAGACATTATTCGTAGAATTTCAGAGCAAAACACTTATAATGGCAAAATTTGTTAAAAGTATACTATGTATTCAAAGGTTCAATACAAATAATTTACGTTAAAGTTGAAATGAACAGCGAGTACAATGAAATGGATGTCCTTAAAGTTAGTCCTTAAAATAGGGATAAATCCATTGTAAATCAATTCTTAATAAGAGAATAGACAGTACAGTAGTTATAACAATAAAATTGGAAAATCCTCAAATGGGCTAAAGGACACTAGAACAATAAACAGTAGAATAATCTCAATGTTTGTCACAACAGTTATTATGCACTCAGGTAAAATGACTCCATATTGACGGCCATTTTCTAATGTGCTGCTGCTGTGGCAACTTTGGAAACTACTAGTTAACATGGCAGAGTTGACTTGACACAGCTTAGTAGAGTTGGATTGAACAAACGTGTAGGTTGATAAAAAAAAATTTACATTGTCAGTCTCTTGTTGATTCAAAATACTTTGTTTCATACTATTACTATAAATTGTAGAAGTAAATTAATTACTCTACACGTGTAATTAATTGAATTCTGTTGTTATCTCTTGTGGAAGTCTTTAGTTCGTGATCCTTTAACACCGAGCGTTAGCATCGTCGTTCACCGCATCGTGTATTGCAGTAAAATTATTGCAGGTAATTTTTATTAAAATATACTTACATTAATAGAACGTATCGTGAAAATCAAGAAAATTAAGGTTTTTATAATTTCATTTTATTTTGTCAGAGAAAAACAAAAGTATTTAGTGTAATTAAGACTCCGTGTGATATCGTAAAGCATAAAAATGTCTGATTCTCGACGACGTCGTAAATCAGAGCAATCCGGCGCATCAGACGATCTCTCAGAGTCCTACGATGAGCTAAATGTAGCTAAAGGAACACAGGTAAATGAATTTTAATTATTATAAAATAATGTATAACATGACTTTCTAGATCAATAGGCATTATCATAATCTAGTACAAGTAATCCACGTTTCTTTCTGGGTCGTGATGATTAAGTTTGCTACCGGCGGTGAAGGTACATATATTTTGACGCCGAAATGGGGTCGAGAGTTGGTGGTATCATTTTGTGTCTGGAAACCGTAAGAAAGATAAGCAGTCTTTCGAATCAAGCAAATTAAACAAAAAGAATTAACTTGCCGCTCACTTCGTTGAAAATGAGAAGGTTATGATTGCCATTAGTAGCTAGTTAACCACTAATCTTTCGCTATTAAACCTACACGAGACGTTCTCGACATTATAACTATTTAAATAAACTCAATAATTGAATTAAATTGAATTGTACTTTTTCCATTAAAATGTTAAATGTCAAGTTTCGTAATTTAATCGTCCTTTATTTGGTGCAGTATTTATTGATTTGAACTTCACCATCATTTTGAATAATTAATTTGAAAAATAGACGTTGACAGAATAAATAATTAAATTTTCAAAAAAATTATCTATTTCAGAGCAGTGAACATACTGAAGGACACCGAGATTCGGAATATGATACTGCTGGAAGTGATGCAGAATCAGTTGGATCTCAAGATGAAATTCAAAGAGAAAGTGGAGATGGTCAAGAGGAAGATAAACCTCAAAAAAAATTAGATGATGATGAAGATAGACGTAATCCTCAATATATTCCTAAGCGTGGCACTTTTTACGAACATGATGATCGAACGACTGAAGAAACTGCTGAAAACGCTGTAGAACAGCCAGTTGAACGAGAGACGAAAGAGAAAAAAGTATGGAAAGATAAAGAAGATAGATGGGATCATGATCGATATAATGATGAAGAACAGGCTCCAAAAAGTCATGAGGAACTCATTGCCGTTTATGGCTATGATATTAGGAACGAAGAAGGCCCACCGAGAGCTAGAAGACGTCGAAGATACGGGTAAGAATATTATTTAATCAGTGGAATTATAAATTTCAATTTTGAACGTAATAATAAAATTTTTTTCTATAGTCGAGGGCCGAATAAATATACTCGTAACTGGGAAGATGAAGAAGCTTATAATAAAACCTCAGGAAGTCATACTCATAAACATAATAAACGATCGAATAAAACAGGGGAAGAATTTCCGGCACTTGGGGGATCTAATAAGGTAATATTTTGATTCTTTTATAGTGTTATTATTTTTATCATTTTTTTACCTCAAAAGTAGGGTTTTAGTTCATTGATAAAAACACAAATGTCTTCCAGGATCAACCAGACGTGGCGGAAGAACCGGTTATATCGTCAGCTTGGTATAGTAATAAAAATAAATATCATAATAAACAGCAAAACGCCTTTCCACCACTGCAATCTCAGCAAGATAATCAGAAAATAAATACATCGACGACAAATAATATTCACACGTATGTAATCGTTTTCTTTCATTTATACTCATTTAGTTTACTATTGGAGTGAAAATAGAATAAATAGATGATTATATTCTATGATATTTCAGAAATGAAAACAAAGCGCCTAATGAACCTACAAATCCAGCATGGAAGAAGGAAGTTAAACAGACTCCACAGAATTCCAGTCCAAATAGAAATAATATCACTGGGGATGGAGAAAAAGTAGTTTATACGAAATCAAATCATACCAACAAGAGACATGTTGAGTCTGTGAGCTTGGCAGCCAGTAAAGCTCGAGGTCGAGGCTTTAAACCTAATGCTAATAATAATCTCGTCACTAATAGAATCCTGGATCTAAAGCCAAAAGGCCGAGGTAGTGGAATTATTACTGGAGATATTAGAAGAAATAACATTAATCAACATGATGAGGAACAAGTCATTAATGAAATCAAACATATGAATATAAACGATGGATCAAATTATCATCATAGTGGACGACAACAAAGTATGTATTTACTCTCGGAATTAATATAAATTAATTGTGTATTTTATCAGAGAAATAATATTTAATTTTTTTTATCGTACAGAAAATTTCTATACACCAGCATCAAATCAACAAAGGCAACAAAGTGTCCCACCACGAATGCAGCCTCCACCTTCACAGCAGCCCCAACAACAACAACAAACTCCAACTCATTCTCAACCCCCTCCTGATGTTGCTGGGAATAGACCAAAACGATATTCAAGTCTTCGTCAACGGCCGACTATTTCGGAAGGTCCTGGCCAACAAAATTATTCAGCTCAGCATACTCAGCATACATTCTACCCACCTCAAGGTATAAATACTTTTCATTTAAAAAATTCAATTTATAAATTTCTTTTTATTCATAAGTATTTTCCATTCATTTCTTTTACTTTATTTTCGATATTAATACGATTATTATTATAAATATTCATTTAGGTGGAAATTCTCATGGTGTTCTAGAGCAACCAGGTAAGGCGAAAAAACCATTATTCCCTGTTAATTGGCCTTGTCCGTCTTTGTGTGTTTTGCTTGCAATGAATAATGTGACCCCATCAAATTAAATGTATTAAGAACTTTATGATAAATATTTAATGTTTGTTGTTTGATAATAAATTTCAAATACGACTCTGATGATTTTAGGTTATCCACAAGGCCATTATGAGCAACCAGCTTCAGTGCCAACATCTGCAAATCCTTTAGCCGCACAATCTGTTATTCCAATGCCCACTGCTGGTCAGCCTGGCACGTACGCGCCTCCACCATTCTTAGTACCACCGCCGCAATTCTTATCTACTCAAACTGCACCTCCAAGCATCATAAATTACGTTCCAGGTCCTAATGGGCCAGCGTTTCAACCCAATTTCCAAGGATATCAAGGATATAATCCTCCAGTTCAGGTATTACGTAATGCATAATTGTAAAAATACCGTTATTATATTAGTTTTAATGGATAAGTATTTTAATATTTTGTTTTCATTTTATTCTAGCCTCAAGGACCACCACCACCTGAATTATATCAACCTCAAGGTTGCACATACTACAGTCCAGCTCAACAACCGCAACAACCACCACAAAATGCTCCTCCTCGACGACCAAAAGCAGCTATTCCCATTCTTCCACCTCCAGATAATTCCGGAGAAGTAAAACGTCATCACAGCAGTAGAGGTAGAGGTAGAACTGTTTCTCAGACAATTCAAAATACATCTCCTGGTTCTGTACCACCCACAGGTGAGTCTGAAGCTCGAATTGATGCACCAGAGTCAACTTTAAAAAATTCGACTGAAACATTTGACAACATGCCGGTGGAATTAACGGATAAAGTCCAAGAAACTTCTTCAATTACTCAACATCAACCTGAAGAAGAAAGAAAAATAACACTTGAAGAAGTTCAAAAACCAGAACCAGCTATTGAAATAGAAAAATGTATATCTGAAGTTGTTATGAGTAAAGTAACGATTGAATCTCTTGAAGTAGAAAATTCACAAGTTCATAATAGTAATCAAGATATTATTGACGATAACAGTTCTGGTACTTTACCTCCTGCTAAATCAGTAGAAATAGAGGCTGTATCTATTTCGGAAACGGAAATAACCAAAGTTGAGAGTGTAAATTTAAACAAAAATCCTGTCGTTGAAGAAGCAGCTGCCTAGATATTTTTATGTGAAATAATTTTGTAGAAATTTTGTCACATGTCTCTTTTACGTAAAATGCCACCGTATAAAAACTACTACTAACAAAAAATAATGTAAGAAACTAATTTTCTTAGAAATGATAATATGTGCCCACATTATCACGAAAATAATTTGAATATTTTGCTTGATTATTAAATTTGATTTATGACATACGCTGCCTATATTATATATACATAAATATATTAATCTCACTAGTTATTACAACAATTAATATTGAAGTTTTAATTGTAATTATAAAAATTATGAGATGCAGAATGCCATAACAATTAATACGTGCTTTGTGCAAATTATTAAAAGAAGAATAAATACTTTCAATAGTGCTCATTGTATAAAATTCTATACGCAATTACGTATTTAACATACGGATAAATGGAATGAAACGTTAAGTTAAAATACTATTCTTTGTTATTAGTGTACATATAAAACTTTAGGAAATGCTAAAAAAATACATAAAAATGAAAAATGAACGAAAAAACATTTAATATTTTTAGTTATTACTTATAATTTTAATAGTTAGTCGAGAAATAGTCATAACTCAAATTCGAATGACTTTATGGTGAAAGAACTAATTTTATGAGTAATATTATTAATTTAAAATTATAGTTCATGTTCATGGATATATTATTTTGTAAAAAATAATTGTAATGAAAATGAAGAATGTAAGCATGATGAGGACACATAAGTAGTATAGCTATTGAAAATATGCAAAGTGATTTACTCCATGTGTAGTTAATTTTTCAAATTTTTATGATCGGATAGAAATTTACAAATTTAGATGGAAAATTCTTCTAATTATAAATTACAATCATGAATAATGAGTTATGTATCCAATCGAATATTTCATATAAAGATGAAAATAACATATTACGTAAAGTTAACAAAAAATTAAAATTTTTGAATATTTTATAATATTTGGTTACTGGTAAAATATTTACTAACCGTGTATCGAAATAACAGAATCATATAAAAATTCTTATGAATTTTGGAAATATAGTAATAACTTATTCAAATTATTTAAAAATTATTTATTTCATTTTTTGTACACTTTTATTATATTAATATGTTTTATATTTACTCTTTCAAATGTTACGTATTTCTAATATTTTCACAGCATATCAACAAAAATAAATAATGATATATTATTATTTGAATTAAAATTTGAGCCAATGATACTAATAAATCATTTTAAAAAATTTTTTACATAAAATTCACATCTATCAACATTTATCTCAACTAATAAAATAAAACATTATACAAATATTAATTTAATACAGACTTATATGATATGTTTTAAATATATATATATACATATATATATATATAAATCGTTGTCATCAAATATACATGGCAAGATCTAACAAAAATTTGTACCTACATTAATAAATTCGGTTTGTTGCTCTCCATTCATTCTGAGATTCCAGATTGCAATGCTGTTCACGAAATCCAATATCTTTTATACACGTCTAGTATTTTGTCGTGATATATCAGTGAGTGGTATGACTTCAGTACTTCGTTGATTTCCATTGGAATCATCTATCATTTGATGACCCAATCGCATTTGTGATTGGGAACGTGACTCTGGAGTATTAAAGATACCTGTTAATTTTTGTACACCTCGATCATCAAACATCTCTTTTGTACACATAAATGAACGTCTGAATTCTTTACGAAATTTCCCTGCAATAATTATTAATAAAATTTATTATCTTGAATTTACATGAAAACAGAGTAATGTTATTAGCAATTGACCCGTAAAGTAATTGTTTAATTTATTTTAAAATTATTCTCCTACGTTTAAATATTTCCCAAGAGATAAATTTGTTAAAATATGGTCAATCATTAGTGACTTTACTTTATGATTTTAATTATATAAATAAACTTTTAAGAATAAATTGATGATTTTATAATTATTTCTGTTAAAAAACATTATTTGTTTGATAATTTGTGCTAACTTATTGTTATTTACATTAATATTAATAGTTATGTAGTTTGATTGAATATTATCTGAACATTAGTAGATAATTATTTACTGATATTAATATAATTAATATAAAGGATCAAATTTACCACTCATGAAATTGTAAATAACAGGATTGATTGCGCTATTTACATAACACATCCAGTGAGCCAATAAACTAAATGTTACAGTGAAATCATTCGACGGTAAACCAATCGATTGCCTGTAATGTATGGAAACATAGAAAGGATACATTAATAATATTTAATTAAAATAAAATCTAATAGACATGCAAAGGTTTCGAAGTAATTGTTGAGTATTCATGAATTACCGGAGAATAGTGAGCAAATGAACTGGAGCATAACAAATTGCAAAAACAAAGACAACAACAACCAACATTTTCGCTGCTTTTTTTCTGGATGCTAGTTGATCTTCAAGATTTTCATTCAATGTCGAGGCTGCCAATGGCATTGGTGCTGCACACCTGGGCACTGTATATAATCATTTTTATTATTGATATTGATTTTTTATGATACTTTAACGTTTCATTGATACTTAAAGTTTCGAAATACTGTAACTAATTCTAATCTAGTGATATAATTTTATGATAAAGCGTAGTGTAAACTCGTAAAGTTTGAAATGTCAGCTATAGGTCATCTATTTTATTTCAAAGCTGTTTAGTACTGGTATCAACCATTTGTTATACTTTGTTACAGCCGTTTTCATTCGAAATGACAGAAAGTACACTTCTTAAGGACGTAAATATCTTTCTACGAAATATAAAGATGCTCATATATAGAGTATGTTATATATTGATGTATTCTTTTGACTACATACACTTTTATTGTATGTTTGAGTACTATTTTAAAAACTTATTTTTACATTATGGAATTCGCTGTGTATTGAGAGGATGTATACAACAAAGAGAATTTTATAATTGAAGTTTTAGTCGTGAAATTGGAAATTTTATTTGAGCCGGAAATTTGATATTTTAGTTGTTATTACCATTGAATTTTTTTTTGAAATTATTTTATTCTGCTTTCCAATAATATTACTTTATTTAATTTTTTCTATCGCAATAATGAAAATAACTTTTTTTTCAAATGAAGTTGCATAGATTTTATTTTAAAAAAATTAAAAAAAATTTCATAAAAGACTTGAGTTAATTACTTTTTGAATTTATGATTATTTCAATTGCACTTACAATTATATCCAGGAATATGACTTCTCCAAAGTACTCGAATAATTTTCCAGTAAGTAATCGTCATAAAAGTAAGTGGCCCAAAGTAAAGACATATTAGAATAATAGTAGTAAAGATTGTATCACTCATTGGACTCCATGATCTTGCACACTGTGTGTAAAAAATCGTTTCTACCTTAAGATGTCCTGGTGGGACAACATGAAGGACCACTAAATCTGGTACATCTGGAAAATAATATTTTCTTTGATATTCAGACATTTCTATTTTGTCATCATTAAACTCGTATTAGCGCAATATGTTCAACTGCAATCTTTTATTAATGTTACACATTTGTACAAACACGTGGCATTTGTATGACAAGAATACGATATTTTTGTCTTTAATAAAAATATAAAATGAACGGCAAGAAAAAAAAAAGAAAAATGTTGTATGCCCGACTGTTACCCGAACTTTTATTATCACACTTACCGAAAATAATCGAGAAAATCCAGATGAATAAGATACTTTTTTTTGCCCTTCTTGTGGTTGATTTGAACTCGAGAGGATAACATATAGCATACCATCGATCGATTGATATCGAAGTCAGCGTTAATATACTTACACTAACTGACACTGTCTGTAAAAAAAAATTAATTTTTTAATATAAATTTTCAGAAAAAAACCTTGAAACTCCTATAGCATCAATCTTGTATGTAATGATATTTAAATAATTCTAGTTTCCAATTATCATAAAACCCTAATGGAATTCGATTGTCATAAATTTTGCTTCCTGATGTAGAAGAAGACTTTAATAAGGGAGGGATTTATATGGCCAGTTATCTCATTTGTCTTCTAACAAGTGTTATTTTATTTATGTTATTAGACGGATGTAATGTTCGCTCAGTGACTTGACCTATTTTTTTAGAAAACTTACACGCAAATACCAACACACTAAACTGATTTATTAGTACCTTAAATAAGTGAAATTGACCCATGCACACAGACAGGAAATGAAACGAAACAAAATTAAATGGAAAAGTAATTTTAGGGTGAAGGAGAATATAAAAAGAAACAAAAGGTCATTCATTTTAGAATTGAAGGTTTCATGCATGAACTAGACTCAATGTGAGTTGCTATTATAACACCTCGTATACCATAGAAATCCAATTAAAATGTGTATGTGTCCTTCTGCCGTTTTGTTGCTCTAGTAACATTCTATTTTATTTCCTCTGTTTATCAATTATACTTTATTCAATTTATTATCGAAACCATCTTCAAATTACATCATTTCATTGGCGATTAATTAAGTGTTAATTGACAAATATTACGTTAACTAAAATGTATTTTGCCATTTTTAATATTTCAAATTTCATGGAAAGTTTTGGAGTAGCAATTGAAGTGTTTTATATTCAAATGTAAATTTTGGAACATAATGCAGATTCAAAAAGAGCATTTGTGCGTTGTAATTTTTACTTATATAATATTCATTGAAAATACCATGTAAAGTATAATACACACAAGAACTTAAAAAAACTTATTTTACCATAAAAGAGACAATTTTAAAAAAATTTACTTTACAACAAAAAAGTATAAAAAATGATATGTCTAATCTTTTCATCTTCAGAAATATTGATTTAAAAAAATTTCCATCGTACGTGTGGTTATCAATATCAATTTTCTATTATATCGTGACTCATACACGACCTACCTCACGACTTTAAATTCCAGCTCTAACTACTAGCAAACTTTTTTTTCAATTTGACTTTTCATTCTTTTCAATTAAATTTATTTGCAAACACAATAATTCCAAAATAAATACTCTTTTCTTTCAATCACGAAGTATTGCTTATGAAGGAATCTTGCTGGGAACTGTATTAGACACTTGAGCGGTAATTGTGTTCCGAATGGATTATAGGTCTTTTGTCTAACTCAGCTCTGACAGATTTCTCCAACTGGAACCCATTCAGGACCTAGGCATACCAGGCTAAAATACTGACAATTCTTAATGTACTTCTACTGAGAAAAGATTAAAGATGAAAATTATTACTGTAAAAGATTATACTATAATAAGAAAAAAATTTATAAGTATCTATAGTGTAGAGTTTCTGAATATCAAAGAATAATCATCCGACGTAAAATAAAATTAATTCGAAAATAAAAGAATTTCATCTTCAAGATCTTAGTGATTAGTAAATAATGATTTTAAAATATAAAAAATGGGGATGCTTTAATTAATGGAAATTACAGAGCATTTTCTGAACGATGAAAAAAATAGATCAATATAACATCAGCATTAATCACGCTATAATCTACATTGAATCAGAATTAATTATAAAAATAAAATGGGGTTCTTTAGTAAGGTAGGAAATATATACTCACTGGGATACTTGATTGTTTTTTATTGTTATTAAAGCATTATTTGTACTTTATAGAAGATTGTTAAAGTTAATAATTCATAGTAAATATTTATTTATGATTATGATGACGTTAATTGTTAATTAAAATTGTTGTCAACGGTGTCTATACTCATTTACTAAGCAAAACACAAAATATCATGTTAGCTGTTACAATTAAGAGCCATCATAAGTTATCAGTCTAATGGCATAACCGAGTAATAAGATTCCCAATTGCTAGCAAATTACAAGACTATTACTACGCCTAGTACAAGCTTCTGTACGCTATTGATATGCGTTAACAGGTCCTATCATCATTGACATTTCATGTAACACTTAGATGAACACTTGATTGCTTCCTTTATTATATAGATATGATGTATCAATCAATTATATAAGAAATAGAAAATTAATTTTTTATTAAAATAGACCTTGCCAATTAATATTATATGAAGGCCACAAAAATGAATAATTGGGTATAAAATACAGTAGATAAATGTTTTTTTTTAGCAAAAAAGACTTTCAATTAAAAACGAAAAATGATATCTTTTTTGAAGATTAAATTAATTTAATTTTCTTTTGAATTCAACAATTTATTTGTCTCTGAGGAATATTTATCTCCTGGTTCATTCGAATGTATAAAAATGTAAAAGAGAAAAATCCGATTAGAAGAAAACTCTAGTGGGAATGAAGTTATCAGAATAGTTGTACACTTGAAAAATTTATCTCTTAAAACTTTTTTAATGACGTATTAGAACGTTTCTTCAAAAATGATTATTATTTTCTTGTGAATATTTCCCATTAATTGTGAATATTACTGTAATAATCAATTAGTAATTATAACTTGTTATAGTGATTTAACAAATTATAATCACTAATTTATTATGACAAAAATATTCACAATGAATGGAAAATATTTACAAGAAAACAATAATCATTTTTAAAGTAACTAATCATACTATTGATTATTAGATTATTAGTTTATTATATATTGGAATATATGTACAAAGAACTCTGGAGCAAACATTTACTTCAAAAATTCTTAATCTGTCTTAAGATATCAGAGTTCAACTCCAGACATCTGGATGTCTTTTTATGACAGAATGCTATCTGTGTACGATTCTACTTTATGCAAGATTTTTTTCTGACAGTCAACTAGATGTTTTATGGTTTAAAAATGAATAAAAACAACAAATCTCCATGTTTTCAGATTAATTAATTATTTAAGAAAATAAAATAGTTACTGAAACTGCATCGTAACAATTGAGAGCTAATCAAATCTTAAAGATTGGTAGACAATATAATCTTTTCGTTTTTTATTGAAAAGAAGTGCATCGTCAAACGTGATCAGCATATCTTTAATTTTGCAATGAAACAAATAAATATCAATAAAATAATTTTTAACTTTTCTTTCTTAATCTAATTCTTAAAGATAGATTAACTTGAATATATTAGCGTAGAATAAATCATGAAATTAACCAGCGGATTGTCATTTTGGTAATCCTATTTAAATTAATTCCTCTACTATTCAAATACGTGGAAAGCGTTTGTGGGTTTATAAAGCCATATTAAATTTATAATCCCCTAGCCACATTTGTTTAAACAGACGAAAACGATTGAATTATCCACTAGAATAGCGAGGAGAATAAATTACTTCGATGCTTCTTTAGTGCCAACAAATTTTGAAGTTTATGTATGATTGCATGTTTTCACATGAAGAGCAATCCAGGCTACTGAAAGCAACCAAACACACTTTAATGCCTCAATACTTCAGAGCCATTGTCCGTGACGAAGGTCGTACACGAGCCAATTAAATTATACTAGTGATTAAGTTAGCCGCATTTACTCTTGATGTGGAGCTACAAGTTTCTCGTCTAAAGAAAATACTTCTAATACAATGATATCATTACGAGTTAAGATATTTTATTAGCAAAAGTCTCATTTCTTTTTTTTATCATCATCATTATTATTATTATTATTTTGTTTCAATTAAAAATAAAAATGTATTTAAAATTTTTTTGTGATTCTGACCTGAGAGGAAACTTTCAGCTTGGGTCGTTTATCGTAGCAAAGCGAGTACAAAAACCTTTGACTGCCCGAAAGTATCTTTAGATAAATTGGCATAAGATAACGTTTTTATAATTATTATTACACAAAAAATTACGTTTTATTCACATCGTTCGTAGAAATTAATAAAATATTAATGTGTTTGGAAAACTTCTAAAAAAAGTCAGCAGTTGTCGATCAATAATAAAAGAATAGAATGAAAATTTTTATTACAAAAAATTTTAACAAATGTAACTGACAACTGCACGAAACTTCATGATTTTTTGTATCATTATACAAAAAAGATTTAAAAAAATTTACGTAATAAAAATTTTATTAAAATGTTGTTTCTGACATTCAATTTTCCAGGTAAGTATTACAAAAATGTAGATTTATATTTCTATGAAATTTTTTATCAAGTGGAATTCAATTCTATTTTCAATCTTTCTAACAGAGAAGCAGACTTCGCTGAGTAATAATATCAACTAGCTTATCCCATCAGAGAAAATTAAGAAGAAAAAATCCTTGAGTAATGGATCATTATATATTTTACTATCTTTAATTAAGCTTGATTCAATCGAGTAAACATCTTTTTTTCATTTCGATGATTTAAAATATTAATTCCAGAAATACGCTTTTTTTTTCTTATATTAATTAAAATGATGAAGAAAAACAATGGACAAGTGTATGCGAGCGATGGAAATTATTCATTGTTAAACGAAATAAAACATATGGAAGCGATTTTTCAAAAGAATTTATGTTGTTTTAAGTTATCTCCTTAATTCCTCATGAACCTCAGCAACATTCAGAAGCAGAAATAGCTAAGTAGAATATTTGTAATGAATAGTGATTAACGTTAAGTAAGTTCAAAGCTTTACCTTGAATAATAATTACAGTTTATCTATTCACCGCAAACAGTGATTTATATCAAAATTTCGTGAGATAAATTTATGAAAACATAAAATTATTTTATGATTGATTTAAATTTATCCTATAAATAATAATCTACAATTTTTAATAAAAACCTATTATTAACACTATTCAACTCTTTTATGCAAAACAACTGATAGGAAAGTATTTTTATTACCTAGGAAAAATTTTAGACGACGATGAAAAAAGTTACAATGAACTATAAAATAAATGGTTCAAATCCTTATTTTATTGATGTTTTTGTGTAGCTACTATATGGCCATTAGAGATTTTTTTCCATATTAAATTATTTTTACATCAGATTATAACCAATGTCATTGGTAGAGAAAATTAATCACCTATAATTATTTCGTAGAATTTTGATCAATTCTAATATATTTTTACTGTGTATAATCTTTGTATTCATATAAATCATACCAAAAATATTTAGTGATAGTAAAAATCATTTTATTTGTTCATTATTGATTTGACTAAAATCATCTATCATATCCAATAAATATCTTTTAAACAAGGTTGACGATAATAATTATTATTTAATAAAAATTAAAATTTGAATACGAAAATTTTCAATAAGCTGTTATAAAGTATCTGATAAGTGCAAGTATTATTTTTTAGTTTAAATTTATTGTTTTATGCATTGATGTTGAGAAATATCATTAAAAAAATGAATGGGATAGCTCAAACAATTAAATGAAAATTATTAATTTTACTAGTTTAATTTATTATGAAATTTTATTCTAAGATTACTAACGATTATCGAACTTCAATCGTGCTAAAAAGAAAAACAATAAATTTCAAGCTGTCACTTAAAGATAACTTTTTTTTATCAGAGTTCTATTTTCCTTAAAGCTAATCTTTGGTGTGTAGTGGAGGCGTCAGTGCACATGGCAGCTAACAGCCTCTCAAGTCCAAAAATTACGTACTGGGTATGTCTTGATAGCCATACCCCGCCAGTCCAAAATGCACTGACGCGCTATGCAAGTAGCGAGCACCCTTTTTAAATGAATGAATCTGCCCCAAATAATTTATCATTTCAAAAGGCAATCTTACTTATGATAACATTTTCATTATTCGCCATCTAGCAGGGAAACTTGGAGTTTATTTTTATGATCATAAAATAGTTTAAAAGCTTTAAGAAATCAACGAAATTTAATAAGTATGAAAAAAATACAATTTATAATGCAATTACAGTACATTTATTTTAAAAGTTACTGAAAGTTTAATTAGTTTTTACCTGCAGATAGGGAATAATTTTACAGAGCTTCTCTCCTAAGAACCACGTCTCATAAACATCCCAAAGGACAGTCGAAGGAAGGCAGAATATTATTACCATGAGATCAGCTATAGCGAGATTAACAATGAAATAATTAGTGACAGTCCTCATGGATCGATTTCTGTACACAGCAATACAAACAAGCATATTGCCTAGAATTCCACAAACAAACACAATAATATGCATCGTAATAAGTATCCAATCGTATAGATTAGGCCTCAAAAAATCAGCTATCAAATCTATGTATTCTTCATCATTAATGCACAAATTATTTGAACAATTACTGTTGCCATTTGTCATGTTACTGCTGTTATCATGACTTGCTGCATCCTCCACAAAGTCAACATCATTTAATCCAACTGCTTTTTGCAGTAAATCTGATAGCAAAAGTCCAACTACTACTGGGTCAATGTATGGAGTCATTATTAAAGTAAACAAATTTTTTTTCATCTCAAGTTTCTTTTTGAAGCTTCATGTTACTGCACATTTTTTTTTATTTAGCTGACAATACAGCATTCAATTATTCAATATTTATTTTTCTATGACATAATAAATAATTATTTCTTGCATTTTTATTACAAGCTTTATATTTTTTAAGCTTGAATAATTTTTTGTCTTTCAATCTAATTGGTTTTTTTAATTGCATTTTTAATGCATTCCAACAGGAATTGATCATTCTTAATTACATTTTAATAACTGAATTTTTCTTTATTGTATTTAATATTTCATTAATTGATTTTTAATCATTTCGAAAGGATTTTATTAGTTCTTAACACATGTGTAATAATTAATAATTATTTATGTAAATATCAATCGCGTTGCGTTTGATGCGCATGGTGATATGTTAATTTCAATAACCATAAAGATAATTAAAACAACCAAGTATATCTAGTCAAACAATTTGCGATGATAAAAAAACACTGATTAATTGAAGAATCTATGGCATTTTATCCATGAATGAATGTCATGCTAAGCACGCCACTCAGATAATATTATCATTATTCAATGTCTTTTGTATGTCTTAAACCACCATTGAAGAAACATTATGATTTCTGTCATCAGTGTCATTCTCATCTTTATTTTCGTCAACGTTCGCACTAAAGTATTTATTTACACATTTCCATTTCTACTTTTAAACTTTTACGGAAAATTAAGCACAATTCCATTTGGATTATCTAAGAGTAACTGTGTTGTAGTCAAAAGTGAATTTCCCTTCTTTTTAATCAAACTTCTTCATCGTTTAAAATTTCATTAAAAACATTTTGTTAACAACTTGCGAAATTAAATTATAGTGTAATATAACAATAATTAATCACTAAGTACATCCATTATCATTGAAAGAGAAAGAAAATTCAGAATACTATTTTTTTGAACACAAAGCAGTAATAAAATGTTATGCTCTAACTCTTGTTTTGATTAAAAGGAACTATATTGAGTTACGCTTCTTTTATAGAATACTCAAACTTGATGAAAATATTAAAATCATGATTAATTTGATTTATAACAGTGATAAATTAAATGACAATCCTTCACACACTTTAAATAAAATTTATCATTTTTTTAAAACATGCTTTAAGTGATCGTTAACTTTGTAATAATAACTCCCAAGTACAAACGTGCGATCGCTTCGACGGAATCTGCGAGACTGCAGTCCGTCGACGATTTAACGAAGTAACTTTGTATAGTTGTAGCGTTCTACAACTATACAGTATAAAAAAATGAAAATGAATCTCCATAAAAAAATTTACATTATTTCTGAATTGTAGAAAATATAAATATTTATTACAAGCATTGAAGAAGAAAGTAAAAAATGTGCAAGAAGGTCGTGAAAATTACAATAAATTTGTATATGGTTTTATTTTAAAAAATATATGAAACATTTTACGTGACGAAGGTTGGAAACAAAAATATTCAAGAATGACCTCTCTTAGTGTACACTTAGTGTTACTCAGTTCAAGATAAAATTTTATGATTTTAAAATCGCCCACTAAGTCGTTAATTAAATAAGACACCAATGTAGAACGATCGTAATAATAAAGCGCATTGAAAAAACAGTGGTCTACCACCTGGAGTTGTAGTTTGTTGGAGCAATCGATACGCTAAGCTTCAATTCTTCATTGTTGTTCATATATTTTTCCCACTGTACTTAGTGAAAAAATAGCCTAAAGACTTTATAAAACAAATTGCAACATACATTGGATTGTAAAAAATTTATGGACTCATAACTTATTTTAATAGCCACTAAAATAGTGCAGTTTTCGATACATAAAAAAAAGTCAGCTTCATTTATCAAGAAATAAAAAAATAGAAATTCTCAAAGTCTTTGTTAGCAATAATGCTTTTTATTCATTAAAAAGAGATGTTGATGGACAGATTAAGATTAGCTATTTTCATAACAGTCGTTTGAATTTAAATTCACCTGAGATGGCAGCACCTGTCAGTTGGACGCAAAATGTGTTTTTCGTATCGATATCGAATTTTAATTAGTTGTATCTGCATTAGGTTTGTTAGAAAACTGTTGTAACATTTTGATAAACAGTTGAGTAAATTAGAACAGATGGCTATTTATTTGATCTAAAGAATGTCTCTCACATGTGGTTATGACTAAGTTAGTTTCAATAAATACTCAAATTTGAAAAATCATCATTGGAAGTGTGTGCTAGTGATGGCACAGCTGAACATTGATCGCTAAGGTATAGATATATGGCAGATCTGCTCAGTGGGTGTTGTCACGTGGTCGCTTCAAGTAGCTTGTGTTCGGCTCCCGATTGCGCGTGTATCAACTGCGTGATGCTCCGGCATCACGGATTTGCACGCCTGCACGGTTGAGTCTTCACGTCGCTCCTCGAACTACCGCGATTTCCAAAATTGGGGGGCAATCGAATAGGTCAGACGAGGTAATTTGTCACTTCCATATACAGGCACTGCAGTTCAGCAGTATGCCATGTTTTTTGATTCTTCTTTATAAAATTATTTTCTTCACTTTTTTTTTGTTGATTAGGGTAAATACATCAACAAGCAGATAATTAAGTCTAAAATATAGGAAAAAAATCATTATTGATGGAAAATGAAATTTTTGTTTAAAGGATTGAATATTTTTTTCAATTAATTTGACCTTATTTTAAAAGATAAAAAATATTTCTAGTAATTCCCATTTATTTATTCAATTATTTAATATTTTAAAACTTTTTTTTTAACTATTAGGCAAATATTCATTATAAACATATTTACATAATAATTTCTCTATTATATCATTATGTCTTATAATTGTAATACATTTAATTATAAAAATAATATTTATGATAAAAAAAATTAATGAGTTTCTTTCATTGTTTTCTGAGATTCACTGTTTAATTCTGATGATACTTGAGTAAATAAAGAATCCCATGTCCAGACTTCGTCAGGTTCATCAAGTAGTTTTTCTGGATATAACTTTTCAGTAAGTAAAGAGAGGTTCACTCCATCTAAGAATGCAAAAGATGCATTTTTTATTAGATCTGTATCCAAATCTTTAAAAGCAGTCACTCGATTTATGCCAGCACTAAAATATTATTTATTAATTATCATGTATTTCGGATATTGATCATTATCACAAATCATCCTTACGAAATAGCAGTTTCTATTGGAGAGAATCCACTTTCCTCTTGGATTTCTTCAATATCAGGAATTATGGGAATATCTACAAAAAAATATGTATATACATACATTTATTCTTTTTATATTTTATCAAATCTTACCATCTTCAATGTCATTTCTATTCGATTTACGATTTTTTTCATGCTCTATCAAATTGGCAGATTTAGTTCTGGAATAAAAAGTAAATTGAATATCTAGTTAATGGATTATTGTAATTGAATGTTAACCATCAGTTGAAGGATAATTAATAATACTGACTTATTTATCTTATGTTCATCACTCCAACCTGCTTTTCTCGTTCTAGGAGGTGCAACGGGTGCTGCAGAAGACGGTATTGAACCACTGGACGGAAACGAAACGGGACTCTCTGGTTCATCTTCAAATTTATGGTCTTCTTGGATATTACTTTGTGTTGCACGTCTACCCAGCCTTGGTATTAATTGCTGTAAATAATTCTTGTCACCGAAAATTGATTGTTATGTTAGATGAAACTCACACAAAGGTCTATATAAATAAAAAAATATAAAAATTCAAGAAATAAT
This sequence comes from Chelonus formosanus, assembly GCA_028641665.1. Classification (NCBI taxonomy): domain Eukaryota; kingdom Metazoa; phylum Arthropoda; class Insecta; order Hymenoptera; family Braconidae; genus Chelonus; species Chelonus formosanus. Next base: position 15,391,288 of record CM054006.1, on the reverse strand, counting down.
TGAAAAAAACAATGAACAATCATAAGCAATAAAAGTAAAAAGTAGACAAACCAAAAAAAAAAGTGTCATACCTTCTTAGATGAAATTTCTAAGTCACTGACCCAATCCATCGTAAAAAAATTGAATGTTAATTTAAACTCACTAAAAATTCACAGAAGTTTAATCTGATTGTGTTTAATACGTTTCTATGGTAACTCAATCACTGGTGAACAGAAATCATAATTGACATGCGCATAGGTGACAGTTATAGCATCATATTCACCAAATAACAATAAACAGGTAACATTCGATATATTGAACATCGATGTATCGAAATAGATGCAACACACTTGCACAGTGCTGCCCCCATGATTTTGAAAAGTTTCAGTGTTCAGTGGCAATCACAATGTCAACACTTTATTATTATTTACATTTTGGAATAAATGTGTAAATATAAGAAATTCATCATTATTTAATCAATATTATTTTTCAAATGAGAGGTACAAGACTTAAAATCTTTTATACCAATTCATAACAACTTCATTTAACGTGGAGAAATTTAACCTGTGAGCAGTGAGGTTATAATTTCAAAGTATTATATTACTATTATTAAGAAAAATGACCGTAATATGAATAATTTTAATAACTAAACAATGATTCAATTTTTAGAGAGATCTGACGAATATTTTGAAATCATATTAGACGATAATAAAATAGAATAAAATTAAAAAATGGCCGGACAACAACATCCCTTTCCCCCAGGCTTTCCTACTGCTCAACAACAAGCAATGAGAACACAATTTGGAGGAGGTCAAATGGTTTCTGGATTAATGAATCCACAGCAAACAGGTCTATATTTAAAGTTCCAATAACAAGCGATTTCAAAGTTGTTTATTTATAATATACTATCCAATTTGTAGGCATGGTAAATCCTCAACAGTTTGGCGTTGGAGTTGGTGGTGTCGGTACGAATCCTATTGGCATGTCAAGTGCTCAACAAGTGATGGCTCAACAACAATTAGCACAGCAGACTGTGATGCAACAACAAATCCAGCAAATGCAACAGCAACAACAACAACAGCAACAAATGCAGTTACAACAGCAGCAACAGGCCACACAATTAGCTCAAAGTTCTCAGAGTACTAATCAAGTTCAAACACCTCAAACTCCAGTACCTCCGACTCAACCACAAACACAACAGCAGCAGCAACAACAGCAACCACAACAACCTCAGCAACAACAACAACAAAATAAAGAAGTTAATACTGTTAGTTTATGTAAATTTGGACAAGAAACAGTTCAGGAAATCGTCAATAGAACTATAGAATTATTTCAAACGTTAAAAGTTCTTCAGCCTCCAAATGGTATAATTATTTAACATAATAAACAAGTGTTTCAAAACAGATAATATGTAAATATTAATTTGATTGATTTTAGGTACTGCACAAGGTGCTAATGTAGCTAACGAAAAGAAAACAAAGGTTCAGGATCAATTACGAATGGTTAAAATATTATTTAGACGACTAAGATTAATTTATGAAAAATGTAATGAAAATTGTCAACTCCAAGGTATGGAATATACGCATATAGAAAGTTTGATACCGTTGAAAGAGGAGTGGGATATGAAATCTGATGAAAAGAAAACCTCAGAAGCTTACAGACTGGCTTGTGAAGAAAGTAAAGAGATAATTGAGGTGAGTAAAATAATGAGAGATTGTTTATTACTATATTCAATTTTTATTGAATCAAATAATACTTGGCTTCGGCATTTATAAAATTATCAAAAACTATTTCGTATATTGTATATTTCAGCAAGTAATCTCGAAAAATCGTCATTTAAAAGAAATTATAGACCATCTGAGAAGGATAATTTCCGAAATCAATACGATGTTACATATGCGACGGTCTTAGAGATAAATTAAATTTGTAAATAAATTTAATTAAATTATTGATATAAGCCATTCGAAGGAGTAAAATATAATGATTTTTCAATTATTCAAGTGGCTTCAAATCATTTATATCAAAACTGAGTACATCTGTAGCTCTAAGAATCGCCTTTGGAACAATGCCTAAAGGTGTACCTAAGTTGTTTACAAATAATTCTAAACATTCCACGTCGCAACCTCTAAATTCACCTGATACATTAGTATTTTCATACATGTGAAAGTCTGCTTTTTTTCCTAAAACAAATCAACCAAAAATTATTATCATTTATTTATTAATAATTTTGTAGTTTCAGTCATTTTAGAAAATACTTCTATGTTAAAGTTTACTAAAATGCTTTTAATATATTGACACTATTTGTTAAAAAGTTAACTAATGATAAATACTTTATTAATTATGAAATCATTTTTGTTTCATCTTACCAACAATTGCCATCATAAATTGTATAAACCTTTCTCTCAAAAAAGCTCGAGCTTCCTGTTTCTCAGATTTCGCAAATTCTGGCACCTCAGACTGTTCATTAATATCTGTTACTTCCTTCATAGAGGCTTCTTCATCTGACATTTTGGCAAGTTTTATTGTTTACGTTTACGTATTTAGATCAACTCACACGTGAATTCATTACTGATACTGCGCTGTATTATAACATTTTTTGCAGTTGTGCGCATGTGACGCACGTTTAGTGATAGAGCGGGACACTTCCTTACTTTTAAACTTGTCAAATGAAGCTATAAAAATTGTTAAGGTGATAAGAACGGGAAAATTTCCTGCCTATTTTATGATGTCATGTCGTTTCTAATTTTTTTAGTGCTACTCATGAAACCTACTTTTTACTGATACTATCAAAATATTTTGACCTATTCATTAAGTCATTTAACCATACATATCAATAGAGAACGCGCTTTCATCTGCCGAATATGAGGGTAAAGAGTACCCGCATCTTGGATAGATTTTTCTTTGCGTGTTCTTTTAAAAAATTCTTTAGTTCACTATTGACATCAGCAACGCAAAAATGACTCGCGTAAAAATGTTACTTTGTATTTCTATTTGTGCTAACCTTTTAACAGGTAAGTGAAATAAATTTTGAGTGCTATTCATTAAAAGAAATATATCTTATTATTTCTAAATATAAATAATTACGTTAATACATCAATTATTTTTTTAACGAGTAATAAATTAATGTCAACTAAATTAAACTAACATCTCATTATATCTACTGCTCAATTGATATTCATCTGATACACATTATAATACTGGTCAATAATTTTTTTATTTTAATTCCTATCATATTTTTTTTACAGAAACTTGGTCTACACCCATCAATAGTTCATTAAATATTAACAATAAAAAACTTTCTACTAACAATGGAGTCAATTTGTTGAAATCACGTTCATCATTTCTTCCAAATCTCAACAGAAATGATCAATTATCTAAATTAGAAGCCAGAAGTTCAAAGCGTTCTGGTAAATTTTTCAACAGTTTACCATTTCTAACTGGTTTAGGTGTTGGTACTTTGGCTACCTCATCAGCAATAGCATCTAGTGGCATTCTTCAATCGCCAAATTCAATAGTTACTACAAGGCTTCCTAGACCAATTCCTGCTAGTTTAATAGATTCTCATACAGGTTTACATTCAGCTTCAATTCCTCAAAGAGGAGTCTTACCTATTTCCTCTAATTATTTGAATATGTATGATTCTCATTATCCTTATGTTCCAATTTCTACTACTCTTCTGGACCAATCCTTACGCTCAATATATCATGCTTTGGAGAACTTGAGGTTACAATTGGCTCGAAATGACACGTTGAATTACGTGACTACAACAACAGAACAATTAATACTTCCAACAACTCAGGATAATGTAAGTACTGAAAGCATTGAAGAGGTCACCGAAGGGGAAGAAACAGCAAATATTGAGATAATTAATGCTAGGGATACCCGAGAGGTTTTTAATTGCTCTGTTTTGAAGGATGTAATTAGAGAATCGATTAAGCAAGTAAACGTAACTATCGTCTTTTATTTCTATTTTTATTGTAAAAAAAAAACATTCAATGGTTGTATGTTAAATTAATTTGAACTTGTAAACTGAATTTTTAGCAAGATCTGGAACAAAGACAAGCTGAACAGATGGAACAAACAACTTCGCCACCAGTTATTGAAACGACGACCGAACCAGTTACTCCTCAAACTACCCAACAAATTTTAACTGAAGCTCCTACATTTCCTCCAACTACTACTACTACTACTACTACTACAACAATTGCGACTACTACACTAATACCAACGCCACAAATAAATACAACTGGAAGCTATACTGGTTACTATGGAGGAAGTCCTCAAAATATTAATGGAATAGATCTTTCATATCCTGTCAATCCGGCAATACCTGCTTCATTGTACGGACAACCTAATGAAATTTATGGTCCGCCTGTTTACGAACACGATGATTTTCATAATTCTAAATATTATCCATATTCTAATGATCCACATTTCGAATATGTAACTGATCATTCATTCGGGAATTCCTTTCCTGATTTTCCAGAACCATGGTCGGTTTATCCGTCGTACGCACGAGCAAGAAAATTTTCTAAAGAAATAAAGACTTTGAACAAAAAACATGATTTTGTACCATCCAATGTGTTGAAAGTAGGGTAACGTGTTCTACTTTTTATATAGATATCGCATGTATTTTTAACAAGAAGTATTCATATTTGGAGGGCTTAAAAAGGTACATTTACATCAACTTTTCTATCAATAAATTTCACATGGAAACACTTTTGTGATCTATACTATTAGTTTTACATCAAACATTACTTTTTTCATATGATCAAATGTATCGTTATTAAGCTTCTTTCAAATAAAAATATTTTTTTCATATGTATTAATGATTATTATACATTCATTAGCTCGGTGTATTGTATTTTTAATTATAGTTTCATGCATGCACATGATAAATAAAACAGTATTTTTTTTATTGATAGCAACAACAAGAATCTATATGTGCAATTTAATTAATAGTTATTCGTTTTTGCCTTTTTATAGTTGCATCAATAACATGAAATTCTAATTGAATAAAATAGTATGTAACGTTTTTGACTAATTAATTTTTTTCACAGGCATAATTAATCGAAAAGTTTATTAGAGAGAATTACAAATTCAATATTTTCACATTCCTGAAGTAACTGAGAGTATGATATTGATAAGGAAAAAAAACATTTGTTATAACATTATATTGATACAATTGTGTAGAAGATTACACAGATGTTCATATTGAAAGAAAAATAAAATATCATCTGAGAAATTGATAATCATAAACTGAAAATTAATGATGAACTTGATCGTATAAGAATAAAATTTGAAGAAAGTAATAATATTCACAGACATTATAGAAGTGTAGAGTCATGAAATTTATTGTAGTGTAATGAATAAGTCAATAATTTATTAGTGTGTTGAATGGATTCGGAGATAGATGAGTTCACTTCTCATTACGACACTGTACTTCAAGTTGAGTGTGAAAAATAAATCAAAGTCATTTTTGTCATTCATCTATGAGTGATTTCATCTGTCAACGATAGCCAATGAACGAGTTGTGATTCCATGGAAAAGTCCACTTTATTTTCGGACCAGATTGGGGGAAGCTGGGCTCATCTATTTACAGATCTACTGTCTCTAACACTACATGACTGACGTATAGTCGCGACAAGACACCAAATGTCTGTCTTTTAAAGTTTTAAATATCATTTAAATCACCATCTGAATTCATCTACACTATTTTTAAAAAAGAAATTGTACGCACCCGAGAACATTACTACTAATTCAAAAAAAATCTCCTAAAATTTATATTCTTTTTCTTTACTAAACATCGAAGATTAAGTGTTCATATTTTTGTTATATCTAAAAATACGTTACAAACAAAAAAAATAATATTTATTATTATTTTTTTCTACAAATTAAAAATACAAAATGCCTTTTTACTTCAAAAATAAAGTCGATTCACATCAGAGATATTTTTAATTTCCATTTTATTACTTCATTAAGATATAAAATATCTTTACAGTTTATCTACAAAAAATTATTTGTTATAAAAAAATTTATTTGAATGTAACGATTTGTTTGGTCAATTTGATGCATAAAAAGTGCAGAATCTTGTTAGTTCGGTTTTGAAATCTATGCAGAATAAATTAAAATGCATTGCGGCAGGCCTTTTACCATTTAAATTTAAATACACACAATATAGAAAAAAAAATATGGAGTGGGGTTGACGCCCTCGGATTTCCGGCCCTTACGGTATGCTCGTCGTTTACACTTTTTCTCTTCCCTCTTTTACTTGCCACCTTATGTATCCTTTTTAGTTGTACATTTTTCCCCTTTTTTGTACCATTCTTTGTCTCTTTTTTTGTCACTGCCGAAACCCAATAGCCTTAACGAACAGCTTCTAGGACTCTTCGGAACAGCAATATTTCCTGTGAGTTCCGAATACGCACGAGCCGGATGAGAAACCACAAATTCAAAGCCATATTCACCAAAGTATCGCTGTATTCTTCATTGTTCTCATTTTTACAAACTTTCGATCGGATAATAGATACATAAATTCACATGAGAAAATTTTCATGTCATCAACATTGGACTGTTAAAAAAAATAAATAAGGAAATATAGATGACGTAATATTCAAATTTTCGAAAAAAACTTGATAATATAAATAAAATTAACAATTTAAAACTATCATTTTTTACGTACAACTATTTCTCATGAAATCATGAGCGAACAAAAAAAATTGAGGTAAAATATGATTTTGTTTATTTTATGTGACTCTTCAATTCTTACCTTGTTTAAGTTTTACTATACGCAATAAAAATAATTTCAAATTTTCATTGAAAATAATCCATAGTTGAATTTCTATAGGTACACAATGGGCCTGGTGCTCGGAAAACTGCTGTTATAAACCAGGAAATTTTCTCTATTGACCCAATGGATTGAGGATCATTTATTTATTCAATGCTTTTCATTGACACAACAGGCGCCTGCTAATTTATAAAAGCTGGGGTGGAAAGTTTGTAATTTCCCAGCTTCGTCATGTACATGAGATTTTCAGGACCCATAAAAGCGTTATGTAGAGAATAAATCTAGCTATAGACAGTGTGGAGGGATGTAAGAAAGAGGAGGCAGCCAAGTGGCGAGGAGAGAGGTACCATATCGAGGGAACGAAAAGAGAGAAAATGTTGCTTGGTTGAAAAGACAGCTGTGGGGCAGCTGGCAGCGCGTGCCACAAACCTATGGGGTCTTCTTCCAGCCGTACACCAACCCAGGAGCACTCTAAACTCAGCGAACGTAATTTAAAACGTAACTTTTTGGGACTATCTTTGAGTTATTTGATGCATCAGAATTATCAAACTGAAAATCAAACATATTTGGGTCTAACTAACGCCATAAATTCACCAAGCTGCCAGTAAATCTATTATTCTACGACTATACTGCATTATTTTTTACTTTTCTTCCAATTTCATTGGCTTTTTTACTCATTTCCGGTGGTTTTAAATCGATAATAACTTGTTTGGAAATAAATTCTCGTTAATTCGGAATTTATGGGAAGAGGTCAAAATAAAAATAATTTTTCACATTGCTTTCTAATTAATGACAACATACCAACTATTAAAAATGGTGTTGATAGAAGATAAAAAAAGTATTTTAATTGATTTTAAATTAGAGCTGTAAATAGTATTGGAATAGTATCATTATATCAGTTAACAAAATAAAAAAGAAAAGTTGCATTGGATGTAGATAATAATTTGTTTATATGTAAATTATTAAAATGCATGTATTGAGAGAAAGATGTTTAATTTAACTAGAACTTTGTTTTTTTTTTTGTTGTTTTTTATTTGAGATATATGTCAATCGATAAAAATGTTTTGGACAAGAATTTTAATTAATTTGAAGTAAATAGAAGAGGATGAATAGTATTAAAAGGAAAAAGGTGAATTAAATGCATTGAAAGCGACGACGAGGTATGGTCGACTCTCTCCAAAGAACAGCTGCCATCGACTCCAACGATAATTCCAACAGCTGATGTTCCGGCTAGGCGTATCGGGCGCATTGCATTGAGACGACCACCTCGATCTTTTTCAAGAGAAAACTATATTCTTCAAGCATACAATGTAGCCTAAGTAGAAATGTAACTAACGAAATAGATAAAATAGATGAAATGGATGTAGAAAAAAAGAATGCTAATGTTAATGTAGGCATTGATAATTAAATTATGAAGAAATTCGTACAAATGACATCTGAAGTGGGCTTTTGATATGAAGAGTTGGGCATAAAGAAACGGCAACGTATGTTTAGTGTGCAAACGACAGAGTATAAGTTTGACAAGAATAGCAACGGAAACCAGAGCCGCTCGACGGCGGAGTAGTTTATAGATTGGGTGCGTCGCGACGCGAGGTAAAACGTGATACAGACGTGCACATAAATCAGCACAAATCTAAAACCGAGAAAGGAACTTATTCAGAAAATAATAAGTGAAAGGTTAAATTTATTCCAACAGCTTAAAAGCATACTTGATAAAATCTGTACCATAATCCATAATCTATCTAACGAGTTACATGAAGAACCAAAATAACTGAACGGTTTCTGATGAATTATTTTCAAGAAAACTTTGTAGAGTACAGTACATGGAACAAGATTTAATTGTAGGGATAGAAACTAACATAATTCCTTTAAAGGAAGTGATGATCAATTTTTAAAATTATTATTGATTGATTAGAATTGATTTACAAATAATTATAAATTGATTTTTCTACTTTTATCCTTTTCGAAATCACTAATTTTTGTTAAAATGTTTTTCCCATGAATTGATAGAATTGTTTTTCCAAATATCTATTTTTCTATTTATTAAATACGACTGTTGTATATTTATTTTCAATTATCATCTTATTGATATTTTTGTTTTTTTGAACTGCAATTCATTCAAAAAAAATTATAAACCAATTATATCTTCGAGTCCTACATGAAATATTTTTTGTCAAAAGAAAAGCTAACAATAATATTGAATTACTACATCGAAATTTTCTTATTTCTTCGTAAAAATAACATCAAATGTTTTTAATTATATCTTGTACACTTGTATGACAAAAAGTCTTCTGTCTTGGATTTTTTTTGTTGATAAGAGAACGTCTTGGTTGTATGTTACGAAGCCTATACACACGTGTATAAAGCAAACAGAGTTCATACAATAACGAAAAGAAGAGCGTAGCTTCGACAAAGTTCTGGCAGACTGCGTTTGAAAGGAAGAGAGAGGAAAGGAGAGAAAATATTGAGAGAGAAAGAGAAGAGGTAATGAGGCAAAAAGAGGGGAAGAGGAGACGCGATTGCTGGCCAATAGACATCAGCGCCCCAGGAGGCTTTGACGAACCAGCATTCGTGGCGCAGCTGCCCCGAGTCTAGATCGGCATTCGCACGTGGATCTCTGTTCATAACGGGTGTGCGCGCGCGCGCCCTTCAAAAACCGCGTGTTATTATATACAAATTAAATATTTTATTGTAATATTTATTAATTAATTTATTTATTCTAAAGTGTATCCAACTAAATATTTATTTATTGTGAAAATTACGAAGAGAAATTTCGTAAGAAGCTTGTGAGTTTTTATTCTGAGTAAACGTTGGTGTAATATCCCAAGCTGCTGCTAATTTTATTCCTCTGTGCACTCGGATTATTGTTCTGTTGAACGTCTCTGGTGTAAAATAGGATCTTTCTAACGAAATTTTGGCCATAAGTATTAGACAAATTTTGGTAAGTGTTCCTTTTACCATTTCTTCTAAACGTGTATATGACGGAAGATTTTTTCTTGTAACAATTTAGTTCTTTCTGCGTCATCATATATGTAATGCGACGTCCCAAAAACAACGGATCGATACAAAGGAAATTTTTTTCTGAAATCTTTTATCCATTCTCTTATAATGATCAATTTTCTATCAAATATGTTCATTCGTCAGTCAAATTATACTGCTTGAAAACTTTCTTTAAAATTCTAAATTCCTTTAAAAGCCTATTGTAACATGTATTTCTATAAAGTTTTCTATCTATACGTATAACAAAATTACACGCTCTATTAACTATTTACTTATTCAGATATTCATTTATGCAGTCTTAGACATATTAAAGGGCTATAATTTTTGAAAGATTCTATCAATTTTATTATCAATAAAAATAAAAAATGTATTTATTTTGTCGTCGTCAGATTGTTAGTTATTTATTTCTTTACATTTGTTCGGTGTAAAAATACATTATTATGTCAACTGTATGCATTTCATTGAAATATTAATTTACATAAGCAAAAGCAGCTTCAATAATGATAAAAAGGTTTTCATGCCAAAAGCTTTGTTGTAAAATGTTGTTTGAGTCTGAATTTTCGTAATTTCAACAAGAAAATTACAACATTTAGCGATGAACTACATCATGGTTCGTTTATGTAGGCACGTGTTTGCGATGTATATTAATAAACCACGTCTAAAGCAGTAGTGTACGATTCTTCGTGCGATTTTGAAAAATATACAATATTTAGTTAAACTTTCGGTAACGACCAAAGTTAACAGCTGAAGTTAGAATATAATATGTCGTGTTTTTGATTAAAGAAGGTAAAGATAGGTCGAGGACAAAGTAGGTCTAGGTTTTGGCGCAGAATTAATACGATAGATACGTATGAAGGAACCTGGTTTAGAGATTAGAGCCTTGAGGGAAAGGAGGAGAGAAGAATAAAGTGCGTCTAAATTTCCATCAGCAAACGATTCGGTTGGTAGGTTTAGTCGAGAACGGATGGTTATTTGGCTCTCCCTAGGTTCTCTAGCATTGAGGGAGACCTCAGAGGGTCCCTCCCCCCTTGCTCTTTATCCCTTGATCGTTTGGTAAAGCGCATACTATGTATGGTATAGCACGAGCCCCCATGTGCGTTACCTGTGCGCCACCACGGCGATGGGCTACACGCTGCTTCGTGTGTACAATGATCGTCATAATAATAATGTTGTCGTATGGCGGCACCGGTTCGTCCAACGCCAGCTGCCTGTTGTTGTCCGCTACTGCTTCGGGGATTGAGAAAGACCGAGCACCCCTCGCCAAGGACATTAGCCTGGCAATGCATCCTATCCTAAACTGTTAAAAAGTACACTAAATAAAACTTTACGTATCATGCTATTTGTTATAGTGATCCATTTATTTTCGTTCTTACAACAAAACTTATTTTATGTTATAAGAGAATTCTGTTTTCAACATTTAATTGGAGATGATAATTACAGTAATTATTAGTCATTTTTTGTCGGTTTGTTTTGTACTGTGGGATGTTAAAGAAGATAGTTTATGGGAAGGAGGTTGATATTATCTAAAATAAGTGGAAATAGAGAATGATAAAGTTTTGCTAAAGCAATTTATACACCGGCAAGTTAGCTCATAGATTATCAAAGGATTTCCTACTAAGATAGACAACCGGTCTTAGCAGGTCCTGATTGAGCGGGAAAAACTGTTGATACACACCTGGTCTTTCTTCCCATCGTCAACCGTAAACTTATTTGCATTTGCACAGGATCTTCTGTAGAATAGCAACCCTACTCTTTTTTTCTTTCTTTACTTATAAATTAAAAAAAAAAAAAAAAACATGACACTAAATAGAAAGCAAACGGTTGTGATTAATGTTCATAATAAAAACAACAGAGAATGATTATTCTAAATAATTCTTAATAACTATTAGTACTATTGTGAAATAAATATATTAACTTTTGTATTCTTTATTTCTAGGAAGTTCGTGCTCAGATGACGGCTGTGATACTTTGAGCTCAAGTAGTTGATTAGTTTTACTCTTGTTTTGAAGAAAAAAACGAGAAGTTGAAAGAGTTAAAGAAGTCTCGAGAAGTGGTTAAAGTATTTTCAGAGTTATAAAATTAGGAAAAGTACAGTGTTTGCTGCAAAAATGTTGATGCCAGGTGCCACAGGATTGAGTGCTGTTGGTGCAGCACCAGCAGGGCCGGATGAGCTAGTGTCTAGTCTGGGTGCTCTAGCAGGCGTTACACCACAACAGAAAGATACCACCTGGACAAAACTTTTCGTTGGTGGATTACCATACCACACAACAGACAAGAGTTTAAGGGAGCATTTCAACGTTTATGGTGACATTGAGGAGGCTGTTGTCATCACAGACAGACAAACTGGCAAAAGTAGGGGATATGGATTCGTAAGTGTGCAGTGGTTTATTTTTCTGCTAGATACTCATACTAGCATTCTTATTCACAGCCTTTATTTCATTCTCTTAATACCATATCACTGCACAATTTTTGACTTTCCCTATGGCAAAAGTTTCTGTTGGAAATTAAATATGCTAAGTGAAATGTATTCATTATTTCATTGCTATGTTTCTCATGTAAAATGATTAACTATTTTCTATGATTTTATTCAACTGTGAATTTGGTGTTATTCTTTTGCTATTACTTTTGTAGAGTAAGAGCTTTTAATATTATTGCTAATTTCAATTCATTTTAGAAAGCTATTAATACAACTTTTAAATTATTTTTTAATAATCATAAATGCCTTCACCATTATTTAATGTTGAGAGTAAATTTTATATATGTTTTAATGCTAATTATTTTTGAAATTGATGTAAATAGATCAGTTCTCAAGCGATTTAGTTGCTATTCAAAGAAAAATAAAGAGTTATTAGTGTGTTTTAGTAAGAATTATTTCTTTACAATAAGGTAAAATATTGGGTTAACATGTTAATTAACAATAATTTGATGGTTGATGTAGGTAATTATGGGCGACAGACCGGCAGCTGAAAGAGCATGCAAGGATCCAAATCCCATAATAGATGGTCGGAAAGCAAACGTCAATCTAGCAATCTTGGGTGCTAAACCTCGTGGTAATATTCAAGCAAGTAAGTTTCTTTTTCTGTATTGTTAATTTCTTCCGCATTCATGATTGTTTTAAATATCATTTTTATTTTTCACAATTCAAAATTCCATTCGACAAATTTGTTTTTAACCTCCTTTGTCTTTGGAACATGCAATAATCACGTATGAGATTAACTCAGTTGTTCTATCGCTTTTTACAACCTAGTAAGAATTATCAGTAGATAGTTGAAAATTGTAATTAGGACACAGAAAATAATACAAGTTAAGTTATTATGTGGAAACTATCTGACTCGTTTTCGTAGACGTCTTAAATCGTTACACACTTGTGCTAGACTGAACGAAAGAATTGATTTTTCTGGTTAATGAATTTTTGATGATTCAAAGACAGGAAGGAAATCTTTTTTACTTAAGCCAAAAAACATAGTGTAAATTTGGAATTTGTTTCGCTCCACTGACAATCTTTTCAAGACATCTGTCCACGAAAATTTGAAAGTTATTTCTTAAATAATTATCCGTCATTTGCGTCATTGAAAATCAGCCAAGAAAACAAGTTTTATCTAGTTCATTTAGTCATCAACACTTGGTAAAACTTGAACTAGTTCTCACTTCTCACCGTTTTAAAATTGATAGACCCAAGATTCTCATTATGTTCATGAAAAGATGTCTAAATCTAATTTGTTGATTTAGGAGTATTTAAAATAAGTTTATTGGCAGTACAACAATTGTAAACAGTGGAACGCAAAAGAAACTAGTAGAGAATGAATGATACGAAGAATTTAAACGTACTGTCCTATGAGTCATTCGGTTGATTCGTACATTCTCAAGTTTAAATTGTGGCTACATGCCAAAATTACTTTGTATCGTTGCATACCCTTTCAAGTCAAAAATAATTAAACTAATTTGGTTTTTTATTATTCGATTCGAACATTTATATATCTAAATCAAAGAATCTAGTATTAGAATTTTACCTACTGATAATTAAAGAACTTTTACTTGCCATAAATATTTAATAAATAATTGTCTATGATTTATTATTGAACATGAAATAGTTGATAAATAATTCCTATTGACATTTAGTTATTCATGACGGAGTATTTTTCTATTATTATTTTATCCTTTAGTTGACAATATGCGTAAGCTCATATATACAAATAAATGTTTAAAAAAATATGAATTCATTATTTAAATTCATAGAATCAATATTATTATCATTGAGAAATATCAGGAATAACACAGACGTTTATTTTCTGCGTGATTTTTTCTCTATTACTTGATTTAGTATGCTTTTAATGATGATTATCTTTACATTTGTAATTTATTTTTTAGCATTTCCCTTTACTGCTGGAATTAGAGCTGGATATCCTGCTGTGTTACCTGGCCAGTATGGGTAAGTTGTTTTTTATCAACTCCAGCCACTAAACTTTTTAATAAACCACATCTAGAAATTCATAAATATCATCAAGATCAAAAAATACGAAAACTATCATCAAGCTTTCGGTTATTTTGACTATTTGAAAATTTTGAACATCTCCATAAATCAGAGATTTCATAATTAAAAGGTTCAATTTGAAGGGGATAAAAAAGATAAAGCTGAAAAATTTAAAAATGGGACAGATCCTTGGTTTTGTATAGTTTTTGTTACGGTTTTGTTCTGTTTCTGTTTAAAGCAAAAATATGCAATGACATTTCAGCATCTCAATGAGGGTGCAAGAAAACACTGCGAGGAGTGAAAGGGAAAGGGGTTGAAGGAAGGAGATTGAGAAGAATAGCGACATTCTCGCGCAATTGATAGTGAGAAAAAAAGAGCGAGGTCGAAAAATCATGTGTCGATGGGGAAAGAGGGAGGGAGAGCGAGAAAGAGAGACAGTAATCATGAGTACATATATTATCTTGAATATTTAATAATACACGTATTTTTACGAGGATGATAAAATTTTGTTGGGGTGTGGTTTTTATTTAATTCTCTCTTCTTTTTTAATGACGTGAAATATTTAATTGGTTGCAATTGAGTTGAGAGATTTGAATTGAAATTTGTTTGTTTACCGATTGTTACTATCTTGTTTTTTTTTTTTTTAATTTTTGTTGTTTACTTTTTATCTTTACTATTTACCCACTGATTTTTTGTAATCAACGTTGGAGTAGTTAATTATTATTAATTTTATTAATTATTGACATGACAATAATTATTAGCATTAATATTTACTAAAACCTTTCAAATTTCTTTTTAATCAAAAAAATTCTACAAATAAATAAAAATGATATCAATCGTAAAGAAAAATTAAAAAATTGATAAAATATTGAAAATATTCATCATTAATGTCTTCTTGGATTATTTTTCTGTACTCACGACGACGGCGACGACGTAGACTTGCACAACTTATAAGCTTTTATCACGTTGGTGGCATCAATTTATGCAAACACCATTACGCGTTATGTTTTACAAAAACTTGCTAAATTTTTTCATCCCATTTTTTTCTCTCACGGCCAATGTTATTTTATATTCTAATAACTTAGAAAAAATTTCCGTTTTTTTTTTAATTTAACAAATTACAAATCATTCTATCTGATTTAATTCGTAAATTTTTTTTATAATTTTAACCGATAAAAAATGGAAGAAAAATGATTTAAACCATGCTCAAGCTAACAACAATTGAAGGATTATGTTTCATATAAAAAAATATAATTAACTTTTGCGTGTGTGGAGAAAGCTTAAACTACACTTGATGTCGCTATTGGTGTGATTGTTGTTGTTTACTGTTGTTGTTTTTGGTTTTCCTCACTTTGTTTCCGTAATCTTTCATAATTATATCATATTATAATTATTACTCTTAGTTTTCTTTTTATTTTTGTGGGTGTTGTACGTGAATTTGATTTAACCAACGTGTCGCGGCGCCTCGGAAATCAATTGTAAAGAAAGACAAGAATTATGAAAAATTTATGAATTAAAAAAAAAAAATCAACAGTAGGAGGATTGAGGAGACTAAGTGGCTCTAGTAGCATAAGAATCTCCCAAATTTTCCGTTCTCCATAAATAGGTGTTAGATTTGTTTGTTGGCTCCCGCAAAGCTTTTGAAAAATGTGTTGACCCCCTATAGTGTCCTTTGAATAGAATCATTAAACGAACCCTGACGCGTTCAGTCAACTGACCGTATTATCGATCCAATAATCATCATCTTTATTATGTAATTTATTTTATAACTTACACGTTTTCCAATGGGAAGAGTCCGCGTGTTCTAAACAATTTAATTTTTACGTCCATTGTCATTCGTAATTGTCTACAAACGGAAAAGTGAAAAATAAACTAGAAAAAAGTATTTTCTCTGTATTCCCTTGACATCATGTTAGTTACAATTGAATTATTTTTAATGATTTTATACAGGATAATTTAATAAAGAATTTTTTTTATCACTGATCTTAAACATTATACTTTCATTGAAAAATGTAATTTGAAAAAAAAAAAATAATTGTAATTGATTACGAAATAGATTTTTTACTGAGTAGGTGTCTATTTTATGAAGTTATTTTTTCATCAATAATAGCACTGATTATTAGCATAACTACAATCACTACGATGGGAAATGTTTTTCCCTTGAAATTAAAATCAATAAATTAGTATTATTTAAATACTTTAAATAATAATCATGATAGATTGAAATTTTTCATACACGGAGAGAATTTTTTCACTAAATCTAAGTGCAACAATGACAAGTCCACGTTTCGAAATTTATAAGTAAAAATATTTCCATTCGATAGTAAATTTTGAGTTAATTTCGTACTTAAGAGGTGTCTTAGTAAAACAATTACTTGGAATAACTCAAAAATTACTTACAACAACCCAAAATTCATTGTTGAACAGAAATATTTTTACTTATAAATTACGAAACGTAGGCTTGTCATTTTTGCACTTAGATTTAGTGAAAAAATTCTCTCCGTGTAGAATCATGAATATTTTATCAAAAAGTGAAATAATTTTGCATTGGCTATCAAAGTAACTAGTACATGAAATTCAATACTAAACAGCTCTTTCAACTTTATCCCATTATTTTTTTTTCAAAGTGTCGCAAGTCACAGATAACGACGCGTGCAGCATCAGCCATGTTGGTAGTTGGCACGGGTCCAGTCTTTATTTAGATCCACCTGTCCAACGATGTCGGAGGTTGACGTGAGAGCCACAGCATCGAAGATTTGCCGCCCACATATGTGATGTTATATTTTCTTTTTGCTTCATCCACTGAAGATTTAGTTTTCTGTCTTCTCATGCTTCTTACACGTTATTGTCGTTTAGTGAAAGAATTGCGCTATTTCCATTACACACTCCACCTGTCTGCTTTATCTCACATGTCTTGTTTTCTCTTGTAAAGCAATAACAATTCGTCATGACTTTACATTACCTAAAAATATATTTATCCAGGTCGAAAACAATTACACATAGTTCTTGTAACCGAATTACATAGCTATTAATGTTTAATTGAAGTCTATTTTTACTTTCAAATTAACAGACGGTGTAAAATGGTCTAAATAAATATAAATGACAAATAATAATAAAATTTTAGTTAACATCTACCACGCCCAAGCAACTTGGTATTGGCCAAGTCTAGTGAGCAATGATTGGTAGATCATCCCATTGGATTATCCATTTGGCGCCGGCGCGAACACAACTGACATCCGCAACCACCTCTATATCGTTTCAAACCCCTTGAACATTCTCTCTATTACTTATCTAATCACACTGGGGCATTAAGTTTAATAGTAATTTACATAATAGTCATCACAATCCACAGTGAAAACATTCCAAGTGATTAAACGTTTGTTCATCAATTATCAATTCCCCCAGAGATATCTTTTAGACGTTATTATTTTTTGCTATTTATCTAGAAGGGTAGATTAAGTTCTGTCTCACATGATAAATTAATAAAAAGTCTTGTGGTCCATTATAAACATTGTCATTATATGTCCATTACTATTTATTTTATATGAAGGCTTCAAAGGGGTTGGAAGCGTCAGAGAAAGATCGCAATCGTACGGGCCACTTTGCATCGGAAATTGAGGGTGTTTTACTTGCTTCCGTCACGGAAGTTTTCGAGCCCTCAAATGCTTTGTGACCGCACTATAAAGTGATTCCAAGATTGGGTATTCACGCACGCAGTTTATCGAACTTTTACAACGACTTTATCTTCCTTTCTTGTCTTGATGATACTGAAGACGTTAAGTAGCTCTTTTGACAATTAAACTTCAGCAACAGGTTTCCCGCATATTTTATTGAATAGATTGGAATTATATTTTATATTTGTTAGCATACTTTTCAATTTAAACCATTCATTTCTTTTAATTGAGATTGAATGAATAGTTGGCCAGGAAATGACATTTAAAAGTACTCTACCTGTGTTTGGACTTATTTGACAAACAAATTTTTTTTAATGGTAAATATGATTATTGTTTCACTGCTATTATTATGATTTACCTATTTAAATAAAAGAATAATTAACTTTGGAAAGTCAACAAATTTATAAATAATTTATGAACCGTTATTTTTGAAATAAGATTGATACATTCTATTCAATTGGGGTAAACTGACTAGCATTAACAATTAAAGCTGAATAATAAACTAGAAAAGTTTTTGAAGTAATCAAGATCAGCTTGTTCTTTTTCATTACTAACTTTACAAAACATGTATATAGTAAAAAAGTTCAGAATTTTTTTGAGATAAATTTAGATTAAACCAGCTGAAATTTCAACAAAATATCCCACAATTGGTAAAAATGGAAAAAAGTGGTTTATTTGTAGAAGAAAGAACTTATATTAGAGAAGTCAGACAGCGAGGAATCCTCTGTCCGAATGACTAGACACGCGAGTGTCTCCATCCATAATGCACAGTGACCGCACTGGAGATACCACTGATAGATAATTTCTATGGAAAATATGCCACGAAAGGGTTAGAGAAAAAATGAAGTTAGACTATATCGAACGTCATTCAGAAATAGTTAGTATTGATTTTTTAACTACCTTTTTACAATTCATCAAATTTAAATGGATTTTAATAATCAAGATATTATCTAATATTAAAAATATTTTAAATCAACATGAAATCTGTATAACCTTCTGGCACTAGTTCCAGCAGGCATTTCAACAGTATGACAGTATATAAAAGTTTGATGATTCAAGCCTTAAAAAGTGAACTTATGAATGTATGACACATGTATTGTTGACCATCCACATAAGTGTAGAGTCCTGTGGATGTGTGTACTTAGACATTTAGAGTAAGCAGGTTGCAGGTTTCTATGAAGCGAGTCCGAGGCCACAGGACTACGGAAATATTGATTAGTTTAGCAGACTGGACACTAAGCATTATCGATCGTATAAAAAGTTCAGGGCTGTCCAGGATGTTGGAATTGTCCATTCGATTTTTTACCTTTTTGTTATCGCTTTTTTTTTCTTTGGCCGAAATAGGTAATTTGATTCTTCTCTAAATCAAGTCTAACTACTAAATGTTTCAACATCAAAAATTTTCGATTTCAGTGGGGAATAAGTGATATTTATCGTCATAGTCACATATTTGTACAACTTAATTACTTTTTTATAATCAATTTTTCAACAGGATTAATCATTAGAGTTCTCTAGCATATTAATTAACTACAGCTGTCTTGAGTCCCTCAGTCCTTCATCATTCATAAATTACATATTTTATTACTTTTTTATGTTATGATCATAAATAAATTTGAAAAAAAAAAACAATAGAAATTGAATTCTCTTTTGTCTATATCTTGGTAATTTTATGTCAAGGTTTAGAACAAAAAACATTATATCGCTTTACCCCTCCGACTCCCGACCTCGGCGCCTTTTTTGTCGCATTAGAAAATATTAATGAGTTTATTGAATTAATAAGTTAATGGATTAGTAGTATAGGGCATAGAGATTTATTTAACAAACATTTTCAAGAAATTCGTTCGAAATAGTAATTGAAACTAATGTTTAAAAATTTTTCAGAGTTCCACCAGGCTATATGTACCAATCTCCGTACCTAACTGCTGCAGCACCTGGAGGCCTTGTGCAACTACCAGCAACACAGTTGAGCCATGCAGCAGCTGTTGCCGCGGCATCACAATTCTACGAGTACCAGAACGCTGCGGCGGCTGCAGCCGCGGCCGCTGCGGCCGCCACGTATCCCGGTACGTCATCCTACAACTTTGCTGAAGCAGCCGCCTATCCATACACCAGTGCTGCCGCGGCCGGTACGTCTATAACAAAGCGCAAATAGGAATTATCGCGATTTCTAGATCACGAAAGAATCGTCTGAATTTTGCGCATTGACTAGGAAAAACCCGAATAAGAATCACTTTTCAATTCATTTTTAATTATCTTTTTTATCGACTTTAGCATCATTACGTTGAAAATTTACTAGAGTTAAATTGAATTTTTTTCCCCATTGTATCATAATTTTTCAGCCGGTAGAAAAAACAATTGTTATTCCTATTAAGCACTGCGTTATAAATACAATTAATCGATGATTGAAAATTGATATATCGTGCTAGTAAAAATTATTCGACTTGGTGTATGTTAACTCAGTTTCAAGTGTCAATCAAGGTGAAAGAACTGATAAAGAACGTTCCTATTAAACTCTTATAAAAAATTAGAAATCATGGTATTAATCGAATTTTTTCGACCACTAAAGATTCACTAGTTATCAGAGAAAAATGTTAGTTATGAAAAGTAAATGTTAATGTAGTTGAATATTGACGGTATTGCCATATTGCTACTGCAACGAACGCATTTAATCATTGACTTCTATATCGGAATAATTAAAAATTAAGATGCTAATCTCTTTACTTGAAATAATCTTGAAATAATTCTTATTCAAGTACATTTCTTTTGATATGAGAATTTATGGACTAAAAAAATTATTTTTTTTGTTACAGCTAATGCCGCTGCAGCAAGTTATGTAGGACCCTACACATATGCCACATTGCCAGGTGCGGCAGCATTACAAGGAGCAACTACGACGGGTGCAGCGTTCCCGGGATTGCCCTACCAAACGACACCTCAAGAAGCAAGACTTCAATAAGCCCTGCAAAAGTCTAACTTCTAACTTAGTGACGAAATGAACGTCTACTAATCTATTATTAGAGCGAGCGAGATAAAAGTGAGACAGAAAGAATAAAAGAGAGCAAAAAAAAAGGAAGAAAAAACGTAAAAAGAATGAGAGAAAGAAGACAAGAGTTAAAAAAGTAAAAAAGAAGTTGGTTTCAACTATTCTCTCCCCTGCTGACTTATTTCAATGTCAGGAAACCTCGCAAGTTTTTTCCTCATCGTTGAAGTTATCGCACTTTTTCACACATCTTATAAACCTCTATCTTCCTTAATCTTCCCTTAGGAGCCAAATGTGTAAGGAATATGAAAAAAGTAGGAAAAGTAAAGAAAGAAAATGGAAATGGGAGAAGAAAAATGGCTCGCCTCGATAAAAGTCAGCCAATCGCCTCCAAAGAGTGTTATACTTTTAGCGTTATAACTATTTATGTCGAGAATACTTTAGAGTACAGTATCTTAAGGTGCGTGCGCCTGGGATCTCGAAATACTCAAGAGGCTCGAGATCAATCAACTAATAAATAATAATGTAATATAATAATTAGATAAATGAGTTATTATAATAAATAATTAATTAAAAAAATACTTAATAACAAATGAGAAACAATCAATGACTAATAATAAAATTAAAATAAAACTAGAAAAAATTTCTAGGACGTAGTCGATCTAGATGTAGATAGTTTAGACATTGTATTTAATTATTTTCGATAATCGAAGACTATTATTAATTAATGACGGTTGAAATACCAATAAGAGACAGTCGAATTTATATTATTTCCACTTGACAATCACTATAAAACTCATTGAGAGTTTATTGATCCTTTTATCGATTCTTAATGGAACAGGTGGCCTTATTGAATCTCTTAAAGTGTCTTTGAATAGAGGCCTTGTTGTTTAAAATGATATTACCGTAAATAAATATTACCACGCTCAAATGATAATTATTGTTTTATTAAATATAATGCAGTTAGAAAAATTAAAAACAAGTTCGGAAGCTAGTCAATTGAACGAAAGTTGTGAAAAGATAATATTGGTCTTAAGACCTTTATACAACGAACTTGAAAAATTTTTAAATTAAATTATACAAATAGTTAAGAAAAAAATAAACAAAATTTCAGATAACAAAAAACCAGAATTTTTAGATTCAAATTTTAACCAAACCGTCAATACATATTTAACTTTTACTCTTATGACGATGTTAATTATTAAAACAGACATATTGTAAAAAGTCTTATACGTAGAGACTTTTATGTATAAAAGAAATCGTAATTTCAATTACAAATAGGAATCTATAATATAAGTTCACAATAATCGTACATAGAATTATAAATTTATTAATTAATAGTATTGTCATTAGTACTGTAATTATGAAAATAATTTTATTATTATTGCAATTTTATTAATAACTTCAATTACATTATTATTTTCATTATTTTTAATATTATTATTCTACTATTATTATTGTAATAATTATTATTAAATTCAATTTCATTAAGCATTCATAATTGCCATTAATGAGTATGTTCATCAATATTTTGTCACATTATTAATTATTAATATTTTTATTAATTTTATTGATTAATAGATATAGTCGTTATTATTATCAATTTTCATAATTATAATGAAGACATGCACTCGATGTGACTAGAGTGCAAGCATGGCGCATTATTTATTAATGTTAAAACATGCAAATATAGACGAAAGAATAAACAGCATTGATAAAAAAAATTAAGATAACTTTAACATTATACTCCATTATTCACTAATTAAACTTTTCAAATCTATATTAATGAATGTTCTCTATAACATCAGTTGTAATATATCTATTATTTGTTGTATCTAGTTTTAATTATTTAATACTGGGACATAATAGATATTAAAATCAAAACAAATATATTATCTCTCAGAAAAAACAATTTAATTTTTTATTTTTCCTACATTTCTTTACTAAATTCTAATAAATCCTCAAATTGAGTCGATTTTTCAGTTCTAAAGAAGTTACTAATAAATGAATATTAATAGTTGAGTTTTGAGTTGAAAATTATTAAGTGAAAATGTTCGAGCTTATAATCAAAGTATTAGTAAATCTAATTATTTAAGCAATTATGTAACATTTATTTAATTGTTTATTTCGAATTCAAACCAATTCTGTACGATAGTTATCATAAGTAGAACTCTTCAAACGTTGAACAAAGAATGAAATGATGCTTCCTCTAGATGCCAGCACAATGTATTTGACCGACGTTTGGCGCCTACATATGCGCATTGTTTGAATCAGTCATAATAGCACGCAAGTAGAAAAGTCATAATAGGAGGGGGCAACCTCGATAGCTACCGTGTGAAGAGGCCAAGAGCAAGGAATATTATCATTATAGTAAAGGCTATTTAACTTTTAGTTATCCCGTGAATATTCTAGCGATCGTATATTCTTTGTGATAACTCTGTTGATCTGTCAAGTATCCGCATGTTTGACTTACACAGTTCACCCTGGCTACATTAAATCATCATCATCAATCCCAAAGCTCCCAAATTATTTGTAATGGGAGAAATCATGGTGAGGATATATCAAAAAAAATATATATATATATATATATATATATGGATATAACTAAATAATACCTTTTGAATTATTTTTTAAAAACCGAATTCATTCATCATAACACAAGTATACTCCATCATAATTTTCATATTATAGTCCTTAACTTGTCATCCAGTAATTCACGTCAACGTTCAAAATTACAACAATTTTTAACCGTTTGAAATTGATCAGTGTGTCAGTGTGTCAGTAAAAATTCATTCTTTTTATTTTGAATTTGTTCATTATTTTTTATAACTCTTTCGAATTGCTGCTGTTCGAAAATTCATTTTACAATTATTCGAATAAAGAATAGTTGAGAAGATGCAATTATCTTTGGCATTGAACATAGAAAAGAGAAGAAAAACAGAAAATATGTTGGTGTAGAGTCTTAATTAGAGTTTAAATCATAAACATTGTCATTTTATAAATTAATTTAATTATTATATAAAAATAGTAACTTAACAGAGTCAGACTATTTTTTGTGCTATCGTTTCAGATCAGAGATTTATCACTTAAGATATTTGCAAGTCATTACCCACAATCATGTTAATTTTCATTTATTATAATACGATTATACATCATTCAGAAATCTCTAGCACGAGTTGATGTGATTACAGTAACGGAAGTGTGCTTCGTATACGCTAACGAAAATCCGCGTCAATTGATTGTGCTCCACGACACATGTACCTTAATATGTGCGAGGTATACAGTAAATCATTATATAAATTATATACTTTATTACAGATGGACATAAAACTTTCAAATAAAATTAATTCTATGAAATTTAAAATTCTTTTCTAGTAAATGTCAATAAAATTATCTTGTTCTAAAGATTTAGAAAGTAATTTAGGTTTTTTTTTTGGTCTTGAACTCAAAAATATATTTCAATACACTACTAGAATTTAAAACAAACTTTTTATCAGTGATGATGATTTTCAAGTAAAAAAAGTCTATTATTTTAAAAAACTTAAAAATGTTAAATTTATCTACTTTGTTGTTAATCTGACATACAATAATACAAAAAATGAGCAGAATAATAGGAAAACTGGTTATCATTGATCAAATATAAATGATTGGCTTTAGCGTGTGATCTATTTCTAACAGATAAAAAGCTTCGATAATACCAAACAAAATCGTTGACTAGACTAACTCATTTCATTTTTTGACATCTTGATTATTCTATCATCACATGCTGTCTTGGTGGCATTAATAGATAAAATTTATTGCAAATCATTGAAGACTCATTCACTTGATGATACAAGGTCTGTTGCTTTATGTAGTTTACTTAGGTATCAACTAATTATCCTTTCAAAATATTAATTAATTTATAACAAGAATCAATATTGAATAAATTTTACAAATTTTTAAGAAATGTCATCTAATGGTCTGTTTAGTATCAAGGTAAGAGACGAGATGTCGAGTTGTCAACTAACGTCGTGAGCAAATAAAAGCAAATAGATGCTGTGGCTTTTGTGTTTAACTGCTCGTTTCCGCAGCTAACCAGCTGAAAAGTGGATCACAATAGATTTTTTCACCAACTGATTTTCAGTTTATTTTTGGAATATAAACAAAAAACTTCCACGTGATCAGATATATTTTCAAGTAAATGCTAAATAAATAAGCTTGCTACCTATTATCTACTAAATTGATCATACGTTGAGAATACTTCAGACTATGTTTAATACTTAATTTTTCGTTCTAAATGATACCGAGAAATAAAAATAATAAGTTATCCAGTTAACATTAAGATTCAGGTGACATTTGATCATGCAATGTAATTCTTGTAAAATAATCCCATATGAACACCTTTGAGTATTTATTTCAACTACTTGTGGTTGCTTTCAAGGTTTTCAATATCTTCATATTTTGATGAGTTACTACATATTTCATTAGTTATTTTGATTATTTTGAAATCATAATCTGCAGGAAACGAAGACTTTTTTACATAATATATTTTAAGCATTGATAATTGATATTTTTATCTATGTTCACTTTATCTAATACTTATCAGGAAGAAACACAAAATATTATCATTAAATAATTAAAACTGATGTATCTAAATTCTATTTACTACTTCCTGAATTATTGAGTAAAGAAATATATAGGCTTTGTCTATAATTACTAAGAAAAATTTAATTAAATACTGTAAAAATAAACAATATTTCAAGTTACACGCGGAAGTTTCATTAATAACATAATCGGTCAGTAGCCAAGTCATTGATTTTAGAGATAAGTTAGTCAATTTCTTTTAGAGGGTTTATTGCAGAGTATTGATAAAGTCTGTTGGAATATGTTTTAGGGTCTGAAAACTGAAAAAGAAACTGAAAAAAAATCACAGCCAGTGAAAGACATGAAGGAAGAAGTAGTAACACATTGTGGACTATGTGGGATTTATCCAAAATGCTTTCAAAAATTGGCAACATCTCATATGTTTATAGTTGTCTATGGTTTTCTTGGTCTTGTTCAAGCCATGGCATTTATTTATATCGTTGTTACTTTAACGACTCTAGAAAAACGGTTTAAAATTCCCAGTCAAACTACAGGTAAGGATACTAAGGATATTACTAATTAACTAATCAAAATCCATATAATACATTTCGATAATAAAAAAATTATTTAATAGGTATTATATTGTCTGGAAATGAGATCTCACAAATATTATCGTTGATTCTGATGTATTATGGAGGAGCTGGTCACCGTCCACGATGGTTGGCTGCTGGAGTAGGTTTTAGTGCATTGTCTTGCTTTATCCTAGTTATTCCTCATGTCATCTATGGTCCTGGTAAAGCTGCTCTTGCGTTGACTCAAGAGTACTTGGACCAAAGTATTTTGTTGAACGTAACCACGACTACAGGCTTATCTTTATGTCCTGGTACAAATGAACGTGATCAATGTGATGAAGAGGATCTGATGGATGGTAGTTTACTACCTAGGTTCCTCGTCTTTATGTCCCAGTTCGTCCTTGGTATCGGAACAACTCTGTACTTTGGATTGGGCCAAACTTATCTTGATGATAACACGAAGAAATCAAACACGCCAATGTTGTTGGGTAATTAATGTTTACATTTAACTTCTAGTTATATTTGTACATATAAGAATCGATAACAAATAACGTACTAATCTTATTTAATATAATTATCGAAAGTCAACTTCTATAATTGAATCATTACATTCGATGATATTGCAGTTGATCCAACTGATAATTTTGTTTGTTTTCCAGGTGTCACGTTTGCATTGAGAACAACTGGACCTGCTTTAGGATTCATACTCGCTTATGCTTGTTTAAAACTTTACATTGTTCCATCTCTACATCCTGTAATAAGTGAAAAAGATCCCCGATGGTTAGGAGCTTGGTGGCTTGGATGGATAATTCTTGGTAGTCTTTTACTTATCTTTGCACTGCTTATAGCAATGTTTCCTCGACATCTTCCTAAATTTAAAAAAAATCCTAAGAAACAAAAGGTAATCAATGAAAAATGTTTCAATCAAATTACAAAATTACATTAAGAATGAAATTTTAAAAAATAATGATCATTTAGGTAGAAGGCGAAGTACCTTTAAAAACTCAAAGTAAAGGTGAAGGATTTGCAGAAACTCCAGTTCTTAAAGTAGAAAAAATTCCTGAAGAAGACCAACACGTTCCATCGTTAAAAGACTTTCCAATTACATTGAAACGAGTACTTTCCAACAAAATTTTGTTGTGTAATAATTTAAGTGCGGTCTTCGGTATTTTTGGATTATTGCCATACTTTACTTTTATGGCTAAGTACCTTGAAGTTCAGTTCAATACTTCAGCAGCTGGTGGCACCGTTATAACTGGTATGTAACGCAGTAATTGTGACTACTTTATTATTTTTTATTAAATTCTATTGATCGAATTAAATTTATTTCGTGCTTCGTAATAAGAAGTATTAAACAAACTTTCATTTCGAAAAATCAAATTCATTCGTTCATTCCTAAAATGTTCTTATAGATATTTTTTCAATACAATTAATTTCTTTGGTATTTTAATTAGCTGTTACAATTGGTTTACTATATAAGTAAATAATTAATTGGTAGTTAATGAATAAACTCCTTAGTTGTCACAACAGGTGATACTACAGGTGATACTAACTGATTCATGTTTGAATGTTATTGAACAGAACTTTTTTTTCTAATTTTCTCTTTACATCTAGAATATTTTAATGTCATTATTTCCATCAATTATTACAATAACTTAATACTAAATAACAAATTCAGTTTAATTTACCAAAATCATAATTCTATTTATAACTTTATCATCAAGGTGCTTGTTTTTTTTATTGAATTTAGGTCCTATAGCCCTCGTGGGAATGGTCTTGGGTTTCCTAGGGTCTGGATTCTTCATTAGTAGAGTCAAACCCCG
This sequence comes from Chelonus formosanus, assembly GCA_028641665.1. NCBI lineage: Eukaryota > Metazoa > Arthropoda > Insecta > Hymenoptera > Braconidae > Chelonus > Chelonus formosanus. Next base: position 15,363,439 of record CM054006.1, on the reverse strand, counting down.
ACCTACAAGATTGTTAAGTTGGAATGTATTTGGTGGTCTAGTAGCTTTTATTATTCAAATCAGTTACATCTTCATCACATGTAATCAAATACCAATAGCAGGAGTCGATCCTCTTACAATGTCGTAAGTTTAAAAGCTTTTTTTTACCCAAATAACTAATGAATAAATAAAAATGTATTTTTATTTTTGTTTTATTTAGAGTAAACTTTACGACATCCTGCAACATTAATTGTAATTGCGACAATGTTAAATACTCGCCGGTCTGTCACGAAGCTTCTATGACGTCCTATTTCTCAGCTTGTCACGCAGGTTGCATGAACTCGATTGATGCACGGCATTATGGCAACTGCAGTTGCGTTCCAAATCTTCCTGATGATCATTATAAAACTAGTGAATATAACATTTCCGCTATTTCGAGTGATACAGTTGTGCTTGGACCATGTCTAGGAAATTGTACAAAAGCTTACATGTTATTTGTTGGTCTAAGTATGATTAGTCACTTACTAATGTCCACTGGAAGAATCGGAAATGTTCTTGTCAATTATCGATGCGTTGAAAAAAAAGATAAGAGTGTTGCCCAGGGTGTTACTCTTATGATTATTTCACTCTTTGCCCTTATTCCTGGTCCCATAGTATATGGATTTATCATTGATCAGTCATGTCTTATCTGGGAAAATTCCTGTAACATAAAAGGAAATTGTTGGTATTATGATAAAGAGAAATTCCGTTATTATTTTAATGTGACTGGATCTTGTAAGTATTTTAGTAATGGAATATTAAAAATATTCTAAAAATTAATTAAATTACTTATAAATGTTAATTTTTAATTTCAGGTTTTACACTATTGTCAGTTTTATTTGATACCTACGTATGCTATCTTAGCAGAAATCTGGATTTGTATGGTGCAGATGAAGAAGATAAACGTAAAAGTTTTATTCAAGAAGACATGATAATAACTCGAGAAAATAATGATAAAATAATGATTACGTACAATGAAAAAACATAACATATCTTACTTGAATATAACATCAAGCATCAATTTTCAACTTTATTTTTATTTTTCAAATAAATTTCACATCTTATTCTCATAAAAAAAAAATGTTACTTTTATCCTGGTAACTTTTCTGGAATCCTTAGCATTGTCCTTTCAGGATTACTAAGACGGTGTATAAAATCTAGAGAGGGGCGTGATACAACGGAAAATGCTTGAAAAAACAAACGGAAATAAGCGAAACCAAGGGAGGTGTCTTTACGCTGGAGTTTTTGCTTGAGAGCCTTTTAGTTTTTAAGCCTTCTAGATCTCCGGACTAATGAATTCTCCTGCTCGTTGTTGCGACGTCGAGCTCTTCTCATCTACGTCGACGTCGTGGTATCGATCGTCACTGACCCCGTAAGCCAAGAAGATATTTCTTCACCTGAGTAAGAAGAGTAAAAGAACTACACATAAGAACTTTCAGTCATTATTGTTTTATTTTTATCTTTATTTGTTAGAAAGAAATATGTTCCGGATTCAATCAATATTAAAGTTTTTTAAAAATATTTTTTTAATAATAAACATGGACTTTTACTTTGATTTTTTTTTAATTAATATAAACAATATAATTTTTTTAATTGTAATTTTTATTCTATTTACACATTTTTGTAAAAAAAATTTAACTCTAAAAAATGAGTTATGAAATAATTACTTCAACAACCGAAATAATTAGTTGCTCGCTTGAGATATGAAAAATGTAGAAGCGTGCATTAAATATACCTTTTAGTAACTAGACTATTTTACACTTGATGACCCTGACCCATCTTTCTTGGATATTATCATCATCTTCTTCCGAGTCAAAGTACAGTCAGAACATGCAGAGTAACAAGAAAAGCAGGGCATAGTACAATCCCCTCTTCTCTTCTCTTATCCCATATAGTCGATTGAACGTTTACATGACTATATCTTGTCACTGTCCTTTAATTTGTTGCACTTTGTTGCGGCTTACATTTGAATCATAAACTGCTTAGTTATTTTTTTGTTTTTTCCCAGGATAAAAAAATTTGTCAACAATTATGATATTAAAGATTATCAACTCACTGTTTACTCTTACATCAATCGGAAGAAATGAAAAATTAAACAAATACTTTCGGTTCACTTAATCCAGCTATTTTTATCAGTTGAATTTATCTGATAATAGGTACATTACTGATGGAGATGTTAATCTTACTTGTCCGGTTTGGTCGTTGTCGCGACAATGCAAGATAAAGAAGTCTTACTTCGCCGAGCTTCAAAATAATTCTATTTATTTTTCAAAGCTCATTAGATTTTTTAATTAAGTAAATAATTTTATTAATTACATACATTTTTCTGTAATTAATTTTTTAAATCAAATATTAAATGTATCAAATATTTTCGTTACTTTTTAGACGTTAAATTATGTGGCTTGGAAAAAATTTTTTATTCAAATAATAAAACGTCAGAAAACGTTCTCTTAAGTGTCTCCCCCTTTGAAAAGTGCGAATGAGCATTGACATGATGGATTTTTCAACCTCACGAGATCGTTGTCGTCTGACGTCGTAGTCTAACTTCATAAATCTCACTTGAAATTTACTCTCGACATACTACTACGCAAATTGCCATGTTGGACTTCCTTGTACTATACTTCGTTCTATCAAAATTCCATTCATATATATACACAATCATTTTGCCTGGCGCCTTATGTTCTTTATTTTATCTATATTCCACTTTTTTGTTCTTTATTTCAATTAACCTTCCTTTTTTATTCATCTAATAATATCAAAAGTAATTATTAAATTAATTAATATCACTATTATTAAAACTTAATTACGATTAAATAAAATATTATTCTGTAACAAGAACATCAATATATGACTGATGAAGCAATAGAAATGAAAATGGATTATTAACAATAAAAATCTAACTTTGTCTTGTTTAATGTAATAATTTACAACTTTTATCGTCGAAGACTATTTTAGTTTTTATGATTGACATGTTAATATGACGATTGTGTTTATCACAACAAATCCTAATGACGACAGAAGAGATGTAAATAATTCTCTAAGAGTTCAATGATTTACTTCATTATTTTCTCTTACGACCTCGTACAGATTCTCTGAATTGTTTATCCCTGTAATAAAAGGAAATCTTATCACAATTGATATTAAAATAATTTGAAAATTTTACTGAACATTTTAATCAAAATGACTTTTGTTTATTTGAAGAAAGAGATGGAAACTGCGTTGTAGCATATAGGATTTCTGACTAATGGAATTATGAGGAAATTTAGCAATCTAATTTAAATGTGCAAGATAGTACAATGTTGAAGGTGGCCTTCAAGATAGATCCACGCGGAGACGATAGTGTGGTCTCGTCCATATGCGTGTATGCAAGCTGGGCCTTCACTCTATTAAATCATAATGGACTCACAATGTGAGCATAGTCAAGACAGTTGGTCTACGAAAGTGCTCTAGAGCTTCCAGCATCAACCAGTGATCGAGTTTAGGTCCTACCACTTGGTCAAGCCATACGCTAACGTTTTATCAACTTTGTTTATTTTTTTTTCTTTTTGGAGAAAATTGATCAAAAAAATTGTCTTTGAAATTACTAACTGTACTTGAGTAACTTTATAATTAATAAATTGTTTGATGGATATAAATAGCTTGTAGAAAAATTTAAAAGGTAGATAATTTGAATATTTTAAAATATGACGTTAAAATAACTCGAGCCATTTCGAATATTCTTTCAAAATGTATTATAATATTACATTAAAATCATTACAAATAGATAATTAGTAAAAAAAAACCAGGGCAATACGGTTCATTTAAGAATTTTATTAATTTGTGAATATACAAAAGGTGTAAACTGTATTGTACATAGTCTAACAATTTCAATTATTGGTAGTTCATGTGACATTTGCAGCAAGTCGTTTGACTTCGCCTGTTTCTACACTAAAATTATACACAATTTTGATCATATTTTAAAGAGATTCATCTTGCTTCAATTTTTCCAAGTGTTTTTTTTAAATAAATAATTAAAAATCATGATTATTAAATGAACAAATAACTAGATAAAACAATCACTATTCAATATTATTTTACCACACAATTTATAATCCATCAACGTAAATTTTTATATCTTAATTAGCCTTCCTCTTTGGTAGATTTACTCCTTTTTTATTTCTATCTCTCTTCTCAAATCTTCAAATTATCACGGATACCTTTACCATGCAACCAAAAGTAGAAGGGGATCAGAATTTACGAGAGATAAGTTATGATTACATTGATAAAAGGTATCTCAGTCGGTAAAAAAACATCATCATTCATTCGAGCGCGAGGATTCGTTTTGCACATGTAACACACTCTTGTTCACGCTCTCACAAATAGAATCTAAGTGTATCTAGTCTTGTAAATTAGACCTGTGTACTCACATTGAAGTACTAAGTCATGAATTGGTGACGTTGGTGGTTTATTCAGTGAAATAATTTTATCTGTGCCCTAATCAGGGCATTTAATAAAAAATAATGAGGACCATTGTATGTCTGATGTAAAAAAAGTGTCTGATAGTTATATGAACTAGTGTAAAATCGTTTTAAATTTTAAACCGTCGACAGTAATTGTTCTAAGTGAAAATGAATAGCAAAGGAAGAAACGATCCAAACTCAAATAAAAATGGACCAGATCATGAACATCTTTTAAATCCTCAACAAACACCTGTTGATCCGTTGATACCATCATCTCCAACATCAATACGTGGAGTTGATGATATTTTTAAAGAATTACCAATTACTGATGATACTTCTTGTGGTATTGGCTTCTTACGTGGTCCAAATCTCCAACGATTTGCTAATAAAAAAGCATACGTCTTTCTGTATGGTATTCTTGGTTGCATATTCTCTGCAAGCTTTGCTTATTTCAATGGTACCATCACTACTATTGAAAAAAGATTCAAGATTCCATCTAAAACAACTGGTAATTAACATTTTTTTATTCATTCAAGTCATAGTGATTAAGTTATTCACCAAGTACAATACTTCATATTTTAATAATTGTAAAAGAAAAAATAAATGGTAAATTTGATATTTATAATAATATAAATTTTTAAAATATTCATAATTTTGGAATATACTTTTGATTTTTTTGTTTTTAACTTTCCTAATGAATTATTGAGAAATTCAATTTCAACTGAAAAATACCTCAAATGCAAACATTGTTTCTAATCTTTATTTTCTTTTATGTATTTTAGGTCTCATTAGTGTTGGAAATGATATCTCTCAGCTTCTCGTATCAATCGTCTTGTCTTATTATGCTAGTCGAGGACATAGACCTCGATGGATTGCTGTTGGAATTTACACAGTAAGTAAAATAAATTTACTTTCACCACAAATTTTCCTATCAATATTATCTAAGTGACAATCTAATCTAATCTTATATTTTTTTAAACGATAAATTATAAAATTAATATCTTTATTCATCAACAAATGAGCAAATAAAAAAATATGTTTACATTTAAAGTCAAATAATAAAATAATAATCTATGCCCTTAGGTTGTCATTTTCTGTTGTCTAACGATGCTCCCGCATTTTTTGTATGGTCCGGGGGAGGATGCACTTCAATTAACTAAAGAGTTTGGTGGAATATCATTGAATCCATCTAATACGTCAATGTTACCAGAAGCCATAGATAGAGAAAGGAAATTTCTTTGTATTCCTCAAGAAAATCGTACAAATGATTGTGAAGAAGCTGACGGAAATTTAGCACCACAAATTCTTTTATTTGTTGCTCAGCTCATTTCTGGAATTGGAGCATCACTTTATTATACCCTTGGCATTTCTTATATGGATGATAATATTAAAAAATCAAAAACTCCGGCCCTCATTAGCTTTTCTTATTTCTTAAGAATGTTAGGACCTGCTATAGGATATGGGCTTGCTTCATTTTCACTTAAATTGTACATCAGCCCTACTTTAACTCCAACTATTACCATGAAGGATCCAAGGTATTCTTCTATTTAGTTTAAACTTATTGATAAATATTCTAGAATTATTTGTTTAATCGAATCCTTCACGTATTAATATTTAAAAATAATTTTTTTAATACAAAAAATCAAAAAAGTCTTTTAATAGAAGAAATTAATGTAAGTAATTGTTATTTAATAAAAGAAATCATTTTAATATGAATTTAATAATAAAACAGGTGGCTTGGAGCATGGTGGCTAGGATGGATAATATTAGCCATTTTACTCTTTATTCTTGCGAGTGTTATCGCTCTCTTTCCCAAAACTCTTCCTCGAGCAGCAGCTCGAAAAGTTTTGGCACTTGAGCGGAGCAAATCAACTGCAAGCGAACGGGACAAATCAGACCCGGAAAAAAAAAGTTTAAACATGAGAAAAGAAGATGAAAAAAGTGGACCAGAAGTACCAGCTTCATTTGAAGATATGGTTATCACCTTCAAACGACTCTTATCAAATAATACACTAATGTGCAACAATCTTGCTAGTGTATGCTATTTTTTTGGATACATGCCTTATTGGATCTTCATGCCTAAATATATTGAAACTCAGTATAAACAATCAGCATCCGTCTCTTCCCTGGTAACCGGAACTGTTGGATTGATATTCAGTGCTTTTGGAATTCTCTTATCAGGATTGATTATTTCTAAATACAAACCTCGAGCTAGATATCTTGCTGCTTGGAATGTTATGATTGGAGCTATTTCCGTCATGGGAATGATATCCTACGCCTTTTTAGGATGTCCTGCTAGTGACAATCAAGTGATGGGCATACAAGGCTCATCTGGAGAATTGAAAACTCAATTTCCTTGTAATGTAGATTGTGACTGTGATTATGTGACCTATAATCCCATTTGTTCTGAAGATGGAAAAACATATATCTCTGCTTGTCATGCTGGCTGTCGAAAAGTTACGGTATGTATTCATTTTTTAAATATTTTATTACCTGCTATATTCGTCTATTCTTTGCTTAATTCAAGTACTATTAAGCTTCCCCTATCTTAATTAAACTTGTTAAATAAGCGTCAAAAAATAAAATTGATCACAAGTTTGTTTTAAAATTAATTCAGTTAAAAAAACTTTGTCAAAATTTTCCACGAGTTTTATTTCTTAGCATCCATCAAAGTTATCAATATAACTTATCAATTGATTATATTTTATTCAGATGAATCCTAATGGTACAAAAACTTACTCCGAATGCAGCTGTATAAGATCAAGATACTCAAAGTCATTATGGAAAGATCTAGATCCAGCTCAAGCAAACTCATCATCAGACTATCATTCATTACCATCAACAGGAACTGCAGTACCTGGTCCATGTCCTGTAGATTGTACAAACAAATTTTATATATTTCTTACGGTCGTATGCCTTTTAAAATTCACTGGTGCTACTGGTAGAGCATCCAATTTTCTTGTGAGTGTTAGATGTGTTGCAGAAAAAGACAAAGCAGTAGCTATGGGTTTTGGATTGACAATCATGAGCCTTTTTGCATTTATTCCTTCGCCCATACTCTTTGGTTACATTCTTGGTAATTGATTAATGACTTACATTCATACATAGATATTACTTCAAGTTAATGATATTTGGAGAGTTGTATTGAATTTATTGTATAATTATTGGCGTGGGCGTGTTTCAGACAAGACTTGTCTCGTTTGGGGCAAAACATGCTCGGGAACAGGCAATTGTTGGCTTTACAATGGCGAAGTTCTTAGATATATTCTCAATTTTACTGCTGCTAGTAAGTTTGATATTTTAATAATAACGTTTCTAATTTAATTAATTAATTTTTAATTTATTAAAATGATATTTATGTCAACTTTTTAATATTTATAATTATTGATTTTATAAGTTGATTAACTGGTTTGAATAATTAATGTTATTTTAATTTAGGTTTTGTGACAATTGGAACAATATTTGATGCTGGAGTTTGGTACTATGTCAAGGATTTGGAGATTTTTGATGAAGAAATTGAATTAAAAAATGTCCCAGATGAATCAGGTGAAGCATTGTAAATTATAAATTTATAAATAATTTGTTTATAACTTCATACATATATTTCAGTGTTTAAATTAATAACTGTAGCAATGAGTGTTTTAGTGATAAAAATATTTCACTTGTACTTTAAGCATCTATTTACGTTGTTATCATTATCATTTTATTAGACATAATTATATTGATAGATAAAAACTATCTGAAAAAACAAAGTAGTAAATATATATATATATATATATATATATATATATGTGTATAATATACTCAATTATAGTGAAGCTCACACATTTTTTAGTATTTTGAAGTAAAAACATATTCATACGTGTACGTATCTACAAAAAAGAGATAAATGACTTTAGATAACAAAAATTTAGTGAATTATTTTTAATTGATTCATATAAATAAAATTTTACATTGAAAAATAATAAAGTTACATTTCAAATAATGTTTTCTATTATAAAAGATAAATTCAAATAAAAATGAAAAATAATTAGTTTATATTTTTTTAAATATATACTAAAATATTAAAGAGCTGTTTTATAAATAAATAGATTAGTTTCAAATTGCTAGTGTACATATTTTGAAAATAAATATTTGAAGTGAGTAAAATATAAAAAATTATGTACTTGTATGTTTGTAATTTATTATATAAAAATTGCAACATCTACAAAGCAGTCGTATATCCATAAATTTTAGGTTTTGGAGTAGGTAGATTAGAAGTGGATTTAGAAATGTTTTTACCACTCATTGAAGGTTTTTGGTCAATCACTTTCTGTGCATCTGAAGTAGAGCTTTCGAATCCTGATGAAGCATATTCTGGTGATAAAGGTCTACTAGTATCACCTGTAGCATTTCCATCTCTATTTTTATAATCTTCTTGCTTCATTTGAAATTTCTTTATTTGATCGAGTGATTTTGGAGATGCTAAGATAGATCCTATACTTCTGGAGTTCATTGATGTTAAAGGATATTCAACAATAGGTATTCCAACTTCATTAAAATCTCCAGAATATGAATAATCTTTTTTCTTTTTTGGAAATTTAGTAAACTGAATATCATCGGTCGTAGAAAATCCAGCTACAGCATGAAGACTCGGTGTTTCTGATGAAACTCTAGATACTGCGCCAGAAGATGCTTTCAAAGAGTGAATGCGTCTTGATGATCCCATACTGGAATCACTAATTTCATCTGAATCTACTTCTAAACGCTTGTAACTTATTGTTGATAATGAAATAGGAGCTCGTCTATTATGGATCAGTTCGCTATCAGTATCTTCAGAGTCACTGATTGGAGTATTTGCTTCTTTTGTAGAAATAATTTGAGTTTTTCGCGGACTTCCAGGTCCTAAAGGTCCATATTTTAGTGGTCCATTTTCTTTTAAGTATTTAGAAGATTTTGCTGATGTTTGGACAACGTCAGTACTGGTGGCAAGTTGCGGTTCTATTGAGTAAGAAAGAATTAATAAAAAATTCCAAGTCTTCGATTTGTAATATTATTAATACTCTTTTTGAATATTTGTGAAATACTTTTAGTACCTGGATCAGTAGTCGTTACTACAGCTAGAGTAGTATCTATTTCAGGAGATGACGAACCATCTTGAGGATTTTGTTGTCGACTGGGTTGTTCAACTAATGGAATAGCTTGAGTAGGAGCTTGGTTTATATCATTGAGTTCTATTTCACTTTCTCGATATAATCTCAAGTTTCGACTGAAGAAGAACATAATGATCTCAAAAGAAACACCAAATAGTAATAATAATGCTGTTATCCAGGCCAAATAAGATCCAAGACTTTCAGAGTCATATAGGTGACATGAAGAAGGTGAACTCCCTCGATGAATACAGGTTATATCCGTAAGTTTCCAGTAAAGCATTTTTCCAGGAAAGTAAGTGAAAAATGTAGTTAAGACAATCCATAAACCAATGGCTAAAGCTTTGTCTTGAATGTAGACTGATCGTAAGCATATGATGACACTTGATACTGCTCCGGATGCTATTAATGTATAGACAATGATTGTGCTGATCTAATGAATAAAAAAATTTATTAAAAATATAGCAATTGTGAATTATATTTTATTATAAATTAGTTGATTATTGATTTAATTTTTTTTAGATTAAATATTAAGAGTACAACCAACCTCAAATACAATCCATCCTATTTGACATATTGAAGATTCACAAGGACCTTCTATAGCCTCATTATTTTTAATGCAGCTACATCCAAGATATTTCCTGATTTCTCCAGAATCGTCAATACTAGTACATCCAGCATGACATGGAGTATAAAAGACACTTGAACTTTTTGTATCACAGATTGGTCTAAAGTTTGCATCATTCAAACATCTACAATTTCTATTACAATATTTCAACAGAGAAATCCTACAAAAATAATAACAAAAGTTATTAAATAAACTTTTCTTTTACAGATACCGTCATATACATTTGTAAGTAATACTTACGATCCTCCGGAATTCGACCATTCTATGGGAGGTTTTTTACAGTTATTAAAAGCTAATGAAAAGATAATAGAAGCAGCGATGATTCCAACAATTATATTATAAATCACAAGCCATTTGGCTCGTGGTCTCATTTTGACAATAACAATACCAGATATAATAATAAATGTTCCAATTATAATAGGTCTTAGTAAAATAGTAACGACTCGAGAAGTTAAAGGATCTCCAAAACCTAGAAGTAGACCAGAGGGCCGAGGTACATAGAAACGAGACTCTAGAAAGATGTCTTCATTGATGGCAAAGTTGACAAGTGCAACGATGCAGAATACACTTGCTAATATGTTAAACATCAAGATTTTATTTGTAAGCAGTCTAATGAGGGATGCAAAGTAACCAGTATCACCAAATTTCTTGGTTTCTCCAGAAATTGTTGATTCAGAAATTGGACTTGTACGTCCAGCAAGGTCCAGTATTGATGCTGCTGCTTGTTCAACAATCTGAAACATTAGTCAAGTAATCAAAATTTAATAGTTGAATAGATAATAACCAATATTGATAGAGTTATTCAAAAAATAGTACGATTATTAATTTTTTTTACCTCTGAAGGAAGTCTTCGAGGTAGCAGAGCAACTGGTATACCAGGAAGAGCAAGCAAAAATGCTAAGATGGGCCATCCAATCCACCAACCTCCTATTTGTTCTCTATAGGATGCAACCTTCAATGTCACATCATTAGCATCTATTCTAACAAGAGAAAATTTTTCAGATAAATAATCATTGATCATTAATACTATTAGTTAATTAATAAATAAATTTTATTTGGTGTTAATACTCACCGAAGACATCCCCAAGCTAACAGGTATCCAAAAAATATTCCAATTAATTTAAATGCTATGATAAAACTTAACGGTATAGCAACATGTCTTTTGCGCGTATTGTCATCTAAATAAGAGATTCCTAAAGCAAAATATGCAATGTTTCCCATGCAATTAAGTATTTGGGAAATAATTATAATAATTAAAGTAAAATAACAAATTTCATCTTCTTCAACAGAAACTCGTGCTAAACCAGTTACTGCACATAATTCTGGATGATCTTCTGAAAAATTCAATCAATATTACTAATCAATTTATCCGAATTTTATCATAAAATTAATACAATTGAAAAAACATTCGTACCTGCGTATATTGAAAGATGGGTTGTATTGGTTGTTTCTTCAATGACACGAGACGAATTATGAGTAAAATGCGGAATAATTAAAGTAAGATAACCCATGCTTTGAATCAATATTAAAGCACCAGTCCATGCTGCTCGATGGATTCTGTCACCCCAATATGCAATAGGGAGAGCCAAAATAAATGGTATCAAACCATCAGTAAACAACGAAATCCATTCTATAAGTAAAAATCAATTTTATAAGTAATTATATTCATAACTATAATCAATTTTTAGATAATTTACCTATAATATTAGGTGGAAAGTTAAACCTCCGAACAATAACAGGACTAGTAAGTCCAAAGTAAGCTTGGGCAGCACCTTGAACAACTCCGATCCAACAAATAAGTCCAACATAAAAATTTCTCGTGGCATATTTGACCAATTTAGGACATCTCATCTGTCCACATCCACAATCTAATGATTGATCAGGTATTGGATTAGCTGGTCCTGATAGTTGGCCCTCAACTTCATCAGATCTCATGATTTCCCTTGGCCCTAGGGCCATTTTGAATTTCCAAGGAGTTATATTGTTTATACACTAAATTTATAACTAAATGTTCAAAGATATGAAGCAATAAGAATTATAGATAACATTATCTTCGTGAGTCATGAGTTTGGATGATCTGTTTCGAGAAACTCAGAGTAAAATAGAACTAGAAAATCAACTTCCGGTAGAATTAATGTGATAATTATCAACACTATGACACTTTTTTTCAATAAATAATAAATTCTTAATTTTTTTTATTACTGAGAAAAAAAAACACTCAAAGAAACATGTGAACTTAATTTTTGTTATTATCAATTCTAATTACATCAATGAGTTGAAGTGTAATACTTGTTTCGAGCCACATTCACGTAAAGACTGAATCATAGATAATCAGAGAGGTCCAACAAACCAGAGGGCATGGTTTTCTTATCTGTAACAGCATAGATAGGAGGTTCAGATATGGATGATGTGATAAAATAACTCGGTCGGTTACACCTGTTTGAAAGAATTTTTATTTTTAACCTGTAGAAAAAATCTGTGCAACAACAGTCATGAATAAAATAGCATAATTAAAATTGAGAATATCTTAATCTAAATTTAACTAAAAAAAATAATTTTTTACGGAAGAGTTATTCTCAAAGCTTACTTAAGCTGTCGACGTTTTAAGAAAATGACGAATGCCAATTAGCATATGGAAAGCCTTTCAGAGTCTTGGACTCTACAACTGCAGAGATTCTTACTCTACTCTTAGCTGCTTTTCTTGCGCTTTTTGCCATCTACCTCTTTTTTGTCGTTTTTAGGCAGCTTCGAACACTTGGCAAAGCGATCACGTTTTTGAATATTAAGGGTGGGATTACGACACAAGCTTAACACGCTAAATTCAGTCGAGCATCGTTTAAAAAAAAATCTACATCTAAAATAAAAAAAAATTAAGAGACCATAATAAATGTAAAATAGTCATTATTAATAAATTTATAAATTTCTCTTTAATTATTGTAATATTTTTTATTAGAATTTGTTTTTAGAGTATTTAATACTTTTTGAATTAGTAAATTTGAAAAGAAATACTTACGAATGAAATGATAATATCTATATAAAGTGAAAGACACATATCAGTGAACGCAAGAATTGTGCATGTTGGTTCATTGGAGCTTTTCATTAAGAGAGTAAGTGGCCAGCGTCCGCATTTTCTTTGATGTCAGTTAATTTACTAATAACACCGACGTGAAGCCCAACTGTCGGTGGATTGCTACACATAATGTTGCCTTCGTTCGTTCTCTAAATATTTGTATCGCCAATATAACTGGCTTGGTTTCTGGTCAAATTTTCTTATTTACATTTGCTCTAGAATTTAAATTAAAGAAAACTAGATAACTGATCTATACGATTCTTCCTATTATTCCTTTCACAAATATATTATTATCAGTAATATATATGTAAGAAAGTTTTCTATTTACGTTATTAAACCAAATATCAATATTTATTGATAAAAAATACTTTAAAAACTATATAAATGTAAATTTTTTTTTATATTTATAGCATTATTATTCGCAGGGGGGTTTTAAAAAAATTTATTGATCTGTATTAGAGAAAAGTTTGAAATAAAATCAGAAAAAGGAGAGAGGATGGGAGAATGGATCTTAGCATGGGATTACATCGAATTAAGTCCAGAGCCAGGAAAGACTGGTTAGAGCCGCGTGCCCCCCGTAACACTTAATTTTTCTTTCGATTTTTTAATCTTCCGGTAAATATCGTCTCTTGCTCCTTTACTTGAGTTGTTAGTCTTGGAACGAAAAGGAAGAAGAGGGAATGAAAAAAAAGTAAAGCATCGCGACCTCCATAGGAATATCCGCCCACTCAAGGAGGCATTGGTAGGAGGTTGGTGAAGTTTCCAACATCGTTACCAAGCGTGCGCCATCAAAGAAGAACCCATTTAAAAACCTCATCAATGCTTAAGCTCCGCGAGGCGCTCCTGTAAGAAACTAATCCCTTCTATTTTACGCGGAGGGACGAGAGCTCAGAGTTTTGGTGGACGACGTAAGACCTTACTTTTATTGGCTAATACGAATGTTTTATTTCATATAAGGTAAAAGGGAAAAAATGTCTTTCTTGTTTTAATTTTTTTAAGGGTTTTTTTTTTTTTATTGGAAACAATTTAGATTTATTGATTAGTTTTAATATTATTGGGATATTGACAATTAATCATTTTTAATTATATAAAAAACATTCATTTATCATTGAAATAACAAGATGATGAATAATTTTAGAAAAATGAATTAATTAAATGATGTTGGATAAGTCAAGGTACCTTTTTGACCAAAAGTATAATAAAACTTACTTGTTATCCTTAAATCATAGCTTTTAGCATTAATATTTGTTCGATTGAAATAATTTATATTTATTCAACCTAAATATTTTCTTGTGTTCAATTTTAAACTATTGTTAAAAAAATTTTTTTATTGTAAAAAAAAATCGCATTTAAATAAACTTTTTTTCTCAATTATTTAAATACAGTACATTGTACTGTCTATAAATCGATGGCATTCTATTAACAATTTATTGTAGTTTAATTTTATCATTAAGTTGTATTATTATTAAATACTAAAAAATCATTGTTTCCTCAAAAAAGAGTCTTGAGTTAGCATAAATTTAGATTTAATTTTTATTATATTTCTCTCTTGTTTATAACAATTGAAACGAAATAAAAAAGAATAAAGTTTCTATAATGAAAAGAGAGTAGAGAAGAAGACAGAGCGAAGCTTCTGTACCGTAATACGCTTTAAACTGTTAATAGAGTCGAGGGTGTTTGACCGTCAGTCAATCTCGAGTGTTGGACCAACATTCATAACGAAATTAATCTGCAAGCTGGACACTGGGATCGTATATACAACCTTGATAACATATATATGTATACATATAGTCATAACCCTTCCCTCTGATACCACTTTTGACAACCATTCGAGAGAGAAGAGGGCAACTCTGGTTTGTTCAACGCTCATCCTCGTACACAAAACTTGTGACCGGGCTTTTATGGCTGTTTTAGCAATTTTATAAATCGCATTTGCAATCCCTTTTCCATAAAAAATCAACAAAAGAGCAGACCGATAACCTTTGCAAATTGAATTAAAAAGAGTTTTTTTTATAAATATCTGGAAAATTAACAAAATATTGTAAAAAAATGTGATAAAATAAATAAATGAATGTAACTAAAAATAATTAATTAAAAAGATTTACATTTAAGAAAAGAGTAAGCTTAACAAAAAATGCGATAATTACCATGACAATAGCCACGAGTTAACTTTGGTCTTCCTGGAAGATGGAAGACCCTGGAAACTACCCCTAGAATCGATGCAAGGCACGAGCGCTTGAGGATTACAAGTCTTTTATGATTCGCGGATCTTGATGAATCGACGTTACTTCCTTTCTTTTCCTTCATGACTGTCATAGCTTTAATGAGTGCTTCTATATCGCTCTTGATTCAAAAATCCTCTTTATTCATTTAAAATTACATTCTATAATAAAATAAATCTCTATTGATTTATTTTTCAGACAGTTATATAACGAAGATTAAACAAAAAGAAAATGAAGGTGAAACTCAAATGAAAGTAGATTAAAATGATATTTTATTTCTATCCAAGCAAGTAGACTTGTTTGTGTACTTTTTTGAGATACTAAGAAAAAGGAATGATGAAAGAGTAAAAAAATATTCCGACCGTTTGTACGCCTCAAATAAAAATATAAGACGTTTTAAAAATCAACATCAAGTGAATACACAAGGTAGACGATGAAGAAAAAAGAACACCCGCTTTTCCAGGAGAGATCAAAAGCGTTCTGTGGTTGTATCGATAATTGGTAGAAATCTTTCACCATTCCCCTTTTTGCGACAACCTCGATAGTCCCTAGGAATCTTTTTTCTTCCCTGGGGTGCAAGCAATGAACCAGACTTTAATACATATCTGCAATGACAGAAAATACCATTTGACGATCTCGACAATTTTTCTTTCCGTGATGAAAGATACTCGAGTATTTATTTTAATTCCTCCAAAAAAAAAAAAAAAATACAACTAAATACCGTTTCTTTCCGTTGGACTCAAGGTATTATAAACATTTTTTTTTCAAACTCTGCATTCAAAGCTTTAAATTTACTCGTTAATCATTAAAAAAAAAAATATCAAACTCTTTAAACAATTGATTAACAAAAAAGTCATATATAAAAATAACTATTTAAATCAAATAAACCTTATTTTGATAAAATTTCCAACCTAAAAGGGATTACATTAGGATGATTAATTTCAGCTAAAATGACCAATATGACAAAAGTAACATAATGTATAAATTAAATAAGTGTTTTATTTGAGAGTGGAAAGAGTTATGATTTAATTAGCTGCAGTGATTTGTTTGAAAATAGTCAAAGAAGCAAAAAAAAACGATTGTTGGAAAGTAGCTGGGCATAAGATAGCGTAGCTTCTTCATTTCAAGACAATACGATTTGAAAAGAAAGCATTCAAGAAGGAAAGGGGTTAACTTCTAATTGTTTTGTTAAATGACGCGCGAGTAAGAATCCTCGGAAGACTTAAGCCTCAACGCGAGAGACTTGTGCTTTCGCTTCATTCCGTTCGTCTCCACCACTACTACCTTCTTTGTGCTATACTGCAACCAGAGTTCTGGCGAGCGCGAGCGCGTTCTGCAGCCGTCTTAATTCTTAGCTTTATTCTCTTTAAGACTCTCTCTTAATTTCTTATTTCTCTTCTTTCCCCTTTCTTCGTATATATACCATCCACCACAGTCTTCTTGTGTAATCCTCTTCTTTCGCAATTTATACTCGCGCGAGTACTTGTCCTACTGGCTATAGAACCAACACAAGTCACTAAAAGAAAAGAAAAAAGTAAGGAAACATTGAATGCTAGACTTAAGCAGACAATACTTTGCATTTAAACGTTTTGACTTTTACCATCGTTTTTCTTATTTCATCATTTAATATTTTTAACAAATACAATCGTTATGAATTAGGATTACTGATACTTTTGATTTGGACTTTTAGTAAACCATCATTGGTATTAAACTACATAAGCTGTTTTTAGTCTAATTGCCACTTAGTTGCATTAAAACTTGGCTATTTGATTGAATAAATTAGCTAAGTTAACTAATCAATGGTAAAAGGTATTCCATGGACAACCAGAGAAGTCAACTATCAGTTGGTATAGGTTGGTCTTTAATGGCCACTTTGAGGGTACATCGTAAGCCAAAGAAATATTGTAGATTGGACATTCAGCAAGTTACTTAGTGGCCATTTAACTCGCCTTTGCATCTAAATCATTTTGTAAGTAAAAAAAGCATCTTTTAAATATTCTACTCTAAAAATATTATCTACAAAAGATTCCCAAAATTACTGCACTGAGATCATTTTTTTACTAAATGTAAGTGCAAAAATGACAAGTCTACGTTTCGAAATTTATAAGTAAAAATATTCCTGTTCAACAATGAATTTTGAGTTGTTGCAAGTAATTTTTAAGTTATCCTAAGTAATTATTTTACTAAGACACCTCTTAAGTAAAAAGTTAACTTATAAGAACTCAAAATTTACTATCGAATGGAAATATTTTTACTTATAAATTTCGAAACGTGCACTTCTCATTTTTGCACTTAGATTTAGTGAAAAAATTGATAGGATGAATAATAGAGCTGTCAACTACGGTGCCGTTTTATTTAATGAATATAATAAATTTTTTAAAACATTTTTTTAGACGTGTTTAAACTGATAGTTTTTAACTTTAATGAAAGAATAAAAAAAAAGTGATTATATTTATTAAATAAAAGTAATATGACTAATAACTATAGTGTGACCAACAACTGTACCTTTTACTTTATTGATTATTCATTTATGTTATTTTTCGCTCAAATAAAAATATCGATACTGAAATAGAGTGCGGGTAGTGACAATTACGGGGGTTGGAGGCAAATGGAGGCACGCCAGAACCAAGGGTTAACTCGATACCGTTAAGTGAATTACTTATCGCGTACCGAGTATATACAGGCTAGATGAAGCGTTTAGGTGTACAGCATGAGATCGTAGGACGATGCACAAGACACGAAGGCTATTCACCAACCATTGGCGATGACACCCCCACATCCTCTTCTTCTCCTAATATTCCTCAACGTAGTAGTCTTTGGATCTTTGATGCTTGCTCAAGAAAATTTAGTTAGTAAAGAGCTTTGTGTCCTGCCTGTCGGGGTCGAAGGACTGGCAAGAAGGGGGTGGTTCTGTTATTGGGGTATGAGTAGAATGACTCGACGGATGTCTCGACAACGCAATTAGCTGCGTACTAGCTTTATTGCCGAGTGATATTGCTTGGATATTGCATTAGACCATTTAAGATGGGGTAAGAGTCAGTTTCATGTCCCTGTGAAAGAGTTAGATCCATTTTTTCTCAAGCCTTTTATTATTTTGCCGATAATTTTATTGTAGACTAAGTTGATTTTTTTTTAAATTGAGACTTAAAAGGATGTCACCTTCAGATTGATATTAGAAAGGAGTCGATTCTTTAAGATGCTTTGATTTTTAAAA
The DNA here is from genome assembly GCA_028641665.1 of Chelonus formosanus. Taxonomy (NCBI): domain Eukaryota; kingdom Metazoa; phylum Arthropoda; class Insecta; order Hymenoptera; family Braconidae; genus Chelonus; species Chelonus formosanus. Next base: position 15,344,719 of record CM054006.1, on the reverse strand, counting down.
AATTCTTTTAACAAGGAAAGTAAGCAGAATTTCAACTAAAAATGAATAATTTAAATGAATGATAAACACTAATGTTATTCAAAAGATGGTTTAAGAGTCTAAAATTCTATTACATATATCAGTTAGTGGATCCAGAATAGGAAAAAAAAAATTAAGGAACTCCAAGATAATTGATAGATAATCAACTTTTAATTCCAACATTAAACACATCTACCTTGAGAAAAATCGAAATAATTGTGTTTATTATCAAGTATTATTGCCTTATTAAAACAATTCAACTATTCTAAAGTAGTTCTAAAGTAGACGTTTTTAGTTAGGGTATAAATTTATAATGTTCTTTAATTATTTATTTGAAAATTAACCCGACACTATAGATCCTTATGAATTAAGTAGTCATTATTATAGTTAATTTTTAAACACGTTAAAAGCTGTGTGCAGGTATCAATAAAATGATAGTGAAATAATTTTTTTACACATATGTTAAAATGGTAGTTTGAACATACCTTGATGATAGTAATTAACTATCATTACTTATGTTCTATCCAATATTTTTTTTCTTAAATGCTTTTATGAATTATGTACAACAAAAGCATTTTGTTAAAGAATATCTGCACTGAAAAGAATCGAAATAGTTGGATTTACTACGTAATGTTAATTTTCCATTAAGCTCATAGCACAGCTCATAGTAGAGTTCTTTTCTTACTATGAAAGGACTCAACTATAAAATGTTAAATAGAAAATTAACATTACAACATTAATCAAACAAAAATTTTGTAGCTAAATAAAAACCACTTTTTCGATTTTAGAACTCTCAAAACATGAAGACCCTCCCGAAGATCTGGACGAATTACTTTTAGATCTAAAATGCTCCTCTAATCAATATGTGTATTAAAGAAAAATATTTCTATAAATTTCCAATTTTTTTATAAAGTTAATTTTGATACACCATCAAGTAAGATATTTTTTTAAAAGATAATGCAATAACTATCGTTAATATGTTTTACATAATAAAAGTTAAAAGAGTCATCCTGTGAAAGAAGTTTCTTGTTTATAAATTTTTCTTTCTCTCTTAAAACGACTTAACTGAGTCGAAAAATAAGAAAATGAACTAATAAAATGCTAGATAAAATACGAAATAAATTAAAAGGTGTATAGAAGTTGGCTTTGAAATACCCCCGAGCACAATTTACAATACATGTATATATCATAAAGAAAACTTGTGGCATAGATAACCTACTTGAGGAGTTAGCCCGCGTACATGTAAATTTCTGAATTATTATGCTACCGTTGGCGTGGCAGTTTCTTGCCATTCCCCGCGGATGGCTGAGGCGAGGTAAGGGTATAAGGAGGGGTATATAATATGTGAGAGATGCAGGCTGATGCGACGTGCGCACTGGATTCTAGTGCATAGTGGAAAGAGCCAACCATGATATAGAAGTTCGATCGTTTTCCCCATCTTTCTCGCATCTCTCTCCTTTTCGGGCCATTCGTTGCACTTAACCCCGGGTAGCTGGTTATCTACGAGCAACCACCGATCTATGGCCACCCTTCTGCGGCCAATTGTCGACGCAATTAATCTAACGCGCGTGTATCGCCTGAGGAAAATGCGACCACCCTGGTGAAGAGATTATTACACGGAATGTAGATACTTGCAAAAGATGAGATACTATTACAAGACACTTGCTATGAGTTTATATAAGTATTTATGACAATAATAAATGCTATTAAGTTTCATCTACTTATCATTTATATTGACTAATTATTATCAGTCTCCCACCTCAAAGATTTTTATTCTCATCTGAAAAATTATTGAAGGACTTTTTGAAAAATTATCTTTAGTTGTTTAATTATTGAGTTAATAAGGCAGTCTTGCGACACTTTGAAAGAATTTTTCAGTTCAAGATCGAAGGATTCTTGAACGGCTAGTATTTAAAGTTTACCAGAATGTTGATCTAAGTCATAGATACAGAAGGAAACTATATTATGGATTAATTCTATTTCAATAAAAAATTGCGTTTATTTCAAAAAAGTGTTGTCTGTATTACAAGACTTTCTTACAAACCCAATATTTTATATATCAACTGTCAATTAATCAGATTTTTTGGTTTGATTATTTTATTATTAAAATATCAGTGCTCTTTAGTGATCTGGGTGCGATCCGAAAGATTCACACTACCAACTTCCCATCGGCAAGAATGATAAGATTTACCTAGTTTACTATTTTTTCCAGTTTTTGATTTTGCAAAGAAAAATAACTGGGCCGATTCCGCTGAAAGCCTAATCACTTCTAAGTTGCATCATTATGCGCCGAATACAATTGGTCCCAAGTCGATATCATTTTTTGTTCTCAAGATAATCGAGCAGAAAAAAAATTCCGAACGTCCGAAATACACATACGTACACTGAGAAAAAAATTTCGTTAAATAGAAGAATCTTTTATTCAATCAATAAAAGAAACTTGAAGTATTTTCGAGATAATATTTTAGTCAATCTAATAGTACATTTTATCATTTGTTTCAATACTACGACAAGTTTGGAAACAAATGACATTTTATTCATTTGAGTAAATACATAAATGATTTCGATAAAAATTTTATAATTTCAAAGAAACATTTCATTGCCACTATTTGAAATTTCGATGTTAATAGTCGAATAAAATATTTTTTGTATGAAGTAAATTTTTTTCTGAGTATACATACACACAAAGACGTCCACCTACAAACTATTGTATTTGACTCTGAAGACCTTGAAACGCAAAGATTTGTCAAAATTCGGAATTCGCAAAATCGAACCTATTAAAATAACTTCTCACTGCCAAGTTAATAATAAATAGTAATTAATATGATGACGAGAGAAATATTGATGAAAGTCAATTTATAAAATTATTGTAATGTTATTTAAAATTTATGGATTAGTTGAATAAATAATTTCTATTATCTGCATAATTTTGTTCGAAATTAATTAATATTGAAGTAATGATAATATTGCTGCATTAAAATCAATCACTTAAAATAATCGAAAAAAAGTATGATTACTTAAAATTATTGTAAAAAAATCTCTCTAAATGTACTTTATATAAGAAAATTATCGAATTTAAGCACTAAAATTTTTATTTAGTCAATAAGAAATATTTTTAAAACATCACAATTCAGTTATATATTGGAAAAAAGCTTTTTTTAGCTTATGATCTCAGTTATGAACAGATTTTAAAAAAATTTATTTAAAAAACATATTTTAAAATACTCTTATAATATAGCATATCACATTCTAATGTCAATAATTTAACTTAACAACAATCTCTGAACTAATAATTCATATTTCACCGAGTTATTAAAATTAAATTAGCATTGTGGCTATTTAAAAAAAAAAGGTTGATTATTACAAATGATCCTTCTCTGCATATTTGATACTTATTAATAATTCACTTGGATATTTTTTTGTCTCTAATCGCCTTGATGTCTCTAAAACTACTGCTAAAACGTGGAAAAGTATCTCATCATATCCTTTAGAATTGTCACAAGCAACCCTTGGACTCCTGAGTGTTATCCCCTGTCGTCCTAAGGACTAAAGATCCCTCAACAGTCCTAATCCAAATTTCAAAACCTCACATTTGCCTTTGAGTCTTCATCTATTCCCCCTTCAATTCATCTTTAAACGAGTGACATATGTACATGATATTTTATACTATTCCAGCAGGTTTCGCTTGTACATTTTTAACAGCGTGTGAATAATTTGTAATTGCAAATGTTACTGATATCCTTATTCCTTTTTGTATATTTAAATTCACAAAAAAAATTACCGGTCGTTAAATATTATGATATTTTTGTATTGTATTGTGACATGAGCTAGACAACTTTGGAGTACAGATCAATTCAGCTGATTCTGAACTTACGAAAAGTTTATTATACTCGAAGGATTAAACATACACAGCATATGCGTCCTTTCAAACGAGTTAGAATTTAGTTACGTCGAATAGGAAGCGCGGTATATCAAAGCTTTAACTTTAATCGTATGAGAGACAATACATTGCGTCTTAATCTCTTTCTCCTACGTCAAAATATAATATTACATCTGTAACTTTATCATCAATAATTCGTAAATAATATCAAGTATATATTCGACGTGGATCAATAGTAAGTAATAAATTTCGTGGACTGGATTATGTTGATAGTTAAACTTTAAAAGGTTTTATTTTACTCCCGCATTGAGTGAATATGTTAAGCTTTCTTTTACACATTTCTGATTACATAAAAGTGAGGTGGTATATCATGAGATACGTGGGAAGCAGATGGAGAGAAGAGCAAGCCCTTAAATAAGATAGAGAAGTAGAACATCTCAAGATCCATAAATGTAAACGTGTCCCACGTGCAACGTCGTAAACTAGAATTTATTAACACTACCAACGACAAAGAGATCCAGTAAATGGTTTTCAATTTGTACCGACGTATTTTAGGGCACACATGTTACAGTAGTACATGTGGGTTTGTAGTTTGTTATTGTATTGGACATTTTCGATTGGAAATTGCTTCCTTTTTAAAAATTTCATCTCGAGAATTTTTATTACTATACACTAAATAACCATAGATAAGAAAAGTTTTATTTTAAAATGAATATTTTTACTTAAAACAACTTTCGTTCTTCGGTTTTAAAAAAAGAAATAATTTTTTAATATATTACATAATTAATTTTTTAATCATATTTCATCGACTAAATATGTCAAATATTTTTATGAAATATTTTCATTTTACTCAATACTAACAGGATATTTTTATTAATACAAAAAAACGATTTAACAAAAATTGATACTAAATGTGAAGAAATTTTCATTAAACGTAAGTAATTTTTCTGATCAATTGAAAATTGAATTGAAATTAGTGGTTAAATTTTTAAATATATCTCAAAAATAAAAAATCAGTCTTGGTATTAATAATAATGAAAGATAGAGATATAATTACAAGGAAAACTTATTTTGCAGTTATCCACTTTAGATGGCTTACTTTTTCTGGTATCATAAGCTTAAACTTGACTAATAAAAATAAGAATTCTAATTAACAATTTAATAGAATGATCTCAAAAAATTGTAACACTAATGAAAAAAGAATTGATATGCTCAAAGCACAATGTCTATAATTCAAAGAATATCTCCAGCAAATTAACTCTAGACATACGTTGCATTCCGAAGAGTAGATCCAGACGTTTATAAAAAAACTTGTGTCTTTATTCCACCCTCAGTCTCCTTCATCACATTCTCCTACTCAAAGCTACCCCTTAGTTTTTCCCCACCACCTGCATTAACCTGGTGTTACCATCACCAGCTTTCCCGAGGAGAATTAGCTAGCGGGTATGGGGCTACGGGTGAGGGAATAAGGGTTGATAATAAAAAGAAGAAAAGGGAAGAAGCTTGCACTACTGAAGCAAATGCATCGGACAGAAAAGTCCAAGTGGTTGGGTAGCCGAAGGGGTAGTTAGATTATAAGGAAAAGTGTGGGAAAGAAGATGCTCGGAAAAGCACGAGTCATGTGAAAGCTCCGCCTGCAAGCTCTTTCGGAAACGCCTCAGCGACACGCCCAGTGAGTACAAGATCCGAGGGGTGAGAGGAGCTTTTTAAGGGAGGGAGGAAGTTTATCAATGCGACCTGGTCCTCATCTGTTCTCCGGTCACCCCTTCCGCGCACGACAAAATGTCTGCCTTCTACATTAGAGATCCACTGCAAGAGGGGGTAAACAATCCCATAGAATAAGATGCACCTTGTAATACACTCTATGAGGGTTTATATTTATACATCCTTCAGAATAGAATCGTTAACTACGACAAGCTTTGCGCCTGTCTCTATTGGCATCCAGCGTACTATTTTTATCATAATGATGACATTTTTGTTATCAACAGAATGACAAACGTTGATGATCGCTAGCCTACTAGACTAGTTACACTCATCACGTCAAGTCCAATACTTTTTCTAAAGTCTTTTCACCATTTTTCTTCTTTTATCAAATCAGGTATCCCTTAATCGAATCTTTTAATAAGATTAAACTAAATGCATCATAATAATAAATCACTTGTGCTATTCATAAATAATGGATTAATCTTAATTCATTTTAACAATATATTTAGATTAAAGGATTACTCTATTATGGTAATTGAGGATTAATAAATCGATCTTTCTCCTTTTAATACCGGTTTCGATAATGTTTCTCTGATCTTACTCTGGGATTAATAAATTAAATGAAGACTACGCAGTTTATCATGTAGGAAAACATCAAAAGTGGGTGTAAGTGATTTTATTACACCAACAAGAAATAGCTAGATAAAGTGTTATCATAGAAACCATGCGGAAAGAAAACCGGAAAGGGAGAGATAGATTAATCTCAGCAAGACAACTGATTAATTAAATAATATTCTATGAAATGCTAGTTGACTTCCCGGTAGAGGAAATTATTGTCATTATTTGGAATGCTGAAACTCAAATTTTCATTAAGTTGCAAGGTCTTGCAAATATGATTGTATAATTTTTCTTAAATTTAATTTTAAAAATAATTTAAACAAAAATAATCATCAAATTTTCATTGAATTGAAAGGATTAATTTTAAATACATGGTTTATTTTTCGCTTTTAAAAGTGAGTGTATGATAAAATAGTTGGTTTAATATTGAAACAAGCTCGATTCCTTCAAGGCATGTTAGGATTTCGAAGCATCATCTATAGGTAGATATAAAAAGATGACGCGGATGGGGCGGGATGAGTCTCGAGATCCTCCTGTTTGGTGTGTAAGAGAGTGCGCGAGGAGATGAGAGAGGGTTGACCGAGTGGACGCGAGAATCGGGGTAGATCCGGGCAACGACGATTAGTTGGGCGATAGTAGGGTGGCGCACGCGGGAGACAGCAGCACCACGCGAGTCTGACTGAACTCGGAGGGGCAGATTGGGCGCCGCAGCGCTCGAGCACGCACAGTCGCGGCTCGAGTTCCGTACTATGCGTATCGTTTCTCATGTGTGTCACATCACTTGATATATTCTATTAATATTTAATCCCCTTAAATACTCTCACGTTTGTACGTTTGGGTATTTTAATCGAACACTACAGGGGTCGGTTTTGAATAACAGTGAAATATGTTGAGGAATCTGATCTCGATGCTTGACGACGGTTTGACTTATTCAAAAATCGCGGGAACAATAAGTGCTCAGTGAATGGATTTTTAACCCTACGAAGCAACGGAAAAAATAAAAGAAAGCAAACCAAACCAAATGGTGATTTTTAATAGTGTTCATATTAATCCTGTGGATTTAAATGTCAATTTATTATTGTAGATTATTGATAGGTATTATAATTATTTGATGATCATTGATTTGTAGTAATAATTGAAGAATTAACATGTTGACTATTTATGTTGATTATTTAATAATGACAATCAATGAGTTTAGACGTGAATTGTTCATACATATATGAATGAAATGTTAATTTACCAACAACAGTTGGGTTGAATTTTTTATTCTTCATTCGAAGATTGTAATAAAGGGTTGGATCTTGGAGTTAACTGCAAGTGTCAAAGCGTGGAATGGATTTTCAAAGCGCAATGGAGACTTTTGCTGAGGCATGGGTGGCTGCCAATACTAAGTCAGACCCGGTTCAGGTAATAAAATTTTTTATGAGTCAAGACATGAAATGTTTGAATACAAGCCATCATTTTAATCGCTAACACTCGTGTATTACTTATGAATAAAACTTTACCACATTTTACATTAAGAAAAATTTTTTTTGTCACTCAAGGTGTAGTTGGTACTGTTAAAAAGAGTAGTAACATTCAAAGTCAGCCACAACTATTTTCATTTCTTTCTATGCATCACCAATATCGAGTTCATGAAATAAATGTATTTTTCACAAAAAATATGTTTGTAAGTAGACAAGTAATATTAAATATGAATTCAAAATTTATAGCACGTGGTGTTTCAAGTCCCCCCTATTACACAGCCAATTTACCACCCTCGATTTTCTGACAGTTAGTCAGTATTGAGACAGCAGTCCTAAAGTAAGAGTTGACATGAGTACCTTAACTCTTGTCTGATAATTCGAGCAAGGATATTCAGCATTGTCATTCATCTAGAATATAAATAGACATAATTCGGCAAAGTTTTAAAAGTGTATACGTATGTTAAGGGAAGAAGGAGCATATAAACATAGCAATGCAAGTGAATGTGTTTGTAAAGGTGGGGGGTCACGGGGTTTGATCACGTTACGGATGTGCCCCTGCCTTCTTCCTGTGGCATGGACTCATGGAACCACTGCGGCAGTGGTTACAGAAGCCCGGGCTACATCGATGCAATAAACCAGAAGCGTCTCCATTTGCACAAGAGACCCCACCGTCGGAGTAACAGTCTTCTCTCTTCGATTGGAAGAATTCGGGTGAGGTCATTCAACCGGAAGGATCACACTATCATTATTTTTTTAAGGCTTTATATGCGTTAAAAAAAATATTTAATTAGCGGGCATTATACTATTATTTATCGAAGCAAAAGGAAGGGAAAAAATTGAAAAGAAATTCAAGTTCGCAGCATCGGTTATAAAAATGGTTTTTTAAATAAAAATCACGTCCTGTTGGTCGTTGCACGCGAGTGTTATTAGGATTCCGGTGGATAAAGCAACGTCTCGCGAAACGACCACGTGCACACTGACGCGTATGGTCACGCTATTTGACCACCCCACGAACCACAGAATAATCGTTATTCATCTATCCGGTGTCTGTACACCCAACTTTCAACGTTGCGACAAATCATAATATATAACTGATATACTTGCAAAGAAAACTTGCTCGGCACATCAACTCATGAATTCAATACATATATGTATATATATATATATACCGGCATCACTAACGATGTTTTGGAAAAAAAGACGCTCGGCTTAGTTCAAAAGACTACATATAGGCTATAGTTAAAGAGTCAACAAATCGTGGCGTGATCATCGAGCAGACGAAACAAATCGTCTGAATTGCCAAATGTATTTTATCTCCCACCCAACACGACGATTATTGTCATCGCCGTCTTTTACGACCTATCATAGCCGACACTTCTTACATAATCTACCCACTTGAGAGAGGCGCTTAGATATAATATTTTTTCAAATCAACCTCTCAGCGATTCATTGATCACATAAAATTGCTCGAGGACGTTTCGGTCTGCGATTAACATTAAATCAATCATTCGAATTAATTTATCTTTTATTTTTCATCATTTTTTATCATGCCCAGTATATGGATCTAAATTTAAACAGGAGGAAGCATCAGTTCTCAAGACATCAATTCAAATCATTTATCAAATGTTTTGTTTTTCTTTTTATTCTCGAAACTTTAAGGTTTCGTTTTTCTTCAAAACTTTCAGGATCTGTAAATTCGTTTTTTCGAAAAAAAAAGTGTTGAGTAAAATTATTGAATAATCTATCTAGATAATTTGGATATTAATTAGTGTCAACAATTTATCTAAATTGCCATTCGTCTTGTTTTTATGAATTTATAAGGCTTCAAGTTTAAAATATTTTATTATCTGCAAGATCTTGATTTAAAAGAAATGAGAGCCGTGTTATAATACTTAGTTTCCAATCCAGTTTTTAAAATTAAAAAATTAATCTGCAATAAATAATGCAGCTACATACTTTTTCTCAGCTTGAACAAAAACTCATTATTATAATTATTTTAATGGATTGTTAATAAATAAGATGAAACGTATTCGTCTTGACTGTAACTTCATGTTATTGACCTTTTAAAAATATAATACCTCCAGAAAAATGAGCTCTTAAAAACACTCTGTGCTGAATCACGCAAAATAAAAAATAATTGCAGCTGTCAAAGTGTTAAAAAATGATACCAATGACAAGAGTAATAAAATTTTTCTCAACTTATTGCTTCCAAGTCAGATTAGGATAAGCGCTAGGATAACGTTGCTCCTCCACCTGTTGCCACAGGTCTCTTACATACAGTAGCAGGCTGTAGAATATTGGCTTCAGTGGCTGTACGTGCGGAAGAGAGTCGTTTCGTATCTCACCACGTAGTTTATATCGTTCGTTCATCACCCTATCTCATCTTCGAAACGTTGCAGTCCATCCCGTCGTTCGCACCTGTCTGTAGATGACTTGAGGTCATAAAGAAGAAAGAAAAAAAGAAAACAAAAATCGTTTCCCCACTGTGTCTCTTTCTATCCTTTTTGGAGCATTCCCCTCCTCCCGTGCCTCATCCTGAACCACCACAGGGGCCTGTCCGACGTGTTTTTTTGCCAGGGCCTTGTGGTGCTGCTGCATACCACCGACGGCTCTTCATGGCTCCCGAAACAGTAGCCCGTGCTCGGGTACAGTCGCGGCAAGCAAGAAAAAATTCAACAAAGAATGACGGCTTAGACATTTTTCAAAATTGTGAACAAGTATATTTACTTTATATTTTCACACTTTCGTCCAAAATTTTCATCCTTGTTTTTTGAAAATTCATCTCGATCGTGTTTAAAAAAAATTTTAAGTTTTTACAAGACTTATCAAAAAAAATTCCAAGATAACTGTAATTTAATTGTGGTTAATTACATCATCTGATTGACTAGGAAAAATTAAATTGGATTAAATTTTAAATTATGTAAAAATAATGGTGGTAATATATTTTTTAATATTATTCAGAAATAAGTAAATATTCTTGCCAATTTGAATTCATTTAACTGTAGATCAAGATTTATTTAACATCAATTATAATTAAAACAGGATAACAAAAAAGAAAAAAATAATGTCAAAAAATATGAAATTGAATGAAGCTTTATATCAATTGTTACAAGTGTGTCATGTAGCTTAAAATAAATTTGAAATAGATAAAATCAAATAAATTCCAAGTCTAACTTTGAGAGATAAAATCAAGCTCATTCTCTCATTATACATTCCTAAACATATTCTTTGAGAACAAATCATGCAGCATCACCAATTTTACAGATTTCATTTATAAGTCATTTTGCTTTAGATTATCAAATACATCTTTATCGCTATTATATTTTTTGCCACAATGTACATTATTAAAAACAATTTATATTTGAGAGATATAAGCTACGTTAAAGTGTTAAAAAAGAAAAGAGTTGAAGACAAAACGGCGTCATAGTTAGGGAGTGCGTGCTGAGGATTGTCGCATTCTGGGCCCAGTTGACCCTAGTTGACACTAACAACGGCTTAGCCACTGGGCTGGTGTTAAATTCACTCATACACAAATCCAAGTCCGCAGTCTTGTGTCTCAGTAGTATGGGACGTACTCATTTGCTGGGTGAATTGAGCACGTGCTCAGATTTCATCGCTGTGAGCGATAATAACGTATAGAATATATGCGTGTTGGCATTACTTGTGTTCTGCTGCCTACTCGCTCCTAATTACTCCATTGCACTGAATTTAACTTTCATCACTGAGTGTCCTTGAAAGCTTTTTTTATAATCATCATTAATAGTCATAATAACACTATGGTAATATCTGAAGATCTCTTCATCACTCAATTGATTATTAATTGTAATACTCAAGAACTCCCATTATTTTCTACATAATGGTTTCTTTTTTTTTTTTTTTTTTATAATTATCAATAATCACTGTATTTTGACTCAAACAAAAATATTTTGATTCCAGAGCCAAGCGTTAGCATTGACGCACAAGGCATCACCGCCATCGCGTCCATCAAGTGTGTCTCCAATCCCAAGAAGCCCACAATCTCACCAAGCTCACGCAACTCGCAGTCCTACACCAAGACCATCCTCTGTTCATCATCCACAGCTACATCAGGTCCAACAGAGCAATCTTATCACCGCCTCCAGTATCCAACAACAGCAACCTCAGCACCAACCACCACCATCACAACAAGTTCCACAATCTTTTGGCATTCACCACAACCGTCATTCAAAACCGGAAGTTGACTCTAGTAGTCCTAAGTCCGAAGGGTTTGATCTCAGTAAAAATTCATCAGTAGCTGGTAAGTCCACTTTTTTTTAAAACTAAATCTTTTTATATTTAAACGTTTTAATTACAATAACTAAGAATACATGAGATTATTATAAAAATAAAGCTGTATAAAATGACTGATCAAAAGTATATTGAATTAAATGCAGATATAAGAGTTAAAAACAGATCTCAGTAAATTTTGATTTTGTATTCAACGAGTTCAGAGCGAATGAAAGCGTGAAAATAAAAAGCGAATAGGGTAGAGGTAGAAAATCGCACGCGTGGCCCTTGGATACTAATCCGGATTAAACTCGAATCCCTGGGTTGTAGTGTGGCTGGACGAGCCGCGAAACTCGTAACACGTTCACCGAGTTTGAATTTAGACTTTTTTCTGATGCATACATATACATTTAGGGTCTTTATAGATCTCTATGTACGTATGTGTAGTGATATTGTCCCTACTCTTGTTATTAGAGCAACAATCGAGCCTTTCGATTCGTAAGGTAAATCCCTGAGATTACAATTATATATCTAAACAAGTATAATAATAATCATTGCTATTATTATTTGAGAATAATCCCTAACTAATCTTCATATCCTTTATGGCTAATTTATTTGAAACATTTATGGCAATCAAAAATTCATTCGAAATGATGGTCAAAATGGCAATTCTGCGAATTTAACGACACGCCCTGTATATATATAGGAAGTGAGGAGAGAAGAGAGAACTTGAAGAGGAGAGTGGAGAGTAGTGCTGCAGAACTTGTGTGTCGGAGAGTTAGTATTAGCAGAGTTGTGTGCGTTGGATTTGGGATTTGGACAGTGGGTAAGCCGCTCCTGGCTCTGCACACACGTTCAATAATCTGGGATTAATCCTGAGAGCACAATACGCACACATACGCTAATAAAATACTATATGTACCTTTGAAAATTGTATGTACCGCTCATACGAAATGAAGGTATGCCCTACCACTAAAGAGTGAAACTATATTAATCCACGTAAATGTGCATATACTAGCTCCAAAATGTTTTCGAAAATATGCAATAATGCTACTAACAATCACTTTAATGTTTATAATGTTCATTTAAAATGCCATGGAGATATTTAGTTGGTATATAGAGATGTTGCTACACTAGAGGATTATGTTTAGCTATCCCCACCATTTGTTGTAGTATAGCTTTGATGCAAGGGCTTTCTACACCCTTGGTCTAGGGTATTCCAAGACCTTCGTGGATAATCTCACTACTACTTCAACATTAATTCCCCTAGATAGATGTGTATATGAAACTTGATATATTCCCAACCTGCTTGTCTTGATGCTGAGCTCACAGCAACAGCTCACATAGAGCCTTTGATTCGTTTTTACTTGAGACTGAAGAAAAAATAAAATTTTTTTTAGAAAATGGATTATCTAGCATTACGACATCTTTTATTAATCATTTTTATTAATTAAATTATTCACTTTTTCAATAACTGCTTTGTAACATGATAAATCGAATAAAAAATGTATACCATCATCATCATTTTCTCACATTCTTAAAAAAATATTAATAGTTTAATCTATTCCTACGGAAACTCGGTAATGGTTGATTTTACTTCAAATCAATTATTCATAATATCTACTACTAAATATTTTAATAGCTTTTCACTAAATGAACATTAAATTTACTTTTTTGTTTTAAACAAAACATTTTTTTACAGAAAAAGCTATTTTTCATTAGCATTCTTTATCAATCATTACCAAAGTTAATGCAATTTTTTATCATTAAAAATCTCTGTATAAAATACTCAACTGAAATAACTGATTGTAAATAATTATTTTGATAATATTGATCTTTTCATCCTCTTATTAATGCTCTGAAATATCCAAAAATCAGGGATTAAGGGCAGTTTCACTGTATATGTATGTATAACTTCGATTTCTGATAGTATATATGAGCACATATATGTGATACATGAAAGGAAGAGAGAAAGGATAATCTTAGCTAAGCGATACGCTGAGCTAAGCTGGGTGCTGGACAAGCATACAAAGGGATATGGTTAGAAGTAGAAGAGGAAAGAAGCTGGATAACCGGGGGAGTGTAAGGTTTAGCTTCTAAGCGGCTCATACGTACCCTCTACTTCATGCTACTACTTTGGATACACTCTCTATAGTCCATATTACTCATGATGGTTGCTAATCATACATACAGAACTATAGCAAACCTTGAGCGTAACTGGGATTTACGAAATGCACAGATCACTTAAAAATATTGTAGCATCATTGATGGATGAACAATTTTAATTTTACTTCTAGACATTAACATATAACTTTATATCAATCAAAAAACTGATGACATGAATTAATAATTAACATGAAAGAAGTATTCTAAAAACTTACAGCGTCTGATTAATAAGTTGAACAGAGTAGTGGGAATTGGGGTGATGGAAATGAATTTATGCGTTCCTGATTCTCAAGGGTCATTCGTTAGCCTTCGGTCAAGCTATTCGAAATCCTGACCACCATTAACATCCCTCGAAATTCTCCAATCTGCTCCAATAAATCGATAATGAATATTTAATCATTTTTTATTGTACCTGATGAAGATCTGCTTGATAAATATTATGTTGATAACTGATAATCAATATCAAGAATTGAATAATCCAAATTTTTAAAATTATTTTGTCCATTATAAAAAGAACCTTATAAAGTAGATTAATCATCCCTGAAACATGTCAATATTTATAAAACGTATTTATGGTCCCAAAGGGAGAACTGAATCGTTGGTTAGTAGATAATTCGTAGGCCTATCAGACGCCTCTGTTATTAGGAGAACAGACTATACGTAAGCAGTTTCAGCTGTTCATTCCTCTTTTTCTGTTTCTCTTACTCATTCTCGCTTTCTCAGTTTTTTACCAATGATGGAAAATATGCAAATGAGGTCCTTTGTTCAATACCTGTCGGCTTATTTTTACGGCAAGGGTAGTAGGAGAGAAAAGTAGGTCGTTCGATCATGGTCAGAGATCCGAAATGTATCATGACCCAAATAAGGGCTTTTGTAGGACCCTGAGCATCAGGAGTCCAGGATTCGTAATGTTATTTCATGGTCTCTATCCCCTTCGTTTTTACCAACACTCCCTCGTTGGTTTATATTAATGTACTCACAAGTTAGTGAGTGTTACAGGTTGAGTTCTATATATACTCAGAAGGAATTTTGTCTCTCTTCAATGAATCCTGGAATCGTGCTTTGGATGCATGTTTTTCTGTTAGTTGTTTACGCCTGAGAAACGTTAAAAAATACGTCTAGAGGCTGGTTGAGAAAAAATAAAAAGATTAAGGCTGGCATCAGGATGATCAGTGTTCGTTAATTGGCTAATAGTGGTTGATACTTTTTTTTTTTTTCAATGAAAATTTTATTCAGTGAATAAGAAGAACGATGTGAGGAAGAAGTAAAGAAAGATTGATTATTGATTTTTATTAGTGTTATTCTGTAAAACTCAAAGATTTATTTCGTGTCTTTTAATTTATTATAAAAATAATTTGGTTCATTTTTTTGTTAATTGAGCTATTGATTAGATAAAAGCAATGAATTTTCAATTTTTTCTTTATAAAAATAACAATGTAATATTTCATTTAAATATTGGACAAATTATGTTTGAAGAGTAGAAATAATTGAAATATTGTTTTTAGTCGGATAAAATCATTCTTAACTTTAATAATTTATGTATCACAAAAATAACATATTATTTATTTAATGTTTTTTTGAAAGAATCAAAATATACAAATTTTTTTATAATTGTTAATGGATAAATAAATTTATCACATCACCAGAAATTTTTTTTAATAATTCATTCAAATAAAAATAACAATTAACATTAAAAACAACATTTAATTTAATTGAAAAATATTCCTGTTACGAATACAATAATAACCATTGCTCTTTACTTTTGATGAATCTTCTTATTTAAATTTTCTCCAAAAAGTATTAATCAAATGAATTAACTTTTAATTAATGGAAATAATTAAAAACCAACAAAATATTGAAATGTTCATAAAATTAGAATTGGCCACGTGTTCCTTTTGATCCCGTCAATTATGTTCTCCTGGGACAGAGAGGTCACACCGTAGCCTTACCCACATTCCCATGGGATTAGCCCATTTAATCTTAACCCTTCGGGTTCTTAACTCTAACGGCCTAGTTGGGATTTAGTCATACCTACTGTAGCCGTAATAGCAGCATCCTGCAAAGTGTAGTGGTAGCTGTAGCTAAACTAGTCTTCTACCCCGCTTTCTCTACACATACATCTAATACAACTCCTATCTTAAGACTTGGTTACGTCTCAATGCATGTCTCGTCTAGCTGTCGCATGGCTTGACGCAACAACCCTTGCGCATTGGACATGGATTTCCGGATCAAGACTTTACGATGCTAGCAAGCATGCCTCTGGCGATTTAGAGGGGATATATGCACGCTTGATTATCAGGCTCGCAGAAGGGCCGAAGTGGATGACGCGCTAATTCTCTGCTGCTTTATCCTTCTATTTTATATTTATATTCATACACTTTTTCATTGAGTTATGTTGATGAATTTTTTTTGATTAAATTCCACAGTATCTAGAACTTTTTGCTTTAGTCCATTAATATTATAGTAAAGATTTCAACTCCTGGAAATTTTTTATGGTGTTCTCATGCTTGTTAATTTAATATCAGACAAAAGGATTATAAGCAGTAGTTATGTACATATTATGGGATAAATGATTCAATTGGGCGAATAAAAATAAGTTGAGCGTAAAATCCGCTCAAGTGATCAAAATTGATCACAGGTGAGAACATGTTCTTTATTATACTTTCCTGCTGCTCCAAGGATTCGATTATCCTGTAGATTCCCACTGATCCTTTATACCCAGTAGTGTCTCATTTTGCTACAATATATCACATCCAACTTCTATCCAACTCCTAAAAATTCATGTCAAGCTCAAAAATCATTTTTTCATCAATAACTTGGTACTGTTTTATCTCCTCTTCCCCTCCAGCGAAATGAAAAAGGGAACTATTTTTTATTACATTTCATAGGAAAGCTCTAATCAAGAAAAGCGGATAATTATCAGATATAAAAGTCGATTCTCCAGATGAGAAAAAAATGGGAAAAGTTACAAAAAATTTAGGATATAAGTCTGTCTTAAATAAATCCATGTGAAGGCGTTCGCTGGATTTGTACTAAATCGTTGCATCCAAACACACACTCACACATACATACGTAGATAGCAACCTTTTAGCACGATACTAAACCAAAGAGGGGAATGCTGAAAAAAATTATATAAAAAAGACTTATCCTCTGATCCGGGATTTATTCGACGGGATATAGTGGAGCCCGGCTTATCCCGAGGGAGGCTTTGCTGAGGCCTGCGGGTCAGGGGAGCAAAGGGAGTTTGTATTGATTTTTAGCTACCGGATTAAAGCATAGTTCCGAGGGTTGCGCTGTTTTGTACGCATCCCGTTTGCCCATTGCAAATAAATTTCATCTCTATTCACATTCATCTATTTGATGAAAAAAAATTCATTTAAAATCACCTAAAATAAGGAAAAAATATTTTGGAAGTAAAAAATAGATGAAATGCTGGTTCAATTAATGAAATTTATTTAAATCTAGAAATCCATACCACTCCTCCACATGACATCCAATGCGTACTTTCATAACAGAAGCTGATAATAAATGCATTAGGGGGTTGATAATAGAAGCATATGCATCTTAATATATTGTATGAAGAAACACTGGATATCGATGAGTCTTTATTATCTTCATGGGTCAATAGATGCGTTTGTTGGCTCCAATTTTTTTCTTTCTGTCTTGTAGACTTAATCTTCCGTTCATATAATGCAAGGAGGGTCTGTCGGATTGTTTTATCTTCATATTTTCTTCTGATCCACGAATCTGATCCATAGGGAGATGTAGGAGGAATATATGTTTCATGTGCTGAGTTCGAGGACCGTAATTTTTCTTCAAACTATTTTTATCATTTTTTTTCAAGTGATTATCTAGTATTAACGTTGATCTGTGTGTAATCTAGCGAATGTAAAGTGTCTTAACACGTGTGTGTTAAAGTACACAAAATATCCAGGCACGAATAAAGCCAATCGATATATGCGGCAATAATGGAATATTTTTTTTCAACAACTGGAACAAAACGAAAAATGAAAAAAAGTGAGAGAAATTTAAACTGGAGGATGTATTTGTATTTTTTTTTTTCCTGTTAGGATTTAGTGCGATGTGGCCTTGGATGAACACCGACCACGTAAATCGTATTACGGATTATTGCACGATCAAAAATATCCCCGGGGGATAATCCCTGAAGATGGCATCATTGTGAGCGTGGGATTAACTCGGCTGGGGATTTACGTGCGTGAACGATATTTTAGCTAAAGTGTGCGTATATCTACGTTTCTATATACAGATATATGTATGCGTGGTTGCATTCACACAGTGTCTCGCTACATAAAGCGAGGCACACGATCGCAATTCATCGACCCAGAGAGAAAGAAAAGATAGATATATATATCTATCCAAATACATATATAGTTTCAGTTGCTGCACCTCGACCTGCATCCCTCTGTTTATAATCTGACTAAGCTCTTTGCTTTTTATTCTATTCCTTTCATACACGAATTAACTAATTTATCATCACAAAATTTTATTTTATTATTACCAAAAAAGAAAAAAAATCATTAAGATTAACTTTATGATTCTGTTTTATTTTAATTCTTTTATGTTTGCTGAGATAATCGAATCATATAAGCATATTTTTAATGCTTCTGACCTATTTTAAATAATGGATTTCACACAACTTTGTTAATACTTTGTCTTTTAGAATAAATAAATTATTTTTAAAAATTATTCTCAAGATTATCCGTATTACTTTTTCTCATGAAACTCGTAAATCCGGCAAAAAAATTAATTTCATTTCGACTGATTAATTTTATTTTATGTTAAATAAAAAAATCGTTATCTGTGTTAATATTTATAATCAATGATAAAATAAATATTAGATTTTTAAATATTAATAAAAAGCTGGTTAAATATTTTTTTATTTAATTGAAATTTTCGTAAATTATTCCATTCAAATTCTTCAATTTTTAATAAACTACATTATCATTTAATTAATCACAGAGATTATAAATATTATTCATTACTATTTTAACATTCTATTTTTCAACACATTTATTTACTTGTGTTTTTTTTGGAATAGAATCAAAGGGTAAAAATTATTCAACAACTTTACGTTATTCTTTTTTTAATTATTTTTTTCCTCCTCAAAAAAAAAAAAGCCAAACAATTACTTATTGACCTTAAGGGCATATTGTAGTTTAAAAAAAAGAAAGAAATAATAACAAAAAATTTCGTTTTACTTGTAACTTGTTTTATTATTTTTCTTCTATTCTTTTATTTTGAAAAAATCATCTCATGACAATGATAATTCTCTTCACTGTTTCTATTAACTAGAAAAAAGATTACATGCATTTAAAAAATTAATCTCTAAGCCAATCCCATTTCTTTCTTATGCAAAATCTCAGGGAGCCCTTGGCGACATTCTGCCCCTCAGGCCTATATTCGTGTTAAAGGATTAAAAGTCTGCTGCAGTTCTACAGGGTCATCCGAATAGCTTATACCAGAAGCTAACAAGATTAGCTCCAAGACGTCGAGTCTACATAGTCCGAGGATTAGATGTTATGCAGTGTTATGCATATTGCGCATCGTCGTAACGATTGGTCATATGACATGCACTTTCACTGTACAATGTTTCAAAATGATGTATTAATCATTTTTCCGGGACATCTCTCGGGAGGTACAACTTTTCTTGAGAGATTAAACTGGGAAAAATGAAAATAAGATGAAGAGCAAAAAAAGAGATGTAGTCAAGTTGAGGGGAAGTCTTATCTCTTTGGTCGACTGCTACTCTATTTCAAGTTGAGATATACTACAGTCAAAGCATGCTTCTCTCTCTTTCTTTCTTCTGTCCATTCGCCTTTTTTGTAGAAAACATTATACAAGCTTTTGATATATTTACTTATATTATATTTTTGTGATGTTTAGGATACAATACGATGCAATCTAGTTCATTTTTGGTGTAATAAAAACAATTTTTTAGGATCGAATCAAGTTTTTTAAATTAGGAAAATTTATATTTTACTGACAATTTATTAGTAACGATTGAAATAATTGATTATTCTAGAAAATGGCAAAAGTGATGTTTTTTTTACAATTATTTCAATCAATTTATAGGATAAAGGAGTCACTAAATGTGGGCTAGTGCTTTAATATGGGCTAGTAACAATTCTCGAAATTGATATTTTGTTTAATGCTTAATTTAATCATATATTATAATATTGAGAATACAAGATTGTTACTTAGTTCTTTTAAAATATATGAAGGGTTATTTTGACGTCAATAAATGGTTAATTTTATGATAGTTTTTTTTTTTATTTTTGAGGCGAAAACAAAATGATAGCCCATATTTGCTTATTTTCCTCTAATAATACTCTAAAAAATTTTTAACAAATATTTAAATTTATTAATTATAATTATAAGTTATTAGTATGCAAAATAAGTGAAATTTCAACAAGTTAATGAATGAATCATATATTGTAGTAGTCATGTTTGCAATAAATCTTCTTTATGATATACTGATTTATCAAAGATAATAAAATTATTATAAGTTGAAAATTAATAAAATTCAAATGCATCTTTCAATTTAGTAGTCAATATATTATTTTTATAGCTCAACAGATGACTGAAAATATAATTGGAAATGTTTTTATTATAATTTTTCTGAAATTAAGTTTTTAGAGGATTATTAATGTAGTTTGTAAATTTAGTTGTTTTTACACATGATAAAATAAATTTTATTTAATTGGGGTTATTATTATTATAAACTTATTGTTCAACAAAATTATAATCAAATGAAATTTTTTAAATATTACTGAAATAATTTAAATCATATTTATTGAGTTTTTCTAAATTAATAATGGAAGATATTGGGTATTCAAGAAAACCTGATTAAAAATAAATTCTATTAAAAATGGGGTTGAAAAGAATTAAATAAATAATCAGGGGAAAATATTAAATTTGAATCTATAATTTAAAACTTATCCTAACTATGTCATTATTTTATTGAAAATATTATGATCAAAATATCAATGTTTAAAGGATTAAATGCAACTTTTTGTTCTCTGTTCTTCACTTTAATTTTAATTCTTTATAAATGTCTTCGCAAATACAAAATTATGATAATCACAATATTCCAAAATTGATTACTGTCAAATTTCAGTCAAAATGTAATCAAGAAATAAATGAATAATTTTTCATCAGCAATATAATGTAAATATTCTCGCCATATTTTCTAATAATCATTTACCTGTTAGTACTAGAATATATTGACAGTAAATTTACTCTATGTTAACAATTACTATGTCGATAATAAAATAGTTAACTCAATTATAGAAATTATACAATAACATATATATATATATATATATATTTTTTTTTTAATTAATTAATTAAGAAAATGAGTTTTAAGAGCTACTGAAATGTTTTGTTTTTTACTCTCGAACAACATCGTCAAGATATTGTAGTTTCTCTTTTTTTAAAAAACTTTATCTTGTTTGAATAAGATTTTTTAAATAATTTTATCACGATTGATTCAATATTTCTTCTTATTTATTACAGAAAAAAATAATTTTCAATCCTCAACTTTTATAATATCTGAATATTCTAGCACATCGTAACTTCACTTTACGTCATTTCGAGCTGTCTACGTACGAATGTAACAAGTCGTGGTACGAGTAAGTGGTGGTTTTCGTAAGGGAATGCCCCCGATGCGATTTCACGCTGGATTTGCCTAAGATCTCCGTTAAGGAGCCCTTCTTCGACCCTTGCTCGTCTTTTCTCTTGAACCGCACGTCTCTCACCCTTTCAGATGTCTCTCTCTCTCTCTCTCTCTCTCTCTCGCGCGCGTACTGTCTTACAATGTCCCAGATTACAGCTGTATACATTTCTGAGGTATTTCTATACCTATCAGATTTATCATAAATTTCAAATAAGCAGTTTTTTCGCTACAATTATTCTCTTATTGGAAATTCGAATATTGATTGAATTAAATCGCCCAGTTATTTATGCACAAATAATGATATCTCAACAGAGGGAAAGAAAAGTTTCAAAGTCAAAGAATCAAAGGGAGAAACCGATTGAGGGATTAACTAACTTACGTAAGTAAAAGTGGAGAAAAAGAAAGGTAAATACTTGACAAAGAATCTCTGAAAGTTTTGTATTTATCATCGACAATGTCATCATCACATTGATGGAGAAAGAGGGTGTTGAAGTACAAAATAAAGAAGGAATGCTACAGAAAGAAAGAATGCCAAAAAAAAAAGATGAAGAAGAAGGGAAAAAGGCTAAAGACATTGAAGTCTTGCTATAACTCGTTACCGAAAATCCAAATTAAGCTTCTTAGCCGAGATATTTACGAGACACTCTCGTTTCACCTTCGCACTCTCCCAACAGCAGTTGGCAAAGTAATTTTAATCTTTAGCTCATAGGCACTGCCACGACGCGAGTGTTTTAGTAACAGTCTTAAAGACGCGTGGAAAACGCAGTTCTATTCTCTTATACTTCTCCTTCATCTTCCTCCTTACTTCTTGTATATACATATAAGTGCTTATACCGTCCCTCTAAGCGTCTTAGGCCGGAAAGTTTTGTGAAACCTCCTCTTCTATCCTGCCACAAGGATCCGTGCTTTCTACACACTATAAATTCAACAAATTGTCCAATATACATGTACAATCTGCCTAATTCTGCAACTACTAAACATCTTTACATACTCCTAAATACCGAAAAAAATAAGGTTGATCAATAAAAACAATTTTTCTCAATTGAATATGATATTTTCTTCAGAATTCAGTTTGATTACTCCCTTTATTTGCGTTTTGTTCTACTAGGCTTTATTGCTCTAATTATCTTTTCCTAATTTACCTATTTTTCTTTACTTAAGAGTGATAATTTTTCGAGAGTGAAATAAGTGACAAATTGGTAAAATATTGCAACCAAAATAAAATGAAGGCATAATATTAGTAAATAAAAAATAATAGTGTGCTGAACTTCAATATAACTGGATATATTCAATATATTTGTAATATTGAGATACACCTTAGATATATTAGGATAGCTAAAAAATTTTGTCCTATAATTAAGAAGAAAAGTTTATCTGAAAAAAAGTATTTTTATTGAGCAATTTTGATTAGAAATATGATTGCCACAATAAGCAATGACACTAACCCATCCATTGGGTAGGTCTGGAGTATTTAATATAGGTCTAGAGTTTTTAAAAAATGCTGGACAAAACCTCTTAGCAAATCTAACACGGTCAATTTTAGTGTCTTATTTTAAAACATTAAAAGTGTTTTAATATGACGTCACCCATATGTTCAACATTGTTTCGATTTGAAAACACTAAAAAATGTTTTAAAATTGAGACAATATTAATCAAATGGGTAATGTTACATTGTAACACGTTCAATGTTTTAAAATAAGATACTAAAATTTACAGTAAGTATTTTAAATGTTTTATAAACATTTCATATACACCACATTTTCGCAAGGAACCCGAAAAAAACTCGAAATTTATGTAATTATTTATTGAAATTAAACAAAAATTGGTAGGCTTTTAGTAATCTGGAAACAATTTCAGTTATTATTTAAAATTTTGAAACTTTTCAGAAAAATTACGATTGAGTGAACATTAATTTTTTAAATTATAAAATATATTTTATATTTTTAACTTCCCAGTGGGAAGTTATTGTAATGGGTCCGATTTTGCGAATTGGAAATTTTGACATATCTCCTCGTTTCAAGGCCTTTAGAGTCGAATGGTATGGTTTTTAAGAGGATGTCTGTGTGTGCACATGTATGTATGTTCGGATTCAATTTTCGTCTCGTGTATCTCGAGAACAAATGATGATATTGACATGGGACCAGTTTTATTCAACGCATAATTATGTAACTTAGACCTGATAAAATTTTTAGCAAAATCGGTTCAGCCATTTTTTATGCAGAATCAAAAAACTGGAAAACCCTAAATCTTATGATTCTTTCCGCTGGGAAGTTAGTCGTGTGGACCTTTCGGGTCGCACCTAGACTGCTTTTTAAAAAGTAGATATTAAAATTTCGGAATTAATATACTAAATTAACATGGGTTTTTAAATATTGTCTGAAAAATAACATTTTTTTACAACTACATATTATAATTTATAAAGCTAAAAGTATATCCTAGTATCCCAGATATACTTTTATATATGGTTCGCTATAACTAATTATCCTTCTCATAATATTACAGTTTTCAAGTAATTAGTTCAATGCAGAGAATAATTTTCAATATATACTTAATAAAAACTGTGACATCTAAATAATTACAATCTAAAATAGTTAATTATCATAATAATTTCTGCTTTATTGGTATGAAAACATGACATTGCTAAAATTCGAGCTCGTGTTTTTTCCAGTAACAATAACGATAAACAACTTCGATTTAGTTTAATCAACTTGAGGTACAAAAACAAAAATTAATTATTGAAAAACGAATAACAAATTCCATTAATAAAATATATGTTTTTAATATTTTTTTCTGAACAAACAAAAATTCAGATGTTTTTAGAATACTTTCTTTAAAAATAAACTCTTAAGTATGTAGTGAAATCAGAATGAAATGTAACAGGATTGTTTATTTATCGATTGTACGCTAAATTCTATATTTTTACTTAAAGAGAAATATTTTGGTGTCATCTCTCTTGCTCTTTTATTTTCTGCTCTGTGGTGTGTACGCTTGTTTTGACTATCTTACAAATCACAATGTTGTATGATTACGTCCATTACGTCATAGTATAGATGAATAAAAATAAATTCAAAATTAAATCTTTTCTCAATTGATCTGCAATAGCGTAAATGGTAACGCGTTAGAACAATAGTAGAACTGTCTGACTTTGTTGTACAGATGATTTTAGGCCGTAAAGGGAACGGCGGAAGTGTATCAACAGCGGTATTCTAAAGATCCTGATTCGAATCCAGGTTGCACATTTTTTTTTTTTATTTGATTCATATTTTGAATATAATTTTAATGGTAACCAAATCTAGCAGGCTTATACATATGCATCAAAGTTCTTTCTTGAATAATAATTCTTCTAACATTAGACTATAAAATAGATTAAGAAAAAATTATTTTTCATTTTTAAAAATTAGATGCAAAATTATTGAAATTGAATGATTATTTGTACAATAAAATTATAATTAATTTAACTAGTTATTTAATAAATCGTTGACAAAATTTTTAAACAACTAATTTTATTATTTAAATGGAAGTCATAGAAACTGACCGAAAAGCTTTAATCAAACTATAATTAAATACTTATTTATCTATAATGCATTCATAAGAAAAAACAAAAAAAATATTTTTTGATATTGAGTTATATTAGGAGGTTTTAGTTGATTAAAATGTAGTTTTTGAATTATCTTTTCAATTTAATACGTATATAATGTTCAATGATATTGAGCTACAAATGAACTAATTTTCTTTCCTATAAAATAATTGTTAGCTTCAAGTTATTTTTTAAAACAATATTCAAACACTTTAACTTTAACGAATAAATTATTATGTTTAACTTCCAATGAATAATTAAGAAGTATTAGTAAAATAAGCTTTTATTTGGAAATATTTGTTTTCGAACGAATATATTCGTCATAAATAGTTAAAGAATCAACTCATCACAAATATTTTCTCTACTTCAACAAATTGAAGAATCAATTGTAAAATAGGTCGAAGTGAAGAATAAAGTGAAGTAATAATCGATGAAAAAAAATCTGAAAAAAGGGTTAGAATTAAATGTATATATATGTCGCGTGTTGTGAGTTGGCTTGCGTGCATTGTAAGCTTCTTCCGAAGGCACAATAAGCGTGCCCCCTTCCATGTAATGTACGTAAATGCCTCAGCTAGATAAGACATAATGAGATAACCTTCGAGGGCTTATAAGATCACCAGCCACGCGACGAAACCTTGTAAATCCTCAACATTGAGGAGTTAGCCGTTAACATTCTTCTTAGCGCCTCTGTCTTTTCTCTTTCTCTCTTCAGCATGTACCATATTACTTACCACTATTCAATCTTTTTTTGCGAGAATATATATTTTTAAAAAAATATTTTTAAAGCACGAGTTTCTTACCAGGATGCAATTTAGTATTCGATAAGTTCGAAACTCGTTAATGAGAGGAAAATGCGATGAGAAAAAGGCGTTCGAGCAAATAAGAGAGTCGAAAAACAAGAGAGCAAGTGAGAAAAAGGCTTTTAGATAAAGAGTTGGAAGTCTTATCAGTAAAGACCGACATCCGCCGGATCAGCTCGAGATATCAAAACGCCTACACTTTCCTTCTGTCTCTCGTTTTAGCCCAAAGTTGTGCAATAATGATGAAAAAATATTTTTCAATGTTTATACTATTTTTTCTCAAACTCTTATTTCATCACATAGCTACGTAGATAAGAAATACTTTTTTCCTCCAATAACACAATAATGATCAACCTTTCATTTTTTTCTGACTGACGTATCAGTAATTTCCGAATTGGGAAATAGATTAAATGAAGAAGACACCGAATATAACTAGTTGTCAAGAAGACGTGAAGCACGAGAAAAGTAAAATAAAGTGAAAAAGAAGGAGAAAGTATAACGAAGACATGAAAAGGGTGCAGAGGTTTTACGTCTTGAAACTAGGGTTCTGCTCACTTTTCTCAACTTGAGGCTTATCTTTCGACGGGTACTGTCAAAGACGAAAAGGCGGGTTGACGCTTCCGCCGCGTTTCCGTCACAGGCTAACAGGGAGATAACGGAAGTCCGATAGGCGCGTTGGACCTTCACCAGAAATGAGAAATGTCTTTAGACTCTTCTTATTTCATTCAGAATCTAAGTGAAAGGAGATTAGGCGTTTTTAAGTGGATACTGGTTACCATTGCTGCAATATAATACTCTATAATAGATAACCTAACTTCACTTTAATCTAGCTTATTACCATTTCATTATTATCATCTTTTTTTCATTTTTAAACCTTCTGATAATTCAAAAAAAAATCCTAAACGAGTTTGGATGTAAATAATAATCAGGAGAGAAGCTAATGAGTAGTTTAATAATAGAAGTTGAGAAATGAAAGGATTTGTTTAAAAATGGAAAATAAAGAAAAATGTCTTTGGACATAATTCTCAGATGATAATAATATGGTTACTTTGGACTTTAGATAGAAATTAACGTAGAGCTAAGACCTGGTAATAGCGAGCAGACAATCTAGGATGTAAAGAGACGATGGTCGCCTTAATGAAAACTGTACATCCCTAGATTAAAGTAGCCCTAGGACCGGTCAGTCGTCTCTTGGTGTGGCCACCAACCCCTTAATTCTCTTCCACTGATGCCTGAGCTGCTGCTTTTGCTATGAACTACAACTTTCAGCTGTATTAAGATCTAATATCTGTATATACCGAACACACAGAATACCGTCATAAATCCTTTGTTTGAAGCTTCACCATCGGTCCAGACATAATGTGGAGTTCATCACTAATAAATCATTCATTCTTTTCTGATATAAATAAAAAAAATATTCGATTTTTCAGCAAACTTTTTTGAAATAAAAAAAATAATTTTTTGATAGAAAATGAGAATTAGGGGAAGGTGGGGTAAAATGGAACACCAAGAAAAAACCTAAATCAACAAATTAACAAGTGTTAATAATTTTCCATGGATAAATAAATTGAAAAATTGATAAACAAGAAGTGTAATAAACGTTTTTAAACTTATTTTAATAAATTAGTACATTTTCTCGAGCATTTCACTTTATCCTCTTTTTCCCTAAACTTTTTTTACTTGTTTCGAAATTTGATTACAAATCGAATAGCACTCAAATTATTGAAATATGAATTAATTATACACTGAAAAGTTTTGTTTGACTAAATTTTCAGCTTCAATAACCCCTCAACAAAACAAAATCTCTGGAGAAATTTTCAACTTGAGTATTTATCTCAAATGAAAAAAAAAGAATAAAACAAAAAAGTCCAACATCAAAAATTATGAAAGTAATGTATAATAGTCATGAATAAAGCTCGTCAATAGCGGGATCCTCATTCTCTTCTTCACCAGATTTCATAGCTGACTACTTCTAAGTCTTATGCTTTTCTCTCTCCCGAGAAATCTGGGATTAGGGGTTGCCAACATTGCCACGACTTGGCAGAGTGGGATATAGACTCGAGTCAGGGTTAAATAAGGATCGCGTCCATTGTGCCGGCCGCTTACTACCGCGATGCCACCTATTGTCTCGCGATTCGTGCTGTGCTCCCATCTAACCGATGAGTGGATCTGCATACGCTTAACACGAGGGTTACACAGATATAGCTCACAGAAATACTAAAGAGCTATAACATCGAATATCTGCTTGCTTTCATATTTAATAGGTATTTAATGTCTTGCTAGATCTCTGAGAACTAAGCCTAATAAATAATTCTAATTAATTACTGGTTAATTCATGATTCTTTTTTATCATCAATGGTAATAATGATAATAAAGGAAAAGCAATATTTTTTTTTAGGGAAAAGTCCAGTACCAGTTCACTGCATCGTTGAAGCTATTCACAGTATTGTTGACACCAGGACCTTAAGTGGTCGTGAAAAATGGCCTGGTCCTCACATAGAAATCGATACTTATGTTATTATTCCTGCATCCGTTCCATTTCAGGTAAATAAGAGCATTACTAAGTTTTATGAACTAGAAAGATATCATTTTCTCTGGTGAATAATTTCAGACACATATGTTTTCAATTATAGTAATTATCAATAGAAGGAAGACAAACAGAGGCGAATTATTTGGTCAACAATTAATATTATAATTGATTAATTAATAATCTAAGAGCTTCTACTGATTTTACTGTAGCATTTTTTTTAATAAGTTGAATTAATCAATCAAAACTCATTATTTAAATTGAATTGAAGCCGTTGTAATGTTCTAAAGATTATTAAGATTGCAAATATCATCTTGTCCTGGTCTCCCTTGATCTTAATAATTCTTAAATATATTGATTAAATCATAAATATATAGATTTTTTGATTTTGTACTTTTGATAGTATTATCTGAAATCAAATACTGATAGTTCTTTACAGACTTATGTTGTCAGATAAAGTGATGATGAAGTTTTACTATAATCAAATATTTATTTGAAGCTAATGCATTTTTTCACTTAATTCCATTATTGTAAGCATGAGATTAAAAATAAAAATGAATAATTAAGTATTAAGACTTATTATTCATAATAATTTGAATGTTTTTGATTATTTAGGACCTTGTAGGAGAAGCTTTGGTACGTCTGGGTTACCCAACAGACATAATACCAAGTTCTCGAGGGAGCATAGTAGTAAAAAATTGGAAACCACTACCCATGGAAAAGGTGGCAGATGAACCAAGTCGTACAGTTGCTGAAATTTTAGCTGACATAACAACAGTAGCTACATTAAAGATTCAAGTTTATAGATCAAGACCACCACCACCAAGTCCAGCATCAGAAGTTAGAGATAAGCTCTTGAGGCTTTTGCTTCTTCACAGCCATGCTCTTCTGGTTTCCGCTGGTTGTCCCCTCGATGAGGTAAGTTTTCAATTTGTCTGCATAAGAATTAAAGATTTGGTGTAACGACCATTAACGACCTAAGAAAACTCTAGATACTAATGCAGGCAGGAAAGTGTTTATTTTTTACTAATCTCATTAAGAAATCCTCACGAATCTTTGCTTAATCTTCAACTTTTGCCTTCTTCATTTAACTTGAATCTATAAATAATCATTCTATTATGTGTATCTTTATTATTACTAGAAGAGATTTGTATTCTAAAAAAGTCCTGACATCATTTTGTCAGTTTAACTAGCTGTAAGATCATGCCTAAAATAAAATTATTGAATCAGTTTAATCATGAGGAAAAGATGATAGAGTATGATAATAAATTAACTCGGCCTTATTGCTTCAGAATTGGTATAAGTATAGTGATGAGAATTAGTTTTGATTCCAACACATGTAATTTTTTTTTCAATATTATTGAAGAAAAAACAATGTTATATCTGAAATAAATGATTAATCTGGAAAGAAACCTATAGTTGAAAACATCATATAACTATTTTATTATATTTGAAAAATGGAATTATATTGGGATTATTAGTCATACAGATTAAAAATCTATTTAGAAGACTTGGATTAATATCAAAGTCGGTTGAAAGCGAATTCAACCTGACACTTAGATATCATGAAAAAGCTGTTTAAATGCTCGTCATAGAGAATATCAGTATTAAAAGAATCAAAATAAGTAATAAAAATATTACATCATTTCCAAAATGATTTTGATATACCAAGACATTTAGAATCTTACACTCATGAGGTACTTGAACATTTAGAGTTTGCTTATGCTTGTGTAGACTTAGGTATAGACTAGAAGACATGGCCCCGAATGCGGAAGATCTCATAGCCGGAGCGTGTGATAGGATTACCCTTTACTCAAGCAAATTCGCGGCAGCCTTCATCAAAAGCCCCTACGATATCGGCCAGGGAGTAGTAGAGGGAGATATAGTTTCCCCCTTTTCACCCACTTCAGGCCGAGCATTATCTAAGTGCACCTCTTTGAAGATCCCTCCCTTCCTTCACCGAACTTTAATGCTGCTCACGGTGGTCTATGATTACCAATTTTCTCTGACAGACGTTTCTCGTTCACTCAAATATCCTTCTACTTCCCCGCTACTCTTTCTCTCTCGTCGTCTCTGTATTTCAACTAATACTGGAGGACTTGGCCTCGTCACTTTTCAGAGTTGCTTGGATATTTCTATGGAGTCGGAAGTGATTGATTTACTGCTTAGATGTCAGTTTATAAAAATATATCATTACTAACTGTAAACTCATCATCAAGTAGATATATTCTTACTTAAGTAGTAAATCAGGCAGAAAGTCTTACGAGATAAGCCGGGCGTCTCCATGTCAGTATTTGCTAAACGATTTTTTAGATCAACACTTGGACTACCCATGAAGAAAGATAGAAACACTCTTTGCTTGCAAGTAATTAAAACAAGTACTTGGAAAATAATGTAACTATGTATAATGAATTATATATTTTTCAACTTTACATAAATAATTATTGATAATTAAATAGATTTTTTTATAGCAAAAACTCGATTTTATTTTTCTAAAAAATAACGTATCATGAAATGGATTAAATTCAATGCTTAAATAATTATCAATAAAAAAATAAACAATTACTTTCTTATTCAGAAAAAAAATTTTTAATAACATGATAGTTATTGATACACAATGTATTATTGAACTAACTTTATGATTAGAATTATAATGAATTAAATATGAATAAAATTTTGTTTTATTGTCTCTACACAATTATACGCTTATTACATGTTGATTGTATATGAAGAGAAACTTTTATTAAAAATAAGTGAAAGAGGACGAGCTACTGAGACTGCGAGATCCACAGATTACCTCATTAGGTGGCGTCAGGCTTGATCCCTCCGACGTATGCCTGTTTGTTCTTATAAATCACGATGATAAGGTTTCACCACACTTCAACGACTAAACTTTTCCATAATCTTTAGACAAATGATCCCTGTCGTCACTTGAATATTTTACTAGTGGCATTGAGATTGTTAATTCACTTGTCCTTATAAACTTGAGAAAAAATCTCATTTTATCCATGAAATCTAATCTATTGCTTCTGACAGTAAGATTAACATATGAAATACTCTCATCTAACAATGAAAATTAATCGCTAATATAATTATTATTTCTTTAAATATTGAAACTTTAGGTTAATTAATTTATAAACAGTAAATAAGATATTTTTTATCTTTCTAGATGACATTATCATCGTTATGTCGTGGTGGAAATGAGCTTAGTGAAGAAACACGTCGTAGCTTTGAATCATGGCTTCAACAGCAGCAATTACCAGGTCTAGGACCATCAACTAATTCAATATTAACAGCCTGTGCTAATAATAACCGCCAATTACATAATCAAAGTCCACGATCTGACTCTGGAGGTGTGGGACCACCCGTTCATTCTCACCACCCTGCAATGCTTCCTTATTCTCACAAGACTCGAATGCGTACCAGTTTTGATCCAGAATTAGAACTACCGAGACTTCAACGATGGTTTGCTGAAAATCAACATCCTTCTCGTCAACAAATCCAGCGATACGTTACGGAATTGAACTCTCTAGAGTCGCGTCGAGGTAGAAAACCTCTGGATATCAATAATGTTGTTTATTGGTTCAAAAATGCAAGAGCTGCTCAAAAAAGAGCAGAAAATAGGGGAATTAATGGATACAGTCCCCCAGGTCTAAGTCCTAGGGGTGCCAGTATTGTCAGTGAAGACTGTTCTGATGAAGAAGAAGATTCACAGCATCAGGTGAGATTTTGAAATTATAATAATTATAACGATGTTAAATTTATAATGAATATTTTGAATTTATATCTCCAACAGTCAAATTCAGAATCTCCTTGCTTAGCGGGTAGTCCTCCAGTCGTTGGACCTCTGTCTCTAACGACCCGGCCTGAGGATCGAGTTCACATTCCGCCTACTCCTACATCAACAGCAACAGCGACATCAACTCCCACAGTTAAACGTGAAGATGATGTTGCTACGAGAGTATCATCAGGTTCTGATGATGAAGATTCTCCTGGTGGAGTTCCTACAACTCCTATACCACCAGGATTTTCTCTTGTACCAAGTCCCATGTTTGGACATAGTATTATGTACATGTCTCACTATCTACCAACACGTGGTGGACCGACAGGATGTCCTGCGAGTATGCTCGATGAACGAAGGAAAAGGAATCGAACGTTTATTGATCCTGTAACTGAAGTTCCCAGATTGGAGAACTGGTTTGGTCATAATACTCATCCCAGTCATGCGGTAAATATTTTTAATATTGTATTTAAATTATAGTTGTAATTACAAACTCTTATTTTAAGCTATCTTTTTTATTCATCTTTTCTAGCTTATTTTAAAATACACAGAGGAATTAAATAGGATGCCATATCGTCAAAAATTTCCACGATTGGAGCCTAAGAATGTGCAATTCTGGTTTAAAAACCGTCGGGCCAAGTGCAAGCGTCTGAAGATGGCACTCTTTGAGGGTGAATCTCCTCAACCACATCCTTATGCCCATGCTGATTAGTCTAGAGAATACCTCTATCACTAAATAATATAATTTTAAAAATGATGAAACATAAAAAACTTAAAATTTGAACGATCTGTGAAGTGAAGTGATTGAAATTAGAGAAAACGTTACATTCTCGTAGGTACCTAGTCCTACCACACTGGCAATGGAACTGAAGGAGTTTTAAAAAAATTGTAGTTACTAAATAAATAATATAAATAAAAGAAAATAAATGAGGCTGTACCTTAACTGTAATTACATTAGCACCATTCGTTATAATTATTAATGTCGTTACTAGTGTTATTGATAATATAATGCATTATAGTGATCACTATATAAAATATAATAAATATTATTATTACTAAAATCATGATGATTTATGTAAATATGATATCGAATAAAAACATAAAATACAGGAATCTTTTCTTCAGTCTTTTTTATATGCTCTAATTTTTTTTATTAATAATCATAAAACATTTTTGAATGGAATCTTAAAAATATGTATGAAAATGTGTTATTTTGACTGATTGTTGCCCTAATTATTTAGACGTCTATGTTCTTCATCTCTGTTATCTTCTATCAGTAAAACATTACAAATGTGCTGTCCTGATTCGAGCATGACACTTCCTCACGAGACAACCGGAATAAATAGGCATGGATGATACATTTGTAATGTAGACATAGAAGTGTGGCTAGAGATAGGCAAACTGAGACGACATACCTGTCTCTCCTGTGATGTTTTCTACGTACACAAAAGCTTCTACGAATGTACTATGGACTATAAAGTAAAGAGCGAATATGTATGTACATCCGACGAAAATCTATCTCACAGATAAGAAGGTAAAGACAGAACGTGCTACATGAGTGAGGATCCAGCCTATGTGTGAGTCTTTCTGTCATCTAGTCAACCCTAACTCAAATTCCGACAATACATGAGTACATATAAGGTTGTTTTATCTAACTTCCTTAACTTCTTTTTTTTATTTAGAACCCTATAATCTTGCTGTCTTAGATCATTCATTTATCAATTAAATGTAAATAAATATTTTAATATTTTAATAAATGAAGCATCATTTGATGCTCAACAATTGTAGTTTTCATTATTTATTTATTTATTATTAGTTTAAGTGTTTAATAAATTTTTATCGAAGTTATTTATTGAAATCAATCGAATTAAATTTAATAATATTTTAAAGTTAATAGTAAAAAAATTTGTTTGAATACTTACTCAATTTTTGTAATTTTTATGATGTTGTAAAAATGTAAAAATTATTCAATAATTATTTTAACTCATGTTTATGTTTTTAATATAAGCGAGGTTTCAGGCCGGTTTTACCGTTGATTTTTTTGTTAAATTATTCTTAAATAAATTTTAGGATAGAAACTAGTTTATTCTTTATCAACTTGAGTTTTGTAAAATTTTAATCGAATAAATAAAAATTGAATCAACATGATCAAATCAATTAAAATGTTTTCTTCCATTATCGTATTCGTGTATTTTTTTTTGCTCCATATTTTAAAATTCATTTATTAGTAAACCATCTACTACTCCTTCAGATTTGATTGTCACCTAATTTTCTAATATTAAAATTAAATTACAATAAATACAGTCTAGACTGGCTTGCAAAATATTTTTTATTATTAACAAAGCTTCAATATCGATAGAGACTTTTAAAGGGCAAGGCGATTATATAAGGAAAAAAAATCCCTGACAAAGGAAAATCGACGTGAGTCGATAGCGATGGAGAAAAAGAAAAAACAGTAAGTCTACTGCTTTAAAAGTAAGAACATATAGGGATCGGAGATTTTCAATTCAGTCTAAGTAGGAATAACACAAAGATGACAGGATATCAACGTTTATGATAAGGGCCTGACGAATAACCCAAGAGCGGCAAGCATAGAGGATAGATTTAATGAGGATAGGCGGATTTGTCCAATTAAAACGTCTTACAAGGATCCATTTGGTCGCACATGCTTCTCTTTCTCTTCCAGATCTCTTTCTCTATTCATCCTTTCACATAAACCTTCCTTTCTTATCCTTACGCGAGCTTTCACTTAGTTTGTAAGCTTTACTGTATATTAATCCCCCAAACGACCAAAATATTGCAAAAATATATTTCTAAATAATTTAATTAACTTCAACTAATTATTTATATTGCAATTTTATTAAAATACTCTTATTTATAATTTATTTGGTTCAAAAAAGCTGTATGAAAAATATCGACATTGTTCAATTTTAATTTTTACAAATCTTTCTGACGTTGAGTATCATAAATCAAGAAGAGTAATAGAAAATTCAAGACATAATTTATTTATTATAAAAAACAAATTTATTTTCAACAGTTTATCTTTAAATGACTCAAATTAATAAATTTTATTTTATAAGATTTAATTTTAGAAATTCAGATTGGTATTTTTTTCTCAGAGGATCACACATCTCGAATTATTGTTTAGATATTCATTGTTTTTAGATTGTTTTCATATTTTCAAAAAGAATTAATATTGGAACATCATCTTACCCCTATATTTTTTTCTCACATGAAAACAAAGACTAGCTTTCCTAGAAACCAGTCCTATCGTCAGAATTTTCGTCAGACTTAGGTATGTTTGTTCCGGTTTTGCATCAAATTGCCATCATTTTCTGACGATGATCTTACGTCCATCTGCTTCAGAAAAACGGCAGAAACATACGTAAATGACCAACGTAGGACAACATATCCAGATCTGACGCAAGTTTTACGTTGGTTTGGTTACTGGGGTTATTCCTGGTTCAATATTCAATTAAATTTTATTACATTAGTCTAATTTTTTAAGTCAAACTACGGTCAATTTTTATTCCTCCTGGAAATGGATCTGAACACTAAAAGAAGTTACCTATCACAAGAATAAAATGTGTTTCATAAATTTCAGCATCAAGGAAGCGACTTTTTATAGATTAATTTGATTCAAGAGCTTTTTCACTATTTAAAAAGATGTCTTAAGTCTATTTTAAAGATTAGATTAATTTATATTTTTTTATTGTTTCTATTATAAATAATTCATTTAAAGAATTTGAATTCTACAATAGAAATCAATTGAGGTGTAATAGTTGAACATATCATAGTTATAATGGTGTTTCATCATTTAGGTTGAAGATCTATGGATAATAACCAGTTGCTTGTTTGCAACTCGTCATTAACTTTTAATAAAATAAAATAAACGTTTAAAGAATTAAATAGTTGTTTTGTTATTGAATAACACTTATAATTATTAAATTAAATTAATAATAATAATGATTATCAAAGTATTATTAACCGATTCATTTCTTGGAAATAAATTAAACAATAAAGAATGATTGAGTGAAATTGATATAAAAAGGTATAGAATGAAGAGTAAAGAGATATGATGGTAATTTGTGAATAATATTCGAAGGGCGACTTGAAATATTTCTCCAAGTCTCGAAAAGGACTCAACTATGATGCGGAACACACACCTGAGTCTCC
Source organism: Chelonus formosanus (assembly GCA_028641665.1). Classification (NCBI taxonomy): domain Eukaryota; kingdom Metazoa; phylum Arthropoda; class Insecta; order Hymenoptera; family Braconidae; genus Chelonus; species Chelonus formosanus. The sequence goes on along the minus strand of CM054006.1, from coordinate 15,308,065 downwards.
AACAGTTTCATTGTGGTAACATTGAGTATTCAGAGTAGGTTCTTATCTCGCTATCCGGAGAGCTGTCAGCAAAGTTCCTGAATAATGGCAAGAGGCTTTTCTCTCTTTTCTCTCTCTCTCTCTCTCTTGATTTTCATGCCTATCTGCTGGTTAGGATATGCCTAACTGTGCTGTTTTCATGTGACTATACCGGACGCTTCTAGCGATAGATAATATGTCGTGTCCTTCATCATATTCTTGCAGTTGTCCGAAAAGTGTCTCAACACAACTTGAAATTATTTTCAAAATTACCGGTTATACTGAAATTACTTTTAAATTTAAATAATTCCTAGCGGAAAATTATTGATGGGTTGATTTACCTTTAAATCATGCTGCAGAATGATTACATGTATTATGTAAGCGGTTTAAATTAAGTACAATAGAGAGAAGTGGGCTGTCAAGATTGTGATCAGACTGTGAGAGATTTAAAAAGCCAAGAAGTGAACTTTAAAATTGTAAAATAGAATGAAGATATTCACGAGCTCGCAAATTAGCCATAAGATCAGTTTTATAATCCTTGAGGGATGCAAGAATTTCCTCTAGGGGCAGATGAGGTAGTACAAATGAAGTCTCCTTTTCATTTTATTCTTTTTCTTCTTCTTCTTGATTTCTTTATTCTTTAATCCAGACTCATACCCGCTATCCATTTGAGAATAACTTTTTTAACTTGAGAAACTATTCTAAAAAAATTTTATTAATATTGAATTATTTATTACTATCGTAGGTAAAAAATGGCAAGTATACATTTTAAATCATAAACGTAAAAATATTTCTATCCAATAGTGAATTTTAAGTTTTCGTAAATAATGATAAACTTAAAATTCAGTGTTCTATTTTATTTATTTAAACAACATTATGAATGTTGTTGTAAAAATACTATTATTGTAATTAATGTCAAATACTTATCGAAAATTGTGAAACAATCATAAATGTTTCCAAATTGTGACACAATAAAAGTAATAAATTAATTAACGCAAAAATGAGAAGAAGAAAGAATAGAAATCACGTATGAGGAATTATATTTTCCCCTCAAATATATCCGCAATCACTCCTAAATTGATCTACAGCCAGAAGTATCGTCATTTAACGGAATTAACTCAGCTGCAAGTAAGTACATAATACTGTTCAAAAATCCGTCTCAGGATCATTGGTCAAGATCTATTGGGGTATCTAGTATCTACTAAGCAGCGGAGATGATGCTACTTAGCCCCTCAAGGTCTAAAGTGGATAGATATAGTTCAAGTAAACGAGAAAGAAGTCTCCGGGGGCATTTTTCGCTACCGTAAATAAAAGAAATCCTTGTAATGGCTTTCGCCAAGGGTCTAGCAGTTATTCCCTCCCTTCCCCCAACTCCATTGCCCTCAAGCTTAGATCGAGGGTTATTAAGCTTTCCGCCCCTCCACCAGCGTCTCCTCCTTCACCCTCTTTGCGTCTTCACGACCCGGTTAATTCCTTAACCCTTATAGACTTGGAGAAAATTTAGGGACCTCACTTTATACTCCTTTATATATCTATGTGAGAGCAACGAGTGTAGAGGATCGTCATGAGACACAAGAGAGAAGGAAAGCTGAAGTGCGTTCGCCAAGACTTGCTTCAAGTGAGTTGGTATACCAGGTGCTCTCAGGATCCTGGCGTCTTATGCGCCCGGACGATACATAATTTATGTCGCGCGAGAGGGGCTTAAGACAGTATTAAGATCGCGTTCGACCCTGCTGGCCAGTTAACTACCCCTTGAGATTCTTACAAATCTCACCAGCTAAGACACTATTAAATTGCTAACTGCAGTTTATCCTTGAATAATTTTATTCTTCATGCACATTACTATTTAAACACTTCACTTATAAATTTACATCATTTAAACCAGAAACAATCATTTTAAACATTACTATATTTTATATCTTTTAGGAAACATTAAATAAGAAGTCTTAATCATAATTAAAAACAAATCTCTTACCATTTTTGTCTATTACTACTGATGGAAATTGAGATAAGAAAATAAAAATTTAAAACCCAGAGTTTATTTAGTTAAGATATGAATTAAATAATTATATCATTAAGTAAAATAATTTTTTCACATCATTGTTTATATACTCTGGTGACATACAACTATAAGACGAAATCTCTTTCGATCAAATCAACGATATTATTATTAAAGATGATTGAAAAAATAAAAGGGATTTGTTTGAATGGATAAAAAAATGGATGTTTGAGTACAAAGAAAAAAAGATGAATGAAAGATCAGAGGTCGTGACCAGGACGGTCATCCAGGTCGATCGAGCAACTTTCTTATACGCATCACTAAAGAAAATCCTTCTTCAACTGTTCCGACGATACGACAAACCACTGCGAGCCTTTTCCCCTTTCATCTAATATCACTTCCAGGGGATACGACGTAATATTGAAAAGCTGATGTCAATAAATCCTCTAGTCAGTTTTTCATAAAAAACATGCTAGACTAATTATTGATTGTAAGGCTTAATTTAGATTTTTGATTTAAATTTTTATTATAAACATATTACAAAATATGTTTAACAATTTTGCGGTGATAAAAATAATTATAGATCAAGTTTTATAGTAAGAGGACGGTGAATAAGAATGAGGAAGTAATGGGTAAATTTTGGACGGTCCAAGAAAAGGACATCTTGGCTGGGCGGTCTGCGATAAAGCAAAGAGCTTGCGTTAAATACTTACATAAATCTGTATTGCCTTGCTTGTAGGCAGCAAGCCAGACGAAGGGTCTTACACTACTGACGCCTCCACAACCTGGACTTAAACTCAACCTCGCACCGATGGTTTGAACGAACCTTTAGCTTTGCAATTTTTTTTGTATTCATTATCTTCAATCATAAAATTATTCACAGTAAATATTCAATGAAAGTTCTATTACCAAAGTTTATCTTCTCCATTCCTTATAGAATTATTAGCAATATTATTTCTACATTTATTAAAAAACTTGTCATTTGACGAAACTATAATTTTATTCCTCAAAGTTACCAACAATATGTTCAAAGATTCATTCATCATTAATCTTTATCCTCCAGGTCAAAATATTGTTATTTTTGTGAAATTAAAAAAATCATTCATATCAGGCGCATAATTGTTGTGTATTATCATAATTAAAAACTAACTTTGTTATAAAGCTTTTATCAAACTGTGACAATTTTTTCTTTTCATTTTTTTCTTCAAGAGGGGAAAAATGTGAAATAGAAGCAAACATAATATTTCAAAGAGATTAAAAATCCCACATAACAAAAGAATAAGAGAATAGATTTAAATGAAGGAGGAAGGAGTGGGTAAGGAAGAGAAAACAGCGAGAGAGTTAAAGGAAAGCTTTAGAAGGAGAAAAGAGGTGAAAGAGTGGGGGTCGGAGAGTAGAATCTTGGTATCCTTGGGTGCTATGGCAATAAATCTAGTGGGTATATCTGAGCTCATGAATGTTATTAAGATACAACTCCCACCTCTTTCACGAGAAAACTCACAGAAGGGGGTTATGTGAAAGCTGAGAATACGAGTAGGGGTAGGAATAAACTTGTATCTATGAGCTTTTCAAACAGATATATCGAAGTTATTGCAAGTTTTCATGTCAGTTATTATATGTTTGCAAGATGGCGTTTACTGGAAATAAGAAGGATCAAGAAGACAAGAGAATAGGAAAAACAAGAAGAAACGAAAAATAAGATCATGAAAGACGTGAAAGAAGAGAAAGGGGTCATGGAACAAGAAACGGTTATGAAGAAATACCGTCTTGAGTAATCCCTCCATAGATCACTGAGTAGTTCCTGCTACCACCGACGTTGCTCCTTTCTTTTTTGTCTTAATTCCCAGGACTTAACTTATACTTAGCCCACGAAAAAATAATCGGGTGTCGTAGTATAATACTTTACTGGATTTTCTTTTATATCAAAATCAAACTCCAAGACATTAAGAAAATCTTCCTACACTTTGTATGTCCTATATACAATTATTATCACAAATTTTACCTTCATCAAAATTATTCTTGATATTTTATTTGTTATTCCAAACTCCAGAAATTAAAAATAAACTATTTTCTATTCATATATTTTTAACTCTTATTAATAAAAAATAGATGAACTTTATTTCGAATTATTTATCTTTATATCTTAATGACACTGCTATAACATACAATACTCACAAAGACTTAATTTTAAAACGTTCCGATGTGCTTATATGTTTTGCGCTCTCATTGATTTATTTTACCCCCTTACCATCCTCAATATTTGAGCCTAAAGTTCAATATATTCCATTTTTTCATTGTTAATAATTATTTATCCAATTATTATAATGAAAACTATCATACTTTTAATATATTATGTTTCATACTTGTATTTACTGTTACATGAAAGCACTAGAAAATTTATCTTGGGACTATTTAGTTGATTTACCTGTCGGACCTCTTCATCAACAAACAAATGCCTAAATTCCAAGACTATTAAAACAAATAATAATATTTCTTCAATATTATCTTCAAATTACATTCAATAGTTAAACAATACTAAAATTTTTCTGTGAAAATATGAACCTTCTTTTTCAACGAACTTCATTTGTTAGAACTTAAGTTTCATCCATGTTCTAAATTTCTAAATCAGACATAAATTTTTCAAGAAATCTTTAATAGCTGATCGATGTTAGGGAAGAAATTCATCCAACATTTCCTACATATATCCTAATGTCAATTAATTAATTACACTTGTCTATAACGATATGAAATGGACCGTGGTCGACATCAAAGCATCGACTGCTTTCTTGTGAGCGTCAAAGTGTCCCTTAGCCAATTAATACCATCTACCCTTCATAATATTTGCGAGCCAGACGTCTTATCCCACATAATAGCGAGTCAACACGAATCCAAGTAGGATACCAAGTTTACTTATTAATATTTACTCTCGCTCAATATTTTGGGATTTTTTTTCTCCAACTGGAGTCTGTTTGACAGTCTCTAGGGTTATTGCTTACGCAGAGGCATCTTTGTCTGGCGAGATAGCACATAGTATAAGCTTGAAGGGTGCTTTATGTATTACGGGTAAGATATCCGATGATTTAGCAGCGGCATGTTCTTGTAGGTTCCCTCTCTCCGGTGCTGTTGCTTGTTCTCTTTCCTTGGCACTTCCTTGTGTTGCTTTTGCCCCACCGGGGAAACACTGAGGTGGCCTTATCTCTCGCGGGTACTGCCGTAACCGAGGTGTAATCTTTTATTAATTCTCTGACTTGCCAAATTTATCGTGGGCTTTTGTTTACTGCTACCAAAAAGACGTCACAAATTTTTAATGTTTTATGCCATCTTTGTATTATGGTGCAGTTCATTTTATTCGCTCCTTCCGTTTTGAATTAAATCTTTTTTCTTACGTCACTCTCACAACTTATTCCTGTAATTACTACTTATCAATTACGATCTTCAATAAAAAAAATTTCTTTTATAAAATAATTTTTCTCTCCACAAAACAAGTTAATAATTCTTTTTTGAATTTTTGTTGAATTTTAATTTTAGTTTGTATTTATTCTTGACTTCAAATGATTTATTTATTGATTTAATTTACAAAGAAAGAGTTTTATAAGCAATAAATAATAAAAATTATCAAAGAGTTTAGTTTTTTTTAGAAAGTTTAATTAATAAATTAAATTTATCAGCAAAGGGTTGAATTTAAGATGAAAAATTGCCCAGTCGGCGATTTGATGATGAAAGTAGAAAAATGTAATAACAATAATCCGTAGAAGCTAAAAGAGCTCGCGGCTTTCTCGTCGTCTTGGCGCGATTTCCATGAACCGTCGGCAATGGCGCTATATTATTATTAGAGTCCCTTAAGTCTAAGAGCCTTAAATCTGCGATAAGTTATGGGCACCCCTAGTTGGCGGTGCAAGACTCCTTCGAAAGGATGGAAAGAGCAATAGAGTAAGTGAGACAGAGAAGCTTTGCGTCGTTACTTATAAACCATTTCCCTATAATATCTTAGTCTACGAACGAAGGTGAGGAGCACCGCACCAACTCTCGCGCCTTTATCTTGCATACATTATACGCATTCCCGTGGAGAACACACGCGGGGGAGTGAGACTGATCGTGACGTTACGTCGAGCTAAAACCAAGTAGCAGGAAAATGAACGGGCAAGGTCGAAGGATAATTGAAAATAACTGAGGAGCCACCCTCGCTCGAAATACTAAACTCCTCATTTTATTCTCCTTGGTTATGCGGTTAAGTATGATAAGCAGCTTGGATCATCTTATGATGTAAGTCGGATTTACTTAACGATGGGCTCATCTAATTATTTATCGCATTCTCTTTCACTTTATTTATTTATTTTCTTTTTTACCGCAAAACTTTGTTTCGAAGTATTTTTACTTCGTAGAATTTTTTAAATTAAAAAATAATGTCTAGAACAGTATCACTCTAATTGAACGGAAAAATTTCATTGCGTAGAATAAATTTTCTCCATTTGTGAAATGCATCTGAGTTTCTCTGGATTACCAGGTAATTTTTACTCAATGTTTTTATCAGTGTAGAAAATTTTAAATCTACCAAAAGTTTTTATTCTGTAATAGCAAAATAAACTATAAATCTTAATTTGAGTCATTTGACATTCAAAAGATTGAAAAAATTATTAGCTTTCAATATAGTCAATTAAAAAGAAAAGTATATAGTTTCATTAAAAAATTAAAATCTGAATTATTTAAAATATAAATATATATTGCACTTAGTAACTAAACTTATTTAATATTTGTAACAAGGCTACTGATATTCCTGTTATTATGATTCATAAAAAAAACAACAAAGTAGAACTTAATCCAATAACTTACATCTTTTATAGAGCCTAAAATTTGTTCTAAATGTTTAAAAAATAGAATAAATAACTGTCACTTTCCCCTAGTACTTTATGAAAGATAATACATGAAAGCAATCCCTTAGCGTTTATAATCTTGCCAAAATATAGGGCTCATCCTGCATGGCATGTCGGATTCAATTTCCGTGATTTAAGGTGTTGGGGTGTCTCAACAGTACAGAAAAAGACTACCAAGAGTGAAGAGAAAAAAAATTGGTTCTTCCTCACACTTTCTTTTACATAAAAATAAGAGAACGAACGTACCGTGGATTTGTCGAGGGCGAAAGCGCGAAGCTCACGCGAGTGGTGAGAGAATCGAGGGTCGTGGCGATTAGACAATGTGACGGAAGTGTAGATAGACAAAAGTGGATAGATAGTACAACTGATGTTGAAGAATGAGATGAGAAAGAGGAATGATAGTAAAGACGAAGCTGAGGTGCTCGAGTAACGTGAGACAAGGTTGGGAGCTGAAACAGATGTGCACCTTTTGCCCAAACACACATCTAACTCAATGCCTCAATGTGTTCTCACTCCTACTCTGCAAGCTTCATCGACGTAACGGTGGTGAGGTGATGATGTCTACACCCTGATCTCGTTAAGGGCGCACTGAACCACAAACATCCAGCATCCATTCAAATTTCAACGTTGCAAATCCCTGAAATTTAGGCTACTTTTATAGTATACTTTTGCTCTCATATTATCCTAATTGTTTTTTATAGAAAATAATAAATACTTTTTTTACTTACTTAAAATCATCAACAATAACTGAGAAATATTTTTGAATAACAAATAATAAAATTTAAAAATAGGTCCAGGCGATGTACTCTAAATTCAAGTACATTCTTTTTACACATCTAAACGTATTAAATATAACGTCATCCATTTAATTAACATTGTAGTCACTTTTTACACATTTAGAAACGCATTAAAAGTGACTACAATGTTAATTAAATGGATGACGTCATATTTAATATGTTTAAATGTGTAAAAAGAATGTACTTGGATTTACAGTGTGAACTTCCCATTAATTGAAGCCCGTAATTTTATAATCTTTTAGTTTTTTATTCATTACAAATTGTTATTGTTATAAACAATTTATTATTATTTAGAGTCATATGAAGTTATTAACAACTATATTTTATTGTTCTCCATCTATGTTTAAACCTTCTAATATTCTTTCAAATATCTTCAAATGTAATATGATAAAATTACAAACTTCGAAAATTGATCATCTTATTACAGAAACTTCCTAATGGGCAGTTAATAAATCTACAAAAACATATATTTCTTCAAAACAATTAAGTTTTTTTAATATTTTAATTTTTTAATCTAAATATCAATGTTTTTAATGATCATTGATAAAAAGTATTTGAACAATTGTTTGTTAGGCTTTTTTTGTTACAAAATAAGTTGTAAAAAAAACATTAAAATAAGAACTTAGGTGGAAATAATGTTGCGTGTTAAAGCTCTGGCTAAAATAATCCATTCGAAAGAAAAGAACGAAATAAAAATGTGAGAAGGTATCATAGATGTTACCACCCTCTTTTACGCATTGATAAAGCAAAGAACGAACAACCATCGTTGATGCGGTGGATTTGATTCAGGGACATGCCACAGCAATTACGAGAGCACATTTCAAAAGATGTCACACTCCCTTAGGTGAGCGAGTGTAGGATATGTAGAAAGGGGTTGCTTAAGGGGGTGGTAGCAGTGAAAGCAAACGAGAATTGAGAGAAGTTGATACAGAAAGAAAACTATAGGCCAAAGTATAACGTTAAATAGGTAGGAAGGGAAGTGAGTTGGTGAATATATTTCTATATTCTTTGCTTGGCTTTGTATACTCCGAGGGCATCCGATGTCGAAGCCGACAAAAGATAAGCTGCTATTTATACCCGACAAGCTTGAAGATCGCAAAGGGAATGTACTAAATTCTATTGGGAAAAATATGAAATTATGTTGAATTGTCGAAATAAACAAGATTCGTAGTTTTTTAAGCAATTAATTATTCAAATAAATTATATACAAACTTATTTTTTCAACATAATTGAAATAATAATGTTTTATCAATTTTAACTATTCATTCCAATTTTCCATTCGATATAAATATTTTTTTCAATTCAAATAATAAATTTCTCTTCTTCTGAAATGGTTTTAAATCAGAGAACACATAATTCATTGCATGAAAATTGAATTTTTTGTATCATTAGAATATCTTTTAAAACGATAAAACAATTTTGGTAAAATAAGCACATGATTCTTATAAGAAAAATTATACTAAGAGCAGCACATCAATAAATTAACACTTAAGGATATTAACCATTTCATTAGTCACTAAAAAATAATTTTCATCTATAGTTATGTTGAAACTAATTTATTTCCAGATGTTAAATGCACACCATTTTCTCTAAATTAATTTTGTTATTGAGCTTTACCTACTACTATTCAGTCCAATTAAGTCTTTCTAAGGAAATCATTCTATTTTTGTGTAATTATAATGTAGAATATAAAAAAGATTATCAGAATAATTTATCTTAAAAACACTAGATACTGAAAAAAGAATTTTTAAGAATTCTGAAAGAAAATTAAATACACAAGTGAACCAACAGTACATGTATATACCGGCTATTCCATTCAAGCACTGGATGTTATCTGTTTAGAAGTAAATTTACCCTCGTCTCAATTATAATCATGAATATTTTATAAAAGTTTTATAGAAATTATACCAGGGTACGATGTCCACCAAATGACCATTGTTCGATGAACGATGACCAATTCATGAAGTATTAATTATTATTAATATTTTATACTAATTGGTTATTGTTTAGCATTGTCTGCAATAAGAAAAAAAATATCACTATTGCAATCTTTAATCAAAAGCATTCTATGTACTAAAGATTTATTGAATAATGACGGTCATTGGGTATTTTAGTTTATTCTTTTTGAGATTACTCAACTCTTTTAATACCAAGTTTTTGCAAAATATTTAATTAAACATTGATCAAGTTTTGTAACAAAAAAAATTTGATAACAATGGTAAAACGTAAGGAATTAAAAAATTCAAACAGATATGCATTATTAAGAAAACTTGGCATAGCTTCGGAAATACTTGTCTCACTATCTAGAAGGTGGATGAGTCTGGGCAGAAGGTGAAGGGGAGGACTAAAAGCACAAGGCTTCGAAAGTGGGGGAAATTCACCGATGAGTCTTAGTATAAAGAGAGAAGGAGAAGAGAGAGAGAGAGAAGCTGACTCCTCCGTGTTTCCACCCGTCGTCCGATGGGTGGTACCCGGACCAAACTGATCAATACTTGAAACACCGCGAGGTATCGTACCGCTATTTCCGGTATGCCTGTGACGGAAATGAAGGCGTTAAAAATATATAACCGCTTTCTCAGCGAACACCCTTGTCGAAAGATAGCGCGAGAGGTATTATATCCCCTTGGCTCCTGCTTGCATCACTTACTTTTCTCGTTCTCTTAACACTCGTTTTCCTTTGCAACTCTATAACTCCTCTTCAATCTACGACTTCATTCGCGCTTTTATCTCCATTGAATAAAGAAAACTCAACGACTCTGATCGAATTTAAATTATATCTATCTCCAGTCCGGTTCCGAGACCATTTTCTACCCAGTCTCGTTTATCGATTGGTGGATTTTTTTTAATAATAAAAAAATCTCTATTGATGAGCCAACTCAGAAAATACTTCATTTATTCTTTTTTTTTAAATTAATTAACTAATTTTTTTTTAGTTTTTTTGAATAAATAATTAGGTAAATCCTATTTTCGATAAGATAATAAAAGAATGTTTACATGTCAATGAACGTTTGATTTTTGATTAAAGTGCGTTTATTGGTGAGGAAAAAAAATGATTTCCAAGTTTATTAAAAGAGAGAGATTTAAAAAGGCGTGACTTTAAGGATGAGATAAAAGCTCGAGGATTTGTGAAATCGTCAAAGGGGTTGGCTTTAGCCATAATCAACAGGTAGAACGTCGGCGCACTCTCAAACTCGCAGTTATACAATCTGGCTGGCTGCTGGATAAGCCATGGAGTTAAGCGCCGGCGCTGGCTAAGCCGCTCACACCCTCCAGAGGGTGTAACTTTGTTGCGATTGGTTCCTCTCGCAAAACGAATGTGTGAAAAAGAATCAAAAACTTTGGTGAAAATTTTTTTCTAATGCCTGACTATCGCATTGGCTCTTTCACTTCATCATAAAATAACACACTTTATAAATATTCCTTTTCTTGTATTTGTTTTCAACTTATCTTGTCTGAGATCGGCTTCGATATTGGAAGAAAATTTAAAATACATGTGAGATGGATGATGCAGCATCTCGAGGTCTTGGACTTTGTCGTCACAGGATTTAAAAGCAAACGTTGACAAGAAAAGTACACGTAGCCACACGATACTCGGCTTATTCTACTAGGAATCTTGAAGAAGCAAAGGGAAAAATATCCGCATGGGTCAGCCAAGAGGAGCTTAAAGAGCTCGAGACGACTGACCACAGATGTCTACTCAATATCGGCTTTAGTCAACTCGATGTATTTATCCAATGTCTTAAATTTTTTACTTACTCAGTCAACGAAATGAAAAAAAAATCATAAAAATTATTATTGTCCTGAATGAGTAAGAAATTAGTTATGTTGTTAAACGTTATTTAATAAGTAAATCAAATGATAAGTTTTATTTACTTCCTTTGTTATATACACCGATTCATTTTATGAAGAACCAACCTAGTGATGGATATATCAACGACAACTTATCTCATGATGAAGATAAGCCCTACCGTCTCGGGTGTACATGAAAGATAAGTTATTGGTAGTGTTCATACTGAGGTGAACGAAACGGTCACGCCCTCAATTTTCGTCACACTTTTTTGTTCAGTTCATTAGAACTTATGATAAAATGACTAATATAGTCTCCAAGTTTTTTTTCAAAAAATAAATTTTACACAAAATACATGTTGTTAGACATGAAATTTTCTATCTAAGAACGTTCATTGAAAAAAACAAAGTGTCAAAGATGATTGTTGGCAGTACACACTCCATATTCTTATTCTTAGTGACAAGTTTTGTTTCTAATACTCGATCAATTTGTCCGATTAACTGTGTGTGTCATTTGGATCGAGTGCCTTGGAGTGTTTCATGTTCTAACCTGGGTCTTGAAGAATTTCCTGACAAAATCAGTAGTTTGGTACCAATAATTTTTATTAAAATACATTAATGTCAAAATAAAACAAAGAACAATAAGTGATATGATTTTTAAAAATGATTTCGAACATTCAATGTCATTAACAAAATATTTTTCTGCAGGTGGAATATCTTGATCTATCAGGAAATAATTTGAGATTACTACCAACAGATATTGGACGACTTTCAGAATTAAAACAAATATTATTATCAAAAAATAAAATCAATAAACTACCAGAAGCATTGGAAAATTTAAAAAAACTGGAAAAACTTGATTTAAATAATAATAACATTTCTGATATTCATGGAAGTCTTGATGTCATTTCAAGACTATCAAATTTACGACTTCTTCATATAAAAAATAATCCAATAACGAATTTAGAAGCTTTGAAAAATCCTTCACTTCGAGTTTTGGATGTTAGCCAATGTTGTAAGTAAAATAAATTATATTAATTAAAAAGAAAAAAAAACAAAATGAAGTAAAAATATTTTTTGTCTTTCAGTAATTAGTAAATTGAGTAACGAAACACTGTTACATTTTCCACAATTAATTTCTTTAAACCTACATGGAAATCCACTGAAGTCAATCGATCACATAAGGAGTGAAAGGCTCAAATGGCTAGATTTATCGTATTGTATGTTGAATTATCTGTATCCAGATACTTTCCAAGGAGTACCAGAGCTCGAGCAACTTCGTTTGTCCAACAATCCAGTTCTTGTTTATAGTAGCAGGTGTTAAAATAATCTTGTTTTATTCTTAATCAACTTATTCAATATTAAATAATTATTTTATTAACATTGATTTATTCTCAAGATTGTTTATGAACGAAAAAATTTTGTTGCAGAAAAGAAACACTAAAACATGATAAACTCAAAAAGCTAGATGTTTCTAACTGTAATTTAGATCGTCCAGGAACTCATGGGCTTCCAGCATTAACTCATGTAATTCTTTCTCACAACAGAATTCGATTTCTGCCTAATCGAATATTCTCAAGAAACAAAATGCTCGTACACTTAAACCTAAATGACAATGGATTAAGTTTAGTTAATCAAAGTTCATTCATTGGAATGCCAAGATTAGAAGTATTAGATTTATCCCATAACACTTTGGAGATTTTACCTGCATTAATACTCCAAGACAACATCAATCTACATTTACTTAACTTGTCATTTAATGACATCAGAGAATTTCCAACAAACTTTACAACAACTGCTGCAACAATTGATTTATCTTACAATTTAATTGAGTATCTTCCAAAAGAAAGCTTAATGTACATGCCGAGGATTAAAACTTTGGATTTAAGTAAAAATCAATTGGAGACATTTGCTTCAGGTGTGAAATCTCAGACTTTGAAAACTCTAATTCTGGAGGGTAATCGATTGGTCAGATTATCTAATCAAAGTTTTACTTATCTTCCTTCTTTAACGTGGCTTGATTTATCCGGCAAGTTTATAATTAATTATTCTTAATTAGTGACTTCTACTCCTAAAAAGAAATATTTTATGTGAATATTCATTTGAATAAACTTTCAATTAATTGAAATATTTTCAGGAAACAGATTAACAGAAGGAATTGATTTAGAAACATTTGCATATAATCCAAATCTACACACAGTTCGTTTGCATGACAATCCTTGGCGTTGTGATTGTCAACAGCTGTACCCTATATATTATTATTTAACACGGTCATCGAAAACTAATCCTTCAAGTCTAATCTGTGAAAGTCCGAGTAATGTATCGGGTTACTCATGGTCAACATCATGTCAAGTAACTTGGGGAAATGGTATTAAAGAAGTTTGGGATAATGGTGTGAAAGCTTCCAAGTCAGAAAGGGTTTACGGACTTGTACTTATGAGCCTATTAATTATCATTTTGATTTTTGGGAGCATTGTATCTATTGGGCACACTATAAAAGAAAAGAGACGTCAAGCATTGTTGAGAGTACGTGAAGCAGAACGAGCTGAAGCACGAGAAAGGTTATTACTCCATCGCAGGTTTGCTATGACCATAAATTAATTATTCGACCATTCAATCAAAAAATAACAAGAATAGCTTCTCATTAAAAAATTAACTTTAAAATGACTTCAAATGATTGATTGTCAACAATAAAAATAAATTAACTTCGTAGAAATCAACGAGAAGAATCAAGACGTCAAGAAAACATCCCTAGAGTCCATCCAGACGAATTAATTGGTCCGCCAACATATGAAGAAGCAGTGCAGATGCCGAGACTTGTAAGATCTCTTGATAATCTTGATTCAATATCAGTCGCAGAAGGTCTGGGACAATCTGCGCAGTCTCTTGACAGAGATGCATACGCTCGAAAACGACGAAGGCAACCCAGAAAAAGAACACCGAAACGTGCAAGAAGTGAAGATGATCTTGAGGAACAACGTGAAGATAGAAGTCGAAGTACAAAAAAAAATAAATCCAGATCTAGCGCAGCGTCTCAAAGAATTACTGACTCAAATGTACCATCTAAATCTATTTCAAGAAGATCTTCAGCTATGCAAAGACCTAGTGAATCCGAAGAACCAACTAGTAGTGTTGATGGTACCTGGAGCAGAACACTAAGGTCTCGACCAACGAGTACTAAACAAAAGCGAAGATTTTTCAGGAAAGATGAACATTCAAGTGATGATGAAGACTCAGACGAGCTTAAAAATCAATCAATAACTACTAGCAGACGAAATGTTAATGTTGATAGCATTCAAGTGATAGAACTGCCTCGAGAGCCGAGAAGTGGAACCTATAGACCCCCTGTAACTCCAGCATCATCACCAGTTTCATTAGTTTCTTCACCAGAGCCTCTTGAAACTAATGAAGGCATCTCTAGCAGTAGAATTGTTTAAATTCAGCCCTCTACTTATTCATTTACTCATAGTCTTTTTGAATATTTTATTTAATTTATATCCCTAGTAATAACTAGAATACTAACTTAATGAAAATAATCTATCAAACATACTTTATAAACAATACTTAGCAAAACACTAAGATGTAGTATGGAATTTGATAATCGTGATATTGATGAAGACATCATTTTTAATCATTGAAAAAAAAAAAACATTTGTCATTAACCAACATCCATCTATAATATATAATATCATAGATCAAGTTAAATTATTTACAATAATTTGTTATCATAATTTATATATAATATAAAATGTATAATTAATTTGTAGGTAAATGGATTATTATTGTAAGTATTTACATGAAAGAAGCTGTCATAATTTTTTTTATGCTATACAAATCTCTTTTAGGTTCTCTTTATTATTATACATCTGAATTTGTTCATAATTAAAAAATTTTCGTACTTTTAATCAATTGTTTTCATTTTATTATATTGATTAAAGACTAATCAAAAGTATAAATAATGCCTTGTCATAGTAACAAACCTTACATAATAAAAACCGCATTTATAATAATCATAATAATGATAATAATTATAATAAGAATGACTTATTTTTCTATAATTCATAAAATTATTTTCATTGAAAACTTTTTAACTCTACATTTGTAAAATATATTTTAATTCAATTAAAAATAATTTTTTCTACAAATAACAAAACTTAACATATTTAACACAATGATAAGAAATTAATAAATAAAATTTCTTTTATTTTTATTTTCTATTCGTCATTCGACCACGCGAAAACGAGGCTTGAAAGAGGAACGTAAGCCCCAGTCACGTCGCAGTCAGAATCTCTCAAGGCTTTTCTCATGTCATTTTCATTATTTTTATTTAAATTTTTTAGTGGTTAAAAATAATTAATTTATATTTTTTGATAAAAATTTATAACCCTGAAGTTATGAAAATGTCTTTATTTAATCACATTTGTTTCAATAAAATCCTCTTCAAGGTGTCTTGACTAGGTTTTCGCCTGCCTTCGTTCTTGTAATAAGTAGAGGTGTCTTCGGCACACTATCAGGATTATCCTGAAGAGTTATTTTAACACGTTGAGCACCAGGACTTGCAGGTGGAAGACCTTGACTCAGTCTCGAGTTAGATAAACGAGTTGAGTGGGATCCTAAAGAATGAGATTCACCAACTGATGATAACGAATCTCTGTCATTTTTCCCATTAACAAGAACATCTCTAGCCACAGGTATTCTCGAGTTTTGGACATTATCAGATGTAGATAATTGTGGGGAAATTTTTCCATATGTGCCGGTTTTTCTTCCATTTTCAATTTCGTTTGGTGAAAATGATTTTCTTGGTGGTTTTACTGGATCAGCTGATGATTCATTGACTACTCCAACATATTTAGAAGTTAGCTCGTTATCCTTAGAATCCACAGGAGCAGAAGAAGTGACCAAAGGTACCTCTTCAGGTTTTCCATTTGAAGAAATTTTTGGTTGAACTGAGTTTGAATTTTCTAGCAGTGTTTTCCTAAGATCTTTCATCTCGGTTCCATTTTCCATATCAGAAGCTTCAATATTTCGATTATTTCTTTTTCTTCGTTCCTTACAAAAATCACCTTTATATGCAGCAAATCCTATTAATACTGCTAAGACACCTAAAAGAACAGCTAGAACTACGTAAGATCCCATGCCTTTCTTTGATTGTTGAGCTGCGGATGCATCAGCTGTCTCTGTCAAATCATCAACTGGTTCTGCTTTAACTTGTCCAATTTTAGAGTTCTCAAGAAGCGATTTTTGCTCTCCTGTATCTTTCTCTTTATCAACTGTACTAACAACTATTGGCACAATTATTTCAGTGTCAGGTAAAGAAGACTTAATTGCGGGTTCTTCTGTTGATGCTTTGATAAATTGTTCTTCTTCCAAATCTATATCTTCAGTTGTAGAACTTGGTGTAGCTGCTGTTGTTCCCCAAAATAAGGAGAAAAATGTATCAATAATTCCTTCAGATTCAGTTGTTGATGTTGTCGATCCATTGATGTTTTCTTGATTAATACGAGTTTGTATTGGATCTTCATCCCAGGAAATATGAGAAATATGAACTCCAGACCCTTCAATTCCTGATCCTTCTCCAATCCATGCATCGTCAATATCATCATCTCCAGATCCTTCATTAGTCCACACAGGTGTATCTGTTTTTTTAATTTCTGTAGAAGACTCTAGAACACTAACTGATATGGGTGTTGTAGCTTCAGTTGATTTAGTAATGGAAGAAGTCACTGTGTGCTTATCGTTCTCTTCAGAAAAGAAAATTCCGTCATCAGCTGATGAAGTTGATCCAGGGGTCAATGGAATTTCAATTGGGATTGTTGTACTATCAACTTTTGGAAACTCTGTTGATTGTTCATTATCATTTTCATCAGGAATATCATCAACTTCAAGCTCATCAAATGCATCTCCTGAACCTTCTCCAGAACCTTCTGATATTTCAGGTAATGGTTGATCCATCTGCATACCATCCTCATCATAAAGCTCATCAACCATACAGACCCTTTGAATTTCAGGTTCTATCAATAACTGCCCTTTAATACTTGAAGGTTCTGAACATTTTGTTTCCTTCGAAATTACAACTTTTCTTTTCATTAAAACATCTCTTAATTTCAAAGCTTTGCAATTACAGAGAAGAGGATTATCCGATAAATCCAATACTTTGAAATCTTTAAAATGAGCCAGATCATCAGGAATTCGTTCCAATGAATTTCTACTCAAATTTAATACTTGAAGATGTTTTAACTCCATCAAGACACCAGATCCTAAGTAGGTCAGCTGATTGTTGGAAAGATCAAGCGAGCGTAGACTCCGGAGATGATGAAAACATCCTGCCTCAACTTTCTTTAACTTTCCATTAGACAAGTCCAGGTGTCTTAAATTGGTTAAATTACCAAAATTTTCAGCAGACAAATGTTTACCAACCGCAGATACCTTAAGACTCTTCAGTTGATGTGTATCGATCGTTTTAATGTCCTCGAGGTAATTACACCTGGCCAAGGTGCCATTTTTTCGTACATTGCAGAGTCCATTACTAGGCCTTGCTTCACTTAATAGGAGCACAAGTGTCAAGAAGAAAACCAGAGATGAATGTGCCACTGTCAATTCCATTTTTATTCTCTGATAGCCTTGATGTGCTGTTTTTGCACGTCTTATCGTTCGATCTGAAATGATAAAAACATATTAGAAATCGCGATAACATTAATTATTGGAAACGATAAGAATAGAAATCATTAATCAAATAATTCTCACTGAAAATGATATAGGTGTGATTGATTAAATGGCTTTTAACTAAATTATAAAAACGAAGGAAAATTTCTTATTATTTTAAATTTAAAAATCATGCAAATATTTCATTTAATAAATCTATTCAAACTAGATAATTATGAATTACCCATAGAGAATTGGAATAACAAATATCAACTTCTTTTAATTCATGAGTGGAATTCAAAGTCGATTGATGATTTCTAAATGATTAATACCGATACGAGGTAAATTGAATCTAAGAATCAATGATTGATGAGAATTATATAAAAAATATATTTGTGAAATCAGTTATTGACTCAAACCTTTAGAATTAATTATCAAACAGAAGATATTTAGTACGATGAGCTGTCACGTAATCCCATTAATCATATGATATAATTTTCTTGTGGAGGAAATATCTAACAGAATCGTTTTCACAAACACAAACGACCATTTTTTTACTCCTAAATATACTATAAAGATCAAGAACTATTCTAAATTATTTTATTGATAAATGTTTAGTATGATGCTTATCACTAACGAACATTGATAACAGTCAATTGAAATTGTAGTCAACAGTCACAATCTCAAGTGTTCAATGCATTTTTAAGAAAGATAAAATGGCTGAATATTCTACGTATTCGTAAGAAATTAATTATGAAGAAATGAAAAGGTGAAATTAGACCAATCAAAAGTATATTATGGAGTAGCAACAACAGATAAAAGAACGGATCAAAATGAAGGCTTAAAATTATTTGAATTAAATAATTCATTCAAGTAAATTCTTCTTTTCATATTATAAGTTGGTTATTTTTTTATTTAAAATAAATTAATAATAAATTGTTTATAAATAATTTATTTAGAATTAATTATATTGCTTAGGCGATAAAAGAAATATCAGTACTTTATTATTTAAATGACGGGGAAAAAATTATAAGGCAAAAAACAAACAAAGATCGTATAAAGTTTATCATCAAGTGCAAAGTAATAATTAAACTTTAGCTACTATTGTCATATTCTAGAATCTTTTTATTGCGAACTAACAAAAAATTAATGTAAAACAAGATAAAAGTAATTCTTTATCTGATCAAAAGATCTTCAAACTGAACTTTAAATCGAAGTATGTAGGTGGGAAAATTTCGTGAATATTAATAAAAAAATTCAATTAAAACTGTTTCTTTTTTATTTTTCCGAATGTGAGCGGTGTCTAAAAAGAAAAATAAAATGTCACAAGCTATAGAAATAAATTGTAAAGAGTTAGAAGATACTTTTTTAAAAGGAAAACCATATTCCATTTAGAAAACCTATGTATACTAGTTCCACCTATATTGAGGTTCCACATTATTTACATTGCATTAACATACGTATGACAAAAAGTCAATAGAAATTCTTGAACACAAAAGCGTATAGTCTGTATGACATGACGTTGAGAATTAAAAAAAAAAGTCATAGATAATATGAAAAGAAGAACATCTAAGAAAGAAGAGGGGGTGATATGAACAAGTAATACAAGTATAATGTGAGATAGCTGATCACGTTTTCATTTTACTATGTTCAGATAATGCAAGAAGACTTGATAGTCTTGTTTTTACTAAATCTCTATTACATCGAAACATATAGCAGCATTGTGCTAAGAATTGAATCTTTTTATTGAATAAATCGACAAGATAATTACAAGACAGTTCATCGTAAAAATAAGAAAAGTGATGATTACACTTGTTTGTTTTACTAGTTCTAAGGATTATATGATTGACTTTTATATTAAGAATTTATATGGAAAAAAACTAAAGCATGTAGAAGTGCAAAGAGATGCGAAGATATACATTGCGGTATCCTATATACTGCACGTATATCCGATTACGCATATCGCGGACGAACAGGCCGCTTTTGACTTGAAAGTCGAAAGTGGTTTGGCCTCTAGTGTCCTCGTAAAACATCACGCAATAACATTTTTATATTTGCAAAACTTTACTTCCATATTTGAAGAATTATTCCAACAATTATTACTCAAAAGTCCAACTGATCCAATCATCAGAAATACCGATAACTATCGCACATCATTACCGATAATAAAATAATTTAACGGACGATTTATAAAATATTATAATTAATAATTGATGTTAATTTATTACAGCTAATACATGAGAAGATTATCGATTTTAATATAAACTGTTTGTTGTTTTGAAGAAAAAAAAACTGACGAATCATTCAATGATTTTTTTTATTATCAATTTTCTGTATTGCTGTTATGATAAATTAATTGAAAATGTCATTTTATTTCATAATTAATTTTTTTCAGAGACTATTTTATAATTGCGATTCTTTAAGTAATTATTATTTTATTATTATCACATGAATTAATATTTAACCATTGACGAATTATTTTTTTAGTTTAATATTTAAACATAAATATAGATCGATTATAATCAGAAAATAATAATTATTATAAATAAATTCAATAACTAAAGTAATAAAAATTAATTAATCCAAACCATCATTGAATTTGCATCATTTTTCTTGTATTCATCAATGATATAATAAATTTATTTACTCTTCATTATTCAACTATCTGTCAAGCAAAATCAAAAGTCATAATCTACAAGAAGTCTTTATAAAAGATATAAATAATAAATCTAAAGATTAAAAAAAAAAATCAACTCACTAGTCATTCAAATCGAAACAGAGACTTTGACGGAACAGCAACTCGTCTTCGGCGACATCTGAAACAGATGAACACTTATTATCATTTCAACTAGTCGGCTTATAAAATATTTCTATTACGACTCCACCTCTCTTCAAACCCATTAGAGTGCATTTTAGACAGAGAAAAAAATGTTGAAAAAAACGTGTGCATATGACGGTCGAATGACAATTGGGAAGAACTCGTTTAAGACAGGACAATGGATCGAAGTCAGAGGACGATGTTTCACGCGCTCGCTTTTTATCCACCAAGGCTATTTGTGTGGGATAAAATTAACGGAACTTTCTACCTCGTATCGTGGTCCAATTCACTACGCACGTAGGTCATCATCCAAGTTTCTCTATACATAACATCATTATTAATGTCGTTATCGTTAATGTAATCCGACGTTCACATTATTTTCTATCATAACCCTAAGCTATAATAGATAGAATCTAGTCATCTTATTACAATTTTTTTTCTTTTATATTTTATCAAAATATCAAGCATAATTATTAATTGCAAAATTATACAATGACAATTACTTTGACATTATTAAATTTTATTCTCAACCACTGTATATTGTAATTATAAAATTATTTCAAACATGTCATTTATTATTGCTTACTTACTCAGATACTTCATTAAAGCATTCTGTACTTGGAAATATTATTCACTCTTCGTCTCATTTATTATCATTTTTAATCTTTATTTTTATCATTCACAATTTTCGTTTTTATTTGTATAATTTTTAATGTGGTTTCAATAGTTTGAATTTATGCTAATAATAATAATAATAAAACTGTAGATTATTTAGAAACAGTAATTTGTATCACAGGAATATTATAATAAAGATAAATAAAATAAAAAATTTATTGGAAATATAAACTTATCATTATTATAATTTGGATAATAGTTATCATCATTATGATTATACTAACAATTGATCGAACTTGGGGATACAAGTTTACCAAGTAGAGACTTCCTTAAAAAAATCTAATGCAAAATTATGGACATATATGATCTACTATTATGATTGTTATTGTCTTCCTCATAGAATACTTGTATTGTGCAAAATGAACGATTATAAATAAGATGAGATAAAAAAAAACGAAAAACATTGAATACAAAATAAGAGATAAGCAATAGCTTTTATTTAACATATATCGTTTGGGATCCAGCCTGAAACATCATATGTGTAAATGCATTCTGTGTTACGTATAATCAGTAAGTATAAAGAGGCCATATGGACTTCAACTCTCGCTACCTCGTGGGTTGGAATCTTGGAAAGTTGATATTATACATAAAAAAAAAAAATACCTGGCCTACCCGATCTACATAAAAGATATATTTGTTATCTTTTGTTTAAAAAAAATAAAATAAAGAGCGAAATATATAAATAAATAAATTTTCAAATAAATAGAATTAATTTACTGAGGAGTGAATTTATATTCTTCAACTCGTTCGTTAATTTTAATCGACCACTAGTATCAACAAGTACATTTCACAATTGATGTACGATCAGAGTAAAACATCTCAAGTAAGTATGTATTTTGATTTTTAAAAAACTCAACGATGTGTAAATGTATATATTGACATGTTCATAAATCTTTCATGACCAGTAGTAATTTAACTTACTACGAAAAATAGAATATGTACTTTTAAATGAAATTCATCGAATTCTTTGGCGTTGAGGTAACATAAAAAGTACCATATGTTCAATGCAAATGAAATAGAACTTGGTACATTTACGTTAACTGATGATTATGTAATCGTTTTCTTATCGCGCGTTGCATGTATCAGTTTTTTTTAGACACTCAATCGTATAAAATATTTCCCACGTTTTTTGATTACAAAAAATTACTGATACAAAAAAGTTTGGTGTTACTACATGAAAAAAAGGCTACTTGGTGATAAGTGAAAATTTTTATAACATTGATGGCTTTGGTGCAGTATATGATTTGTAAATAATTTTTTTACGTGTATTAATTTATATAAATTAAACTTTTATAATGTGTCAATTGACTCTGGGAATTTATGAATATTTACTAGATTCAAATGATTTTTTTCCATAACATTACAGTATGTCTTTTGTTGATTAGTCATTAAAATAATTTCTGAGAAATCGATGTATCATTCAACAAATGAAATGTTTTTAAAATTATTCATAAATAAATGTATGTTTCTTGGGTAGTATTTAATAATACTTGTTAGTAAAAAAGAACCTTTCAACAATTTGAAATGTCTCTTATTCATTAAGAACAAAATATGATGAAAAAAAAAAATTATTCATCAACCCGAGACTAAATTTAAAGTTCAGTTTCAACTTCAAAATCTTCAATTCCTTTGATATTTCAATTACCACCTATGATTTAATTCCATTTTGAGAATCATTAACTTCATTGAAGATTACGATGTCTTAAACTGATCTAAAAATCTTATTTTGGTCATCAATGTCATCATAAATTTTTAAAACATTATTTGTACGGCATTGATACATTTTTGAGGTTCAAAATAAATTTAATAAGATCCATTTTAAGCCTCAACTTTGTTAAAGCGTCGAAACAACAAAATTGAAGTAAAAAATGGGCTTATATTATATGTATGATAATATACCTGTAATACAAATTTCAACTTCGAAATTGTAACTGAAGATTTTAAAGTTAAAAAAATATTTTAAATTCTGTCTCGGGAAATTTTCTGTTAAATTGTGTTTATGAACTTTAGACATAATTTGTCCCATCTTTTCGATATATGATATTTGAAAATCAGTTGAAAAATAACAAATTAACAATATGCATGAAGAATTAATTTTTTAAATTTACCCGTTTTGGAGCTATTAACAGTTTACTGAGAACAATAAACTCTCAATTTGTCTACCAGAGCCTTACGTTACATAGATTTGCTACTGTCTTTATATCAATTTCTGATTTGAATAGACTCATTTCATTCAACGAAATACACAAATTAATTTTCTTTGAATCACTTCTTAGTGGCTATTTGATAATATCAATCTCCATATGTTTAGATAAACCAACTGGGAAAATGTTATAGAAATATTTCAAAATAACTCGAGCATTAAAGAACATGAAAAACACAAGGTTCAATAGTTCAGTAGGGTGGGAAATATTTTGAAGTATGTCTAAAACTTTTCCTCGGAACGATCCAATTTCAATGATTTTATTTTTAAAATACTTGATAAATCAAAAATTATTCTTGTATAATCTTCTGACATTAGTAAATGAATGAGCTTTTTTATCACGTTTTGGAGCTTTAAAAAAACATATCTCGAAAAATATTAACAGGCTGCCTATCAAAATCGTTATTAATTTGTGAATAACTCTCTTTCAAATAAAAAGCTTCTTATTTAAAGACTTTATCATGAATAATTAATTAGAAATTAGTATAAAACTAAATCAGTATTTACTAAACAATAATACCCCATTCATAACATGAGTAAATCTAATTGAAACTCTTTATTAAAAAAATTTTTAGGAATTTTAAAGAATTATAAATACAATATATTCAATGTACATAATTCTGTCTACTTAATAAAATTCCTAAACAAAAACTATAGAAAATATTTTCATGCAACTAACTTCACCGTTACTTTACTTGGTAAATAAATTCAATCTAATCATTGAAATAATGATTGAAAATTTCCAATATTACATTTTATAGTTTATTATCTTTGAAAAATAGTTTTTACATTAAAAAAAAGTTTTCACAATTTTTTATAGCCATCACATAAAGCATTACCGGTATAATGGTGTATCATAGCTAAGAAAGAGTTCACTAACAACGATGTCAAGATGAAAATATACGAGGGTCAGAGAGCATCGGTACCTCGGACTATCAACATTAGTAATCACCAATGACTGATACAACCAACATGGACATTTATATTAAATTCTTTGACATCCTCCTCTTATATTACACTAAGATACTTCTTATGCATGATTTTTAGCTACTACCCAATTAAAAGATCTGTATAGTCAATGCACGTACACACACGTTGATTCAACTCCAGCACGTGATTAGTTTTTATTAAATATTTTTTCATTAAATTTTCTGCAATCAAAAGTAATTATAAAATTAAATCAAATAGATACAATATAAAGATTAAAAATGTTAATGAAAACGATTTCTTGTTGATTTGAGATATATTCCAAGATAATAGATTACAATAATTATTCATTTAAGATATTTATTATATGTAATGTGCAGATAATGTTAATACATAGTTCGAACTCAATATGTTTCAGTTACTAAGTATCTTATGATTTTTGCAACTCATGTTACTGTGACTCGTGTCAAGTTAATGATAAGACATGATGTGATTTTTTTTTAAATTCTTATGAGTATCTGACACTCTGTGGATTAACACACACGTCGATCTCATAGTCTTGGCATATCGCCGATCGATTTTTCCCCCTCAATGAATTCCATGCGTGAGTTCAAAGTCCCCGTATATAACTATCGTACCGGATGTGATGTTCGAGAGAATGTTTTCGGTCGATTGAAAATGAATATTCTGCGGTTTTTATTGAGAAAGAGTTCTAGGGAATCATACAAATGACTGGAGTTAATATTCGCCGTATACATGCATATACATAATGCCATACACCAGTTTCAACTCCAACTGAGGCTAAGACTTTTATGTTTTCTTCATGTCGAAGACGAAAGACATTTTTACATCGAAATTTTGGATAAAAAAAGTAAAAAATACTAAATAATCAATTTAAAAATGTCTTTCAAATTTATTAAAAACCTTTATTAGAAACAATTTGAGGAATTTTCATTAATTGTATCAGTTTTTAAAAAAATGTGTTTCTAATAAATTAATTATTTGCATTGTCAAAAACTTTTTTAAAATTATTATATTGATTCAATTGCAATGATTTAATAATAAATAAATATTTAGTTCAATTCAAGGTGATTTTGAATTTTATTCAATGAATGAAAAATATAGTTTTAATACTGGTTTCATTCTAAAAATACCAACTACTTAAAAATTAACATCAACCATTTATTTATAATTCAAAAACTTATAAAAAGCATAAAACAAAGCTAAAATAGAATTAATCTCTCTGAAAAAAAGTATTATTCTACAAATGTAAATGAAAATATAGGGATTTTAGAAAAAAATGGCAAGTAAATCTGAATGACCTCTTTCCTGATTCTCCAAATAAAATTTTTCGACTTATCAGGTTATTGGCAAAGATTACGTCATTATTCACACATACAAATAGTAGTATATATATAAGGAAAGATTGGAACAAGGCCAGAGCGACTCAACATCAAAATTTTAATTATCATGATGCGCTTTGCATAAATATTAAATAAGAAAAATATGCTCGAAGGTAGTTCTTAACGTGCACGCCAACGATGACAGGAGGTAAAGGAGGGACTACGAGGATTTATAATGTTAGTTGTAGTGTGGTCGTTCTTGCGATTAGCCTGTTGCGTAATTTTATAAGCCGGTGTCCGTGTCGTCGAGTTTACATGCGTCTTTGTTGGTACGAGGGCAGACGCGCGCGAGAGTAGTCTCTGATAGCACGCAAAAATGTATAAAGTATGATACACACATAATATTATTTTATTTTTTAATCATGTGTACCCGTTAGACACTAATATAATCTTATCTTTAAACTTCGTCAACTAATGAATTTATTTTAAAACTCCAGGTATGATTAATAGCTGCAGTATAAAAGCATCGGTATCATTATAAGTTGCAACGCTTGGTAATAAAATAAAATTTGTAATCATAGTAATGAAACATAAACAGAAGCGTTTTATTTATGTATTCATGTATGCTCCAAAATTTATCTTTTTATTACCACCGTTTACTCTTTATACAGGGTCATTAAAATTTTTTCGTTTCTTCATTATCATTTTTACTTATTCGATTCATTATATACCAATCTTATGATTACTTAATTCTACTATTAGATGAATGAAATGATCAAATGCTTCAAAAACTCATGGAAATTTTCACAATTAAGTATTTGTTTATCAAAGATCTATAAAAATTTCAATTCAGTAGTGTAATTTCATTAATATTTGTTAGATAAATTTTTTCATGACAGTTTTGTCAAATTAAATATTACTTTATCGGATTGATCAATGAAAAATTGATGAAGTAACTAGAAATTTACATTATTAGATAACATTAAATAACCATTAAAAATTTCAACGCCTACTCAAAAAACCTGTCTATTTAAATTAATATTTGAAATTACATGTTTTTTAAATATATAATTTTTTTTTTTTTTGAAACTTTTTCTCATTATTAAAACATTGAGGAAAATTTAAGGGTAATTTCACTCAAAAATATGACATATATTTAAATATTGTTTTTATGAAAAATTTAAACAAATTAGAATTAAGATAAAATTTATTAATGTTAAATTAGACATATTATGTGTTGAGTTAATTAAAATAATCGATCGTAAGTTTTGAATTTATTTTTAGTTTACGATTCATCATAGTAATTTTTACCTTAAGTTTCTCTTTATACTCATAAGTTAGATTTTAATTTAAAATAAAAAAATCGACATAAATCCATATAAAATTTGATTTATAGTTACATCCATTTTAGAAACAGCTTTTTAAAACAAATGACATCAAGAAATGTATTTAAATGAATAACAAGATTAAAAAAAAGTTTGCTAGCTGATAAGTTATTTGGTAAATATTACAAAACTATGTAAATAGAGTTGTCTATACAACCAAAAATCGTCAGCTGAAGCAATTTATTAATAATAAAAATAAAAATGTCATTGACTCAATGTCAAATGGAGTTAACATATAGCTACCTCCGTACATCACTTATTTAATATTCAATAATATTTAAGTAATCCATATTCACAAGGAAAAAAATAGTGTCAGTATCGTTTATAAAAGTATTAGTTCACCTTTCGGCTCAAATAACTACTCAATTGTTCATTGTTAATCAATTTCTGATGCAACAATAAAATTTTTATAACACTAGCAGTGGACTTTATGTCATTAATTATCTTTTCAACTTTATACATAATTTAAAAATCAATGAATCATACCTGTTTTTTGGAAGATTCTAAAAATTTTAATTTAATACAAAAAATGGTGCCAATTATTTTATTGTAATAACGAAATATAAAACAGGAACAATTATTTATGCATTCACTTAAGCTAAAAAAATGTTGTTTTTTATGTCATCATTCAGTGAGTAATTTTTTAGCAAAGGCCATTGAACAGAGAGAATACCGAGCAAGCGAATGAAATGTTTTACCTTTTATGGTTCAAGAATACAAGTGGTAATTCCGTTATTTTTACCGGTACAAATTTTACGGATTAATGAATTATTGTTGGCAAATTACAAGTATTTCACTACATAAACTTTAATAAAATATATAAAACAACTTGTCACTTTCCAATCATTATGATACTACTCGTAATATGATGCAACAGAATTTACCAAGAACACAAGAAATATGAGAGTTAATTTTATTTTAAAGTACTAATAAGATGGACACATATGTAAATACAACTCTGGTTTAAATAAAAATCATTCAAATTTACCAACATCTCTTTTTTTATTTTAAATGTCTGAGGATGATTTCTAAGAATGTCTACGTCTAATTATAGAAAAGAAAAGCTTTCATGGTTGACATCTGTTAAGTGATTTTCCGGATTCTTTCAAGAAGTATCCACTTGAAAGAAAACTTTTTTATTTTTTGTTAGTTTTTGAAAAAATTTTATGACGAAAAGAAAGGTGGAAAAAAATATTCACCAGGATGATGGCTAGGCGTGGGAAATCCTGTTGGCTGGACGAGTCATTGGTCAGTGTGGTGTATCATAAAAGAAAAAGAAAACGCATGAAGAAACGTCTCTCGTTCTCGCCTTGAGTCTTCTCTTGTACCGGAATCACGATATATAATATTATGAGAGCAAGTGAAGAAGAGGAAGACGATGGAGTAGTACTACCTACAGGGAGAAGCTGTTAAAAAAAGTTATAGGTAAACTTGTGATCATTCGAACACACAAGGAGTCAAGAGATGCAATTTCTCTTCCATTAATCTTCAATTGTGAAACTCAATCAAAAAATTACTGATACTCATAGCTTTAATATCATGTTCTTGTAAATTACTTATATGTCAACGTACTAATCAACATTACATGACAGAGAAAATTGAATCTTTAAAAAATTAATATCTCTACAGTACTAGATGATGAGTGTAACACTTTTTTAATTAAAAATTAATAAATAAGTTATGCTCGGTATCTTATTAATTAATTTTATTTTCATTAATTAATTTTATTTATGAATCTCATTGAGATTAACTTAATTTTTAATTAAAAATTATAATTTAGATTAGAAATGTCATAATACCGTCAATAAACTCGAAAAAAAATTTAATTTTTTCTCATTTTTATGATGCATCATTTTATTTCAAAAAAAGATGATTTTTTTTATAATGTACTTTTTGCAACTTTTTCCCTACGTAATAAAGGAACATTGGACTCATTAACGTGCGATAATACACAATGATGAAATTAAAAAATCGTCAGTTTGTATCATAGAACACGAACGGAAGCAAACTCAAGGCCTTGACCTGCTCGCACGTTTCTTTAACTCCACTTAGAGTCCTGCTGATGTACAATTATAACGATAAGTGAAAGTGGACGTCACTGATGATGTGATGTAAGTGAAAAAAAAAAAAAAAATGAAACACACTTAATCTTACCTCAATTTCATTCGGCACAAAAATTCACGGATTTAGAAAATAAATAAACTCAACAAAATAAAAATAAAGTAATTAATTGTTCTCCAATAAAAATAAGTTTGTTCATTCACGTTTTCACTATTCGTTTTCCACTTCTTCCTCTTCTGGTTTCAGCACACGTGACAACTGGGTACGAATGCTATTACCGGAAGCACGCGTTAGCGCGACTTCTCTCCCCGTATGAATCGGTAAAGATCGATTGAAAATCGAAGAAGCGATAATATCTATCGCGTAGCAAGTCCAAGTAAGAACTGGCAGAGCTACGAGTGTAACTCACCACCGTGCACAGTGAGTACGTGTGTATTAGTCCAATCGTTTCTCTTTCTCGAACGTCCAACAATCTCTCACTCCTCAGCTGCGGCTGAACATGCTTGAAACGTCCTCCTGCTTTTACCCCACTCATTCGTTTAACTTCTCTCTCGTTCCCACTTACATTCACGCGTAATTCGCCCCTACTTTCTGTCTCTGACACTGAGCAGAGGTCCCGCGAGACCTAGGTGTGTAATCGTCTCCTGTATATTATAAAAGACATCAGCGAGAAATATGCACGAGAGCTGACAGAGATCCCACATCGTCAACTAGCCAATCAATTCAAGGAAGTATACTCATTGACAAAATGATTCGTTTATAGTTCATCATCGTATTGTATTGCACTGTTTAAATTAAAATTCATTCTAAAATTTATTAACTACTAAAAATAACATCATTTGTACTTGATTTACTCTTTAAATTCTAATTGAAACCAATTATTCTTAAATCTTAAATTACTGTTTAAAAAGGATCTAGAAGAATAGTTTTAACAATTATATAATATACCGATTTTTGAAAATCTACATTTATTACATAATTAATGTATAATAAAAAAATATTTCACTTATTTCTAAATTGAAAAATTATGCATTAAAGAATAGAAAGATACAAGTTACATAACTTATTTGAAAATAATCAACTTTTGTTTACAATTAGTAATTTAGGTTAACTATTGTTGATAGTGACTGGATAATAATATTTTCTGAATAATTGTCAATAAATGATTTAATTAATTATATCAGTATGTAATTAAAGGTCGAATAGATCAGTGATTGATTCTTGTTATGAAAAGTTTAATAGGATGAAATAAAATATTTAGTTTGTCGTGGCGTGTTTACATCAGTTGAATACCATCGTTCGTTTTTTTAATCTTTCATATCTATATATAAAATAGTTATAGATACCTAGAACCTAGAATCTGGACCCAAACCAACATTCTATGCCCTTACTCCAATCTTCTAATTATCCAAGGTCGTGTTTACGTAGATAAATGAAACTAGAGCTTCAAAAGTCCACCGACTAATTTTTAAATTTATTAGTTGATTATATTGAAAATACAAAATTATTTAATAAATATTTCTTAAAAATAATTTTATTTTCATTTTCATTGACAAATTTAAATTTCATTGAAACAAATAAATATTTATTTTTGATTCTCTAAACATAAAAAGTGTTTTCAAAAATATGAATTTATCATTGTTAAGCATTAACAATACCTTTACAGTTACAAAATTCTTTATTCAATGCACACATCATGATAAAACTTTATAATTAATTGTCTTCTCATTTAACTGCATTTTAATATCTTCAAAAACATCATCTAAATTTACACAACAAAGAAGTAAACATTCTCTTGATGAAAAAAATAAATAAAACATCAAAGAGTAAACTAAGGAAAATAAAGTTAAAATTCTTCCAAGAATGTGAATCATGGTCTGCCTTTAGGAGCTCATCAGGAGTCATAGTAGACTGTAGACTTTACAGATAGATGAAATACAAGACATTAAGAGTTGCGGCATAAAATAAGCCACAGAGGAGACACGCTTATTAGTTCCGATTTATCGTTTTTTCGCATCATGACGACACGAGAATTAAAGTGGCGGCCGGATTATTCGGTAGATTGTGAACACAGTGAATCGATGGACACATTGTCAAAGAGGTCTCTTGTTATCTATGTAGATAGATGTTGAAGATTTTTTGACCTAAAAAGCTCGGTTGCTTAACGCCCGCGCCCAGAGTATGGCGACAGCGCCGGCTAACGTAGCTGACATAGAGAACCTCCGCACGTGCAGTTATATTATATGTACACACAACTTGACTAGCTATCATTTGGTCTCAGAATAACACTCATGAAGGGTCGACCAGTCGTGACCAATAAAAATTAATCTAGTTCAACGACTGCACCAACAATTGCGGCTTTAAATTAATTTTAAAACGATCATCGAACTAGACTATGAGTCAATCAAATAATTACCATTCAATAACTGTAGATAGTACACGATACATTTTCTCCTTAAAACCACTTTCTTGTCTCACTTACTTTATTTTAAATCTCAAAAACCTGTTTTTCATACTTTACTTTTATCAATTGACCCGAGAAATAATTATTTTTCTTCATTAAACTAAAAAAATAGTTGTCAACTTTTCACATTTTATTACTTTTTTATCACACTTATTGCCAGATTATTTTATAACAAATCCATACTATGTACGGAATTTGACTTTATCATTTTACTTATTCAATAAATATAGAATCAATATTGATTTTATTCAAGATTAAGGGATTATTGATTAAATTCCAAGTAAATATTTATTTATAATCCTGCAAAATGTTAATTTAATAATTGCTCGTTAAAAATGATTTGCTAAAAATCATAAAGAAATAACAAATAAATCAAACCATTGTGTAAATGAATAATTCATTAATTATTGAAATAAACAATTCATGAGAATGAGAAATATCAACATCTGTCACCTGCATTGTATTTAATGATGTATATATTCTTCCTAAGATTTCATTTATGCATTCTTTAAGTATTAAAATCGATAAAGAACTTATATATATATATATATATATATATATATATATATATATATATGTAGTTAGAGAAAAAGACTAAGTCAAGCGGAAAAGAAAACTACAGGAGGTTGTAGCAAACCCACTCGTCTTCAGAACTAGCTAATGCATTACGAATAAATTATAAGAAAAGGATAATAGGAATAATTGCAGCAATAAACGGGGCGTTTTAAAGAAAGGTGTCGTGATCTAAGCACTTGAGGTAGGCTATTTACAATATATTAATATTGTGCATAATGATAATGATATGTATCCAGTTAATGCACTCTATCTAGACTACCTAGCGTGTTCACTGTTGAAGAATAAACGAGTATAGAGTCCTCAAGCGATTGGAAATTATTGCCCGATCATTGCTGATTACCCCTTAGATCTTTTCAATCTTTATCCTTGGATATTATACCATCAATTGATGGCTTCTGAAACATCATTTTGAACTACTAGTTTAGATTATCATCAATATCATTAAAAATTAATTTTCAAAACATTCCTTTATGCACATAATAACATTTTTTTCTTTATGATGACAAAATAGGTAGGAAATGGTTTTATGATTGAACTAAGTTGAAGAAAATAACTGATTCTTTGATTAAGTTTTACAATATTGCCATAACTACATTCGATGTATAGAGTGCATTTTTTGATAAAGAAAAAATATTCTTTCGAGAGCGTCAAAGCAAAAAAATGAGCACTTGAAATAAATTATTTATATTATTATTATCAACAGATAAATATGGAATCTTAATACTTAGATAATTTAAAAAATATACTTCAAACTGATTAAAAAGATGGTAATTGGTTTTAATTTATATTGAATAACTAAATAGTTGTAATTGGAGAAGTTTTGGTATAAATAATTTTTAAAAAATGGATCAAATGTTTGAATAAATAATTAACAACGTCATGATGATCGATACTTATCGACGATAAATAAAGCTCCAACTTAAATCTATTTTAAAAATCCTTTCACATATTAAAAAACGTTTTTGTAGGTTAAAATATTTATTGAAAATAAAAAAGACATATTTATTTCATTACAACATAAGATAAATAGTAAATATTTGAATATAAACATGAACTAATAATTAAATAATATGTTTAATTGACAACTTTCTAATTAATAAACCATTGTTGATGCAACAGATTTTTTATTTTTTTAATTAGATAATTAATTAGTAAAAAAATTAAATAAATTTTGAAAGTTTTTTGAAATCCAATGTATGTAAAAGTTCAAATTAAAATTACTATTTAAAAGAAGGCTGAATATGATTTGGTCTATCCTAATTACCAACTTTCCATTTCGTACTCCTGAACATTAAATACCAGTCTACTTATCAAATATTCTAATTATCAAGTTATTTGTAATTAAAAAAAAAAACTAATTCAATAAAAACTTAATTAGATCTTCATAACGTAACTATCTATCGAATGAGTCCAAGTCGAAATTAATATTTTTATTTGTTCACAAGATACTCAAGACGAAAAAAAATTCTCTTACACAAACACATTCTTTTTAAAAACAATGGATTAGGACTTGAGGAAACTCGAAACGAGAAGGATATCAGAGTTTCTCATTCAAACAATTACACTCATTACAATAACTTTGAAATAAGAAATTAATAGATATGTGAGTATTAAAATATTTTATAGCAAAAATAAATTTATCTTTAAAAGTCGTTCGATTGTAAAAGATAGTGTATCATTTAAAATTGATAGAAAATAAGATAAATATCAAAAGTAGAAAATAATGAACTAATAACTGCAATAAAACGAGTATGTAGATGAATTGGCAGGGCCCCTGATAGGACAAAAGAGTTGAATAGCAAGTCCATGTCACCTTTGGCCTTTGATACAAGTCTTATCGCGTAGCTGGACTCTGATAGCTGGTAACTTTATATTACAAGCAGTCCAGTAGTTGATGGCAAATTGTGCGGATGCGTGCAATTGCAGGAATCGCCCGTTTGCAACTGCATCCATAGATTAACCTGCACTTACATCAAATATGACAGTCAAATTAATCAAGCGACTCTCTGTAACGTGGTTAACTCAATACAGAGTCCCGGAGTGTCTCTTACCTCCCCTGCAGTCACGCCTTCTTTTGTCACGGGTACACAACAACACTGGAACCTCCTAGGTCAGTTCTCATGCTACACATGACATTGTATATATTTAGAAATAAAAACGATCCATTCAAGTATTATTTAGCTAAATTGTATTTATGAGGATACTCAGTTGTATGACTTTTTAACTACGTATATGTAATCTCGACATCCTTTTCTTGGTTTATTTTTTTTCTTTTTCTTCCAGAATAATATTCATTTAATCCAATAGCATATTAGTAATAGATACTGGTGATTAATTGTTTTAGAGGTCGATGAAAAATCCTGAATGAGGTGATGAATATTTATTATAATTGACAGCTGGTGGATTGGAGTAAATTGAATAAGCTTCAATATTATGGGTCAATTTTTTAACTAGAGCTTTTATTAAAATCAATGTGCAAAACTTGTTAAATGTATTACTTGAAAAGACTAAGAAAATGGATTAATTGAATATTTTATTCTTCACTTGTATATCAAGAGAATCATGAATTTTTTGATATTTTTCATAAATTTATATTCTATAATGAATGAGGTGAATATTTCAATTTAAATAAAAGAATTTTTTTTCTATTTACTTAACTGTCAAAAAAATTTTTGTATAGCATCAATATCAATATTAAAATCATTCCAACATCGTTACAAAATAATTTTTTATTGTTACCTTATTTAACAATTAACAATACTTATAGATTGTTTATCGTAACAAAATTCAAAGCGCTATTTTTTTTTGTATTAATTCTTCACAAAAAACTTTACACCACTCGATTAGAGAACTTGTTCAATTTTTAACCACTATTTTCTAGTCAATCATCCGTACGAAAAAATTTCGTGATTCTTAAATGTGTTAATAGAAGAAAGAAGAAAATAATCTGTTAACTATAATCTTTTAAAGATAATTTTTTCACTAACCTAGTCATCATTTGCAAATCTGTGGGATTGGTATGTATTTAAATCTCAAAAAAAAAAAAAACAAAAAAAATTATAGGCATTTCCAATTCATGTATCAAAAAATTTATCATCGGGATTATTTCTTTGATGCTATATATACCGTTAAGTGTATAAAGTGCAAATGAGTTCGAACACACCCTGAAGGTCATCAACTGGAAAATGAGAAGCTAATAAGCTCTATAGTGATGATCATTATGTATGTGAACACTGGCTCGCGCCATTTTACAAAAATTCTCTTAGAGTAAACCATGCAAACCATGCATATCATCAATTAATTATCATTCAATCATAAAGAATTTATCACAAAGTAAGTTTCACTTCATCTCGTGTATTTTCTAGCCAACTTAACAAAAAACCAGAAAATAGTATGACAATCAGAACAAATGAAAATTTTCTTCGATTATTTTCAAATAATAAAAATGCATTTATTTGGATTTTTATTGAAAAAAAATGCTATCACAACATAAAACGAGTATTGTATAATAAAGGAAAAAAAAAACTGAAAGCAAGGTTAATATATTTTATTTATATATAAGGCTCGAAAAGACTTTCATCATCACTTGTATCCACTATATGAGTCAATAGAATATATAAATAATGTATTCAACTGCTTCTTCTTCATTTTCTATTTATTTTTTATTCATTTTATATTCTAAAAGAACAACTCAGTGACAACTTGCTGCAGGAACGCAGAAACAAGTAAAAGGCCAGTCAAATCGTTTAAGGTAACGACAAGGTGCAAGTCTGTTGGCTCGTCTATCCTCTATACCAATCGACGAGATAGTAGTGTCAAGCTGATGGTCATTCTTTCTCTTCACGGTACACTACGACGTGTGTCACTCGGTAATCAAGCCGGAAGACCCACCTCTTTTACCGTTCATCCTCTGTAATGACTTGAAATATCTTTGTTTTTTAGCTTTTGTTTTATTTAGTACTTTACTTACAGAGATTGCTGAAATGATTAAGAGTGGTAAAATTGATAAGAAATACGAGATATCAGGAAGATAAAAAAATGTAACAAACTATGAGCGCTTTAATTAAATTTCATCTTGAGAGATAAAAATTTCGTGAAATGATTATATGAGAGAAATGGTAAATTTATTCTGGTTCTTTAGGAGAAATCAAAATTAATTACTTTTAATTGGAAAATTAATGCAAGCATATAAAGAAAAATATTACTTGATGTCATCTATGATTTTCAGTCTTTGAAAATGAATATGTAAATACATTATTAATATTGATTTATTTCGAAAAAATTAAGTTTTGTTTCGAAAACAAATTTTTAAATACAAGAAAAGAATTGGTCTGAAAAAATCACAGATGAAACTACGATTTTTTAATTAATTTATAATTGTGAGATTTTATTTTCTCCAAAAAATACTTAAAAAAATGTCATTCATGCACACTATTTGTATCGAGAAAAGAAGATACTTTAGCACTTATTATTCATCATCACTATAATCATTGCAATCTGACCTTAGGTTTTATCATAAAAACCATTCAGTAAAAACTTGTAGTTCAATATCGGTCATAAAAAAATTATTAAAATACATTCTTTTAATTTTTCATTTGTCAATGATGACTATAAATTTTCATGAAAACAAAAATAAGAAAAAAGTTTAACAAAAAAAAAAATAAAAATATTTACGACAATAATTGAAGTATTTTTAGAAAATTTACCCTAGATATGAATGTAGTTTTTTTTACGTTCATTATAAATGAAGGCTACTATGTTAACGCCCACGTGTCAACTTCAAGCGATGCACACAGGGAATGTCAAATGATTCGCCTCTTAATTGACCAACTTCCCGGACACGTTGAGTTTCCACGGGGCAATCGTCAAAGTCCGTGGCTGACAATGACATTGCTACATTTATTTGCTATGTATATATACATATATTCATGTACATAATGTATTTAAACTTACTCAGTCGAATATTAAAATTGCCGAGACGAGTATAATACACTCAAGAGCACAAGTCAAATAATTGATTGTCTTCCAATAATATTGGAAGACAATCCCACAGTTATTAATTATTCTTCAAAAATGACCTTGGCACATTTTTTGTCAAACTGGTAATTTTAAAACTAACTTTTATATTTTAATTATACATCAGATATTTTGTAAAACATATTTTCCCCCGACACAATTAAATGAATGTGAAATGATGATGATTTCTCGAATGTCCACACGCGATTCTAGAAGAGACCGTAGCAAAAACTCTCGAGGACTTTGTCTCAATGTTCACTCACCGTTCGTAGTCCAAGATCGTTTTGCACAAAAATTATCGACGTCAGAGTGTGAAAAGAATGTCAGAATGTCGCCGTTGGCGAGGTCGATTTGCAAAACTGTTGATAGAGATTATATTGCGCGAGACAAGAGAAAGAAAAGGAAATAATAAGTGATGAGCTAAATGATCTTTATTTAGTGTATAAAATGTGCCCAATGAAGATTAATAAGTTGTATTATTGACATCTATCAAATCAGCTAGCCACCCAAAGCATTGAATAAAAAGTCAAATGCTTTTCTAATTCTTTGATCCATTTTATATTATTACGCATTAATTATTTTTGTGTTGTATCGTAACGAATTGAAGAATATGATACAAGCTTAGCTATTTAGTCCTATATTTGCTACATAAAACTTGTTATTGATGCACACTCACATTTGAACTAACTCGCAGCAAATGGTATTTTTAAAAGTATGTCCAAAATTTATAGGGCTGTAAAAAATTTTCTGTAAATTCCAATACAGTTTAATTCTTTGAATCAAGAAAATCTCTTTAACTTCATAATAATCTTTTTTTATTTTTCCTCTTTCGACGAATTTTTATAATCTATTACCTTATTTTTGTCATTTTATTGAAAAGAAATGTAAATTATGTAAGGTAAATATTAATAATCTCAAAGTGGTTAAAAAAATAAAGCAACATTATGAATAAAAAAGTAATTACAGTTAAAATTATCTCGCAGTTTTATTTTACTTGTAATTTTCTATATACAAGACAACTCATAAGAGTTTAGTAAGTATATAGATAACAAGTAACATTCAGTGCAAATATAATGAGTTTTATCTTTGATAACTTGACATAGATAGGATACACACATGTGTATCTGTAAAAATAAACTCAATTTTTTATTATCAAAAATCAAACAAATTTCTTGAACCCTACAATAACTCTAGTGAAAGCGCTTTTTCGGTAGACGAAAAATAAAAATTCACTAACGATTCTCATCCATAAGAAATATAATCATTACCAATATTCTTTGTAAAGACTTAATCCTAAACCAAATGCAATGATTCATTAACTATCATTCTATTTACTATGCTGAACAAATTGTAGAGAATCCTTCCGAGTCGATGACTTTATAATCTCTGTGTCAATGACCTAGAAGATTCGATGTAATGGCTATTTATAAAAATTTAAACCACAATTTACTTGCATGTTATTTATCTATTTATCATCCATTTTTACTTGCCAGGTTAAAAAATTGGCTATGACTTATGATCATTTGGTATAGAGATACATATTTACAACTATTTTTTTGTTCACGTAATTTTATCATTATTTTCCTTTTTTACAATATTTTATTCATTATCAAACAACTATTATCATAATAATTACTGATACTAATAATTTAAAAAAACATTTATTGTTATTTTTATATGCCCAATAATTCACAGCTCATATCGAACATTTTATCTGCAGATAATACCACTGGTGATTGTAATTATTAATCCGTTCAATAGATGTCAGAATTTCTTGCAGAAACCATTTTCTTGATACAATTGAATACCTTACGCCGTTTAAATACCTTATGAAGATAATACAGACTAGACCAGTAATCGATAAATTGGTATTATAAAAAATAAATTTATTTGATTGACATAATAAAAATCGTAATAATAAATTAGATTTTACGATAGTAAGTAAAACAATTTTCATTCTCATGGGACGGTTGTTTTTTCTATTTGTAATGTTTGTTACAAAAAAGAATTCAGGAAGTATTTGTAATAAGATAGCGTAAATTTCAATGCCCTCGGATGCCCGTTATTACATTTAATTGTACTAGAAATAAAAGAACGACGTATTAAATAATTCGTAAATACTGACAAGTATATTAACTTCAACTATACAACTACAAGAAAAAATATAAATTCATAACAACCCCCCACATGGCAGACAGTAATAAATTTTCTGAATGAACTCGACAGAAACTGGCAGTTTACCAGATCTTTGACTTAACATAAACGTATAACGAGTCCTCTTCGGATTTTCAACAAGTTCAGTTTAATTTTCGGGTTCTCGCGTTTCGCGACCTCGTTGTGCTATCCTGATCTCTTTAAAGAACCTTCGTAGAATTCTGATCTAACTTCATTTAGTCTTTGGGAAAAATTACGTACCGATCCCGTCATGTTACATTTTTCGAAAAGCTAAACAAAAGTTTTACTGTCTGCTGACTTTAGCTATTTATTTAATCATCTCCAGACTTATCAAGTCAAGTCATCGGTTTTTGTACAATAACGATTATAACTTTATAGCAAAACAATTCGCACGTGCATTTACTTTTATTTATATGATTGATGATTATTAGTTATAACACATGGGATTTGTATTAATTAATCGCATTATTGTAGGGAACGAGAAAAATCAATAGAAAATTGCTGATTCATTAATATAAATATGAAGAAGTATTTAAATATGTTTATTATGACAAAAAACGGAGTTTCAACGATATCGATATCACTCTAGATGCAACATTCACTCTATAAAAAAAAATTTTTTTCATTGAATTAATGAATTTATTCAATTAAAAAATACATTCGTACAATCATTGACATAGCAAAATACCAACAATTTTTAAAGTTTTCTCCATTTCTTTTTACACCAGCAGTAAATCATAATCGCACTATCACTTAACTTAATTGTGAAAACATATTAAAACTAATCGTCTATTTATAATTTTTTCATCATCCTCATACTTTGACCTTTCCACTACATAATTAATTCGAAATTCAAGCATCAATTGTGTTAAAGACATTCACGTGAATAGAAAAATGTCAACTTTATCTAAAAAAATTATAATTCCAACAATAAAATAATAATGAACATTTGAATAAGTAATAAGTAAATTAATAAACATATATTCTTAAAATTTTAAATAAAATCATGGTATATAATTTTTATCGTGTTTAATCCATCAATAAAAAATTGTTAAAATCTTAATAAATACACAGTCTAAAGTTCAATGAGTAAAATTAAATTACCGTTGATCCGATTGACAACTTATCCATTTCATGAAAACGATTTTCACACAATATGAAATGAATATAGAAAAAAAAAAATGATTTAAATGTCGATAAATAAATAATCGAATGATAAAAGAATGTTTAAACAAATATGTAACCAATCAAGATTGTACAATCTCTCAATAGGTGGCAGCATAAACTCGATTACCTGCAGCTACCTGAGAGAATAAAAAACAAATGAAGTAAAGTTCATAATAAAATTTACTTCAAGTCAGATCGGCTACTCAACCGGCGGCCTTTTCTCCCTACTCTCTCTCTCACGAAACTGTGAGTCCCCTTTTTTTTTCTTTCCAGTCACTCGTACACCGTCAGTTCAACGGGGACCCAACTGCACTCGTGACGACCCCACTCTTTCTCGCTACCCATACGATTGTACTACACTTTGAGATTCCTGTGTTTCACAGACTACACGAGCTTATACGGCGACGTGGACAGTACGAATATCGGAGTGTTACAGATTAGATTTTGTTGCGTTATCGGATTAATTAAAGACTTAATATTAGTGCAATATAAGTGCTATTCAGAAATATACTGAGTTATTGGGAAGGCAAATTAAAGAGTGAGTATATGATGAAGTAAAGAGTCAAACTTTCATTTCCTTCTTTCTTTTTTTACCTGGATTCTTCCACTACTTCATGGCGTCAGCCTTATATACTCTTTTATACGACTGTGCTGGAGCAGAGTACTGATTGAGATTCAAAGGTTTTCTAGTTTTATGAGGTCAAGCGTAGGTTTTTATTGGCCATAAATATTTCCAAGTATCATTGAAAAAATTTCATTGTCAATGTATTCTTATATCAATATTATGATTTGTATTGATCAAAAAATTTCATTATTGCATTTTTTATTTTCACATCTTTCAGATTTCTTTCCATTTATTGTTATCTTAAACCTTATCTTTTAATTACATACATCTATTTTTCATTTTGACCAAATTGCTGGAACTTTGTCAACAATAATAATTACTACACGATTAGTTGTCAGCTTATCAATTGTGC
Organism: Chelonus formosanus; assembly: GCA_028641665.1. Classification (NCBI taxonomy): domain Eukaryota; kingdom Metazoa; phylum Arthropoda; class Insecta; order Hymenoptera; family Braconidae; genus Chelonus; species Chelonus formosanus. The sequence goes on along the minus strand of CM054006.1, from coordinate 15,266,165 downwards.
GCATCAAAATTATCATTTATAAACCAACTATTCAGATGCAACGTCCAGCTGTAAATGTGTCAGTCTTTTGATTCCAAAATAAACAAGTGTTTCTTGTATCTTTTATTATTATTAAATAGTTTCAATAGATATTTTTTCCTTCTCTAAACTGTTAAGGTCATCATTATTTTTTTTATTTTTAATCAAGTAAAGCTAAGTTTACTTCTGCTGATATAAAATGCCTGATTATTAAAAAAATAACAAATACTCGACGGGTGGTGGACGAAACTACGCGTAAAGCGACGACTCAACATAAATATTAATGTCTATACCGTGTAGAAGAAGTATTTTTACGATAATCCACAACTATTATATCTAGTAAATGCGTCACAGCATGTTACTGTATTGTCGAGAACTTCTCGAATGCTCTTGCCAAACCGCAGGTCGCGTGATGCAGGTGTGCAAAGGCAATCTTTGCTGCATCCACTTTCATAAGTAACAGACATAATGATAACGAATTATATCCAGACTAAAATCATCATTTTCTGGGTCATTCACATATTCGTTTAATTATTTTAATAAAAGACTCGTTTTTTAGAGTTTTTTAACGTAAATAAAATATTCCAATTGTTTAAATATTCATACTCATTCATACTAAGATTTGTATTATTTTCGAAATAAATGAAGAAAATATAAAGTATTTATTAAAATATTTAAATTGTATAAATTGTATTAATTTTTAAAATGACATTTTTAAAAAAATTAATCTTTTTTAAAATTAATATTTATGATATTTTGAATTAGTAGTTATACATTCAAAAAGAAAAGTTTCATGCACTTAAATCAATTACATTTAAATGTATGCCGGTTAAAACCTTCAATTTTCTTAATATGTAAGCACCAACTTGTATATATTTTCGTCTGCAAAGAAATTGTTTTGCGGAGGCGTTTTAAAGTCTTTGTAAATATTCTTTATTCTTTCGAGTATCGACAAATTTGTAGAATGATCACATCAAGGTATACATATCGTATAGGATATCACGACGTGCAGACACACCTTGACGTGTTATGAATTGCACATTTTATACATAATACGTGTGACTCTGATCAACATACACACGTCAAAGATACTATTCAAAAAATTACATTACTTACTTTTTTTCTAGTTAGATAAACGAATTAATTCTAAATTTACATTGTATTTACCTCACGTACAATCATGAAGTACAATAAATAAAAGTCTTACACATTATGAGTGCTCATATTAGTAAAGAATTCAATGGCCTCATAAAAATCAGAAATTCAATTTGGATACCAATTATGGAGTAAAAATAGTTTTAAATCAAGACTGTTTTGTTCTTTAAAGAACATTTTTTTTTAATATAATTATATTAAAAAAATTTCTAATTATTTATCATATAGATGAGGAAATTCCAATCATACTAAAGATACTTTTTCTTTTTCCATCGTTATTTATAATATATACAATTATTCTCTCGACAATAATTCAATAAAAATAACTATATATCATATGAATGATGATTAATTGTAAATAATATAAAAAATAATTCAGTTGTACTTTATGTATGTATTAATCATTTATTTTTTTTTATCATTAATTCTCATACTTGTTTTTTTTTTTTTTTCTTAATTTGGCAGTATTCGAAAAATCTATTTTTTGTTATTCTAAAAATAAATTTTTAACAACAAAATTGAATATCATTAAAAAACAGTTATGACTGTAGAAAATGACATCCTCAATTGATTTGCAGTCATTATCTCTTATTGTTATAACTGAATATTTATATCAAATGAAACAAAGAAACAATAGAAGTAAAACTCATATGATCCTACTAAAATAAATATTATAATAAAACGTGATTAAAGATTAATTGTTACATCATGTGATGATGATTAACTGTATGTCTCTAAAAACACAACGAAACAGTTGCACATTGGTGGTATTCATGTAGTCATTTTACATCAAAAAGAAAACCTTATCGAATCATTGCACGGTCAATGACTCATGGAAATAAAAATTTTTGCTGTCTAGAGTCTTGATGTGAATAGAAAATACTAAAGATCGGGTACTTGGTGGTTACGAGTAATTTCACTTTAACAAGAGGTGTATACCAAGAGGTGAGGAATTGAAAAAATAAGCATAAACAACTTGAAGACAAAACAAATAGACAAACAAGTGAATACCTTGGGTTGTTTATCGTGAATAAATGGGCAAATATATGCTGATAAAACGACGCCATGATATCACTATCTTATTGATAAAGAAACGCAAACGGAATGTAGTGGATTCGGGTCGGCAATTTTTAAAAGTGATTTTTATTATAAAAGAGTAGACAATCTATTCCACGGACCATTGCAAGTTATTTAATAAAAAAAAAAAATTTTTACCCGAGCTTTTTCGTGTACAGGTAAATTTTTTACGATAATTGGAAACAAATTTATCTGATTAAACATTATTTTCTATCTTTCCCTAATTATTTAAAGCAATAAAGATAAAACATTATTGCTTAAAAATAACAAATATAGTTTACTGGTCATTAATAAAATTTGATCATAGTTATTAATAAATTGTGCTAATTAATTTAATCGTTACTTGAAAAAAATTAAAATACATAATTAATTCACTGTCTTGTAGTTTATTAAATGTTTAAATGACGATTGTGCAAGTAAGTTTATTACTCCAAATATACATATACATGAATATCTATTTAGCAATATTTACAACATATTTTAGAATGAAATATTATCTAAAACATAATCGAAACCCCGAGAATACAAACTCCACTAGCAGGTATTTAGTGTATTTTATCTTATTAGAGAATGGTCAAACATTCAGAATACCACAAGTCAGGTAGTGAGTTTAAGTATATTTTCAGTATAACTAAAAGAGACAGAGATTTGTAACGTGTTGATGTCGCGTAAATTTGGTTTTCTGGAATTTGAAGATAAAAAAAGAAAGGAAACACAGAATTATCGTGGAACACCTGCATGCATCTTCGTGTCAGAAGCTAAGAAAATGCTTGAAGAGAGAGTAGGTAGCCGAGAAAACGGATGAACAAAGACGATCCAAACTCTCTTGGGGTCGGCGATACCTTCTACTCCATCTCTTCTTCTTCTTCTTATTTCTTCTCTTCTTCATTTCTCATCCCCCTTACCTCTCTTTAAACTAGTCTCGGCAGCATTCAGCACAGCTGGTCAATGCTTTCGGGGTTACATATAGGATCCCTAAAGGGCCTTATTGCCGACCACCTTGGTAGAAGAGAAATCAAGTCTTGAACGATAGAGTTTAGAGTTTAGATTCTCTAGCCTTTTCTTCTCCACATTTTTTCTTTCTTCTCAATCTTCCACAGTCTATTGTAATTCGATTCGCCTAAGATAAATATCTATAAACGTGTTCTTTACTATTTTTATTGAAGAATAATCTTCTAAATCCAAAAGAATAATTTTTCTCTTTAAATATACACCAGCAGGATTATACATTATATATTGTACTAAAATAGATTTCGTTATGAAATTACCTAAGAAATTTTACTCCACGATTATGCATGAGGTCCAATTATAAAAATTATTGGGATTTTTATTTTCAATGATCTATGTTGGATTTTTTTTTTATTAAAAGAAAAAATGATTTGTTCTTGTTTTTATAACTAAAACAATAAAATAATAATTGTTTAAAAATTTTCATTATTTAAATTTATGACTGAAATAGATTAAAAAATTCCATTTTATTTTTAATGAAAAACTGATCCATTGATTTATTCTTTTGATTAAATTTTGGTGCAAAAAGCTTCATAGAGCTGAATGGCTAGGTTTTTTTAACTACCATCACATTATTCTTGATTGAATAAATAAGAAAGAAGCCCAAGTTATTATTAAATACAATATTACTGACTAGTTCCTTGATTCACTACATGTAGAATATGTAGAACTTGATAGAATGGTAATAAAACTCGTGTTGGCATCCGGTTGATAAGTGTTAATACACATTGATAAAAAGTAACTGCGTAGTCGATATGTAATAATAGCAGATTCGTGACAAAGATATTCCTTGATACGATTTTTTCAAAATTCTTAAAGACACTTCTTGAATTTCATATTTCACATTACCAACGAGTTAAATATACGTTTATTAAAGTTACTCCATTCTTAGAATGATAAAAATTTTTTTATCAATAAATGCTTCAATTCTAGTGAAATATATAAATTTTTAAAGCTAATGTTGATATCTTATTCATTTTTTAATCTTGAATAAATACTAATTTAGTTTACGATAGAGTAAATGATTATTTTAACTTCATGTAAAAAAAGTATTTAAAAATCAAAGTTATCGTACTAAACATGATCAAACTTTATTCAAGAATCGTTAAATATTTATTCTATTAAGAAAGGTATTTTTTAGTATTTCTTTATTATGAATAAATTTTATTTGTCTCAAACAAATTTTATTAATAGCTAGTAATTGTTATTAGTAAACAATATTTATTGATAATTAAAAGTTATTACCTCAAATCATCATTGAGCATTAACACTTCATAACGACGTTGAATTTAATTTGAAAAATTATAATAGAAAAAAAGTGCCATACAATCAAGAGAAAAGTAATTATCATTTATTCAAAAGCAAACTTGATTACAAGATATTTTACTAGACTGTGTTAATATTTTAATTATAATTGTTATTATTAATTCAATAAAAAGACTTATTTAGTAATAAAGAAATAAATTGTCATTAACAGTCTGCTATATAACCTCGATTTGAGTATTTTTTTCCTTTTAAAGATACATTTTTATCATCATGTGTACTGACGCAAAAAGTATATAAAAGAAACTTGACTTTATTTAGCACGTTTATAAATATTGGTATAATTATTTGTTGACAGACAAAGAAGAAGAATGAAGCGACACGGTAGACTAGCATTGCTACTGCCGTTGTCGGTGTTGCTGATTACTGCAACAACTATTCACGCTTCACCGACGTCACATCGGCCAGATGAGAAGACAACGGAAGTAGAACATGAGATTACTTCGACGACAACCAAAACCACGTGGAAATCGGTGTCGACAACTGAAAGACCAACCAATCAACCGGAAGTAACTAGCACGACTGCTGTTCCAAGGGTGTCATTTGAGGAGAATGAAAAGCCTAAAGATGATGTAAAAGAGTTGCTATTCTCCAAGAATGATCGTCTTAAAGAGATCCTTAAACTGGACGAAAAGACACCTCCGGAAGATCTTTCTCGGCTAACAAAGCCTATTATCAATCCCAAGGATGCACTTTTACAGGAAATCCAAACATTAGATGAGACTGAATCAAACAATCAGGTAAATTAATATTCATTTTTAATCGATGCTTAATTACATTTCAGTAAAAAAAAATAATTTTATAATCATGTTACAAAGAACTTCAGATGTGTTGAAGAGAAAAAAGTAATTATTATTATTTTTATTCTAGAAGATTCAGGAAGAAGTAGCTAAAGTAATAAAAGCAGAAGCTCAAAGAACAAGACCAAAAAAACGATTAAATAATCCCATTACTTTTTCAACAACTTCTGTGCCAACACCATCACAACCAGTATCAACTACTGAAAGCCGTGCAATGAAAGAGCTACTGGAAGCTGAAACTGACGTTACTTATAACGATATGGCTGATGATGATGAAGATGATGATGAAGACGATGATAGCGATGAAGATGACGACGATGATGATGATGATGATGATGATGATGATGATGATGAATATAATGACGATGATATTGATGATGAGGAGAATGTGATGACAAATTGTCCTGATTATTGCAGGTGTTCAGGACAGTTTACTAGTGCTACAACAGCAAGGTAAATTCTTAAACGACTAGATCATTAAATTATGATTATTATTACTAAACCAGTCATTGATAATAAATCATAGTTAGATAAATTGCATCTAATAGATAAATAACAATAGATAATCATATGATTGTAATTTATTATTTTTAGATGTAACAAACTGGTAGACAAGCAGTCCTTCGGCCCAGGCATCACCCACTTATTAATCGAGAATGCTGGTGAGATCAGACTCGGCCCACACGCTTTACGAACTCGTAATTTAGAGCATTTAGAAACGATCACGATTGTCGATACACGAATCGCCGGTATTGATAGAACGGCCTTCGATGGTATTACCTATTTATTTGCTGTCAATCTCAGCCGTACAAATCTTTTCGACATTCATCCAGACACATTCCAGAATAACAGTCAACTAAATCTCCTCACTATTGCTGGTCATCCATTACATAACTGGAATACAGATTATTTATTGGATGCTCCAAGTGTATCAGAATTTGATTTCTCATGGAATTCCCTACCACAATTACCAAAATCAGCATTTTCTAAAATGCCAAATCTAGCTTATTTAAATTTAAAACAAAATCAACTGAAAAGAGTTGAAAAATACTTGTTCAAACCTCTCACCGCTCTTGCTGAATTAGATTTATCTGGAAACTTACTGTCAGATCTACCAGTTGATGCTTTTGAAAATACAGACCTCCAACGTTTAAATCTTGCTGGCAACTTTTTAACAACCTTGGCATCAATCACAGCTGCATCTCTCAATATATTAGATGTATCAAATAATCGTATTAAAGTCATTGCAAAGAGTGACCTTGATAACGTTCCATTATTGGAGCAGCTATATGTGTCTGGAAATAACATGAAAAGAATTCATCAGCATGCATTTTCAGAGCTGGATCAATTGGAATACGTAGACATCAGTAATAATAAAATATCATCCTTAACAGAACATCATTTCAGAAATAATCCTCGATTGGAAGTATTGCGAATGAATGATAATCCTGAGCTTGGAAGCTTACCAATCTTCAAAATTACCGGGCTTGAATATAACACATACAACATATATCGTTTGGAGTGTTTCAATTGTGGCCTTCAGTTTATCAAGAGTGGCACTTTTAATGCGATGCCGGCATTGATTCATCTAAATCTTGCCAAAAATAAACTAACTGGTCTTCCAAAAGGTCTTCTTGAACCATTGTCTACTCTCAGAGAACTAGATCTTTCTGACAACATGATATCTTCCATTCCTACTCACATGTTTTACGGAGCGAAGTCATTGACGAAACTCAATCTCGCCGGAAATCCTTTAGTGACACTTCAGGTTACGCCTTTCATGCAGATACCGGAACTTTCACGTCTTGATGTAGATAGGTGTCAGCTAAGAAGAATTTGGAGCGAGGCTAGACAACCTCTTAAATCACTCCGGTAAATTTTAACTATTCCTATAAAATTTTAATTATTAATAACTCTAACATTGATATTGAGACTTTCCAATAATTTTGCAATCTGTAAAAATAATAATATTGCAAACTAAATGAGAAACTTAAAAAACTCAGGAAATGAACTAAAAAAAGACGATAATGAACATCAACCAATCTAGTGTTGATAGAATAAAATTATATAAACACATTATTTGATGACTTTACAAATTGTTATAGTATAAAAAGATTACTTTATCACGTTTAGCAACATAGAGATACATAATTAATTCTAAAATAATTTTTTCAGTTCTTTGTCAGTTCGTAACAACGAATTGGAAAGAATCACTGTAGAAGAATTGAAGGCCATGCCAAAGATTTCGGGTCTCGATATTTCTAAAAATCCTCTCAACTGCGATGCGGAATTCACTGAAGCCATGGAATGGCTTAAATCCCACGGAGTTACACCAACGGAAGCGATTAAAACCATGAACCTCAATGGAAATAACGGTTATTCTGCAATAGAAAGCATCACCAGCTGGAGTGACTTAACGAAATTAGTTTGTGAAGACGATGAAGATGATGTTCCAGCTCTTAAATCATCATCACCGAAACCAGACTTACTATTCCCAATTGAAATCACTGATGAAGAGGCTGCAGAAATCTCTAAAGCTGATCTTGAAGCTGACATCAATAAGATCAAAATGGTATTTATGATTAAAAAAATTTTTGATTTTAAAATTATTTGAATCGTTAATTAATTAAAAATATTGTTTATTATTGCAGCTTAACCATGGAAAACAACTCAATGATAATTTCGATGATGCTTGGCAAGAATTGGACAAGAATGTTGAATACGCAGATTATTATAACGAAAAAACCATCGAGTCATATCCCACATGGTACTCTACCGCAATGTGGTCAGTTCTGACAGTAGGATTTGTCACATTAGGTGTGCTTTTGATCATTATCCAGTTTGCCCGCTTTATGGCAAGTCGTCGAGGTCGCGGACCTGTCATTCGACCACCACTAATCCTTCGTCAAGGTCTTGTAGATAATAAAAATTGTGGTTTAGTATATAAACCATTGCAAGAAGAAATTCCTACCCCTCAAATGCCCAAAAAAGGTAGTGGATATTCACGGGGACCATTCCATTATAAACAAATTGTGCCAGAAAGCAGCTAAATAATTATTTCATATTAATTTAAGAAAAAAGAAAAGAAGAAGAGAGAGAGAGAGAGAGAAAAGAATAAGTAATTGAGGTATTAATAAGAAAATACTTGTCAAGAGATTTAATTATTAATCAATTAATCTCTTTTTCAATAATCATTTATTTTTTTAATGAAAGGAAATTAGTAAATGTATGAACCATACAAATTATATGTTAACTTCTAAGTGATAAGTGAAGGAAACAAGAAATATTAATAAGTTAATTGCTTGATTTGATAAAATTTCATGTTTATCAATATCAAGAATAAATGAGCAACAATAATGGCAAAGGGATTGATTATAACTATTATGATTGATAATAATTAAGACTTAATATTAAGCAGATAATGAATTTTATACTGCAATTTACTGTGAAACTTACATGCTGAAGCATATTGTACCTATTATTATATCTTAATTTTTATGCAAAAATGCTAAGTAGTTACTTTATAATTCCTTAGCTTACTTATTTTATCATATTCTCGCTTTGTCCTAGACGCTGTAAATAATATGTATTTCGATTTACAATTTTAATAAAAATATATATATTTAGTCAAAAAATGACGGATTTATTCCATGAATATAAATTTTAAATCAGTTAATTTAATTTAAATTATAAGAATCATTGATAGTACAATAAATGGAGAAATTATTCTGTGAACGGTTGTTAGCTACAAGTTCAAGCAATTGCTATTGAAGAAATTAAGAATGAACATCAGAGAGGGAGAAATGGTGGAGGGAGATGTTCAACAAGTTAACTGACTTCTGAATGACGTTGAGATCGAAATAAAACAGAGTAAATCTAGTTCATATAAGTGCATATAATCATTGTGTCTTTTATAAACCTGTAAGATTGTTGTACAATAATTTGATATGCTGCCTAGAAGACGAGTGATTAATCTACTACAAGTTATGTTGTCTCAATCGTAAGTATTCCAAGGTTCCAAGTTTATCTTCAATGAACTCTATCAATAAAACTGCAAACCGGTTTGAATTATTCGAGAGTTCTACTTCGCTTACTTAAAGTACTGTAATTCATTAGTTCAGCAATACTGAAAAATTTCTCAACAAACAAGTGAATAAATAGAATATTTATTTATTTATTTATTTTTCTTTTTTATTTATAGTTGTAGATGTCCTACGCATGGAAACCCTGGTTCTGTAACATTAAATAATTCCAGTAAATTAAGCAGTACATCTTTGGATATGGCTACAACAAAAGAGTATGCTTTCGAGGTATATCAGTTTTTAAAGTTTTTTTTAATATTTTCAACTGATACATTCGTTTTTCTCAGATGGCTTGTTCAACTATCAGATATGGTATTGGAGTAACTCGAGAATTGGGAATGGATTTCCAAAACTTAGGAGTCAAAAAAACATGTTTAATGACTGATCCCAAGTTGATAAATCTTATTCCAGTAAAAACAGCAATCGAAAGTCTTTCCAAACATAAAATAAATTTCGATATTTATGATAAAGTTCGCGTAGAACCTACTGAAACAAGTCTTCAAGATGCTATCAAGTTTGCAAAAACAGGAAACTACGATTCCTTTATAGCGGTTGGAGGTGGTTCTGTTATTGATACCTGTAAAGCAGCTAATCTTTATCTTAGTGATCCTCAAGCTGAGTTTCTAGACTATGTTAATGCGCCTATTGGCAAAGCTAAACCAGTTACCATAGACTTGAAGCCATTAATAGCAGTCCCAACAACTTCAGGAACAGGATCAGAAACTACTGGGGTCTCTATTTTTGATTATAGTCCTTTAAAAGCGAAAACTGGTATCGCTAACAGAGCGTTGAGACCTTTCCTTGGTATCATTGATCCTCTTCACACGCTCACACTTCCTGAAAGAGTTACTGCTTTTTCAGGATTTGATGTGCTATGCCACGCTTTAGAATCTTTCACTGCTATTCCTTATACTGAAAGAACACCTTGTCCTTCAAATCCTATTTTAAGGCCTGCATATCAAGGAAGCAATCCTATAAGTGATGTTTGGGCAAAATATACTTTGAAGATAATGAAAAAATATTTCAAAAGAGCTGTTTATCAACAAGATGATCTTGAAGCTAGAAGTCATATGCATTTAGCTAGTACAATGGCTGGCGTTGGTTTTGGTAATGCTGGAGTTCATCTTTGTCATGGATTATCGTATCCTATTAGTGGAAACCCACCGGCTGAATGTTACCCTGAGGTATAAATTATTCTTTTCATCATTTCTTACTTAGCATGTATAATAATTATTATCTTTTTAACTTTTTTATTTTACATAATATTAGGGATACAGTAAAGATCATCCGATTGTTCCTCATGGATTATCAGTGGTCATTTCAGCACCAGCAGTATTTTCTTTTACTGGAATAGCTTGTCCGGAGAAACATCTTGAAGCAGCAGAATTACTTGGGGCGGATATAAGAACTAAAAAAAAGGCGGACGCTGGAGCAGTTTTAGCTGACATTGTTCGAGAGTATATGAGAATGATGAAAATACCAAATGGTTTAGGCGAACTTGGTTATAAAAAAGATGAAATTCCAAAGCTTGTTAGTGGAACCTTGCCACAGGTAAATTAATGATGTATTTCTAATTTTTATACCATATATGCAACTCTCTTTTTGAAATATGTATGTATATGATAATACCAAATGCTTCTTATATATTAAACAATAAGATTATTAATTATTTATTTTTAGCATCGAATAACAAAACTAGCACCTCGAGATCAAACTGAAGAAGATCTTACTAAATTATTTGAAAATTCGTTTAATATATACTAATTATATGAGACTGATATGATATTGTAATAATAAAGAAAAATATAACACATTTAGTTTTTTCAATACAAATAGTTTTATATTATTTAAAAAACAAAAGAAAAACATATTATCGAATTATTGTTTTTTTTTTTTTTTTTTTTAGTATTTAAATCGAAGATTGAATATGAATATTAACCAAATTTTACGTTCTGTTATCTCACACTGATAAATATCATCTTTAAATATAATAAAATATGTTGACGGTTGGAATTAATGGATTTGGAAGAATTGGAAGAGTGTGTTTACGTGTGTGCCTTGAACAAGATATTCAAGTAATTCATCGTTATTTATAATTAATTGCTAAAAATTTAATATAAGAAAGGTTTAAGTGTAAGAATTTGTAATTATTTTTAATAAGGTAAATTTAATTAACGACCCATTCATTTCAACGGATTATATGCTGTACCTATTCAAATACGATTCAACTCATGGTACTTATTCAACACCAATAAAATGTGAAAAATCAACAATCATCATTGGAAATAATAGAATTGCTACTTCCCAAGAAAAAGATCCTCTGAAAATAAAATGGAAAAATTTTAATGTTAATTTTGTTATTGAATCCACTGGAGTGTTTACAACCTTACATAAAGCCTCAGTAAACTTTTTACATCTCTTTATAACAAAGCAAAAAAATATTTATAGTATATAATATAATCCAGCTTTTTAATACTTTACTTCAAGATGCATCTTGATGCAGGCGCAAAAAGAGTTGTAATTACGACTCCTTCAATAGATTCTCCAATGATAGTGTACGGAGTTAATCATTATTGTTATGATCCAAAACATAGCAGTATCATTTCAACAGCTTCTTGCACTACTAATTGTGCTGCTCCAATTATCAAGGTGATGGATGAAAACTTCGAAGTATTGGAAGTAATGATCACAAGCATTCATGCCACCACGGCTACTCAAAAAACAGTGGATGGCCCAACTGGACAGGCATGTAGTCTCCTACAGAGGTGATTTAAAAATAGATAGTGTGTGACAAATATTAATTGTAGACTTAAATCGTCGTGTGAGGTCAAGGTCTCCTTGTATATAATGTTCTTATAATGCAATATGCACATGTGCATCACAGTTGTGGCGAGATGGCAGAGGATGCCTTCAGAATATTATTCCAACATCGACTGGTGCTGCCAAATGTCTGTCTAAAGTTATTCCATCTCTGAGAGATAAAATTTCAGCGATTGCATTTAGAGTTCCAGTTGCTAATGTTTCATTATGCGATATGACATTCAGGTAAATATTACAGTTATCAATGATCTCGTTTCATTAAACATTGATATTAATATAAATTTATAAATATTGTTTTATGCCTACACATAGAATTAATAAACCAGCAAGTTATGAAGAAATCAAAACAGCTATGAAACTAGCATCAGCAAATGAACTTCGAGGAATACTTCATTACACTGAAGATGACGTTGTATCATCAGATTTCAATCATACAAAATATTCTTGTATATTTGATGTAAAAGCTGGCATACCCCAAACAGGCACTTTTATAAAAATTGTTGCTTGGTATGATAATGAATACGGATACGCAAACAGAATTATTGATTTAGTTAAATTTATGCATGATGTAGATATGGGAAAAAGCTGTCCGCCTCTTGAAGATTTGATATAATAAAACAGAATATGATATATTATGATAATTACATAAATATTGGAGGATCCAAGAGTCTATAAATAATATTTTAACTCAGGATTTTTTTTATTAAATTTTCTACTAAAATATTAATTAGAATTGTGGATTCATAGTACTAGAATTTCAAGTGAACTTATGATTGACTGATTTACAGAAAATAATGTACAATGATTTTGTAGAAAATTACAATTAAATAGAGATGAAAATTTCGTTGGAGTGACATATTAAGTGTAGAATTAAATGATCATCAAATTCACTTCTAAAAATTCAGAGGTAATTGTTGAAGTTCTGACATGTATTTGATTTATACAAATGTTTGATCATGACTATGAGAAACAATACGTATTGAAAATATAATACAAACATTTGATATTTTTAACATATAATTTAATTTAGGAAGGAATGAAAAAAATGTTCAAATTAAATCAATAAATTATTACACAAAAAAAATACTAATAAAATATCTTTCAATTACCTAATATAAAAATTATATATTTTTCATGTATAAATGAAATAGTATACTATTTCAGTTTGTTAGTAATATAACTAACTTTTCTCTAACATTTGAAGAATTTTTCCAAAAAAATTTAAAATATAAGTTGATACTTGAAACACTATTATAAGAATTTTAAAAAATTAGATGCTGGTTACAAGAAAATTGAGTTAAGTGCAGATATTGACGGCATCTACAATAACTGCTACCATATTTTTGCAAAAAATCCAGTGCTCTGTCTTACCGATGTTCAATGTGGTTATCAGTAGGAATTCTATGAATTTATTAAATTTTTATCAATATAAATTATAATATTTATTAGTAAATAATAAAATAATGACCAGACGATTTTTTATATGCAATTCATCTATTATTTCAAAATTAATTAATTGTAAAAAACTTTAATAATTTTTTTGAAAAATTCAAAATAATACCCTTTTTTTATTGGTAATAAAAATCATGTGACAATAACTATCCACCAATGATACAATTGAAAGTTAACCATTGAAACCGCGTGTGCGCACACGCAGGCACATTGTATTTTATAATAGTTCACTTGCCCTTCAAACGACACTATTTCCGCAGTCGTCGAAGTGTTCGCTGGTTCGTCTCGTTGTTACGTAAGTAATGTGTGTCTTTAATTTAATCATTTAATTTCATTTATTTATCAAGTATTACACTATATTACGATACATTTTATTATTCAAATTTTGCTCATTTAAAATTATCACATAATTATAAAAAAAAAAATTGTTACAACTGTTGTGAAAAAAATGGTCGGCATTTTGATGAGCTTTGCACTCAACAGAGAATCATTTCAACTCATAATCAATCTGATTGTATTAAAAATTGGTATAACAGCTCTATTGACGTTTCTAGATAGAAAATTTGCTTATCAATTATACACATTTCTATGACATTTTTATCTGTTTTAATCGTTACTGAAATTTGATGAATTTTGAAGAACGTGTCATGGCTCGCCTGTCTTTTGTCATTGAAAAAATGATATGTGTATCATTTGTTCTTCCAACTGCCTAAATTTATTTTAATCAAGGACAGATTAAAAATAATTGTTAAGATATTAGTTGATGTTATAATCGAATTATTAGAACAAAATTTAGAAGTGAAATGATCTAATAATTAATATATGCCACAGCGTCATTGACAATTTTTTAGTACCGGCTAAGAGTAATTAAAACCGTAAATTAAGTGCAACAAAGGTCAAAAAAGTTGTAAGTCAACTTGAATAATCTAGGGCGTTATAATTATTCTGAGTTATCAAATAAATAAATAAGATTTCTATGTTACGTGATTTTTTCAACTTATGCATCATCAACCTTAGTATAGCTCTAACATACTCAGCGGTATCGATCCAAAATTTACGGTTGTATGCGCCGTACTATTCGCGCTGTGCGGACAGTATGGCTGACGTAAAACCTTGTTGAAAGAGAAATTGACTTTGAATGCCCTTGAAATTTTTATGAATGGATTCATATCATTTAACCATTAAACAAATTAAATCAATTAATGATTGAAATTTGACATTTTTCCCTGTAGATATTGATAAGAACTATAAGCAACCAATGTCTCAGATGTTTTACTGTTCCTACCATCATCTATCTTTTCTTACATTCCTTAGATCTTCATTAAAAATATTCGCGAATATAAGTTAATCTTTTCTTAAGAATTAATTTGAATATTATTGAGTTTAAACTTTTATTTTTATGACGTATTCATTTCATAACGCGATAGTTCGAGAAAATTAATTTTATTGATTAACATTTTGTTTTTTAATTATTCTTATCAATATTTTTAGCCAAGTTTTAAAAACTGACAGTATTTTGTTTTACTTAATGCACAAAAAAACTACTCAAATTGCTACTATGTATTTTTCATATTGATTATCTATTTTTAGATTACTAAATAAAGCAATCATGAGCAAAATTGGAATCAATGGTTTTGGACGTATTGGACGTCTTGTTCTCAGAGCTGCTCTTGAAAAGGGTGCTCAGGTTGTGGCCATCAATGACCCATTTATTGGTCTAGATTACATGGTCTACATGTTCAAATATGATTCAACTCATGGTAAATTCAAGGGAGAAGTGAAAGCTGAAGGTGGTATGCTTGTTGTGAATGGAAACAAAATTTCTGTGTTCAGCGAGCGTGATCCTAAAGCTATCCCATGGGGCAAAGCTGGTGCTGAATACGTCGTTGAATCAACCGGTGTATTCACAACCATAGAGAAAGCTTCGGTAAGTAGATAGTAATTACTTATTCAATCAGATCATTATACATTTTACAAACAAACTTCTTATTGTCATTCGTATAATCTTAGGCTCACTTGGAAGGTGGAGCAAAGAAAGTCATCATATCAGCTCCCTCAGCTGATGCTCCAATGTATGTTTGTGGTGTCAACCTTGATTCTTATGATCCAAGCCACAAAGTTGTTTCTAACGCTTCTTGTACAACTAACTGCCTTGCTCCACTTGCTAAGGTCATTCATGACAACTTCGAAATTGTTGAGGGTTTAATGACAACTGTTCATGCTACTACTGCTACTCAAAAAACTGTTGATGGACCATCTGGAAAGGTTTGTTATTTTTTCTATTTAATTATTAAAATTGATAGTTATAATTCTACGAGATATTTTATATTTTAGTTATGGCGAGACGGCCGTGGAGCTGCACAAAATATCATTCCTGCTGCTACTGGTGCTGCTAAAGCGGTTGGCAAAGTTATTCCTGCTCTCAATGGAAAACTTACCGGTATGGCATTCCGTGTTCCAGTTGCCAACGTATCAGTTGTCGATTTAACTGTACGTCTTGGCAAACCGGCAAGTTACGACGCCATCAAGGCCAAGGTCAAAGAAGCTGCAGAAGGACCACTTAAGGGAATTCTTGACTATACTGAAGATGATGTTGTCTCGTCTGATTTCATCAGTGATAGCCACTCCAGTATCTTTGATGCTAAAGCTGGAATTCCATTGAATGATCAATTTGTTAAATTAATCTCTTGGTATGACAATGAATATGGTTATTCCAACCGTGTTGTTGATCTTATCAAATACATGCAGTCAAAAGATCAGTAAATGTTACATACAAGTTGAAACTTATTATTAATTCTTTATTTTTAAGAATTAACTTCATGTAATAATTCTAGAGCAGGCTCTATATCGTCTTCATTGGTTTGAAGAATGAAAGAGAGAGAGAGAAAAAGAGAAGGAAAAAAATGTTAAGCTTTTCATTGCTATAATTTTAGAAATTAAAATAAGAAACATTATTCAAATTCAGAATAATTATAAATTACAGTATAAAATTGAATTTATCAACAAATAAAGTTGATAGTATAAACATCGATAGTGTTATGTAATATTACCTATTTATCAACCTTTTTTTCATTTAAACATTAATAAATACAAAAATTCATAATTTCTTTCTGACCTTTATTGATTAATTTCATCTTTCAACTTTTGTTATTTATTATTAGTACTGTATTACTTAGCTTGATAACTTTTGAGACAAATTTTATTTTTTAAGAATTAAATATTACTCATATAGATGATAGTAACATTAAAAAACTCATTGAACTAGTTTTTTTTAAATCTCAAAATTGAAGTAATTTAGATTTGTTTGCCATTAATCCGATAACTGATTATCGATAGAAATTTTACAACAAAGATGTTAGGATTCATGGCACAAATTTGAGCAAATAAACATGTTTGCGAATTGTCTTTATTATCACACAGAATTAAAAGACACATGGCTCGTTAAGGCCTAGAATAATCAGCCTTAATTGTTATAATTATTCATTGTTAAATTTCAATTAATTACATTGATCAAACAGTTGATAATTTCAGGAATCAATCCCTTATCAATAGCTACATATTCTTCTTTCTAATACATATATACAAATACATCTGGACTATAACATTAATTTCATCAACGATGAAATAGATTTAAATTTATTATTCTTCAATAACGAAGAAAACATTAACGTTCTGCTAAAACGAATGTCAAAGTTGCGATGAAAACATTTGATTATATTTTTTTTTCATTGCAATAAGAAAATACATTCGGCTTTAATCGACAAAGCCTTTTGGTACTGTCATTAAATTATTTTTTTTATTCATAATGTAGTTTTAAACTCTTTTTATATTAATTATATTTGTTAATGCTTACTGTTGATACATCGTACTTGATCTTATTTTTTAGCTTGATGATACTGTTTGTAAACCAATCAAAATCGAAAATATATTTTACTAGAAATAGAAGTTAAAAATAATAGGAAAAAATATTAAAAATTGGTTTCCAAATGCTCAAGTGAGTAAAAGCGTTGTAATAAGTAACAAAAAAAAAACAAAATACCGTAAATTAATGTTAAAATTCTTGCAATGATAGTGATTGAGTGCTGTGATAAATATATGGGCGGACAAACATAGCATTAGAGTGCAGAAAAGACAGTGAAGAAACGCAAGATCATGTTATAAGTAAAAGTTTAGCTCGAAGATTGATTCTCTCTTGAAGTGCTCCAGCTAATTCACGTGTAAGTTCTTCACAAACAAGCCGAAGTTCAGCATTTTTTTCTCTCAGTTCTTGTAAAGTCAACCGTTTGCTTTCGACGTCTTCTTTGTTCTCCTCTTCACCTTCTCCACGTTCTGTAATCATGAAGAACATTTTTTTTAACGATTAGTTTTTTAAACATGAAAATGTTATTAGTTAGTGTTAGTTTACTTGGACTGGGCTTTCTATAAATATGAAAAGCTCCACAAACGCCAGTAAATTGTTGATTATGATTCGTAGGACCAGTCTCAATAGTTTTTTCATCACCTTTTGGAGAAAATTGTGAAAAATCAGCAACAAAACCTTGATTATCACTGGTGGTGGCTGTATATTCTTCACACTCACTTCTTTGACCGATCAGTTTTCTTGGAGAGCTCTGAAAAATACATTTTTTGTATTTTTTTATGGATTTATACTCATTACAATTCAAACTAATTCATCAATTATTATATTGAAATTTTTTTCATTTTATTACTTACAATTCCAGGGGATACTCTCGGAGGTATTGTAGGCGGTGCTCCTAGAAAATTTTGTCCGTTTTTACCTTCAATCAGAGAAACTATTTACTTGACATGAAAATATTGTTAAAATTCAAGTAATAGATGAACTGTTAATATGAGCATAGTCACCTAATTTATTTAGATCAAGACTAGAACTTCGAGTATGAGTTCTATAAGGTCTCGGTGGTGGTGGAGGAGGAGGTTCTTTCTTCGGAGTAACAACTAGTCCCTCATCATTAGGTTGTAATGACTTTTTATTTAACGATCTTTGCCCAAGAGCAACGGTTGAATGCTGTACTTCTTCATCAACTAATCCAGCCACAGTTCCGTTATTACAGTTAGCACTGGATGCTAAAATTGCTGCTTCTGGCGTCAACCGCAAGGGAACTGGATGTAGAATTTTTGGATCACGTTCAACAGCCGATTTTTGAAAATCAAAGTTAACTGGTTTAGGTCCAGGGCTTGTTAAATTACTAGTTCCAGTAGGAGAATCAACAAACTTAGTCCATTCTTTAGTTTTTTCTTGAGTTTTTCGAGAATTTGGTGAACTTTGATTTTGATTTATCGTTTGATTAGGAGGAGATGGTGGTGGAGGTGGTGGTTGTGGCGGTGATTGATTGATGACAGATTTAGAAGGCGGAATAGTTAAATCAAAAGCAAGACTAGGAGGCAAATTATCTGGTAGAGGAACATGATTTCTACGTAGAACAACTAAATGCATAGCAACATAGAACTCTTGTAGACTTAAAGCTCCGTCTCTAGTGACATCAGCTAATTGCCAAATCCGTCGGAGTTCTGCTACAGGTAGACGAGATTTTTCAAAAAAAGTTCTTGCTACATGGCCAGCTAATAAGCCTTCAGGATCAGGTTGGAGCCTGGCAAATTGAGCTGCATAATAATCTCTTTGTTCATTACTGATGATCCAAACTTCTTCAGGAGGAAAACTAGATCCATCACCATCACCATCGCCTTCATCACTACTATGTCTCTCTGAACTTTCTTCCTCAGTTCCCAATAACTGTCTTTGTTCTTCTGATACCAAAAGACCTTGCCAGCTACCAGAAGCTCCATCTAAAATAGTTTCTCCGCCTATCATCCCACTAATTCTCTCTTGAGTGATACTATTTGTAGGTGTTGGTGAATCAGTACTTCCTCCTGTTTCTCTTTGATATTCTGCCTCGCTTTCACTTTCAGTCATACTCTCGGGTAATCCATATCTAAATCCACCAATTTTAGTAGTTGTTGGAGAATCAGTATTTCGACCAGTTTCTCGAGGATATTCAGCATCACTTTCACTCTCAGTTGTATTTCCAGGTTCTCTATATGCAAACACACCTTTTATAGTAGTTGGAGAATCATTTCCTCCACTTTTTCTTAGAGATTCTTTAGTTTTATTTTCTACTTTATTATCTAATAAATCGTACTGTGAACTACTATTTTTTTTAACTGTTTCTTTACTCCTACTACTCTCAACATCACCTGATGTGAGCCATGAGAACCTTGGTAATGGAGTTGCTCCATCTAATGAATTCATTGTCATGTCTCGATGGATATCTAAACCGGCTTGATGAGCTGCTACTAATTTCAATGCTGCATAAAACTGCTTTCTGCTCATATGGACATTTGTTTTAGATCCAACGCAAATATCTAAAATCTAAAGAAAAGAATTCATGGTGTAGGATATATTGAATGAAAGCTCGAAAATCAATAAATCAACATCATTTTGTAGATAATTTTATAATTACTAATTGAATTTTTATTTTCATTAAGTTTAAGTATGATAGCAGACTACAAACCTTCATGGTAGCATCTCTGGATAAATTAGCTGATCGGAAAAGCTCATAAGCCTTGACAACCGGGACGTTCCCAGGATCATAGTTGTCACAGCAGTATAAAAATATGTCACCATAGTATCGTAGTTCAGTTTCAGTGAGATGAGCGTTTATCTCTGATATAAATTCCCAATTCATTTTCTTTCCAATACAATATTATTGATGAATTTTTAAAATTTATAAATTTAATTAAATATCTGAAGAATCGAATACAATATTACTATCTGCTCTTACTATTATTAATTTTTATTTATCTAACTCATTGTGATTGTTTTGTTTTTATTGTCAGGAATAAATTTTATCGATCAATTTTGTATACAATCCAGGTTCTTATGATAATTGTTTTTGGTTTTTATTATATTAATTTTATCCAGCACTTAAATTATTGGAGCCGTATGATTACTGAACACTTAATTGTCGCCATCTTTTTCCTTTCATTAATGGTAGAGATTCTACTCTTAGATTGAGTAGGTTTATGCGCGAACGCTAACCGAAGTTAAGGCAGAGAATAGAGATACTAATAGAAGAGTCCCCTACTGGATTTTTGTTGGACGATTCTTTGGTTCACACTGGGTGCTTTTCATTTAGGAACACAACTCGACACTGTGTTGAGTTGTGTAGCTGGGATACAGGAGTTTGTCCTAGTGGCCAAATGGCGAAATAGTCATTCAGCCGACATGGCAAATACCGAATTGTTAAATGGCCGACTCGTCATTGGACCGACGCGCGAATATTCGAAATGTCACAAAATGAAATGGTCAAAGTTCCGATTCGACGTTAAACCGATTGGTCATTCCTTTGCGTCGTCAAAACTTGTCATCGCCATTTATTCGAAAAAAAATGTACATTAAGCTATCGATAATAGAAAAATTTATTTTATCGAATAAATGATAAGAGAGCGAATAAAATAAATTCCTTATGGTAAATCAATTTGTACAATCTGTAAATAATTTGAAAATGAAAAATATCCAATTTTTAAATTTTTTTAAAATGTGAATAAAATAAAAACAATTTAAAAAATTCATTTTGATAAAAACGATTTTAAATTAAAAAATTTGTTATTCAAATTAAAAATAATTGTAAGGATAATAACAAAATTTAAGGTAGTATGGGTGAAAAATAAAAATAAACTTCGAACAGTTAGCCTATTATTATATTAAAGATAAACATCTAAATAATGTTTTACTCAAGTTTGAGGATGTCTTATCGACCTTTTTAATGAAATATTGAAAATTAAAAATCGTAATTTTTACATTGACTCAATGGGAACCCGTGCGTTATTCTTTATACAAGACCAAAATTCTCATATTTCTAAAAAAGTTTGTTCACATAATAATATACCAAAAAAAAAGCTTAAAGTTTAAAGAATTTATTAATTTAAAAAAAAGTGTACGTCAACGACCATTATTAAAAGATATTAACGATTAATTATAATTCACATTCTTTTGAACTAAAAGACTTTAGATCTTCCACAGTCTTCATATTTTCTTCGTCCTTAATAGCCTTTTGCTGATCTAAACAAATTTTAAATATAGTTCTCACATTACATAT
The DNA here is from genome assembly GCA_028641665.1 of Chelonus formosanus. Classification (NCBI taxonomy): domain Eukaryota; kingdom Metazoa; phylum Arthropoda; class Insecta; order Hymenoptera; family Braconidae; genus Chelonus; species Chelonus formosanus. The sequence continues at coordinate 15,244,313 of CM054006.1, read as the reverse complement.
GAAATCTTCATTTGTTACACCTATTTTCTCAATCAGTTTAAAATATTAATATCAGCCACAGCGTTATGACCTCCTGCAGTCCATTCAGGGCTCAATAAATCATGAGCTAAGATAGTTAATGAAAATTTTTTTTTTTCTTCTTTTCTACTTGGTAAAGGATGCTGCAATCTAAAAATAAATTATCAAATAACAATGTAGTTAATTAATTTCTTAGAATCAAAGAATTATGAATAAAAATTATATACTTGACAAATTTCTGCAGCATATCCTAATTTTCTGGTTTCTAAATCAAATAAAACTATTTTTGATCGAAAAAAATCGGATGGAGTATTTTCTGAAATAACAAACATATAGTATTAACATTTGCATTATTTATTTATTGATTCTTTCAATTTTAATTAGGAACTTTACCTGCGTTCAGCTGTATTAAATCTGGTATCTTGCAAAAGCCTATATTAGAATGATAAGTGATTCCTTCTCGATTATGAGCAGCATTATTTTCTGATTTTCTCTCCTTTTTTTAAAAAAATCTTCTTCTTTTCACTTTTGTACTTCGAGCTTTTTCTGCCCGTAAAACTGCATTTTCTGCCTTTTTTTTCCTACATTTTCTGTGTGATGATCAGGAGAAAGTTGCAGTTTTTTATTGACATCTACCACATAATCTACTCCAATATTTTTCTGACATGCTGCAGCAGCCACTCTATATGGAAATGATTCAGAGCTAGCGTAGTAACATGATTTAAGATGTTTAGTAGCAACTGTGGTAATTATGTACTTAATGACCCTATCCCCCTAGGGGGTTGGGGTTGCAGGGGATGGTCAAAGGCATAGCCCGGGACTAAAATCTGAAAGAATTAGCCGTCGGCCACTCTTTATAAAAAAAATTATTAAGGGTTGAAGTTTTTATACTTATGAAATTAATGCTAAATCATCATAATTTTGTTTTTGTTTTATTTATTACATATTTAATTGACTATAATTAAACATGATTGTTATAATTAATATTAGTATTTAATGCTTTCTCTTTTTTATGCTCTTTTAACACCCCCCCCCCCTCCAGCATGGCACCAATCACCACATAAATCATGGCTGTCATATGTATGATGGACAATACTTTGTAAGGGCTGTTTTACAGCCGCAGCATTATTTTTATTCATTTCTATTGCCAACATAAAACAGTTAGCCAAATAGTCGACGACCTTTGATGACAAATCTAAAGCACGTAAAGAAGACGTAACTGAGGGTGAGTTTCACCGATAGCAATTTGCTATTGTATACCAACTTAAAAATGAAAAAAATAAAAGAAATTATTATTCATGCTATCTGGCAAGCTTTTAGCCAATTAATTTATGTAACTCAAAAGAAATTTTAACATAGTTGACTGGCATTAATTTTTTTCTAATCGTGTAAACAAGACTGCAGCTCAATAGGTAATTGTTTTATATAAATTTTTCTTCCTTTTATGATAAAAAAGATGAGTTTTAGATCTATTAGTATATTAATATATTAATGAGCAAAGTATTAAATTATTATGTCATTTACTCGCCAGGTAGCGTCAAAGGCAACTTCTTTTATTTTTTAAAAATTTTCTAATTTTAGGTTGGTATACAATAGCAATTTGCTGTTGGTGGAACTCGCCCTTACACTATGCTAACAATAAATAAAAATTACAACACATTCCACTTTTCATTATTCGTAAATCTTTATTTTTTGTTATATTACTAGAGGGCAGTACAACTGGATTTTTATGAAGAGTGCGCATGCGTACGTCTTATTTCTTACTTTTACGGCTTACGTTTTTTATTGTGTGAACACCCTTATGTTATTTGGCCACTAGGGAATTAATCTCTTTCGAATTGCACTAACAGTTAAATATAGTAGTTATTTTTAAATGAAAATGAAAATGTGGAGTCAATCTGTCAAAAAGTTAAATGTCGAAGTAACCTTAATGTACCCGCATTACAATTTGTAATAAATAGTTCGACGATAATTTATTGAAAGTTTTTTGAAGGAAAATTATACGTATTTAGTTGATCGAAAATGTCTTCATCTCAAGTAAGTCAAAATTTGTTGATTTAAAGTTTTAACTACGAATATATTTTTTCATTCAAAAATTTTTTTGTAGGGAGATAAAATAATCAATTTATACAAAACTCTAGCTACTATTCCCACATTAAATTCTGCAAAACTAGTATGGTTTAAAAATTCACAGTTTTTCATCCAAAGTAGATGGACACAACGAAATTTAGAGAGATCAGCTAATCAAAAGTTTATCATTGATTACGTTTTATCAAATGACTTACAAGTTATTGCAGAAAATTTTCCAGTGGATATCACATCCGAGTATTTATTAAATATTAAATTATTTTAATATTATAATCTAAATGAATAATACATCAATTGTCTTTCAATAAGATTTATAATTCATTTTTTGAAATCTAGTTTCAATAAAAAATTAATTATTCATAACATTTGTATTTAGATCACTGTCTAAAATTTCAACAAATAATGAATATAAAGCTATTTTGAGATCTGTTCAAGGCAAAGACTCCAGTAATAAACAATATATTGAAATTTGGAGTAAAAATTGTTTGATTAAAAATTATGATTTATCATCACTCGATTTCCATGGAGATGTTTATTTTGATGGTTAATTATTTGTAATTTAGTTATCTATTTAAAATAATAATAATTACAAATCGTATGATAATAAAAATTCATCTTCAGGTGAATTCGGTTCATTCTCGTGGTCATCTGAATCTACAAAGCTTCTGTATATTGCTGAAAAAAAATTAGAAAAATCAGAACCTTTTTACAAACAAAAGTCATTAGATAAGAAGAATGATGATAAAAATGTTAAAGGAAATGAATATATATTCAAACCTGATTGGGGAGAACAAATGGTTGGTAAACATCTTCCAACAATCTGTGTTTTGGATATAAATTCAAACATAATTTCTACTTTGCCTGGAATTTCCAATGATCTTTCGCCTGGTCAAGTTATTTGGACTCCTAATAACGATGGAATCGTTGGAGTTGCATGGAAACATGAGCCTCGATATTTAGGCCTTATTTACTGCACGAATCGAGAATCTTGGATATTTTTGTTAAAAAATGAAAATATGCGTAAGTCTATTATTTTTATATTTTAAAAGTTTTCGTGACGTAAATTTTATATATATATTATATGTATCATATCGGATATAAGAAAACAAAAAAAATTTCAGAAAAGCTTTCAAGTGATGGTTGTTGTGTTCGATCTCCACGATTTAGTCCTGATGGAAAGCATTTAATATGGTTAGAACGAGATTTGAATGGTCCTCATCATAATTGTCATCGACTAATGCACTTGAACTGGGAAAATCGAACTGAGAAAGTAAAATATCATGATCGATTTGAAGATAATTATTTTAAAAAATATCACACGTTCCAATAAAAACCACTTATTATTTTTTTAGTCTGATATTTTGATCGACATAGTCCGTCAAAGTAAAACTATTAAAAACGATAAACTATTTTACGGATTATATAATCATGATCTTCCACGACGATGCTGGAGTACAGATTCAAGATTTATATTTTTCAGCACTCAACAACATTCAAATATTCGATCATATATTTTTGATTTAAGTACGTAGATGTTTTCTTTTACCATTTTTTAATGTATCTTAGTGCCATACCTCTTACTGTGGTACTATCACTTTTTTGGACTTGAATAAGATCATTAATAACTTAATCAATTAAAAAATTTATTTAATGTTACAATAATGCATTTATCACAGAAACAAAAGCATTAACAGAAATTGCTAACGATTCCAGTAGTCTTAATATTTTGGATGTTCAACATGATATTTTATTATTTACAAAAACATCATTACTTCAACCACCTAGTTTATATGTGGGCCGTTTTAATAGTAATACACCAGACGACATTACTCTAAATTCCATTTCGTCAACAAATCAAGTAATTGATTTAAATGAAAACTATATGTATGAAGCAAATGAATATTTGTATTGCAATGACGAGAAAATCAGTGAGTATTGACATAAATGTACATTATATAATACATGTAACAATTGTATTAAATTTCAAAAACTTATTAACATAAATAAATAATTTTAGAAAACTTTAATTATATCTACTATGGACCAAAGAATGGTGACGATAAAACTTGCCCATTAATTGTTACTCCACATGGAGGACCTCATTCATCATATGTAAATATATTTTCTCTGGAATCAGCACTGTTAGTTTTACTAGGTAATTTGCTAAATTATAATAAATCAATTATTTTTTTTTAATATAAAAATTTCAAAAAATCTTTAGGGTTCAGTATAGTACAAGTGAATTATCGGGGTTCAACAGGAATGGGTTCGGACAACCTAGAATATCTTCAAGGACGGGTTGGAAATATTGATGTCATTGATTGTGTTACTGCCACTCATGAAGCACTTAAAAAATATCATTGGTTAGATCCTAAAAAAATAGGACTGAGTGGTGGTTCTCATGGAGGGTTTTTAGTATCTCATTTGAGTGCACAGTATAACGTATGCAAAAATACCTATTTTCGTCATACTCGTGCGGAAAGTATACTTTTCTATTAGAAAAGGATTGAACTTTCTACACAGGTATGACAAAATAGTACATTTCACACCCAGAGAGGAAGAGTAGACTAGCTCAAACTACGTATAAAATTACAACCCAGGCTGAAGGCAAAAGTGGTAAACACATGGTTTAAGATGGTCTAATTGTTCTCCTCGTTGAAAACGATTTTGGATCTGGTCAGATTTGTTTTATGAGACTGTGCAGATCTAATCAGACGTAACATATTAATTCAGATAAAAGCAGATTAAAAAATTCAGATCTGAAGAAAAGTACATTTTCGTTGAAAAGAAATCAGATTAAATCAGATCTGATAAAAGTTGATCATTCTTGTAAAGGATGTAATAAGAATAAATAGCCACAGTTATAAAAATAGATGATTCAAAAATAGTATTTCAAGTTTTATGGGTTAGCGTAGTGGTGACCACGCAAGTCTTATGGTTACGAGAGTTCCAGGATCAAGTCTACCTAAGTTTCTCATTTCCTTGTAGCCATTAGGAAGCAGACTGTTGTCAGACTTACGTATGTTGCTATCTTTTGGTTTTCTAACGTAAGATCAATGTCAGATGTCAGATGCTGCTGCAGAATGGAGGCAGATGTACGTAAGTCTGATGATAATGCTGACGTTAGATCTTGGCTACTAGGGTTACTTTACCGTCAAAAGTTATTTTCAGTACTGAAACTAAATCATAATCATAACATTAAAATATGTAATCACAAATAAGATTTAAATTTTAAAAAATTTTCATTTCAACTAATATTGTTAACCAAATTAATATTTAGATCAAAAATCTAATTTGAGTCAATTTAATCTCATCAAAAAAGTAGTCTCATAATACAGATCAGATCAGATTTAAAAATAACCACATCGAATGAGATCTGAAAGTGTTTTCCGCGGGTCCCTGGTGTGAAATGTACTCATCTTTTTATCAATTATATTAACGAAAATAATATAGCACTTAAAATTGTTGTTCACTTACAGAAAATATATAAGGTTGTTGTTTCGAGAAATCCGGTAATTGACATAGCTGTGATGTTTACTATATCGGATATTCCTGACTGGTAATTAATTATAGTTTCTAGATCATGATATTACATTATACTAATCAAGTCATATGCTATAAATATTTCAGTCGCAATGCTCTGTTTAGCGATGAAAAAATGGCCCTTGGCCATGATATGTAAGCTTAAAATGATCATTTTTACAGTATCTCGATATAGAAATCTATATATATATACATATATATAGACATTTATTATTGTTGATAAGGATTATTGTTATAATGTCTGTAATTTAATGAATGTTTATAATTTTTATTTTAATCATAATTTGATTTTAGGTGTGCAGCCGCGATCAATACATCATACTATGAAAAATCTAACAGTGAAACACAATCTAACAATGAGGAAATTTTATTAAAAATGTTCCAATGTTCACCCATCGTTCATGTAAATAATGTAACAGCACCAACTCTACTTTGTATAGGAAAAAATGATCTTCGTGTTCCTCCTTCTCAGGGAAAACAATGGTATCATCGATTAAAAGCAAACGGAGTTCTAACAAAGTATGATAATTAATTATAAACTAAACAAAAATTTTTTGATAATTAATTGAATTATTGCACTAATTTAATTTTATTTTAGAATGCTTATTTATGATGATTGCCATCCATTAAATAATGTTCCAGTGGAAATGGATGCAGTAATTAATGCTGCATTGTGGTTTTGTGAGCACTTCAAAATTGATAATTAATAAATAATTTTCATCAAATGGTGCAGGTGTTACTAAATAACTATAAAAATTTAATACAAAAATGTATTATTATTAAATAATTTATACAATATGGATAATAATATTACTTCTTAAATTTATACAATAATAAAGTAGATTATAAAAATACTTTCTTAAAAAAAACTTTTAGTAGAAAAATTTACGACATTATTTATATAAAAATTCACTTAAAATGGATAAACTTGCTCACTACTATTGGAATGTGAAAATACAGTTTGCATTTAATACATTGAGTATGACAACAACACAATCAGAGTCATAATATAATGAAATAAACATTTTTACAAAATACTGTCGTTTATTGCAACGATCCTTATTCTGCACGATTATTGAAATTTACGAATAAAATAAAAAAGATTTAATATAAACAATTTATTATTGGATCTAAAAATTAGATAGTAGTCGAATTTGGATTTTCAGGAAATAATGATTCATAGCTAGGAGGTAAATCTTTATCAAGTGCAGTTGAAACACCACTCACATGAAGCATAGGTGCTGATGGAACTGGTTGCTCAGAAATAATTCCCGGCTCATGATGTGTATTCGAATAAGTATTATTTTCTGGTATAGGGCCTGCACAATCAGAAGACCAGCATAACTTTTTATGTCGTCTACATATCCAAAGACTCATCAAAAATATTATAAAACAAAGAACAATAGTTGTTACTGCAGCTACTGTTACTTTAGCCTCTGTACCGTTGTTATGTACATCATTAAAACAATTATATTCATCATTACAGTAATCTGTAATACAGTTTTGGTATCCATCACAATTATAAGTATCTGAGATACAATAGGTTGGCAACCTATGACGTAAACTTATATCACCAAGTCGTTCATGAAATCCTGTAGTACAATCTATTAACAAATTATGACTATAAAAAATTTAAGTTGATAGAGTAAAAGGTGAATTTTTTAGAGAAGTTTTTATGAGTCGTGACTTGTAAATTATTGTATAATTTTATTTACCTCTATACGGAGTATATGTAATTGTGATATCTAAAGGTTGATCACTAGGTTTAAGAGGTTCTTTGGAAACAAATATTACTGTTTCTATTTCTCCTTCAAATTCGGATGTTACATCGAGAGTTAACATTCTACCTAATCGTTGATTGGAATAGAAATCTATTTTTGATCCATCGAATTGTCCGCAAAATTTTCCAGTTTCATTATGATATTTTCTACGAAACTGAATATTATTATTAATTGTAGTTATATAACTATTATAGTTTGTCTTAAAAATATCAAAATTTAAGAAACACAAATAGTAATTTTAGTACATATTATACCTTGATATAATCCAAGCACTCTCCATGAACTTGACGAAAAGATAAATTTTGTATTACAGCCATAATGCGACGCCCTTCTGTTTTTATCTTAAATTTACAATATAAATCAGTTGTACGATACGTCCAACTATCGAAAACATTATTTGGTCGAATCATAATAGCTTTTGTATTTATAATTAGTGGTTTTAGTTTTCTACGAAGAGGATGACAAATTTCTTCTTCTGCTAAAGAATCTGAAACGAAAGAAAAAAATAAATTCTAGTCATCAACTATTGAAAAAATTAAAAAATATAAGTTTTATAAATTAAAAAAAAAACATTTATTTCAACTAATTAATAGTAATTAATATGTTATTAAACATTAATTATTTACGTATTTCATATGCAGATAAAACATCTTTCGAAGAATTTCGATGACATACTACAAAGTATACAGAGTTAAAAAATATAATAAAATATAAATAAATATAACGAAGCATTTGTATTCCATCCATTATTGATAAAGTGTCAAAAAAGCATGGCTATTTATATCTTTATTTGTCGTTCAGACAATTGATAAATTTCAAGTCAAATAACTATTGAAGTATTAATGTATATATTTCGTCATTAGAACGTGGAAGATTCATGATTCATATTTATTACGTGATTTTTCAAAATTTATATACTCATATACTGAAAAAACAGATACCATCGAATATCAAACTTTGATTATAAATATTTTTTAATTTAAATGTGGACTATCAAACTATTGCAAAAACTATAAATTACCACCACACTAGAGGTATTTTTAGATTAAGTAATAATTATTTAATATTTTTATCTTCACTTTGCGATACTTTTTTCTTTTAAATCACTGAAAAATGCAATACAAATTCCTATGTCCATACAATGCACAACTATATATAGTTATTATTATTATTGTATATGAAGGCAGAGAGAAGACTGAGAGTAGAAGTGCCGTTTCTAAAAAAAATTTCTATTAAAGTGGCGCCCTCGTTTCCAAAAATCCATTTCCAGCGAACTAATGAGCGAAAAATCGATATAACAGTCAAGTTTCCATTATCTGTTTTACCACGCACGTTTCTACTATCTGTGTGGGTAAGTATGTAGATTCGATTACAGTCCATGAAATAAAAGTGGCGTTAAAGTCGTTTATGTATATGTCAATAAATATAAACAATACTCACGGTTACATGCAACTGAAAGTTTCGATGCCAACATAAAGATTATTATTTATAAACAATGTTCATGTTAATTTAGTGAAATCAATTTTTAAGAAAAAAAAATTTATTTTGAAGTATACAAATTTATATAATATTTGTTATAATTCACTATTGAAAGTAACGAAGGTAATAAAACTATTAGTAATGGAAAAGTATAAAGTTTTGAGTCAAGTTGGTGAGGGTTCATTTGGTCAAGTTTTTAAAGCCAAAAAAAGATGTAATAATGAAATTGTTGCATTGAAAGTAATTCGAAAGGTACGCCAATTACTTCGATTATTACTGGATAACAATAATTATTTACAATTTGTACACAAAATCTATTTATTTACAGTGTGGGCGCTCACACAAAGAACTAAAAAGTTTAAGACAAGAATGTAAAATTCAAAGGTATCTTCATCATCCTAACATTGTTCAAATGATTGATTCCTTTGAAACTGAAAATGAAGTAATGTGCTTCAATTTATATCATAAGTATTAAAAGGAATATATTTATTTATTTCATTGTTTTTAGATCGTTGTTGTAACAGAATATGCTGATAAAGAGCTATACGAAATTTTAGATAAAACAGGAAGATTTACGGAAGAACGTACTCGAGCAATTGTTTGTGATTTAGTTTCTGCTTTATATTATTTACATTCTAATCGCGTTTTACACAGGTTATTTTTTTGTTAATGATTGTTATTCAACCAACTACTATTTATTATTTTATGAGTAATACATTAACAAATATCATTCAAGTGATTATTAATTTCCTTACAGAGATTTAAAACCACAAAATGTTCTTTTAGAAGCTAATGGTACAGCAAAGTTATGTGATTTTGGGTTTGCACGAAGTATGAGTACAGGAACTCATGTACTAACCTCAATAAAGGGTACACCATTATATATGGCACCTGAATTAATAGAAGAATGTCCTTATGACTATAATGCTGATTTATGGTCACTAGGATGCATCGCTTATGAAATGTTAGTTGGAACTCCACCATTTCAAACTACTTCTATTCTTCATTTAGTTCGCTTGATTCGTTTTGAAGCAATTAAATGGCCAGAATATATTTCTGACAGTTGTAAAAGTTTTTTACAGGTAAAATAATTTATGTTATATTTTTAGAAAATATTTTTTATTATGATTTAGAATTGTGTCGAAAGTTGACTATTTACTTTTTACTAGGGATTATTACAAAAAGATCCATCACAACGTTTAACTTGGCCAGAATTATTACAGCATTCTTTTGTAAAAGGTCGAATTTTAATTATTGACGAAGCAACACCAACATCCTTTACAACTCCATTATCGGCTAGTCAAGCTCGTGCAAAACAACGACAATTTGACAACTTAGCTATGAGATCAGTAAATAAATCCCGGTTATTAGAGAATAATATTGAGATAGATGATGAAAATTATTATCGTGCATGCATTTCTCAACCACGATATCCAATTGCTGCTATTCATAAGTATCCTTCAGGCAAAACAGCTTACTACAATACTCTATATCAAAGTGCACCACCAAGCAGTTCGGATTCTAGTGTCGACGTTTTACTTGGTAACTTAAGTCTTCGAGAATCTCTTCAAAGTGATCTCATTACTGCTGATGAAATTTTTAATAAAATTAATTGTCTTGATAGTGCGTGTGCAAGTCAACAACAAAAACTACCCGAATCGTCTCAAGAGAATGTTGACAATGTTAACAACTTATTGAATAATTTCAACAATTTTGAAGACTATGATCATTTTAATAATATCGATAATAAGCAGTTTAATAAAGATATACAAAATAGTGAATGTCATCAAAACATAAATTGTAACATGATGAATGAAAAATCAAATCAAAAGTGTGAACATGATAATAAAGATTCTGAATGTTTAAAAAAATACAAAAAACTATCAGATTGTGATGCCATAAATCAGTACATAGAAAACGAAGAATGGGTTGCATTTCTTCAGCGATCTATGGAAGAAGTTATTGAAGGAGAAATTGGATCTCTTATAGAAGAAACTTGTGTATCTGTTTTTATATCACCCTTAAAAAATATAACAGCTAGTAGTCAAGTGATTGAATATATTGCTTGTCTTCTATCTTTGCCATTTGTAATCTTAATTTCTCAAGAAAATATAGTAAAAATTCAAAGAGTTTACTATAAAACTCAAGTTGTACCAAATTTAATCTGTGCAATGAATATCATTTTTACTAAAAATTCTCAAAACAGTCAACTAACAGATGTGGATAATTTCAGTTCACAATGCACGTCTACGCTTTCGCCAGATCAACTTCAAGCTTTAGAATGTTCTATGCTTTTATTATGCCGATTGGTTTATGCCAATCAGCAACTTCTAGAACAATTTTGTCATACTATGTGTATTACAAATAAAATTCCGTTAATGCATCAAGTTTTTAAATTAGAGAAAAGAAAGCCACGAGTTGTGGCAGATTTATTAGCTATTCTCAATAATATTTTAAGATTACTACCTGAAAATGGACAATTAGTAGAGAAAATCATATTCAATACACAAAGTTCGAGTAAGAATTTTTGTTTATTATTGTTTTTTTTTTTTTTTTTTTTAAATGATTTCTGTTATATAATTTTAATATTAACTCGTTTTAATTTAATTATTTTTATAGGTGAGCGAATTGAACAACTAATTAAACTTTTAACTCATCATCAAACTATTTTAAAAACAAGAACCTGTACTTTTCTACGATTATTAGTAAAATTTGAATATAAGTTTTTCCAAACTATTTGGGAGAAACCATTAAAGAGTACAATAAAAACTTTGACCAATTACACTGGTGATAATGATGATGACGAAAGAGTGAAAAATGTTTGTTGAATAAGTTTTCATGATAATAGCGTTACTTTACTTATATAACATATAATATGAGTAAATAATAATATTTTTTATTTTCAGATTGCCAAAAGTACTATTGATGAAATTGAAAATTTATCAAACTCATGTAAACATAATAATACAAAATGACATAGTTAATTGAAAGGTATGATAAAAAAAATTTATTTATTTTATTGTCAATAAACAATTAAAACAAAAAATGTTTAATTAATAATGATAAGTGGAAAATCAAAGTCTTCTGATAATTCAGAGCGTTTTTCACATTCATTTTCATACATAATTTGTAACTTTAGAAGATCTTTTTTACTCATTTTTTTTCTTTGCCCAATTACTACATTTTCTTTTATTGGAGCAATAGTTACATTACCATTTTTTGAAAAAGCCTTACTACTGTAATGCATTATACTTTTATAATCATATCCAACATCATAATCTGATACTACATCAGATGTGTATTTTTTAAAATTATGTTCTTTACCAATTTTTATATTATCCCAATATATTGTTACGTAATCATCTCGATCAAATGTGCTTTGTTGATGATAGAATCCAACTGCATGAAGTATTTCGTGAACAATCGTACCATGTTTAAGACAATTAGGTTTTTGGAGATTTATAATTTGATATTGAGCTTGTTTGCCGACTGAAGAATAACATCCAGCTCCATCAGCTTGAAAAACTATAAAATTCATATCTAATTCAATGTACGGTCTAAACTTTAGACATGTTTTTGAGTGAAATTCTTCTATAGCCTTTTGAATTTTCTGAATATCAGTTTCATCTGAAATATATTCAAAAATTATTTGACTTGAGATACAATATTATTATTATAAACTAGTGACTTACCAAAATTATCAGAATTAATCATATAAGGAATAATACCATATGTCCATTGCATTGTTTTATTTACCAAACCATTTTTTGCTATTACATTCGTATCAACAGTATTGAGTACTATATCACCTTCAAACAAACCACTCAACTCCCAAACATTTAAATTATCATTGTCACTCCAACCATTTATATCTTTTACTGTAAATAATGTCAATATTATTAATTCAAATTAAGAAAAAAAAAATTTACACAACGATTTTTACTTATTTGTTCTCGGTCATAACTTCCAGCTTGTAAGTTTGAATTTAAATCTTCTGATTGCTCAAAGTTATCAATTTTATCATTCATTAACGGTAAAGATGATAATAAAGAACAAAAGAAAAGAATTAATATGGAAATTATTAAATAATAATTTGCCGTATACATTTTACTTATTATTTAGTGAGTTTTACAATTATAAATATCTTGTATAACATGTTAACGCTATTATATATATGCATATGTGAACGCCTTTGTCTTACCTTCACAGTAGGAATCCGTAGATAGGTGATATCTATTTTTCTACCTACTCTCAATTTTTATCTCAACTGGTTTCATTTAGAGACAATGAGTATTAAAAAAATACATCCGGGATAATTATAGTTTTAAATACTCACTTTATCTTTGTTATTAATCTATTGTTCCAATATCAAAATGATTTTTTATACAACATTTACTTTATTTGAAATTGATCTAACAATTGAAATTTTGTTATCTTCAACTATAGATATACTTTAAATAATTCGTTTATGTAATCAGGTCAAGAATAATAGTCGTGACAGTGTTATCCATTTTAAAACTGTGCATTGATGGACTGTAAATTAATTTAAAAAATTTCATTTTTAAAAATTTTATTGTTATTGATAAAAAATAAAAATTATGAATATAGATAAATTGTGATCTCATTAATTTTTTATAAAAAATTGCAAGTCATCTTTTGATAAATCAAGACAATCTATGAAAGATAATCTATTCATTTTTTCCTTTAAAATCAGTACATAATTATATTTTTAATTTTTCTTTCCTATTACATATTTTTTCAAGTTCAATAACCTGCAATCAGGTTCCAGATTTGGTGGTGGGAATTGATCGTAGCCTAAATTCTAACCGGACTTATTTCAACTTTGTATACGCAAATCAAGTTCCAAGGAAAGACAATAATTTTATCCCTATCAAGCGCCAGACGAAATGCGAAATTAATGGGAAGAGAAAAAAATGATTTCGAAATTAAAAAGAAATAAAGTGCCGGTATAGTTAATACAAAAATTCTTTCAAGTTATTGATTTTATTTTCTTATTATTTATGCATTCTCAATCAATTGATCATTGATGAATTATTTATAATAATTTGTATTCACCATAAAATAATCTATTCCGTTTGAATGGCATTGACGAAATTTTGAAATTAATATACATTGGAAAGCAAAAGCTAAAATATTTAAAAATGTTTGAAGTTACTGTAGTTATTCTCAATAAGCTAAAACCGTATTGAATTATATAAACATGATAATGAGTTGTCATAATGGAATTGACATGACTTACACTTATTGTAATAATCAGTCAATTGAGAACGTGCATTTGTACGGGTTGGGCCGTTATCTAGCGGACTTAGTTGCTCGTGCTTTTATTTATGGAACACCTTGATGACTGGCTTGGCATGGTCTTCTCAAACTCACAGAGTGTGCGGTAGAGGCTGGTGAGTACGATTCCTTGCGGTCATGCACCTGTGAGAGTGAAAGTGTCTACCACTTTATAAGTAGTAGTTATAAATAAGCGTATAAGCATATACCTACCTACTACTTACGTAGCCCCACATCAACTAAGGATCGTTTTGGTACAGGATAGCATAGCCCGAGACAAGCATGTGAGGTAAAACAGGTCATCGCAATTTTTAAATTTCGTTATTATTAAAATTTAACCATAAGAGTCAATGATCTCAAAGAAAATATCCTTTGTCTTAATTAATATATGCTCTTATTACATTATATTCATCAATATCAATTGATTACAATCTTTTCTAAATGAATCTTTTAAATATGAATAATCATTTTTTCTATCTATTTTAATTGATTTATTTTTTAGGCAAAAAGACATAGAACAAATATTTCTTTGTTTGAGAATATGAATTTTAGATAATTATCTCAACACATTTCATGACATTAGTGATTTATTATTAATTAATAAAATTCATTAAAATTTAATTAAACACACACTCATTAGGATTAATTTGTTTTAAATAGAAAAAAAAATGAGTAGATAACGCTAATTGAATAAAATTTGTCAGTTTAATAAACATGAAAAACATAGATTTGTATTTGCTTAAATGATCATTTTAACTTATCAATAATTACCATAAATTTGGATTAGAAATTTTTAATAGAAGAATATTTTGAGATAAAGTATCGAATCATATATTAATAAAAAGCAGCTGAGAAAGCCCTAACTTTCGAGTACATTGACCCAATGTCGCATATATTGAATTCAAAGGTAATCAGGCTAACATCAGTTTGAATATCATCGATCTTAATGATCCTTTCTACACGACACAATGTATATTTAGTTTATTGAATAATTGTACATAGTACGTAAGTGTAACTAAATACTAATATATATATATATATTATATCCATATATATATATATATATATATATATATATATATATGTATATATATATATGGATGTATGCGAATAAGAAGAAAAGGGAAGAGTGTAAGTGGAAGTGGACGACATAAAAGTTCATTGAACTATGTGAATTGAAAAGAGCGTTGATGAACCTTAAACAATTATGAAAAAACTCTTTCTTTATATCAATCTTTCTTAAATTTTGATAAATATTTATTATTATATATTAGATATTATTGTAATAGATAATAAATGAATAGAAGAAACTAATCAAATATGAACATCAATATATAGTGCAAAATGTGATATGAATAAAGCCTGTGCAGGAGATTTAAACGATAGTAAAGGAAACTGGGTTATCAGAACGCAGCTTGCCTTGGACCGGTTCTTCGCCGTCGCCTTCATTTATTTTTTTTATTCTTCTGATGACGGACTTGAATAAACTATCTACTTGTTATATATTAACTGTCTTTTATTTATTTGTTACATATTTTTTAAAAAAATTAATTGTATTCAGTTGAGAAAATCATTGCTATAAGAGTTTTATTATGTATCACTATATTTTTTTCTCTCTCTCCCTCTCTCTCTCTCTCTCTATCAGAAATTCTTGAAATATTCATCATAGTAAATTATTTATTCCTTAATAAATAATAATAATAATTTTAATAAAATAGGTCAATTGTAAAAAAAAAGGAATAATTTGAACGACTATAGAACTCAGTTATGACAATTAATTGAATTATGATTCTCTAATTACTAGTTATAATAATTAGTCATAATAATAAAGGAGGAATAAATGAATGTTTATTCTAAAAGATGTCATCTTTGAATGTTGCATAAAGATGAGATTAAAGAATCAAAGTAAATTATGTATATTTAGTCAAGTTTACGTGATATATATTAGTTAAAAATTTATTCGAAATGATATTTACTCAATAAATGTCCAATTGATAGATTTTAGTGAAAAATAAACTGGTTATGAGTATTCTTTTGTACTTTTTTTTGAAGTTTCAAGATTTCTAAAGTCTAAATGGGATATCCCAATGAGATTATTCTTATTCCATAAATAGAAAGTAACTATTTATGTATCATGGTGTCTGGCAGAATCACATTTCGTCGGTAAATGCGATATCTAAAGTGCGCGGGTTAATGATCACAGGTCACTGACAGCAACTATTATCATGTCGTTGTCGTTGTTGTATCTCCACCTTGCAAGGACACGACAAGAGGGTAAGTGGGGAAAGGTTCTTTAACCTTTCTAGTGTGCGTTCTTTTATACAACTATGTAAGAAAATTAACTTGAAATAAAAATTATGAATGATTATCATTCTCATGGGTGACTTGTATACAATTTGACTGGAAAATTTTCGAAATATTATTTATCATAATTATTTTTTCTTTATATACCCATCAATTATTTACCTTTTTTTATTCATTTTTAAATTTATAAACGTCAATCATGTAAGTATGTAGATTAGAATAACGAAAGAGTTGATCAAAGAAAAGTATCACATTGAATGAGTTTAAATGTTGAATTATCTTTGAAAATTTGCTAATTTTAATAGTGAAAGACCTTGAAGGAAGAAAAAGAAAAAAAAACATGAGCAAGAGTGACGAGTGATGGTGAGAGGAAGAAAGGCTATCAGGTAGAGAAATCGCCATATAGAAGTTGACTTTCAGATCGTCTGCCAGTATATACGTGAATGGTGTACCTTTACATGTAAAACAAAAAATAAAAGTAAATAAAAAATATGAAAAAAAGAGAATGAACCTTGTATCGAAACACCCTGCATTTTGTTAACTCTCTAGCATAGCTTGCATTGGCGTTCAGTTAATGCTTGAGAAAGAAAAAGACAAAAATTATGAGTAAAAATAAAATAAACTAAGGTGGTAAAGAATTTGTTTAATCGGATATACTATAAGATACTTATCATTAAATACTAAAAACACATAAGTAAGTAGTGTTTTATCAATTTGCACTGTTGTTAAAACGACTTTCGCTGCTTACATGAATAGTTTGGTGTGCAATATTTAGAGTTGTAGATTAGCTAGATCACATTGAGTGAGAACGAAAAATACAGAAATGGGTGAAAAAAAAGAGGAGGCCTGCATAACATAGGTGATCGGAGATTCGAAGAGGCCATAAATAACAGCATCGTGCAGGTATATTTAGTTCCCGAAACGAGGCAATCATTGAGAAACGATCATCGTTCGCTATTTGTGGATGAATTAACTAAAACCATACTTGAAATATATTCTTTTTCAATTTTTTGTCTTTTTTATTATTATTATTATTATTATTATATTTAAAGTTTTCTTTTCTAAATAAATTATTTAAATATAGTATGATTTTATTCGTATAAAAAAATAATTATTGTCATTATGATGTTTTGACTTGTAATTATATTATACTTGACAAAAAGAAACATCTTCATGATACTTTGATAATATTTTAATCATCATTTGGTTACGCACGTTGGCATTTCTAATGGACTCATATCTTTTGTCTTGATCAAATTTCTGTAGAGTATACAGTATTATTTGATTTCTGTTACAATTTTTTATCTATTTTAAAACTAGAAGGAATGCACATACATATGCTAAATTAAAAATATTTTATTTATCAGTTAATGTATAATTTATTAAGTTGTTCAATGTTGTTTCTTAAATTTTAAAATAAGTAAAAAAAAAAAAAATTAAATTATACTTTGTCGTTTCATAAGATATCCGTAAAGAGCGCTCAAATCGTCCTAATCCTCGATAGTTTTACCTGAAGTGACCTAAAGAAAGCAGAAGACTAAGACAGACTTGAAGAATTTTATTTAGGACACTGTACAAGTTGGCGAGACCATTCTATATTCATTTTTAACTTTTTTTTTTTAGACTTTTGAAATCAACTTTAAGTAAAATATGTTATTATAATAGATTTTTATTGAGTTAAAAGTCAAATTTTTACTAAGTTTAATATTAATATTAAAGAAAAATTAATTTAAAAGTTAATTTTCGTTTTTTCTAGAACAATGTTTATAGTTTATTCATCAGTGATTATTATTATTTTAACATTAATTATGGGAAAATTGATAAAAAAAGACAAACAAAAATTACCACCAGGACCCAGAGGACTTCCGATAGTTGGATATTTGCCATGGATTAATTCTAAAACACCTCATAAATCTTTAACTCTATTAACAGAAAAGTATGGACCAATTTGTGGTTTATGGATGGGATCAGTTTACACTGTTTTGCTCTCAGATCCAAAATTAATTCGTCAAACTTTATCTAAAGATGAATTCTCTGGTCGTGCACCTCTTTACGTAACTCATGGTATTTTTAATGGATACGGTAAGTACTTGATAATGTTTCAAAATTCAATCCTAATAATAGTTAAAAAAATTTACCAGAATAAATTTTTTTTTTATTCCATTCTTTATTGTATCGTTGATGTAAATATGCTGTATAAATCGTAAAACACCTTTTCAAGGTGCAACCGTTGTAGTTAATCATCGATGCCCTTCTCGGAAGCAAACCAAAAGTGAAAGTAACACATTAAAATTTTTGAATGAGTACATAAGACGTGTAGCTTAACACTAACCACGTGTGATTGAAAAACAAATTTGAAAAATTATTTTCAAATAACTCAAATTTTCTTTTAGATACAAATAAAATTTTATCGAAATATTTATTTAACAAAATCATTATTTACATTTGATACACGGAGAGAAAGGATTTGTAAATTTTACTCCAATAAATAGTAGTCTGTCGCTTCGCGGACAAAAATGGTAAGAAGCAATTGTTTAATTAGTATACATTACAATTTTTTTGTGTAAAAATTTTATTATGAATCAAAATAGTGAACTATACAAAAATAAATATAAAATATTACAATTGGAGTGTATAATAAAATTTTTACAAGAAAAAATTGTAATATATACTAATTAAACAATTGTTTCTTACCATTTTTGTCCCTGAAGCGACAGACTACTATTTATTGGAGTAATATTTACAAATCCTTTCTCTCCGTGTATGCATAAATAAATTAACTTTTAGCCTTTATTCAGATTACAACATTTAAAAGTGATGATAAAGATTAAAATATTTTACAAAATCAGACTATTTACACTTGATAATAATAAACATTGTTACAGTAATATTTTTTTAATTACCACAAGAATTATTTTGAACATGTATGAAATATCATAAAACAAGATAAAGAAAGTTAGATTATTTGGACTGACATGACTGAATGAGATTATTTTATATTGAACACCTCATAGTTGAGTCTTCTTTGAATATAAAAACACTCAATACAATTATCGGAGGTTAAATGAGAATTAAACATACAGTAATTAATCCAACTATTTCGATTTCTCTTTTACGTAGGATTCACATGTGTGGTTTAAAAGATATTATTTGATAATACCTAATACTAACTAAAATAATTATTATTTATTCGAATTCTAATTTTATTATATCAAATATTATATTCAATAGAATATTATTATAAATAACTTTCAAGTATTTACCTTATATTTATTATCTTTCAAGGAAATAATAAAAATTATCTCAATTTGAAATCAATTTAATTTTTATAGAACAATATAGTAACTGAAAGGGCATTGAAAGTATTTGAATCATTTTCAATATCATTTTTCTACAGGAATAATATGTGCGGAAGGAGAATTGTGGAAAGAACAGCGAAAGTTTGTTGTAGCTACTATTAAAAGTTTAGGGGTAATGAAATACGGAACAAAAAGAGATGAATTGGAACTAAAAATTACAAATTTTGTAAATGAAGCAATAAAGGTACATTTTATTTAGCTATTAATTAAACATCAATCATTCGTATTATCCTTACCCTAGTAGCCTGTCGTGACGTAAGAATTTTCGTCAAACTTACATATACATCTATTTCTGTTCTGTGTCAGATTTTTTTTTCACTGTCTGGCGTTAAATTTTCAGATAAAAATCTTACGATTGTCTGCTTGAGAAAAATGGCAAATATATACATGAATGACAAACTTTGGCCGACATATGTAAGTGTGCCATCAATCTTACGTTGATTTGGCTACTAGGAATCATTAAACTTTAAATCTTTGATTTTTAAAACTGCTTTAAAAAATTTTACTTCAAATACAATCAATATTAAATTGCTGTTTTGATATTAGTCGAATAAACTTGCAAACAATGAAAAGACTAAATTTATAATTATTTAATAATTGATGTTTTATTGGCATACTATAGTTTTTAATTGATTGAAATAATATCATTTATTAAAATAAGAGGAAAAATTTAGATGCTCGAAGAAAGGTCAGATGACAATGGAATAGAACCATTTGATATATTGCATCATTGTGTTGGCAATATAATGAATGATTTGGTGTTTGGAAAAGTTTATAATGAATCGGATGAAACATGGAAATGGTTACGCCATTTACAAGAAGAAGGCGTGAAACATATTGGAGTAGCGGGACCTTTTAATTTTTTACCATTTCTTCGACATTTTGTCAAGTTTAAAAAAACAATGAGCTCTCTTATTGATGGTAAATTGAAAACTCATCAATTGTATAAAAAGCTGATTGAAGAATACGAGGAAAAACAAGAAATGACCTACAAAAATTCAGATAATTTCCTTGCGGCATTTAATGTCGAAATGAAAAACAGAATTCTGAATAATCGTCAATTAGGATCATTTACCGAACAACAATACTATCATTTATTGGCCGATCTCTTTGGCGCCGGTACTGATACAACATTAACCACTATTCGATGGTTTTTACTCTATATGGCCATCTCCCCCGAAAATCAGGTGAAGTACTTTTATCTTTATTTTATAGAAATATTTAACGTATGTGATAATCAAATTTTACTACTTTATATAGTTATATTTATTACTTGAAATTTCATATAATCACATTTAGATTATGTCCAAAACATTTTTAATTCAATTTCATCCGATTCAAAGATTTCAAAAATGAGTTATTCTTATTAAATATTGTACAAATGATGAAAAAAATAATAATATTTTTTTTCGAATAATCTTCATAGATATTTATAATGCATGAGTCAATGTCCTGATAAAATGAAATTTTTCGTCAATTACTAATTTTGTTATTACCTCCTTTTTTGACATGAACTTGACATCATACGGTGATTAGTTTAATAATAATACTTTATTATCACTTATCATTACAGGAAAATATTTATCAGGGAATAAAAGTTGTTACAAACAATAATCAAGAACTTGTTGCTCTAAAACATCGAGAATTTTTAACTCTACTTGAGGCGGCTATTTGTGAAGTACAGAGATTACGAAGTGTTGTTCCTGTGGGTATTCCACATGGCGCAATGGCAAACGGAAAAATAGAAGATTATGATATACCAAAGGGTACAATGATAATACCATTGCAATGGGCAGTCCATATGAATTCAACTTATTGGGAAAATCCCGAAAAATTTGATCCTTATCGATTTATCGCATCTGATGGCAGTTTATTAAAACCATTAGCATTCATACCTTTTCAAACGGGAAAACGAATTTGTGTTGGCGATGAACTTGCAAGAATGATGCTATTTCTCTTTGCAGCACGTATTTTACAAAAATTTCATATTTCTATTGCTCCAGGGGAGAATATTAATATGGATGGCGTTTGTGGTATTACCCTGGTACCCAAGAATCATCGTTTCAAATTTTTATCAAGAAATACCAATTAATTATCTAATATCCCCATTATCACCAATTTACTAATTATTTAAAATTATCGCGATCATTATTATAATCAGCTTATTAATTTCAATAATATATAGAGATAATTGTAATTTGTTCATGAACTTCCGTATTTTGGTGTAACTAATAATTATTTATCTGCTTGTTCATTGATAACTTATCTTTTATTATTACAATAATTCATAGTTAACTTTTTATTTATTTTCAAAACTAGAATGTCCTATTTATGAGTAGAATTGCTTTTATCAGAACGTTTAAATTATTTGATGCAACGTAAAAAAAATGAATAATAAAAAATAGTACTTACGTAATTACTATAAACAGTGATAAAAATGTTACTATATATACATACATATCATCATGACTACAATAAATGTACTTAGATAACTTTTAATATCCCCCGTCAACATATTTTGGAATAGTCCATTTTATTCAACTTGACATATAATATATATATATATATTTATGTGTATCGATTATTGTTTAATTAATTTCATTAACGTCATACTCAGACTGTGATTATTCAAATCAGTTTCTTTTTTCGACTGCGCGTGAATAAAAATAATTTTATCATGTTCATAAATTTTTCCATAATTATTTTATTCCTGAGAAACATTTTTTTTCTATTAAATAACGTTAAAATGATTAATTCTATTATCAAAATTCATAGAATAAATTATTTTACTAAACTAATTCTTTATTAAATAAATTTAATATGGAATAATTTGTTTCATTTTAGTCTAGTTATTACATTTGTTTTTTTTTCTAGTTTGCTTATTGTATAAGTTGAAATATATCAATAAACTTTTAGTACATGCAATCAGATACACTTTTTAAAATATTTTTTGATTTCTCTGTCAAATTGCTTACCTAAAATTTCTGATCGTACGTTGAGAGTATTGAACTTTATGATAAATCAAACAAGCATATATACTTATACGAGATCGTTTGACCTCACTGTTTTGATAAGATTGGTCAGTGAACTAAAAAGACTGTTGAACTTGAAGTGATGATAAATAATCGGAAAAAGTGTCTGCATCACGACCTTCTCAAAGGGTGGGCTAATTTTGTTCATTATCTATGTAATGAGCATCAATAAAATAAATATCTAATAATGAAAAATTTATAAAGAGAATTGAAATATGAAAGAAATAGTTTTTTTCGACAAAAAATCAATCACTTGAGGGTAGAAAATTTCATAAATTTGGTATTTAAAAAAAAAGTACTCATCGTAATTAAAAATGTATAAATTCACCAGATACATTATTTATTTATTTATTTATTTTTTTGGATTTTGAGTTACAAGAATCAAATAGGATAGAAAAGAGGAATGGGATAAAACGGTTTATTTTGCAACACAAATTACTTAATGTCTGATAGAATAATTAAATACTGATAAAAATATATGAAAAAAAGTTTTTTTTCTTTATTAAAAAATTTCTAATACACATATCGTTTCGTCTTTCACAACAGAATTTGTTTTTTTTTTTTCAAATTTTATTTTGTATAAAAATTAATAGTAAAAAACAATTTTATGAAGTATCCACATAAATAAGATTCAAAAAATCTATTACTAAAAAATTCTCTCATTTTCTCTTTTTTCTAATTCCAATTGATTCTTTTACTATAATGCACTTCTAATATCTAATATTAAATAAACATTGATAAGTATTTTTTTATAAATATAAAACATTTAATACAAAAAACACATCGTTACATTCACTTCCAATTTGCCTGCAATACGAAGTGCTGAATATCACACATTTTATAATGTATTTCCCTATAACTTTATGCATGTGTATATATCATGATCATAATATTAATGCAGTTTTACATTAAATGTTCTATACATATATACACATTCATAATACATAGTTTGACTTATAAAAGGCATCATTTTAATAAATGACTCAATAACTAACTAACAATAAATTAAAGTAAACGACTTTGTTATTCCGGAGTTGTCGAGAATAAATAAATAATATGAACGGCGGGTTAAAGTTAATTTGAAAGGCGCTGACAAAAATTTGGTGTTGTTTTGTACTGTTTTCACGCGCCATTATAATTACGCATTACATTTGCTGTCGGTTTAACTACTTACACATAATTATTTTTTTTTTTTTTTATCTATAATTATAATAAAAATATTATAAAGAAAATTAACATAATCATTAATCGTATTATTATGTGGCACTATTTTTTTTTTATTCTTTTTAATTTTTCTTAAATTATTGAAATTGTATACACGTAAATTATTGTTACTCGACAATTTCGCATATTCGACTGGTCATTTATATTTTATAAAAATAATATAAATGAATTATGATTCCTAATACTTGATAGTTAAAAATGATTTTGATACAGTTGATTCTCTTAAAATATAAAAAAATCTATTTACATGTGAAGATTAAAGGTATTTTTCCAGAATCAATGTTGAAATGTATATGTGTGTGACAAATGATGAGTATTCAAAGTCTAGTAATGAAATCTTTGATTTGATAATGGTAATGATAGTGATGATGATGACAATGATGTAAATGAATATGAATTTACTAATAATGATGATGATAATACATTTAAATTAAATGTAATAAAAAAGAAAAATACTATACATGATTTTACAAAATATTTGAATTAAAATACAAGTTTTAATGACTACCAACATTTCGCAATGGATTTGAAACTTTTTCGAGTTGAAAATCCGAAATGTCGAGGTGTCTTTGGATTAGGCACACTTTAAATGGGTCAGGTGTAACAGTGACACCTGCGTTACCTCTTAAACTCGGTAGAGAGGTGCCTTCGGGTAATCGAATATCGAAAGTATGAAGGAGTGAACTAAAAAATAGAAAGAGCTCCATTCTGGCAAGAACATCACCTAAACACATTCGTCTACCTACACCGAATGGCATAAAATATTCGGGTTTGCAGACCTTACCCTCAACAGAAAGAAATCGTGTAGGACGAAAGTCCTCCGGTTCAACCCACAAATTCGGATCCATATGAACTGCATGAAGTAGCGGTACTATCTGTGCTCCCGCTGGTATTGTGAACCCATTCAGTGTTACTTCTCTGCATAAATTGAACAAAGGAACCAATTAAAAAAACGGCTCAACATCATTTTCATTCGAAAAAAAAGGTTTTTATAATAGAAATTTAATACAATTATTTTATTTAATGGGGTGTTTTGAAATACTGAGACAATGTTGAAAACATGTTTAGGATAAAACTTACCGAGTAGTAGCATGGGTTGTTCCAAGAGGTACAATACTTGATCTCCTCATGACCTCAAGAATAGTAGCTTCAGTAATTGGAAGATACGGAAGATCTTCAAGTACAGGCATTCGTGATCGCCCAACAACTTGATCTAATTCTTCTTGAACTGCCTTTGCTGCCTCTGGGTGATGGAGCATTAAAATTACTGCCCATTCTAGGGTAGTTTTGACAGTTTCCATTCCTGCAGAAAATAAATCTCCAAGAATTTGATGCATTTGACGATCTGTAACAGAAAGAAAAAACATTTTCCTATAATATAATCATCAATTTTTATATAAGTTTAAATTATTAAATAAATATATTACGATAGTGAAACTTGGTTCTACAGAAAAGTAATAATTAATTTTTCAAATATATACATTTGGAGAGAAAAAATTTTTAATTTAAATGATTTAATTAGTTTTTAAATAAAATATAATATGAGTTATCAGTTATTTATCGATACGAACCATGATTTTTTCCTTGAAAAAGTGTTGCTTCTCTGCCCTCAGCCTTGGCTTTTTCAATTTCAACAAGATAAGCATCCACAAGATCCCGAACATTTTTACTGTCAAAGGTGGATCGATGCTCATCGACAGTTTCTTGAAAGAAAGCTGCCATTTCTTTTCTATTACGTGAAATTTTATTGCGAATTTTACGTAAGCAAGGAAGATATCGCATTATTGGAATAAAATTAACAGCAACAATGCTGCCAAATAATTTAAATCCCTCTTCAATCAGAGCCATGAATCTTTTGAATCTTGAATCACCGTGATGAAAACGTACACCCATGATTATTGAACAAATCACGTTACTGATTGACATTCCAAGTGATGGAGAAACGTCTACTGGAGCTCCACATTTCCGTGATAATCCACAAATTAATGTCTCCACTTCTCTCTGTAAATATAAATATTCATTCAAATAATTTTTTTATTCAAGATATAATATTTTTTTTCGTTTAACTTTGTCAAAATTTACCATGATTCTGAATTCCATTTTTTTCTGTCCATTTCCACAATAAGTCATTCCAAAGCTGCGCAATTTTTCATGGAGAAATCTTCTTTGATCTTTCCACATTGCACCTTCGGTGTTGACGATTCCTAATTAATTAATAAGATAATGATATTAATGATGTAATAATAAGATGTTGATTGAAATATTTTTTTGTTTTTTCAAGTAAAATTCACATGTTAGTGAAACGAAGAAAAAAAAAAAAATTCATATAATTACCATATCCACCAAGAATATTCATAAATTCAGTGTGAGGTCTTCCGGAGAATTCGTCTCTTCGAAAAGTATCACGAATAGTCTTATAATCACTAAGAACAACGACAAGTTGACTGCCAAGTCTTGCACTAAACATGGATCCATATTTGTCAGCAAGTCTCCCAAAGTGAAGATGAACATCTCCCTTAATGAAAGGCAAATAGCCAAATATTGGAAAACCCCAAGGTCCAGGTGGTAAATTTCTGAGATATTTATACCACTGAATTGATCTGGCTATTCCAATAACAACGAGAAATACCACAAGACTATAGAGAATGTCTTTTCTCATCGTGTCATTCTCAATACAATTCCATATCCACTGTATCGCGCGTTCCACTAACATTTTTACAATTTATTTTTCTTTCTTTTTTAGGAAAAGATTGAATAATGAAGCAAAAATATATTGGAAAAATATTGATATATCACAATCACAATTTAGATAATATAATAATTGAATATAATAATGACAATTGAAAGGTAAAGTTTTAATACGAATGAAGAGATAAGAGAATAGATGGAAATAAATTAAAAGAAAAATAAAATATATCAGCAAATGTTGAATTTTGATAGAGTGAGCGGGAAATTAGGTGAATTGTTGGCCACTAAGTACGACCGAGTGATGGTTCTTTGGGCGATACAAGCCGCCAGAAGAAATGAATGTATACTAACATACACCTTCTTGTCCTTGCTGTCTTATATAGTGACTCATCAGCTGTGGGGCTTATGGAGCGGGTGTTTGACGTTGACGTTAAAATGGAGAGGGGGGAGGGGGCGGTGTAAGAATGGATGTGCCACTACGATCAACATGTTGGCAATTGATAGTAACGGCAGAGGGGAAGTATAGGTCATACATCGGCAAAACCGGCGAAACAGACTTACGAGGGCGGGTCCTACCGAGGTGAACCTCCTTTCCCCTCTCTCTTACCCTCTTCCATCCACTGTTATCCTATCCCCTTTCATGCTGCTCAATCGTACGGGCTTGGTGGCAGCCAGTGTAAAATTGTGGATCCCGATTAAGCTCGCTGGCTCGCAAGTGTAGGCAGTGGGATTCGGTAAGTGGAATTATCGTTGCAGAAACCCGCAACATTTCTTTTATTAATTACGGGAGAGGGGGAGATGATACATTAAAACTATGTATGCAAACACTTGGTAATATCTTAAAACTTTCAGTATTTGACTAAAAAGCTCGCGTGAATCATTTCTGATCCGACAAACATCGAGAAAAGACATCGAGGAGATTCAAGTTTCAACATTTTCATGATAAGAAAAACTAGAACAATTTTATTCAATACTGCAATCATAAGTCCGTTGACATAATCATTAAGCACATGCTTAAAAACTTGTGTTTATGTGTATGTTCTGTTCAAGTACAAACAAGTGGTTACAGACACACATGTCAGACACGCATGTGGCGTACAATGGTTGTACATGTTCTACTCATAAAAAAACTTTACTTTTTATGTTCTTTAGGTTACTCTATTTCACAAAATTATTCTTTTTTTTTTCTTCTGTATCTTTCCTTGTATTTAATGTTTGTTTATTTTTTATTTTTTTTAAATTTTCATCTCATTATGTATGTCTCTACAGTTTTAAAATTTTATTGTTTTCATTTATTGTGATTTCTAAGAGGAATTTTAATTGATCAGTATCCATAATGCATAATAGATGATTATTCTTTCAAGATATATAAAATGCATAAATATATATTTATTATAAAGGTATGTATATAGATATATATGTATATACGATTGAGCCAAGTATAAAATGAGTGCGTCGAATTCTTCTGGTCGTGTTCGCCAATACTTCCATCTCGTCTGTCAACCGTCGCAGGTTATTGAACTTATTTCCGCTTCTCTTTCTCTTCCTCTCTCTCTCTTTTCTATAACTCGTATATATGCACCTGCAACCTGTATTAGTTGATTAGCTAAACTCTATTAATAAGAGAAGGGCAATAAACAAATGAGAAAATTTTTCATTATTTGTAATTATAAAAATAAATAAATATACTTTTTTTAATTTTATTTTATTTTAATTTATTAATTAAAAATTGTTTATTTGATGTTTTTCTTCTTTAATATTTCTTTTTTTTTTTTCGTTCATATCTGATTTTTAACTCAATTTATCGAAGAAATACAAATTATTGATTTTTTTAAACAAGGAAAAGAAAAATATTATTTATCAAAATATAAAATACACTGTAGATCAACATAATTCCACTTAAATAAATAGATAATAATAATTGGATCAAGCAAAAAAAATTAAATATGAATCGAATTTAATGAGTCAATGACGAAAATTAATTTAACAAAGTCTGAAAAAATATTTATTGTTCATACAAAAGTGAATTTTTCAATTGATATTACTAAAGTTATAAAATAATGTTAATCGAATTATTAATAAAAAATTTTTTGCCTAAATAAAAAAATCAATTATAGAGATAGATCGAAGGTTACGTAAGTAAATAATTGAAATGTTGATTCCATTATTTGTAAATAAACATTACTCAATGATGAAAAATGTCATTTTTGTGTAATTGTGTCACAGCTTAAAATATACTTCTGAAAGATGCTTTTTCTGCAATTTACAGTACATTATTTATTAAATTACTCATCGTCTTAAAATGTATTTTACTTAAATAAATAAAATAATTCGTTTTTCACGTTAATCGTAATCTATACAAATTATACCTCAAATGAAATCATATGATAATACTACCAGTCTTTTCTAAACATTATCCATTCATTCATCATTTTTAAAATTAATGGCATTATAATTAATAAGATATGACTTATTTAGAGCATAATTAATTACATTTTAATCACCAACAAATTATTTATTATTATTATTTTTTTTTTTTATTGAAAATTCAATTTAATCTGAAATTTTTATGGATTTTTCATTAATTAATGATTTTTCTAATTGCTGCTGTGAAATGAAATATTTTATAGTTGATGTACATATATTATAAAAATGAACGTTTTTATTTTATTTAAATAAAAATATTTAACCACTTTTGATATGATGATAAGTACAGATAATAATGATAATAGTGATATTAATTGATAATCAATATTAATGAGCTAAATATTGATGAATTATAAAAAACACTGAAAAAAATGGAAATAGTTAGATTTACTACGTAATATTTATTTTCCATTTGAGAGCTCATAGTAGAGTCCATTTCTTACTATAAAAGGACTTAACTATAAAATGTTAAATAGAAAATTAATATTACGTAGTAAATCTAACTATTTCGATTTTTTTCAGTGAACGCAATATGGGATAGGAGTCAAAAAGTTTTTAACTGGCTTTATTTCTAACGCGGCCAGTAACGGTGGCAGTGGCCAGCGTGGTTTTTGGAACTCCGTTATTTCACGTACGGTGTGATCTCGTTTATACGTGTACATATAATACATACAAGCTGTTAGAAATTAGGTCGTGCACGCTATTCCGAATTGCCCCTGTTTTCGGCGTCATTTTTTTTTCTCTTTCAATCGTTTAGTATTATACTTTGTTACGTATTATTATCATTTATTACTTTGTATTATTATTTAGATTTTTTCATCTTTTCATTCATTTTTAATTTCAAATTTACATTATCTGTTCATCAATCTTGGATAGCAATTTAAAAAACGATTAATTGTTTAATATTTATTTTAAATAATAAATTTATTAATTATTGCTCTACACTGAGAGAAATAAAATAGTTGGATTTACTATGTAATGTTAATTTTCCGTTTAACATTTCATAGTTGAATTCTTTTATAGTAAGAAATGGACTTTACTATGAGCTCTTAAATAGAAAATTAACATTACGTAGTAAATCCAACTATTTCGATTTTTTTCAGTGTAAGTTTTTATAATTTTATGTTAATTATTGTATTTAAATGGCAATTCAAAGAAGTATCAATTATATATATATATATATATATATATATATATATATATATATATACATTTATATAAAGAGTATAAAAAAAAACCCGAAAGGTATGGAGGGGGATTAATTAATTAACTTATAAATGTTGAAGTGATAAATAGCTTATTTACATTGCTGTAATTTCTCAGAGTTGTGTTTTAATGAAACAAAATAGCCATTACTGTTACCATTACTGACCACTACCAAGTATTAACCTCAGGTCACTGAACTCTACACACTTGGTGCAACTTAATTTCTTCAGGATCATCAGGCCGCATTGTACAATCAAACAATGTATGTATAATTTCAAATCAACTGTTTAAATAAAACAATGACTCATTTAACTCCAATTACTGCTGATAAGTATCACAGCATATAATTATTGGAGCAAATTATATAATATTTAATAAGTATATTTGATATTCATTCATTTTATCATTTCATTTATTTTTCCTCCTTTCAAATTAATAATTTCATCTTTTAAATCAATTATTAATTACTATTTATTTATTGTTAATTGAGGACAATTAATAAGCAGTTGAAAGAATAATATAAAAAAAATATATCATTGACTATGTGAATTGAGCAATTGCAAATATTTTATTTTATTAAATTAACTTTTAAATATTATTTTTAACATTATGGATTATTATGTTTATGTAACTATTTCTTTTTCAAGTAAAGTTTTTTCTTTTTATCTTATCTTTGTAACCAAACATTTTTCACTATACGTTTATTCAACTCCATGTAACCGAAAATTTAATAATTGATTGAGCAACGTAACAATTGTGAAATAACTCATTTCAACAGCCAATCCAGGTGAATATTAGTAAATCATCATGACTTACAAACGACTTCTACTACTAAGTGAATAATGATTAATAAAAAGATGTTTCTTTTTCTAATACTTATACATTTATAAATGAATATATATACGTATGGCCACTTCTCTTAAGCTTCGGAAATTTCGACCGGTCGATGACCCCGCGCGTGCCGCACTTTCGCCCGAATCCGCAAACCAATAACCAATCTATCTGTACTCTAAGCACACATATACACATAAATACATTAGATAGACGATAAAAAAAAAAATTTACATAATAAAATGAAGACTTTTGTGAGAAAAAAATGAAAATTTCAACAAGGTATGTGTGAAATAAAAATACCTTTTGTATAATCATGATAAATAAATTTAAAATATTTTAACAAATTATACATTCTTTAGAAATAAATAAATTACCTTTATTTTTATCAATTTATAGATATATTTATATTAATAAATATTATCATTAATTTGTAAAAATAGATGTAAATGTTTAATTAACACTATAGAACACCTCTGATGATGAATTTCACATTGTATTGATAAATGGGCGAATAAAAAAATGGAAATGTAAAGAAAAAAATAAAAAAAAAATAAAAGATGTATTTATGAGAATGGAGTTGAAAATTTTCTTGTTAATTTCATCAATATCTATAATATCTATAGATACTGATAATAACTATGCGTAAGACAGACGTTATTTTGCTTGAAGCAAGTCACGTGCGATGTCACGTTATACCTACTACATATACGAAATGTCGCTCTCGCTGTCGTTCGAGGGAAAGGCAGCAGCCTGCGGTGTAATGTTTGTACAACAGAACGAAATAAAGTAGTGGGAGACTACTCAGGGGCAATGCACTCACAACAATAACAAAACTTATAAGTACACACATTAGGTTTATTTTATACATCAAAACTTGAAACTATTTACTCATTTATTTCAGTTAAATTTTATGTAAAAGTATTGGTGTACATTAGATTAATTTTTTAAGTCTGTCTATAATCTGAACCTTATGCGATTAAACTATTGCTTTACTTTATCCATGTTATTTAATTTGATCACTATAGTGATATATTTTCGATCGTTTTTAAAATTATTATATTCATGGAATTATTATGAATTTTTATTTCCTTCGTTCCATGTTCACTTCCTATTTGTCTCAAGTTACTTTAACTGGTGTTGTTATATGATATGAATGAGAGGATGCTTATGTTGCATGTGAATTATATTCTAAATTAAGTGCCTCAGACACCTGACTATCTATTGCCATATAGAAATTGCTGAGTTTATTATATTGAATAATTTATTTGTCATCTAATACAATATCAATAATACTTGAAAACTTTATTTATAATAAAAAACAGCAGATAATGATTTTTTATTTTAATAATCAAACGAAAAAATTATTTACAAATAATATAGACTTATTCTTCTAAACACCATCAACACATTTTGTTTTTTGTTCTTCCATTATTCACTCAAAGTTTAACAAAGTTGACTTCAAGGTTCTTTATTATTAAATACGTGTAAACAAGTAAGGTTTATTGACCGAATAAAATGAATTTTTTTTAAATTTAAAGGTAAATTAACTTATTCATTTGAATGTTTAAAATTTGAAATTTAATTAAGTATAATGTTATTATATTTTACGACAAAAAAGATAAAATTTTTTTTCACCTGCTGAATGAAAATAGAGTTAAAATAATAATAATAATAATAATAATAATAATAATAATAATAATAATAATGATAAAAAACTTTCTTAATATAGAATACTAATGTAGAATGAATAGGTAGTATCTAAACTTGTTTAGCATATTTAATTTTATGACATATTATTGAAAAATTCACCAAAACAAGCTAAACTTATAAAATCCAAGCAGTATTTAAAATTGACAGTAAGTTGTCAGAAGTAGTAATCTATGCGTTCTCAGAACTGTTTTGAGCGGTTCTCCTTCCTGTAATCAATTTTACAAATTCCTGGCCTTCTCTAGAATGCTTGAGTTATGGTGCTAGTCATAGATAATTGTCACACACGGAACCCCAATCACTCTTTTATGTTGTTTTGGACTTTTTAGTTATTCGTAATGATCAGTTTAAACGTTTTAGTCCTTCTTGGAAATGATCAAACTCTGCATGCACATTTACTTACACATTTACATTAAATATTCACTCATGGTCGAAAAAAAAACATGAGAGTTTTTCAGTACTGATTCATCCGCAGTATGAAATTTTTTAAGTGGGAGATTATCAACTTTCAAACAAAATATCATCATTTAATATTTTGTCTTAATTTTAGTGACAATTAATTATCAACTATTGAATGTCACATTGATCAACATGTCTACTTATTTACATAAGTGCCAACTACCTTTTCGATAAAGTCACTGACCGCTTGATTTCGTTAGAGCAGTAAAGACCAGATCTAGTTAAATTAATAATTTCCTTCTGCTGGCTTGTTTTCTAGTATCGTTTTATAACAAGTTATAAATTTTGTAAAATTTTTTGACATTTGTATCTCTCACCTCAACATATATCTGCTCATTATATATTTTTCAGTACGTCGTATACCATGACGTAAACCATCTCGTCAGTTTTTTAATCTAAATTCGAATTAATTTTTATTTTTTTTCGAGAAAAATCTTTAAAATCAAAGATTAAATAAATATTATTTTCATATATCAATGAAGAATATAAAAAAATGATAAACTGAATCAAGTTTATATACTTTTACCATCAACTAATGAAGGCCGATTGAACAAAAGATAAAAAGAGCATAAAAATGCAGAACGTATCGTTATAATTATATTTTTGTTTCAGTGTTTTGGAGCCAAGGTCCTTGTTTGGACAACCACATATTGTAAAGGTATCGAAATTATACGACGTAATGTACAAAGTGTTACGCAGGTCATGCATTTCAATTTTATAATGCATCAAATCATGAACAAAATTTGGATCTTATTGAATTATAATAAGTAGAATAGAAATTTTTTTAAAAAGGAAAATAAATTTTGTGGAGTATAATTATGTAAATGTATTTTAAAAGGTTCAAGTCTTTTTGTTTACATTTTGGCAAACTAATTCAGATTCCTCAGATGCAATTAACATTTTTGTTTTCTGATGAGTATCATAAAAGTACAAATAAAAATTTAGGCCACTAAAGTTAGTCAAAAATAAATAAATCATTACTGTATTATTAGTTTTTATTTTAAGTTCATTTAACTTTGAGCTAAAAAAATTGAAAAAAAAAAATATGAATCATTTTTCGAATTTATTTAAAATTTTCAAGTTATTGAATCAGAAAACAGCAGGCAATTCAGTGTATATTTTAAGATAATTTACGACTATTATCAACATTTTATCAATCATTTAACTGACAATTGTATGTAAAAGAATGAATAATTTTGACATTCATATTGTTTCAAATACTGATAATAAACTTTTACAGATTAAAAGTTATGAAAAATCCTAATTATCACAATTCTATGAAAATTATTGAAAAAAGAAGGGAAAAATTTTTTTTTTTAATATGACTAAAAATTATATTTATCCTTATTAGAAATAGTCTGACCTATACCCGATATTGTCTACTTAACTCATAAATAATATAAATACATCAATATATAATAAGTTTTTTTTCTACACTAAAAAGTGCTTTAAAAAATAGTTTATAAACAAATAATTGACAGAACTGAAGAAGGTGTACTAACTGAATGAGAAAAAATTAAAAATGATAGTAAAACCGGACGGAAGTCAAGATAATAAAGAATTTCAAGGTAGACGAAACATGAATAAGCTGAAAGTCTGTCTATCTCCGAAAAAGGATAACGTTTCTCGCATGAAATTTGCAAATTTTTCAACTATCATACAGTATACAACGACCGTTAAATGAAATTACGTCGTTAAAAGAGTATTTTTTTAATGATAAAATTGAATTGCTGTTTGATTAATTGTATACAATATTTATGTTATTACACCATTTGAATTATAATGTATTCAAGGCCATGAATTTATCAGAAATCTGATTTCACTTTCATTTGCCACTATTTTTTTATTTTTTTTTATTACTACTTAGATAATTATAATCAAATACAAATAATGCCAATTATTTCATATATTGTTGATCAATTAGACATAATTATTAATGAATGATTGATTAATTTCTTTTATTTATTACTCAACTAATTGATCAAAATATTATAAATTGAATTATGATAAAAAATACTACTGGATGAATGAAAAAATAAATATTGTATTTTGTTTAAATTACTACCATTAATTGATGTAAGAATTTTATCGAAATTCATTATCAAAAATATTCTACAAAAAAAAGAATAAAATTAATCAAGATTACTCAAAGAATTAATATTTTAATGAAATTATATATTTTCTACAGGTCAAGGATATACTGGCTGGTGTCTCTTAATCTTTGATATTCTTAATTTGTGAATGTCATCAGATACTTAATTAATATTTGATATAATTCACGTGTTCATTTGACATGTCACTCACTGTGTGTAAAGATGATAATAATAACTGCTCTTATATAATTATTAAGTAAATTGAATTTATTGAAATATATTTTTTAATACTTTAGATTCACGTTTTTAACAGGATTATATGCCAAAAACTTGACCTGTTTCACTTTCTATCATCATGTCAAGGCCAACTCAGGCTTTCGTAGAATCCATGCGCCGATGAAAATATATGCAAACTGCGAACTGTGAAGAAATATTCATCCAAATATAACTCAATTTCTTTCATCAGTTATTTTTATTGGAATTCTTTAAATTTCTCTTTTCTTCATACGTATACTATAAAAGAATAATAACATTACTTCATTTTTTTCTCATATTTATGTGATAGTGGTT
This sequence comes from Chelonus formosanus, assembly GCA_028641665.1. NCBI lineage: Eukaryota > Metazoa > Arthropoda > Insecta > Hymenoptera > Braconidae > Chelonus > Chelonus formosanus. The sequence goes on along the minus strand of CM054006.1, from coordinate 15,208,203 downwards.
TGTTAAATGCGCAAATATCATAAATACATTTGATCTCACTACTGCGGCTAACTTATACATTCGTTTTCAGACTAACAAGTTAACATTCTTGCGTAATGAAAAATTTATGTAGCGACAGAGAAGACATTACTACGATAAATGTAGTTTCTCTTGAAATTCTCTTAATATTGATTTTTTTTTATTAACTTATATACACGTGATAAAGAAACTGTATCTATCATTTTGATTCTATCGAAAAATGTAAATATATATATATATATCAACATATCTTGAAACGAAACGGAAAAAAAAAAATTGAAACATATTTGAATAATATTATAATGCTATGAAAAATTTTTTAAAGGAAACTTTTAAATTTCTCAATCAACATTTTGAGAGTGTGTCTGCCTATTGGTCATGTCGCCATCGTTGTCAATGCCAAAAATGTTTCAAAATTTATCATGCTTACGTAAAATGTAAGAGCCGTCGAACTTTCTTTCAATTTTATGTATGTATATATATATATATCTATATATATATATATATATATATATATATATATATATATATATGTTTATACAACAAGAAGAAAAAGCATTAAGATAAAAAATTATTCGGAAAATGTTAACGTAGGCCTCAATGTTATACTATTGATATGGTATCGTTTTTAGAAACGAAAAAAAAATAAATGAAACTATTAATCATCTCTTCGATTGAATATTATTGGTCGATGAATCTCTATATTATTTTCGTGAAAATTCATTCTACTGTGTAGGATGATAATTAAAAATTTTTTTTGCCGACCTCGGTTTATAAATTTGTGACTGTAAACTCTTGCGTCATTTTCGTGTTTTCATCAACCAAATAACTGTAAGATTAAATATCACTAATTTTACTTGTATGTTAAGTTGTCTTTTAACTTATTATTGTACTCAATCTTACTAAAGCAATATCGACATTTTATGACAACACAAAATCAAATTATTTTGTGCAAATAGGTACATACATGATTAACAAGATTCTATAAATAAATCTGTTGAGAGAAAGAACGTAATCGACGACTCCATATATAATATATACGCCGTCGTTTTTCTGTTTTCACGATCAAGTTTATCGAGAGGCTAACTAGCCAGGCTGCACTGACACTGACATTGGCCTACTCTCACCGTCGTCGTTCACTCTCCAACTTTGCATCGCATCGCATTTCTTCCATTTTTATTATAGCATGCTAATCATTAACTATGTTTATCTACTACAAACAATCAATTTATAGTACTATGCGACTCTATCAAGTCTCATTATCGATACTAAGAAAAGAAATTGACAGACACATAATGACATTTGAATAATTTCTTATTAAAGATTCTCTAATGATATTTTAATTATACAATATCTTTTAAATAAAGTTCATAAAGTTTTTACTCATATTTCAATTATTAATAAGAAAATAATTTATGAAAAATATAGTTAAAAAATTTTCACTTTAACCAAACTTATCTTTGGACAACAACCATATGACTTTAATGATGGAAAGATCACGAAATGTAAGTCTCAAAATGAACTCTCACGAAGCTGCTTTCACCGTGCATTATCGTGCTACCGTGTGATACTAATAATAATCAAAAAATCAATTCTCATTAACATTGCTTCCTTATTTCTTTCAAATACATACTTTGATTTTACCTTCAAACTTTCTCCCACTTTTGTTTTGTATCTATTTACTACTTACTTTTGTTCTTTACAGCCAAGTAAACAATTATAATATTAATATATATATATATATATATATATATATATATATATATATATATATACATATTCATTTATTAGTTCTTAATAAATATTATTTAACAAAAATATTGAAATATATTAAATATTTATAGTAAAGTTAACTTTATCAGAAATGTTATAAAAATTAAATTTTCATTTTTAACGAAATGTATATAATTAAAAATGTAATTATAGTAGTAAGTTGAGATTATTTGTGAATTATATTTCAGTAATAGTCATTAAAAATGAGAAATTTTTTAGTTAAAAAATACATCACTAAAAAAAATTTATTTAATTGAAAGTTTAAAAAGTGTGACTGTTGTTGATGTATTCGATTATCGTCAAATACAAAAATAAGACGAATATATAAGATGAAATTTATGAGGGTGATTTAACACGAAACAAGCCGCTCCCTTAGTGCATCGACCTCGTAAAGATATAGGTCAGTTGTGGGCGCATGCAATCGTTGCAACAATTTTTAAAAATGACTGTCCTACTTGCAAGGAGTACCTACTTTCACGGTCGCTAACCTCGAGATATCTTTCTGCAATATACAAGTGCATTGGCTTTTCTGTAATAATTAACTATCATTTTTTATCCGTATTTCTTGATGTATATGAATTTGTCACAAGTATCCTTTAATTTCACAAAATAAATTTAATATTCATGTTCACACTAATGTATATGTATATTCCATTTTTTATTAAATTTTTGTTTAATTTTCCTTTTTATTAATTAAAGTAAATAATGTCTAATAAAACTATTACTACTAATAAAATAGAATATTTACTTTTATACAAATAGAAAAATACTTTTCGAGATAAATTCCGAGTTTTTTAAAGGTATATATTCAAAATTTATCTGTATTTATTTATTAAAATGTCATTTATAATGTAAATTTAAATAAATAAGATACAGCTCAAATTTTCTAATATCAATTATAAATTGAATAAATCTGTTCAACATGTACAATTTAATATCCAATAATATTAAATGCATGCAACCAACTCAATAAATGTAGTTCAATTATTTCTGTGATTCCCTCGTTTTTTATATGACTTTTGCCGTTTCTAATATGTATAATATTATTATCGATATAAATATAAAAATATACATGTATATGTGTAAATTGGGCTACGTTAAAATTTTTAAACAATATTTACTAGTAAAACTATAGTTGATGTCACTTAAATTATAGAATGTTCACTTGAAAACACGTCCAAAATCACAAATAAACGCTACCTCGGTGTTCTGTCGATAATATGTATGTAGAATGTTCAGAGAAAATTCTGCTTTTGGTATTTAATAGAAAAAATTTTTCGTCCTATATTATTAAATTGAAAAAGACAAAAATAAAAAATATTTTATAAAAAGACTATTGTGAATCAGTATTGTAATTGAGTGCAATTTAATAATTAATATATTTTATTAACATTTTTTATAATTATGGTAAGAATCGAATAAATTCTTTCTGAATAATCAATCTATTGAAATACATACTATTTCTATTTTTTAATCATTCTTCTATCAATTCTTTATAATGAAAACATCAATAATTAATTTATATTTTAAGTACTTCATTTTCATTTTTACATATCATTAAAATAAAAAAAAAAAAAAAAAACAGGATCAGTAGATGAAAGTATCGATTAATACGTAAAGTAATTTGTTTCAATTTCTTAGAAACTAAATTATCTTAACGATCTTTTATTTTTAAAACAAATAGATAATACAGAATAATAAAATACACATAGAGTTATGTTTTTAATAATCAATTAATTTACTTGCAGGTGCTAACAGACACAAAATTAGTAGATAATTATTACAATAATGAATCAATTACTCAGGACAGTAATTCAGAAAGTATTACAATAAAAAATATTGAAGATGGTGAAATAATAACGTATAGTTTGATATTAATTCGAGGAAAAGTATCAATACCATGTACTTACGTGAATGTTCGTGGTACTCATAAAAATATTGTGAATAAATGGCCGATAATAGCTGGAGAATTTCGTATTTTGGTAGATCTCGTACGAGGAACAAATAAATTAGAGTTAGAAGCTAATGGAGTAATCAAACGATTAATATTAATACATGAGCCAAGATCAACAACATTTCGAGTGGCACCAGTTTACGTTATTTGTGCAGGTCATGATGGATATTTTCAGGGTCCAATAAACGAAGATAAATCACCAGAAAGTGCAGCAACTAGAATCGGATTAGGAGCTCGACTATTGCAATCGTTAACTGCAGAAAAATTAAGAGAAGCTGGACATGGACGGAAAACTTTTCAATTAGAACGAGATCTTGATGGTCCTGAATGTTTAGTAATGCATAGCATGCTTCATGTTGATAGTGCTAGAGCTATGAACCAAAGAGAATTATGGGAGTTTATTGGTCGTGAGCTTATGGCAGGCCCTCTTGCTTCGAAAGATCGAAAATATTTAGCTTTTCTTTCTTGCACAAAATATCGAGGTGCTCCTAGTCCAAGGACTCATGAAGCAACTTTAGCTAGTACTCAAGGACATGCTGCTCTTGGTGGTGGTGGTTTAGCTCTTTTTGGTTCAGCCTGCCTTCATACATGGCCAACATCTCTTAGTCAAGTATTAAATAAGTTTTTAGATACATCAATAATTGATACTGATCAACTGATGGATGATAGTAATTATCGAGGTACTCATGGAGGTTGTTTAGCCACAACCCTTGGATCAGTTCTTCATGAACTTGGTCATACATTTGATCTAGGCCATACACGTGAAGGAATTATGGGTCGTGGATTTAACTATGTCGATCATGTTTTTGTGGGTAAAGAAGCTGTTACTATCAATAATAATTCTAACAATATAAGACAAGAGCCACAACATACTACTGTTACTCTTAGCAAATCTTTAAGCGTTACAGTAACTATTGATCATAATGGAATAAGTTCTAAAAGAGGACGATTAATGTCAGAAACTAATACTAGAATGAATGACAATTTTATTGATAAAAATCTAGTTGGCCGAATGTCAGCACCTGCAAGTCCTGTAATACATAAATCGTTTTCTAATAGTTTGACTGTTGAAGTTGATTCTGAATCTTTGTTATGTGATAAAATCTTTTGGGGGCCTTCATGTGCAACAATTCTCGCCTATCATCGATGGTTTAATAACACACTTGATAATAATAATCGTAAACATCGAAATACCAATGAAATCAAGTATAACATTAAACGGTGAGAAAAATAATTTTTAATCTTATTTTTATCAATTGTTTATTATGATATAATTGTCATAACAACTATTATTACCATTGAAATATTAATTTTAGGAATGTTGTAAGATCATCTCATGGAATACGCATTATTGAACTAAGAGAACTATCTAATGGAATGGTTGTGAATTATCGGCAATTCCCTGGACCACGACCTCCAACAGAAGCTCTCGTTCCACTTCCGTCATCATTCCATTGTTATATTTCTTTGACATTGTTTGCTGAGGACTCAGTAGGTAATATACTCAAATCTCCACTTCCAACTGCTTTTTAAATATTGCAATATCACGTGCAATTAATTTACAAATTTATTTACCTCATCATAAACTTTATGTATCCGATATTATTGAGCTTGCCTTGAAATTAAACCTCAGCCTCGCTATAGCAACATATTGCTTTAAAATTTTATATAATAAAGGTAATACTCAAAACCATTAATAATGGAACTCATTCTACTTGAATATAGTTAAACTTATTATTGATTTATTTGTTATTGATTATGTTTATAAGAGTAATTTATTTTATAAAATATGTTTTTGTAATTATTTTTTTTTATATTACATTTATGTAGAAAAAAATCAATTCTTATATAACAGTTCGAAGAAATATGTACATGCGACAATATATATATATATATATATATATATATATATATATATATATATATATAATTGAAAATGGCTATATTTCATATAGTAAGATAAACAGTAATTAAAGAATTTATCAATTTTTATAATTATAATACAGTAAGCACACTGGTTACTACTAGTCATGACTCATACTTGTATATTAAAAATTTGATGTACAGTATTATTTTGTTAGATTAATATTAATCTAAATTGGAAATAAAAAAAAAAAAAGAACATATAAACAACCATTTGTGCATTTATTTTGACAAATTCATTTGTTACTTATAATCAATATTAAGCTATTAAATATACAACAAATGTCAAAGATATATCTTTGATGCTTTTATCTAGTTTGCCTATTATTTATTTAAAAATGGCATCAAGTGGCTTAAATAATAATACTTGTAAATTTCAAGCTATTGATAAAAAATATAGTTGTGATATTTTAATAACATTTCCAGAAGTAATTAATGGTAAAATTGATACAAAACAATTTTTGGATGCATGCCTAGTCACTGCAGCAGTTCTTGGTATAAAATGTTTATATTTAAATAATTAATTGTCTTATTAACATTAAGATTCTTAATGATGTATTATACATCAACTATAATTTATAGATAAAGTCAACAAAATTTTTACACCAATAAAATACATTATTCAAAATAATGTTAAGGTAAAGTAATAGGTTGTACAAATTTCATTTAATTTAAAGCAAACTTCTTATAATTTATGTAATGTATTATTGTTGATAAACATTATCTGATTGATTAATTCATTGTAGAAAATCATGAAAAAATATCAATCTAATGTAAGAGAATATTCAACTATTCAAGATCTTATTTTATCAGAAAAAAGTTATGGTAAAAAAATGAACGTAGTAGATACTTTGATATGGCTTTTAAGGTCAAAATTTTTACTACTCAACTTAATTGATTTAGTAATTTCATGTAATATCATGTATACAATTATTTATGAATAATTATTACTTTGGGTCTGTAGAGGATTGAAAATGGTGATGTTATTCATTGAAGAAATAGTGAAGAGTTCAAAAACAGGTGAATTCATTGAAGATCTAGGAGCCAACATTAGATACAGTTATAAAAAATCATTAGAACCTTACCATGATTGGATGGCTATTCAATTATTTAGTGTATGCTGCAACAATCTATAATTTTTTTCGTATTATTTACTTAAAAATTTACTTTTAATTAATTACTTGCCTAACACAGCTTTTAATTAGAATGGCTCCAACAAAATCAAAATTAATGCTTGCATTGGCAAATGATTTACCGAATAGGGAGGACCAAGTTCTTCAAGCAATGGAATATTTTACCAATGGATTAAAAACTAACTTGATAAATCTAGAATGTTTCATGAATGATAATAATTTGGATATCATTCCATAAATTTTCCAATTTTTTCTTCTTTTCACTATTGATTTAAAGCTAACGGTCACTCGAATTTTTGTCAACATTACAAATTTGTGACACGTAAAATTGTTTCAAGTTATGGGCTGCAATATTATTTAAAGTCATGGTACATGACATAATTTCAATACTCAATAGAGTGATCATCATTCCAGTTGTAATTTTTTCAATGAAATATAATAAAATATTTCCTTCTAATAATATAAACATCAATAATGGAAATTGAAATAATGTTGATATGAACCAGAAACTAGCCAACTCAGGAATCTAAAATAAAATAGCAAAATTGAATATTCATTGAATTACAAATTCAAGTTAACTTCAATATATATATATATATATTTAAGATTGTTAAATAAATTACCTTTTCCGATAAATTACCAATATATCCTAAATATAACTTGATACATTCAATAATACTGATTAATGCATAAGTACTGATATTGAGGCATCGATAAATGCTACTTAAGTTGTAATACTAAAAAACACGTTTTATTAATTATTAATAATGATGAAATATTTACAAAAATCTATTAATTTATTACCTTAGCGTCTAATCCCAAAAACATGATGAAAGACCAAATAGGAAATAGCCATACATTAAAATATAATACCATTTGGAGTAATACATTTGATTTGATTAAATTTCCTGAAACTGTATTTAGTTTATAAATTTAAATAATTGTAATGAAGAAATTTAGTGTTAGAGTAATTAAATTATCTAATTTTATTCTTAACCTGTATCATAAAATTGTTTATCACGATCATAATACATTAAACCTGGAAATATGTGATTTGAAGCACTGATTACTTTATATTTCCACATAGTTTATTTATATACTAAATTAGTTATGAAAAACTAGTACAAAAGTGTATGTACACGTATATTTTTACGTTGTCTTATACTCTTTATTTAAATTAAAATTTTCATAAATGTACCTATAATAAAAAAATATTAATATTTATTTGCACAATTATTTAATTATTTACGCCATACAAACTGGTTTAATCTATATTATACATATAAAGTTATTGGTAGTCAATATACATTTTTAACTTCTAACCAATCGAATGAAGTGTATGATACACACACGTATGCATGTGTCTATATCTGTATATACGTATATATATATATATATATGCCTACTCTCACGTACATTTACGTAAATCGTTAAAGTACAGGAAAGGACAACATTGGAGTGAGTGGGGCGCTACAGAATTGGTGGGCATATGTTAAATATAATAGATCAACACTCAGTATAACTGTTTTTTCGGGTACTTCAGCACTTTCTTTTTATCATCCTGGGCTCACGAGTTTCACGAGTAGCTGTAGTTGTGCAATCTGTAAAAAAATTGCCCAATATGACTGATATAAACACAAAAGAGGAATTGAAAAAACGATTGACTCCTTTACAATGGCATGTAACACAAGAAAAAGGTACAGAGAGGTAGGTTTCTTTATATTGAATAATTTTAAAATTAATGTAATTAGATTTACGAAAAAATGTCCAACAATAAAAAACTATTATTGTGTTATATACAATGATTTTAAATGTGTCATTGTCATGTTTAGTAGACAGTGAATGACACATTCAACTCTAGAAATAACTTTTTCAAGTGCATGTGTTTGTCATGACTACTTGCTGTTCAGGGCCAAGAATTATAAAAATAACATTCAAATTATGCTTACAAATACATACATATATATGTTGTCTTTCTACTTATTCGATATTTTTTGTTTTTATTATTTATATCTGTTTTTAGACCATTCACAGGATGTTATAATAAATTTTATGAAAAAGGAACTTATACTTGCGTTGTATGTGATCAAGAATTATTTTCATCAGAAACTAAGTATGATAGTGGGTGTGGCTGGCCAGCATTCAATCAAGTTTTGGATCAAGGAAGAGTTAAATTAACAAAAGATACTTCACATGGTAAGTTTAGTACTTGATCGTACGACAATTACTCATTTATTACAAATATATTTTACTATTTCCTTTTATTATTTCCTGTCAATCCTCTCATTTTTTTTTTTTTAGCTACAGTTATTAATTTTTTTATATCGTTGCTATACTTTAATATTATAACTACTTAATTTTCTTCAAAATAATTTTTATAAATTCAAATTTAAATTGATTTCATGCCATTTTTCTACGAAGCATGTAATGACAATTACTGTTCTAACACGTAGCTAAAAAAAACTTTCAAAAAATACAGTTGCCTTAATATCCTGCATGTAAGACGTGTTTAGAGTGTGATTGTAGTAGACTTACATCGTGTAAAATATTTCGTATTAATAGATAAATAAATCTCAATTTTATTTTTTACTAGAGTCTATTAGAAATAATATTTTAGTTTCTTTCATTATTTACTTTTTTTGCTATTTTTACCACTATTTTTACTAATGGCAATCGAAATAGCTTTTGTTGTGTCTTTTTCATCTTTTTTCAGTTATTTTGATTTAAATAATTCTTTTTATGTGTAATATTTTTTATATAAAATCAAGACAGCTGCTTTATTTATATCATTTTTAAAAGATATCGTCAATTAATATTAAATCTTTCATTTCATTTAAAAATAATTAAATTAAAAAAAACAGGTGTAGGTCTCAATTTAATCACACTCTATTGTTCTGTATTTCCTTTGTCCCCATCACTTTTTCATCATCGAAACGAAAAAACACGTCGATATTCGACGTGTATACCTGCCAGTTGGTGGCAATCTACTATTGCTGATCGCAAACCCAGATATGGTGCGAACTGAAGTGACCTGTTCCAAGTGCGGCGCTCATTTAGGCCATGTATTCAACGATGGACCTAAACCAACACGAACGCGGTTCTGTATCAACTCCGCATCTATCAAGTTCCATGAGGCTGGAGAAGAAAAAAGTAACAACTCATAGTTAAACATTAATGAAAAGTATTATATATTATATTATCATAACTTTTTACTATTTTCCAAATTATTTAAAAAGATTAGCTGTTTGATTTATTTTCATTTTCGATAAATATATTTTTTTATATTCACAAAATATTCAATTTCTAATATAAAAAAAAAAATGATTAAATTTTCCAATTAAAATAAAACCAGTAATGTTACTAAAAAATAATTGTAAGTTTCAAAACTATTTATTTTTTGTACTTTTTGATGCCATATGTAAATATCAACTGTAATTAATTATAAATGATGTAATAATAGTGGAATAAAAAAATATTTTCAATTACTTACGTAAAAAATACAATACCTCAATTTATTTTTATTAAAAATAAAATAAAAAACCTTATTTTATAAAAAAAAAAAAGCACTTCAATTTAGCTTATTAAATAAAAATATAATTTGAAAATTCGTATTGAGTACTTCAAAGGACAACTTTTTAAACTTATAGAAATGGTTCTGAATTTTTGTACTGTTTTACTTAAAAAAAAAAAATGAAACAGAAATATGTAAAAATTATAGTGTAGCTGCTAGGCATTATTTTTACACTTTACAATAATTCATTAATTCATTATACAATTTGTTATTAATCGATTTATCTACGTTATGAAATTTGTGGATTACAAAATTGACTCTTGCAAAATCAAGCTTTATCACTTAACTACAATAGTTTATAATTATACAGTATTACAAAATTTGACACGATAATACTCAAAACAACTTTTATCATACATTATCAAAGATAAAACATTAATAACGTAATCTTTTCTAGGCCGAACTTTATTGTTATGAAGTTCTCTGAGCATTTTCAGAAACATCATAAAAGTTTTCTTTTCGTTTCATGCTATTACCAGAGTATTAATAATAATGATGATAATACTATTAATAGTTATGATAATGATGATAATAATACATCTTGTTTAGTAATAAATACGTAATTAATAAATGCATATAGTGAATATATAATGCAATAGTATGTATTAAATGCATCTCTTTAATTATTGTCATGATTTATGCGCTTAATAAATTCTTTCTAAATTAATTAGTAATTTTTTTGCATATCAAAGAAAAATATTACATCGTTTTAAGCTCTATGGATTTAAAAAATGTTTTTTATCGAAAAAAAAGTTTTAAAAAAAATGAGAAAGAGTAATGAATGACTATAGTTTAAATATCAAAACCATTTAAATAACTTTAGATATTTTTGAAAATGCAGAGTTAAAATTAATTGTATAGTAGGGCCTTATATACTCATCTTAAATACGCATGATACAAAATTCAATTTATATATATATATATATCTGATAATTGATCAAATCATATGAAAATTATTTCAATGAGCATTATTAATTATGAAATACTGTTAACGACAGTAGAAGCACATTTTCATCTTATGTTTTTTGAGTTTCTTTTACAACTGAGCAATATTTGTAATCTAGAAGTAACGGAAATTATTTGTATTGATGATTGTAATTTAATAAATTACATTTTACATTATAAAAAATATTATTTTCGTATTTCACTGTCATTCACATTCACGAATTTGTCAAATAATAGTTTGAACATTGTAATATAAGATTTATAAACAATATATATATAAAAAACAAGATTATTAAATTGAAAAATCGTTCATCGTATACAGAAAATTGTGTAAATAAATGTTTGTTTCAAATTATTAATTTTTTAATGTTAATCAATGAAATATAAAAAAAAGTATTCAAGATACTATCATATTTTTACATGAATATATATTTATTTAAACGTGACGTATAGGCACTTGTAAGTGTCACATCATCTTTATTTTTTAATGACCCAAAAATTCATAAAACTTGATTCTTTCATTTCTAAGCGATATTCTAATAAAATTATATTGAAATAAATACAATTTTCCAAAATTTCGGAATAACATATATATTCACTATTCTATATTATCGTGTTTAACTAAAAACAAGACTCACGTTATTTTTCTTTGTCATTTTCAAAAATAGAAATCCAAGGTGGAAAAATTCTATCCAATATTATTATGTTTCTTAACACGGAATCTTACAGTACAGTACTAGTCTAATAACATATCAATAAAATAAATGACAATGATTTTAATGAATAAGTCTTCGAAGATGACATAGATTGACTTGATTATTATTCTGTACGACTTTCAAGTCATTTTTTTTTCAACTAAATTACTACCTATTGTACAATTTTAATACAACTTTTTCATATCACATGAAAATAAATTGTATTGTTATAAACGTTGAAGTTCTCATTATTCAATACCGTTTATAATATCGCATTTTGAACAAACTATAAATACACTATTTTTCAATCATAATATATTTTATTAAATTATTGTGCCGTTACCTTTTTGGGAGGGTAAATTATTTTGTTTTTTTTTTTTATAAAATTGATGATTTCAATTCATATTAATGAATTCAATGACTTTTTGTTGCTTCTTTTGCAGCCATAATAAGTGGTGTTAGTGACGCAAGAGGCCTAGCTAATTTTAAGAAAGGATGCTAAAACATAATGATATATAAATAATCAATCATACTTACATTAATTCTCTTATATTCTGTATTGTTCAACTTTCAACTTACCTTTAATAACTCAGATGCCGCAGACCGTTTTTCTACTTCCACTTCTAAACATTGATCTAAAAAATCTTGGAAAATTCCCGATAATTTTTCTTTTTCTTTAATTTCAGGCTTGCCATTCGTTGCAATCAGGTAAAGAGCTCTCAAAGGATTTTCATTTAAATACGGTGGTTCTCCCTCGATCATTTCAATAGCCATTATACCAAGTGACCATATATCTACCTAATAATCATTGAATGATTACCAATGATAAATCGATACATTTATATATATATATATATAAATGGAAATATCTGAATATGAATATTTTTATTACAAAGTTTACCTTAGGTCCATATTGCTTTCTGGTGACTACTTCAGGTGCCATCCAATATGGTGTTCCAACCATAGTTGTTCTTTTACTTTGTTCGGGCGAAATTTGGGCACAAAAACCAAAATCAGTAAGTTTTACACCACCATCCAATCCAAGTAATATATTATCAGACTTGATATCTCTATGAATAACTTGATTACAATGTAAAAATTCGAGTGCTTGTAAGACTTCTCTACATACAGCAGCTATTTGTCCTTCATCCATACATGTCTCAGTTACAACATCAGTTAAACTACCGCCTGGTAAATATTCCATTACTACCCACAACTCTTCACCTACAAGATAACTATCAAGATAGTTTACAACATTTGGATGTTTATTTTCCCGCATTACAAGAATTTCATTTATTATCAACTCTTTCTTCGGCTGTTGCGAAAGATTCATTTGCTTTATAGCCACTTCCATTCCAGTTGATGTTTCGATTGCCGTATAAACTGTACCAGAAGCACTGTAATATTGTTAAATATGATTAATAATGAAATTCATTTAATCAATTTTTCTGTTAATTGATATGAATAAGAGTAGCTACCCTTGACCAATTTTTTCCATTTTTGTATACTTTCTATTGGGATCACCTACACTCACAATTGTTCTCAACTTTTCTAATATTTCATCATCAGACATTTTTTTCTTACGTGTTTTATCACTTTGTGCAAGCCGTGATTGATCAGTTATAGTGGGTGTTGCTTGATTTTTATTTTTGTCAAATTGTGATTGTATCTGTGATTGCGGTGTAGTACCATTACGCTGTGGAGAACTCAGAGACGTCGGAAGAGAAGATAATGACGATGGCTCTTCTTCGATAGGTTTTGTATACTAAAATGAAAAAATTAATTAATAGATTCCAAAAACAGTTAAATCAGGTATTAAAATCTTACAATTGATTTCGTGCGTTCAGGTCTTGCAGAAATAGGTGGTGGTGGTTCATCTTCTTGCTCTGAACTCGTTGCACAAGCATCTGTAGGGGTACTACTTGGACTACTACTACTAACTCTACACAAAAATTAATGATTGATCAAATTAATTTTTATGTAATAAATATAGATTTATTTAATAGTTTACCTGCTTAAAGATTGTTGAGAATGAGAACTACCGGAAGCTTGAGACATTGCTTGACCACGAATATTTCCAATGCCGATATTCATCCCTGCTCCTATACTGCGAGGACTACTTGCCCTTTCTATAGGTGCTAGAAAAATAATTATTACAAAATTAACGACGATAATTTTAAAATTGTTTTAATGTTCAAAATGATACTTACCAACAACCATTTTTGTGGTTGTCATATATTTAGATCCTTTTGCTTCTTTACTACTATTATCATACCAATTCAAGACGTCAAGCACAGCTTGAGGATTTTTCTTTTGTTCTTGTTTGCTGATATTACTGGACATAAGAAGTCTTGCCCAGGCTTCCGGCATTCCCTGAGATAAAATAAAAGATGATCAATAATAGTCTTAGTTAGTAACTGAAAACATCAAATTACAAGAAACCTAAAACTATAATTATCTTATTTTTTCATTTATCATGCATTATGTTTTTGAATTTAATCTCAAAGTATGCAATTATATTTATTATAAAATATGGTCTTTCAAAACATGTAAATAAAATTATAGTTATTGCGTTTATTTATAATTAATTAAATTTTCATAATCGTTTTTAATTAATTATTATTAATTTTAATAAAAAATATATTTTCTTAAGCAACGTTGACTAAAGCTGTTTTTCAAGCATTCCTCTTTTTCAGTCTACATAATTTATTTATGTACAAATGAAACAAAATAAAAAAAACATTACAATTTACTAAAATTATTCAATAGCAACGTAAAAAAATTGGTTTATTATGTCTAAAAATAAAACAATATATTATATTTTAGGAAATCAACATTTTGTGATTATTTGAATATACTTACTTTAAGTGGCAGCTTGAAAGAAATAAGTCTTAAAGTTAGTTTTACAAATGAGAAAATAATAGACAATAAAAAGCATCAGATCAGTTACTCAATAATTGTTTGTCAATGTTTATATAACTATTTTATAATTTGGAAAGTACAAGCACGAAAAATCCATAATTTCCCAAATAATTAATATTTCACTATGAATATAAACTTATAAATATAATTAAAACAAATATATATTTAATTTTTAAATAATTTAATATTGAATATTCCGTTTTCTTATACAATAGCAAAGCAGCAAGCGAGTGCATAAACAATATTATTAAATTGTAATTAAACTAGACGTACCGTGAATTCACCAGTAACAGCATCGAATCCAACATGAACGGTATGCTCAAAATTAGTAGGATAACTAATATTTGGTTTATCCTTATTTTCTTTAACTTTAATTTTGCCTTTTAATATTTTCTTTTTCCGTTCATCCGAATCTGGCTCTTTTGGTAATGGACGCATATCTACCGGTAAATTTGGTGCTGATTCACCTCTGTAAAATAATATCCATTTATAGTATTACAATAAAAATGTATAACAACAAAAAAATGTTCCCATAAGACTGTTATGTGCATTCACGCTATTTAAGACTATTTTAAACTTTCATTGAACCTTTTTAAATATATTTCAAAGGAATCTATCACAAAAAACCTTTTTTAAAATTTGATTATTGTTAAAAATATTTTGAATCATTTATTTTCTTCCAATCAAACTTATAATGGAGAGATAATATAAAATATTTCTACACGCAGAGTATTTTCAAATTTCATGAAATAAAAGTTTGTTAATAAACGAAACCTAAAAAAATTACCTGTTCGAAGTAAGTCTAACAGGAGGTGCAGGTGGTTTGTCCTCTTCATCAGACATATTGGTATTTTTTTTATACAGTTTATTCTTTTTTTATAACCTTTTAATGTGTATGTATATATATATATATATATATTTTTATTTTTATTTTAGGCACAAGATGTAATTTCTAAAACTTTAACATAAATTTTTACTGTGTATCGTTTTAATATCGTATCATTTATAATGCGATTGATCCTAAAATTTTAAATATATATACGATTTTGATAAATTGTTACTTATTGCTATCTTCTTTCACACACAATAGAGTTAATTAATGAATACTGAATCATAAATAAACATTGTTGATATCAAACTGCAAGTGTTACTATTTCAACTATGAGATGTTCAGATGAAATAATCCTAATAACTAATAATCACAGTCATACAATAATCATAAATTGGCAATTGTACTTGTACATGAGAATTTTTGTAGTCTATTTTAGATATAATTTAATGTTATGAATGTCGTATGCAATTATTCACATTACTTTTAAATGACTGTTTTATTATTGATTTTGACGTTTCATGAATTTACAGTAATTATGTATGTTGGAAATGATCATTCAAGTTACACAAAAGAAGATTATCAAAAAGTATAGGTACTTGCCAATAAAAAGTGATTCTTGAAAAGTATATCTTACAATCCATTAATTCTTAAATTGTCAAGAAATTGAAATGACTTTTCCATAAGATTAAAGTCAGAAATTATCAGAAAAGAGTAATTATGATGATCAAATAGTAATATTTTGTGACAAACATTTCAGATATACATGACAACCAGTGAAATTAGATTGGTAATATTGGGTCAATGTTGGTCGTTGGTCTGTGTTGATCATTAAACAGCCACAGTCCAGCGCCCATATGAGAACTTCAAGCGTGATTCACACACCCAACGGGTGGATATCCCACTGTATCCGCCAACAAAAAACAACCAAGTCCTTTAGTCTGTGGACTCGCATGATATGTCTCCCACTGTGAAATGGTCAGTTTATATTAACCAAAATTAATTACATTTATTCCAATAAAATGACTCTTAACTTTGGAATTCTTTTAAACACAAAAATACTTGTTAATTATTCGTTTAAATAATTCAACTAAAACATAATTTGTGATTGCAATAGATGAAAACCTAAATCACTGCCCGCCGTCATCAACCTTACACAGTTGAACTATATTTTTCCTCTGTGACTATGGTATGTAATAGTTAGCATATATATATATATATACTAGCATGTCATGTGCGCACTCTTTCGTTCATGTCAGTAATTATCATGAATATATTGTCATGCCATCTCGTGTAAAAAATTATGATTTATGCCTTTTGAATGATTTAATCGAAAAAGTTTAATAAAATGTTACGTAAAAGATATAAAAAAAAATTTATCAAAATTCATGGTACTATTACATAAAATTTAATTTATATAATTCTTGACATATATAATTTTTCATAACGTATTAATTCCTTTCATTTTCTACATAAACTTTTAATCATTTTTATGGACAAACTCTTGAAATGCAACATACAGTTGATCGTAAGAAAATACATCTTTCGTAAGTTCAATATATTGAGACTTTTAATTAACATGACTACGGCATTTCATCGCAATCAAAGTTCATAAGAAGAAAAATTCGGTGGATCAAGAGTATTTGAAAATTCTGGTATTATAACATCGTTAATATCATCATTATCACTGTATTCTGTACTGTCAATCTTAATATATTGTTTTTTACCAATTGAATCTAATAATTGTATGATTTCTTAATAGATTCTGTTAACATTAACATTTCTAGCAGATAAAATAGCATACTGTGACAACTCATAAAAATTTGTCTCATTAATGAACTATACGCACAAAACAGATATCTTTGTATATTTTTGAAAATCGGTGCTGAGCCCACATTCAAGTGATTTTTAGATACTTGAATTTTATTTTGTCGAAAAGAAAGTTTCAGTAATCATTTCCTTGCACCAAGCTTTTTTCATTGATATTGTAAAATTTATGGAGTGTTAATGATATTACTGAATCGATAAACACGATTCTTGATTGTTTATAACAAATTCACATTCTTACAAACAATACGTAACTGTTTAAAGTAATATTTGGTTGTGAACAATCATCATGTTTAGTCAATATCGACTTAATTCATTTTTAAATGAAAGTATTATTGTTTGGATAAAAACTTTTGTAAATAGTTCATCTCTTCGTTCATTTATTAATTATTTTGTTTAAAAAAAAACGATTAGACCAAATTTCTTTTAGAACTTTTTCATAATAATATCTTTTGAAGAAATTTTAGTTACTAGACAGTTATGTGCGCGCTCTTGTTGTTGATCAAAATAGTTTTTTGATAGGTAGCACTGATGGCACTTTTTTACCGCGAATGAATGGAATATTCATATGTTTTTAATGAAATACATAATTAGCAACATATTTATATTTACGCATTGCTAGTTTGTTTATAAAAATTGATTAAATTTAAATATAGTTCTTACTTTCATCATGAAAATAATTTCGTCATTTTTCAATTTTCATAAGACATCATTTATTTTATGTTTTTATAGCACACTAGAAATATCATTTTAAATACCCAAAATAACAATATTTGTATAGTAATCTAACCATTTCAATAAATTTATTTAAAAATATTTCTTTACAGAGAAGAACATTTTTACGCTTCAAACTAACAAATTAACCTTAATTAAAAATAAGAAGACAGAAATGAAGATAATAAGAAATAGGCAAACATTACATTCATTTTCAGAAAGCTTTACAAACGTGATCAATGACTAATATTAATTTTTGTTTCCATGACTCACAATGTTTTATTCCGGTCATCACTTATTTTAGTTTTTTAATCTCACAAGCTTTTCTGAATTACTTGATTTGATACAATATTCCAGCCTCGAAGAATCGAGAATTCTAATTCAAGTGTTATCATTTTTTTTCAAAAATTAATCCTCAAATATAATTAGAAATTTCAACATTATAAACTTCATCTTATCATAATAATTACTATTGATCTAGTAGCTACAATTTTAACTATATTTCAATGAAGTGAGTTTTTTTATTCAATAAAAAAACATTCCAGATAAAAATTATTCAATAATTAGGTATAAGTATAAATTTATTATAATTTTAATTCACAAAATTGTACAATTTATAGTGACGTCAGAATTATTTTTTAAACAAATGAGTAGAACTTGATGTACATTCATCACTCGACACGTTGGTGATTATTTATTTTTAATTTTTTGTTTTTGAAAAAATTAGAGATGCACTTTAAAAGAATAAATGAATTTTATTTACGTATTTTACGAATTTTGATTTATGAGAAATTAATATTTCTAAATGTATGAAAATTATTGTTGAATTAGTTGTCGTTTTTACGTTGCTAATTATGTATTTCATCAAAAACTTGACTTGACTATTCTAGGCACCAGCAGCAGTTTCATCAAAAACATATGAATATTTCATTCATTTGCGGTAAAAAAAGTGACATCAGTGCCACCTATCAAAAGACTAAGACACTAATTGGTATCTTTTTCTGTTCTATCGTAGCGAGGTAATTTACCGTTTTAAATTATTGGGTACAACTGCTAAAAGTGATGAATGTTAAAAAGTGGGAGCATAATTTTTGTCAGGAAATAAAATATTTGAATATAAATTAAATATTTGACAATTATAAACATTTGTTATAACGTATAATAAAAAATATGGTAGATTTTTGAACAGATAAAAATAAATATAGAAATTTAAAAAGGCAGTCTATTACAGAGTTTCAGCATAAATAATTAAGAATTGATATTTATTGCTTTGAATTTATCTGACGAGAGAATTGCTCTTGAGCGATATTAATTTGGGGACGGATGTCCCTCTCCCGTTTACTTTTATATGTATATAAAAGTAAACAACAGGCTAGGAACAGAGAGTAGGGGCTGAGCTTGATCACCAACCGTCCGACTCGCAGTCTTCTCTGTGACAAATAAGACAGAGATAGATAGATATATTCTGTGCTCTGTCTTGCTCGCAACAGATGATTCAAGAATTTTTAAATTTTGTGGTGCCTTAAGGCTCCCTTTGTTACATGCATCCCTGTAAATTATCATTTTTCGAACGATTTTCGTGTTACCTACTCAATTTCAATTGATATCGAGCTTCGGCCTTCCACCGCACAATGCGAGGGCGTCAAATCAATTTCGGGAAATTTTCTGACTTCAGCCCAGCCTTAAGCTCTACAGTACCGGACATAAATGCTGTGTGATTTTCTATAGGAGGGTATAGGGGAATCGTATGTATAACCTTCAAAAAATTGAACAGCATTTATGTCCGATACTGTACATACTACATACTAGCGCTCATAGCGGAATAATTTCTGATGGACTCACAGGCGTACCCAAGCGGTAGCATTGGAGAGATAGGAAGTCGGACAGGGCTGGCCCAGCCTTAATGGACCCGAGTGTACATATAACCTTCAAAAAATTGGACACCATTTATGTCGCGTAGTGTATGTCTTCCACGTGTTTAGTGAGTGCTTCTTTTGCGATTTTAAATAATTAATAGTTCAATAATTAATCAAAAAAATAAAGAAAATTGAAGACAAAATAAAACCTATTTTATCATTAATATTATGATACATTGATCATCTAATTTTATTTGGAACAAAGGTGAACGATGGTTAAAAGTAAAATATATCATCAAAATCGCGCAATAGGTTATGTGAGCAATCACATACCTCTTGTCACTCGATATATTGAAAGAAGAAAAGAAAATTTAATTGTTACGTGTGTTGGAAAAGCTTTTCATACGTACGGATGCTCCCATTTCACTCTTTTAAGTGTATCTGGTGTTCATCCCAAGGATATCATTTGCTTGTCTGCTGATACCTATCATATTTACACTGCAAGTGAATGTAATATTTATGCTTGGAGACGTGGTACAGAACTAAAACATGTCTATCGTGGACATAAACATTGTGTACATGAAATATTACCATTTGGACCTAATTTAATTTCCGTAGATGAGGAAAGTAATGTTATTGTTTGGGATATAAAATCAGAAGAAATTATTTCTGAGCATAATTTCAATAATGAGGTTTTCAAGATAACAACTTTAATGCATCCCAATACTTATATTAATAAAATTTTAATAGGAAGTGAACAAGGACATTTAGAATTATGGAATATTAAAACTTCTAAAATTCTTTATTTTTTTGATGGATGGAATTCTGGTGTAACTGTTATCGAACAAGCGCCTGCTCTTCATGTAGTAGCTATTGGTTTAGCTAATGGAAAAATAATATTACATAACATTAAAAAAGACATAACAATATTTGAATTCATACAAGATTGGGGTTTAGTTACATCTATTTCTTTTAGAACTGATGACACGATTAATTATCCAGTTATGGCAACAGGAACACTCAACGGTCATATTGTTTTCTGGAATCTCGAAGAAAGAAAAGTTGAAAGCCAAATTTTAAATGCACATTCTAGAGCAGTTTCTGGATTAAAATATTTACCAAATGAACCACTAATAGTTTCTTCATCACCTGATAATTCATTGAAATTATGGATATGTGATATGTCTGATAATTCAGCTCGATTATTAAGAATGAGAGAAGGTCATTCAGAACCTCCAACCCATATTCGATTTTATGGCGATGATGGCCACAATATATTGTCTGCAGCTGGCGACAGTACTCTAAGAATATTTTCTACAGTGACAGAAATTTTTAACAAAAATTTAGGCAGAGCTTCGTTTAACAGAAAACTTTCAAAAAAAAAAGGCAACAAAATAATTAATGATCATTTAATAATGCCACCGATAATAAATTTTGTATGTGAAAAAACACGAGAAAAAGAATGGGATAATATTGCTGCAGCTCATCTAGGTTTAGGATTAATAACGACATGGTCATATGATAAATTACGAATGGGTGAACATAAACTTCTTCCTAATAGATTTAAAAAGAATTACAATACCAATGTAACTGCTCTATGTTTAACTCAATGTGGTAATTTTGTTATAATTGGATATTCTACTGGACATATAGACAGATATAATATTCAATCAGGAATACATAGAGCTACATATGGTATAAATGGAAATGAAGCACATAGAGGACCCATCCAAGGACTTATTGTAGATCCTCTTAACCAATTTGTTATGTCAGCTGGGCGTGATGCTGAAATTAAATTTTGGGCTTTTACGCCCAATAAAGGTAAATTTATGAAATGTTTCTTCTGTTATTGGACTATTACCATTAAAAATTGTTATTTTTTTATTAATGATATTTTTTACAGATAAAACTCCAAAATCAATAATAAAATTAAGTGAAAGTGTGAAATGGCTAAGGGGTCACAGAGAAAGTTCTCTTGTTGCTATTGCTTTAGAAGATTTCACTGTTATATTAATTGATCTCGATACGAAACGTATAGTTCGTAATTTCCAAGGTCATACTGGTCATTTAACAGATGCCACATTCAATCCTGATTCTAGGTGGTTAATTACTGCTTCTATGGATTGTACTATACGTACCTGGGATATTCCATCAGCACAACTTATTGATATTTTTAAGGTAAAAGAAATAGTCAGAATTAAACTAGTTAAGTTTATTAATCGTTTTTGAAAATTATCAATAGGTACCTGAAGCGTGTATATCACTAGATTTTTCACCAACTGGAGAATATCTTGCAACAGTTCATATGTCCAATTTAGGAATTTTTTTATGGTCAAATCGGACGTTATTCGATCATGTATCGTTAAAAGCTATATCTTTAAATAATGATATACCATTAATTAATTTACCAGGAGTACTTCAAGAAAACAGTAGCCATTTAGATACTGATTATGAAATTGATAGAAATGAAGCTAAAGACACATATATTTCTCCAACACAGATTGATTCAAAACTTATAACAATGTCTTCATTAGCCAACTCAAGATGGCAGAATTTATTAAACATTGATATTGTCAGAAAGAAAAACAAACCGCAAAATTTTAAAACATCAACGGAATCAGTACCATTTTTTCTCCCAACAATACCTTCTTTAGATTTACAATTTGATTTATCCAACGCTAAGAAGCCTGATGATAATAGTCGATTAACAATATCTTCTAATTTTAATAATTTATCAATTATTGGAAAATTATTACAAGATACTATAAAAACTTGCGATTATATCTCAGTTGTGAATAAATTAAAATCTTTAGGTCCTAGTATGATTGATTTTGAAATTCAATCACTTTCTACAAATCCTACATATTTTGTGGATCTAACTTTACAATTTTTAAAAATGATTAAATGTATGATAAAGTCTAAACAAGATTTTGAATTAGCTCAAGTGTATTTAGGAGTACTACTCAAAGTTAATGGTATCAAAATTCAAAATGAAGATAAAATAGTAAAATATCTTGCTCATTTAAAAGACTATCAATTTAAATATTGGTATCGATTACGTGAAAAATTGTTTTACAATATAAGTGTAGTTAAATACTTGAAAAAATGTAATTAATTTTTATGTATATAATTAATAAATAAATAATTTTTTATATTCAAAAACAATTATTTGAAGAAGTAAAAAAAGTTTATTGACAAAATATTTATAACATTAAACAGGTTGAAAATAGTATGAAGAAACAATTTTCTAAAATGCTAATTATACACACACAACCATTTAAATAAAAAATTATATCCATTCATTCATTCTTTACAAACAAAAAAGTTGTTTAATTGATCTTTTAATTGCTGATCTAAAATTAAATCATCAATGTAATTTTTAAATGCTGTTGTTATTCTGTAGATACTTCGCTTATTCGCCACTTTCAGACATGTCAACATTTTCCTAACTTGTTTATCATAATGTTGGGGTTTTTTAGTTAACAAATTGATCTTATAAAATTTATCAAGTGATTGTTTGAGATTCATTAATACATAAATAATAGATGGTAGATCTTTTTGTACAATTCCATATGAATCTTCTTTAAGTGATGCTACAGCCAGTGTCGAAATACTATCAGCTGCCCAAATTATAGATTGGCCATTTATCATCAGATATTGTGTTTTACTATTACTCGGAGTACCAAAAAGATAAAAAATCAGTGGTTTAGATAATAAATATGTAGTGAAATTCATTTTTGTTGTTTTTATAAGCTCATTTATGAATTGCCAGCCAACCAAAGGTAAGTCGTGTTGAGTAACTATAATTTGCGGTATAGTTGGATTGGCTGTTAGTGATTTAGCAGTAGTTAAATTTCTCATTTTACTTGTCATAAAAAGTTCGCGTTTGTCAAACGATGGTCTATGTAAATTTAATGATACAGGTGAAATTTCTTCAGGGTTTTGTTCCTTAGCCTTTGTGGATGATATTATTGTAGAATTGATAATTTCATTTGAAAATTCTTCAATAAGTGATAAACACTTTTCAATTACAGAGTTCCAGTTATATGGATGTCCTCCAGGTTGACTCAATGTAAATAAAACACTTCTGCGGTATTTTTCTTTTTGTGCCAATGTAACTAAATCCAAATATCCCAGATACTGGATTATTGGTACCTTATTCATAGATAATGCATCTGATAGTGTTACTATTCGATTATTCTGTATATTATTATCGTTATAAATATTTTGTCCAATTTGAAACTGCATCCATTCAGTAAGAAAAATATGAAAGAGAAACTGCATACTTGCTATTGTTAAGGCAAAAAGTGATATATAAAGCCACATATTAAATATTAATGATAAATTAAATAATTTCCATATAGTATCTAATGGTTCTTGTTCGAGTTTCAATGAATAAATAATGATTGTAGTAGTGTTTCGTATGTAAGAACCAAAAAAATAATATAAAATAAAATAATAAACTGTTGGCCAGATAGCACTTGTCATTGATGATGATAATATACCATTTATACCTTTGGAAATTTGAGGAAGTTTCGACTGTGGAATGATTGCGAAGTTTAATCTTTCATTCAAATTAAATACATTACTTTTTATGTAATAGTAAATTCCAGTCCAAAAACCTCCAACTATCAAAAATAGATGCTCTTCGATTAGGCATATTCCAGATGTCATTTTGCAAGCTTGAATGAAGATATTGTTGTTCGATTTATTGTGTTGTAATGTTAAATATACTAATAGTAATATTATTCCAGAAAAAATATAAATTCCTCCAATCATTAAATTATATGGAGTAAATAATTTACAAAATATGATAAATCTACTATCATTATACATGGAAGGAGAATTCAAGTAATTTTTACTGCAGATAATACCTTCCATAGCGATTATTATAGCAACAACGATCAAATAACACCATACTTTTGGAGATGAAAAAATAGTCCAAGTACTTTCAATCGATGATAGTGGGTTTGTTATAATACTCATTATGTTAACTATTAAAGCAATGCAGCTAATTAAGATAAATTGTAAAATAACACTTGATATTACAGCTAATAATATTCGTTGAAACAAAATTTCTTTACAATTTTTCTCTCTGATTTCAGGTTGCATTTTTATTAATATTTGATTATTTTGCTATTTTATTTGGTTTAGAACTTAATAATAATAATAATACCAATTGTAAGGTTTAATCACTCTTATAGTTATTTTTAGTGCTCTAACCTATGAAGATATTTGACAAAACGTGTGTTTAAAATCTATAAAAAGCCGGGTGTATATATACATGTTTCAAAACATCGATGTTTTTTCTCAAACATCGAGTACACTGGGCTTCATTAATGCTTTCCCTATACCATAAGAGCAATTACCGACTGAAATTAATTTTTTTTTAAGTGAAGTTTCCAATCATACATTGTTTAAATCTGGGTCGTATTTAAAATAATTCACCTGAGTAACTAAATTACTAAAATCAACAGACTTATTATGTTTTGTGAGTGACAATTTTTTTTTTAAAATTAGGAAAGCAGCAAATACTGTTTGAATTTAAAACTATCTACGAAAATTTAATAAAAAATAAATAATTGATTATTTCTCAATAGAGTTCCATTGCTGTCATCTTAATCTTGTAACGTGAAAAAGAAAATATTGATTATTTCTTTTCTGTCAAATTTCCATAGATAATTTCTTATTTAACCAGTATTTGCTGAATTTATAATTATAAAAAAAAATAACTATAACTCATGAAACATAACAAATTTGTTACTTTTAGTAATTTTATTTCTCAGGTAAATCATTTTAAATACGACCCAGATTTAAACAATGTATGATTGAAAACTTTATTTCGAAAAAAAGATCTATTTCAGTCGAATCCTCTTAATCCTCTTCTGTGTAGTGCTCTATCGGCCATAGTGGATTCTAAGCATGCAAAATAAATAATTAATCATTCATTTTAGAAGGACTTTTTGTTGATAAATCTTAATCACAAAAATCCTTGCTACTTTCTTGATTATAACAAAAATTATGTAACGTCCTTTAACATGATATTTAAGTCATAATAAATATTTTTGTGGTTTTTTTCGTTATAACATAGACTTAAAAAATTATAGACTAGAAACTCTCTACAGAAAAAAATTCCTCCCGCAATCGAAAATTACCCGGAGGGTACTATAAGCTGAGCTCATTGGATAACACCCCAGGCATTAATGGACCTAGGTGGAGAGAGGGACATCCGTCCCCAAATTAATGTCGCTCAAGAGCAATTCTCTCGTCAGATAAATTCAAAGCAATAAATATCAATTCTTAATTATTTATGCTGAAACTCTATAATAGACTGCCTTTTTAAATTTCTATATTTATTTTTATCTGTTCAAAAATCTACCATATTTTTTATTATACGTTATAACAAATGTTTATAATTGTCAAATATTTAATTTATATTCAAATATTTTATTTCCTGACAAAAATTATGCTCCCACTTTTTAACATTCATCACTTTTAGCAGTTGTACCCAATAATTTAAAACGGTAAATTACCTCGCTACGATAGAACAGAAAAAGATACCAATTAGTGTCTTAGTCTTTTGATAGGTGGCACTGATGTCACTTCTTTGTGGCAGCATTGCCGCAGCAGCAGCGCCTTTGTGGACGAACACCAGCACCTGTGGGCAAGCAGGATTTACCGACAGTAGATTTCCAGCCTTCTTGTGTAACTCTACAGCTGTAGCTTAATTTACATTGTTTATAATAAATAAAGTTTATTTAACAGATATTGCTATTTAAATAAATAAAGCATTATATTCTTTACTTAACAAATAAATAACTATTGTAGTGGTTGCCCTCCTTAAACTTATACCGCTACATTTTTACCGCGAATGAATGAAATATTCATATGTTTTTAATGAAATACATAATTAGCAACGTAAAAACGACAACTAATTCAACAATAATTTTCATACATTTAAAAATATTAATTTCTCTTTGTTCTTCTTCTCTCCTTCTCAATAAAAAAAACACAAAACAAGAACAAAAGAAAAGTACAAAGACAGTTTCTAAAGTTATACAAAAAATACATAACAATAATAATTTATCTAAATTACATGTAAAATTAATATTTTCAATATATTTATACTCATTTTTTCATTAGCTAATTCCTTCTTTTAAATTATATCTGAATCAAAGTTTTTTAAATTCAAATTATCCCGCCATTTATGAAGACATCGATGTACCGGTTTTTTAGAAAACATCGAACCATCGATGTAACAAATATTGGAACATCGATGGTCATACATCGGCAATGTCACAGCACTACCCAGATTTTGTTTACTCCAGCTAAATGGCTTAACTTTGCTCGTTATTATCTCTATGGAGTAATTTATTTACTCAATTTTAACTTTACTCACTGACATTCTATCTGTTAGTGGTCCTTCTGTATGAACTTGAAATAATTCTGGAACATTTTTTTTTGATTTCTTTTCTAGTAGAGTTGCATAGGACAGCTCGGCCATTCTATTAGCCATTTGCTGAAAAGGAGAGCCAGGCTTACGACAAAATTTACGTAAAATTCTCATATTATTTTCATAACAAAAAGCCGAAAATCCGTCTAAAGGACCGAAATTTTTGACATCATCAACAAGATGTAAAAGTCCATGAATATTGTACGAATGAAATCGAGGTCCATATATTATTTTACATTTTTCTACAAATATTTTTAGAACCGTATCGGCATATAATAAATGATCCTCAGTACAATTTGTGCTAACAAGACATCGCAAAGCTGTATGGAAAAGAAGGAGATGATCATACACTATCTCTTTTAAGATACCATATAAGACTACTGGACCAGTATAAAGACAGAACTGACGGTGTTCTGTAGCTTTATAACGTCCATAATCCGCAATAGCTTCGGGTAGACGGCTAAATTCACGCGGGCAATAACTTTTTAATATATAGAGCCTATGATTCACAGTAACAATATGGTCTTTAGACATTTTTACAGCTTTTGAAAATTTAGAAGGACCTACTAAGGCTTTTAGGATTTTTTTATTAACTCCTAAAAGAGCCAAGTGCATATAGTCGAATGGTACCTGAGTCACCATTCCAACCTTAATTGTAGACAATGGACTTTCTCCATGATGGTGATTTTTATCTAACTGATTCAAATAATCGTCATTAGTTCTAGCAACAAACTTTTTGCCGTCCCATTGACACTTTGAACATGAGTGTACAGATCTATGGCCTATATGATTCAGAATAAAAGCCCTTGCTGGGGCATCGGCTATAAAACATCTTACTGAAATTTTTATCTTTCGATTATTTATCATAATACCTCCAGCATCATAAATTGAATTTATTTCCCGTACAAATGATTCGAAAAATTCATTTGCAGAAGAGGGCTTTGATTTCCCATGATAAATTCCCACTACTAATGGTTTTATTCCGATCATATTTGTGATTCGAATTTGTATAGGCCACATCTGTACAACTCCTGTACGATCGATTGTTGCACCATCAGTGCTAAAATCTGTAATCAAAGTGTCGGGAATATTCGAATCATTTTCATTTTTTAGAGTTTCTAAAAGTACCGACTCGACACCTAAATGCAGATATTCTCCTGTTTTAAATTTTTGTACGTTTAAAGTTTTGCGCGGTGTTGAAAGTAATGTTCTAGAATCAGCAGGTAAATTAGTAAAACATTTATGCGACTTTAATAATTTTAAAATTGCATTTCCTTGAACATGATTTAAATTAATGTCGAGAAAGCAATCGCGGAGTTTCTCACGAAAGGTCATTTGATAGTTTCCAGAATTTACTCCTTTAATTTCATTATTAAACACACATTCGTTATCATCTGTATCGGAAGAATCATCTGATGTAATCGATGAATCAGATGAATCATCACCATATGTCTGATCGTTATTTTGTGCTTGATAACAATGTTTATCATTTTCTTCCTCATAGCAATATTCCTTATTAGAAGATAAGTTTTCTTTTTCAAATGAAACTTCTGAAACGTTATCAACAACTGCACTGCAATCATTTACATCTAAAGACAAAGTTGGAATAGTCTTTATAACAGACTTTCGAGCTATTGTTTTACGAGCTAATCGAATCCGTCTCAACGATCGGTTGGATAGTTTATCTAATGGTTTGCGTGAAGATGAAGATCTCATCGATGAGAATGATGAAGAGTTGGATGCCATATTGTCGATACTTCTGTAAGTGAAATCGATAAATAAGAGATAATATTATTTTCTGACCCACATTAAGTGTAGAATATTCTCTCTTTTATTTATTCTTCGCTTTTGTTCCCGAGTCAAAACATAGATACTTGTTAAAGTCTTTTTAGATCATTTTTGCCGTTTTCAGAGTCTTCTTTTACCTGTCCTGTTATAATACTTAAAATTTTTCCTATATGTTATAATCCTTCTTTAACCTTGAATATTATTTCTCTTATATTTTTTAAGAACTAAAGTACACTTGAAACCATGTATTTTTTAAAAACAATCATGTCAAAAATTGGTATTAAGATTAAAGTCCTTGATAAGTATTTTGCAGTAACGAATTTCAAGTTTATTGTAACACATAATCGAACACACATAAACAAAAAAGAGGCCACGCGAATAGCAACAAGAGGATCAGTGAAGTAGAAAAACATATGATTAATTAACACTTATTGTCTCTCAAATATTTATTAAAATAACGGTTTTTCGCGTTTTTTTCCATGTAACAAAGTATCTTAAACAAATGCAAATAAATTTTTAACTGTTGTCGTATTATGTATGCCTCCACAAAAACTTTGATTAATAATACTGGAAATATATTGAACTTGAACATAAAAACTTTTTTGGAAAAATCTTTAATAAGTACTAATGTGTTCAGGACTTCATTCATAGTTCAGGACTTATTTTGGGACTTGAAGTCCGTGGTATGTAGTACTTATGAAAGATTTTTTTAACCTATGCAAATAATACTTGGGTAATTTTAAATACTTGAGAATGAGGATATGAAAGTATTAAAAAACTACCTATTTTTTGACTCGGGTCATAACATTGTTACGTGCAATGAAAATAGCTCCATGAAAATGGTTAAATTAACCTTCAAACGTTAATTTTTGGCTCAATATGTAACAACATTATTATAGGTATTTATAAAAATATCTTAACTCACCTATATATTTAAAAAGCAGTCCTTGTAGTGGATGTGCAAAGAGTTATAACAATATTAATTTTTCACAAAATAAATGAACTTGGAAATGCTCAAAGTAATACAATTATTGCTCGTTTGAATATCTATTACAGACTGAGATTGATGCGTGAAGGTGTAGGTGAGGTAGAGCTCACCTAAACTGAGGATGTGACCATTTCTGTTAGACCTTGTTCTATAGTAGACTCCAAGTTGCCAAAGCATGAGGTACTATACATAAATAATACACATTCCGATGAATCTTTCAATTGTTTTAGAGCCATAAAGATCCTATACCTGTAGAGATTATTGTGACGTCGAAACTGTGATTGTAATCAAGTGGTAAACAATCTCGTTTCTTGGCCAAAACAGTTTTGATGGTTTCTATAAGAGTAAGTGAGAAAAACTCTAAACTCACACTGTAAACATTGCATGAGTCTTTTTCCTTCAGCTCACAAAAATCTTCAGCCTGCCTCTATTTCAAGCTTATTTAAAAACATCATTGATGAACTGACGAAAATTTTTACGTCAGGACTGTCTACTAAAGTCTATAGCAAAGCGAGCTAATTGAAGAATTACATAGAACACTTATTGAGGGTGAATAAGCAGATTTCCCTTTAGCTCGCACGCTCTAAAAGGTAAATTTGATGAAATATTTCTAATTTTTAATTTAATAATTAACCACGAATACTATTAGTAATAATCTTTCCAGCGAATTAAAAATTATGAACGATTATTTTTTACTTTTTAAATAACTATCTGTTAGAATTTTTCCTAATTTTGAACTATTTCAAATGCTGACCGACTGTCTATCCTGAGATTAGGATTCTTCAGGTAAGAACGAGTAAGTAGGGGGTCGTTAATGACCTTTGCAGATGGCAGCGTTGAGTTAACGGAAACTACCTCGGTAGTTGCATTTTGTCTTCGTTTGTGAACAGTCGTCTATTTTTGTGTATCTATTTCAAAGAGTGAATCAAATAAAATATGGAAAACAACAAGAAACGAGTGGTACAAAAGAATAAGAAATATGCCGAAGACTATGTTTCTGATTTTTCAACTGAACAAACAAGTGAGGATGAAAGTGAAGTAAATAGTGATGTAATATCAGAAAGAGATATGAACTCTACAATATCGTGTTTAATACAAAAAGCGCTACCGAATGTCACAAATATTCAGGCATTATCAACGAAAGACATGATCACAGGAATCAAATTATCAGAAGAAAGTGAAGAG
Organism: Chelonus formosanus; assembly: GCA_028641665.1. Lineage (NCBI taxonomy): Eukaryota > Metazoa > Arthropoda > Insecta > Hymenoptera > Braconidae > Chelonus > Chelonus formosanus. Next base: position 15,176,629 of record CM054006.1, on the reverse strand, counting down.
GCAAGAGCTACTGTAAAATCACTACAACCACAAACTAGTCATGTAGATGAGCTAATTGAGACTGAAATTACAGTACCAATAACTCAATCTCATGTAATCGATCCAGACTTAGCAGAATTAATAAAACGTGTAAGGTATGTAAAACCATGAAGCGAAAATAATTTATGTTGAAGACAAAATAGAATCAAATTCTTTTATTTCATTTTGCATTATCTTGTTAGCATGAAATGTAAGCAACTGGACATGATGACCGAGACGGTGCAAAAGTTAAGAGGAGAAATAATGGAAATGAAAGCTGAAATGGAACCACCGGAAGATTTGCCGCCATTACCGGCCGCCTTCCCCCTGAAAAATATTGAGGAGTGGAAGATATTCAACAATACTACGGATAAAGCGGAATATCGAAAAATTGTACGTATGCCAATATTTAAAACTAAAGAAACTAATAATATTCATATTTATTATATTACATGTTATTACAGGTAAACTACTTTATTAGCCTGGGAGGACGATCTCCAAATGAAAGCATCAATCTGATGCTTTCTGAAGCCATCGATCCAGCCCTGGCAAAAGATCTAACATGGACCGGAATCGGGAAGAATGGTGTAAAACAACTGGAAAATGCAGTAAACAAAAGTAGGCTGTATCGCGCGTGTTACGGTGAGTTAATAAAATGGAACAAAAATTTTATTTTGACTAAAAAAAAATCATATATTTTAAAATAATTGAAATATATATTTCTTTCAGCTGGATTATCATACAGAAATCGGTTCGGAAAAATAACTAGAAAAGAGCTTCAGGGATACATCAGCGCTGGATTAAAATCTGCCAAAGAGAGGAAAAGATCAGCTGACAAAAAGAAGGCCAGAAGCGAGAATCAATTGGAAGAGAACGATTCAGATATGGATATTTATGAAGGCTAAAATCTATAATATTTTTGTTAAACTATAAATAATATAATATATAAGAATAATATTTTCATTATGTAATTTATTTTGTCATATTATGAAACTGCAAATAAAAAAAAGTTTATCGTTACATCCTTTTTCACGAATATAACTCCCGAAAAAATCCATACTGATATAGAGTTAAATTTAATAATTATTAGTATATAATTTTTTCGAATTTCATTTGTATTTAACAATAATTATCATGGCGGCATTTCGCTAAGAAAAATTTGTTTCAATTTTACCCGGTTTTATGGTAGATAAATGCAAGCACAAGCTGCCAAAGTTTTTTTGAATTTAATTTATATTTAATAGTAAATAATTATCATGGTGGCATTTTACTGAGAAAAATTTGTTTCAACATTACCCGGTTTTATGGTAGATAAATGCGAGCACAAGCTGCCAAAGTTTTTATTATATTTATATGGTGTCAACATACCAACACTCCGTACTGGCAGTACGCTAGCATAAATCGCATGCATGATTGTAGCATGGTTTGTTGCGCAGATAATGCTTGCATTTTACGGATCGAATATTGCCGCCAATACACAAGCACGGAAAGTTGACAAGATGTCTGCAACATTTTCTGAGCAGGTCATGCTTGCATATTGCCCGTAGATGCGGTCACAGAAGTCTACGGTTTTGCTAGCATAACCTGCCAGCATACTTGGTTTTCTGGGCGATAGAAAAATGAAATTTTTATGCTATATAGCATTTTAGCTATATACTCCGTTCTAATATACTAGCATTATTAGCAGCAGTCAATAAATTTATGTTTCAAAAATTATTACAATTTTTTCGCTTTCAGTATGACAAATGAAACACGGTTGCTTATAATTTCTATTTGTTTCACGAGTAGTTGCGAATATCAAGTCCGTCGCATATTTACACCTATGACACAAACATTTGTGTCCACAAGGGATAAATGCTGCTCGTGCTTGGTTTATTAAGCATACACAGCAGGCTCTTGTACCAGAAGAACTCGGGATATCTTGAAACATAACGTCATCAACTACTTCATGAATCCATTCCAAATTTTCCTCGCCATTTCCATGCTGCTCATTATCTGGTAAAGCTTGTACCATATTATCTACAAATACAATGAGATGTTATTTGCATGACGCTTTCAATTGAAATTTAAAATTTTTATAGAATAAAAAAAATATAATATACCATTGTTTTCTTCGACATCTAAATTTCTAATATTATCATTAGCACCATCTTGATCTATTTCTTGTTCTTCAAGTCCAGGTAAATTTTCTTTGATTTCATCATCGGAAATGTTAATAACTCTTCCATTATCTTGAGCATCGTTATTTTGTAATGGTGATATTGATCGTTCTTCATCATTCGATCGGTTTTCTGTGAGTCATACAATTATAAGAACCAAAAAAAATCATAATAAGTGTTAAACTGAAAAAAATTATTGTTATCTATATTATATATTTCATTAAACATACCTAATTCTTCATCAGACTCCGAGTCATCCAAATTAATCAGCACATCTGTAATGAGATGTATATGTTTTAACCCGTAATTCTTTCAAAATTATGAAAAAAAATTTGATAACGAATGTACATATTTCCATATTACCTGGTAAGTTTTGTTTGGGGCAATTCAAGATATTCAAATAAAGAATCATTCGATTCTTCTTCAGAGTCATTATTGTTTCCTGCATCTGAAAAATTCAATCCAATCTGTTGAATACTTTACTATTTAATAAGTAGTAGTAATATTAAAAATATGACTACTTACCCAATGGTCTTTGAACTGCCATGGTAATTTCATCTGATATGTTACCATGATTCGAAATTCTTTGTAAAAATTCGTCAATTGAAATCTGTAATAGAATATACAATATATTTATCTCTATAGGGTATATGTATATGTATTTTTATGACTGTATTTGATTGAGTATTTTATGTTTTCATATATTTACCTTCGTGCAATTAATTCTTCTTGTAAACTCCTTATGTAGGTTGTTGCTTGAAAGACTCTTTGTCGACGATTTTCAATTTCATCGAGGTCTTCATGGAGACGCCTCCAGTCACAATCTGTCTCTCTAAGCATTTGACGTAATGTTACTAAAAAAAATAACAAAATAATTGAAAAACTTATCGTGTTTCTTTAGAATAAAATTTTAAGGATTTTCATTCAAATTTTAGTACTTACATAAAAAGCGGTATAATGGTGGATGTTCACCACCAAGTTGAGCGAGAAAATAACGATTGTAGAGTTCTGTCACACTGGAACTACGCCATGATGAATCATAAATAGAGACTATTTGAGCTAGAGGCTCCCAATATCTTTCTAAATATCTCCGGAAAAGATATAACCCATCTCTTGATAGTTCATAGTTTCGAATAGTCTGAGCTATTACTCCAATTGCCTCTGGCAGTCGTTGAGCTGGTACCAACGGAATACCTCACGTTAGTTGCAGAATAACAAATAATTCACCTTCTCGTGGCAACTGCAGTTTCAGCCACTTTTTTGTCACGGCCTATAGAATGATTTAATATAATTACATTCATAATTTATCAAAATGATGCGGATGATTGACAGATAATGGAAGGTAACATTTACTCGTGCAAAGTGGAACCAACCACCACGCCTTTGAGCCCATGGCATTATGTTGCGGAGAGATCTTAAAAGTGCTGCTTCGAAATCCACTACGACTACATGGAGATTTTGGCGTATGTCAGGAACTCGATTTATGATCCACTGCCAAACTGCTGTGTACATACTTGTAGTTTTACGGTTACAAAGGACGAATAGAGCCGGAATCCCCTGTAACAGAGATTTTAATAAAATATTTCTAAAATTCCTTTAAAAGAACCAATTGACTTATTATGGTTACTCACCACGTCCATACACCTAAGGTGTATAATTAATAATTGAACTCCTCGCGGAGATTGTGGTATGCTCTAAAAAAAATATGAATTTTATATAAATTATAAAAAACAAATAATTGTTTTTTAACAGATATAAAAACAATTATACCTGAAAGGTTCCATCAATATGAAGTTCTTCAACACTCCCCATTCGTTCCAGCATGTTGTTATTTCCAAACATGTATCCAATTGATCCATCAGTTCCAGTGACTTGGCCTTGATATATCTCGTGAACACCTTCGTACCTTTGAAGCATAGGTCCTAATGCTGCAAAATTAGATGGAATTGCAGGCTGATATCGTCGTCTTTCGCGGTGAACTATTTGAGCTGCTGCTCTTGTAGACATTAAATTGGCAACGCTTGGCATTCTACAAATATATGATGCAAAATATGCACACATTAATAAAAATATTTCCACGTTAGTAGACACCGAATATTAAAAAAAAAATATTAGTTCATTTAAGATTCTATATTGTTTCATTAAAGCTTTTAATATGAAATTTCTACTTACTCCCGAAAAATTTCATTTACAATTTCATTTGGCAAGGCGTCATTCACCAGAGCTTACTGTTGAAGACGACGAATCACTGGTTCACGGTACTGGATAGTTGGTCGTGGATGGTTATGGACACCAACAGCATGAAATCGTTGACCATTTGCGAATGACCACAATCGAACTGGGCAGCGGTCTCGAGTCATTCGCGATGCACATACGTAGCGCTGTCTTTCTCCGTTATAGCGATAATCCCGATGAAAATAATAATTCTCAAATATGAATCTTCTTGTTCTTTGTCGTTGACCTAAGACTTCCATTGTGAGACAATGATAAGAAAAAAATAATCTATAGAAACTATGTTTGCTTCGTACAAATCGTTAGTACTTTTTCACTAATCCTTTGACACTTTCTATCACTAAAAATATCATTTGATAAGACTCGATTTGGTTGCGGCGAAGTATCGGCAACAATTGACAAGTTTTTGGCGCGTCCAGCTTCTGTAGCGTAGTCTACTATGTATGTATTTTTCAAGTTAAGCATGGGTACTGTATGTGCACGACGACAGAAAATTTTTATTCTTATAGACTATTGTAATGATTTTCATTCCCTAATCTTTCATTTTATACCATATATCGAGACTTTACTTGGACACCGCTAGATTAATTTGGAATAGAAATGGTGTTGAAAGAAAAGAGTCAATTCAGAAATTTTTGGTTGATTTAGTAGTAATATGTAATTGTGTTTAAACTACTTTATTTTTTGCATTTATACAATTTTTTGGCTTAGAGCTATTTTCAACCCTTAAAGTTTCTACTCAATAAACTGATAATAAATAAGGAATCTGAGCAAATTGTATTTTTGAAACGTAAGTGACAACATCACTTGATCTAATATTCATTCTCAAAATTTACTTTCGAAGTTCACTTATTGATACTCTTTCATTGCGAACAACAGAAGTGCATGTCGAATTTAGCATAAGTTTGAGAAATCAAAAAAGATGATTTAATAGATATTTCTTTTACTCTTCCATACCATTTTGTTGGCCAGATTCTTGCAGAACTTGGTTCAATAGGCACAAATCCGAAAATAACACAGTATAACCAAAAATCTTGGAATAATTTAAACATTCGAGTACTAAGTTGTCTTATTGGTGGTAATCTTCTCACTAAAATAGCAATAACTGGGATTAAAGCACCGAGGTTTCCAGCCACATTTGAACTTTTAGTTATTGTGGACATCGAAGCAATCGCAGTTGAAGTTGCAACAGCAGTAGAACTTGCAATTTTTTCACTCTGTCTTTTGCCTTCAAGACCCATTGACACAAACAATTGCAAAAGGCGAAGTAAAAGTTTATCCAATTCGTCTTCTCCTTGTAAATTAGCTGCTATATTAGTTAAAGCATTTGTCACTGCTCCTGTTACATGCCTGTATTGTTTCCTATCAACATTCGTAGCATAAGCAGCACAACTAGATTCTAGAGACACTGAAAATATTTGCATTATTTCTCCGCGAGCTTCACACTTTGCTATTATCATACATCTAAGTTGATCGACTATTAACAAATCTAAAGAACTTGGATCTCTGCAAAAACTTTGTTCAAAAAAAGATAAAATGCTACTCGTAGTTTTTGGAGTATCCTTCAGAGCAACGTTCAGAGAACGGCAACATGACCAAGCATAATCATAATATTCTCTGCTACGAGTTAGTTAGTTAATCGTTCTGATTTTTCAACATTTTCATTTCTTTCTAGACTGCAAAGACGTGTTGATGTACTGCTAACTAACTCAGGAACACAATTAGAATAAACAGGCTATGCTGCTTCCAAAGCAATACAAAGATTGCCGATTGTGCATCTCTTAATTTCTCAAAAGCAGATTTAGTTGGTGAAGCTGCTTGTTTTGGCTCTATCTCTTTTCCATCAACGATTGCTCGAAATGGATTATTTCTATCTAATTTTTCACTGAATTGAAGATGTAATTTAACAAGAATTGGTGATGGATTCATTAGAAAATCTGGAAGATTGTATGCTGAAGTAATAGCGATGTTGGGGAATTTTTGGGCGAGTTTTCCAAGGCCTTCCATGCAAACCATCAATAAAGGCATGTGGGCTAAAACTAATGTTGGTCCGTGATTCGAATTTATTTTTTCCGTCAATCTGCTACAAAGGCTATCTGCACCTGTTTAAACAAAATGAAACAATCCATTAGTATCATATATTAGAATACTAATATTAAAGAATTATGTCAATTATGGTTAAATCTGTTAATTTTTTTTATAAATGTCACAGCAAATCAGACTGAAAACAGGGGAAAGATTCATTAAAGTCATTAAATAGTTTAATTATTCATATTTTTGTTATATAAATAATCGTTCGAGAGATTTGGATGATAGTCATGCAGAATTCTTAACACAGGATAATTAAAAATATCCTGGCCAATCAGCATAGAACCAAGATCTGCATAAAGTGCTGATATATCATATTCTCCATGAACTGTAACAGATGTAATTAACCGAAAAAAACTCATTTTTCATACAGTTGTTGATTATTTAAATATATTTAGAGTAACATCCACAAAATGGATCACCAATCACGTATCAATAAAATGATAATAATGGAGTAGAAAAAAAATGCATTTCAGTAATTAAAATTTAATCTAAAAAATTTACCAGTTTCATCTCCAATAACCCAAACCAAGAGGTCCACGCACGCAGAATTAGCTATAATATTAACTTTGAATCTATTGATCATTTTAAAATTTGTATCTGCGTCTTCTCGTTCACTAGCATCATGCTGACGAGATTGCAATTCCGTTTGTCCTGAGAGAAATAAACCTTTAACGCCACCATAACTAAATTCATCGTTTCACTGAATGAGCGATATGGAAATATTAATACTTGACCAGAAAAATATATCTAAAAATTAAATGATAAGAATAATAATTAGTAATTGTAGTAATTATTTTTATAAATAAAATTAAATGTTTGATAAAAAATCGTTTAAACTGACCTGCTGAGCTTCTTCATCAAGGAAGTTGAGCATATCTTTGGTTAAAAGCTTTTTTGCTAATGCTAAAATACTTTGCAATTGTACAATACCAAATAGTAATCCAGTTCTTTTTTCAGGACTTTAAATGATATAATCATTTTTATAATTATGTACGTTTTCATATCATCCACTTGACGTAAATGATTGTTTTTTTTTTTTACAATATTTGAGTACATGTATACGTTTATCTATATATTTCCATCTTTATCATGTTTGTTCAAGAAGACTGTTAGAGATATTTCTCTTGCTTTTTTTGGTAATGTGAAATGTAATAAACAGAACATCCACTAGAGAGCTTATAAAAATTCAAAAAATTCAAAAAATTTATGACAATTTATTGATTGATAATTTCAAACGATAGAAAATAAAAAATATCATGAATATAAAAAATTATATTACTATTGAATATAAAAAATACCTCATTAATTTTTCCAAAACTCTTGGTAGTTCTTATATTTAATTTTAACAGTTAACATTAAACTTCTAACTTATAATTGGATTGAATTCATGAAAATTTTCAATCTGATAAAAAAATAATAAAATGAACATTATCATGTGTAGCAGCAATATTAATTTTTTTTTTTTTTTAAATCTATAACCCATCGAAAGATTATAGGCTTCGTATCAATGATTATTTTTCGACCATTTGGAGGTGAAAAATCGAAAGATTCTAAATCTGATATCTTTTTTATATGAAAAATGTAAATTGTCCCGGTAAAAAATGACATAAATGAAATTTATATTTTCTAAAATATTTTAAGAATAACAAATGTTTTTTTTCTGAATCTAGACCAATTATGAACAGTCTGCAGTGATAACAAAAATATTGAATCTTTCCATGTTCATTGGCAAATATTTACTTGAGAAGTATAAGTTCATAATTGAATTTTGAATAATATAGTTGTAATAATAAAATATTTGTAATTATTAAAAGTGAGAATTCTTATGTTAAACAACAATTTTGAATTTAGAAAAAGAAAAATTATAAATTAAACTTCAGAGGCTTTGTCGGTATAAAAAATTCCTATGTTTCCATTAATGTATTGATAACATTAACCTGATAAAAAATGTTAGAAAATTATTTTCTAACTTCAAATTATAGATTTTTAAATAAGAAAACAAACTTTTTCACTATTTATAAATATTCTTAACATTTATTTCAAATATTATGATACAATTATTATTGAACCATAAATGTATTTTTTACAAAAAAACTTAATGTAGCATCTCACGAATAACATTAATAGAATTAATTACAGCACTTATTTTGGCAACTTCATAAGAATCGCCCACTCTAATTGCTGTGAGAGTAGGAACTGTATTCATTGTACAAGAAACCATAAATTTATTTGGTATGCTGGATTGTAAATTGGAATCTGTCTAATCAACCCCAAGCAATGAACAAATTTCTTTTAAATTATTCTCTAAGAATTTTAAACCGTAACTGAAATTGATTGCAACACGATCCAAATATTTTCTTACTTTTTCCAAACAATCAAGAGGTAATGTATTTTTTAAGTGTGAGTGATAATCTTCAATTAATATTTCTTTTGGCTCATTGCAAATCCCTATTTGCTGTTGTGAATAGACTTATTTTGCTTTTTCGATTGAAGCTTGAAGATGGATAGTATTCTCAATTTTTAATTCGTCTAATGAAAAACTCAATGGATTTATAATTTCATTGGTTTCATTCGACTCTTGTTCCTTATCTTTCGAATTTCTTTCTATTTTTATCAAACGATGCCACATTTTTTCAGCACAAGCTTGTTTCGCTATTTTTTTATTCGGTCCAGCTGCTTCTTCTGATAAATCTCCTAATTTGCAAATTAATTTATGACCACCTCCGATATAGCTTAGGTCCCAATCATAAATAGGTATTTTTAATTTACGCTGCACGCAAAACTCCTATAACAAATAAATAAGATTAATATTCTAAAAAAATTTATTTTTGTTTAATTTTAACTTCACTGAGAGAAATGAAATAGTTGGATTTACTATGTAATGTTAATTTTTTATTTAAGATTTCATAGTTGAGTCCTTTTATAGTAAGAAAAGGACTCTACTATGAGCTCTTAAATGGAAAATTAACATTACATAGTAAATCCAACTATTTCGATTTTTTTCAGTGTTTGCGGCATGAAATTACCTGAAGTTTTCCAACATAATTATCATCAGTCATCATTAATGAATTATATGAACTGCCTGAATTTAGAGAGGTGTTTGGACTATCTACTTCATGGCCAAAACCAACTTTTTTTGGAGAACAATAAGGAGACTTCAAATTGCTTTCAGTTGTAGACTTGAGACCATTTTTTGAATTCATCAAGAATATCATATTTTCAGCGGCTTTGAATTTAGCTGCCTTTTTATTGGGTGCAGTTCCTTCTGCTTTTAATAATCCTACAGTTACTTGAATTGTGAAACTATTTGTAATTGGAAGTATTTTATGATCAGTAACATCATACAATGGCATAGAGCTATTATTTTTTTGACAGTATTCTTGAAGATAATTAATCGGATTCATCTTTCAATAAAAAATCATAATTAAAATACATACTTTGTATTTTATCGCCATAAAATTTAACGTAATAAAATTAACTTACTGTTACACATTTAATTTTTATTGTAAAAAAACTGAAAATATTTTCGATATGATGCAATCAAAAACTCATAAACTCTACTGCACAAAATGGGTGTGTTTGGCAGAAAAAAGCGCTCGAAAGCGCTGAGCACATAAACACAGAATACATGTAAACAAGCACGTGTATTGTACATTCGTGTACTCAGCGCTTACGAGCGCTTTTTTCTGCCCAACACACCCAATGTAACACATCAACTATAGTTAACAGGCCATTCTACGAAAATTTTCAAACACCGGGGAATACCAGTTTACGAGCATCACCATGTAAGTAACATAACGTACAGTATCTAAAAAAAAAAAATGAAATATTTTAGACACCAAAAAAATATTATTATTTACACCATCTTACATATTATCTTATACGTTATAAGTTTTTTTATCAATCTTATCACTTAATAACTTTATTGTGCTTTAAGCAAAATGAGATAAATACATTATAAGCGGCATAGCTAAACCTACAGAGAATAACTTGGGTGTCACCGGGTTGCCCGAAAAAACAAGATGTCTAGCATGGTCAAACTTAAAAAAATTAAAATCTCTAGACAAGAATTTATCATTTTTGGAGTTTATAAAAATTATAATCGTTTTTTTTATCTATTAATTAACTATTATGAGGTAATTGATAAAAAACCTTTTATCTAAGATTAATTATTAAAAAAAAAATTCTTTTTCAATTAACAATTATATATAATGGTTGTAAAGAATTATTTAATGTCCATTATAAAAATGTATATGGATAAGCAGAAAACTGTATATATGTATCATCCCTGTATCTACTATTTTATTAATATCATTCGAGTTGTATATATGTTTCTGAAGATATTTATCGAAAAAAAAGTAATATCAAAGAAAATAAATGTTATTATTTATACGAGATAATGAAATGATCGTATGGTGTACGAAAATTCACTGTAATTGCGTATATTAATTTTTTGTTGAAAAAGAAAATTATTTCCTGATAAAATCGTTTATTCACATATTTATAGAAATATTTTGGACTAATTAATCAATGACTAGAAAAAAAAAAATGATGTTGAATATAATAATTATTCACGACTTAATAAATCACTTTACAAAAAAAGTATTATAACAGGAAATATATCAAAAATTCACTGAACAATAACCAGAACTTTATAATTGTAATAATATTATAAATTATTTATAATACTTACATAGAGCCTCCTGTTTCCTTGTAGAATATATAGGAATAGCCATTGTAAATTTTATTTTCCAGTTTGTTAGGCATTTTTTGAATTTTTATAAAAGACACATTTAATAAAATCTACCTCAGAAGAGAAGTAAACAAAAACTGACACTACCGGCTAACGTGCAAGCATTCCACGTGATTGTAGAGTTGTTTTGATTGGTTAGTGAATCTTAAGTAGGACGTTACATATAGTGACATCTGGTGGTATAGAATTGAATTTATCATTAAGGCTGGGCTGAAGTCAGAAAATTTCCTGAAGTTGATTTTACGCCCTCGCGTTGTGCGGTAGAAGGCCGAAGCTTGATATCAATTGAAATTGAGTAGGTAACACGAAAATCGTTCAAAAAATGATAATTTACAGGGATGTATGTAAAGAAGGGAGCCTTAGGGCACCAAAAAATTTAAAAATTCTTGAATCATCTGTTGCGAGCAAGACAGAGCACAGAATATATCTATTCATCTCTGTCTTATTTGTCACAGCGAAGACTGCGAGTCGAACGGTTGGCGAGCAAGCTCAGCCCTCACTCTCTGTTCCTAGCCTGTTGTTTACTTTTGTATGTGATAAGCTTATATGAATATAAAAGTAAATAACAGAAATAAAAATATGCTGGCTCTGTTGGTCTGAGCGCTTGACTTTTATTTTGCCGAACAGTATTCAATTCCCATTGCGACCAAATTTTTTTTTATTCAAATTGAATGTAATTGCAATTTCATAATGCTAAATTTAGTTTCGAATAGCAATTTTAATTTTTATGTGAAACCATTATTTAGTAAATTGATGACTAATGAGAAAATATTTAAACAGAACCATAAGCCGTTTTTTGTACAGTTACATTGGTAGTTACCTTTTTTTTACTACTCACTAATGAAAAAAAAAAGTTTAAATAATCCGCGGCGAGTTTCGGCACTTCACCGGCAAGCTCTATCCCTACTCTCTGTACCCGAGCCTGCAACTTATGATTAATAAATGTGAGTCCTGATCGTAGTAGTATGCTAGCTCTGTGGTCAAAGTGCCAGACTTTTATTTTGCCGAGCGGGGTTCAATCCCTGTCGCGGCCAATTTTTTTTTTTAGTAAAACTGCATATTATTGCGATCTGTAAATATTAAAATGAATAATAAATTATATTTACAATTTTCTATTCTCTATTCTTTTCATTATCATCGAAAATTAGCATAGCATAGGTGGAGGGGGATATAATATTCTTTTCTTTAAAAAATTGCTTCTCAAGTTTAGTTCAATCAAAACAGTTTTTAGCGCTGAATCGATTAAACTATTCATTATTCATTGAATGCTATGAACTAAAGTCTGGCACTTTGACCGCAGAGCTAGCATACTACTACGATCAGGACTCACATTTATTAATCATAAGTTGCAGGCTCGGGTACAGAGAGTAGGGATAGAGCTTGCCGGTGAAGTGCCGAAACTCGCCGCGGATTATTTAAACTTTTTTTTTTCATTAGTGAGTAGTAAAAAAAAGGTAACTACCAATGTAACTGTACAAAAAACGGCTTATGGTTCTGTTTAAATATTTTCTCATTAGTCATCAATTTACTAAATAATGGTTTCACATAAAAATTAAAATTGCTATTCGAAACTAAATTTAGCATTATGAAATTGCAATTACATTCAATTTGAATAAAAAAAAATTTGGTCGCAATGGGAATTGAATACTGTTCGGCAAAATAAAAGTCAAGCGCTCAGACCAACAGAGCCAGCATATTTTTATTTCTGTTATTTACTTTTATATTCATATAAGCTTATCACATACAAAAGTAAACAACAGGCTAGGAACAGAGAGTGAGGGCTGAGCTTGCTCGCCAACCGTTCGACTCGCAGTCTTCGCTGTGACAAATAAGACAGAGATGAATAGATATATTCTGTGCTCTGTCTTGCTCGCAACAGATGATTCAAGAATTTTTAAATTTTTTGGTGCCCTAAGGCTCCCTTCTTTACATACATCCCTGTAAATTATCATTTTTTGAACGATTTTCGTGTTACCTACTCAATTTCAATTGATATCAAGCTTCGGCCTTCTACCGCACAACGCGAGGGCGTAAAATCAACTTCAGGAAATTTTCTGACTTCAGCCCAGCCTTAAAGTTTAAAAATTTTTAATACATTTAATCTTGATATAATTTTATAAAGTTCAAGTTCAATTCCTATTATTTGAAAAAAAGATTTCAAATTGAAAATTGAACGTAGTGTTATTAACATTATCATTTAAGAATTATATAATTTTTCTCTTTGATTGTAAAAAATATAAATTAATATAATTTTAATAGCTCGTCAATAATTAACGTACTAATAAGATGTAATAGTAAAACTTACATTTAAATGTTGTACTAAACATTCTTTTCCATATAATGGAAATGCAATTGTTGACACTTGAGAAATATGGATCTGAACTCGTGAATCTGGATCTTGTTGAAATATATATTGTATTAAACTATGTAATACTTTTCTGTACCTGTAATAATCGAAAAGTAAGGATCATTTTTATCCTTATAATAATTGAAATAAAGTACCTGTAATTATCCTGAATATTAAAGTTCCCTGATTGAATTGTTAATATCCACTAACCAAACGGCAATGTAAAAAAACATAATCTATAACCTAATGCCTGTATAAATAATATAATTTAGAATATAATTGAATGTTCAATTAATATATAAATTAATTAAAAATGTTATTCATTACCCAAATGACAGTTTTAGTAGCAATTACTTGTCTGCAATACATAATAATCATATCGGGAGTTCTGTAGCTTTTACATCCATTGACAAATCCTGTAATTAAAGAATATTTAAAAATACGAATCGATAGTTTTAGTTTTATTATTTATAAATAAGATGATAAATAATAAAAATTCTAATTAAAACTATGACTGAATTAATTTGCCTTGACCTTCAGCCAGAACTTTTCAGCAGTAACTGTTTATCAGTAAACTACAAAAATTTTACCTGAATAATTATTAGACTCCTCTGATGTACTTGCAATTTCAGAAAAAAGTTTCCACATATTTACACTTTGTCGATCGCACTGATGTAATACACTAGATTAAAATAATATAAGGACTTTCGTAGCCGGTTATTTGGAGTACAACCATTACAAACAATATAATATTACTTCTTATCATTCACTTTTCAACTAGAAATTTTCATTTCAAATAATTCTTCACAATATTCAGTGTTAATTGAAAACGATCAATTAATTTACGGTATTTTTCTTCAATTATTACTATAATAATACATTTTCTCTAACAAATTAACGTATCATTATTATCTAACCGCCATTTTGAATAACAACAACATGAAGTATGCTGTTATGATTAGTAATGTTGATACCAACAGTAAATTTTACCATTAACTGTTGGCAAGTTTGTTCTTGCTACAAGGACGTCTTGTTATTGGGACAAAATTCCAATTAGACAATTTTACATATATACAGTTTTCTGCTTATCCATATACATTTTTATAATGGACATTAAATAATTCTTTACAACCATTATATATAATTGTTAATTGAAAAAGAATTTTTTTTTTAATAATTAATCTTAGATAAAAGGTTTTTTATCAATTACCTCATAATAGTTAATTAATAGATAAAAAAACGATTATAATTTTTATAAACTCCAAAAATGATAAATTCTTGTCTAGAGATTTTAATTTTTTTAAGTTTGACCATGCTAGACATCTTGTTTTTTCGGGCAACCCGGTGGCACCCAACGTGGTAGAAGGGGTAGAAAAAATCAGTGGTGGGGAGCCCTAAGCATTGAAGCGACTGAGGAACTCTTTTCTCAGTTCGACAATATGCACTTGTGCGTACATTTAACTTTTTTTTTGTATCATTTAAGAACCAAAAAATGAATTATTAATGCAATAAGATTAAATTTCTTTCTATCCTGTAATTTTGAAAATATTTAAATATTAATTTCTCGATACAATTTTTTTCAATCATTTAGAATATTATTATGGAACATGATGATGTATTTATACGAACACTTGAAATAGAAAGTTGCGAAAAAATATTAACATTATATCAAAAAAATGTTGGTGATGTTAATTGTGTTGTATGGGATGCTGCACTTGTTTTAGCAAAATATTTAGATTTTTCATGTAGGGATGAAAAAAATTGGTTACAAGGACGAAAAATTTTGGAGCTTGGTGCTGGAGTTGGATCTGTTGGAATGACGGCAGCATGTTTGGGGTGAACAATGTGTCTATAATTTGAGAAATTTGAATATCTATTTTTGCTCAAAAAATTATTTCATTTATTTATAGAGCTCGAGTAATGGTAACTGATCTAGACAGTACTATGCCGATGCTGGAGAAAAATATTTTGATGAATAAAAGTCAATGGAAAGATACTAATGGGTCTGTTAAAGTTCAAATAATGAAATGGGGAGATGAATCGATACTTGATTCATTAAAAAAATTTAGTCCCGAAATTATTATTCTATCTGATTGTATATATTATATGGAGGTAATAGAGTTATCAATTTTTCAATATCATTTGGATTTATAAAAAGCAAATATATTATTCATTATTCTTGTTTTTAGTCAATTGACCCATTAATTAGGACATTAAAAAGGATATGTGATAACGAATCAGCAGCATATGTATTTTTATCTCAAGAACTGAGAGATACACCTCAACAAATATCTGTTTGGCAATATTTTTTAAATAATGTTAAAAATTATTTTCACCTTAATTATATTTCGCAATCTGAACAACATCCAGTATATTCTAGTACTGATATTAATTTGATAAAAATGACGAAAATACAATAAAATATGAAATTAAATGTAAATTAATTATTACCTATAATAATGATTTTCATAATTATTTTATAAGATATAAGTTACTTGTTTAATAAAAATAACATTGAATACATTATAAAGTTGTTATAAATAATTGTTATGATTCAAATAATAACAATAACAACAGCAATAATAATAACTAATACAAATATACAGACGTAATCAGAATATTTTAATTCAGATTTAATGGCAATAACGATTATTATTATTATTGTTATCATTATTATTGTTATTTTGTTTTATTATAGATTCTTTAACTATATTTGGAATTGTTTAAGTTGATCTTGTAGTTCAGCAAATCGAATTTGTAACGTTTTTTCTCGAGTAGTTTGTCTGTTAACATCATCGAGTAGAGAATTAATACGTCGTGGAATAGCTGCTTCTTCTTGAGTTTGAAGAAATTTAAAAGTTGAAAGTTCAACGTGTGCTTGTTCAATTTGCTCCCAATAATCATGTAGTTGTTTTGTCAGTACTTGAGCACGAGTTTGATATCCACCTGTTAAAATTTTCAGTTTTTTTTCCATTTTTGCAGCACGTTTTGCTTCACCTGTCATATGAACACGATTTTCTTCTAATTTTCTTTCGTAAGCTTCAAGTCGATCTTTTTTCGATGCTAAATTAGCTCTTGTATATCTTTTTTGAGTGTCAAGATATAAAATTTGTGATAGACATTCTTCCCAAACAGTTGAATAGGCATCTAAACTTAATTCACCATGAGCCATACCTTCTCTTACAATACTCATTTCATCATTCAACAATTGTTTAGCTTTTTCTAAGTCATCTTTTTGGAAATTTTCATAAGGATGCTGATCTAAATAATTTTGAGCTTGTGAAATTATCGAGTTAGTTCGTTTATGGTTTTGTTGGACTGGATTTTTTAGAGCATCATACTGCATCATGGTTATCATTTCCCTCTTAATTAATTCTTCAGCTCGCTGAAAGTCAGTTAGAGGTATATCTATAGAATTACGTAATATATTCATATTAATTTCCACAGGTCTAGGTAAGTCTCTTTGAATAACTTGTGATCTTCGTGCAAGCTCTTGTTTTTTTTGTTCTAATATTTCTTGCTGTTTTCGTGCGTCAATATCAGCTTGATCTTCAACAGTATCAACATCTCCATCTTCTATTGTTTTGTTCCTTGTATCTTCATTAGAATCATCTAGTTCAGTAGGTATTACAATTTGATAATCATTTTTAGCGGTTGGTAATGTACTAAAATTTGCTTGCATCTGTTTTTTTGTTTGTTTTCGTAAATTAGATACATCGGTTGCATCGAGACCTTCATCGGCTATAATGTTTAATTTATCACGAATTGGAGTTGGAGTTGTTAAATTGCCATTTGAAGTTCGTACTGATCCAGGTGTATTAAATGAATTATTAAATAATGGTGTGACACTTTCTGTTGTCCGTTGTGACCGATAGGGAGTAGTTAAGACAGTATTAGGAGTTGTTATTGCATTTGTAGTAGGCATTACACTGTTAAAATCAACATG
Organism: Chelonus formosanus; assembly: GCA_028641665.1. NCBI lineage: Eukaryota > Metazoa > Arthropoda > Insecta > Hymenoptera > Braconidae > Chelonus > Chelonus formosanus. Next base: position 15,159,083 of record CM054006.1, on the reverse strand, counting down.
ATGAAGCGGAGTATTTAATCCTCCTTTGAGTGGTGTATCTACATGTGTAAGAGCCATGACATTTTGAGCCTCTTGTAGCACACGATCAGTTGCTGGTGCCGGTGTACGTGCTGGTGTTACTGAACTGTTGGGTGTTAATGAATAATCTGCAAGTAAACTGTCGGACGCTGTAATACCACTTTCAGTGGCAATCTCACGACCAATTTCAGATGCTCTCCCAAGTTTTACTACTTGTTGAAGTTCTTGATCTGATATTTGAGGTTCAGGTAGGACTAATTTACTTCGTTTTTTTATTGGTTCATCATTATTGAGCATTCCCATAGGAATATCATTTTCTTTACGTTGTTTTAATTTTTGTTTATCCTTACGACGTTCTATTTCTTCTTTTTCTGCCCGTAAATCACCATCCAAATGCTGTTGCCGCATTCTTGAAAAATCTGCTGCTAATGGATCAACATGTTCGTTTGAAGTATCATAAAAACCTGGTGCAGGACGTTTTTCAAATGGAATTTCAGTATTATAATTCACTCCTCGTTTACGTTTATTTTTTTGAGATGCTGTTATACCAGCAGCACGCAACTCTCTCCGTTTCTGCAGAGCTGCTAACCTTCTTGCTTCTTCTAATTGTTTTTCCCGGGCTTTACGTTTAGCTTTTTTACCTTGTGTATTTGCAAGTCTAGCGCGAGCTTCTGATAACATTTCCAATTCATCTTCATCCATATCTTTTGGATCTGGCCTAGCTGGTTTTGTTTCAGGATTGGGATCAATTTCACCCGGCTTCAATTTACGAGGATCATCTGAGCCATCTTCTCCTTCTTCTTTTTTTTGAGCTTGATCGAGTAAATATTCATAACGTTCTAGACATTGGGCTGCTGTACGTCCAATAATGGGCGCTATAGTACGCCATTGAGTTGGCATCAATTTAGCAAGATGTAATAACTTTTCATCTTCTTCTCGACTCCATTCAGTCTTTTTAATACTAGGATCGAGCCATTCAAACCATCGTGCCTTGCACTGTTTGGCTGATTTACGATGTAACAAGGAAGCTATCCGACTCCATTGATTTTTTCCATATTTCATAACAGCTGCTTTGAGTATTTCATCCTGAAATTTATTTTGTTTTTATCATAAGTATTCATTAAAAATAATAAAGCATGTGATTATTTAGGCTAAAATATTTTTAGGTTAAATTAGTCTCACACATTTTCATTTACCTCTGTATTTCGCCAAACACCACCTTTTATCATGATTCGCGGCATAATGAATAATTAATGGACACTCCAACACGTATTGATATGATTTAAAAATAAAAATATGATTGCTAATTAAGTTGAAATTGAAAAATTTTACGATATTTCAAATTTCTTATGTGAAGTCAGAAAAAAGAGACCAGTTATTGTCGAACTATTGTCGAACTGAGAAAAGAGTTCCTCAGTCGCTTCAATGCTCAGAGCTCCCCACCACAGATTTTTTTTACCCCTTCTACCATATTTTTGCCACTGCGCAAGCGTACAAAGAGCACATGAGGAACTCTCTTCCGGTGCCAGAGGATGAGAGAAATGTTCATCAGGTCTGTCATCCAAAGCAGCCGAAAGTTAATGTTCCTACGGAATATTATATCCACAATACCAGAGAAGAGAGACCAGTGGGTGCCTCAGAATGACCCGAATGCATTAAGTACTCATGGTGGTATGAGTTATCAACATTAAATTCCCCAATGTTCAAATAGTATATTATGATACAGTGAATGAATCCATTTGTTATAATATTTTTGTCAATTGATAAGAAAAATTCTATGTTTGAATTAGTATAAGTTTCTTAGAACATGAGTCATGGTACATACATTAGTTAATTAATGAATAAAAATCATTTAAAATAATTTTCAATTGATAAAATATTTTTATGAATCTGGTTCATTTAATCCACCGTGTAGACGCTAGCGACCTCTAAAAATCTACTGTCGATAAAATAGTTGACGTGAGGTAATTGTTACAACAGAACGTTCAAAACTGTCAAATATCCAAACAAGAGAGGGAAGAATAAAATTATAAACAATAAATTTTTTTAGTTGAAAAAAAAATATACGTTGGTAATATTTCTATAATGACCAAGATGAACAAGTTGAAATTAAGAGATATTTCTCTAATACATACGCTCAAATATTATGCTTCACGGGAAGAAATTGTTTTTAATAATCGAATCGTAAAAAAAAATGAAGACATATTTATAGAAACGTAAAATTTTATTTGATAGATTATAAATTTATAGGGTGTAAAAAAAGCAAATGTACTTTTGAAAACAAGATCCGGTAAAAAAAAGTGTCAAACAACGTAAATAATATTTTTAAAGTTATCGAGATGAAATATTTTATTATTAAATGAAAAATACTGTTTAAAAATATTATTCATTATCAGTTTATATTCCAAACTAAGGGTAATACAAAAATATTGGAAATATATATTTCTTTTTTAACATACACTTTTTCTTACAGGATCTTGTTTTCAAAAGTACATTTGCTTTTTTTACACCCTATAAATTTATAATCTATCAAATAAAATTTTACGTTTCTATAAATATGTCTTCATTTTTTTTTACGATTCGATTATTAAAAACAATTTCTTCCCGTGAAGCATAATATTTGAGCGTATGTATTAGAGAAATATCTCTTAATTTCAACTTGTTCATCTTGGTCATTATAGAAATATTACCAACGTATATTTTTTTTTCAACTAAAAAAATTTATTGTTTATAATTTTATTCTTCCCTCTCTTGTTTGGATATTTGACAGTTTTGAACGTTCTGTTGTAACAATTACCTCACGTCAACTATTTTATCGACAGTAGATTTTTAGAGGTCGCTAGCGTCTACACGGTGGATTAAATGAACCAGATTCATAAAAATATTTTATCAATTGAAAATTATTTTAAATGATTTTTATTCATTAATTAACTAATGTATGTACCATGACTCATGTTCTAAGAAACTTATACTTATTCAAACATAGAATTTTTCTTATCAATTGACAAAAATATTATAACAAATGGATTCATTCACTGTATCATAATATACTATTTGAACATTGGGGAATTTAATGTTGATAACTCATACCACCATGAGTACTTAATGCATTCGGGTCATTCTGAGGGGTGCCATAAGATGGCCCGAATGAAAAAAACACCTATGATTGTGTAATAGATAAAAATAAAATTCCCCAAGATATAATGTATATATAACGAATTTTAGAAAAGTATTAAGTAATATCATTTACAAAGTATATATGGAAGAAATAAACATTGTTCTATATTATTGATATATTATTACATACGCAAATAAATTTCACTGTATGTGATAGCATAAAAATTTATTTAAATTCATTTATTAGTATATACAAAATTTATTACATAAACGTCAATTTTTCTCCCAATTATGCAATGCTAACGCTCTCTACAATCTACAATGCTACTGTTGTTAAAAAAGATCACTTAAGGTAAGTTACCCATTCGTAGATGTACCGGCTATAACTACATTCAAACTAGAAACATTTTAATTCGGTGGAAACCTTCAATAATTAGTTATTCAAGCAATAATTTGAATAAAATCACTCTGCAATTTTATTTAATGTACAGGTGTGAAATAAATAGACCTACGACAAAAATTTTCCAGATCTAAGTGATTCAAATCTATAGATTTATCAAGATTTAACTCCACTCTGAGTACCATTTCAAAATACTGTTATTCCAGCAATTAATCTTCATCAACATGTTCATCTCGAAATGCACATAATTCAAACGAAGACTTTACCAAATTGCAATCAGAAGACTGAGCGTTTGTTAACTGTACCCCACATCTGAATCATGGCACCAAGTTTGGAGCGAAGATTGAATGCATCTTCCTCCGGGTATCGGCTTCACTTTACCAATTGAAACAAAACTATTTATAATATATTTATACTTCAACAATTAATCCTCTATATCTTCTGTTCTCCTATTCTTTTATTATTTTTATTTTTCACAAAAAAAAATTGAATGATTTTTTTACTATGATTAATTAAATGCTTAATTTTTTATTGCTCATTATCATTTACTTTTATTAACATGATCATGGATCTATCAAATTAAAATGAAATATTCTATTTACTTCAGTTCGATGTTAACAAAAACACAATTAACACCAGTTTTATATTTAGTTTGTTTATTTATAGAAAGATCGACAAAAAATGTTACATTAAACTTCTTCAGAAAAATAATGAAAAAAAATTATACACTAAAACATAGAAAACGAAAATTATTGATGCATGTCATGAGTTGAAAAAAAACCTTTCATTACATTTATGACATAAAAACAATCTTTAAAATACAGATTATAAAGAAAGTCATTATAAAAATGCCAGTTCCAATTTTTCTCAATATTTGAAAAAAAAACATTATGCAAAATGAGATATTAAAGACAATGATAATTATTCATAAAGAAACAAAAACATTTCAATGCTATTCTTATAAGTCATCAAAACCTCTATGAAACGTAGTAACACACAATAAATTTTTCATTTTGAATTTGAAAATCAATTTTGATTGTAATATAAAACTTAGTTTATTATTTTTATAAATCGCAAAAAAAAATAATTCTAGTCAAGAGTACGATCACGCCAGTTTAACTGTTTTTCGTAACTTGTTTATAAATATAAATAATATTGAATAAAAAATGATGCATTAATGAAAAAAATGAAAAATTGTTGAAAATAACTTAATTAGTTAATCCGTTACTGCCTAATTAATTTGTTTACTTTTCCAACAATTTATAATGTGCTCACTATTCTAGTAGGCACACCCATGCAAATCGGACACCTCATACCATCTGCAGAACCTTCGGCTAATGCTTCAATCGTTTGTAAACATTCTTCGCAAATGACTCTTTGTCCACATGGTTCAAATTTTTGGGTTCTAGGATTGGCTTCACAAGTTAAACATAAAAGCTGTTCTGGAATGATAGAAACTTTATGAATAAATATGAATTGAATCATGAAAAGGAAAAAATATATATATATATATATAAATAGATAATTCAGATAGAAAAAAGTATTTACTTATCGTAACAGGAATTTTAAGAGAGAAAAACAGTAGAGTGATGAAGAAATTTTGAGAAGCAGCAAGGAACACATAGAATTTGAATAATAATTCCATACCATTTTCATCCATCTCGTCGTTTTCTTCTAAAATATTCGCTACAGCAACAGGAATTTCATTAAAAATAATTTGACCATTTACATCAGAAAAGATTGGCATATTTTCACCTGTAATCAAATTAAGAAATGATTGACTTCAGGTACAGTTTTTTTTTTAAAAGTCTGAAAGATGCAATTATACATACCATTAAAATGTTGATTTAGTTGCACGAGGGTTAAACTGTTATGTGGAATTCCGTTGTGCATGTAATTACGTATTAAGGGCATTATTATAGTTGCTGCAATAGTTAAAAATTTCTCGACATTTATTATTTTGTTATTCAAAAGGCGCGACCAAATAGACAAACACTTCGTATCAATAGATGATCCTCATTTCGGAGTCCATAGGACTCTTTTTTTTGATGCTGCTTTTATTACCTCCATATGTGATCGGTCGTACCATTTCAAAAAATTTTTTGTTAAATTCCAAATTTCATACTTTTCCTTTAAAACTGCATTCATTTTTCTCCAGTGTCCATAAAACGCATCACTTAACAATGCTTTCTCAGTTCCATGAAAAGAGTAATTCTGTACACCCACCGATTGAATCCATGAATGATAATAATATTCAACAACAGTCTTAAAACCTTCGTTTAAAAGTTCTTGTGAGATATCTCTAGCCAAGAGATTGAACCCTTCATAAATTTTATTTTCAGGTAATAAACTAAGGCATATGAACTTGGCTATAAGAAAACAATGTTCGTATTCAGCTAATTTTATGCCTTCAATAGAATTAACGCGCTCTAATATTATTTCACAATGTGATGTAAAAATTCCGCGTACACGGCTCTTATTAAAAATTAGTAATAATGTATTATACATGTGTTGATCGAAATTGTAGTAAACAACATCCGGTGCGATGTTGTATCTACGAAGCATGTCACAAACTTTGTTGCCTATACCATAGTAACTTCGATCACTATGATCCGTAACGAAATTCCAGGTTATTGGAAATGCCTAAAAAGATAACGATTGGATAAATAAAATACCGTTCTTTAAAAACTTCGCTTATTGCTTATTGTTTACTATTTACTTACATATGTTTTAAATGGAATAATCCACGAAACTATTTGTTGCACATCCATTCCTTGTGGTCTCATTTTTATATCTGTATCTACGAAAAGTGATTTAATTTCGCTAACGTTACTCAACATTTTTTTCAGTACGCCATCATCCCAAAATGAAACTCCATAAACTTCATCGTTATTGAAATGGAAACTCATGGACATCATGCCTTGAGTGTGACTTGTTAGCGATTCGTACTTTTTTCTTTCAACAACTGCTTTGAAAATACGCAAAGATAATGGGTGTAGTAATCCTGGGTTATTCTGCCAATTAATCATGCTACCTTTAACTCTTTCATATGGCCATAGTGAAGCCACTTCTGGATATCTAATATCAAAAACATAAAAATATATATGATTTATTACTGATAATATAATCGAAAAAAGTGTGAAGCTCTATTTTGGCGTTTACAATATTACTCTGCGATATATAAAAATCAAATTCATATGAAATTATTCAAATAACACATATATCTATCTCACTTTAACACATTTTACTTTTATCGAGGACATATTAAACAACATGAAAGGAAGAGTAGTGTAAAAGACACGGTAACAAAAAAAAATGTAAACAAAGCTCGAACGACGACTTGCGTATTCAAAACAACACGGCGTTATAGAAAGTGAAATTCCGGGTATTAACTTTTAACAGAATGTGAGATGGAAGTAATGAAATATAGACAATGAGATACTTACAGAATTGCAATTTTGTTATAAATACTTCTTGTCTTGATTAATTGAGCCTGGCAAGCAACACGTAGATGCTCCTTGAATTGATTTTTGATATCAAGATTAAAATCGGCAGCGTGATTGTGCTTGTGTGTTTCACGAAATACACCATCCTTTATTTCACCCGTTCCTCTACAATTTTTACTTTGGGCCACTTTACATTTAAGATCTCTGCAATTAAAATTGAAAATGTGCACATCAAAGTTCTTTGCATAAAACAATATAAGTTTTTCAATAACACTTAAAAATTAAAGAAAATGTTTTTAAAAAATTAACTATCTAAAAAAATAATATTGGATTGAAAAACTTACATTTGTTCTGGTATTTTTTTTAGATAGAATGTACGAATATCCATTGAAAATTCGTTGCGAAAGTTTGGTTCTCCCTTTAGGCATTTTTGCACCCCAATAACACCACTTAATAATGAAAATATGAAAAAAGACACTTTCTTGCACTTGTCGCCGAAAATGTATATACTGGTTGTACATACAGCAAGAGAGCTATCGCTGAACTGAAGTGATCACCACATTTAAAGAATACATGAACACACACGCGCACACACACCCAGATCCCATAAAAACTGTAGCTCCATCTGTTTAATATCAACGAATTTAAATAATACATTCCCGCCTTTCAAAAAAGAAACCACGATCGTTTTCAGATGAAAACAAACTGAAGCCACCTTGATTAGTTCAGTTTAATTGTTCCTAATAAAAAATAATAAAGTAGTGTCATATTTTTTATTGGAAATGTCCAAAAATTTCATATAAACACGGACTGGGAGTGTCTGTTCGTCAAAAATTGTATGAAAAAGTGTTTAATGGCCACTCATACCATTATTCTAAACGAGTTAAATCCACCACGTAAGTAATTATATACCATGACTTTGATTGTTCCTAGTTGGACAGAAATAAACATTTTGACTATAAATTGACATATTCAAAATTTACTTAATTTCGATGATGTAAATTTGTAGACAGTTTTCTTTCAAAATAAGTCCTTAATGTAAATAAGTAAAGTTGTCCAACTGGGTTTATTTGATTCATATACTATTCAAATGCTGTATGTATTTATTGTATTTATTTATTTAATGTAGGTATTTAACCTGTGCAAAAAAACGCACTTACAACTGTCAAGGGACGAGGAAGTTAGTTGATGATCAATTCACTCTGCTGCATGATCACAATCATTATTCAAATGATATGTGTGAAAAAATATATGAGTTCGAGAAAGCTTTACATGCCACTGTTATTAAAGACAGATTTAAATCACTAAAGCTCATTTACAATGAAGTTAGTTTACTGTAAGTATACTCATTTTTTCAATTATTAATAGATGATCTTAAAATGATCGATTTAACTAACCAAATAAATTTGATTATGTATTACTTGAAATTTTGACAGATACTTATTTGAAATTATACTTGGTATTTAGATTTATTGAAGCAGCTATTGTAAAAACCTGGGTCGTGATGGAATCGCGGATGAGACGATGGCGTGCTGAAGTACAACCACCTACTCCGAAAACTCTTGAAGAATACCAAACGATTTTGAATGATCCTAAATGGTCATTTTTTCTTCAGAACGATGAGCAACATATTGAAATGCACGTATCTACTATAAAATGTGAGGATAACTCGTATGTCACAATTTATGGAAATCCTGCATTATTACAATCTATTGAAACATCATGTCTAATGATAAAATGTGAGGATAACTCGTATGTCACAATTTATGGAAATCCTGCATTATTACAATCTATTGAAACATCATGTCTAATGATGGATGCAACCTTCAAAGTTGTTTCAACACGACCAACAACTTACCAACTGTTCACAATTTTAGCATTGATTTATAATACTGTAAGTAATTTGACTTATATTACATGTTTATAATTTGTAATAGTTACACTATGTTATTTGAAATTGAATAAGTTCGTTTTTTACACTGATCAATTAATTGATTGATTTTATATTCATAGATTACTCTAATAAATGTACAATTTCGTAATACAAATAGTAGAGCATTTAATTGTGGTTTTTGCAGGCTATACCAATTTTATTTTGTTTAATGGAACGCAAAACTACTTTAGCTTATAGTGAAGTACTAACTCAATTATCTACTATTCTTGCACCTCACTTGAAACCCACAGTCATCATATCGGACTTTGAAGCTGCTTTATCATTAGCTATTAATTTAGTATATCCAGAAGCTTTTTATATGAGATGTTTCTTTCATTACTGCCAAGTATGTATATACGTATATATATCAGCATTTAAAGCTTATCAATGAAGTAACATAATCATTGATTTCTATTTTTTAATTTGTTGTTTTTATTTAACAGGCATTAATAAAAAGGCTTAAAAAATTGAAGTTGCTATCTGTGATTAAACAGTGGGATTTGGGTAAAATAATTGTGAAAAAGTTCTTGGCATTACCATTACTTCCACCCCAAGATATTCGAGAAGCTTTCCAATGGCTCGTTGATAATATTCCAGAGCCCATTAAATTGATATTTGAAAAATTCATTTCTTATTATCATCGACAGTGGATCGTTAAAACCCGACCTGAACGTTTTAGTATATTCGATATGTTATTTAGGACAAATAATTTTGCTGAAGCTCACAACCGAGTCTTAACTGCTAAACTAGGAGTACATTCATCCATTTGGACCTTCACAGGTTAAAATATTTTTGAATAGAATTTTCCATAGGAAATTATTGTATTAATATCACTCTTTTTATTTTATTCTTACATTTTAGATAATATTAAAAAACTTGGTCAAAATTCACTTCTAGAATATACCAGTTTAATAACTGGAAATGTCACTAGGCGATCTATGCGAGCTTCGAATGTTATTTATGAAAATAAGTTGAAGAATTTATGGCATTTATATAAATTATCACTGTTGAATATTTCTCACTTTTTATCATTCGCTAGCCATGATTTAAACGCATTCACAAAGAGTGTAATTGATAACGAAGTATTATTAAATATTGAAATATCAATAAAAAATCATGATGGTATAATCAGTAAGTAACAAATATAATTAAATACAAATAACGTTAAATACGTGAATTATATTTGAAATTACGCTTTTTCAGTTTACAATTTAGAAGATTACGCACATTTGGAAGTATTTAAGGAATATGATATTAATGACATTTTTCTTATAGTGCCTTAAATTTAAGAATCGTGACGATAAATAGAAGAAGAGATGATTTCATAGAAAAAAAGTGTATTGTTATGTTGTTGACGAGTAAATTCAGACATACAATTGATACTAATAACCATTTGACACTCACAGGATGAATAATAAATGGATTAATGTTTATGTTTATAAATTTCTTACCACTTTCAGGGATTATTTCATAAATATGATCAGTACCACTAGCTGCTTTATAACTATCGATGTATACAGCTATAGCTGACCTCATAATAATGATGAAGTCATATAAATATTTACGCATAAGTAATACAGTTTTTTTTTGCTCCATATGTTATTTTTTAAATTTAAATTTAATAAACAGTATTCGTTTATTTCATGTACGTATTAAATTTTTTTATTCTACCTGAGAAGATTTTTAAACTTAAACTCGCAAATGGAGGAATCCAGTTTACATAAATGCCTTATATACTATATTTAAAATAAACTGAATCTAAAAATCTAAAATTAACAATGATTTATAAAATTTACACAAACTTTTCATCATACTGGGTTCATAGAAATATGTAAAAACGAAATTTAAATATTTCTGGTTTGAATGTAGTTATAGCCGGTACATCTACGAATGGGCAACTTACCTTAAGTGATCTTTTTTAACAACAGTAGCATTGTAGATTGTAGAGTGCGTTAGCATTGCATAATTGGGAGAAAAATTGACGTTTATGTAATGAATTTTGTATACACTAATAAATGAATTTAAATAAATTTTTATGCTATCACATACAGTGAAATTTATTTGCGTATGTAATAATATATCAATAATATAGAACAATGTTTATTTCTTCCATATATACTTTGTAAATGATATTACTTAATACTTTTCTAAAATTCGTTATATATACATTATATCTTAGGGAATTTTATTTTTATCTATTACACAATCATCGGTGTTTTTTTCATTCGGGCCATCATATGGCACCCCTCAATATCTATTTTATATGTGGCAACCTGCGTCGGCAAGCCGCAACGCCACAAGCAGTCAAGCCGGAAAACCGAAGACTGGATTTTTTGATACAACAGTTGGCAAGTGCCCTAGCGAAGACTCCATAGCTGTAGTGGTTAAAAAGCATATATTTTCAGTTCAGTTTTATTATTCTATTGCTTAACATTTATGTATTGTTTTGTTTTTTTAAATAATAAATAATTTAATTAATAATAATTCTCCTCCGTCTTATTGTATGTCAATATACCTCATTGACTACAAATTGGTGACCCCGACGTGATCAAGTTGGAGGAAGAAAAACCGTTAGGCTGTTGCCGCCATTTTTTTCATCTTAAAAGAACGACACGTTTTCTTCATACATCGTTAAAATGCAAAACAATCCAGATATAAAAATGAATCTCAATGATCTATTATCATTTGAGGGAGAAATTACTGAGGACCTGTCAAGAGCAAATGTGAACGCAAGCACGCCGCGTGCTCCTATGATCAACACTGCCTTTCATGCACAACAAGAACAGATCAACAACAATTACTATCACAATTGCAGGCGTTCAGAACTTCCAGCTTTCAACAAAGATGACATCGAGTTTTGGTTTTTATTAGTTGAGTTCGAGTTTCGTGCAGCCAAGGTGACAGATGATGACACCAAGTTCAACGACGTCATGAGAGCTTTAGATCCAAAAGTAGCGAGACAACTGGCTGATGTTTTGAGAGATCCACCTGACAAAGACAAATACCACTTCCTCAAAAAGGCCATTCTTGATCGGTTCAAAAATACACGACAATCTGAACTAAACAAATTATTGGAAGAAATGGTACTGAAAGACAAAAGACCGTCCGAACTTCTGCGGGAAATGAAAATTTTATCAAAAAATAATCTGAGTGAAGAAGTGCTGCATGAATTATGGTTGAAACGTCTACCTGCAAACATCAGACCAATGCTGGAGATTTCCGAAAACGTTAAACTAACTGCACTCGCAGAAATAGCAGATTGTATTATGCAGCGTATGAAGGAACCTAATGCAGTAACATCAAATGTCATGGCAGCCTCCCACACCTGTGGGGTTAGCGATACTTCTGAACTAGCAATTCTCAAAGAAACTGTGTATGAATTAAAACGAGCTGTTATCACGGTACTCCAAGAGCTTAAAGATATGCGATCTGAGCGTAGGCCTAGAAGCCGTCACAGATCCTTCTCTAGGTCATCTGCTGGGCGATCTTCATCACCTAACCATACCGGGATTTGCTGGTATCATGCTAAATATGGCACTAAAGCTTTAAATTGCAGTGGAGACTGCAAATTTGCACCCTCGACCAACCAGGGAAACGAAAGCCGCTGTCAGGCATAGAGGCTGTATTTGACAGCAACAATAACAACACATCTACATCAGTGGAAGAGCCTCGACTTCACATTCTCGATAACAAATCAAAATTAAAATTTCTGATTGACTCAGGTGCTGTTATTTCATTAGTACCAGCCTCAGTTTTTCGAAATAATCAACCCGAAAGTGACTTAGTACTGTATGCAGCAAACTCATCTCAAATAAGTACTTATGGCAAGACAATACTTTCTCCAGATTTCAATATTCGAAGAAGCTTACCCTGGTCTTTCGTAATAGCGGATGTTAATAAACCTATCATCGGTGCTGATTTCTTAAAGTTTTACAACATTCTCATTGACGTAAAGAATGAACAGATCATTGATTCCACCACCTCTGTAACCTCAAAAGGTGAAGTTCTCAGAACCTCTTCATTCAAAATCTCAACGATTGCCTCAAACGTGAAAGGTGCTAAGCTGTTAGAGGAGTTCATCGAGATTACCAAACCTTCATTTAATGTTAATTCATCGGATGAGAAGAGAAAGTATGCCCACAGGATCATAACCACTGGCCCTCCAGTGGCTCAGAGGTTTAGGAAGCTTGCTGGTCCCAAAGCTATGTCAGCAAAAAATGAATTGGAATTCATGCTAAACAAAAATATGATCAGACCTTCCAGTGGAGCATGGGCAAGCCCTATACACATGGCGGAAAAAAATGTTACTTTGTGGAGGTTGTGTGGCGACTATAGAAGGCTAAATTCTGTAACTCAGCCCGACAAATACGCTCCTCCTCAAATTCAAAATCTTTTCACTCTTTTACACGGCAAAAGAATTTTTTCAACAATAGATCTAGAGAAAGCTTATCATCAAGTGCCTATGCACGAAGATGACATAGAGAAGACAGCTATAACAACACCGTGGGGACTCTATGAATACCTAGTTATGCCATTTGGTTTGAAGAATGCTACACAGACATTTCAGCGCTATATAGATTCAGTGCTTCGAGGATTAGATTTTATATTTACTTATGTCGACGACATCCTGGTTATGTCGGAAGACGAACAACAGCACGAGCATCACCTACGACAAGTATTTCAGAGATTGAAAGATCATTCGCTATCAATCAACGTGAGCAAATGCAACTTTTTCAAAGATAAAGTGAATTTTCTAGGTTATTGTATAGAAGTTGAAGGATTTTCTCCAACCGCAGACAGAATCAAAAAAATCCTAGAATATCCAAAACCTAAGACTGTGATGGAACTCAGACGCTTCTTAGGTATGATAAATTATTATCGTCGATGCATACAAAAGATGGCAGAATTACAGTGTCCATTTCATCAATACCTGAAATCATCAATAAAAAATGACAAAACAGTGGTCAAGTGGACTGAAGAAGCTTCTGAAGCATTTGAAGTTCTGAAACAAACACTAGGCAACGTCACAAAATCAGTTTTCATCTCTCCAGATGCACCGTTGGTACTTACCACTGACGCTTCCACCACCAGTATTGGTGCCTCGCTGGAACAGATTGAAAATAACATCAACAAACCTATTGCATTTTTCTCTCGGACGTTAAGTGACACGGAAAAACGATATAGCACGTACGACCGTGAACTATTAGCTATATATGCAGCCATCAGATATTTTCGAGACATGCTAGAGTGTCGTCACTTCATCATACGGACAGATCACAAGCCAATCACCTATGCTTTCACACAAAAATCTGAAAAAGCATCAGAACGTCAGTTACCCCAACTCGACTACATTTCACAATACAGCACCGACATCATTTATGTAGAAGGTGAAAAAAATGTTGTAGCTGACGCTCTTTCACGTATTTCTACAATCGAGATGCCAACAATATTGGATCCAGAGACCATACAACTAGCTCAGCAAAATGATGATGAATTACAAGATCTGATTCGAAGTGATACATCATTAAATCTACAGAAACTTACCATCAAGCCGAACATCAATGTGTATTGTGACATTTCTCACGGCGTAGTTCGTCCTTATCTACCTAAATCACTTCGCAGAGAAGCATTCGACATCATTCACAATGTCTCACATCCAAGTCGTCGTGAAACATCACATCAAATTCGTGAGAAGTTTGTCTGGCCAAACATAAAAAAAGACACAATTAGATGGGCCAAAGAATGCTTAGCCTGCCAAAAATCCAAGGTCAATCGCCATACGAGACTAATTCCTAATCATATCGACGTTCCGGATACAAGATTCAACCACATCCACATAGATCTCATAACACTTCCACCAGTACAAGATTACAGGTACTGCTTAACGATAATTGATCGTTTTATACGTTGGCCAGTGGCTGTGCCGTTGAAAAATATAACAGCTGAAACTGTGGCTACTGCGATGTTCGATCATTGGATTTCCAACTTCGGGACACCTATCAAAATAACCACTGATCAAGGCTCACAATTTAAGTCACAAATCTTTCAAGCCATGTTAAACCTGATTGGAGCAAAAAGGAATCGCTCTACTGCCTACCATCCTCAATCCAATGGGAGTAGATAGGTAGGGGGGGGGGGTTCTGGATCACTCTACTATTACCGACCGTGTCGGTAAATTACCAACAGCGTCGGTAATTTACTGACAGGGCCAGTAACTTACCGGCGGTGGATGTAGTTCCCAGTTTTCCCGCGAGATGGCGCTGTATCGATCTGCAGTCGGTAATTTTTAGGCGGCGCTGCTGTTGTGGCGGGTAAAAAAATTTGAATTTTTTTTACTGGCAATTGTTACCAATGTTGGTAACTGTTGTCAATCTTTTTCACTGAGTAGCGCTGTTGTTGTGGTGGGGTGAAGAATTAAAATTTTTTGAATATTATCGACCTGTAACGACTATCGATCACCAGGCGATAATTATTACCAACATTTTTCACTCAATGGCGTTGTAATTCCGGCGGTTTAATATCCATATGTACTTCACTCAACAATTTACCAATCACTGTTCTACACTTAAGCGTGTACACTTAGATATGTGTCCGATGATCTCTGTTGCTGAACTGACTTGTTGGCAACCTGTTCTGTTCATATATAGCCCTTACTCTAGTGACCGATAACTAAAACACATTTTTCTAACAGCGCAATTTTCTTTGTAACTTTTGAAAGATTTATTCGCAGAGGAGTACGTTAGATTTTAATTCCCAGAAAAATATTATTCATAAATATTATTTCTTTGTTAGCTTTTTCAAAACAAACGACGTCATGGAAGTAACATGTCTTTCTTTTTTGAATTTCACTAAAGTACCCCACTAACGTTAACTTTGTCACTTTGTATTTTTTTGATGTATTTAATTCGGTAATTTTCTTCATGGGTTTTTGTGTATTGTTTGCAGTATTGGCGATAGTATCCATATTCACGACTTTGTACGCTGGATCGAGAGAAAGTTTCTCCATCTTGCTAACTAGCGTGGAATCCTCCAAAGTTGCAGATTGGTTCGCTTGAGATGGATCCATTTCCACAATGATTTGTTTTCTGAAATCAGACATTAATTTTCAGGAATTTATTTAAAAATTTTATTATGAAAGATTGAAATTTTCTTTTTATTATAAAAAAATTGAAACTTACAATTTTAGAACTCTTCAAATTATGCCTCTTCAATGAACACCACTTAAGGCCTGCTTCTGTATTCGTTTCTTCTTCACGTAATTGTTAAGCACCCTCTCACAGAAATTCTTTGACTGATAGGATAGCATTTGAACGCCGATTTATATAGCCCTTACTCTAGCGGCCAATTATTGAAACACATTCCCTAACAACGCAATTTCCTGTGTTCTATGAAATGTACGTCATATTTCAATTCTCAGAATAAATTCAAATATTGTTATCCGTTAAAAGGTGATATAAGTAAATTTCAAAAACATTTAAATTAAAAAATATTTATTTCATAATTATTGTTATAGATTTAATTGTATTACATTGATGTAATTATATATATTTTTTCGTTTAATCAATCATCTTGTTTTGTGGATTCCTCTGAGATTTTGTCTTCTTGCAATTCAATGAACTTGAAACTATTCCATTCTCCACCAATGTAGAGAAGGGACAACCTATTGCGTTTGACGAAGTCCAGGAACACGTTGAATGCAACATCATCATCTTTGAACACTTCAACCAGTCGTTTTGGTAGAAAAACAATGAATTCATCATCCAATGTGGCAATGACTGCGTCACCATGCTTTGTTTTTACTTTTTTCAGCCCTGTCACTTTATATGGCTTTGTTGTTTCCAATTCTGCCATTTTTTTCTTAGGTTTTTGCGTGTTATTGGCGATGCTGTTGATGTAATACATTTTTTACGTTCCTCGACAATGCACTATTGAATAGTTTATATATTTTTACTCAAAGGTGTACACTTAGATTTAAATTTGGTGATGTCTGTGACTGAATTAACTCGTCAAAAGTCTTTTTCTGTTTTTATATAAACCTTACTCTAGCGGTCATTTTCCAAAACACATGCCCTAACAACGCAATTTTCCTTTGTTACTGTCTCGTGATTCCTAGAATAATACGTCATCTCTGTTTGGTTAAACCTCTTTGTCGGCTTTTCGGAGAAATGACGTCACAGAAGTAAAAAAACAAAAAATTCTTTTATACATCCGTATCAGATAAACCTTTCTAAAAAAAAATATCAGAAAATTAACGATCAAGAGTATAGATTTCATTCTCTCTCCACTTGTATTGAGTCTTTCTTAGAATAATGATAAAACGTCATATCTTTTTTGGAAAAAATGACGTCACACCAGTAAAAAATAAAACATTTCTTTGTTTATCTAGATCAAATAAACCTTTCTAAAAAAATAATGACGTCAGAAACTTAACGGTCGAGAGTATAGATTTTATTCTCCCGCCACTTGTCTTATATCTTAATATAAACCACCGATCTTGTGCTTTTAAAATTAGTCTTGCAGAGAAAAACAAGTGATCACAATGGATCTAATTCTCGATATACAAGGATATCGTTTATCTAACGGTAAAGTTATTGTGAAAGAGTTGGCGTCATGTAAATGGCTAGGATTGGGAAAAATTTGTGAATATCACTTTTTATTTAAACCGCCATACGATTATGGACAATTAACTGATGATGAAGCATGGGCAGTGGATGTCAATACAAGATATTTCCATGGACTTTCATGGGAAATTGGTGATACACCATATGAAACATTGGTTAAATACTTGAAAGAGACATTGAACAACGTGCGCTATATTTTTGTTCGCCATTATGAAGTGCAATATTATCTGGAATCATTCATGAAAATAGATATACCAATCATAAGATTGGGTAGAGAGGATTTTACAAATTTACAATGATTCGATTTTTATCAAATGTCCACATCACGACCAACACTGCGGAGGAATGATGAAGGAAGAAATAGATTTAAAATTTCCACGTCTATACAACCCTCGATATGAATGTGCACTTAGAAATGTGAAAAAAACTAAACCAATGGGTTCTTGAGAGTATTTCAATTCTTGATGATGATATCAGACCAATGAGAATTTATCAAATAACCAACAAATTACTCAAGTTGCATCCAACAGATTTAAAACTTTTAACAAAGGATTTCATCATGGAAAATGCCACAAATCTTATCGATACTGCATGGGATGGACTGCCTGATGAATGGAAATTAGATGAAGATTTTAAAATGTATCGACGATGTTATGAGCATCATCCACCAAAAGACGACCAAAATGATGGCCCTGTTCCATTTGTTAAGGATTGTAAAATGTGTAATGAAAAATGAAATGATTTGTAAAATGTGTTTTAAAAAAATAAAAAAACAATTATTCATACATGATTTATTTTATTCATATAATCAATTTTTTTTAATAATACAGGATTAATGATAATATTATATTTTTCTATTCGTAATCTAAATCTTTCTCTATCTCGAGCTGCTTCTTCCCAACATCCTTGTCTAGCTGCTCTGTAAGCATAAGTCCATGTATGCATTACGTGTATTTTCGGTTGAAGATTGAATTGAACAGATTTTCGTTCCATTATAATAATTTTCTTAATTGTCCACTCAAAGGTTTGTATTCAACAATTCCATCATAAACGATTAAACAGTATGCTGATGTATTATTGAGTATTGGTTTTGTAGATTCAAATTCGATTCGCACATCCACAGGTCCAGATTTTAATGATTCATTTTGTTTTGAACAATCGATGACAATTAGGGGTGCTTTGCCAATAAATTGTTCTTTTGTGAGGAGAGGTTCTGAATCTTTACCATAATATGATTCTTGGAAATTTTTGTACATATCATATAATAATGCATATTGATTGTGAGATATGTCAAGATTCAAGTTGCCATATGGATAACATTGTGAATTGAGAAAAAGTTTTACGTCTCTCAAATTACAATGATCGAATTGACTGGAGACTTTTGTTGCATCATTTTTTCGTGCTGTCTGAAATGCCAGTATAACATATCTCGGTTTCTCCAATTGTGTTGATGTTTTCACCATCCAGACGTTTTTCGTTGTTCTCGGTAACAATGGATATTCATAAGTTTCCCATGATCGGAAACTCATTGTTATTGGCGGATCTTTGGCAATATAATTTAATAATTGTATTTTCCTTGTATCCGACACTGTGATGTAAGGAATCATCCATTCAATTTTCGTCAATGTAATTTTTTCATCTGTACTAGCTGGAGCTTGTACTATTGCATTTAGATCGGTGTTTGAACGTGTTAAAACAAGTTCATGCTTAGCATTGACAATAATGCGATGATAATCTTCAGCAAATCCCAATAGCATATTCAATGGCAATAAAATGTCAAAATATCCTTTGTTATCCATAAGCTTTTCATCATTGACAATCCAACCTGTGTTATCTAAGTAATTTAATTGACTTAGATGAAGTGATAGATATCCCTTAATGACACTCGTAAGACCGACATTTTTATTACGATCAATCTCAATGCCATTCAATTCATATCGTATTTCTTCGAATAAGTGACATAATGCCATGTTTACTAATTTCGTTGTCGCTGCTACAGCAGTGTCATTAAGTTTAGTAAATTTCCCAGTAATATGTAGAGAACTCTTGCAAGGCAATAAGCACAAGTCTTGATGTTGGACAGCAATCCGGATTTCATCGTTGTTATTGAGTGAAGCTGATGCATAAGGTTGATGAGCATGTAATTCATAATGTGATATAGATTCATCAAAAACAACTCCTCTGTTGATAGCTAATGTCTCCTCCCCCGCAGCTATGGCAATAAACACGCAAAACAGCACACTTTTACTTTGACTTTTTTTGTATGCGAAGGCCCAAGCTCTTTAAAAACGAAATATTCTGACGACTTAGTCGTTTGAGGTTTCGTCGTTGACTGGCAATTTTTTGGCATGATAACTCAGTTTTATAGCTTCTTCCAACAATCGTTTTATAAACAATACCCATTATTTAACAGATTTCACATGCAAACGAATTGTTATTATTCCTCCACGAAAATTGACCAATTCTCCGTCTTGATCGACAATTTTTAATTGCATATGATGTATTGCTTGTACAGCGATTGGAAGATAAATGACGTTAGATGGCACTTGAATGATTTTATATCCTGGTGGAACTGATGGGAAGAATTCATGAATTGTATGCACTAATTTATTATTTATGTATGCTCCTGTAGTAATATTGCACTCAATTCTCAATGCATTTATTTTCAAGATGGAAACTGGTGAATCTGACGTCTGTGTTGATTTTGGCGCGATAAGTCTTGGACCAAAACCCAACAGACGACCAATAGAATCATCTGGCTCGAAATTTATTGCAGCGTTATCACTGTAAATCTCACTGTGCAATTCATTGTTGTTAGGTTTAATGGAAATTGACAATTTAAGATCAGCTTTCTTCAAATAATTTTCAATATCTTCAATTTCATAGCTTCCTGTTGGTATTTCAATAATTTTATCTCGTTTATTTATATTATAATAAAATTTATTATTTCCATTGTCAATATTTGGGATAGAGTTGAACGTTAATAATTCGACAAGACCCAGTACATAATTTTTTGTCCTTGTTAATTCGATAGGTGGAAAATAATATGCCTCTAATATAGAGGACTGT
This sequence comes from Chelonus formosanus, assembly GCA_028641665.1. Classification (NCBI taxonomy): domain Eukaryota; kingdom Metazoa; phylum Arthropoda; class Insecta; order Hymenoptera; family Braconidae; genus Chelonus; species Chelonus formosanus. The sequence goes on along the minus strand of CM054006.1, from coordinate 15,138,479 downwards.
CCAGACAGCGTTATGGTGAATGAATCGTCCATGACTGAAGTACTTTTATTCATGTTTATCGCTTATATATCTTCGAGATTATATTCCATACCAAGTCCCCAGAGGTCTTCAACTTTTTCTCTGAGAAACTTTAAACATAGATGTCCACAATTTGTTGTTGAATAATCTTGTTGCTTTGTATGATTATATAGTATGCTACCAACATCGAGATATTTTTGAAGTTCAGTTGGAGGTTTTAAATTACCGAAACTATCAAAGTATATTGCTTTATTTCCTTGTTTTTTATATGCAACCCAGTGAGTTCCTGGTCCATCTTTATCATCAAGGTTAATGATAGCTGACTCATTTTTCCATGGTTTAGATTTCGGTAAATCATTTCTCATGAAAACTCCACGAAAGTATGGAATTTTCATAATTTTTGCATATTTCAAAATATCGATGTTTGTTAATGCTCGATGTGGTAGCTCTATACGTTTTTTTTCGCCGGTTTCAAGTATAAACCATATCCTCGTTTTCGACGTTTAAAACGTAGACCTCTATCTATCAATGCTGATTTTATAGGATCGGCACTCGAATTCATCATCAACTTGGCCGAATCCACAATCTGTCTTAAAGGTTTTTTCTTTAAACCCTTTCCAACTTTTTTCTTTCCCACTCTTTTCTTCAAACCCATTCCGAGTTTTGATTTAACTTTCATGATATTTGTTACTCCTAATGCAGCAGCTCTCTCACCGAGATTTGCGTCTTTTGCAAAAACTCTTTGCAAAGCTTTTTCAGCAAGCACTTTATCAGCTGCGTTTCTCGCTTCTACGTTTTCTCGATTTCTCGAATACGCAATGTCGTGCTCTTTACACGCTGCGTCCAACGGATTTACACCAGGATCACCACGTTCTAATCGTTGTTGTAATTTTGTTCCGGGTCCACAATACTGATATCCAGGAATATGTAACTCGAATGGCAATTTATTTATGATGGTGTTAACTAAGCCGGTCCCACGTCTGTACTGTGTCATCGCCTGAGCTGTACTGAAATAATTTCCATAAAAGTCGCGTATTTATACTCTAGCTATTCAGTTGATAACGAGATGAAGTTCGAGCAACAAAGAACTCAATTACCGGTGTCGAATTTCGACAACGTCGTGCCACAAACTGTAAAAATTCAACACCATGGTAATTTATTACCGAATAGCGTTAGCGGCGTGATATGTGGCCCCTCGAATTGCGGTAGAACAAATGCTCTTTTAGCTCTTATTGTACACCCGAATGGATTACGATTTGAAAATATATATTTATATTCGAAATCTATACATCAGCCAAAATACAAATTTTTGGAAAAATTACTTGAACCTGTAGAAGGTATGGGTTATTTTTCCATTTAATGAACATGAAGAAGTTGTTAAACCAGAGCAAGCAAAACCAAATTCAATAATGATATTTGATGACGTAGCGTGTGAAAAACAAGATAATATGCGTGCTTATTTTTGTATGGGACGACACAGAGATGTTGATAGCTTTTATCTATGTCAAACTTATGCACGTATTCCCAAACATCTAGTGCGAGATAATACAAATTTTCTCGTGCTCTTTCGACAAGATGATATGAATTTGAAGCATATTAATGATGATCATGTAAACACTGATATGTCATTTTCTGATTTTCGAGAACTTTATTCCAAATGTTGGAATGATAAGTATGGATTAGTCGTTATCGACAAAGATAGAGAAATCAGTTGTGGACGGTACAGAAAAGGATTTGATTGCTTTATAAATATATAAATTGAACAACAATAAGAGAAAAAGAACATTTGTGACGTGGTCATCAAAGTGGTAGTATGAAGATAAGAAAAATGCAAAAACGAGCTGATATTTTGCATCAAATTGCGAAAGCCAGTAACGCAATACGACAGAAGCATGAAATTATTAAACATGGGCGAGAAATAACTCAGCGAGCTATGAACGAAATGTTTAAACCAGTCGTAACTCCTTTACAACAATTAGTGGACAAGACTCCGATAAAAACAGAGAAATTTGTTGTGAAAAAAGAAGAGCTAATCAAAAGAGATCCTACAGAAGGCGCGACAAGCTTTCAAACAACACATGATAATAATACTGTTGATTATGATGTGGATAATAGTATAATAACTGATGATGAATCTTTTACCACCGCTCTTCATCAAAGTACACCGATAAAAGAGTTACCTGCAGTATCATATTTGAAAAAATTCGATTCAAAACATCAAGTGAAAGAATTGGATACAAAATTTGGTGTAAGAAAATTAAAGAATAAACTGATGATTGGTAATGCTGAAGTAAGATTTGATGATAAATTTGTTTACATCGATAATAAAAAATATGGAAGTACTCCGGGTCTCTTAGAATTACTTTTCATGGAATCACCTGATCCAAATATAACAACAGACATTGACGAAAATACTTATAGACAAATTTTAAAAAGCACTTACGCTTATCATAAACATTACCACCCTGACAGAAGTCTCAGAGAGAATAAATATTCAAAGAAATATCAAAATATTATCAGCAAATATTTACCGAAAAGCGGTAAAGGTTTGTCGCAATATATGATAAATCATAATCGACCACTGGACTATGTTTATTGGGATGATCCTAATGAACTTGTTGATCGATTACGTCTACTTGTTTCATCACGTGCTGCTGGTAATTTTAGCCATAACAATAAAAAAATGTCAATTATTGAAGAGCTACGTGAAGCTGGAATCATATATTAATCAGATGCTGAATGTCATTACTCATTGATCAATTATCTCTTGAAGAGAGAGGATGAGTGTAGACGTTTTTGGACGTCAGTTGGACAATGATTCACGAAAAAGTGCTGTCCGTGGTCCACCTGGTAATGGATTTAAATTAACAATCGATAAACAATATGATATGAATAATAGAAGATTGTGCAACCTTGCTGATCCAGTAGATCTAAATGATGCTGTATCATTAAAAGTTATTAAATCAAGCATCAGTAATACGATAGCATCTATAACACAAGAGATACAAAATCTCCAAGCAAAAATTAAAAATATCAGTGAGCAAGTAAAACAGCAATTGGAATCATCACAAGCAGCACAACAAAGTTTGAAGGCTGAATTAAATAAAATAAATGAATTTTATCAATTCGATCAATTAAATACGTTCAAAGAGGCAGATAATAGGCATACTGACATTATAAAACAGCTGGAGGAGAACGTTCAGAAAAAATTGAAAGGAAGACCTAAAGTCCAATTGCCATGAATAAAGGAAAAAAACAAATTGCAGAAGAGCTTCATAGACCGGTAAGAAGAAATTATCAACGACGACATGTGGATATACGTGGTCTTGATAAGACTTGGCAGGCTGATCTTGTTGATATGAGTGCATATAAATCCTACAATAAAGGATATCAATATATATTAACAGTTATTGATATTTTCTCTAAATACGCTTGGGCTATACCAATTAAAACTAAAAATGGTAAAGATGTCACTGCTGCAATGATGACTATTTTAGAAGGAAAAAGAGTTCCCAAGCATTTACACGTTGATAGAGGCAAAGAGTTTTATAATCAGGATTTTGAAGGACTTATGAAACAATATAACATTAAAATAAACTCAACATTCAGCAATCTCAAAGCATCAATTTGTGAAAGATTTAATCGAACTTTAAAAAACAAAATGTGGAAAGAATTTACTCTTATTGGAAATTATAAGTGGATTGATCTGCTACCGAAATTATTATTATCATATAACAATATTAAACATCGTACAATTAAGATGAAACCTGCGGATGTGACTTCAGTCAATGAAAAGCAACTATTTGATACCATTTATAGAAAACTCAAAGCCGTGAAAATAAAAAAGAAGAAAAATAAGTTCAAAATTGGCAATAAAGTTCGAATTAGTAAATATAAACATGTATTTGAGAAAGGTTACACTCCCAATTGAACCACTGAAATTTTTACCATCAGCAAAGTTGGAAATACACATCCAGTGACTTATAAATTAACTGACTATCAAAACCAATCAATAGAAGGCGGTTTTTATGAGGATGAATTAACGGGAGTCCAATATCCTGATGTATATTTGGTTGAAAAAGTTCTAAAAAAACGTAGAAATCAAGCATATGTAAAATGGTTGGGGTTCAGCAATGAACACAACAGTTGGATAAATTTAAAAGATATATAGTTTATTTGACAAAAAATTAAACTTGTACTGATGACAAAAACTTATAATTATCAGAAAAAATTATAATAATGATAGGTTAACTTATAAAATAACAATTAAGATCATGAGCTATGACAATTATAACTTATAACTACGATATTTTGTAATTATTTCAATAAAAAAATATAAAAATTACGAATTTGTATTACTTTTTTTATAGCTCGAAATCATTTTTGGACTTTTTTCTTATTTCTGTGTTTAAATCAATATATTTTTCCAACCAAGCTGACTGTTTAAACTGAGTGAAAATGGATGATTATTATAAAAATTTGATTAAATTGATGGGAGAAGCTTATGTGCTTCTTTCATCATTGAATGGACCAAGTAAAGATGAAGCGGTGAACAAGTGGTTGGAGATTGGAGAAAGGAATATTGCTACATTGAGAAGACAATTACGATACAATATGACAGTTGGTGAAAAAATGAGAATACAATCAACCATCTTAATTTTAAATTCTTTAACTGAAAAATTCATTTCTCAACAAAACTATATACGAGGGGGTGATCTCCAACATGATGTTGAAAGACAAAGTCCATCAGTGGCTTGGAGAGAGGAAGAAAATGTATTTGAACTTCGGATTTCTACTGGATCAATTGTTAATTTGAAACACGTGAATTTAAGGGATTTTTCGATGATGTAAAAAAAATTCTTTGTGGAAAATTTAAACAAATAATTGACAATAATGGCAGCATAAAAGTGAACTTTTCTTTGGCGTGCAAGTTTAATAATGTTAAAGATGGTGAATTCATCGAAGAAATAAAATATTTCACAACGCCAAATGAACTATTTATGCCATCAAGTGATATAGAAGGAATTATAGTGGAGAAAGTCATTGATGTTTTATTAGCAAAAGTTGAGGACTTTGAAGAAAGAGATTCAGGATGGTCCATGGTGGAAATTGTGCATCTCCAAGTAAACATCAATAGGTATGATCCATTGGCAGCAGGAGCATCAACTTTCATCCCCCTACCAAAGTTCATTCAAGATAAGAAAGCAGTACTAAACATCAAGAATAATGACCAATGCTGTTTTCTTTGGGCAGTTACTGCAGCTCTGCATCCAGCTGAAATTAATTCTACAAGAACTTCATCATATACGCACTATTCAACAGTTCTCCAGTATAAAGATATTAATTGTCCAACAACTCTCCATGATATACCAAAATTTGAATTAATTAATAGAGAGAAAAATTTTTCAATCAATGTTTATGGGTTAAATAATAATGATAAAATAGCCCCATTATACTTGAGTAGATTTCGTGATGAAAAATGTATACATTTGTTAATGGTGGAAAGTAATGTTCAGGTTGATCATGAAAATAATTTAAAATCTACTTATCATTTTTGTTTAATTACGGATCTTTCTAGATTAGTTAGCTCTCAAATTTCTGATGGTAAAACGAAAAAATATCTATGCGATCATTGTTTATGTCATTTTAAATTTACAAGTTTAATTTTTTGTCAAATAAACTATATATCTTTTAAATTTATCCAACTGTTGTGTTCATTGCTGAACCCCAACCATTTTACATATGCTTGATTTCTACGTTTTTTTAGAACTTTTTCAACCAAATATACATCAGGATATTGGACTCCCGTTAATTCATCCTCATAAAAACCGCCTTCTATTGATTGGTTTTGATAGTCAGTTAATTTATAAGTCACTGGATGTGTATTTCCAACTTTGCTGATGGTAAAAATTTCAGTGGTTCAATTGGGAGTGTAACCTTTCTCAAATACATGTTTATATTTACTAATTCGAACTTTATTGCCAATTTTGAACTTATTTTTCTTCTTTTTTATTTTCACGGCTTTGAGTTTTCTATAAATGGTATCAAATAGTTGCTTTTCATTGACTGAAGTCACATCCGCAGGTTTCATCTTAATTGTACGATGTTTAATATTGTTATATGATAATAATAATTTCGGTAGCAGATCAATCCACTTATAATTTCCAATAAGAGTAAATTCTTTCCACATTTTGTTTTTTAAAGTTCGATTAAATCTTTCACAAATTGATGCTTTGAGATTGCTGAATGTTGAGTTTATTTTAATGTTATATTGTTTCATAAGTCCTTCAAAATCCTGATTATAAAACTCTTTGCCTCTATCAACGTGTAAATGCTTGGGAACTCTTTTTCCTTTTAAAATATTATTATAGGAATCACGTATTATTATAGGAATCACGTATTATTCTAGGAATCACGAGACAGTAACAAAGGAAAATTGCGTTGTTAGGGAATGTGTTTTGGAAAATGACCGCTAGAGTAAGGTTTATATAAAAACAGAAAACGACTTTTGACGAGTTAATTCAGTCACAGACATCACCAAATTTAAATCTAAGTGTACACCTTTGAGTAAAAATATATAAACTATTCAATAGTGCATTGTCGAGGAACGTAAAAAATGTATTACATCAACAGCATCGCCAATAACACGCAAAAACCTAAGAAAAAAATGGCAGAATTGGAAACAACAAAGCCATATAAAGTGACAGGGCTGAAAAAAGTAAAAACAAAGCATGGTGACGCAGTCATTGCCACATTGGATGATGAATTCATTGTTTTTCTACCAAAACGACTGGTTGAAGTGTTCAAAGATGATGATGTTGCATTCAACGTGTTCCTGGACTTCGTCAAACGCAATAGGTTGTCCCTTCTCTACATTGGTGGAGAATGGAATAGTTTCAAGTTCATTGAATTGCAAGAAGACAAAATCTCAGAGGAATCCACAAAACAAGATGATTGATTAAACAAAAAAATATATATAATTACATCAATGTAATACAATGAAAATCTATAACAATAATTATAAAATAAAATATTTTTTAATTCAAATGTTTTTGAAATTTACTTATATCACCTTTTAACGGATAACAATATTTGAATTTATTCTGAGAATTGAAATATGACGTACATTTCATAGAACACAGGAAATTGCGTTGTTAGGGAATGTGTTTCAATAATTGGCCGCTAGAGTAAGGGCTATATAAATCGGCGTTCAAATGCTATCCTATCAGTCAAAGAATTTCTGTGAGAGGGTGCTTAACAATTACGTGAAGAAGAAACGAATACAGAAGCAGGCCTTAAGTGGTGTTCATTGAAGAGGCATAATTTGAAGAGTTCTAAAATTGTAAGTTTCAATTTTTTTATAATAAAAAGAAAATTTCAATCTTTCATAATAAAATTTTTAAATAAATTCCTGAAAATTAATGTCTGATTTCAGAAAACAAATCATTGTGGAAATGGATCCATCTCAAGCGAACCAATCTGCAACTTTGGAGGATTCCACGCTAGTTAGCAAGATGGAGAAACTTTCTCTCGATCCAGCGTACAAAGTCGTGAATATGGATACCATCGCCAATACTGCAAACAATACACAAAAACCCATGAAGAAAATTACCGAATTAAATACATCAAAAAAATACAAAGTGACAAAGTTAACGTTAGTGGGGTACTTTAGTGAAATTCAAAAAAGAAAGACATGTTACTTCCATGACGTCGTTTGTTTTGAAAAAGCTAACAAAGAAATAATATTTATGAATAATATTTTTCTGGGAATTAAAATCTAACGTACTCCTCTGCGAATAAATCTTTCAAAAGTTACAAAGAAAATTGCGCTGTTAGAAAAATGTGTTTTAGTTATCGGTCACTAGAGTAAGGGCTATATATGAACAGAACAGGTTGCCAACAAGTCAGTTCAGCAACAGAGATCATCGGACACATATCTAAGTGTACACGCTTAAGTGTAGAACAGTGATTGGTAAATTGTTGAGTGAAGTACATATGGATATTAAACCGCCGGAATTACAACGCCATTGAGTGAAAAATGTTGGTAATAATTATCGCCTGGTGATCGATAGTCGTTACAGGTCGATAATATTCAAAAAATTTTAATTCTTCACCCCACCACAACAACAGCGCTACTCAGTGAAAAAGATTGACAACAGTTACCAACATTGGTAACAATTGCCAGTAAAAAAAATTCAAATTTTTTTACCCGCCACAACAGCAGCGCCGCCTAAAAATTACCGACTGCAGATCGATACAGCGCCATCTCGCGGGAAAACTGGGAACTACATCCACCGCCGGTAAGTTACTGGCCCTGTCAGTAAATTACCGACGCTGTTGGTAATTTACCGACACGGTCGGTAATAGTAGAGTGATCCAGACCCCTACCTATCTACTAATGGGATGGTAGAAAGACTCCATAGAACCTTGAAGGCAGCTTTGATGTGTTCTCCAAAGCCTTGGGTGGAGATTCTACCAACAGTTCTACTTGGTCTAAGAACAAGCTTCAAAGAAGATTTAAGAGCTACTCCAGCGGAAATGTTATACGGCACAACTCTCAGAATTCCAGGAGAATTTTTTGTGTCTGAAGAGCTAACACCTGATTCTCAACTCTTTGTTCAGAAACACCGCGAATTTATGAGAGGATTACGTCCGGTACCAACAGCTCATCATGTAAAATCCCGCATCTTCATTCTCCAAGATCTATATACATGCTCTCACGTATTTATTCGATGTGACCGTGTTAAGGCACCCCTGGAAGCACATTACATGGGTCCGTTAGAAGTTGTGGAAAGAGTAACAGACCGAGTCTTCAAAATCAATGTAAATGGTACACACCAAAATATCTCAGTCGACAGACTGAAGCCGGGGTACGTAAGTAAAAATGATGAGGATGATAATGGAAGCAATCAGCCAAGTCAACCTCAAGGACAAGTAAGTGCATCAATTCCACCTGCAAAAGCTCAACCACCAAAAACAATAAACAAACCAAAATCTCAAGATAACCGTGAAGATAAATCATCAACTAAGAACGATCATGAAGAAAGTCAACTTCCAGGCAGTGAAGTGAATACAAGACAGACATTAGACACTCCTAATAGTGATGATCCAGGAACATCTGAGATGATGGAACCACATCATTGGAGTTCGCAGGTGATAAAGCCAAAAAGAACCTACCAAAGAAAGAAAGTAACTTTTAAACAACCCGCAGAAAGTTACTCAGGGGGGAATGGCTGTGGCAACCTGCGTCGGCAAGCCGCAACGCCACAAGCAGTCAAGCCGGAAAACCGAAGACTGGATTTTTTGATACAACAGTTGGCAAGTGCCCTAGCGAAGACTCCATAGCTGTAGTGGTTAAAAAGCATATATTTTCAGTTCAGTTTTATTATTCTATTGCTTAACATTTATGTATTGTTTTGTTCTTTTAAATAATAAATAATTTAATTAATAATAATTCTCCTCCGTCTTATTGTATGTCAATATACCTCATTGACTACATATATTTACCGAAAGCGCCGCTCCTCGGGACTGTTGTGAACTATTAACTAATGTCGGTAATTTATTAATTAAAGGGTTAACGATTTTTGCCGTAATAATTAGTAGTAATGAAGCTACACTAGGGTCTATGCATTTTCAAATGATTGATTTTCAATAGATTTAGTTTAATAATATAAAAATAATTATTATTATTATTAAATACCCAGTCATTATCAATATTATTCTTATTACTATTATTATTCTTTATTATTTAGTTGATTTTTATTCAATTTGAAAATTCGATAGTAGAAAATACGTGACAACTCAACAGTTGTCCCGAGTGGCTGAAAATATATAGATTCTACTGTACTAGGTTTTAAGAAAGCTAAAATTAACAGTAAATGAATTTAAAAAAAATTAGTTATTTGAAAACCCAATTAATTTTTAAATGAAATATATTTCTTATTTGCTAGTGGAACTTTTGATGAGTAATGACTATTAACTAATATTATGATAACAGAAAAAGGTAAATCGAATAATTAGTACTGAACAAAACATTTTAATTTGTACAATTTTTTTCATTTTATTAATTGTAAAAAATTATTAACAAAAAAAACAATTTACATTTACATTACAATTACATTCATAAAAACATACATGTAACATTATTATATACATGAATATATATTTCACAGCACATTTATGTGATTTAAACAGGATTTATTTAAAATGGTCCTAATCTGCTTTTAAAGATGGGAAAATCCTGATGGTAATCGCCGAGTTATAGTGTCGAATGGATCTGGAACAGCTTTGAAAGAAAGTAAAGAAGAAAAATAGTGCTAATGAAAAAAAAAGTAACACCTACAGTATCTAGTACAAAAAACAAAATATGGTTTGAAATACAGGTAAGATAATTTAAAATGTTTTATATTAAAAAAAAATGAACATACAAATTGTCATACAAATATTACATTATCATTAAAAATAGGTTTTTTTTTCTGCACAATCTTATATATGAATAATTTAAAATATGAATTCATGTTTTAATCATTGATTGCTACACGAAAAAAAAAGAAGGACAAAATATTATGGACAAGATAAAAGGTTTTCTATCACATCAATTAATACTGCTGACTGTAAAAATTATCTTACCATCACAAAAATATAAAAAAAGATAGGCCAATTACAAAAATTCATCATTACAAAAAAATCGTTGAATAATAATAAACAGACAACGCTTCACTGTAGACTAAAAAATTTAAAAAGTGCAAAATAACAAATAGTAATATAAAAAAAAATTAACAACAAAGACATTTTTGTTTGTTTCTTTCTTTCGTTTTTTTTTTTAAATTATTTGACTGTATCTTATAAGTGAAAATCATTTAATTATCATCAACAGATTACTCTCTACTGTAGGCGGTAAAATAAAAAATTTGAAGAAAAAATAATAATTATATAAGAACTAAAATTAGAAAAAATTATTTTTTTTTTTTTTCTAACTACTTTATTCCATACATTACGAATAATTCTACTACAATATCTGATCTCTAAAAATCATGTACTAATAATCAACAAAAAACTCTCTACTATAGGCTAAAAAATTTGAAGAAGATATAGTAATTATATAAGAACAAAAATCAAAAACAATCATTTTGTTTTCTTAGTTTCTTTTTTTTTTTTTAATTACTTCACTTCATGCATTATGAATACTTCTAAAATTTTTTCATTCTATTTGATAACTAATATGACATATCTACTAATCTGTAATTATTCTATTTCTTTTCGATTATTAGCCTTTGCCCGTCTCTTAGCATCCCGTAAACGCTGCTTTGATGCACGGAGGGCATTTATCATCAATTCTTTAAACATATCATCAGTTTATTCCTCTGGTAAGCGTATATTTAATGCATTTTTATAAATCTTCGCTATTTTCGCGTCACACAGTAATGGCAATTTTCTAGAATCTTTGGTTGAATTCCAATTGAACTCTGCTGTTAGCTCTGGCGTGAGTGTTCTACTTAAAAAATTGTTCGCTTTTGTTTGAATGTCTGTCCCGCCTATATTTTCCAAATATCGCTACAGTTGTACGTGTTTTGATTCGTCTCGTTCGAATTCCATAAATTCTTCAATTGATTTGAAAGGTAACCCCTCTGGCTTTTCACACGATATTTGTTTATTATTACAACTACATGCTACTATCTTATTTTCTAATAATTCTAATCGGTTATTAATTACAGTTGTTAAATGGACTGTTGCCTTTTCAATTTCCTTGCCGATAAGACTCGATAGGGCTTGAAAAAGGAGGGTTTCTGATAAATTTAAATTTGGCCCTAAATTGTTATGATTATTACTATTGTTATTATTATTATCATTACTATCAATCAAATTATTTTCCAAATCCTGAATTTCGTTATTATTATAAAAAAAGGGAGATTTATCTGAACTGTTTCTTCATTGCGTACTATTGGTGTTGAATGATTTATAGTTCGCGAATCTAATGGAGTTACTATAGTTTCTAACGGGGTCACGGTAGCTTCCGAAGATATCGAATCATCGCTGCGGTTATCGTCTTCGCTATCACAAAGCATGCTGATAGCTTCAGGAATGCTTAGAGGCGGGCTTTCAGGACGCGAACAATTATCATTATTGGTGTTATGTTTTTTATCTAAATTTTTAATTATTACATCAACATCACCTGTATTCGATGGTATTTTTCTCTTTCAGCGCTCCATCTCATCATCCGAAGATGTACAGTATTTCGATGATCGAAATACTGTTCTTCCCGATTTATTTAAACCTTTGAACCGTTTTGTGGCCTGATTAGACTGAAATACATAAAAATCCTCGAGAATTATTATAATATAATTGAAATTTAAAAATGAAATTATGATTATCATTGAAGCTGGGGTATAGTAACCTCAAGTTCTCCTAGACAAACTGTGAGCCGTTTACAATATTTCATGTTGTCTTCTTATGTGTATGACATTTTTTGGACTATTATTAAATTTTTATTTTGTCCAAAAAATTAGAAAACAATTTACAGCTTGTCAAGAAATATGTGAGGTTATTATAGCCTAGTCTTAGTTAGAAAAATATTATTATTCCAAACTACGTGATAAAAAAAGAAAAAAATTGCGGTCAATATTAGAACATTAATAAATCAATTTTAAAAATAAAAAAAAAATGTTTTATAACTTATTTATAATTAATATTAATCTACACTGAGAGAAAAACTTTATGTTACCGAAAAAAAAGTTGCACTGCAACGAATAAAAAAAATTAAGATTTCAGTCAATTTTTCGAGAGAACAGTCAATTTTTTTCTCAGTGAAGATTTTTCATTCATATTAAAATATGAGGCAATTAACGAAATCTCACCATTTTTAGAATATCCAAGGTATTATATATTGAACAAAGTAACGACCTGCTCCCAAGTCCTGGTTCTCTTCAGTATACAGTTATTATCGATAAGATAATAATTAATTTCCCAAATGTCACAATTATTAATATTTCGCACCTTTTAAATAACAACACATAAACACATTTAAATACGTTCACACCTTTCAAAATTCGCAATGGTTGTACCCACAGAAATTTTTCTTAAATAGATTGAAAAGCTCTTCCGCCACTTCTTCTCTCCACTTTTAGCTAAGCAACGCCTTTAACATTGTAGGGCACAAATCACATAAGCGTTATGGTAACGTGAAGTATACAAGCGGAGAAAATACAGAAGTAAAATAAATATAGCCGTCTGGGCAGTGAAAATTTCCCAAAAATCCTTGTTTTTTGTTCTGCCATTATCTTTTACTGCGTGTAAACCTCTGTTTATTAGTGTTTAACAAACCCACTTCCACATTATTTCATCTTCTACGATTTCTACTACATCTTTACAAATATGGATATTTTAATATATTCCCGACTAGTTATTCCATTTAAATAACAATCTAAAATAAATTTCTATTCAAATTACTTTACATTATACTTTAACTTTATTACTATGAAAAAATCAACATTTCTCATTAAGTTATAGTTTAAGTCAAATTTTCCATGCAATTTTAACTTTAAATATTTGATCATATTTAATTGCACGTTAATCAATTATCAATACACGGAAAAATACATAATAAAATCAAAATGTTTATCTGTTATATTATTCTTAAAATAAAAATCAACTACGTCCAAACACTCAGCTTTTCGTTACTCATAATAAACATAATAGCGTGTCTTCATCTAGGAAATTATTACCCTTAGCTACAACTCGAGTAGTAATGATACATCCAGGTAAAAATACCCTCTTTCATTCACTTACTCAATAATAAACTATTATTCCAAATAATTACAATTATTTTTCAATAATCAATAATACTTCATAATTTGAAAAATATAAATGATAATAATAACGATACAATAATATTGTTATATTTATTCTTGATTAATTAAAAAAAATTAAAATATTATTTATTGAAATTGTTTAGGTTCGAAAAAATTAAAATAATTATCCTAGTTCCGATAAAATATTGCTATAATACGATACTAATTACACTCTGATTTGTTTTCATATTGTTTTCTCATTGCGATTTTTTGTCTGCTTAACAGTGTTATGTAATTTTGCTCTTTAAAGGTGTCAATATGAGATACATATGCTTAACCTTAGAGACTTTAAATTCCTCTTTCTAGTCCTAGCCTTTCGACCAATAGACAGGGATGAAGGGATCTTCGATAGAGAAAGTAAAAATGTGTGATTTATATAAAACAATAACAAAGTTTATTAAATGAAAATTATTAAAAGAATTCAATTAAAACGTTACCAACAGGCTATTTCCTTTGCTCAGGTAAAAATGTATTAAAATTAATTGGTCCTCTGTTGATGCTCCAGTCAGCATAATATTCTCGTTTTTACTCGCGAATTTATTTAAATATTCGTTGTGAACAATTTTAAAAATTATATTGGCTTCACAAAAAAATTTACTAACTTCAACAAAATTATTGATACAAGACAAAATAAGACTTACAATTTTCGAGCGATGTTTCACGATGATCTGATCTCGATCTTACTTTTCCGACAACTGACTGATGCATCAAATCTCACGTATTTATTTAGTCGAGGATGACATTATTAGAAGTCCCTTGCTTCAGGCGCGCACAAGTCTCTTCACATGGTCCTTTCTTTTTTTGGAAAGCTAATGCTCTTCTTTTGTCACGCACTCTTTTTTAAACTTTTATTGCTTTTTCGCCACGTGGGTTTTCCAAAGCAATAAAATGTCTAAAAGATGATTTCCTCAAAAATTCTCCGAAATCTTGTCTATTTTAACGAAATTTAAAAAAAACTTAAATAATAATCGTTAACCTCAATCATTGAGTTTCATTTTTAACCTTCTTTAAAAATATATGTATATATTAAATAATTATAAAAAATAATTGAAATACACGCAGACATTACTACAGTCTGAAAAATTTTATTAGTATAATCATTGATTCCAATATTATTTGTATATTTTTATTATTCATTCCTTTAAAACCTTTGAAAAAATCCAATCTTGACAAATAAATTCTTTTAGCACTTTGATCTTCACATTAATGCTTATCGATTAAAAACCATGTAAACATAGTTGACAAATCATTCATGCTTCAAATTTTCAGTATATGGTTTACGACGGGGAATGAAGAAAAATGTATAAAAAGAGTCGAACTTTATCTCCTTTCAAAAATAATTCGAAGGGTTTGTTAACCAATTTTCCTTTCATGTTTCCTGAAATGAACTCAATTGTCTCCAATATTTTATTTCAGTTAAAAACATGTACTCCTTTAATTGTGTCGGAATTTGTTTATCTTTGAATAAGCTCGCACCCATAAGGAAAGGGGGGGGGGGCGATGTTGACCTGAAGTTGGGGGCAACTACCTATCTATTGTATTGGGTCATTTAAATCATTCAGTTTTCTAAGTACATTTCCAAGTTGGTATTGTAGGAATCATCATTTGTTACTGTGTTGTGTATTCATACCTACAGACGACATCTTTTATGCATAAGTGATTAAAAGAATTGTGAGTGGCATTAGAATTATTTCTATAATTTTGCTCATTTATGTATAGATATGTATATGTATATATATATATATATATATATTGTAAAATATAAGATCAAGACAACTTGTATTAAGAAAGAAAGTTTATTAAAATGGCAGATTCCAAATACAGAATCTAATATGACGTCTAATCTGTGCTAGTCTCAGTCACAAACAGGAGATAAAAAAAACTCTTCCCTCGTTGCTATAAACAATCTAATCGTCAAGCAATCGTCGTTAACTAACAAACTGTCGTTTGTCAATCCATCAATAGATGGACACACACGCATATTTTACAATATGAATAGACTCGCTCCTTATGATGATGATTAATTATTTTGACTCTTTTGGGATATACACGGTTGGAGTCATTGTGCTGGAATCCTTTTCTTCATTATTTGGCCAAGGTGAAGCAAAGTGAGGTACTAGATGTCCATGGTATCCTACTTGTTCGGATAGTATGCGTAACTGTGAGCCCAATTTTTAATAATTTAGTTTGCACAGTGAGCAGAGGCTATTGAAGTTATTTTTGAAAATTCCTTGCATGGTGAATCATTTGTGATTATTATTATTGAGATTTTAAGAGTCTGATTTCATAAATAGGATGCGTTGTCGGTAATTTTTTTGAAGAAATATACTCCAAGAAGTGAGACCATTCAATTAAATAAAAAAGAATTTGAATTCAATTAAAAAAATTATTAATTACTTTGATGCTGCAGTAATTTTAAAAATCTGTTTAGATCTCCCTTGATATGACCTCCCAGATTCTTGGCATTTCCAACTCTTATGGATTTTCATTTCGTTTCTGGATTCTTTTCAATGGAAAAGGAAGAAGAAAAAGAAGAATTAATTATTTTAAAATTTTGACTGACGGACTTTTAATTTTTAAGATCTTTGAATTGTATAAAGTCACGTTTTTAGTTAGTTTAGATTATTTTGGCCTGTTTTGGAGGTTTTTACCCGCCGCAGGATTTTCCCCTTCAGAATAATTTGTTTCATTTATTTTTATGCAGGCAGCGTTGGGAAGCGGCAATATTGGAATCTAGGCTGAAGAATGATTGAATTTTTTTTTTTTTAAATTTTTGATGAACAATGTAGTTTAGATTTTGAATGTTTATCTTATTTCAGCCTAATCCAATATTTTTACCCAACAGTTAGATATTGCCAGGAGGCAATTTTTAGAAGATCGGGAGAAGTGTAAAATATGTGTGTGTGCCCATCTATTGATGGATTGACAAACGACAGTTTGTTAGCTAAAGACGATTGCTTGACGATCAGATTGTTTATAGCAACGCGGGGAGAGTTTGTTTATCTCCTGTTTGTGACTGAGACTAGCACAGATTAGACGTCATATTAGATTCTGTATTTTGAATCTGTCATTTTAATGAATTTTCTTTCTTAATACAAGTTGTCTTGATCTTATATTTTACAACATGAACAACTTTCAAACGACCATTAGGAATTTTCTGAATTCTAAAAACAACATCATTTAATTTATTTTTAATTATATATTGATCTTCCCAATCTGATTGAAGTTTAGGACATTTCCCTTTAACTCTTTTAGGAAAATAAAACCAAACCTTCTGACCTACGTCAAAAGAAAGAATATTAGATTTTAAATCATAAGTAGATTTAAGTTTGCCTGATTTATTTCCTAAATTACGACGTACATAATCATAGGTAAATTGTAATTTTTTCGAAGATCAAAAACATATTCATCTGTAGAATTATTTTCAGAAATGTTTTCTGAAGGAGAAATTCCACGAAGAAAATCTAAAAGTAACCTTAATTCACGACCTAACATTAACAATGCTGGAGAAAATTCTGTAGTCTCATGTCTAGAAGAACGATAGGCTAACAAAAATAGAGAAATCCAACGATCCCAATCTTTTTGATTTTTATTAATAAATTTTGATAAATATTGAAGAATAGTCTTATGCAACCTTTCAACTAAACCATTAGATTGAGGATGAAGAGGTATAGTTCTAGTCTTTTTGATTCCAAAAAGATTCATAACCTCTTTAAAGATTTCTGATTCAAATTCTCTACCTTGATCAGAATGAATTTCTAAAGGAACACCATATCTACAAAATATTTGAGAAACTAGAGCTTCAGCAATAGTAGAAGCTTGATGATTAGGAAGAGGAATTGCTTCAGGCCATCTAGTAAAATAATCAGTAACAACTAAAAGAAATTTATTTCCAGAAGAAGTTTTAGTGAGAGGACCAAGAATATCGATTGCAACTCTTTCAAAAGGAGAACCAACATTATAAATTTGAAGAGAACCACATAATTTCTTATGAGGACCTTTTTTAGCAAAACAAACCTTACACTACTTACACCAAATATCAACATCTTGTTTAAGAGTAGACCAGAAAAATCTTTGACGAATTTTAGAAATTGTCTTATTAATACCAAAATGTCCACCAGAAGGAGAATTATGAGTTTCAAAAATTATTTCATTAACTTTAGCTTGAGGAACAACAACATGAAAAACAATATAAGAAAGATTAGAAGCTGCCCAACATTTAACTAAAATGCCATTTTTCAATTCTAAAGAATTCCAATAAAGTAAATAAAGTTTGAAAGTTGAATCTAAATGAGAAACATCACTAAAATCAGGAATTTTATTTTCCTTTTTGAATTTAATTATTAAATTCAAAATACTATCATCATCCTGAAATTTAATCCAATCTGAATTATTATTAATTTCACAAATAGTACGGAAAATATTTTTATTAAAGAAACATTCTTCATTAGCATCCATTTTCAGACATTTCTTACAGTCACATGGATGCCGAGATAAAGCATCAGCATTACTATGACTTTGACCTGGTCTATGATGAACCTCAAAATCATATTAGAATAAAATTTCTAACCAACGAGCAACTTGATCTTTGGGATTCTTAAAAGAAAGTAACCAACTAAGAGAAGCATGATCAGTTCTGATCGTAAATCGTTTACCGAGAAGAAAATGACGAAAATGTTCAACCGAAATAACAACAGCTGATAATTCTTTTCTAGTCACAAAATAATTCCGTTCACGACTGTTTAAAGTCTTACTAAAATATGCAATAACTTTTTCTTGATAAATAATTTCACCATTTTTATCAATTGGAATTTTTTGTGATAAAACAGCTCCTATACCAACATTAGAAGCATCAGTGTCAAGAATAAATGGATAATTAGGATCAGGATAACCTAAAATAGGTGTAGTAGTTAAAGTTTGTTTCAATTTTTGAAAAGTTTGAAGAGCAATATCATCCCAAATAAAATCTCTTTTCTCTTCACTAATTAAATTAAGAAGTTTTGCTAAAGTAGCAAAATCTTTGATAAATTTCCTATAATATGAGCAAAGTCCAAGAAAACTTCTAAGTTCAGTTTTATTTTTCGGAATAGGCCAATTAATAATGGCAGAAATCTTTTCACGACAACTTTCAAATCCTTCACCAGAAACAATATGACCTAAAAAGACAACCTCTTTTTGGAAAAATATATATTTCTTAGCATTGATTTTAAGTCCTGATTGTGAAAGTTTTTGGAAAACATTTTGAAGATAAATAAAATGTTCATCAAGACTCTTACTGAAAATAATAATATCGTCTAAATATACTAAACAAATTTTGCCGATGAGACCTTGTAAAACTATGTTCATAAGTTTTACAAAGGTGGCAGGAGAATTACATAAACCAAAAGGAAGAACTTTGAATTGCCAAAGTTCACTTTCAATACAAAAAGCTGTTTTCTCACGATCTTCAGGAGCAACTTCAACTTGCCAATAACCACTTTTTAGATCAATGGTCGAAAACCATTGAGCACCAAGAACTATATTCAATACATCTTCTTGATGAGGAATTGGAGTGGAATCCTTAACATCATTTAATTTGCGATAATCAACACAAAATCTAATTTCACCAGCTTTTCTAGGAACGAAAACAACAGGAGAAGCCCATGGACCATGACAAGGTTCAATTGCATCCTGTTGTTTCATTTCTTCCATAACAGTATCAACTTTTTCCCTATGATGCAAAAGAATACGACGTGGACTTTGTTTAATAGGAAGAGCATTTCCCATATTAATCTTATGTTGTAAAATTTTACACTTCCCAATATCAAAAGAATTTTTTGAACAAATATTTATATTTTTTAAGAGTAATGTTTTAAAACGTAAAACATTTTTCTCATTTAATAACTTTGAAGATCTTTGAAACAAATCTAAAACAAATTCAGGAAGAACATTTAAATCGAGAGAAACCTTATTAATTGAAACAACTTTATTATTAGAAAGAAATTTTTTATGAAGAATTTCCTTAAACTCACCAAACAAACCTGATTTAACCAAGAAATCTATTCCCAAAATACATTCTTCACGGATTTGAGCAAAGACAACCTCTAAACTTATCCTGATATTTGAAATTTTAATTTCTCCAGTCTCAAGAAAATCAAAATCAAATTTATCACCAGAAACTGTAAAAATAGAAAGAGAAGAATTATTTGCTCTAAATGAGTTCTTATTAAAGAGAGAAGAATTAACAACCGTAATATCAGCAGCAGTATCGACTAACATGTCACATTTTTTACCATTAATTTCACCTTTAAGTATCAGTAAAGGTTTAAATGAAGAATCTGAATCCTGAAGAATCTTCGAAGAGCTAACTAAATGATGACTTAATTCTGACGAAATTTTTTTTTTGAAAGAATTTTCATTTGAAGAATTGTTATTATTTGGAGAATTATTCGTCAAACTAGCTTGAACAGCTTGAAGAACTTTACAATTATTTCTTAAATGACCTTTCTGTCCACAAACCCAACACTGAAAACCTTAAGAAGAATTTCAATTATCAAATGTCCTGAAATTCTTTTTAGAAAAATTAAAATTATTATTTTGGAAATTTATTTTATTATTTCTAAAATTATTATTATTACATTTTCTATTAAAATTCGAAGTTTTATCATGTTTATGATCATTATTTTTATCAAGTTGATCATTTTTATTAATTTCTTGATTTCCAAAACATAACTTATCAATCGACTCTAATTCAACTGCTCGTTGAGTTGCCGATTGAAGAAATTCTAACCTTTCAGATCGTAAAGAATATTGTAACTTCGGATTATGCAATCCTGCAATAAATTGCAATCCGGCCATTCGCTCTCTTTGTTCGCCAGAAACTCCAGGATACGCATATTTGACTAACTTATCCAAATCATTGGAAAAATCAGTCAAACTTTCATTTTTATTTTGTTTCCTAGCTTGGAAACGACTGAAGTAAGCTCTGGAAAATTGAGCTTCACCAAAACGATTTTCTAACGATTTCGATAAAATAGAAAAATTCCTCAAATTTTCTAAAATTTCCTGAGCTTTGTCCTTTAAACAGGACACTAAAATTGAAGCTCTAACTTCATTCGACCAATTATGTAAACGACTGATGGTCTCAAATTGACGTGAGTAACTCTCCCACGTCTGAGAACCATCATATTTGGCCGGTTTCGCGAAACTTAACGAATTTCCGACGGAAGATGAAGAGACCGATTCAATTAAATGTGAAGGAATGTTTGGATTAACAATTCCTGAAGAATTATTACTATTAATAATTAAATTTCGATTTATATTATTATTATTACTCGAATTATTATTATTATTATTAGTATTATCGTTATTATTAGTATTATTATTAGAGATAGAAAAGAATGATCTTATCTCTCCCATGAAGTTTTGTAATAATCCATTCATTTCCAATTTATTTTGAGAAAGCTGCTCCTCCAATCGATTCATCCGCATTTCTAATGCTAATAATCCACCATTTGATGATGAAGAATTATCATCATCAATGCAATCTTCAAATCGCGTCCTCCGAGTTTCCCTCCGCGTTTGACGGCGATTTGGTGTTCTTGGCATTTCTTCAAAAACTTCAAAAATTTCACTAATACAATAACTAATTCACTACAAATTAATTCGTCACATGAGACGAATCCCTTCTGACACCAAATGTAAAATATAAGATCAAGACAACTTGTATTAAGAAAGAAAGTTTATTAAAATGACAGATTCAAAATACAGAATCTAATATGACGTCTAATCTGTGCTAGTCTCAGTCACAAACAGGAGATAAAAAAAACTCTCCCCTCGTTGCTATAAACAATCTAATCGTCAAGCAATCGTCGTTAACTAACAAACTGTCGTTTGTCAATCTATCAATAGATGGACACACACGCATATTTTACAATATATATTGTAACGTTATTTTTCTGCCCCAAATGGGTTTACTCCATAACGCACCTCCCTTTAGGTGGGCATCCTGATGAGAACCATCCCTAGGAGACTACAACTATTTTTCCTAGGGCGCCAAGTTATTTTTATTTACCAGAATAACTAAACTGGTATATCTTAAAACTAATCTCGACTTAAACTTAAACTCAATATCTCAGAAACTTACTAACTAACTCAAAAACACCTCAACACTTAAAACTAAATCCCAAAATTCTCGCACAGTATCAGAAATCAGGATCCTCCTGAACAGGGCATGTCCTGGCCCTCAGTTGTGTGGGTTGTGGAGAGGGGTCGTGTCCGGCCAACAAAACAAATTAAATAGAACAACAAAAGAACTGAAGAACAAGTAAAATAAACTAATTTCGAAATTGGTTGAAGGATCTCAACTACTTTGAATAATTTAACAAGTTTATCTTCTCTTAATTTCTTAATTTTATTCTAATACTTCTACTCAATTAATTTTCTTAACAATTACTGGAGCTCAAAACATAATTATAAATTCTTTTATCTCAATAAGCAAATAACATAAGTACAAACTGCTAATTGAATCAATAAATCTCTACATTATTACAATTCTGAAGCTCAAACAAATCTCATATTAACTAAAAGGTATTTCTTCAACAAAACTTATCAATAAATCATAACTCAGAATTCTAAACTCAATAACATGATATCTTAATCTTGAACAATAAAACAAATCTTTGAATCAAATTAACTTAACTAAATCACAATCTTCTTTGACTGAAATACATAATTAAACCTAAACTAACGAGTACGAGAGCAAACCAAGCCTCACGGATTGTCTTTTCCATACAATATTTCAACTACAAACAAATTTACCCTTTTAACCCATTTCAAATCAATTCTCAATAACTTACAATTCCCACAGAGAGATTACGGTGTTTAATTTTTGACAGACCTGGTCCGGGTGTTCTGGACTTTCTTTACTGGAATGGAGGATCCTGGCTGGTCTCCATTCTGCATTCTGGGTCTCTGCTCTCTTCTCGTTCACCAAGGTGGTACTACTCGACTTCTCCGGAGCTCGGCTCACCAACGACTCTCCCAACAACCTTCAAAACGTATCTCTCCAAAAATCTCCAATCTTCAATTTCTTCATTATCTTTACTTTCTCCTACCTCCAAACTCAAAATTCTTTTGACTTGTCGTACAATATTTCTTATTGGTGGCTATCTTCACGTGACTTCTACCAGACTTTCATATGGAGGGGCACTTACATCTAATGTGCACCAAAACTTAATTCTAAACTCCAAAACTTATGGTCTAAACTCAAAACTTAATGTCTAATCTCAAAAACTTAACCCTACGACCTCTTCCATACTTCCATCTTTTTCTTGGAGTTCCGTTTTACTGGCAACAGCCTCGTGATTACAACCCTTAGGGCTAAGACGTCTCCCAGCATGGAGAAAACTGCAGGGTGACACGTTGCTTTTGGTCCTCTACTCCGCTACAGCTTCCCAACTCTCCTCTCAATCGTCCATATTGTTGACAAATTCCCTTCTTGATCACAACTCTGCTTCTCATTGGGTTATTGAGATTTTTACACTACTTTACTTTCTAATTAACTCAGTCAGCCTTGGTTTGCGTTTAATGAAATAATTCCAACTTATAACTAACTATTCTACGCCAATCAAATTATAGTTTTGATTAAAATTAAACTAAATAGGAAAATAACAACAAAAATATACAGAAATGCAATTAGGTAATAATAAAGACTTCAGAAATTAAAACATAAATAATAAAATAACTGCTTGATTAGATATTTTAGGCGTAAGAAAAATAAGTATAATAAAAGAAATGTTGAAAATTATGTACGTCTGACTATAAAAGTCATGATAAATGCTCAGAGGAGCCTTACATAACTAAATATTTTCATTATTTTGTTACTAGAACATACTATATTCGCCATTATCAGCCTCAAAATATGCAATAAAACATAACTAAAACTAACAATGGGACGTTATCAAAAAACAACGTCACAATATATATATAAACATATATATCAACTTCGGACTTATATTTTGAATAAAAAGACGGTGAGTGAAGCACTTTTCTAAGAGCCATTTGAAACAAAAATTGATAGTAACTTTTCATTAATTACTACAAAGAAGTACTGCGGTAAATATGGGAAAAATATTCAGAAAAGATTTTTCGGAATTATCGCGACGTCAACAACGTAATCGCGTTAAGGGTGCACTTTCCAATATTTTCGTTGAAAATAATAGTTTGTGTTCCTTAATTTCGATTCAGAAAAAAAATTTTAAATATAAATCTATGATTAATGAATATTATAGTAATAATAGTTACATTTATTTAAGTGAAAACAATCGTGTGGCTCATGATAGTCATATTGATTTCAATGAAAACAATCGTGTGACTCATGGGCAATCAAATGTTGTTCATGAAAATTTTAATCTCGAAAATAATTTTGAAATGGAAGTAGACCAACCTGTTTTAGAGAAAAATATATCATTCAATGAAAATCATTTTGATAATACAATTACAGAAGAATTAGAAGTAGTTAGACAAGCTTATTCGATGGCCAGGATTAACTTCGAAAGTAATAAAATTGTTCCTTGTAATTCTAAAACAATTAAAAAATATAATGATAATTTTCCTTCAGAAGTTGCGAATTGGGTTGTAAAATTCAACATCAATAGAGTTCAAATGCGTTGTTTAAAATTTTTCGAACCCATGCATGTTTTGAAAACTTTCCAAAAGATTTACGGACATTTTTAAGAACAAAAAGAAAACGTGTGAACGTAATTCCAATGGGTTATGGACACTACGTTCACATAGGTATTTATCCAGCAATCCGACAACTTTTATTGGATTTACCATCAATCCCCGGAACATTGAATACGTATTTAAGCACTGATGGTGCTGCTGCAAATCGTCAACAAAGCAAGCAGTATTGGCCAATACAAATAAAATTAGCTGATTTTCCGAGAACCTCCCCAGCAGTCGTAGGGTTATATTATGGGACCACCAAACCTGACGATCCGAACATTTTTTTTAAATATTTCGTCCGTGAATATACATATTTGAAGGAAACAGGAGGGATAATTCATAATGGTATTCCAATTTCGATTCAACTAATTGCTTTCATTGGTGATGCGCCAGCTCGATCTTTTGTGCTTAGCCATCGTGCACATACATCGTCTAACCCATGTTCCAAATGTTTTGTTGAAGGTATTACTCATATAAATCGTATGGTTTTTTTGGGAACGATGCATCAAGCACGAACTGATGCAGAATACTTTTATGCTCGCGACACGAAACATAATAAGAATGGTGATTCACCTTTAATAAAATTAGACATTGACGCAGTAACAGGTGTTCCGTTCGACTACATGCACCTTGCTTGCTTAGGTGTCACAAAAAAGTTGATGGAAGCGTGGATAGACGGTAAATATTTTGGGCAAAAATTTGTAGCAAAATTAAATTCCACGAAGTTATCGTTATTATCTTCGTGTTTAGAAAAATTGACTCAATGGTGACCTGTAGAGTTTGCGCGCCGACCTGCACCTATTTCAAAATATAAAAAATTTAAAGCTACGGAATTCAGACATTTTCTTTTATACGCCGGGCCAAATATCCTCCGCAATATATTATCTGACGATGTTTATAAACATTTTCTGTTATTGAGTGTTGCAATAAGAATTTTGACGAGTCAATTTCCTACTAATTACTTATTAGATTTAGCTTATGAGTATTTAAAATTATTTGTCAAGAAAGCGAAGTTAATCTACGGCCCATCATTTTTGAGCTACAATGTACACGGCTTATTACACTTAACGGAAGATGTACGGAAATTCGGGCCTCTCGATACGCATTCTGCATTTCCCTTCGAAAATCATATGTTAAAAATTCGCAATTTAATACAAAATTCCCACCGTCCTCTTTAACGATACGCTTTATGATTTACAGAGAAAAATCGGTTTTTAAATAATATGGAGCCAGTAGAAAACCAGTTACCGGTTCAAGTAAATATTACACATATAAAAGGACCATTACCCTTGAAATGTAATCGGAAAAATTATTTGCAATACATGAAAATTCGATTTAATAATATTTATTTAGGTATTGATAAAACAACAATTGTTGTCAATTAAAAAATAGCAGAATATGTACTGTACAAAACATCATATCATTTAAGAGGTCATTTTACTTAGTCGTGCGATATTACAAATATTATAACTCTGCTTATAAACACGGCATCGAATCAAGTCTTTTAGGAACATATAATTGCTCCCAATTATCTAAGAATTTAAATATTGTACCTATTAATAAAGTCAAAGCGAAATATTACAAGATGCCATTATACAATAATGTAGGAGAAAATAGTGAATTCGTTGCAGTTTTATAATTGACTATCAATTTTTCAGGATAGAAATAGAATCATAATATACATAAGGATATTATTATGAAAATGTATCTTTCAGAAGTTATGATATAATAATGGCTCTTGAAAATTTTCACTTGACTCAACTATTCTACTAAGTTCCAATCATTGTTTTTGAAAAAAAAACAAGGATTTTTGGGAAATTTTCACTGCCCAGACGGCTATATTTATTTTACTTCTGTATTTTCTCCGCTTGTATACTTCACGTTACCATAACGCTTATGTGATTTGTGCCCTACAATGTTAAAGGCGTTGCTTAGCTAAAAGTGGAGAGAAGAAGTGGCGGAAGAGCTTTTCAATCTATTTAAGAAAAATTTCTGTGGGTACAACCATTGCGAATTTTGAAAGGTGTGAACGTATTTAAATGTGTTTATGTGTTGTTATTTAAAAGGTGCGAAATATTAATAATTGTGACATTTGGGAAATTAATTATTATCTTATCGATAATAACTGTATACTGAAGAGAACCAGGACTTGGGAGCAGGTCGTTACTTTGTTCAATATATAATACCTTGGATATTCTAAAAATGGTGAGATTTCGTTAATTGCCTCATATTTTAATATGAATGAAAAATCTTCACTGAGAAAAAAATTGACTGTTCTCTCGAAAAATTGACTGAAATCTTAATTTTTTTTATTCGTTGCAGTGCAACTTTTTTTTCGGTAACATAAAGTTTTTCTCTCAGTGTAGATTAATATTAATTATAAATAAGTTATAAAACATTTTTTTTTTATTTTTAAAATTGATTTATTAATGTTTCTAATATTGACCGCAATTTTTTTCTTTTTTTATCACGTAGTTTGGAATAATAATATTTTTCTAACTAAGACTAGGCTATAATAACCTCACATATTTCTTGACAAGCTGTAAATTGTTTTCTAATTTTTTGGACAAAATAAAAATTTAATAATAGTCCAAAAAATGTCATACACATAAGAAGACAACATGAAATATTGTAAACGGCTCACAGTTTGTCTAGGAGAACTTGAGGTTACTATACCCCAGCTTCAATGATAATCATAATTTCATTTTTAAATTTCAATTATATTATAATAATTCTCGAGGATTTTTATGTATTTCAGTCTAATCAGGCCACAAAACGGTTCAAAGGTTTAAATAAATCGGGAAGAACAGTATTTCGATCATCGAAATACTGTACATCTTCGGATGATGAGATGGAGCGCTGAAAGAGAAAAATACCATCGAATACAGGTGATGTTGATGTAATAATTAAAAATTTAGATAAAAAACATAACACCAATAATGATAATTGTTCGCGTCCTGAAAGCCCGCCTCTAAGCATTCCTGAAGCTATCAGCATGCTTTGTGATAGCGAAGACGATAACCGCAGCGATGATTCGATATCTTCGGAAGCTACCGTGACCCCGTTAGAAACTATAGTAACTCCATTAGATTCGCGAACTATAAATCATTCAACACCAATAGTACGCAATGAAGAAACAGTTCAGATAAATCTCCCTTTTTTTATAATAATAACGAAATTCAGGATTTGGAAAATAATTTGATTGATAGTAATGATAATAATAATAACAATAGTAATAATCATAACAATTTAGGGCCAAATTTAAATTTATCAGAAACCCTCCTTTTTCAAGCCCTATCGAGTCTTATCGGCAAGGAAATTGAAAAGGCAACAGTCCATTTAACAACTGTAATTAATAACCGATTAGAATTATTAGAAAATAAGATAGTAGCATGTAGTTGTAATAATAAACAAATATCGTGTGAAAAGCCAGAGGGGTTACCTTTCAAATCAATTGAAGAATTTATGGAATTCGAACGAGACGAATCAAAACACGTACAACTGTAGCGATATTTGGAAAATATAGGCGGGACAGACATTCAAACAAAAGCGAACAATTTTTTAAGTAGAACACTCACGCCAGAGCTAACAGCAGAGTTCAATTGGAATTCAACCAAAGATTCTAGAAAATTGCCATTACTGTGTGACGCGAAAATAGCGAAGATTTATAAAAATGCATTAAATATACGCTTACCAGAGGAATAAACTGATGATATGTTTAAAGAATTGATGATAAATGCCCTCCGTGCATCAAAGCAGCGTTTACGGGATGCTAAGAGACGGGCAAAGGCTAATAATCGAAAAGAAATAGAATAATTACAGATTAGTAGATATGTCATATTAGTTATCAAATAGAATGAAAAAATTTTAGAAGTATTCATAATGCATGAAGTGAAGTAATTAAAAAAAAAAAAAGAAACTAAGAAAACAAAATGATTGTTTTTGATTTTTGTTCTTATATAATTACTATATCTTCTTCAAATTTTTTAGCCTATAGTAGAGAGTTTTTTGTTGATTATTAGTACATGATTTTTAGAGATCAGATATTGTAGTAGAATTATTCGTAATGTATGGAATAAAGTAGTTAGAAAAAAAAAAAAAATAATTTTTTCTAATTTTAGTTCTTATATAATTATTATTTTTTCTTCAAATTTTTTATTTTACCGCCTACAGTAGAGAGTAATCTGTTGATGATAATTAAATGATTTTCACTTATAAGATACAGTCAAATAATTTAAAAAAAAAAACGAAAGAAAGAAACAAACAAAAATGTCTTTGTTGTTAATTTTTTTTTATATTACTATTTGTTATTTTGCACTTTTTAAATTTTTTAGTCTACAGTGAAGCGTTGTCTGTTTATTATTATTCAACGATTTTTTTGTAATGATGAATTTTTGTAATTGGCCTATCTTTTTTTATATTTTTGTGATGGTAAGATAATTTTTACAGTCAGCAGTATTAATTGATGTGATAGAAAACCTTTTATCTTGTCCATAATATTTTGTCCTTCTTTTTTTTTCGTGTAGCAATCAATGATTAAAACATGAATTCATATTTTAAATTATTCATATATAAGATTGTGCAGAAAAAAAAACCTATTTTTAATGATAATGTAATATTTGTATGACAATTTGTATGTTCATTTTTTTTTAATATAAAACATTTTAAATTATCTTACCTGTATTTCAAACCATATTTTGTTTTTTGTACTAGATACTGTAGGTGTTACTTTTTTTTTCATTAGCACTATTTTTCTTCTTTACTTTCTTTCAAAGCTGTTCCAGATCCATTCGACACTATAACTCGGCGATTACCATCAGGATTTTCCCATCTTTAAAAGCAGATTAGGACCATTTTAAATAAATCCTGTTTAAATCACATAAATGTGCTGTGAAATATATATTCATGTATATAATAATGTTACATGTATGTTTTTATGAATGTAATTGTAATGTAAATGTAAATTGTTTTTTTTGTTAATAATTTTTTACAATTAATAAAATGAAAAAAATTGTACAAATTAAAATGTTTTGTTCAGTACTAATTATTCGATTTACCTTTTTCTGTTATCATAATATTAGTTAATAGTCATTACTCATCAAAAGTTCCACTAGCAAATAAGAAATATATTTCATTTAAAAATTAATTGGGTTTTCAAATAACTAATTTTTTTTAAATTCATTTACTGTTAATTTTAGCTTTCTTAAAACCTAGTACAGTAGAATCTATATATTTTCAGCCACTCGGGACAACTGTTGAGTTGTCACGTATTTTCTACTATCGAATTTTCAAATTGAATAAAAATCAACTAAATAATAAAGAATAATAATAGTAATAAGAATAATATTGATAATGACTGGGTATTTAATAATAATAATAATTATTTTTATATTATTAAACTAAATCTATTGAAAATCAATCATTTGAAAATGCATAGACCCTAGTGTAGCTTCATTACTACTAATTATTACGGCAAAAATCGTTAACCCTTTAATTAATAAATTACCGACATTAGTTAATAGTTCACAACAGTCCCGAGGAGCGGCGCTTCCGGTAAATATAAAATAGATATTGAGCACCACTGAGCAGCCCTGTCCGACTCCCCCACTTTTTTAGTTAAAATGTGACCCCTTCGGAAATGAATCCACTATGCAGCGCTAGTGTCTTCAGCTTGCCGAACAGATGGGTCAAGCTGCGCGAGAGCGTGCGCTCTCGATGAGTTTTGATCAGGCCAACTTGAAATTTTCTAGCACGTTTTCGGAAATAGGCGGAGCTGCGTTAGACTATGCGCGCCTAACATATTTTAACTGGCTGAATTTGGTGGCGCGTTTTCAAAGATACATTCATGTAAAACTATAAAATATTGCTTGTTACTATTGATAGTAACGTCGAGAAATGAAAAAAAAAGTTTTATTTATTATTTAGCAGAAAGGATCTTTGCCTTGATTTCGAGGGGTTTAAAAATTTATAACTCGTCTAATTATTTTTTTTAAGGAATAAAAACTTGTAGAGTTACTAAAGAAGGTCTTTTTTATTTTTAAGAATGATTGAAAATATTCTAATATTAATAATAAAGCGCGTGGGCAATCATGAGAGCGTCAACTGCAGAGCAGAAGGTATCTTTGCCTTGATTTCTTAGAGTTTAAAAATTCATAACTTTTCTAATTATTTTTTTTTTAAGAATGAAAACTTGTAGAGTTACTAAAGAAGGACTTATTCATCGATCGGAATGATCAAAAATATTTCAATGTTGATAACAAAATTGCGCACGTGCTTCGTTAATAACATTCAAACTTCAACAATTTCCAGAGTACACATGTAAATATGATTTACAGGGGTCCTTAGGTGCTTACTTTCAGTACGCACTGCAATTAAACAGCTGCAAATTATAAAGTTTTTCCGTAATTTCTTCTTATATTGGCACGTTCAAGGTAAATCTGTTCGTGCTCCTTTGTCCAATAGTATTATTGCATTATAAAATTCATTGTAAAACCCAATGGTCAAAACTGCAATATCCTTATTATGAAAAGTCCATTCCACGAAGGACATTCACAATGGTCAACCTTTCAAGGTAAAACAGCATTATGTAAATTTATTAACTTCCTATATTTACGTCTATGTACTATCTACATCCGGCATGGGCAAATGGTACTTCTTGAAGTACCTGTGACTGAGTACCTGGATCACTTAATATAATTTCCATTGTGGATCTTATTGTACGAGTACTCTCAATCTTAAAAGGGACTTTAACTTAAAAAACGTTGCCTATGCCTGATATCCATGCTCTTCGAGGTCAAGAAAATTGTATTCATTAATATTTAATTCATTAATAATGTATATTTTTCCAATGCAAGAATGGCCGATTCGCTTTATACAAATACATACATGCGATTGAGGCGAACATAATAACTATCTCTTCGTCAAATTTACATATTTAAAAATGATTTTTATTGTTCTTAATCTTTTTTTTTATTTTATTCTCTTCGCTCTTAAATGAATAAGTAAACGATTTTATTTTTTCTTCATCGTTTTTTTTTATGAAATGGGCACGTATAATATCATTTTCAATTATAATTTTGGAGATGGCATTTTCGACAAGTAAAAATGATGAAACTCGTATTGTTGATAGCACACTAATCATTTAATATCTTCATATTAAAAACGAAAAGGATTTATCAACTTATGTGTATTTGACGTACTGAATTCTGAATAAAATGCCTTCAACTAGACGACCCCTACCCTTCAGGATGGAATATTTTAAGACATTTTACGCCCGCATAATGCACATGACAGGGTGTTTCGTATTTGCTACAACCTGGTCAAAAGTGACTATTAGCCAATT
Organism: Chelonus formosanus; assembly: GCA_028641665.1. Lineage (NCBI taxonomy): Eukaryota > Metazoa > Arthropoda > Insecta > Hymenoptera > Braconidae > Chelonus > Chelonus formosanus. Next base: position 15,106,565 of record CM054006.1, on the reverse strand, counting down.
AGAGACTCAGGTATGATCAGTTTTGTTAGCACCGCCTCCATCAGTACTTACGTGAAGCTGTACAGAACATATAAATACATTTATACTTCAAGCGTCAGTCATTCGCTTGCAATATAATTTATTCCAGTTGCATTCATAGTAGTGCTTATTAATATTCATATTAAAACGTGCATAATTGAAGTGATTCTTAGTGATATTGTATTCTGTTTTGTTTTGTATTATATCATTATGTCAAATTGTAAAGTTAGCGGGTGTAAATCCGGTTACACAGCAAACCTCGATAAGTGCAGCATGTTTAATGTACCAAAGGATGATCAATTACGGAGGCAATGGCAAATCGCAGTGCGTCGAAGTGAATTAAAAATTGGTCAGCGTGTTTGTGCAAAACATTTTTACAAAGAAAAAATCATCTTTGAGAACATCTTAACCGATCAAAACGGTGAAGTTGTTGGAAGGGTGAGTCTGCAATGATAATTTTCAATCAGATATTAATCTTGACTTGAAAATCTGAAAGGCTGATGAGAATTTTATTATTTATTAAGTTTCACTGGTTCAAAATTTACATTAAAGTAGTAAGTGAAGCATCACGCTTTCTACTTTCATAAATTAATTACGTATTTTAGTGAAGACATATACTCATAATAATTCAAAATACTTTTTATTGAAAAAAAAAAAATTTTCTTGTTGGACAGGTCGAATCAATTTGCATTTCCTCATTAATTAAATTAATTACAATGTTCGATTTATCAAATGTACACTAATTTTCAACGAAAATGATTATTCCCGACAATTATTGCAGTTTTTACGTCGTGTGACAATCTAAACTTTTAACGGTGTTTTCGAGACTTGAGTTTTCTCATGAGTTGGAGGAAAATACCGGCCTATTATTAATGACTACATTCAATATAGAAGTTTATCAATACAAATATCAAATACTTATGAATAATACAGAGGATTCATTTTTACGCTCAAATTTATCAAATAATTTCGAGCATTGGCAAGAGCGTCTCTATCGCTACGTTTATTAAATGAAAGAATTTAACATAGCGTCTATAAGCACTGCTCGGAAGTATCTAACTCTTTTTTGGTCTCCTTGTAAGGCGGAGAGCATTAATTTCTTTTTTCTCATTAGTTAAATTAATTTTAATGCTTGATTCATCGCATCAACGATAAATTAAAAAAAAAAAATATATTTTTTCCAACAATTTTGAATAGTTAAAGAAGCTTTGCACGCCGTGTGGGATTTGAGATTTTTGTCAGTACTCCCGAGAAACGAGTTTTCACATAAAGCGAAGAAAAATACTGGGCAGTTCAGAAAAAGAAGTCACTAATTGCCTGATAAATATTATTGTAATAATAACTTATAACTGAATTGTCATTGAAAATAAATAATATTAATTCTCATGATCCACAGATTCACTACAAAATGTATTGATTTTTTTAAAATTAAACATATATTATCGTTCTTTTAGTCACCCCTGAAAGTACCTAAATTGGTTAAAAATACGATTCCGTCAATATTCTGGTGGAATGATGTATATGAAAAAACGGGTTTTTCGAGCAATAGTTTAAATAATGATCATACTGTTGAGCCCCAAAATAAAAATTCGTTTGAACCTTGTCAGACGCCACCCGACGTTCCTATATCAGCACCGATCGTCTTAACTACAGAAGATAGACTAAAAGAAGCGAACTCTTCATTAATATTTGAAAATTTACTAACTACAGAAACTAGGACTATTCTTTCATCGTGGACAATATGTTCTATTGATACTGAGAGATTCATTATATATTCATCCTCTGAATATGTTGAAAGGGTCAAGAGCTACAAGAAATATCCAATAAAAAAATTATAATTGATGAAAAATTGGACGTCCAATATAAAATTAATGACAGAATCGTTGATTCAAGTGATATTTGTGTAACAAAAATCGAAACTTTTGACGATATCAAGAAAGCTATAGAAATTTTTCATGGTAACCTCGTATGTGCCGGTGTAAAACTCGACGATGAGCTGTCACGATTGTATCGTAGTAGATTTTGTATCACGGATAAGTTCAATATAATTCGACATTCAAATTGCACATTAATTAGTAAGACTGCTCAATGTGATAAGTGTAAAGGCGTCAAGAAGGTTCGTCAACGGAAAAGAGCAAGATATACGAACACTGTAACTGATGATGCGATAATTGCAGAAGAACCCGAAGATTATAAAATGAAATACCAAAAAATGAAAAAAAATTGTACGCGGTTAGAATTAATTAATAATTAATTAATAACAACTGAAAGCTTCCTATGACAAAATGTCATCAATTGATCAGAGTATGATCAATACAATTTTGAGCAAGAACAGCAAAAACATCCCAGAAGAGCAACAAAATGTTATTAAAGAGATCTTTGAAACATCAAAATTGGATAATAAACAAGGCAGGAGGTATTCTGATCATTGGATGTATTTATGCATCCTCTTGCATATGAAGTCGCCTACAACGTATCGATTTATTAGAGACAATAATATCTTGCCATTACCATGTCCCAGTACTATTAGAAAGTACGTAAAACATTAGTGATTCATAATCTTTTCATTACAAAAAAATTGTACATAGCAAAATTTTAATTTTTATTATTTATTCCAATTATTAACATTATGTATTTGAACATTATACAGACAGCTATCTACAATTACCATAGACTGTGGCTTTGACGATAATTTTTTCGTATTATTTGAAAAGTACCTCACACAAAAAATGGACAAAGATGGAGTTTTGTTGGTGGATGAAATTGGAATACGTGAAAATATAGCAGTTAATGCTGGAAAACTGGAATTTGTTGGATTTGAAGATTTTGGAGAAGCCAGTACAGACAATCAACCAAAAAGAAAAGCGAATCATGGCTTAGTCTTCATGTTTCAACCATTAACTGAAGCATTCACACAGCCAATTGCAGTTTTCACTTCTCACGGACCAACATCTGGAATAATGTTAGCACGATTGATAGTAAAAGCAATAGCATTACTAGAAAAAGCAGGAGCTAGAATTTGGGCCGTGATAACGGATGGTGCGTCACCCAATCGAAAATTTTGGAGTGAAGTCGGTGTCAGTGGAGCCATGAAAACAATTAAATCACATTTCCCAAATCCAATGGATGAAAATCGGAAAGTATTTGTATTTTCGGACACTCCGCATCTTATAAAGACTATAAGAAATCGTCTTTATGACAAGAAATCACTCCAGATTAGTATAGAATAGAATCATGATATTCCACAAATACATTCATCTCATCCTTTTATTAAATGGGAGCATTTTAATGACATCTTTAATTGTGAAAAAGTACAGCCTATTAAAGATCGTGCCATTCCAAAAATTACATCGAATCACCTAACATTAAATAATTCATCAAAGATGCGAGTACGGTTAGCAGTCCAGGTAAAAGATAATTGTAATAATTTTCTTACCGTGAAGTAATATATAAAAGATTATATATTATATCAATTTATCTGTTGTAGGTATTCAGTAAGTCAATGGCACGTGGTTTAGCGACTTATCAAAAACAATTTAAAGATAAAGACTTCACTGAGACAATTAAATTCTGCCTGTGGTTCGACAGATTATTTGACTGTCTCAATGAAAACCATTCTGAAATACAGCCTAATGATGAGAAGTTTAAAGTAAGTCGTAGTTTTTTTTTTTTAAATTATTCTGGATTAGTATGTTTCTAACATGTAATCACGTAATTAACATTCTGTATTATGTAGATCATTAAAGGTGCCCTCTTTCGCCTGAATGAATGGGAAAAAAATCTAAATAATAATGATATCGAAAAAGACCATTTTCTTACCATCAATACTGCAGAAGGGCTGCGAGTAACGTTAACATCAATGATTGACTTAATTGAAGCATTTAATGAAGCGAAAAACATTGGATTGATGACTGGACGAGTGAATCAAGATTCTTTGGAGGTAATGTATAGTATTTAAAATTACATAATGAAGCTGAAGATTAATAAAAAAGTATGAATACTAATAGTATTATTTCTATTTGTTTTTCAGCGGTTTTTTGGATCTGTCCGACAAGCTGGAGGAACTAACGACCATCCAGCAACACCGTCTTTTTTACAAATTTACAAAATACTATCACTTCACAGTGTATTAGAGCCGCCAAAATCGGGTAACTGTGAAATAAAAGACACAACCACGCAATTAATAACAATGCAAGAACTTCAAGAAATGTATAATAAAAAAAAAAAAGGAAATCGCAGCAATATAGAAAATTTGATAAAAAATGCTGTGAACAATAATGAATGGAAGGTAGATCATATTCTGACAGAACATGATTATTATTCACCGGAGATCAAAGATTGCGTTCTGTACTATTGTACGGAAGCAATTTCTTCCAAAGTCTTGAAACATGTGAAATGTGAACTATGTTATAACTCAATACGTAATACACAACCATCAACTTTTATCGCTGAGTCCTCAATGGCCACAAACCGAGCAGAAAGCGAATCATTCCAGCATCGCAATTTAGGCTTTCATAAGAAGGCTTTGATATTAAGAATAGAAAATTCGTTTGAAAATTATTGGAAAGATATGAATGTAGACAGTTTTGTATTGGAAGACCTAGTTAATAATTTAGTAAATAGTAATATATTAACGTTTCCGTGTAAAGTTCACAAAATACAAATATTAACATCGATTATCCATAATTATATTTAGATAAGAATGTACAAAACAGCGCAATCATGTAATAGTAAATTGAAAGAGTCTCAGGAGAAAAAAAAAATTGCCAAATTTTGTAAAAATTAAAATAGCCCACGGGCTTTATTATTAATATTGAAATATTTTCAATCATTCTTATTAATAAAAAAGACCTTCTTCTATAACTCTACAACTTTTTATTCCTTAAAAAAAGTAATTAGAAGAGTTATTAATCTTTAAACCCTTAGAAATCAAGGCAAAGATACCTTCTGCTCTGCAGTTGACGCTCTCGTAATTGCCCACGCGCTTTATTATTAACATAAAAATAGTTATAATCATTCTAATTAATGAAGAAGACCTTCTTCTATAACTCTACAACTTTTTATTCCTTAAAAAAAATAATTAGAAGAGTTATTAATTTTTAAACCCTTAGAAATCAAGGCAAAGATACCTTTTGCTCTGCAGTTGACGCTCTCGTAATTGCCCCCGCGCTTTATCATTAATATTAGAATATTTTTAATCATTCTTATTAATACATAAGTCCTTCTTCAGTAACCCTCCAACTTTTTATTCCTTAGAATTAATAATTAAAAAGGTTATAAATTTTCGAAGTCTAAGTAATACTAACTCACATGTTGCTTCCTTGCATCTAGTCTTTTTTCTAGGGGAAATGCAAGAACAATACCTGCACATACTTACCATAGCCCAGCTGTAATCATAATTAACAACATTTTATCGATAAAAATAAATTATTTTCAGATCCGCGCAAGTAAATTTTAAATGGTAGCTCCGCCCATCTCTAAAAACGCGCCAGAACGTGTTCGGGATAATTCCATCTCGTGCGCATACTTTTGCGCATCTGACCCATCTGGTTCTCGAGCTGAGGACACTAGCGCCGCGTAGTGTGGAATAATGTTTCTGAGGGTCAAGACCGAACCTAACCCGTATGCATAGTAACATAGGGAGTCGGATAGGGCTGCCACTGAGTGCCCTTACAGAGGACAGACTTTAGGGTCAGATGCAGCTGCATTTTTGCCGCAAGTCTGCTGTGAGAATCTTTATGCAGCTTAACAGCAGAAACTTACGGCAGTCTGATGCATGGTTGCTAACGTCAGATTCTGACGGTAGACTTACGGAGATCTTATCCCAAGAATGGAAGCAGACGTACGTATGCCTAGCGTCAGCATCTGCTTGATTTCTAACGTTAGTCTTACGCATTTCTCACGCAGAATTAGCTACTAGGGTTGTAATCTCTACATTATATTACATTTGATATGCAACTGTTCTTTGAATGTTATATAACATATCTTACTAATTCCAGGTAACATTTATTGCATACAGATATTTTACAGTTTGAAAACTAACTGTGTATCTGAATTGTTAGAGAATTTTAAGTTCACTTTATTGTTGGCTATGTATATATAATACTCAGAGAAGAAGGATTTTATCATCAATTTGTAAATTTTCATCATATCTGCTTGTTTCATGCATACTGACCAATTTTTCGAAAGATATTGTTATAAAGAAGATCTGGGAGGAATTTGAAAGAATTTCGTCTAGCCGGTTTTTTTTATAACAAAAAAACTAATAATGAATTAATGACAAGATTAACTATGTAAAATCCTTTTAAGCAAGAGAATAACAATTTTATTTGAAAACTAACTCGATATTATCTAAACATTATTGTTCACAACTGAATATGACTTTCAACAATTACGTATTGTTTATAACAATAGGAATTTGTTATAAAAAATTAAGAATCGTGTTTATCAATTAACTAATGCGAATTTCGCACTGATTTGGATTCTTTCAACGAGATAGTATTATTAACGACGAAATATGACTTTTAAAAATTATGCATTGTTTATATCAATATGAATTCGTTACAAACAATAGAAAATTGTATTCTCTTATTAACTAACACATATATCACATGGATCCAGATGTTTCCAACAAAATAATATGATTTATGACGAGATATGACTTTTAACAATTACGAATTGTTCACAACAATATAAATTTGTTATAAACTATTAAAAATTGTATTTATCAAATAATTTATGCATATATCGCATGGATTTGGATTCGTTCAACAAAATAATATTATTAATAATGAGATATGTCTCTTAACAATCGAAAATTGTTTATAATAATACGAATTTGTTATAAGCTATTAAAAAGTGTATTTCTCGATTAACTAATACGTATATCGCATGGATTTGGATTCGTTCAACAAAATAATATTATTAATAATGAGATATGTCTCTTAACAATCGAAAATTGTTTATAATAATACGAATTTGTTATAAGCTATTAAAAAGTGTATTTCTCGATTAACTAATACGTATATCGCATGGATTTAGATGTTTTTTTACGAAATAATGTTATTCATGATGAGAAATGACTTGTATAATAATAAACTTGTAATAATTTTGTATTGTTTATATCAATATGAATTCGTTAGGAACGATTAATAATGGAAAGTTCATCGTGTAAGCACAGACCAAGTGTAATCAGTCCTATTTTTTTTTATATGTAGCAACATAACGAAAATATGTTTCAATAGCTTATATTTAATTTGAAAAACGTAGATTTCAGTTGGGTGCACGTGGACGATCGTAGGTTCGAGTTCCCTAAAAAGAAAAATTTATTTCTCAAAAATAATTCAATTACACACAAAAAATATAGAACAGTAAACATAATATACGATATCATAAACATCATAAATTATTAAACACTTCAAGTGACTAATTACTAACCACTTTAATTTTGCCGGATTTGCAGCGGAGAAAATATTTTCTATGCCGTATATTCCTTTTGAATCCATTGATTTTCTATACAAAAATCTTGTTGAAAGAATCTGAATCGGTGCGAAATTCTCATTAGTCAATTGATAAACATGATTCTTAATTTTTTATAACAAATTTCCATTGTTATAAACAATACGTAATTGATGAAAGTCATATTTAGTTGTGAACAATAATAATATTCAGATAATATCCAGTTAATTTTCAAATGAAATTGTTATTCTTTTGCCTAAAAGTGTGTCACATAGTTAATCTTGTCATTTATCCATTATTAGTTTTTTTATTATAAAAAAAACCGGCTCGACGAAATTCTTTCAAATTCCTCCCAGATCTTCTTTATAACAATATCTTTTGAAAAATTCTTGTTTGAAGTCGATATCTTAATCAGTTTTTAAGATATCGAAAACGAAAAAAATGCTGACGTCCATCCATCCATACATACGTACGTACACACACACATATTATTCGAAAAATCGGTCAGTATGCTTGAAATATCTTGAAACGGGGAGATATGATGAAAATTTACAAATTGATATCGAAATCCTTCTTCTCTGAGTATTATATACACATAGCCAACAATAAAGTGAACTTAAAATTCTCTAACAATCCAGATACACAGTTAGTTTTCAAACTGTAAAATATCTGTATGCAACAAATGTTACCTGGAATTAGTAAGATATGTTATATAACATTCAAAGAACAGTTGCATAGCAAATGTAATATAATGTAGAGATTACAATGTTATATCAGAGAAGCATGTCATTGAGTGCGTTTGCCAGAAAAAGCGCTCGAGAGCGCTAAGCACACAAACACAGAATACATGTAAACATGCGCGTGTATTGTACATTTATGTACTCAGCGCTCTCGAGCTCTTTTTTCTGCCAAACGCACCCATTAAATAACAAAAAATATATGCTACTAGTATAATACTATTATATAACATGGATACAACATATATGTAACGATAACATTACGGTTAGATAACTACGTTATATGACTACAATGTCACATGACGAATTATTTTCCCTTTGGAATCTACCAAATCCTATATAAACTGCTTCTCCTCTAACTTATTGAATTCGACTGCATCCTATTAGATGATATTTATATATGGAAGAAAAATTAAAGTATTATTTTCCTATTGGAATCTACCAAATCCTATAGAAACTATTCAAAGTTAAATCTGATATCCTATAGCATTTTCGTATTTCCGATTCGATTACCAGTTTCCTTTTTAAACTTTTATAATCCTATTTAAATTTTTTCATAGGAAAAATCAAAATTCTATGGGATTATAATATTATCTTTAATTTCGGTTAAAAACTAGATTTTCCTATTGTACTTCTTTCATACGCACATTTTTTTCTGACTAATCCTTTTCGAATTCTTTGTTTCCTATTAAAATCTTCCAAAAAGTCTGTAGGATTCTGCATATTTCCATGGGCCAGTTTAAGCAGGGCTTCCACTTCTTCTTTCTGCATTTCTCGATGATGTTACAGCTTCTTCAAGACGACTGTTAATAATAAAAATTATGCATTACTTTTCTTGTAATAATAAATGCTATTGATAAAAGTAATAAATTGTCAACTTATGTTTGTTTCTCTTTCAGAGCAGACAGCTTCCCTACAATGATATTATTAACTTCTCGCTGTTCATCCATGAATTCAAATACTTTTTCGAAGGAATTTTTGATAAAGGTTGCCAACTCCTTCGACGGTTTTGGTTGAATCTCGATCGCTTTTGAAGTACTTGGACCTGCTTTCTGGATATTTGATGAGTCTTTTAAAATGGCATTTTTTTTCATATCCTGACTGTGGGGTATTATTTTCACATTCTCCTTCGAAATTATCTTTCCAGCCTGCCATACGTTTTTTATAGGTACTGTTTTTGTTGTAGAGCATTTTTTTAGGTCTGCAACATCAGCTTGGAGTTTCTGATATTCATCGTCGACATAAAAATAGTAGGTGTTGCTGTGATCGCTAGAGGCGACAAATTTATTGAGAACCGTCCATGTCTCATCAGCTGTCATTGTTCCCGCCTGCTGGGTAATAAAACTCAATATGGCGGTATGAGAGATCTCGAGCACGTGTGTTGTGAATTTTCTCTTCAACTGCGTCGTTCTATATTTAACATAGTGCAATTTTTTAACTGAATAAGGAGATAACGATGGAAAATAAAACTAACAGACGATGTAATAGAGATAAAGAGAGATGAATTATAAAAAAGCCAGAGCATTTTTTTCCAGAAGCATTCAATACCAAAGTAAAAAATGTAACAACCAAAGAAATGTCTAAGGTGAGTTTCATTCAATTAAAATACTTTATTAGTATTTTACTACCAAGCCATTATTGGTATTTTACTGAATTAATTGTATTGTTTGATCTCATAGCTATTAATTTCTTTGTAATTTTTTATTAAATTTTTTTTTTTTTTAGATGAAACAAAACTTGTTGCGCGAGCAAAAAAATGGAAAAAATTCCCATAAAAAGAGATCGGGATCGAGTAATTACCTTAAAAATAGGGAAAACGAAAAACTCCGCGACTGAATAACTTATCTTACATCTTACTTATATTCAAACATATATCTAACATAAAATATAATTAGAAAATGCAATAATCTTGTCGTTAATAGCTTTTTTTCTTTATTACGTAAATTCATTGATAACCACGTTGATGAATCTAATACAAGAAAAAAATTCTCGTGTATGTTGCATAGATTTCAACTGAATATTGAGCAAATACTCAGTGAAGCTAAAATAACCACGCAATTGAAAAAGAACAGTTCTTATATTAACTGTAAAGAGGTAGTATTTGAACGTAATATGAATGAATACGAAAAAACGGAAAAGAAAATTCATTCCAAAGGTTATTTACTTCCTTTACCCTCAGTACTAAAAATTTTTTTGAATTACCTGAAGTTTATCACAAAACAATTAATTATATGAAAAAGCTACAAAGTGATGACTGTAATGCTGGTATATCAAATATTATTCAAATAGATTTTTGGAAAAATAAAATTAAAAAATCAAAAAATTTAACGATTCCGTTATTTTTATATGAAGACGAATTTGACTGTGGTAATCCTCTTGGATCCCATAAAACAATAAACAAAATGACAGGAGTATATTATTCGATTGCTTTTTTACCCCCAGAAATTCGTTCGAAACTGTCCAATATTTTTTTATTTCAAATTTATTATTCCTCAGACAAAGACTATTGCGAATCGAGAGAAATATATTAAGAAATAATCAAACAATTAAATTACGTAGCAACTACGGGTATTACTTTAGATATATCAGGGAAACAAATTAAGAATAACTTTCAACTAGCACTTATAACGGGTGATACTTTAGGATTAAATAAAATTTTAGGATTTACAACCGTTTTTTTTAATGTCGCATAATTTTTGTAGATTTTGTAAGAGATCTAAAAAAAATATGCCTTTCCAAAACACATTAGACAAATGTGAATTACGAACAATAAAAAATTATGAACGTGATATTAAATTGAACAGGTCATCCAAAATGGGTATAAAAGAAATAGCAATCATGAATGAAATTCAAAATTTTCATGTAGTGGATAATCTGTGTGCAGACATCATGCACGATATTTTAGAAGGCATCGCGCGTGCTGAAATAGCAATCATTTTAAAGAAAATGATAAAAATTCGCCTTATATCATTGAAAGATTTCAATCAAAGATTACGAGTTTATCCATTCGATAAAAAATTCAATAGGCCTCCAAGTATATTACAAAATGAATTAAAACACGAGATCACGAAAAAAACGGCTGCAGAAATGGAATGTTTGATTCTACATTTTGGTATATTAGGGGGAGATTTAGTGGAAACAGTATTAAAATTATCGAAATCATCATTGTCAGAAAGATCATCCCAGGTAGAAATTAAGCCCGTATGTAGCAAAGTGCTAGCCAGTTTTAAGAGCTTCTTATCGTGGTGCTAGCCAGCAAACTAGCTAGCCGCGAGCTAGCAAAATGACGACTATTCTGGCCAAACGCGAGGTTGCATAAATGAAAAAATATCTATTTCATATTTATAACAATTATTATATTAATGTATTATGACTATTGACAAAATCATATTTAATTAAAGTAAGATTAATGAATCCTTTTTTCAGTAAATTAATTAAATTATTGATTTTCTATTCTTTAGTGATTTGATTTTTTATTCTTTAAATTTTCATTTTCTGTTGCCATCCCAGTCTTTTGAGTTTGTGAATGCAGTTCCTAATGCACTCAACACTTGGTCCTTCGAGACGTTATGATGAGACATTAATATTTCTGAAACGATAATGTAATTATAATACATAAAATGAATTATTTAACAATTATTTGTGATATTAAACGTCTCTTACCAACTATACAATCACATATTTCAGGAGTTTTTATTCTAAAAACTTCTTTGGTTCCCATTTTTTTGGAAGCAGTAAATTTTATAGCTAATTCACGATTAAAAATTAGCTTTAGGATATTTGCAGAACTTCTTGATAGTATGTGAGCATCAAGTTCAACTCCTATCGCTGCAACCTAAAATCCAAATTATTTTTTCTTAGAAAACAATTTTTCTTCCAAAAGGAATATAAATTCTAACTTTAACTATTTAATAATACTTCATTGATATAGCTAACCAAATCTCTTCGGCATTTGCGATTTTCTTTAATAGTTTTATCGAGTTCAATTAATTTTGAAATGTATTTTATTGGAAACTCGATATCATATTTTTCAAAAAATGTTTTCAGATTCCCTTTGTTTCCAAATTGTGTTCCCATAAAATTCCACATTTTTCTTATTAAATTTGACATCTCTTTTATTTCAACATCTAGGGATATCAATTTTTTTATAATTTCTTGATATTCTAAAAAAAATTATATAAAAAATCTTAAAAAGTAAATAGAAAACTTATCGATTATTTTACCTTTTTGAGAAATAGACGTTGAAGATTTCAATTCCCTTGCCGAATCCGTGCTATCATTACATTTCTGTTGTTGAGATTCTACAAATATTTATAGTATTAATGATTCCTGAATTAATCATTTTTAAAAAATGTTAAGGAATTAATTTAATCGAAAACATACCGAAAATAAGTACACCATTTTCGGTTATACAGTTTATAAGAAAACTCAGAGTATTAGCATTCAGAGCTAGTGATAATTGCGATAAAGATAAAGCGAGATTACAGCCTTCTTGATTATTATCTAGAATTTAAATATCTATTATATAGTTGGTTATCATTAAATCATTTCAAATAGAACCTTATGTTACATGAAACTCACCTGACTCTAAACGCATGTTCACTAATTCGACCGTATCGGCGTCTTTCGAGTTATTCTGATATTTTCTCTTTAACTCATCAGCACTTTTCTTCAATTTTTCTACCCGAAATAATTTTTCTAATTCAAGTGCTATTTGTGCATCATCAAAGTCTGCATCTGTTGAAAATGCGTATTCTCCCGTTTTCAATAACTCCCATTTCTTCATAGCACTCTTATATGTCTCTAAAAATAAATTTATTACATAAATAGTTTTTAATTACTATATTGACTCAAGTACAATTTACCACCCAAAGGAAAACTTTTGTTGGTACTCACTCGCTTGACCTTTTATTCTAATATGGTAAATATACCATGATTCGTCAGGTGGACTTCGATTTCTCACCATTGATTCAAGTTCTGTATACGGAGATGGAGGAAATGGACAACAAAATTTCTTCGTTTTTTCATTGTAATCAATCCATGAAGATGGAACGATATCTATAGTTTTCATAGTTTTTGGGCCTCTTTTAACAAATTCGACAATGACATATTTCTTAATTTTCATTTCTGGAGTAACAGGATCGATAGAGATAATAGAATCACCAGGATTCATATCTTAAAAATGTCAGTCAATTAATTATTGCTTGCACAACATATAAGAGAGTTTTCATTTACAGGTTATTTTTACGCAATAATTTCAATTTTTCATACAAATACTTGTAGCAGAATCAAAAGGTTATATTCACAAATATATTGATATTTATTTTATTCTCTCTTACTTACTTTCTTCAGTATTCATTTTTATACTATTTTTTAAATAATAATTCCCGTAGAATTTTAAATAATGCCTGAATCAAAAGCGAATAATGATTAAAAACAACTTCTTCGTATTTGTTAATGTAAACCCGATGCTTTCTGGAGACGCTAAGTAATAGCGTCCGGAATTGAACCAATAAAAACACTTTTTCTTTATCTAATTGTCTATGGTTAGATAAAAGAACCGAACAATTTGATTGGTCAATTAAAAAAAATTTTGAAAAATTCATGCAAACTTAAAATTTTTTTAAATCGACCAATCAAATTGTTCGGTTCTTTTATCTAACCATAGACAATTAGATAAAGAAAAAGTGTTTTTATTGGTTCAATTCCGGACGCTATTACTTAGCGTCTCCAGAAAGCATCGGGTTTACATTAACAAATACGAAGAAGTTGTTTTTAATCATTATTCGCTTTTGATTCAGGCATTATTTAAAATTCTACGGGAATTATTATTTAAAAAAAAGTATAAAAATAAAATGTTCACTCTCAATGATACTAATTTATTCATTTTTATTTTAATATTCATATAATAAAGAAATTCCAAACTTTTGCTTCGCAGTACCCAATAAAAATCGTAAAGAGAATTGCATAATTTTATTTTTAACTTCAGAAATTCATTTAACTACAGGGAATGACTCTGGATATTTTTCAAGTTCGCACATACTCAAAACATCGGATTCTATTGGGTTTTTATACAATGAACATTTAATTTTCCAATATTTTCTTCAATTTTAATAGAATTATTGCGATGATAAATTTTTGAGATTCGAAATACATTATTGTTTTTTAAAACAACAACATTATTTGGTTTTTTTGATTCCAGTAAGTATCCTTTAAATTCCAATTTATGAATTCCATCTTGATTTTCCGTTAATATATTTATGTTGTTTATTAGAGCTGCTGGAGATTCAATTAAAGATTGTTCATATAATCTCCGAGATAACTGAGCTAAGGTATGCGTTGGTGAACGAAGGAACCTTTTTAATTTTCCTAAGAAATTTTCAAACGGAAAAGCAGTAACTTCACTCAAACTGCAATTCATATTGAGAACATCATCCGACAAGTGGATTAAATTATGAATATTTAAAGTCAAAAACGAAGATCCATACAAATTTTTTGCAAATAGTACAAAAACCCTTAAACACTTGTTCGAAAAATCTGTAGACATTGATGCAGTTGTTGGGGACCACAGGAGTCTTGAAGCCACATGGAATAATAAAAAATGTACATAAGTTGTTTCATTACAAATTTCTCTTAGAACAATTGGCCCAACGTATAATAAAAAAAATTTAAGCTCAGTAGCTTTCCACTTTGAAACATCATCTAAACTTCTTAATTTTCTTCCAAAATCTGAGGTTATTTGTGGTTTTAAAGATTCCAATCTGCGAGATATTTCTTTTTTATTATTCTGACTGAACTTCCGACTAGATTTTCTAAAGCACCAATACTCGATTAATCTTGCCATTCCACCAAGAAATCTTAAATGCATCAAATCCAGAACGAAGAACGATATCATGTTTATAGATGGATTAATTAGCAACATTGGTGAAGCTGCAGTATGTTAAAAAAGTCATCGTATTATCTGTAGTTACACCGTTGATGATACATCGCTCACAGGCGTTAATACTTGTATGACTTTTAGTACACTTTATAAATGCCCGAGCTGGTGTGTCACAAATGAAACACATTACTTGAATATTATATTCATTCTCTTTTATCATAATACCATTCGATAATAAATCATTAACTTCAACAATAAATTCATGTAAATATTCGTAAACGTATCTTGGTTTACTTTTTCCAAAAAATAATGAAATTACGAAAGGTTGATATTTTGCTAAATGTGAGTGTATTTTACAGGTAATCGGCCAAATGTATCGACAACTTGACTTCGATAATGACAGACCATCACAATTGAATTGTAGGTTAATAATACTTCTCGGATGTGCATTGATATTCAAACATGAATATAAACCTTTTTTTATACCAAAATATACATATTCTCCAAAATAACCATTTCCAGAGCTGTCTTCCATTGGAATAATTTGATATTGGGCTTGAGTAATTCCCAAAAATGTTTTTGATGACAATGGTAACGTTGGTAGTAATCTTGATTTTAAAATACTCAGAAGACTATCCAAATGAATGTGAGGAACTCTTGATTGTATTGCCCATTTTCGTAGCAGAATAATTTCTGGATCAAATTCGAACGATGTTACTTTTTTAAGCTCGTTACTTATACTTTTTTCTCGTCCAAATTCATAACCTTCACTCTTATCTTCTGTTTGAACTTCATTGTTATTAACAAAATTGTCACTAATGCTGTGTAAAATACCATTTGCTTCATTGTGATTTAGTGAAAAGAAACTATTACTCATCTCTATTCCATAACTTTCAGCAAATCTATTAACATTATCAGAAATGTGATCATGTTCTTGAGCATGTATTTCCAATTCTCTACGAAGTCTTTTCGTTGCTCGATATTTTCGCATTCGTAAATATTTCCTTTTTCTTGAATTGTCCATTCTGTTTATTTGCTGAATTAAATTTTATTATTTTTCACTAGAAACCACAATTGTTATAAATTATTTTCATTGAATTAAACGATAGTTCATACAACAGTAGTATAGGTATAGTCTCTACATTTTTGGGACCTGACAAACAATGATAGCCAGCGCCAATGCGCCATGTTGCGCAGCGACATTGAAACGAATTTGCAATAGTGGCGGTTGTACGAGTTCAGGCGCCAAATTTAAAGGTACTTGTATCAACCCTTCAGCAACAAGCAAACATACCGTTGTCATACATTGCAAATTCAAGAATGTTAATTTTGTAGACACTCTTAAATTTGAGCTATTACGTATTTGTGCTAGAAATGTCAGTATTATTCGCGACATAATTTGAGAAGTATATTTCTGATTTTTTATAACAAATAGCTACTGTTATAAACAAATTTCAATCATCTAAGATTTTTATCAGTCATTTTCAACAATATTCCATTGATATTGACCGAATTTATTATTTATTCATAGAGAAAAATTATTTTTTTATTTATTTAACCTCGCGTTTGGCTAGAATAGGCGTCACTTTGCTAGCTCGCGGCTAGCTAGTTTTTCTGGCTAGCACCACGATAAGAAGCTCTTAAAACTAGCTAGCACTTTGCTAAATACGGGCTTAATTTCTACCTGGGAAGCACTGAAATTTAAGCCTAATTTCATTTTCATGAGAAAAAGTAAAAGTCTGTTCTCTTGAGATATTTTTTTAAAATATTTAGACTGCATTTCATCAGATTTAATCATTTGTAAAAGTTTTACAAATAAACATGATTTAATTCTTCCAAGCTGCGTTATCACTGTGTTATCTTTTATATCTGCAATTCCAGAAAATCCTATTTTTCTATCATTATGTAAACTCATACTGCTTTCGTTCGTATTTTCAAAAATAATTGTTGATTTTTTGATGATTGTTTTCGATATATTTATTGATGCTTGCGTAGAAACCTCATTGACTAAAGAATTTTGCCAACAAAATAAAAAAATATGCGGTTCGTCTTGAATTTGTTTATATGGAATATTGGTTTGGACTTGAAAATCATTTGTTTCCTTAATTTTTATTGAAGTATCATTGTTCTCTTCAGGAATAGCCTCGACAACTGTAAGAAAAATATTATTTCAAATTTTTGTTAAAATGTTATGCACGTGTCAACTATTATCAATTTTTTTATAAATACCATGTAATTGATCATTGGGATTTAATCTTGGCTTTTTTACAGTAATTTGTATCTCCATTTGTGCTTTTAGAAATTTTTTCAGTCGCTACTATAAATATAGAAGTTAAAAAAAATAGTAAAGTTTATTTATAAATAATTTTGTGAGTGTACTTTTAAAGTAACAAGATTTCTCCAAAATATTATGTTTTTAATTATTACTTAAATTATAATTAAAGAACCTTAGAGACCTCAATATTAACAAAAAAAAATTCAATATATACATTTAAAAAGAATTTTATAAAAAAATATCTAACGAACTGAAATTCCATCTCATAAATGTAGATGAAAAAATTTTTTTTTTTTTTTCTCGGTATTAATTAATAATTGATCGAGTAAATAATAGTTATTGTACTTACACTTGAATAATATGTATTCCTTTTCTTTTTCGAATTAAGTTAAGTGATGAGAAACAAGAAATAAATCTAATTATAAACAACTTTACTTTCAATATTCCACTTATAAAGTTAATGCACTTTCGCGAATACTCGATGTATAATACGCCTTTTCTTATTACTATTACTAAGTCAATATGATTCTTTGATTTTACAAAACTTCTGTTTTGATTCATACCGGTTATGTAACTTAACTGGTAAATACTACTCGCATCATGTATTAAACGCGCTGAAGGGAAGTAGACAGTCAATCGACTGCAGTTTGAAAAAAATTAACTGATGATGTGGCCGCGAGAGCAACACTTCCGTAATTTTTGTACTTGTAGCGGTTATGGACTAAGTAGGAATTACCACTACAATAATTTATAGAAGAATAGTTATGAATAATTATATATTTATTTAAACAATCTGACTAATTAAACCATTAGAATACGTGGAAAAATAAAGTATTTTGTTCTACAGCTGAAGCGTCACAGACGAAGGCTGGAGATTAACTGCCGGTAAGCTGGCTTGCCAGCGGGTACCAGGCTTTATCACTGGGCGCGTTGCTATCTGGGCGAAGGTTGGCTTCTTGGTCGGTAGAGGCGTTGTTAGGACAATGCGGCCACATCCACTCCCTCCCGGATGAGGCCCAGAGGAAGATTTAAAAGTGACCTTTCTCTGATAAGTTTTAACAGGACGATCCAACGATGCTTTCCAATGATGTGGTTGCATTGGCTGAACAGGAACAGTTTCTTCTTCATTGCACAGATCATCAGTTTTCGTGACGAATGCCAGTTTAAGGCGGTCTATAGAAATTGTTTTACTCTCCCCATTCACATTTATCTTGAAGACACGATCTGATATTCTGTCTTCCGTCTTAAAAGGGCCAGAGTATAGTGGCTCTAAAGGTGCTTTGACATGGTCTGAGCGGATGAAGACATGAGAACAGGTATCTAAACCTTTCAAGATGAACATTTTGGATCTTGCGTGGTGTGCAGTAGGCGTCGGCCGTAAGGCACGCATGTATTCACGATGTTTTTGTAGGAAAATCTCTGGATCAGGATTCACTTCACTCGTAACAAAGAATTCACCCGGTAATCTTAGGGTAGTTCCATACACCATTTCAGCTGGAGTAGCTTTAAGATCTTCTTTGTAACTCATTCTGAGTCCAAGTAGAATTGTAGGTAATATTTTGGTCCATGGCTCAGGAGAGCACATTAGAGCTGTCTTCACAGTTCTATGCCATCTCTCTACCATCTCATTTGATTGGGGGTGGTAAGGAGTTGTGCGCGTTTTCTTGGCACCAATAAATCTTGCAAGAGCTTGGAAGAGTGAAGACTCAAATTGGGCTCCTTGGTCAGTAGTAATAGTAAGTAGAGTACCATAATGGACAATCCAGTGGTCAAACAGTGCTGTTGTAATTGTGTCAGAGGTGATGTTTCGCAGTGGAACAGCGACAGGCCATCTAGAGAAACGATCTATGATGGTTAGGCAATACTAGTAACCATCTATTTCTGGTAGGAAAATGATGTCCATGTGAATATGGCTGAAACGTTCATCAGGCACGTCAATATGATTTGGTCTAAGTCTGTTGTGGCGATATATTTTAGCTTTTTGGCAAGGTAGACACTGGCGACACCAAAGAAGAACATCCTTGCGAATACTGGGCCACACATATTTTTCACGGAGTGTTCGTGAAGTACTTCTTTTGCTAGGATGGGCAACACCATGTATCATTTCAAAAGCAGTCTTTCTTAGAGTTTTAGGAATGTATGGTCGAACAATACTATTAAAAATATCACAGTAGATTTTAGTACCTTCTATATCCAGTTGTTGGAGTCTAAGTGAAATTGGATTTTTGATTAGATCTTTTAACTCTTCATCATCTTCTTGAGCTTCTTGTATTACTTTGAGAGAAAGTCTTGTAGGCATATCTATGGTATTAATTCGTGACAGGGCATCAGCGACTACATTTTTGTTGCCCTTCACATAAACAATATCCGTAGTGTACTACGAGATGTAATCGAGTTGTCTACGTTGGCGTTCTGAAGCTTTATCTAGCCTCTGCTGAAAAGCATAAATAAGAGGTTTGTGGTCAGTTTTGACAATAAAATGACGACCATCGAGTAGATCCTGAAAATGCTTGATTCCGGCGAAAACTGCTAACAATTCCCGATCGTAAGTGCTATAATTACGCTCAGAACTGCTTAGTTTCCTCGAGAAATGTCCTAATGGTTTCCAAGTACCATCTTCCAATTGATCTAACGTTGCTCCAATGCCAGTTGAAGAAGCATCAGTAGAGAGAGCCAGGTTTGCAGTAGGTGATGCAAAAGCCAGACGAGTAGTTGAGGTTAAACATTGTTGACATGCATCAAAAGCCTCAATTGATTCTTTTGTCCAGGCTATTTTAGTCTTGTCGTTTTTCTTAGTAGCACTTAGATATTCATAAAGTGGTTTTTGTAGTTTTGCAGCTTCAGGGATACAACGGCGGTAGTAGTTTAACATGCCCAAGAACCTTTGAAGTTCCATAACTGTTTCAGGCCTTGGAAACTGATGAATTTTTTCCAATCTTTCTGCTGTTGGTGATGAACCTTGAGAGTTTAAGGTGTAACCTAGAAAATTGACTTGTGGCTGACCAAAAACACATTTTGAGGTATTGATATTGAGTGAGTAGTCTTTGAGTTTTTGAAAGACCTTTTTAAAATGCTCCTTATGCTGCTTTTCATCACTAGACATAATCAAGATGTCGTCGATATAGACAAATACGAAATCCAGGTCTCTAAAAATGGAATCCATGAATCTCTGGAAAGTTTGCGTTGCATTTTTCAGTCCGAATGGCATGACGACATATTCAAAAAGGCCCCATGGGGTGATGATGGCAGTCTTGGGTATATCATCTTCGTGCATCGGAATCTGGTGATATGCTTTGTTGAGATCTATAGTTGAAAAGATGTTTTTTCCGTGAAGCAATGGAAATAGATTGTGTATATGTGGTGGTGGATACTTATCTGGCTGAGTGATACTATTGAGCTTCCGGTAATCACCACACATTCTCCATGAGTTACCCTTTTTTGGTGTCAGATGTATAGGACTAGCCCAACTACTACTAGAGGGTCTAAGATCACCAACATTTAGTGAGTTATGAATCTCAGCTTTTGCTGCATCAGCTTTTTCACCTTTTAGTGGTCGAGCTTTCGCTGTTACTGCAGGGTGCCCGTTTGTGATGATTCTGTGAGCGTAGCTGCTTTTGAGGTTAGCTTTGTGCTGAGGAGTCGTGATTTCTATAAATTCTTGGACCAACTCAGCATAAGGACTTGAAGAATCTATTGTAGAGATGTTATGAAGAGAGGTCTGTAGTAATTCACCTTTAGTTGTCAGTTTAGTGATAGTATCTATGAGTCTCTGATTTTGTAAATCTATGAGAAGACCAAAATGTGCTAAAAAATCAGCCCCAATTATTGCAGCAGGTATGTCAGCAATAATGAAGGACTATGTAAAATTACGTCGAAGATTAAGATCAAGATTGATAATTTTTGAGCCAAAAGTATTAATTCTCGAAGAATTTGCAGCAAAAAGTACTAGATTATTTGGTGGTTCGTTTGTGTGAAAAATACTTGATGGAATAATTGAAACCACCGAACCAGAATCTACTGAGAATTTTATATTAGAATTTTTGTCATAGATATGAAGACGGAGCTCTTTAGGTGCTAGATGTACGCTGTCACCAACAGCTCCAACTGATGCCAGCGAGGTTAGTTTCCCTGGGACTTTAGGTTTTTATTATAAGTGCATGGCATTGTGCAGTATTTAGCCTCAGATCCAAATCTTTGATGGTAATAGCAGACACCCTGGTCATTATGTCGACGAGTTCTTGATCTTGACCTACTGCGAAACTGCTGAGGCACTTGAGATAGTTGCTGTTGTACATGTGGAATAACTTGAAAAGCAGAGTTAGAAACTAATTGTAACTGTTGAGCAAACTGTGCTTGTTGATCTTTTACAATTTTTAGCTCACGAATACACGTAGCAATTAAACCATTAGAATACGTGGAAAAATTAAGTATTTTGTTCTACAGCTGAAGCGTCACAGACGAAGGCTGGAGATTAACTGCCGGTAAGCTGGCTTGCCAGCGGGTACCAGGCTTTACCACTGGGCGCGCTGCTATCTGGGCGAAGGTTGGCTTCTTGGTCGGTAGAGGCGTTGTTAGGACAATGCGGCCACATACTTAAATACTGTGTCGCCATCTATACTCTAGAATGACTTCATGTGGCCGGTATTCTTTGTGAATAAATTATTTTAATGTTATTATCAAAACGTGTTCACGTTTTACGAAAATTTATACTTGCGATTTTTATTCTGATAAAAAAAACATCTCATCTTATTTCAATACGATATTTAATGTCAGAGCTTTTATGATCTAATGAGTTAACTCATTCGAATTCGTCGATCTATTGATAAGTATTAATTTATTGTATAATGCTCTTATTTGATTTCAAGTTAATAGTCAATATTAATTTATGTACAAAAAATTATATAGTCGATGTTACGTTTAATATTTTTTTTTTGTAATTATAATTAAATTAATTACTATTCAAGAAGTGAATTCTATTACTAACTTATGCGAGAAAAATAACTTTCATCGTAATTTATATTTTATAAGAAGAAAGCATTCATTGAAAATTAACCTATCCTATTCTTGTTGTTCATCCTGATCAGTTGTTAACATTGTTCATCATTCGCAATAATAACTTGCAATCATATGAATCCATTTGAAAATTATCGATCAATTTTGAAAATAAATCATTTTGATAGAACATTGAGCAACTGCACACATTGGAGGCATTTTTTGGTGTTAAATCATTTATTGAAGTTTTTATTCCTTGATGATATTCTCCAGTTCTCACTGAAGATTATATTGATAAGATTTCTAATTTCATTGAGGTTGCAGAATTATTGGTAAGCATTATTTCTTTTTCAATATTTTTTTATTTCGTTGATTAATTTTAACCTCTCATCTCAGAATTAATTTTGTTTTTTCTCTAGCTATTTATCACAAAATAAGAATTATTAAAAATGTTTCATTATCGCTATTGCAATTGCATATGTTCTACTCTTCTATCATATCTAAAGCATCAGAAAATACATTCGAGTCTAACATTAAAATATATCTGTGGTTTCAAAAAATGCTTAAAAGTTTGTAATAATGAAAGATCTCTTAGGTCTCATATTTCACGATCGCATTTAAAAACTAATAAAAATATCTGTAAGAATGATTTCCATAGTCAGAAAAAATTACAAATACCTCAAGCATTTTCGAATCAACTTTTCTGTACTGTTTCATTATGTAAGCAGGAGTGTAAAACATCATTTACACTTATTAAACATTTAAAAAATTATATCAGAGACGGTTTAACTGTAAATTGTCCCTACGATAGTTGCAAAAAAGTTTATAATAAATTAAATTCATTCACTTCTCACTTGTCAAAATGTCATAGGTTCTTAGAAAAACATGAAATCAGTAAACATGTTGATAATATCGATCAGAATAGTCTTTAGAATGGTCTTATCGATAAAGAAAATCATGCTGATACAGAATTGGTTATGAATGAAGAAGTTACATGGAATGATGGAAGTGTAAAGGATCAATTAGTTGATAATGTTATGGAAATGAGCGATAGTCAAACTGATCAATTATTTTTGAAAAATTTAGCTATATTTTTTTTTAAATTAGAGGCACAATTCTTTATTCCGTCGTCAAGTATCCAATATATAGTAACTCAAATTTGTGATATACATAAACATAGTCAAGAAATTATAAAAAATAATTTAATAATGCATATAAACCAATTAAATATTAATAATACTGAAATTAATGATATAGTTGAAAAGGTTTTGGCGTGTCATCCATTTTTTATGATTAGTGGCGATCTAAAATCAACATATAAACGTGAAAAGTTTTTTAAAGAAAATTTTCTATATGTTGAGCCTGTCCAAATTCCATTAACAACAAGAAATAATAAGTCAATATTTTTCCATTATGTACCCTTAAAAGAGACGTTAAAATATGTTTTTCATAATAAGTCCTTAGAAAATGAGCTCAAATTTGATATAAAAGTTAAAGAATAACTTATTGGAGCATTGAACATTTTTCTTTCCTTCTAAACCTGCATCATTATTAATTAATATATTTGCTGTACATATTTTGATTGTATTTTCTGGAAATTTATATAAATGATAAGTATTCCACTCAATATATTGATGCAAATATATCATGATGTCATATGATACATTTTAAAATTTTCTGTAGAGAGCATCGACAACATTTATAAAATTTCCAAAAAATTAGGGTTATTTTTTATAAATAACACGATGCCTTCATTCAAGATTGTGGCATACAATGGATCGAAAAAAATAGGCGTCAAAAGCTCTAATTTAAATGAGATTATTGGAGGTGCAAAAGCTAAACTGGCATTAGATGAAGATCAACAGTATAAGGTTTTTCTCAATCCGTCATAATATTTAATCAATTTTAAAATGAAATCATACGTTCCAACTACAGTAACCAAATTTAGAATATTTCTATGCAGATTTATCTTAATGACGGAACAGAAATTGATGATGACGAAATTTTGATAGATTTCGGGCAAACCTCGGGTGCTATTTTAGTAATAGTACCAAAAAATTTACCGTGGGATAGTAGTTTTGTAGAAGGATCTTCAGGTAACTAGTTGAAAATTTTATTTAATGATGAATTTTAGGCGTTTGTGAATAATTTCTTATTTTTTAAATAATAAAATATTTTATACACCAAATGCTGTTCAAAAAAAGGAAAAAAAATCTACTTCTTCATCTTCATCATCCAATATTACCCAAGACACTTTAAATGATGCTGCATATCAATCGACATTGTTTCAAAAATTTCCAACAAGTATAATGGAATGTTATAATAAAGGCAAACCTATCAGTGACCGCGACCGAAGAAGTATAGTTGATATAATAGCGACTTACATGATTTATGACTTGAAGAAAACAGATCGAAAAACTGCTGGCGCAATAAGTAATAATCTATTTGCTATGTATCCTCAAACATTTAAAGCTGGACTAGAGAATGTAGGAACTACTGTGGCAGTAAATGTATTAAGACAAAGTATCTATGATGCGGTCAATTATCGCAAGGCATCTAATAAAAAGTCACACAATGAAAATGATTCTGATGAAGGCGAAACCAGAGGTGATAATAAAAAGAAAGATAATCGCGAACAGGATGAATACGGATGTGTTCAATACCGTCCTCTACTTTCTCCTACTGAAACAGCACAATCACAAGGAGAAAAAAGATTAGAATTAATTGAATGTGATGGAACAGATAATAATTCTATGAAAAAAATTCTAACACTAATGGATAAAACATATGCTACTCAAAGAGAATATATTGTAAACAATGCAATTTGTGAAAAGTTATTTAAACTTTGGCCCCACTTGACAAATTATCGGGTTTTGGTTTCACATGCATCACGATTACTTGGAATTGATATTCACGATGTTTGGTCAAAATCAGTGATTGAAAAATCGAAACTTTTAAAACAATATTTCAAAGATGAGGAAACTACTAAATACTTCAACAAACGTCAATCGAAAGGAAAGGTATCTAATAGTGACGACACTAGATTGGTTCAAAAAATGATAAATGAAGCAAAGCAGATTTCAGAACAACAAAAGAATCAGATCACGATCAATGGAGTAGTTTTCCCCCTGATGATACACTGGACGAAAGAGAAGGAAGAATACCTATATGTATTAATTGAGGTAAAGATTTTCATAATACATTCAATTTACAATTGTTAAAGTTCTTGTGATTATAATTTTGAATATCTCTTATCAAAATTCAAATTCTTTCTACATTTATGTAAATTCATTTTTATTGACTTTTTCAGGCATTTGTGAAAGATGATGAATTATGTGAAAAAGTACAAAGTTCTTATCCATCGCTTATAATAAGAGGTAAATGGTATATTCTGATTTAATACTGTATTATATAATTAATTACTTTATAATTTCATACATTGTATTTTTTAAAAACCTCACTATATGACAGTAACAGCAAGTATGACATAATATTTGAAAAAAAGTTTCGCATTTCTATCAACAATTTTTTAGACGGAATATTAATAACATTTATCTGTTATTGTATATATGGATATGTTTATCCACCAGGAATTCAATGAACTCTCGAAGGAATTCAAAGGTAAGCTTTACATTATTTTAAAAAATTAATATTTCAAAATCTGTGATTGCTTCAGTACTTAATACTGTTTGGATCCTTAGAAATGTTCACATTCGGTATCTTATGTGTTACTGTTACATTCTTAATTTGTACTTTTGCAACTTATTTTTTTTTCATCTCTACATAATTAACTTCATTATGCGATGATATTTGACAATGCTAATCTAGTTATTTTAATGCATTTCAGAATTTTCTTATTAATTAATCCAAAGAAAGGCACAAAAAGAGCTTGTTCTAAAACTAAGAGAGGCCTGATCGTTGACTCAAAAATAATAAAATTATTAAAGGCAATGGAGAATTATAAAAAATGAATTTGAGGACAAATTCTATTTTTTCAATTTTTATTAAAATTTTAATTTGGTTTCTAAATATGATAATTTATGGTTTGTATGAACATTTATGTAACAATGAGCATTTTCAAAATATAGTTTATAAAATTACAATTTTTAACTTTGTTCTTTTCAATTGCTAACTCCTATCGAATAGTATTTTTTTGATAGAATTATAATATATGATCTTTTATATTTATATGTATATTTACGGACAATAAGACATATGGAATTTGAATAATTAGATTAAATTATTTACATTACACTATGGATTAAGGTGTGCGATCTAAATCTATGCTTTTGACGTGTTTTATTTGGTTTATATTGTAGATAATGTTTACATATTATATGAGAGTGTAAAAAGTGAGTACAAGGCTTACCAAATAGATCAAGTTAAAATTATACATTTTAAAAATTTAAATCGTATACTTTAATTTGCAGTAATGTAATATAAATCGCCATATATATATATATAAAATAACGTCACAATATATATATATATATATATATATATATATATATATAAAATAACGTCACAATATATATATATATATATATATATATATATATATATATATATATATTGTGACGTTAGTTTTTGATAACGTCCCATTGTTAGTTCTAGTTATATTTTATTGCATATTTTGAGGCTGATAATGGCCAATATAGTATGTTCCAGTAACAAAATAATGAAAATATTTAGTTATTTAAGGCTCATTTGATCAGTTATAATGATTTTTATAGTCAGATGTTCATTCATTTCAATGTTCAGTTAATTTTATTTATTTCCCCGACGCCGAAAACATTTAATCAAGCAATTACTCTATTATTTTTGTTTTAATTTATAAGTCTTTGTTATTATTTAGTTTGCTTTCCATATATCTTTGTTGTTAATTTCCTATTTAGCTCAATTTTATCTGAAACTATAATTTTATTGGCGTAGAATAGTTAGTTATAAGTAAGAATTATTATATTTAATGCAAACCAAGACTGATTGATTTAGTTAGTAAGTAAAGTAGTGTAAAATTTTAATAACCCAGTGAAAAGCAGAGTTGTAATCAAAAGTAAATTTGCCAATAAAAAGTATTGTACGACAAATCAAAAGAATTTTCAGTTTGGAGGGATAAGAAAATGAAGAGAATAAAGAAATGGAAGATAGGATATTTTTGAAAATGCGTTGTCGAGGGAGTCAAGGAAGAGCGGTGTGAGAGTCGTGAGCAGTCAGTCGAGAGTAGAGTGTGAGCGATGCTCATGGATAGTCGAGTGCAGGCCTCGCCTGTGAAGAGTTGAGAGAACCAGGAAGAAGAGCAGAGATCCAGCAGGCAGAATGGAGACCAGCAATGATCTTCCATTCCAGTAGAAGGAAGTCCAGAACATCCGGATCAGGTCTGATAGAAGCTAAACATTAGTAGCCCTCTGCGAAAGTTGTAAGTTATTGAGGATTGATTTTGAATGGGTTAAAAAGTAAATTTGTTTGTAGTTAAAATATTGTATGGAAAAGACAATCCGTATGTATGTATGTATGTATGTATGAATGAATAATGGGAATTTCGTCGTGTGAGCACAGACAAAGTGTGCTCAGACCTATTTTGAACTTTCCAGTGGAAAGTTATTGTAATGGGTCCGATTTTGCAAATTGAACATTTCGACATATCTCCACGTTTCAAAGCCTTTAGAGTCGAATAGTATGGTTTTCAAGAGGATGTCCGTGTGTGCACATGTATGTATATATGTTCGAATTCAATTTTCGTCTCGTGTATCTCGAGAACAAATGAAGTTATTGACATGAGACCAGTTTTATTCAACGCATAATTATGTAACTTAGATCTGATAAAATTTTGAGCAAAATCAGTCTAGCCATTTTTCATGCAGAATCCAAAAACTGGAAAAACGGTAAAGTAGCTAAATCTTATCATTCTTTTCGCTGGGAAGTTAGTCATGTGAACCTTTCGGGTCGCATCTACACCGCTTTTTTTATAAGAAACTAAAGAAGTTTATGAGCCAGTAACGCCGTTTGATTTACCGTTCGGTTCGATATAATTTTATTAAAATGAAAGTCATTACATTGAATAAGAACTTTTTTTTTTATTAGAGCTCACCCAGATCTTCTTTATCAAAAATCTGTACAGTTACAAATATAACACAAATATATATACATGTATGAGAAAAATGTAGGACCTTAGTTGAACATCTGAACAGACAGTGACATTAGATTTACAGTTTGCGTTTTCTCAGAAAGTTAAGTATTATCTTTAGTACTTAAGTGTTATAATCTTTTAGGATCTTAATGGTGTCGTAAGGCGGATAACACTGAAAATTCCTGAGTTGATTCTCGAGGCAACTGCGATTCTCTTCAAAGCGGGGACACTCCCGTAGAATGTACGCCAAATCTTGATTATCTGCTCCACACTCACGTTCACTGGAGTCTACCACGTTAATCTTAAACAGTGAGCTAGCAAGATGATAGTAGCCCGATCAACAACGGTTGAAGGTGGCGATAAGCTCTCTTGGCAGTTTCTTTCTCGGAACCACGGCTTTTTACGATCTCAGTTGGAATACTTGAAGTATTCTTTGCCCTTAATAATTCCATCAGTTTTATTACAGTGTAACTATTGTTTTTTTAGATAGTTATGTAAGTAGATGACTCAGTATTGTAGAGAATTATGTCATTATCATTTATTGATTGAATAAATTTTCCACCGTTTGGATCTATATCAACATAGTTTCAGGCTGTATGATGTGCGTGAAAGTCGCTTATGAGTAGAAAGTCTTGGTCATTCTGTTTTGTGGAACTACTAAGTTCCACTTAGTCTGAGACAGGGTTATACCGGAAGCACGATAGCATACTAGCAGTTGGGAGGGGAGCGGGGCTTTGGTAGAGAGATATCACAGATCTCAACTGAGGTGTGGGGTTATTAAATTGTTGCAATTTCTTCATAAATGATATTCTATTGTTGGAAAATTATTAAGCCTCCTCCTAGTGAGTTCTTGCGTTCTTTTCTGTAGCAATTAAAGCCACTGGAACTAAGAAGCTATTCTTTGGTTAGCCACATCCCAAAACAAATGGAAATGTCCAAATCATGGAGGGTGCGTTCTATTTGATCAGTTAATTCATCAGTTACTAGGCAATGAGGGAAGGTAGGGACTACTAGCGGTCGGGCTACCTTTTCTAGGACTGGACGTAGCATAGCAATGTGTCCTGTTTTTTTGTACATGAAGCATAGAATCAAGAGTAAAGTAGATCCAGTCGTTAATACTATCAAAGCTAATGTGAGCTCGATCTGGAAGCTTGAGATATCCTCAGTATGAATTGAAAACTGTCTCCTGAAGCTAGGGATGTGTAAAAAACCCTCTTCATTGACTCCAGCTCGTATGAAGAAGATTGAGCTTGTAGGGACAATATTATGTTGCAGTAGTAAATCAACAATGAAGCTGTTGTTGAAAATTCTCAAGATGAATCTTAATGATGCTGGCAGACTAATATTTCCGATAGCGTTAATGTAATCTTTGATTGTGATACCTTCAATACTGTCCAAGAGAATCGCCAGTTTCTTGGTCGAGAAGTATTTAGTTTGGGCTGCTGTTGCGTAGCTCGTTGCTAGCTGAAACATTTTGTTGAAATCATCGGTGGGTTTTGATTGACTTGCGATTTTGGAGGATTTTTTGTAGTCAAAAAACACTATGCGTCCGAACTGCACGAAGTCTCGCACAGGAATCGAGTAAGAACTTATTGGTAAATAATTTTTACCAAAATATCAAGTTTTTTCATACGAAACTATAAGATCGTTTCTCATAAGAACGTTTATGAATTTATCAAGCATGAAAATGTGACTTAGAAAGTATTCCCTTATCACGATATTCTTTAACCCTAGACTGGTCACCATACGCAACCTTACGACTTTAGTCAAGTCGTGAGGGATTCGCCGCAATTTTTGTGAAAGTGCAACGTTGCCACATCATTTAAGCTGTTTTTGATTGGTAAATTATTTCCGGCGGGAACATTAAAGATATTTGAACACTAAAAAAATTATTAAACTTTCTTTTTATTTACTAGTTAATTTTTTTAAACAATAATATATAATTTATTAAAATTACAATAACATTGCCACATAATATTTTAATAAATATTAATATATTATTTTTCCAAAGTGTTAATGTGAGTTCAACATCTATTTATTTGACTTTACAAGTATCTTGATTTTTTTTTTTTTTATAACGGGTAGAGACTACCCCCTTATGGAGTCAGGTGTTTGAAAGTCTCGCCTTCCCCTGCGCTGAGCCATGGGGCCATTGTGCTGGGTCTGTTTTGACAGTAAAGGCGGTCGTCAAAGTCTTAGGGACTGTAGGTTCTCCTAGGTTCCCAAGTTGCCTTGGTTCCCTTGTTAGCCCCGGACAGTCCCCGTTCATTCCATGGTGTTCGAATTTTTGAATCGAATTGAATCGTTATCTTTTGCCTCTGGAGATTCTGCCAGCCCCGTCGCCCCCCGGTTTCCTCACCATCAGCTAGGCAATATCTGTAGGCCCGGTATCAACCTTAGAGGTCGGCCCAGTTCCACAGAATCGTCTCTGCCTCCGGAGATTCTACCAGTTGCCTCAAGGGTCCTGGTTTTCGTCAGCATCGGCTGAGATAACGAGAGTGAGAGTGAGGAATTTTTGGGGTCCACCTGGCAGAGCCTCTTGCTCAGGTAAGGCTATATACAATGGCGTGTCGCCTGGTTCCTCAAAGGCATCGTAGCGGCAATAGTACTTTGTACTATTCAGTCATCAGCACGATAGCTTACACCTTGACTGCTCCCTGGAGAGGCCTCCCGCTCACCGTGGTCAGAGAAAAGACGACAAAGATAAGGTCTTGTCTCGGCCGGGAATCGAACCCGCTACCTATAACGCGCTAGGCTGACGCGTTACTACTGGACCACGGGTCGGTTAAGTATCTTGATAAAATAACTAATTATTTTTAAAAAAAAAACGAACTTATAACTAATTTTGAGTTTTGAAATTCTCAGAACAAGTTATTCCTCTTTAGAATTTTTTTTATTAACACACGTAGAACACATCTCTATTGTATGTTCTTCACATATCACATTTGAACAAATAATGCAGGTTGATTGCGATTTTCTGTTTTTTCGCAGAGGGCAATAAGCGCAACGTCCATTAGTATGTAAATGCTTTGATTTTTCTAACACAGATAATTCCAAACAATTTTGAATAATTTGACGTAGTTCGGGCTGTATTTCAGGCTTCTTTGATCTTTTTAACAAAAGTGGCTTCGTTAATTCACGATGAAGTATCTCGATGAACTCTTTACGCTTAATAGTAGTAATAGAATTGTAATTGTAAATTACCATAGCATTAATTATTGCA
Source organism: Chelonus formosanus (assembly GCA_028641665.1). Taxonomy (NCBI): domain Eukaryota; kingdom Metazoa; phylum Arthropoda; class Insecta; order Hymenoptera; family Braconidae; genus Chelonus; species Chelonus formosanus. The sequence goes on along the minus strand of CM054006.1, from coordinate 15,074,855 downwards.
ACGTTCATTATTACAAAAAATATTGTAAGAGGCCACCTGCGACTACTTCGAGCTAAATCGTATTTTGCTCTCATTTGATCTACAATATCAACAGCTGTTTTTGTTGTGTTGTAGTAAGAAATAATTCCAGGTTTTTTTTATCTTTAGTCTTTCCGTCAATAGCATGAGATTTATGCATGGATAAAATTAGGATAGCACAATTTTTCTTTTCACTTTTAGAGATGTAAGATACCAGTGTCATATTGCGATAAAAACCAAACAAAGATGAGCAGCATTCGCGGGTTTTTGTATTCAGGAACTCTGTAGGTATTTGTGGTTTATTTTTTTTTAAAGTGGCAACCACTGTAGTTCTATGATTTTCAAGAAGGTCAATAACTAGAGGGACTGCCGAAAACCAATTATCCATTGTTATATTTCGTCCTGTGTCTAAAATAGAGTTACAAACTCTCTTCACAACATCATACGGCTTATTACTCATTTGTCGTTCTCGTAAAGATTGTTGTCCGACATAAATTTCCACATTGCAAGTATAATATGATTCAGAATTAACCATTCCAAAAATTTTTAGTCCATAACGATCTGGCTTAGACGGAATGTATTGCTTAAAGCTACAACGGCCTCTAAACGCAGCAATCATTTCGTCAATCGTTACATTTGCTCCAGGAGAATAATATTTTAAACTAGTTTCGTGATCTAAAACTTCTCTAATTGGAGCTAGTTTGTCAGTACTTTTTCTTTCAATCCGAGTTGAACTATCATCAAAACTTAAGGAACGAAGCAGCAGTTTGGAACGATTCTCTCTCATGGCAGCTCTAAAATATTCGGGTGACAATTCATTAGTTTTCCAAAGATCATGAGTGTCGACATGAGATAGGTTGAGAAGCCCTGAGAAATACAGCAAACCAAAAAAAGCTCTCATTTCACACTCGTCCGTATCAACACAGTCAAATTTTCTTTTGTATTTAGCCCTGATAAGATATAATTCTTCTAAATCGTCATCAGAATCGAAATTATCTCCTGTTTTGCTTTGTGTTCTCTTTGAACCACTTGAAGAAGTTTCTCTACACTCATCCCCAGAAAAATCTTCTGATTCTTCGGGTTCTGCATCAGAATATTCAGTGTCACTTTCATTTTCGAAGTCCCAAATGTCGATGTTTCTTGAATCTTTTTCACTTGTCATTTTGTCTGAAATTTATTTCAAGAAATTAAAAATTCAGTTTATTGGAAAGTTGTGTAGGCAGATTGTACTTTTCATAATTTTTCTTATTTTAATTCATTTATAAAAAGATATAAGTTCTGTTGTTATTATTATTACTTTTATAATAATAAAGTTACGAAAAAATGTTTTACAAATAATATTTATAGATTAAAAATTTGATAATCAAATCTCAAAGTAACAACAACACGAGAAATTCTGGACATCTAAGAATAATTTTCTTTGAAAATAAAAAAAAAAGAATATGTAAAAAGTTATTTGATACTTTGGAAAAAATCATATGAATTTCACCAAATTTTCATGTGCGTTTTTAATTTTTTATTTTGGAATATTTGATTTCTTTTTGAAAATGCAATTTCACAAATGTACACTTTTTATAGGTTAATGCCTTTAACAGTTTTTATAAATATTTTAATTGTAAGTACAAAAGATTATTGCAATTACGTAAACATTAATGAAAATAAGAAACAAATTGATAAGTTTTTTTTTTATTAAAATTTTTTGTAATTAAAAATAAATGTTGTACCTTCCAACATAACCTTCCATACACATAACAATTCGCGTACTAACAGCACAGACGAAAGTGTGAGCCAACACTCGGCAACACCGCAGACCAAAAACTACCGACGACTCTGGTCGAGCAGTGAGGACAGTCCCTCAGATCCGATATTCATTTTCTAAAAAAAATTTTTTCTACAATTTTACGCATACAAATATGATTAAAAAAGTTATCAACATATCCTAAACACTTCAAAGAACAAAGTCAATTTTTTTAAAGTTATTTCAGTGAATATTCCGATTGTAACAATAAAATTAAAATTAAGCGCGGCGTCACGTTCATAGGGTGACCAGTCTAGGGTTAATGGGATTTTGCTTTTCGGTTGATACAATGATCAGAATGAGAGAAAAGGTATTTACTATTAGATGTTGAAAGAGTTCAATGTATTTAATAATGCTAAGTTCTTCTGAAGTACTTAAAAATAATAGTAAATGTTCTATGTCGGATTATCCTATTCAATCGATCAATTTCTTATTCGAATCTCTATTCTCATTTCCTACAAAAACTTATTATTTTCTATAAAATCGCTTACTTTTTTTTTGAATCATTATAATTTTATTCAGTTGTGTCAAGAGAAAAGTTCTGAATTCTGTAGGTTCCTAGAAACCATTTTATTTTCTATTCAGATTTGTATAATCGTATTGAAAATTTTTTTGAATAACAGAAATTCCGTTACTTTCCGTATCCTAACATTAAGTTTCTTATGTATGTTTTAAAAATGACTATAAGATTCAACTATGTCTAATAGCAATTTTCAAGCAAAGAAAGTAATTTGTTAGGATTCTTTTCCTGTTGAAATATCTATATCCTATAGGAACTGTTTTTTTATTCTCTTATAGAATCATACTGCATTCTGTCGGACGAAGTCATAATGAAAGCATAATCCATTTGATTTAATTTCCGTATTAAAATATGTCGGATCCTATTTTAATATATTTCATCATTTTCTTTCCATTAGATGACTATTCTGTCAATTATAATTTCTAATTGAATGAACTTCATTCCTATTTACACTCGGATCTAACATTCTATTGCATTTTTGTATTTCCGATACCAATGCCAGTTTCATTTCCAAATTTTCATAATCCTATTTCACATCGTTAAAAAAAAAATCAGAATTTTAGGGTTTGATAATATTTATTCTCACTTCCGATTAAAATCTATATTTTCCTATTGAACTTCTTTGAAAAGCAAATATTTCTCTGGCTGCTCTCTAAGAAGAAATTAATGACTATTTATCAATTCTAAATAAATATTAACTATTTATAGTATTGCTCCATTACGCAATAGACAATAATAAAATTTCACTGGTTAAAGCAGGATCTTGTGAATAATGATTCGATAGTTTCTTATAACAATAGTTGATTTGTGAATAGAAATTATTTATGGATTCTCATATTTCGCATTGAAATTATCAGTATTTGATAATAGGTATAAGATAAACCCGATTACAAATTCTTTACAACAATGTACATTTGTTATAGACAATGAATAATGGGAAGTTCGTCGTGTAAGAACAGACAAAGTCTGCTCAGACTTTTTTCAATTTAATCCCTCGTTGAGATTCGAGTATATATTGTTTAAATAGTTTTAAATTAAATTTGGAGGATATAAGAAAAGTAATTTTTTGTAACCAGAACTCGAACTTGGAGCCCCTAAGTTTGCGCGTTAAATAATTTTCCATTTGAGCTATCTTAATACTTCAATTTGCTATTTTCCTACACATACCCGTACTCATTATGATTCGATGGGTACCTTGCCGTTTCTTTTATGGGCCCAAATTTGAGTAGATTTGATAAATCACTGAATGAGTAAACGGAGCTAAAGAAAATTTTCAACTCATTAACTCTTAAAAGCAATAGAACACTCTTGATTCAAACATCTGCCAAATTTACGTGCACCCATGAAAAACCCATTCAGATTTGCTCAGATCAAATTTAATTTAACTATAAATTTGGAGGATAATATTGATTAAAATACACATTCTTCTCAATTTAAATCTTATTATTTAATAAATATTTTAACGTTATGATTACATAAGTCAGTTTAAGTGTTAAAACTAACTTTTGAGGTAAAACTGTGAAACTTATGTAAATCTCGATCCTGGAACCCTCGCAACCGTGGACTTGCGTACTCTTTACTACGCTAATCCGAGAAACTAAAGATACTATTTATAAATTATCCATTTGTATAACATATTCTTATTACATGTTTTACAAAAATGATCAACCTATATTAGATCTAATTAAATCTAATTTTTTTCAATAAACATAATGTACGTTTCATTAGATTTAAATTCTTTAATCCGATCAGATCTGCAAAAATTTGAATATTTAAATCTAACGTCAGAATGGATCTAAAAAATGGGTCTAGGTTTAGTATGTCTCTTAAAAACAAACTTCCCATTAATTAAAATCCATAGTTTTGTCATCGTTTAGTATTTTTGTCGATGAAAATTTTTATTGTTATGATGAATGAAGAATTATTTAATCACATCGAGTTATTCATAACAATATGATATTGATATTTATTAAATATAATTATAGTCACGGAGAAAAGTAATCAGGGCTTTATTACTGGACTAATCAAGTAAACTTATTCTAGCAAACATTATGAGAATTCTAGTAAAATTTTATTTGCAGTGTGAAACAGTTTGTCATGCCATCTGATAAATTGTATTTGAAAAATCAAGCACAGACAATTTAAGATTTTTTACTTTATTTCTTAATCATTTTATTATGTTGTCTAGTAAAAATGACAGGACGAACGAAAATAACAAGAGCGTTATTAGTTGACCAGTCATGTCAACTTATTCTAGAAAACGTTGCTAGAATTCTAATAAAATGTTATTGGTAGTATAGAACTGTTTCTCATTCTTTCTGATGAACCGTATTAGAACAACCAAGCTGCGATAATTTTATATACATAAATATTTCAATCATTTACAATAGTTTCGAATAGCTCAGCGGGCGAAAGCGTCGGTTTAGTTAGTTGCAATAGAAATATTCTTTACTAGGTCATACAATCAGCACCTTTCGCATTCTTTAAACTATGTATACGTAAAATTGGCGTTTAACATTCAAAAAATCTAACAAAAATAATTTTTTAATTATTTAACTTATTTTTATTAACTAATTTATTCTTTTTTATACGTAATTCGTTTTCATTTTTACTATAGGGAAATTAAAGATATAATATTCCCTAAACATTATCATAAATGATACGTTAAATCAATAAAATATATATTATTACTAATTTTACCAAATTATTAGTTTTTTTTCAATTCATTGTTGAATAATTCGATTAAATTACTTAAAATATTTGTAAAAATTACTTTCGAGTCAAGTAAATTTTTCTAGATTTTATTGTAAACCTCGAGTATCTATTGAAGAGACATTTCTAGTAAATTTTGCTTGACTCAACGATCATCCATATAAGTGAAGGAGTTTCTAGTAAAGTTTTCTAGAATTCTAGCAAAATTGCCCTGACTATTTTCTCCGTGGTCCTAATAATTTAATAAATTAAAACCATTTTTAATTGTTTATAATGAATTGATTTTGTTACAAAAAATATATAATTTTTAAGAGTCATGTAACGTCATAAGCAACCATATTGTATTAATATTGATCCAAGTTTTTAACAATATTAATCACTCAATAAATAAAATCTATTTCAAACGTTTTTAGTCAACTGGTTTTATACTCTTTTTGTTATATAAAAGAATGGCTAGATCGAATTTGTTGAAACTCCTTTGGAATCTTCTTCATTGTATTATCTTCAAAATGAAATTTGTCCGAAGTCGATACCTTTAGTGGTTCTCAAAATATCGAAAACGTGAAAAAACTCGACATGCGCACATAGTTTGATGGGTCGTATTTTTTGGGACAAATCATATATATAACACATCATTTGAGGACAAAACAATACTTTGAGTACAGTCTCGAAGTTACATTAGTCGTAGCGCATAGTTTGAGACACTCACAATCTGTATAGCAGATCATTTAAGGACACAGCGTTGCCACGTTGCAATTAAAATTTTTGACTATAAATTAAGAGGGAGATACCAGTCCCTTGTCCTCAATGTATGCGTTGGTAGTGTTCATATACTTACATACTTAAATACATGTTTAAACTTTCTAATGTGCTTTCAAATGCCTTAAGATGTAAAAATATGATAAAATTACGAATTTTAAAAATCGACCCCATTACAATGACTACCTGATGGGAAGTCAATAAATCTGTTATATCTGATCAGATCTGCACAGTCTCATAATACAGTTTTGACCAGATCTTAACTCGTTTTTTACGTGTATGAGTAAAATAACCATTCAAAAATAATGACTAGTACCATTGAGAAATATTTTATTGAGTTACATTTTATAAATTGTATAATCTATTGAAAGATGATTGTGCATTGTCATCACACTGAATCAAGTGATAAGGATCACCTACTTTTAATTATTTTTTTACCTCAGAATTACATAACGAGATATAAATATATATAAATAAATAATAAAACTGATCTTCCTATAATAAGGTCAGTCATAAAATGCTATATACATGTATATATATATATATATATATCTAATTAAAAACATTTTTTTTATATTATCATAGCTTATGATGATCTCAATCAAGTGAATCTATTGAATTACGAATGCTCATTTAACAATCATATTTAACTTATAAACATTCGATTCTAGTAAAAATTTTTTAAATAACTTATTAAAGAAAACAATTATTTCCATATGTATAAAATGAATTATGATTTACCATCAACCGCGCAGTCGCCGAGCTTATGGATTTTCTGTGAGTGATGGTATGGAGCTACAGTTCAAATAAAGATAGACAAGTGACTTAGAAGAGCAAAATCGCAGCAAAAAGCAGTAGCAAGAAATAGTAATTTTTAGCTATTATAAAGAATATTATCTGAATAATAATTATCAATACAAATATGAAAGTGAAAGTTTAGGCTCGGAAGTTGATATTCGGTGAGAATAAAATTGTATCAAAATAGATTAAAACCATTAGTGTATAGGTATCTGTTTGTTATTCCATTTATAGATTTTAGTTACGTTTAATGTGAATAATGAATGAAATATAATTTTTTCAGTATTATCATTGCCTCAAACGTGTAAATTTTAAAAATATGCAAATAATTACAATGAAGTTACGGACTGCATTCGATCACTTGGAAATACGATCTATATTACTCCTTTTCGTGACAAACATCAGTACCCGATGGTAATCAATGATTGTATTTTAAGTTGATTCGTAGCAGTAAGTTTTATTTTAATAGATGTTATCACAGAGTAGACGATGGATTTATTATTGGTTTATCATAGAGTTCATAACTTTAGATATTTGTGCTACAGGTGCTTACATTATTAAAAACATTAATTAATATTTATAAACATATCTTTTCTTATATTGAGAAAATAATTTCATTAAAAGTACATCAATAACATATTGGGGAGGCTAATAAGGTTTTTTAATTTTTGCTTTTCGTATGAATTAGATTAAAATATTATCAACTACTAAAAATATGTGAAATATATATGATAATCTTAAATCGATATTTTAAAAATCTGAAATTCAAATCACTCATGAAAAATTACTTCATTTATAATAATAACTAACTCGATCGACTCTCTGAAAATGAAAATTACTGAGAGACAGTAAATAGTCACTATTTCATTTTGAGAAAATAATCAAGTTTTAGTTTTTGTGTTGTTAAAGAATACATCAATCATAAAATTGAATAAATCAATTAAAGCAAAAGTACCCATTAAAGTATTGAAACATCATTTGAATTTTCCAAAGAATTTTTTAAATTGGTAATTTCATTTCACACTCTACATTGTTATTAAAATTATATTATTTAATATATCGTCATAACTTATCTGTGGTCAAGAAAAGAAATTTTTAGTGGGCGTTTATCCATGTAATTTCTATCTAATCAATAAGTGCAGGATAAGATTAAATGGTGTTGAAATTACTAATATTTAAAAAATTAATCAGATAAATTTTAGTTCCACTTAATTACTACAGTTATTTTTATTTATTGATCTGTTGTTACATTATGTTAAATTTCAATAGAGAAAAATTGAATTTCTCACAATTTCTTTCTACAGAATAAATGAACAATGAAAATATCTGTATTAAGTTTTATGAAAATTTCGAGGACCATACAAACAACAAAAATCAATAATTAATAATTTATGTAAAGAAAAGAAGATTTATGAAATGGGTTTATCTCGATTATCTTTGAAAAAATGTTTTATATATATATTTTGTGCAACTGGAATATTATTAGTGACCATCAATATTCGTCAAAAAGAATTCTGGCATGTTGTTAAAATCGATCCACAAGTTCAACCGATTCAAAGTGTTCCAGATATTGATAAGGTATATTTATTACTTTAAATATGTAATTTTAGATACAGTGATATACCGGACATTTAGCCATCAAAAAAATATTTTCTTGAGTAACTATATGTGTTCGATAGTTATTCATTGAATTTAACAATTGATTCAACGTTAAATTCTAAAAAATAGAATATATGTTCTTGAAATGTTTGTCTCAAGAAAAAAAAAAAAAAATAGAAATGAAAAAAAACAGACGAAAAAAGCTTATGTTCTACCTCAATAGATTAATTTTGATGACAACACCGTGCATTATATCGTTTAATGAGCTTGGAGTAAAAAAAATATTTAATTATCATGGAATAATCTTATTTAATAGCTATCAATGCTAGTTAAATATATGCAACTGATCACCTGATGAAAAGATTAGCCTGAATGTTCTCCTAAAATATTTTTTTAGGTCAATATTACTACTGAGCCGACAACTTTTGTAGAAAATAAAATTGATCGAGGAGAATCAATAAAACGGCCATGGTATATGAAAGGTGGAACGATACGACCTTTTCCAGCAGTAAAATCAAAGAAAACTGGTCGAAGGATAGCAAATTTGTGGCCAGATGAGGATAGCCATGGGGATCGAATAACCAATCAGGTATTTATGCGAATTTGAGTTCAAATTTTGATATCTTCTATATATACATCGAATCAAATATAAACCAAACAAAAAATTGACATCTCAATACGATTAAATAGATGGTTACATTTACTCTAGATAAACTTTCTGTTTTCTAAAGAAAATGAAATCAGATCGTGAAACTTGATAAAAATTGAATTGAGTATTTAATATATACAGAATCCATTGAATGAACCTATTAAATATTGAAATATCGATGATTTGACAAAAAAAAGAAAAAATTACTTATGTATTCAGTTTAAAGCTATGACCGGAAACATTTATTAACATAATTTTTTTAGTTAATGTTCATTCCACCAGATTACAATATGATTATTAATCGTCGACCTCCAAAAAGAATTATGATTCCACATGGAATGAGCGAGGCTAAAGTGGGAAGTGATATATTCACATGGCTTGGTTGTCCTGTTAATAATTGCGTCATAACTCGTGATAACCCGGATGTTGCGGATTTGATACTTTTCAAGGACTATATTACTCAGATAGCACGTAAAGCCAACCAAGTTTGTGTTACAAATCTTTAACTACTATGTTTAAATTTTTATTTTCAAAATAATACATTTGAATTTCTTCGCAGATCTGGATGTTGTATTTTCTAGAATGTCCTTACCATACTCAAACAGTAAAGAATGCTTTGATCAATTGGACTGCTACATACCGTTATGACAGTGATATTGTAGCACCTTATGAAAAATGGCAATATTATGACCCGAAAATTACTCAAATACCTCAAATTTTTAACTATGCTGCGAACAAAACAAAAAAAGTTGCGTGGTTCGTGTCAAATTGTCATCCTCGAAATCAAAGAATGCAATATGCTAAAGAACTGGCTAAATATATTCAAGTAGATATTTATGGAGCATGTGGTAGTTTACGTTGTTCTCGTTCACAAGCTCAAACATGTTTCGAGATGTTAGATGCAGATTATAAATTTTACCTCGCGTTCGAAAATTCAAATTGTCGAGATTACATTACTGAAAAATTTTTTGTTAATGGCTTAGGGTAAGACAATAAAATATGAAGATCCATCATTTATTTAAAACATCTTCGTTAATTTTTTTTTTGTTTCACAGGCATAATGTTTTACCGATTGTTATGGGTGCTCATCCAATTGATTATGCAAAAAGTGCTCCTTATCGATCGTACATTCACGTTGATGAGTTTGAATCACCACGTGAGCTTGCCAACTATCTTCATCGACTTGATCAAGATGATACATTGTATAACTCATACTTTAATTGGAAAGGAACTGGAGAATTCATCAACACATTTTTTTGGTGTCGAGTATGTGCTATGTTGCATGACGTTCGTCCACCAAAATATTACTATGATGTCAATGAGTGGTGGCGTAATGATAACATTTGTACTGCCAATTCATGGAGAAAACATCTTGATGCTTCAAAGTTGAAACATTGAATTACGCGGTAACAAATAAAATTTTCAGTTACGTACAACCATTGTCATTATTTTATAAGAATTTAGCTATCCAAAATCGCATTACGAGACAGACTTTAAGCAATCGATATTTTTTGAATTCCTATGACTTTTCCAGTTGTGGCTCAGTAAATAATAACGATTTTAAATGGTTGAACTCGAAAACATTCTGATTTTGCTGATGAATTTTGAAAAGAATTTCAATATATTGAATCCACTAACTCTGTTTAAAAATTGAAAGATAGTATAAATAACAGAGTAACCAAATTCAATTATTGTAATACTTAAATGAGATGTATTATGTTTTTTTTTAATATTCAGTTTATGGTGAAATGACGTGTATGATACATTCAAGTGTTAGGGAGATTTATTAATGGATTTTTATGGAGAAAATAAATTATCACTTGTACCTTTGAATACTGTATAAAAGAAAAAAATAGGAAATATTGCCTTTCCAAACTCATTCAATGATGAAGATTATTTTCCAGCATAAATGACAATGTTACTTTGTGACTTCGATGGTGTTTTTAAACTTGCAATTAATAAACAAACATCAATCTGAAGACGAAGTTTTCGATTTATCAGAAAACGTAAGATTTTTTTTTTAACTCTTAATGTTTTATTGTAAAATAGCCAAATTGATATTTAGCTGCAAGTAAGAATAAAGCTGTTTGAAACTTTTTTGTATCATCGAAATTTAACCTATATTAGACGCCGCTGTATTTGTTTTTGAAGAATGTTTAGTTGGAAAAGAATTGTATCCACATTCTTTCATTAAATTTAAGAACAATTTTATTCTTTATCTGAACTTTTATAATAATACGTTTATTTCTTTGAAAGTTATACGCTTTCAAAATAGTTACAGGCTAATAGGAAAATATTATTTTCTTAGTGATGCCGCAAAAATAAGTACAGTGAATAAAATAAAATAGTTAAGTTCAGTATGCCGTGAAGTGGATTGAATTGTTTTCACCTAACGGCATAAAAAGTTCTAGTAAATATTTAGCAACTTGTAAGAAGCAATGGTAAGAACTTGTTTCAGGGTTAAATTGAGAATAGAGTGATAAAATGTTTGTTAGATCTTAACGTTAACTCAGATAATATTCGCAGTATTAAGACGTATAATCCTTTTTTTTTCTCTTATAAAATAGAAGAATTCAGGGGCATGCGATAAATGTGGAATAGCGGACATTAAATCAAATTGAAAATCAGCTAATAAGATAATTTGCTGACATAATTTCAGGTATAATCAAATGTTACAGAGAGTTTAAAATTATTCGAAAATTTTCTCGGATTCTCCTTGCATTTTTGAAATTATTAGAATTTATGGATTGGTCGGAATATTCCTCTCAACGTCTGGTAGGTTCAAGAATCTTCCCGTACATTTTATTAAATTCGAAAAAATGACATCGAATATTCTGGTATTCTCCAGATATTTGCAAGATGTTCCAGATTCCTTAAAAAAATTGATGGTTATAAAAGAGAAATGATTTTCAAAATAACCACACATTAGTTGACAATGATATCTCTGAAGTGTTGATTACATCCGGTTTGATTCTTTTTATTTTATCTAAAAAAATTTTTTTGTTCCGTAAGATAACAATTGTCATAAAAATCCAATTTTTTGATGTTTGCTATGGGTCGTAAAAAAAGGGTAAACCATTTTTAAAAGTAGCCCAGGAAGACAGAAAGAAAAATTTTTATAAACAAAAAGAGTATGTTTCCATGTATGCATGTCACGCTGTCAATAACTTTTTTAATGTGAAAAAAAAATTCCTCCTTGAAAAAACTCAAATATATGTCATAAATTCTGTTTTTCATTGTCTATGAAAAATTCAATTCGTATAAACGATTTCCACAGAAAAACGTTGCTTATAAGCTTTTCAACAATCCCCTCTACATCTCTGCAAAGTTCAGTTGTAATCAAATTAGCCGTTTCAGAGAGCAGCGCAGACAGATAGACATCAGAAATTTATTAGAAGTAGGTCGATCCTATTGAGACTTATGACATTTTCCTGGGAAATCATAGGACTATGGAAATAATTACCGATAGCACATAAAACCAATAAAATCATCAATTAGGCTAGAGATAATGCAAGACGAATGCCTAATGAAAAAATTAAAGAAAACAATCATGAAAAAAATCATTGTCCCTTTAGAAAAACTTTGTTTTTTTAAGGAAAGATTTAAATCGACCGATCAGGAAAGGTCTTTTTTTTGTTTGTTTCCTGATTGGTTGATTCGAAATTTCTTTTTATGAAGAGAATAATTTTGTTACGACTTTTTTTTAGCAGTACTGGGAAATGTGAGTGCACTTTTAGAGTGCGCCGTTGCTACATTAAAAGCACGAATAAGTTACATTTGTAATTCATTCATTAAAATAAAAGTTTATTTTTCGGTTTTCCCTCGATCCGATAGGTTCAGAATTCGGTACACGCATTTTACATGCATGAGTGTGCTGTTAACTCTAGACTGGTCACACAATGAAATATTACAGTACTGGTCACCTGTATAGGGAATCGCCGCAATGTTATTTTTGCAGCGACGTTGCTACATAAGTCAGAATCAATTCTATTGGCTTATTTTTAGTGGAGAAAAAATCAAATGATTTAACCATAAAAAATTATCTTGTTAACCTAATGTTGTTTTATTCAGAAATTTTCTTACCAAAATGCAATAATTATATTAATATTAATAAATTAAATAATTATTATTTTATTATCATAAAATAAATAGAAGAAAACATTACAGTTAAAACGAATTTTAACTGAATTTTCTGTCCCGCAAATAAACTCTGAACATAACCTACACTTAGATTTGATTTTTCTTTTTTTATAAGTAGGACAGCAAGCGCAAATTTCATCTCTATTTTTTCCGTTTGATTTTTTAGGTAAATCCACATTTTCTTCAATTATTTGACGTAGATTAAAAGGGATATAAGGATTTTTAGATCTTTCTAAAATGTGTGATTTTGTCAATTCAAGACAAAGAGCCTCAATAAAATCCTTACGTTTTATTTTGCTTATAGAGTTTGAATTATAAATTATCACAGCGTTGATCACAGCAATATTCATAATAACAAAAAATAAAGTCAGTGGCCATCTACGACTCGTTCTAGCAAAATTGTACTGAGCTCGCATTTGATCTACCACATCTACAGCTGCTTTTGTCTTATTATAATATGTTATGATTTCTGGTTTCGTCTTATCTTAACTTACAGAATCAATATTATCTATGCATTGATGAAATCAAAATAGTGCTTGTTTTCTTTTTATTGTTAGAAATGTAGGATACCATAGTTATATTTCGAAAAAAGCCAAACATTGAAGAGCAAGACTCACGTTTGGATACGTCTAAGAAATGCCCAGGTACACTGAAAAAAAGAGATATTTATTTTAAATATAGAGATATGGTTAGTATTAAAAAACCGAAAATCTTAACATCGAATAAATTTGATTAATAATAAATACTTCGTGAAGTTCTTCTGAAGTAACGGAAATTTTTCGATATTTATTATAAATAACTTATTTACTTGAAATATATATTTTATATAAATATATGTAATTTTGTTTCAAATCTAAGTAATATTTTGATTTAAAACAATGTTTATTAGAAACAAGAAAACTTTTCATTCGATTCAAATACACATACGTTAATAGTTAACATATCATATTTGTATCAAACAATTTGAAAACCGCAAATCAGGCCCGGATCCGTACCCTACATTATTTTTTTCTCGTTATTTACTACATATATAGTAGTGAATATATTATATTAATATAATATTATTATATATTTATAATACTTACCAAGGATGTAACATAATATAAATTTTAGATTCATTCTCCCGACTAGAAATTAGTTCAGGTATTATAATCAATTAAACGATTTATCACTGAGTATTCATGTAAATATATTATTGGTAGTCATATTTTAGAGAAATATTACATATGCATCTATGTGGCGTGAAGCTTAGAAAATTTCTCAAAAAAAAAAGATAATTGCTCGGATACCAAATGTGAGGAGGGATGAGGAATAATCACTCAATAATAATCACTCAAAGATACGATAAATAATTTTATTTGTTTTTGTTCAATGCTCAGTCGATTAGCTTGAATATTGCACTCAAATTGGTTCAGATAATTCACTCTCGGTCTTTGTCTAACTCTTCACCACGTGTTGTGGCGTCACTAGAAAATCACTCATTATTCGTTGACAGGGCACTACACTCACTCGAAAACTACTCGGGTTCACTCTGCTAGTCGCTCTGAAGCTAATTATTCTCAAAATAATGGTTAAATGTAGATAAATCCTCGGTTTGGATAGCCTAAAAAACTCAGAACTAAGCTACGTGCGTTCTTTACCAGATAACAATGGCAACTCTGGAAAGTTCAAAAAGAAAAGCTGGACTATCACCACCAAATTTGGATTGGTCACTCAATTGATTCCAATTGGCTAAGAATTTCTCTTGATACTGATTTTGTGTAGTGCCGTGCTACCAAGATAATAACTCAAGGGGCTCTCCTAACCTAGAGAGGTTAGGAAAGCTGTCAGTCTGTTGACTGACCCCCCCCCGTTGGCAACTCGTTTGTCAACTTCCATTTTTAGCTCGTTCTCGTTGAAATTTGGTAAAACACACAGTTTGGATATTGGTCTCGTAAGCATGGTAGATGCTGCTCTAATGGTGACAACTCTCGTTAGACCATCAGCTCCTGGATGTAGTTTCTCAACTCGTGCAAGCGGCCATTTACTCGGAGGGAATCTCTCGTCAGTTAGTTGCACCATGGAGCTAACATTTATCTCGTTAGATGGGTGATGCCACTTGAAAATTGCTTGATATCTCTGTATACACTCAGCTGACCATCGCTTTCAAAAGTATTGGAGTTTTTGTTGAATTAACTGCCATTTAGAAAGTCTCGACTCAGTAAACTTTAGTAGGGAAGGCTCGGGTAAAGTATTCAGTGGCTCTCCGATAAGAAAATGACCTGGTGTTAGGGCTCTTAGGTCAGATGGATCCTCAGAAAGTGGGCTCAGTGGTCTTGAATTTAAGACAGACTCAATTTGTGTTAATAGTGTGGATAACTCTCTATAGGTGAGCAGTGTTTCACCTATGACTCTTCTTAGATGAAATTTCAATGATTTTACCGCTGCTTTCCATTTGCTACCAAAGTGAGGAGCGTTAGGAGGGTTAAACTGCCAATTGGTCCCATCCGTTAGTAATAACTCTCCCAGATTCTCGTTCTCAGAGGTTCCAGCTTGGAAGAGGTCTTTTAGAATTTTATCTGCACCCACGAAGTTAGTACCACAGTCACTGGAAAGCGTGATGCAGATTCCTCGACGGCTGATAAATCGTCTATACACTGCGATGAAGGCCTCAGTAGAATAGTCGGTCACTATCTGAAGATGCACTGCTGACGAAAATAGACGGACAAACACAGCAATCCAATTCTTCTGTGTTTTAGCTCCTCTGCCTTTCCACGTTTTTACTGTAAAAGGCCCGGCGTAGTCGAGTCCACAATGAACAAAAGCTCGAGATGGATTGACACGTGCAGATGGCAACTGACCCATCAGTTGTTGAGCTCGAACCCCTTGGTTTTTCGTACACTTAACACAGCGTAGAATGTGTGAGCGTCGGGGATTTTGTCGGGGATATTGTGTCAGGGATTTTATGACTTGGGATCAAAACGCAGGCGACCGCGAGGCAAGATAGCCTGATGCTTTTCCTCTGAAGTGATCTCGGCATGTTCCAATCGACCTCCAACTCTCGAGACGCCTTCATGATCGATGAAGTGTGTCAATTTGCATAGATGATTGGAACTTGGTAGAACATTGTCTCTTCTCAGTAAACGTAACTCCTTAGAAAAAAACAACCCTTGTGTTGTCTTTATCAGAACTCGTTTAGCAGCTTCCAGGTCACTCGTAGATAAAGGGGTGGTTAGGGATGACTGTGGTATTCTCTTGAAGCATAGAATAGCTCGTAGACAAGTGGCTGTAATTCTCAAAGTGGGCAGTAGTCTCGATCTCTTCTCTAGTAGCTCACAGAAGTGATTCTCCTCAGATTTTCTCACAGGAAAACATTGACTTGGTCTCTCCTCAAGATTAACACTAATAATAGATGGTAGTTTGAATGTTGGCCACTCCTCAGATGATTTTAATAACCATGATGGCCCATGCCACCATAACGTGTGATCTCTTAATTTCTCTGGTGATAACCCTCTAGATGCACAGTCAGTTGGGTTTTGTATTCCAGCGACATAATGCCAGATAGCAGTGGGTTGTAGCTCTTGCACTCGGTGTACTCGATTTCTCACGTAGTCCTTCCACCTTGAAGGGGGGCTTTTGATCCATGTTAAAGTGACTAAAGAGTCAGTCCATAGATGAGTGGGTACATCAGTTATCTCTAGAGTTCTCTTAACATAGCTAACAAGTTTCGTAAGTAAAACTGCAGCATTTAACTCGAGTCTCGGTATAGTTATAGGTTTTAAGGAGGCAACTTGAGACTTAGCACAAACGATAGTAGATGAACATTCTCCAGACTCGTTAGTAACCTTTAAGAACACCACAGCAGCCATAGCAAGTTGCGAAGCATCGGAAAACCCGTGGATCTCAATAGACGATGATGATGAGAGATGTAACCATCGAGGAATGGTGACGATGTTAACTCTGGGAAGATCTCCTCTGAATTTACTCCTTTTTTGACTCAACTCAGTACATAGTGGCTCATCCCAGCCCACTTTCTCTAGCCAGAGCTCTTGCATGAGCATCTTTGCCTTTACTAGCACAGGAACTAGGAAACCTATAGGATCAAACAGACGAGCAATCTCAGATAAAACAATTCTCTTTGTGACTTGGGAAGATGGTGACTCAGAATATTTGAATTGGAATTGATAAGTCGTGGGATTCCATGAAAGACCAAGAACCTTTACTGAATTTTCTTTTTCTTGGATTTCAATCTCAGATGGCTGACCCTCACGGTCTATAACAGCTAAGACCTCAAATGAATAACTCGCCCATTTCGCCAGAGGAGAGCCTCCAAATGCACATAACGATTTTAATTGATTAGCTGATGAATAGCTTCAGCAACTGTCTCTCCTCCTCAATAGATGTCATCAACGTAGCGGCCTTTAAGAATAGGCGCAACAGACAGTGGAAAATTTTCACCCTCATCTTTGGCAAGCTGCAACAACACTCTCACCGCAAGGTAAAGAGCACTTCTCGTACCATAAGTTACGATAGTAAGTTGGTAAGGAATCATTCTCTTGTCATTGTCAATCCACATAACTCGTTGGAGATGCTAGTCCTCAGGGTAAACTTTAATCTGTCGGAACATTTTTGTTATGTCCGTAGCAAACACGACTCGATGTCTTCTGACCCAAAGTAACACATCAGATAGATCGGGTTGAATCTTGGGACCAATATGAAGAAGGTCGTTCAACGAGGCGCCAGATGTAGTGTTGCTGGGCTCGTTGAACACCACTCGTAGCCTTGTTGTAGTACTCTACTCTCTCAGGACTCCATGATGAGGAAGATAGTAGGTTGGTGACTCAGTTGTGATGGTTGAAGTTTGTCTCATGTGATCTAGATTCTCATATTTTGTCATAAATTCAGAATATAGTTTAACATATTCTGGGTTAGCATCTAGCCGTCTCAAGACACTTGATAAACATTCTTTAGCTTTGTTAGATGACTCACCAAGGAGGGTAGGTGACTCTCTCAGCGGTAGTCGTACAATATATCGACCAGTCTCATCTCTCGAATGTGTTCTCGTGAAGTGATCTTCACATTGTTGCTCCTCAGGACTAAGGGTTGATACTGTTGTCTCACTAATCTCTTCTTGAGCCCAGAATTTACTGATTAGATAATGCAACTTTTCATCAGAGGTTGAATGATGGCAGTGAGATAGATCTCCACCAAGCTTGAGTTGTGCAGAACCGTAGGCTATCCAACCAAAGATAGTTGATTGAGCTATAGGAGTTCCACTATCTCCTCTAATAACTTCAGATAGCATAATTTCACTTACGGGAATAGCACCCAACAAAATATCAATAGGTTTACTATAAATGTTTGTGTAAGGATCGAAAGCTCAGAATATCTCGACCGGAGTTTTAACAGACAGACTCCTTTTGTCATTCCACCCGAAGAATTGCCGATGCCTTCAGAGGAATGCTCGATGATTCTTTTGACACTTTCAACGATTTGAAGAACTTCTCTGAGATAAAGGAAAGCTCAGATCAAACCCGGATCAATCAACACTCGCGCTTCTACAGGTTTTCTCTGAGGATGAATTACTAATACTCGGCCGGTGGCAAGTAGAACCGAAGGTTTCTCAATCTCTTTTCTCTTTTCTCGACGTTCAGATCGTGTATAAGGACGTCGTTTTGTTGATGCTGCAGTATGCAGGTCTCTCTCGACGATAGATAATGCTTTCTCAGATGGTTTACTCAAAGAATTAGACTCTAGTTTTGCTGCATAAAGCAGATTGCTTCGTGCATTAGATAATTCCTTCTTAGTATTTTCAACGATAAAGCAGAACTCTAACTCGCTGATAGAAAACTCTCTCTTGACGTCGACTGCGTTAAGCAGTTTGCTCAACGCTGTAGATAATTTATTCTCAGGTTTAGTAATAGAAAATGTAATCGTAGATCTGTGTATATTACTCCTCCATACCGATCGTTTACTCTTTTTAGATGCTGCCTTGAGCAGATGGCTGTTGGCGGTAGAGAATGTAGACTCAGATAGTTCGGTGATCAGCTGATCGCTCTCGCTGTTAGATAATTCAATCTCTCGTTTGGAAGGTGATCTCGGGTTTCTCAGAACTCGTTTAGATCTCCTTAAAAGTCAACGCTCTGCTGTAGAAGTAAATGGTTCACTCGTGGTTGTTACCTGAGAGGCTCTCCTCTGCTCTCTAGCTTTCGCTCGATCCTCGAAATGTATCTCAGTGTGGTGCATAGCCCCACACGTCTGACATCTCTTCTCGCTCGTGCAATCTTGGACCCTATGTCGCCCAAGACAATTGAAGCAGAGCCTTCGTTCCTTCACCGTCTTCACCTTATCGTCTACCGACAACGCTCTGAACTTGGGGCACCAAAGGATTTAATGCTTTTGTCTGCACAACGCACACTCGTTGGGTGCGTCAGTATTTTCTACTGGCATACCTGATGATACAGTGGTCGTATAACTCGCTGCAGGTTTTGTTTTGCTAGCTGAGAGCTCTTCTGCTAGAGCCTCCTTAAACAGCTTTGCTAATGCAGCACGCGTAGACAGCTTAACTGGAGATGGTTTCCTCGCAGATGGTTTACTCGTGGTAGGCTTGCTCGAAGAGGGTCGGCTCGTAGAAGATTACTCTCTCTGTACTTGCTCATAACCATCCCAGACTAGCGCAGTAATCTCAAGGAACTCTCGTAGCTTCTCAAAGGGCGGGAACTCCTTGGAGAGACCTAGCTTTGTCTTCCATGTTGCAATCATGCCCGGACTCAGATTATTAAGTGTTACTGTAATTAGGAATGGATCAGAGGAGCTTACCAGTGTTCCTAGTGCCTTCAGTGCATTACGCGACCTAGTGATAGTTGCAATTAGATTCTTCAACTCTGTGGCGGATCCATCAGACCCGTGGATGGTTGAGAATCTCCTCTACATGCTTTCTGATCAAAACTCATAGGCTATCGTACCTGGATACCAGAAGATCCCAAGCTGGTTGAAAGGACGTGTTAGTAGAAGGCAGACTAGCCACCAAATCTCTCGCTTCTCCGCGAAGTTGAGTCTTGAGGTAGTAGGTTTTATTTGAAGGATCCAAGTTTGGATCATTCCCAACTAACGACAAGAAAAGATCTCGAAAATATATCCACTCAAGGGGTTCTCCAGAAAAGACAGGTAACTGAATTTCTTAGAGATTGTGACTTAGATTAGCACCACTACCACTAGCTGCAGAGATATTCATCAACTCTTGTCCGCCATCTTGATATTATTCACTTAGAAAATGTCCTCGTAGAAAATGCATTCACTCTGTGTTCGCGACTATGGCTAAGTTTCCACCAGAGGTGAGCTGAAACAAAATTGAGTCAGGAGAGAAGTGTTTCCACCGAAGAAAAAATTGAGAGTCGAGTTGAATGATTTCGTTTAGAGTGCCTCTAGTTTTCATTTCTCCAAAGAAAAGTATCTGTAATAAATTTATCACGTTTACGATAGGTGTCGCACATATAAATTAAAAGCAGTTGCTCATGATATAGGCAGCAGTTGTCGGCGAGCCGTCGATCTGAGAACAAGGAGAAGAATTTTTGCAATCGAAAATATCATCAGTTTTTAAGAATTATCATTTAGTAATCCGGGGTGAAAATGTCTGATGAATACATCGATTTCATATATCTGGATACTTCAGATTCAGAACCTGATTATGAAAATGACGAAAACTGTGTTGTAAATGACGTAACTGTGAAAAAGAAACGTGAATATTGAAAAGACGATGAAATAGATTGTTTACTAAGCGCTGTTATAGATTTAAATATCCTGAAAATGTTAGATTTAGAAGTGGAAAGATCAGGAGATTTATTTCAAAAATTAGTAAATAGAATGAAAAAAAGAAAATTTAATAAGACTCTGAAGCAAGTTCAAGAAACGTACCAATCACTGAAAGGTAAGTTCCATATTTTCATGTATTAAATAGTGTTGCAAGAAATACAATTAATTTTCACAGGTGAATATCATAATGTCATTCGAAAACTAAATACAAGTGGAGAATCATCAGAGGCGAGATTAAAATGTAAATATTTTGACAAACTAGATGAATTTTTTGGACAAAGGCCAGTAGTTACGTCCGAAGGAATCGACTCGTTAGATATTAGATATACAGAACGTAAGTATCCATTCATTATATGATCATTCTTATAGTATTTATTCTTTTTTATTAAATTATTTTTTTACTGGAAAAATATGAATGTCATTACAGAGAAGGAACCTGTAACATCATCAAAATCGAATGAGCCGTGTGAGATAGATCAACCGTCGTCCAGTAACACGTCACCCTCAGAAAAAAGTAATCCATTAAGAGGTAATTAGATATCAATACATATTTGAAACATTATCTAACTTGAGAAACTTCTTCTCAGATTTACAATTATAATCAACAATTAATGTTTGGTATTTATTACAGAAACACCAAAAACTAAAAGTAAGTCAAAAGCATTGGGGAAGAATTTATTAGTGGATGCAGTGGAATTAATAAATAAAAACCAAATGGGAATGATAGATAACTTTTTTAAAAATCAAAGGGAATTGACTATGACAGCTGCAGATAAATTTTGTACAATGAATGCTACGAACGTGCAAGCTATTCTTATGAGTATGCAACAACTACAGCAGCCAATATATTTTGCTGGACATCCATCATCAACCACTCAATTTAATTGGCCATCACAACACGGACAACCACTTTCATCAGGACAGTTTCAACAACAACACGGACAACCACTTTCATCAGGACAGTGGCAACCGCAACAAGAGCAACAACCACCACCATCACTAGGAGGGCAGTGGCCATTACAACACAGACAAACACCATCACCAAGAGGACAAGGGCAACCACCATCCCCTGACGAACAATGGCAATCACAATAATATTTTTTTATGTCCATTATTCATAATTGTTATCAATATTATTAAACACTATTTTCTCTTAATATCAATTAAAAGACAAGTTAAAAATTAATAATAAAAAAATGGCAACGTATGAAGAATTAAACACTTATAGTTCTTTCCTCATACTCTTTTTTTTTTCTTGAAAATGAAAAATGTTAATGAATAAAATAATAATAGTTGTCTATTCTATCTGGTTATTCATAATTTTGCAAATTATTCCCTTTTTATTTTGATAAGAATCTACAATATAAATTTTCAAATGAGAAATACCAGCTTCTGGAAGGTTTACTACTCACAGTCCTCTCCTCACACTCGCATACTTCTTCTATTTGATAGATAAATAGTTTTGATAAATAAAAAGTTAATATTCCTTTTTTTTCCATATTATTATTGACTGTTCTACAAAATATTCGTACTTTTGATTAGGCTACAAAATATAAATTATAAAAAAGTAATGGCAATGCATAGAGAGCTGACTACTAACAGCTTATCTTTTATATTCAGATATTTAAACACAATTTTAATTCTTAAACATAGAACATCTTTTATATTGCAACTCTATCAATCGTAGTTGATATTCTACTGCATTCTACACATTGATACGTTCTTTCCGAAATATTTGGCTGGTTGTAGGCTTCTTCCTGTTCTATTTTATACTTGCATTTCAAACAAGTACCATGGCCACAAGAGGAAAATATTGCTTTGATCTTAAAGTCACAACAAGCAACACAACAATTTTCATAATCTTCAGAAGCCTCGGAATCTTTAAGATGAAGCCCATTTATGTCCTCATACGAATGCATTCCTTCTAATTCATCATTTTCTGTAATTAAAAATTATGGATACATAATTCAATGGATATCTCATATTGTAAGCATATAAACTTGTGACTACTTCATGTAGAGATAGCCGAGAAAGCGTTTCGACCAGTGTTGTCGGTTTTTATCACTGATACATAATAAAGTTAATTAACTGTAAATATACAATATTTATTTTACCCAATGATTCTACACTACTTTCGTCGCTGTCATCTTCCATCTCTCCTCCTCCGTCTCCTTCTGCTGCTATTAAATTATCATCTTCTGCTGCAGGGTTATGAAAGTTATTTATTGCGTCCTCATCGTCTACAATTATCAAAAATAGTAATTTAAAACGAAAATTTTATAGATTAACAACTTTTTTTTATTAAAAAGCAAATATTCACAAACATTAATACACTCAATAAATTATTTTATTCGTTATTAAAAACTTACACAATTTAGTATTAAAACAACTAAATCATTTTAAGAAAAAAAAAAAATAAAAACTTTGAACATATGGAAAATATATATTTAAATATATGAGTACATGTATGTATGATTGTATATAAATATAACTTACTTGGCTCCCCCAAGTTTACCGACATAATTAAAAAAATTGGTATAAAAATTGAAAATTAAAAATAACTTTACTTCAACAACTCAGAATTAATATAGCTGTATGGTTGTATTTATTTTTATTACCACTTTGATAAATGTTTTTTAACTTAAGTTGTTTACAAAATGTATTTGATGAGTTGATTTGTCGTAAAACCGAGAGTATGCGTTCAAGCGTCTTACTCAACCGTAA
Source organism: Chelonus formosanus (assembly GCA_028641665.1). Classification (NCBI taxonomy): domain Eukaryota; kingdom Metazoa; phylum Arthropoda; class Insecta; order Hymenoptera; family Braconidae; genus Chelonus; species Chelonus formosanus. The sequence continues at coordinate 15,051,347 of CM054006.1, read as the reverse complement.
GAATGACACTGAGCTATACCCCCAAAAAAATTTAAGTTATCCCCAGTGCAATAGATAAAAATCTCATTAAGAATCCGTAGACCGAGTTTAATGTGTCATTTATTTCAACTTTAATTCGCAAGAAAAAAAAGGAAAATTTATCGTGCAGTAGTTTTATTTTATCAATCCATAATAAAGATTAAAAAATTATTAACCATTAATACTTACTAAACAACAAATAAATTGAATGCTAAGGTTTTCGTCTTTGAATTATTATAATAAAATTCTAGTAACTGCTACATTGAGACAAAGTGTAAGGCTTAAAATGCTTTGACAAGTGAAAATGAGAAAATATAAAATATTTGAGTTTCAATTGGTGGAGGACTCTGCTTACTTACAAATTGAATGAATGAAAAATAACAATCTTTCCTTTATGAAAGAATACGCGATAAAAGTTTATGTTAAGTAATCTCTTAAAAAATCTCTAATACGTTCACCATGTAAATTATTGCGGGTTCGGGTTGTGACTGTATTTGGTTGAGGATAAGGTTGGTTGTTATTTCTCATTTGATTTATTAGAGTAGGGTTTACAGGAATTTTCGCGGTTTCTATAATGTTGTGGAGTACACAGCATGTTGCAACTACATCAGGGACAAAAGTATAATGCAAATCTATTTTCTTAGATATAACCCGCCAACGGGCTTTTAAATGCCCAAACGCCCTTTCAACAGTTACCCTGGCTCTACTCAATTGATTGTTACATCTTAATTCCTCAGCTGTTAATCTTCGTTGTCGCGTATATCCTTTCATTAATCAAGTTAATGAAGGGTACGCTGGATCTCCGACAATGAAATATGGAACGTTACAGCGCCGCGGTTCATCATTAGGTACCGGAATTATAAGTTGTCTGGTTCTCTGTAATTCCAATTTATATTATTATACATTATTGATAATTTTTTTATTGATTATCGACTATTGTGAAGTAATATATTTTAGACTAACTTGCCTGAGGTATGACTTGCTCATGATTTGCAAATAATCTCGAATTTCGAAGAACTTCAGCATCGTGACAACATCCAGGTGCCTTGATATTGATATTTCGGAATCTATAAAAAGAATGAAATAAAATAATATCAATAAAAGAATAATAAATTCCCATCAAATAAATATTTTTATTTCCACAGGTTTAACCAGTATAAAGTTTTATTATATTATCAGTTACACTGTCAAATAATATTATGAATTATTATACAATACTTATAATAGATTATTATCAACAACTCCTTGCAGTACCATCGATGTCCATCCTTTTCTATTTACGTAATCCCGATATCCATCACTTGGAGGTGTCATAGGTATGTGAGTTCCATCGATGCATCCAATAATCTGTGGAATCTCGGTTTTTTCTTCAAAAAAAGCAGCAATAGTTAAACACTCCGCTTCGCTTGGCATTTTTATTCATTGAGGAAGCAATATTTCATTGATGGCCTCAACGACTCGATGAACGACTCTCTACACTGAGGTTTTATGAACTCCAAAAACACGACCGACAACTCGATATTCACAACAACTAGCTAAATAATAGATTGCCATTGCCACTTGTTTTTCAGGGCTAATTGGAGCTCGTGGGCTAAGAGTTGCAGGTTTAGGCATTGATTTGTGTTTTATGGAATTAGTTATTGAAAGGATAATTGTTTTCGTCATTCGATAATCGGCGATCCAATCCTCATCTGTACCGTTCTCCCACATTTGGCGCCAAATTGAATCATTTCGTCGTTTCATCCAAATAGTGCGAGGACTTCTTAATGAAGAAACATATAAATTGTTCAAATGAACTAGTAGAATGAAACGACTAGCATGTTGCATATGTTGCAAAAAAAGAAAGAATAGCTGCGCATAATAAATTGATTAATGATTTCGAAAGACAGAAGTGATGAGTTGAGGAGCCAGTTAAGTATTAATAAATACAATTGAATATTTCGTGGATCCATTCTGAATTATTTTGATGAAAGGAATCAATGGATCAAAATAAGTTCAAAAACGTTAATAACTCGTATCAATAATTTTTTTCTTTCACTTCTAATTTCACTTGTTATTAGTGAGAAACTATTACTGAGGAAGACTTGTACGGAATTTAATATTCGAAAGACAGGGAAGTATAGTAGTAAGGGTACAGGAAAAAAACTAATTCTTATTGGAAAACTAATAGAGGGTAGGGAGAAAAAGAAACAATAACAATCATCTGTCGGACCAATGGACTACGGATTTAAATTTTATAGCTGAGAAATTGTTTTTTATTTATCGGTAGAAATATAACAGTTTATAATGTCTATTACTCAGGCGTAAATCCCTATCTGCGTAGACTATTAGTAGACGGCCGAAAACGCTAGTCTTTACACTACAAAATCCGCAAAGAGAATGACCAAAAAATTATAAACTAAAACCTTATCTTAAACAAATATGCTATTAAAAATATACGTCTGGCTTGCAGATGTTTAAAAGGATTTAAATTTATTCTTTGTCCTTCATTGTCCACTTAAATTTTATTACCTCTTTAGGTACTTTGTTAGTGAAAGAAATTTTCCCAGTTATGATTTATTACTCATCTGGTTTATGTAAAGAATGAATTTGATTACATCTTTTAGCCAGATTTTCTAAAGTTTTTTTTCGTAAATAAATAAATTGATGAATTTCGACAAAAATTGATCGTTTATTGAGAAAGAAGATGTAGTTTTTAATGGAAGATAAAAATTTTCATTATTTATTACAAATTTTTATCTTCCATTCCAACCCGGATTTAAAAAGGATATTGTTAAATTAATATTAACAATATAGAGCAAAAACAGATTAGAGTTTAGTAAATAATAAATTAATTATTTATTGAGATAGATAGCCAAGCGAGTAAAGACAAGAGGCTAAGAAAAGTCATTCTTTATACGCTATCTCGTTCTTTTTAAGAATTTTTATCGTCTAATTTCACTAAGAATAAAAAGGGATACTTCGTTAAATTGTTATCAACAATATGAAGCAAAGAATAGCTTAGGGTTTGATTTATAAAAATTAATCATTTATTGAAAAAGATAGCCAAGCGAGTAAAGAAAGCAGGCTGCGAACAGTCAACTTGTCATACACTGTTGCGTCACTTTTAAAATTTTTTATCCTCTATTCTCACCAAAATTCAATAGGGATATTCCGATAAATTGTTATTAATAATATAAAGGAAAGGATAGTTTGGGTTTTGATACATAAAAATCAATTATGTATTGAGAAAGAATGCCAAGCGAGCTAAGAGAGTACTTTGTGAATAGTCAACTGGTCATACGCTGCTTCATGTCTTTAAAAAATTTCATTTTCTTTTCTAACCCGGATTCGAGAGCAATATATCATGTAATGTTGTTTATAATAGTATGAAGAATATAATTATTATATAACATCAGTGCACGCAAGATTAATTTCAATTAGTCGGTATACCGACTGTTTACATCAAATATGTATATTTTCTCTCATTTTTTATTTTTTGTATATTATCATTAGCCATATTTTTGTATGTTTTCTTAATCTTATCGTTTGGCACGAAATATGAATCTATAAGGAAGGAATGATTAGACATGCGAATTCTGTTACTGGCTTTCTACGCTTGATATAATAGTTTCTTGAAAAAAAGGATTGATGTTAATAGATGATCAAATTATAATACTCCTGGGCTTGTATATAATATAACACACGTGTAATTTCGCCTATTATTTGAGTAGAAATAAAATTTTAAATTCGTAAAGAAAAAACTTTTGTTAACATATGAGGTTTGCTACTAGCAATCTACGCCTAGTACATATTTTTGAGGTTTTTTTTAATGCAAAGAGTCTGGCGTTCATTCGTCAGATGTCGAAGCTAGTTCCACCTCCGTCACTATGGTGACAATGGAAAAATTGAGAGTGGGAATTAAGTAGCAAAAATGCGTACAGCTATCTTCAATATCATCAGTCTCTGAAGTTATTGCTTAGCGATACGTGTTGAAACTTATTTTAAAAAATGGCTGAGGAATACTGCGATTACGAAAGTCTCGATTGTTCAGATAGTGAAGTGAATGATGTGAATGACGAAAATCGTGCAGTGAATAATTTAATTGTAGAAAAGGAAAAACGGAAATTATGGGGCGATGACGAAACTGAATGTTTGTTAAGTATCATCGTAGACCTTGATATCGTGAAATTATTAGAGTCAAATAAATTCAAAAGTGATGATGCATTTGGAATGGTGTCTGATGCTATGGAAAACGTTGGCTATAACAGAAACATTGATCAAATAAAGAATAAGTATAAATCGATGAAGCGTAAGTTTAATTATCATCTTAAAAAAATTATTTAATAAATATTTTTTATAAATTACTTTCATAACGGTTTTTCTAGTAATTGTAAAACACAAAAATTCTATGTATTTATGGTATTTATAAATCAATATTATATTGCTGTAAATATTTAAACCACTTGTTATCAAACGCAATTTTTATTCATTTTTTTGAATAAAATTAATTCGATTAATACCAAAATAAGGATTTTTTTTCTCTTTTTTCTTTTTTTTTTGTTTTGGATTAATAATACTACAATTAATACCTTTTTTTCGTAAAATTTTTTATCGAGGCTACAATTTAGAAATAGTTATTGAAATAAAATAGCCAAGATCAGATAGCATTAAGTTTATTCTATTTCCTACAGGAGATGATTTTGCGGCGGTTAACATATTACAAGTGACGGGGGATAAGTTGAAAGCAAAATCTAAATATAAATTTATCAATGCACTGAGTAAGATTTTCAAGGACAAAAAAGCTACTAATTGCCAATAAGTTGATGGTTCGCGAAAGGAAAGCACAAGTAAATATCTATAAATTTGATGACCCCTGTTATTCACTTTTTTTTATTAATTAATTTTTTATTGGAAAAATATGAATGTCATTACAGAGAAGAAACTTGTAACATCATCAAAATCAAATGAGCCGTGTGAGATAGATCAACCGTCGTCCAGTAACACGTCACCCTCAGAAAAAAGTAATCCATTAAGAGGTAATTAGATATCAATACATATTTGAAACATTATCTAACTTGAGAAACTTCTTCTCAGATTTACAATTATAATCAACAATTAATGTTTGGTATTTATTACAGAAACACCAAAAACTAAAAGTAAGTCAAAAGCATTGGGGAAGAATTTATTAGTGGATGCAGTGGAATTAATAAATAAAAACCAAATGGGAATGATAGATAACTTTTTTAAAAATCAAAGGGAATTGACTATGACAGCTGCAGATAAATTTTGTACAATGAATGCTACGAACGTGCAAGCTATTCTTATGAGTATGCAACAACTACAGCAGCCAATATATTTTGCTGGACATCCATCATCAACCACTCAATTTAATTGGCCATCACAACACTGACAACCACTTTCATCAGGACAGTTTCAACAACAACACGGACAACCACTTTCATCAGGACAGTTTCAACAACAACACGGACAACCACTTTCATCAGGACAGTTTCAACAACAACACGGACAACCACTTTCATCAGGACAGTTTCAACAACAACACGGACAACCACTTTCATCAGGACAGTGGCAACCGCAACAAGAGCAACAACCACCACCATCACTAGGAGGGCAGTGGCCATTACAACACAGACAAACACCATCACCAAGAGGACAAGGGCAACCACCATCCCCTGACGAACAATGGCAATCACAATAATATTTTTTTATGTCCATTATTTATAATTGTTATCAATATTATTAAACACTATTTTCTCTTAATATCAATTAAAAGACAAGTTAAAAATTAATAATAAAAAAATGGCAACGTATGAAGAATTAAACACTCATAGTTCTTTCCTCATACTCTTATTTAGTTGTTTTAGAAATAAATATGTCATTCCTAGAAAAATAGGAGAAAAAATTCTTGAAAAAGAGACTACTGCGTACAAAGAGTCGGCTAAAACTGATTGCAAATATACTTACACTGCTCTTCGTATACCCAAATTCATTTTTTTCCTTGATGAGTACATAATTTTAGTGAGTAACAAGTCAGAATTTTTTCAGTAATCTTGTCAATGACAATTTTGCGATCTATATTTTTATTGTAAAGGAAACAAAAAAATTTTCTTTTCAGACGAGAAGCGATAGTTACGGTAGCATACCTTTCTTGATTATGGAGATTTATATTATATAAGGTTTATTTTATAAAGAACGAGGAATTTTTAAAAGACACGAAAAACGGAAGAACAGTTGTCTACTCTCAGCCTACTCTTCACACTTGCTTGGCTTTCTATCTCAATAAATAATCAATTTTTATAAATAAAAACCTTACCTATTCTTTCCCGACCTTTCCTTTATATTGTCATTTTATAAATTTATAAAGTATCTTTCTCTAATCGTGGTAAGAAAAGAAAATATAAATTTTTGAAGGACACAAAATAGCGTATGAAGCGTGACTACTCTCAGCTTACTTTTTATACTCGCTTGGTTTTTTTCTCTGACTAAATAACAAATTTTTATGTATAAAAAATTCTCCACTTGTTGGGTTTACTATTGGTTATTTGCCTTTTATGTATGTATTACATTAATCAATATTGAATAATCTGAACCGATAAAAATTAGTTACTCCAATTTTTATGTTATCATTTTATAATGTGAGGAGATTTTTTCCTTTTGATTAAAGAAATGATGGAAAGATATCTTGTAAAATTGTTAATAGTGATATGAAAAAGAAGATAGCATAGAGTTTATTTCAAGAAATCGATCATTTATTGAGCAACAAAGCCGAACGAGTCCAGAGATTCGGCTACGAGTAGTCAAGTCTTTATACACTGTTTTGTGTCTTCAAAAATATATATCGTCTATTATTTTAGAGATTAAGAAAAGATATTTCACTAAATTGTCAATAATATTATGATGAGAATCATCTAGTCGTTATAAACGATAGTTGATTTTTCATTGAGAAAGGAAGCTGTAGGTAGAGAGAGTCGAGTGCAAATAATCACTTCATACGCTGTCTTCTGTTTCTTCAAAATTCATATCGTCTTTACCAACCAAGACTAAAGAGAGATATTTCATAGAATTGTTTAAAACAATATAAAGTAGTTGATCGCATATTTTTTATGCTAAAAAATTATTCATTGAGAAAGAAAGCCGAGCTAGTCAAGAAAGTCGATTGCGAATACTTATTTGTTCGTACGCTATCTTGTGTCTTTCAAAAATTGCTATTTTTTTTCTTATCAAAATTAAGGTAAGAAATTTCTTAAAATTGTTAACATTAATATTAAAAAAAAGATTGCATAGTTTTTATGCTGAGAAATTAATTATGTTTTGAGAAAGACTGCCGTGCGAGTCAAGAGAGCCAGCTTTGAATAGTCAACTTTCCATATATTATCTTGCGTCTTAAAATTTATATTTTTTCTTTTATAGAGATTAAAAAACGATACTTCGTACACCGATTAATAACAATGTGGTATAGAGCGTTTACTAATTTATTATTGTTATAATTAGTTAGTTATCTAAAAAAAATCATAGGTGTAAGAAGAGCGGATTGGTTGTAATCAACAATTTTCACATTGCTATTCCTTATTCACAGTTTTATAATTCTCTTCTTTTATTGAAATTATGAAAACGATATCAAAAATAATGTTCTTCAATTAGTTAAAATCCTTGTTTTGTATGAATTGTGTAAAAAATATCCCACTATTTTTTTATGTATTAACCACTGCAATTGTTATACATTTTTTCAATATCTGTAATTTTTGAAGGTTTGAATTTTTAGAATATTTTTTTTTTATTTCATCATTTTATAGCCGTTGATGAAGCATTGTATTCTTTTTAGAAATGTCTTATCAATGGGGAACATAATGTATTATCTGCCAATAATTTTAATTTTTGAAATGTATTGTCCGCCGACAAAAAATACTTAGTTCATTTGCCATCTAGCGAAATAAACCGATAACTTATTATCTGAGGCCATGGCCATTATGTAGTTTGGAGAAAAATAATTTAAAAAATTTTTTTTCTATTAACTCCGGTGGAAACCGCATTATTTACTCTACCCTAATTTTTGTCGCGGTTGAGGCGAACTCACTTTTTCTTGTTTCCACCATAGAAAAAAGTCTAGTATGAACCTAATCCAAGTTTCAAATTTGCCCTATCTCAAACGTTCGGTGGAAACGCTCAAAAACTCCACTCTCCTCTGGTGGAAACACTTCTATTTCGACTCAATTTTTTTTAGCTCGCCTCTGGTGGAAACTTAGCCTATGACGACTCAAGGCCACGAAAGAAAAGTCTGATCAACCGGTGTTCACTCCGCACCTGAGCAGCGCAACGTCCCTTGGGTGCTCAGCAATGCTCAGGCTCGTCACACACTCACAGAGAATTCACTCACAAGAAACCCCACAGAACTCAATAAACAAACTCAGCAAAAATTCTAAATACTCAGGACTAAGCTACGTGCGTTCTCCACCAGATAACAACGGCAACTCTTGAAAGTCCAAAAAGAAAGGGTGAACTATCACCACCAAATTTGGATTGGTCACTCAATTGATTCCAATTGGCTAAGAATTTCTTTAGATACTGACGTCTCGTAAGCTGATTGGCTTCTCAAGTTACTGGATAGTAACTTGTATGCTAATGAGTGGAGGAGAAAATTGAAGGAGAGAAAGAGGGTACTCGGAAATTTTCTACGGCACTACTTGCGAATTTTGTGTAGTGCCGTGCCACCAAGATAATAACTCAAGGGGCTCTCCTAACCTAGAGAGGTTAGGAAAGCTGTCAGTCTGTTGACTGAACAATCTATATTACATATCAAGATGCTGATATATATGTAATTGTCATAATTTAATTAATAGGTCAATAGCCGAGCGGGTAAAAACACCGGTTGAAGTTGCGTCAAAGTAGCGTCGTAGGTTCGAATCCCCCCAAGTACAATCTCAATTATTTAATTTTCTGCGGAAATTCCATTAAGTATAATTAATTAATAATATTTCTCATATAAAAACCATGAATAAGAAATTTTTCAAAAATTTTTTGTTTGTAATAATAAGAATAATTATAATGAGGGCTTACACTTATCATTAATTGAGTTATTGGCGATTTTTGAACAAAATGTTACATTATTTTAGATAAATGAATTCTTACTCATTTGGAGTATTTGAAATGTTCACTTTCAAAAAAAAGCCTATTTATTATTAGCATATCTATACTTGTTAGAAAATTATTTTCATATGTAATGCGAATATATTATATATTAATAATAAATATGTATCAAGTTCGCCATATTTAACTCTTTAATATATTTATAGTAAATAAATTATATTAACTATAAATATATCCTTTTTTCAGTGTAGTTGCGGTTTTTTTCTCGAAGAGTAGCTACTACTGTAGTTTCAAAATTCTCTAATCAGTTAACTGCAAGTGCGATGGATGAAAACCAGCTGTCTATTGTAATGTTTCTACCTGTATTTAATGGTGAGCTACAAACTCTTTTAACGATATTACATGGTTTGTTACTCACACTACTTTTTTCTGATGGTTGTTTTCCTGCATAGATTTTCATATTACTTAGGCGAAAAGATTGCGAATCTACCATTCCAAAAATTTTCAAACCATACCTATCTGGTTCGAAAATATGTATTGTTTGCAGCTGCATTTACCTCTGAGTGCATCAATCATTTGATCGATGGTAACATTAGGACCTGGCGAATAAGATTCCAAACATTTTTTATTAAAACCATTCCAAATGTCTCTAATTGTAGCTATTTTATCTTTTTGTTTTCTTTCAACTCGAGTTTCACTAACATCAAACCTGAGTGTACAAAATAAAAGTTTGAATCTATTTAATGTTTCGAACCTAGTAAAACGTATGGGAACCTATTTTTCTGTTTAAAAATGCATAGGAAATTACCTGTAAAATCCTTTTGGAAATTATTGTCCTTTTGAAATCGGTTAAACAACGGTTGGACAACCCTATAGAAAAACATTGAATCCTACTAAATGTTTTAATAGGAATGATAAGATTTCTACAGAATTATAATATTTTCTATATAATCCTTTTCAATACTTACGTTTCCTGGTGGCCTTTTTTCAATGGGAATGTATGTGATTTAACAGAATTATAATATTGTTGCTATATTCCATTGAGCAAGAAGAAATCCTTTTCGACTTTTCGATGGGATTTGCTATAATTTTATGGGAATTCCTAAGATGCTAAAAATTCCTGTTGAATAAGATGGAATCCTAATGGACTTTTTAACAGAATTAATGACATTTTTATAGAAGTTTTCCAATGACAGAATTTCCTATAAAATAAAAGCGAATCCTTTTCAACTTTGCAATAGGATTAGTCGATATTCAATGGGATTGTAATGCTATCAAAATTTCCTATCAAATTGAGGATAATTCTATTGAACGTTTTAATAGGATTTTATAACCACAAAAATCGGCCTGAGCACACTTTGCCTGTGCTTACACGACGAACTTCCCATTATTAATTGTTTATAACAAATTCACATTGTTATAAACAATTTATAATTGTTATGAGTTATATCTCGACATAAATCATATTATTTTGTTAGAAACCTCCAAATTCATGTGATATATGCATTAATTATACTTCATGTCTCGCCCTTCGAGATTATTATGTAGTACAGCCTCTTGAGGCTTTACAGTACACACTTTTAGAGCATTTAAAAATTTTTAAATTTGACTGGTTCAACGGTTTGGCTCCGTGGCGCTACCTGTTTTCTTCTTCATTAGTCTTGTTTGTGCCGAGCAGGACACACACTAGAGCAATTTGTCCTAGTATTTTTTTTCATTATAACTTTACAGGTAAGGAATAGAAAATGGGGAAACATAAGAAGAAATCTTGTAGTCGAGATACAGAGTATGATAAACCGTGGAAAAGGCTAGAAACGTTAGAAGAGTTGATAGTGGAAAGACTGTCACCAGTGACCCAACAATGGTCCCCGAGACGCCGAGAAGCCTCGCCAGTAAACGTTGAAGATCAACGAGGAGATGAAGAAATACAAGGTATTAGCTATGTTGACAATTAAGATTGACGTCATACGTGAGATGAGGCATAGTCTTGCATATGGATTGTCGTTTCGAACCGGCCGAGCTTATACAAGAGATAAGCCGTGCGCCGGGTACCCAACATGGCGGACCATACACGAGAGGTATGGCGACACCATCTTAGTGCCTCAACATAAAGAGAATGAATATATTCTTCCTCCTTTTAACACTATATAGACGTAGACTCATGTATCAAGTCATATAACACCCGCAATGCGATCAGATGTGGACATTACTTAATGTAAAATATCTGACTCTCCTTTCCAGAGGTTGGAGGAATAAGGGCGGAATTGGAATCTAACGAAAAACAAAATAACTGGACGTCACAGACAGAAATTCAAGAAAGTCAAACTTAACAAAAATCATCTGTCCCTGCCGAAGTCCAGCTTGAAGAAAATGAAAAGAAGGAAGTAATTAAAGCTCCCCTAAATTTGGATTTTGAAGTACTAAAAATAATAGGTGAGGATCCACCAGCTGAAGTGGGGCAACTCCATCTACATTCGAGCATCGCAAACCGATGGACAGTTTGGGTAAAGGTGGACTCCAAGAATGAGATGGACGACAAGGAACGGAGAAAAGAAATAGATCGCCTATTAAAAAAGTATCCACGTGTTGGTGCTTTTCTGTCACTAGAGGCCCCAATACGAAACTCAGAAATTGCAACAACCCTGAACGAGGGTGCATTAAAGAGAGATAAGTATTTCTCTATGACTCAGAATTTAGCGGGAGCAGCATTGTCAACATTGGGTGGAGTTCTTCCAGAATTGTTAAATAAAGAAACTATAGAATCAAAATAGATCTTAGATAGAATCTGGGATGCAGCAAGAATAAATGCTGAGATTTACAGATCGCAAACCTTAGTTCGCAGAGCGTGTATCATCCCGAGTTTGTCTAGAGACATAGTTACAACACTCAATAAAAGAAAACATGATACACATTTATTTGGAGAAAACTAAACAAAAAAATTCAAGAAATAGAAGCAATGTACAAGCTGGGCAATCAAATAAAGAGTCAATCAGCAAAGAGACCCTATAGCAACACATCACAGTTAAACTGGAAGAGCTCGTCGAGCACACGAAAGCCGACAACTCAGACGAGCTTCAAACAAGGAACATTGTACACGTCGGCATCGGGCAAAACACCACTGAAGAAGACATCCAATTACCAGAAATCGAAGAATTATCAGCAGCAGAGCTCGCGAACTCGTTAAAGGTAAAGAAAATAATTCATACAGCAGGGAGGTTAAAGGTTTTTCGGAAAGTATGGAAAGCCATAACGAAAGACAAGATCGTCCTATAGTGGATCTAAGCGGTAAAAATAACATTCGAATCGCCCCCGGCTCAACCTACAGTACCGACAGAGCAGAAATGGTCAGTGCAGGGAACTTATTGGATCCAAACAGAAATTAACAGGTTGGAAAAATTGAATCACAGTTATCTCACCAGTCTTACCAGCTGAGGGACAGTTCATCTCGCCATATTTTTTGAGACCCATACCTATCGGTAGTCACAGATTCATTCCTGATCTACGTAACCTAAACTTCTACATACAGACAAAGCACTTCAAACAAGAAGACCTAAAAGCTGCCTGCAGCCTACTAGAAAAAGTTATGCTTATGGGCACTCTAGGCATCAAAGATGTTTACTTTATGATACCAGTGCAAAAGAAATCGAGAAAGTTTCTCAGATTTATATTTAACAATCAGATATATGAATTTACGTGCCCTTTGATCTTCACCAAATTAATGAAACCAGTAGTCAACTCGCTCAGAGCAAGAAATTTTTCGTCGGTGATTTATCTGGACGATTTCTTGTGTTTAGGAAACATCTTTGAGGATTGCAGATTAAATATTAATACCACAGCTAGACTATTAAAGGCTTTAGAATTTATTATTGATTGGGATAAATCAAGTGCAATACCTTCTACGTGTTGTAAATATTTAGGATTTATATTGAACTCAGTAGAAGTGTCAGAAGAACTGCCCAAAGAAAAGAGATGGTCTATCTGGTCGAATCATAAAAAATTTAGAAAAAGAAAATCTTGGAAGATTGTAGAATTTGCTCAATTGATTGGATCAATTTTAGCTAGCTGCCCAGGTATCGAATATGGAATGCTGCACTGTAAATTGTCTTAGAGGGCAAAAATCAACGCACTGCATAAAAATGGAATGGACTATAAGGCTGTGATGGAAATTCCCAATTATGTCATGAATGATTTAGACTGGTGGGAGAAGAACATCATAGTATCCTATAGAACCATGAGACCCTTGACATATAGTAGAGAGATCTTCTCAGATTCTAGCCTTACTGGATGGGGAGGATACTGTGAAGGCGAAGGTGTTTGTGGTAGCTGGTCGTATGAAGAAAGAAGTTTGCATATAAACCATTTAGAACTGATTGCAGCATTCTTAGCATTGAAAACATTTGCCAAGGAACTGAGAGATTATAATATACTGCTTTGAGTAGATAATATAACAGCACTAGCATACATTAATAAAATGGGAGAAGTAAGATTCACCAAATTACATTCTCTCGCTGAAGAGATTTGAACGTGGTGTGAAAAATTTATATTGTTATAAACAATGTGTAGTTGTTATAAGTCATTTTTAGTTGTGAACAATAATGTCCAGTCAATATCGAGTTAATTTTTAAATGAAATCAATATTCTTTTGCTTAAAAGTATTTTAAATAGTCAATCTTTTCATTTTTTCATTATAAGTTTTTTTGTTATGGCAAAAAACAGCTCGACCGAATTTATTTATTATTCTTTCAGATCTTCTTAATAACAATACCTTTCAAATAAATTTTGGTACAAGTCGATATCTCAATTCATTCTTGAGATATCGAAAACGAAAAAAATGCTCACATACGTAAGTACACACACATCATTTTAAAAATTGGTCAGTAGGCTTGCAAATATCTTAAAATGTGGAGATATGATGAAAATTCACATTTTACCAATCGACCTAATTTCAATAACTTCCTAATGAAAAGTTAAAAAAATTAGTTTAAAAAAAAAATAAAATTCAATTCGCTCTATAGTGTTTTTATTTATACGGATTTTTTGTTTAAATAAACCCCTGAAATAGAATTTATAAGAAACTTTGACGGAAAAAATCTTGCAGACGATGAGATTCGATCCTGGCATCCTCGGGTCCACTGTCCAGTATGCTGCCGACTGCGCTATTCTAAAACATGTAGCTATGACTTTCGCCTAATCAATTTGAGTTAAACATTTGAAATAATTTAAATATTAATCAAGTTTGCTTCCTAGCAAGTATTTCAACGTAGAAAAAAAATAATTGTCGTTTGTAAAAATATGACAAGTTAAACTTCGGTATTATATCTTTATCGCAACTTCCCATGGTAGGATTTTATGTTATTTAAAAAAATAGTATAAGACAAATTTTTGTTAGAAATCAATGGATTCGAAAGGAAAATATGACGAAAAAAAATATATGGCATAGAAATATTTTCTCCACTGCACATACGGAAAAATTCAAGTGTTTAGTGATTAGTCACTTGAAGTATTTTATAATTAATCGCCTAAGTGTTTACAATGTTAAACACCGTAGATCAAACTATAGCATTTCGGTAAACGACAGGAAGCATTTAAGAGTCGTCTACAAAATTGCAATAGTTCGTTTATAATGTTTAATATTGCAAACTCATCAAGTGTTTATCTTTTAGGCACTTGGGTTTGCAATGTCATTATTCGGTGCTTTAATAAGACTTTGAACATTCCAATAGAGTCAATGCATTTTCTTGTTTCAACATGTTAAAACAAGTTTTAGTATCGTTTGATAAGTGTAATTCTGTCAGGTCTTTATAGGAAATGAATAGGTTGAAAAGGAAAATGTGACTTACAAAGAAATTTCGCGAAGTTTCCCTCATCGATTCAGTTGCGGCTTTACTATAATAATCTACATAAAAAATGATGAGATACGTTTTTTTTTTTTTTTTTTTTTTTTTGGTAACAAACGTTTCAAACGGGTAAAAATCAAAATTTTCAATAACAATGTTTACTGTTAGTACCTAGAAAATTATATTCGTATATGACTTATAAAATATATACAAAATTTGTTTTGCGATGATTATTCATAGTCATAATAGTAGTAGAATGAAATGTTTCTTGATTGAAGACTTAATCATCAATTTAAATGTTATGATATTTTCGTTTATGGGCAAAAATAGATACAATATTTGTCATAGTTATCAGTTGTTTATCTTTTAGACCTCATACATCTGAAAGCATAACATAAAGTTAGTTTGATTTGAGCGTCGTCACAGAAAGTGACATATTTTCATGATCTATAAATGTGTTATAATATTCTTAAAACTTTATCAAAATACTTCCAGAACTTTAATTTTTACTGCTTGTATTCATTCTAACGTCAGTAAATATTGATTGTTTTGAATGTATATGATTCAATTGTGGTGCTTGAAATAAGCTTATAAATTTTTTATGTAAATAATTGTGTGACGCTCGATAGATGAAAAAGAAAGTTAATCCCCTCAATGTTATTCAATTACTTTTCACGACATTCCAAACAATGCAAATTTCGGAAACACCTATTAATAGAGCTGAAAAACAATTCAAGAATCATTTTTAACAAATATTAAGAAATGCAATAGATAAGTATAATGGTGTGGAAATGATGGAGGAGGATTTGTTATATTTTGAAGAACCATGTAAGGATTGGGAACCAGAGACTGTAGAAGATGGAGAATATGCATCTGCAATCCATGAACCAAAAGTGTCTGATGGAGCATGTACTACTGATAAAGAGAGCTTAAGTCATGACTAAAAGTTGCGAGCAGTTGAGTTTTGGCGGAGTGGGATGAAAAAAGAATTAAATATAGATACTGTCAAGAACAGATTCAGAAAAGTACAATCTGTTCGACAATTACGGCGATGGGCTCATTAATTAAATCACGGTGGAACATATAAAGAAAAAATAGCTCAAATCTGCAAATATACTTTGGAAAATTTTAAATCTGCCGTCGATGCTGGTATAATAATCCATGATTTTGATTTGAGGAAATGGGCGCTGTTACCTAAAAAAAATTTAGGATTCGATGATTTTCGCTTTCAAGCATCTCCAACGTGGTTACTATCGTTTAAAAAAGCTCATCGTATTGTTTGTCATAAAATCAATAAATTCGTATGATCAAAAACAATTGAAGATTGTATAATTCTAAAACAAACATCAGAAGCATTTGTTGATAATGTAAAGTGTAAGATTTAAACATATAGTCTAGACAATATAGACAATTCTGATCAAAGTGGCTTTACATTAGAAGTGCGTTCTGAGAGATCTTTGGCTCCAGGAATAAATATTTTGAGACCACTTTAAAATTTGGTTGAAAAATGTTTTTTTTTCCGAATGTTGGAAAAGAATTTTAGTTTTAACTGATTTCTGGACTGGTTATTGTCCTGGAGCTGTCACGTCTGCAAAACCATCAAATAAAAAAATTAAGGTAATGATTATCCTTAAAGAGACCACTGGACAAATTCAACCTTTAGATGTTCATGGGTTTAGAATATGAAAGAATTTTATAAGACGTTATTCGGACAGTGTCTTATTACGAGGAGATAATTTAGATTTGCACTTGAGGAATAACATAATTAAATGAGAATCACTAATCTATAATCAACTCTCATCTCCACGAGATATTAATCTTTTTCGATACTCATGGTTTAAAAGTGGTTATACTTCTATTAAACCAGATGAATTCGAAAATCCAGTAGATTTTGCGTTTGGAGATAAATGTAACTCTCACGATGATATTTCAGGATGTCGAAATATAGCAATAATCTGTTGTGCATGGTGTAAAAATTCATTATGTTTTGAACATTTTTATAATGATTATCATTTATGTAATACGTATGATAAATAAATAATTTATCTTCTTCATTTTGATGCAAATCTAGAAAAATAAGAAAATTTTTTTTTTGGCATCGATTTCAATTTTATTTCGAAAATTGCAAAGACACGTATCTCATAATTTTTTATGCTGTTTCATTTAGAATTAAGTTAAAGCCTTTTTGGAAAATTTTTATTAGAAATATGTGAAAACCCAAACTGTCATTTTAGGGTACGAACTTTGAGAGTGATTTTTACCCCTTTAAAACGTTTGTTACCGAAAAAAAAAATACGTATCTCATCATTTTTTATGTAGATTATTATAGTAAAGCCGCAACTGAATCGATGAGGGACACCTCGCGAGGTTTCCTTGTTAGAAAATATTTTTTTATTGAGATATTTCCGGCTGAAACCTTTTCAGTAGTAACAAGTAACAATTTATTCATAACAAAAGATATCGTAATACAAATAGGAAGAAGAAGGGCGGTACTAGCCCCTCCCCCCTCCTCAACTCTCACTCGTAATCAACTCTTATCTCATAGATGCGAAAAATCCTCAAAATGGAACGTTACCGCTAATGATTCACTCAGTGAATCACTAGCTAGTGACTCAGTCTCTAATTAGAGGAAAAGGTGTTGTGGAAAAAAAAGGGCTCGTAGAAATTCTCCACAGCACTTACTCAAGAATTTTGAGTAGTGCTGTCATCTCACTAAAGTAGGCTCGGGGTCTTTTGGACGATTAAAATAGAAGAAATGTAGAAGGAAATATTCATCGGGGCATCGTATAAATCTTTACAAAAATGAATGGAAAAATAACATTTTTAACTCGATCAACTCTTTCAATGAGAATCTATGAGAGGCATCGTATAAGTCTCTGTAAGAACAGATAAGTAAAAAATATTTTTCAAATTATAATTTCTTCCAATGAGAATCGGAAAGAATGCTATGAAGCTCTATAAGAACGAATAGGTAAATAATATCTCTAATTCGATTATCTCCTTCAATGAGAATTTATGAGAGGCATCGTATAAGTCTCTAAAGGAACGGATAGGTGAATAATATTTCTATTTCGATAATCTCCTTCAATGAGAATCTATAAGAGGTATCGTGAGGTATGAGGAAGGATAGGTAAGTAAGATTTTTAAATTTGTAATCTCTTTCACTCGAATCATTGAGAGGGATCGTAGAGGTAAGAGGAATATTATAACCTCGTTCAAAGAAAATCGGTTCAACAAAACTTATACAATTTTTATCCAAGATTCTTACTGAAAGGAATGATTAATTAAAAAATATCATTTACCTATTCGTTCTCATAGAGACTTATATAATACCTTTCGAAGATTCTCATTGAAGGAGATGATCGAATTGAAAATATTATTTACCTATTCGTTCTTATAAGGCCTCATAGGGTTGTCCTATTCATTCTCTGTTATTCTCGTATTATAGTTTCGAATTTTTGTAGTACCTATAAATTCCAATTTGTTCTCATAATTCTTCTATGAGAACCGCGCTACGGTTCGATAGAACCCATAAATTCTTATAAGATGCTTATGGGTTTCAATAGTATTCTATCCGACCCTATCGGATTGTTTAACTAGAGTATGTTCATTTATTTATTTATCTTTATTCGAATATTGAAGATATTCCATTATAGATATGATTACAAACTGATATAAACTGAACTATTGGATATATAACATCTATTATGTGTTTTTTCATTCAGAATGTGATCCAGATAGCAAAAATAATTGAAGAAGATAGTAAAAGATCTGCAGCAGCCACTCTTAATCATCAACCAGTTCCAGTGATAGTAGGAAATCTCATCAATCCTTTAAAACTTTATGTATTCTTATTAAATAACAAGTCATACGAGACTAGCAATGTATTGAATGTGATTGACATTTTTTTTTAATTGTGCTGACCTTTAGATTGCAAATATTCAGTTAATGCAGTGAATACATGGCTGTTTATTCAGAATGCCTTTTATAATATTGATAAAAAAACAAAATTGCCAAGTAAAGTTGATTCTATGATAGAAGAAGTAAAAGGATTGATTAAATCATCATAGATCCAAGTACAATTCATATTAATTTTACAATTCTGAAGAATAAAAAAATCATTTGTACCTTTTGTAAAGCAATTTTCACATCTAGTATATTTTTGTTAAGTCATATAAAATCTTTCCATTCTCTCAATTCTAATTTATAAGGTGATAATGTAAAACTATTCCATGAACAATTATTGGTTTTTGTCAGACAACTGTACAATAATGCGGGTATTCCAAGAAGTAAAATTAATGTTATTATTGAATACGTTTTTAAATTGTTTGAGTCCACTTTACTTAACGTTAAAATGAATATAATTCAATTTTTGCAATCGTTCGAAAAACATAGTAATCTTAATTCCGAAGTCTGTAACATTTTTGAAAATTATACAAATAAATTTAGTTTTTTAGATACGGAAAAAAAAAGGTTGGATCAATTTAAAAACTTGAAAACATATATTCCGCCTATCCAGCGAACAATCGGTGGACGTGAGAAATCGAAGGAAAATGATGGATGTGTAGTCTACAAGCATGTTACAATATTCATTCAAATTATTCCGTTATCGAAAACATTTAAATTATTTTTTGAATTACCTGGAATGTATGATCGAGTAATTGATTATGTTAAGGAATTTAATGAACCTTTGCAAATTATTTCAAATCATATACAAGGTCGTGCATGGCAAAGCAAAAGAAAAGAATTTGAAAATAAAATTGTCTTTCTTTTTTTTCTGTATTATGATGATTATGAGCCAAATAATGCTCTTCGGAATCATCGAGGTATATCAAAAATCGGGGCAGTTTATGCTAATATTCCGTGTATCCCTACTGAGCTGCAATCTTAGATAGAAAACATTTTTCTTGTTATGCTATTTAACACGCTTGATGAACAAGTATTTGGAAATAAAAACATATTTTCAGGATTAATAGCAGATACTAATCAATTACAATCAGATGAGTTAATTATTAATTACAATCGCAGAGAAATACACATTTTTTTTTCATTGGAAATTATTATTGGAGATAATCTTGGGATATACTCTTTATCCCGATTTAATAAGACTTTTCGTTTAGCTTACAGTATTTATAGTGCTCACAGTGTTTCTTTTTTTTGTCTTAATTTATAACAAATTTGGGGTTTTCAATCCGCAAAACATTGTTTTTCATAATTACTTAAATGATGATATTGATAGTATTTGACATAAAAAATCTTTGTATGGCAATTAATTTAATAATATGAGGTTCTGATTTCGCCGTTCCCATATCAACGTGCATCCATGTAGAGCCAAGAGTTCGAGAACGGAACGGAAATCGTAACGTATCCGTACCGTATTTTTGAATATACAGAAAATTATTTATAAATATCAAATATGAATATTCAATAGAGTTTCTCAATATCTAGATAAATTACTGTTAATGTTGTTATTGAATTAAATAAAATAATGATAGTAATTAGAAACAATAATATTATTAATTAATTGAAACATTTCCTGATAATTCATAGAAAAATAATTTTTTTCAATTTGTTTTGCTGCATGAATTAACTTATTTTTTTTTCATTACCTTAATTAATTTTATTCAGAATGAGCCAATTGCTTGAAAAATTACATTTTCGAGCCACATTCAGAGAAAACAAACGTACATAGAAGTTCAATGCTGAGTTCTGTTCAGGAATTATCCAAGGTCACCCCAACTTTGTGAACTCGTTCCTGGTTCCATAAAATTGCCTACTAATTAGTGGATGTTTTCCAGCATGGAACACAAAGAGACTCAAGTAACACGACTTGATACGTTCATCACTACAAATGTGTTCCAACACCCACATATATCAATACAATCGTACAATTTTTGAACAAAAGTAACACAACTCGACACAAGTGTCGTCACACAGCTATTCCGTCGACTTTTTGTGTGCGACACTTTCCAACTTTATTTAATAGCAGAGTTTAGTTGTGTACCGAGATTTGTATCACAAGCATAGCTGCACAAGCGCAAAGTATAGTACGACAGGAATTTTATTAGCAACACAGCCATTTGATCTTCTTTGTGCTGGCACTTACGGCTCCTTCGGACTTGAATTTATTCATTTTTATATCTTCGTGTTAAAAAAATGTACATGTACAAATGTTGTGAAGAACAATTCAATAATTTGGACGACTGCCACATAGCGAATGTGTTTTTAAATTTAACGTTTCAGCAAGCATTTTTCGTCTTTGTGTCATTGTGTGACACAGTGTACATTTGTGTTTCCTTAGCTGGAAAACTACCAGTATCGAGTCAGATAGGAGTTTACCCGGCTGGGGTGACCTTAGATAATTCCTGAACAAAACACAGCATTGAACTTCTATGTACGTTAATTTTCTCTGGCAATAAGAAAAGTGGACAATACATAACGGAAATATGAAAATCGCTTCTTTCGCTTTGGAGCGTGACTTCAAATAGTTGACAGGATCCTTTGCAAGCGTCACCTTGTTTTTAAAGCAAATCTTGTATCCTGCTGTGAATTTCTTATTATTACGTTTTGAAAGTATATTAATTATAGTGTTATAGAGATTTTTTATCATCTCTATAGTTTTTTAGTGCAGAAAAAATTATAAAAGTATCGGTAAGTTTTAACTAATCATATCAATTAAGTTAAGGTGACTGTCCCAATTGTCGCTCATAAACCTATTCTCACTCAATAAATTTTATTTGGTAATTAAAAAATATTTTTTGGTGAAATGTTGATCATAAAAAATGTTTCAGTATTTTCTTATTTATTTATGAATATTTAACCATTAAAAAATATAATCATGTATCCTTTAAAAAAAAAATTAATTTTTAATTTACTGAACGAGAATAGGTTCATGAGCGATAATTGGGACAGTCACCTTATTCAGTATGGCCCATGAACTATGTTTTACTTGTACATTAAAGGAAACTCGTTGTATCTACATAATTAAGAAAAAAAAACAAAAATTAATATATGAATATGTTTAAAAATGATCATGGTATAATGATATTATGTTTTTTTTTTTTTAATTACTTCAGATAACACCATGCTTTCAACACTTATGCTCCTAATTCTTATTCGAAAAATTTTTGAGTGAGCAAGAACTCCCCAACCGGAGTGGCAGAGAGAATATAATAAGAGGCTTTTGATAAGAGGATATTTTTTGTATCAAATGCAGAAATTACAGGAAGAACAAGCAGAAGAACGACGCTTTAGGGTTCGACCAATTTATAGAGAGGAACGGAGACTGGCACAAGGGGCGAGTAGCAATCTCATCCCAGAAATGGAAGCTGTAGACGCGGAAAAATATTTAGAGTACTTGCGCATGACTCCAGAGATGTTTTATAAATTTTTGGAATCAGTCAGGCCTAAAATCGAGAAGCAGCATGTAATTAGAGCTCCAATTCTTGCTGAGACCCGATTGCAGATGCCTTCGTTATTTAGCAGTTGGCGTTTCTATGTCTAGTATCTCCTTTGCTTTTAGAGTTAGTACACAATTAATTTTCAAAATTATCCCAGAAACATGCGAGGCGATCAGAGATGCACCTGGGCCGATAGTTTTTCCGTTGATATCAGAAGAAATGTGGCTCTAAAAAGCTGATGAATTTGATCTCAACTGGAATTTTCCAAATTGTTTTGGAGCCATAGATGGATGTCATATGGAAATTCAGGTATATACAACATTATGTAAAATATATGTAAAATATTTATATACAAATATTTATTAGGTATATAAAATATTTTATATAACACAGGCATGATAAACGTAACTTATTATGCCTGTAGAGAGGGACCTAAGTTGCCAATTATCAACCGGTAAAGTAAAGTGGGACCTAAGTAATATTTACTTAAATTTCTAGTTACTTAAGTACGCGAAAACGTAATAATGATTAGTTCCAGATAAACACAAAATTTTTTTTAGGTTTTTAAAACAAATAATGACGGACTCAGTAAATCGTTGGAAAATCCTATGACGTTATGTAATTTTGTTTGTTCACAAAAACTGTACAGGAACCTTTTTTACCGTGTCGCTAATTGGGTACTTAGATTCCTCTCTACGGCAAGAATAAGTTACGCTTATCATAACCTTTTTTATATAAAGTTCCGTGTGCACTACGGGACCTAACCTATCATCGCCTCGGGCCGATGACGTCAGCACGAGTCGTGCGGGTACGCACTCGCCTACGGCTCATGCACCGCACGCGTCGGTTAACGTCACCGGCCCGAGACAATAATAGGGGACTTAGGTCCCTTGATACACAATGTACTATTATTTGAGATTTTAATATATTCTCATTTATTTATCAAATAAACATTGTTATATTATTTTAGGCTCCACCAAATTCTGGCTTAATGTTCTACAACTACAAAGGAACCCATAGTATCGTTCTATTGGCTCTTGCGGATGCTAATGCTCTTTTCACGGTAGTAGATATTAGTGCTGAAGGCAGACGAAGCAATGGAGGCATATTTCATGATGGTGAATTTAGAGACCGTTTTTGGAATGATACGATGGCATTACCTGCTCCCCGGAAAATTAGCGATAATGGACCAATCTTACCATTTGTTCTCGTAGACGTCAAAGCTTTTGGACTCAGCAAATTTATGATGCGGTCGTATCCAAAGGCTCATACTCTGACAGTAGCTGAGAAAATATTTAATTACCGACTTAGCCGTGCTCGTAGAATTGTGGAGCGTGCCTTTGTAATACTGACTTCGAGGTGGCGAATTTCCAAACAGCCAATGACGACTGATTTATAAACATCAAAAAAAATTGTCGAAGCAGCCGTTTGCCTTCATAATTTTGTGATGAAGGGAAATTTGAAAAGCCCTCCAATTAAAAGGGTATATTATCCTACTGGTCCTCTACTGAATATTCAAAATGATGATCAGCCCTTCGATGATGATGGAATTGATGATGATGTAGAACCAACGAATGAAGGAAATGAAGTTGTTTCTAACAGTCTACCAACAATAAGGGAAAATTTCAAGAACTATTTCAATCTATGTGATACTTTACCAAATCAGAACGAACGAGCTTTGCGCAATGATTATTAAAATATAATTATATAGTAACTTATAGTATAAACCTATTTGAAGAGTTAATAAAAACCGAAGTTTGTACTGTAAAAATAAACGAAATATATCATGTAAACATTACATAATGTCATTCATATAAAATCTTCATGTTTTCTAACTTATTATTTGTTGTTGAAATGTTGTTGGTCACCCTTACTAACTTCCCATTAGGAAGTTATTGAAATTGGGTCGATTGGTAAAATGTCAATTTTTATCATATCTCCACGTTTTAAGATATATGCAAACATACTGACCAATTTTTAGAATGATATGTGTATGTACGTACGTACGTACGTACGTACGTATGTATGTATGTACGGACGTCAGCATTTTTTTCGTTTTCGATATCTCAAGAACAGATCGAGATATCAATTTCAACCGAGATTTTTCCGAAAGATATTGTTATAAAGAAGATCTGAGAGAAGTTTGAACGAATTCGGTAAGGCCGTTTTTTTTTATAACAAAAAAACTAATAATAAATAAATGACAAGATTGACTATTTTAAATACGTTTAAACAAAAGAATGACAAATTCATTTGAAAATAACTCGATACTAACTAAACATTATTGTTCACAACTAAATATAACTTTCAATGATTATGCATTGTTTATAACAATGTGAATTTGTTATAAACAATTGAAAATTGTAATTATCCATTAACAAATGCGAATTTTGCACTGATTTGAATTCTTTCGACAAGATAATATCTATCAATGATGGAATATGACTTTTAACAATTACGTATTGTTTATAACAATATGAATTTGTTATAAATAATTAATAATGGGAAGTTCGTCGTGTAAGCACAAAGTGTGCTCAGACCTATTTTCTTTTCTTTTGTACTATTATTATTAGCTGGTATAGTAATTATTAATAGGAGTAGTAATTATATTACTAACTGTTTTATTTATTTCAAAGATGAGAGATCATACGTTTTTGTATCATATAAACAAAATCCACGTTTGCTAAGTGACAAGAAGAATTATTAACTCAATAAATAAATATAAGAATTAAAAATTCAATTTCAAATCAATTACAGTCATAGTAAAAATAATCCTATTGCCCCTGTTGTTTACGATCCCATCGAGCTGCGAGGTCTCGTTTATTATATGCTGAATTTGGACCTGGACTGCCGACCAAGCTCGAGGATGCAGGATTTCCATCCACCCTGCGATCGACATAGCAAATCCATAACTGGTATTCATTGTTGGTACGTTCTGTTATTGCATATTTTCTAAAAATAAACTGAATATTTCGTCTGTATTGTGGGAACTCGCTCTGCCTAAAAAAAAAAAGATTAATTTGATTAATAATCCAGTAAATATTTTGAAAAAATTATTATTAATAATAATAATATGAGATATTTTTTACCTCTTTTCGATGGTCCGGGTTGATCGTTTGGTGATGTCATTGATCGTGGTCTCATCCAATTTCCTGGAGTAGGAGGTGATAGTGTTCTAAGCCGGATATTTCGGAACGGTCATGCTGTTGATGGTTGAGGATTGATATAGGATGATGTTGATGGTTGGGGATTGGTATAGGATGATGTCGATGGTTGGGGATTGATGTAGGATGATGTTGATGACTGAGTGGTGATGAATGATGGCGTTGGTGACGGTGATGGTGTTGGCAGTGTCATTAAAGTGAAATGGGATTCTCCCGAAACAGGTTGAGGAACATTCGCGATATTGTGAAATCATGAAGAAGTTTTTGTCCTAAAAAAGAAGAAAAGTTAAAAACAAAATTAAATTTTAAATTCAAAAAATTATTCTTACTTACTGTCTATGCCCTACTTAAACTCTCCTATTAAAAAAGTTGAAATCCTATCGAATATTTATCAAATCTAAATAGGACAATGCAATTTTTAACAGGATAAGCTGTGGAATTGTTTGCTACCGAAGAATAATTAATGGGAAAATATCATACTTAGAAGGAATTTAAAATTAAAATTATAGTCCCGGAAGAACGCTTTTCCCGTTAAAAAGATTCAAAAGGAATGAAGATATATGGACAGGGAAATAAAACTTAAAAAATTTATTCATTCAAAAATATTTTCCAATAGGATCTAATTCAATTCTATGGAAAAGAAATAAGAAATGTTGCGAGGAAATAGCGAATTTGAAAAGGAAAGAAGTACATCGAAATTTTTTTATTATTGCAGTATTTTTTAACAGGATTTTATAGTATTCTATGGGAAATAGTTAAAACATTTCAACAGGAAATTGGTGATTTTCGAAGGAAAAGAGATAATTTGTTTTCATTCTTCAGTCAAAGTATTATTCAATAGGATTTCATTGATTTCTACAGAGAGACGTTTAAAGAATCTCAATGGGAATATATTTATTTACAGGGAGATACTACATACGAATTATGATTCCACTGAAGTATTCTCTTATAGGATTCCCGCCATTGCAATAGGAAGATATTGAAAGAGTTTTAATAGGAAATCGACTTTTTCTACAGGGAAAGTACTATTTAGTAATTTTTTTTCTATCAAAGTACTCTGCTTAAACTGTCCTTTTGAAATATGTAGAATCTTACAGACTTTTTAGAGGATTTTTATAGAAAGCGAAAAATTTAGATAGATTCATCCGGAGAAATATTTGCTTTTGAAAGGATTTCAATATAAAAATATGAATTTTAATCGAAATTGAGATTAGACATTATAAGTACATATAATTTTTATTTTTCTATCAATGAATATTAATGGGATAATAAAAATTATTATTATTTTCTATCGAATCTTAATAGGTCCCCGTATTAATTGATAGGTTGAACCCTTTTAACGTCAATAGTCACCCTTTGTTTTTTCCTAGGCATTGTATTAATTGGAAAAGCGAAATCCTGATAGGAAATATCTCGATGAAAGAGTATTTTCTAAGTCACATTGTCCTTTTCAATCTATTCATTTTGTTTGATAATTATAGGATGAGTAAAAATGCTGGGTTAACTCGATCTGAGATGAAATACACATTAATTAACAAATATAAAATTTATTAAATAATAGGCAACAGTAATCACAGTTTGATAATTTTATAATGAGTTTATGAGTTCGCTTGAGTTCACAAAAATTGAGAGCCTGATAGAATGAGCACAATGAATGATTGAATGCACTACAACGTGGGTTGTAAGGCCACGCCGTTCACAATGAGTCCAAGAATGATGAGTACGCGAAAGTTTGTGAGTTTATTGAGCACTAGATGAGTTCAGTGAACTGCTGAGATGATGATATGAGTACTAAGTATGATCTCAATGAATGCACGTGAGTTTAATGAGCACAATGAACAAAGGAATGAATGCGTGAGTGACGAGCTACAGTCTAGCGTCGTTGATCGCGTCTCGGCAACTGGTCAGCTATCGAGCTGCATCGGAAAAATTCGTCTAGTCCGGAAGCCGGCGTCGCTGATGGGCACTAATTGGTCCGAGTGACGAGAGGTTTGATTGGTTACCGTTAGGGTAACCAGATTTAAATTATTTAGATGAGTGAGGTTAGCTCTTCAGTAATTTAATTACTGAACACATTTCTTATAAAGACCTGACAAAATTACACTTATCAAACGATACTAAAACTTGTTTTCGCATGGAACAACAAGAAAATACATTGATTCTATTTGAATGTTCAAAGTCTTATTAAAGCACCGAATAATGACATTGTAAACCCAAGTGCCTAAAAGCTAAACACTTGATGAGTTTGCAATATTGAACATTATAAACGAACTATTGCAATTTTGTAAACGACCCTTCAATGTTTCTTGCCGTTTACAGAAATGCTATAGTTTGATCTACGGTGTTTAACATTGTAAACACTTAGGCGATTAATTATAAAATACTTCAAGTGACTTATCACTGAACACTTGAATTTTTTCGCATGTGCAGTGGGGAAAATATTTTCTATGCCATATATTCTTTTTGAATCCATTGATTTCTAACAAAAATTTGTCTTATACTATTTTTTTAAATAACATAAAATCCTACCATGGGAAGTTGCGATAGAGATATAATACCGAAGTTTAACTTGTCATATTTTTACAAACGACAATTATTCTTTTTCTACGTTGAAATACTTGCTTAAAAGCAAACTTGATTAATGTTTAAATTATTTCAAATGTTTAACTCAAATTGACTAGGCGAAAGTCATAGCTCCATGTTTTAGAATAGCGCAGTTGGCAGCGTACTGGAAAGTGGACGCGAGGATGCCAGGATCGAATCTCATAGTCTGCAGGATTTTTTCGGACAAAGTTTCTTATAAATTGCATTTCAGGGGTATATTTAAACAGATAATCCGTGTAAATAAAAAACCTATAGATTGGAATTTTAATTTTCTTCAAACTGATTTTTTTGTGGTTGTAAAATCCTATTAAAACGTTCAGAAGGTTTGTCCTCAATTTGATAGGAAATTTTGATAGTATTACAATCCCATTAAATATTGACTAATCCCATTGAAAAGTTGAAAAGGATTCGCTTTTATTTTATAGGAAATTCTGACATTGGAAAACTCCTATTAAAATGTCATTAATCCTGTTAAAAGCCCATTAGGATTCCATCTTATTCAACAGGAATTTGTAGTATCTCGGCAATTCCCATAAAATTATAGCAAATCCTATTGAAAGTCGAAAAGGATTTCTTTTAGCTCAATGGGATATTGCAATAATATTATAATCCTGTAAGTAATGAAAAGGATTATATAGAAAATATTATAATCCTGTAGAAATATTATCATTCCTATTAAAACATTTAGTAGTACTCAATGTTTTTTTATAGGATTGTCCAATGGGATTCAACTAATTTTAAAAGGAAAATAATTTTCAAAAGGATTTTACAGGAAATTTCCTATGCATTCATCCCATTGGAACTTTGTTTTCTAACAGGATAGTTTGAGCAGGATGTTTTGTGATGTCATTTATAAATGCCATTCCATCGAAATGACATGAAGGTGGTTCTTGTAAATTAGAAATTCCTTCACTGGATGTTCCACTTCTTGATAATATTTTTAACTCTTTTCAGTACTTTCTACGTACCCTTACGTATTTCTCTGAGAACTATATCCTTTTTTTACCGTTTCTTTCGGTGACCAATGACCCATGAAAATGGAATAACTTATGAAAAAATGAATTTCAATGATTAATGGAGAATAATAAAGATATAAACATAACATAAAAGAAATAAAATAACAGATAATAGATATATAATGATTACGATTCAAGGAGGTGCTTATTTCTTCCCATACATGCTCCTTTTCAACGGAATTCCATCGGTTTACAGGGATCGTATGGTTCTAGAGAATTTCCTGAGATCGCACATGCGATATCAGCGCTGACTCGTAATAATATTCTTGAGCTTAAGGGTCTTGCGGATTTTCAGTTAAGATTGTAAAATATAAGATCAAGACAACTTGTATTGAGAAACAAAGTTTATTCAAATGACAGATTCAAAATACAGAATCTGATATGACATCTAATCTGTGCTAGTCTCAGTCACAAACAGGAGATAAACAAACTCTCCCCTCGTTGCTATAAACAATCTAATCGTCTAGCAATCGTCATTAACTGACAAACTGTCGTTTGTCAATCCATCATGGATGGACACACACGCATATTTTACACTTTTCCCGATCTTCTAAAAATTGCCTCCTGACAATATCTAACTGTTGGGTGAAAATATTGGATTAGGCTGAAATAAAATAAACATTCAAAATCTGGATTGAATTGTCCATTAAAAATTTAAAAAAAAAAATTCGATCATTCTTCAGCCTAGATTACAATATTGCCGCTTCCCAACGCTGCCTGCATAAAAATAAATAAAAAAAATTATTCTGGAGGGAAAAATCCTGCAGCGGGTAAAAACCTTCAAAACAGGCCAAAATAATCTAAACTAACTAAAAACGTAACTTTATACAATTCAAAGATCCTAAAAATTAAAAGTCCGTCAGTCAAAATTTTAAAATAATTAATTCTTCTTTTCCTTCCTTCTTTTCCATTGGAAAGAATCCAGAAACGAAATGAAAATCCATAAGAGTTGGAAATGCCAAGAATCTGGGAGGTCATATCAAGGGAGATCTAAACAGATTTTCAAAATTACTACAACATCAAAGTAATTAATAATTTTTTTAATTGAATTCAAATTTCTTTTTATTTAATTGAATGGTCTCACTTCTTAGAGTATATTTCTCCAAACAAATTACCGACAACGCATCCTATTTATGAAATCAGACTCTTAAAATCTCAATAATAATAATCACAAATGATTCACCTTGCAAGGAATTTTCAAAAATAACTTCAATAGTCTCTGCTCACTGTGCAAACTAAATTATTAAAAATTGGGCTCACAGTTACGCATACTATCCGAACAAGTAGGATACCATGAACATCTAGTACCTCACTTTGCTTCACCTTGGCCAAATAATGAAGAAAAGGATTCCGGCACAATGACTCCAACCGTGTATATCCCAAAAGAGTCAAAATAATTAATCATCATCATAAGGAGCGAGTGTATTCATATGAACAACTTTCAAACGACCATTAGGAATTTTCTGAATTCTAAAAACAACATCATTTAATTTATTTTTAATAATATATGGACCTTCCCAATCTGATTGAAGTTTAGGACATTTTCCTTTAACTCTTTAAACCATTAGATTGAGGATGAAGAGGTATAGTTCTAGTCTTTTTGATTCCAAAAAGATTCATAACCTCTTTAAAGATTTCTGATTCAAATTCTCTACCTTGATCAGAATGAATTGCTAAAGGAACACCATATCTACGAAATATTTGAGAAACTAGAGCTTCAGCAATAGTAGAAGCTTGATGATTAGGAAGAGGAATTGCTTTAGGCCATCTAGTAAAATAATCAGTAACAACTAAAAGAAATTTATTTCCAGAAGAAGTTTTAGTGAGAGGACCAAGAATATCGATTGCAACTCTTTCAAAAGGAGAACCAACATTATAAATTTGAAGAGAACCACATAATTTCTTATGAGGACCTTTTTTAGCAAAACAAACCTTACACTACTTACACCAAATATCAACATCTTGTTTAAGAGTAGACCAGAAAAATCTTTGACGAATTTTAGAAATTGTCTTATTAATACCAAAATGTCCACCAGAAGGAGAATTATGAGTTTTAAAAATTATTTCATTAACTTTAGCTTGAGGAACAACAACCTGAAAAACAATATAAGAAAGATTAGGAGCTGCCCAACATTTAACTAAAATGCCATTTTTCAATTCTAAAGAATTCCAATAAAGTAAATAAAGTTTGAAAGTTGAATCTAAATAAGAAACATCACTAAAATCAGGAATTTTATTTTCCTTTTTGAATTTAATTATTAAATTCAAAATACTATCATCATCCTGAAATTTAATCCAATCTGAATTATTATTAATTTCACAAATAGTACGGAAAATATTTTTATTAAAGAAACATTCTTCATTAGCATCCATTTTCAGACATTTCTTACAGTCACATGGATGCCGAGATAAAGCATCAGCATTACTATGACTTTGACCTGGTCTATGATGAACCTCAAAATCATATTAGAATAAAATTTCTAACCAACGAGCAACTTGATCTTTGGGATTCTTAAAAGAAAGTAACCAACTAAGAGAAGCATGATCAGTTCTGATCGTAAATCGTTTACCGAGAAGAAAATGACGAAAATGTTCAACCGAAATAACAACAGCTGATAATTCTTTTCTAGTCACAAAATAATTCCGTTCACGACTGTTTAAAGTCTTACTAAAATATGCAATAACTTTTTCTTGATAAATAATTTCACCATTTTTATCAATTGGAATTTTTTGTGATAAAACAGCTCCTATACCAACATTAGAAGCATCAGTGTCAAGAATAAATGGATAATTAGGATCAGGATAACCTAAAATAGGTGTAGTAGTTAAAGTTTGTTTCAATTTTTGAAAAGTTTGAAGAGCAATATCATCCCAAATAAAATCTCTTTTCTCTTCACTAATTAAATTAAGAAGTTTTGCTAAAGTAGCAAAATCTTTGATAAATTTCCTATAATATGAGCAAAGTCCAAAAAAACTTCTAAGTTCAGTTTTATTTTTCGGAATAGGCCAATTAATAATGGCAGAAATCTTTTCACGACAACTTTCAAATCCTTCACCAGAAACAATATGACCTAAAAAGACAACCTCTTTTTGGAAAAATATATATTTCTTAGCATTGATTTTAAGTCCTGATTGTGAAAGTCTTTGGAAAACATTTTGAAGATGAATAAAATGTTCATCAAGACTCTTACTGAAAATAATAATATCGTCTAAATATACTAAACAAATTTTGCCGATGAGACCTTGTAAAACTATGTTCATAAGTTTTACAAAGGTGGCAGGAGAATTACATAAACCAAAAGGAAGAACTTTGAATTGCCAAAGTTCACTTTCAATACAAAAAGCTGTTTTCTCACGATCTTCAGGAGCAACTTCAACTTGCCAATAACCACTTTTTAGATCAATGGTCGAAAACCATTGAGCACCAAGAACTATATTCAATACATCTTCTTGATGAGGAATTGGAGTGGAATCCTTAACATCATTTAATTTGCGATAATCAACACAAAATCTAATTTCACCAGCTTTTCTAGGAACGAAAACAACAGGAGAAGCCCATGGACCATGACAAGGTTCAATTGCATCCTGTTGTTTCATTTCTTCCATAACAGTATCAACTTTTTCCCTATGATGCAAAAGAATACGACGTGGACCTTGTTTAATAGGAAGAGCATTTCCAATATTAATCTTATGTTGTAAAATTTTACACTTCCCAATATCAAAAGAATTTTTTGAACAAATATTTATATTTTTTAAGAGTAATGTTTTAAAACGTAAAACATTTTTCTCATTTAATAACTTTGAAGATCTTTGAAACAAATCTAAAACAAATTCAGGAAGAACATTTAAATCGAGAGAAACCTTATTAATTGAAACAACTTTATTATTAGAAAGAAATTTTTTATGAAGAATTTCCTTAAACTCACCAAACAAACCTGATTTAACCAAGAAATCTATTCCCAAAATACATTCTTCACGGATTTGAGCAAAGACAACCTCTAAACTTATCCTGATATTTGAAATTTTAATTTCTCCAGTCTCAAGAAAATCAAAATCAAATTTATCACCAGAAACTGTAAAAATAGAAAGAGAAGAATTATTTGCTCTAAATGAGTTCTTATTAAAGAGAGAAGAATTAACAACCGTAATATCAGCAGCAGTATCGACTAACATGTCACATTTTTTACCATTAATTTCACCTTTAAGTATCAGTAAAGGTTTAAATGAAGAATCTGAATCCTGAAGAATCTTCGAAGAGCTAACTAAATGATGACTTAATTCTGACGAAATTTTTTTTTTGAAAGAATTTTCATTTGAAGAATTGTTATTATTTGGAGAATTATTCGTCAAACTAGCTTGAACAGCTTGAAGAACTTTACAATTATTTCTTAAATGACCTTTCTGTCCACAAACCCAACACTGAAAACCTTAAGAAGAATTTCAATTATCAAATGTCCTGAAATTCTTTTTAGAAAAATTAAAATTATTATTTTGGAAATTTATTTTATTATTTCTAAAATTATTATTATTAAATTTTCTATTAAAATTCGAAGTTTTATCATGTTTATGATCATTATTTTTATCAAGTTGATCATTTTTATTAATTTCTTGATTTCCAAAACATAACTTATCAATCGACTCTAATTCAACTGCTCGTTGAGTTGCCGATTGAAGAAATTCTAACCTTTCAGATCGTAAAGAATATTGTAACTTCGGATTATGCAATCCTGCAATAAATTGCAATCCGGCCATTCGCTCTCTTTGTTCGCCAGAAACTCCAGGATACGCATATTTGACTAACTTATCCAAATCATTGGAAAAATCAGTCAAACTTTTATTTTTATTTTGTTTCTTAGCTTGGAAACGACTGAAGTAAGCTCTGGAAAATTGAGCTTCACCAAAACGATTTTCTAACGATTTCGATAAAATAGAAAAATTCCTCAAATTTTCTAAAATTTCCTGAGCTTTGTCCTTTAAACAGGACACTAAAATTGAAGCTCTAACTTCATTCGACCAATTATGTAAACGACTGATGGTCTCAAATTGACGTGAGTAACTCTCCCACGTCTGAGAACCATCATATTTTGCCGGTTTCGCGAAACTTAACGAATTTCCGACGGAAGATGAAGAGACCGATTCAATTAAATATGAAGGAATGTTTGGATTAACAATTCCTGAAGAATTATTACTATTAATAATTAAATTTTGATTCATATTATTATTATTACTCAAATTATTATAATTATTATTATTATTATTATTTCATCTTGCGATTCGTCAAAGAATGTCTGGCCAGGGATCCCAGGGCTCCGACACACCTGGGGCCTGACCAGACGCAATTATCCTGCAAGCACCCGGCTCCCTCAGGTTTGAGGGTGAGCCAGGACTGCAGCCGTTCAGTCATTAATTTAGACGTCTCAGGATTCGGAGGGACCCAAGAATGACCGCTTCCTGCATACGAGCCGCGAGAATCTCAGCCTGACTACGGCAGACTGGTATTGTTCGTAGCTCTGTCAGAAAACAGTCTCTCATCCCTCCAAGGGCACCAATCACCAAGACTATCACGTGCGCTGTATATTCGTGATAAATATTTCTCATGACCTCCATGAGCTCTCTGTAGCGTTCGTGTTTACTCTCTTCTTTCGCACGTATATTCGTCTCAGCCGGAGCTGAAAACTCAATGTAATATACGTGCTTGGTGTTATGGTCGAAGAGAGTAATATCCGGCTTATTGTGTTCGATTCGTTGAGGCGTTGCGAGCGGGAAATTTCAGAGAATTTTTGC
The DNA here is from genome assembly GCA_028641665.1 of Chelonus formosanus. Classification (NCBI taxonomy): domain Eukaryota; kingdom Metazoa; phylum Arthropoda; class Insecta; order Hymenoptera; family Braconidae; genus Chelonus; species Chelonus formosanus. The sequence goes on along the minus strand of CM054006.1, from coordinate 15,016,437 downwards.
TCTCCCATTCTCAACGACCGACTCGATTTCACCGGGCACATAGGGCAGTACTGGTGTCTCATCTATCTCATAAGAGTGCCGAAGGTAATGATACAGCACTCTTAAGGCGGCGTTATGCCGGTGAATGTAGGCTGAGTGCGCTAGTGTCGGACAGGCCGATATAATATGGAATAGCGTCACATCTACATCACCGTGGCAAACTCGGCATCTTGTGTCCTCGAGTTGCTCGTGCATAACATCACACCGATAGGCGAGGATTGAAAATACACCATCTTGGCAGGCCATAATGAACCCCTCGGTCTCAGAGAACAATCCAGCTGACTTAAGATATTGGAACGTCAGCTGGTGTGACAAGTCCTGTGTTTCAAGATGACGATAAAACACACCTTTTTGACCTTTCGCTGTCTTCTGGTCAATTGCAGAAGCTGTAGACCGTCTGGGTTGCTAGGGTCGAAAACTGAGCCGAAGTTCTGAGCCGCCATATGTGCTGCTCTATATAGGAACGCATCCCTTCCCAATAGTTCGAAGCTGTTCACGAACTTGAGAAGGGGATCAGAGCTCTCATAGATGTCATAAGCCAGGCCTATCACTAACCTGTCGTGTAGACACTCTAGACTTAGTAGTCCACGCCCTCCCATATCACGGGGGAAGTATAGGCGTTGGACGGAAGATCGCGGGTGATGACTTCGGTGTAATGTCATCACTTTTCTCGTGATAATGTCTAGATCTTTTAACTTTTTTCGGAGCCATTTAAGAACTCCGAATGAGTATAGCAAGACTGGGACAGCGAGCATATTTGTGGCTGCGACTTTATTAGGGCCTGATAATTCAGAGCCCCATATTCTTTTAAGTCGCCACTTGTACTCACTGCGGAGAGTATCTTTGATGACAGACACTTCCTGTAACGGAGATTGTGCCTGTCCAAAGTATCGGTATGACTCTCTAGCATCCAGATGTTTTATGATGCTCCCGTCTGTAAGCTCGACATTATCACTCCAGTTCGGCGATCTTCCTTTTACTAAGTGGGCTACTGCGCACTTGTCTAACCCAAACTCCATGCCTATCGCACTGGTATATTCGGACACAACCTCTAGGGCTGCTCGGAGTCTCTCAGGACTTGCCGCGTACACTTTTAAATCATCCATATAAAATAGATGTGTGATTTTGTGTACGCGGTTGGAGACTCGTCTGGCTTTATATCCAGGCGTTCGGCGTAGAGTGAAAGATAATGGCAGCAGTGAGATGCAAAATAGGAGAGGACTTAGGGTATCTCCCTGGTATACGCCTCTCCTAAAAGGCACTGCTCCAGTGGACACTCTCGTTTCACCAGATGTTACGGTGAAACGTGTCCTCCAGAGCAGCATCAGATGTTCGATGCATCTCACGATTTGCGGGGGTACTGAAAGGCATTCGAGCAAGTGGAGGAGAAGCTCGTGAGATGTTGTATCAAATGCCTTTCGGTAGTCCACCCAGGCCATTGACAAGTTGCGCTTGTAGTAGTATGCGTCTAGTGTGACGCACCGGTCCACTAACAAGTTCTCCTTGCAACCTGTCAAGCCACGTTTGCTGCCACGATGTTCGTATATCTGTCTCCATACAGGTTCTATTGCAGTCAGAATCCTCTCGTTCAAGATTTTAGTGAACAATTTATAAAGAGTATTCAGACATGCAATGGGCCTGTATTTTTTGGGGTTAGACAGATCACCCGTTTTGGGGATCAGCACAGTACGCCCTTCAACGAGCCAGCCAGGAATTTGAGTATCTCCTTCAAGATATTCTGAGAAGATACGTGTCAGATGCTGGTGTGATGATGTTAATTTCTTCCACCAAAAGGTGGGAATTGCATCTGGCCCCGGGGCAGCCCAGTTCTTAGTGCCCCTGAGTACATTCCTGATCTCATCAATGCTGACTCGCTGAAACTCTTCAGGAATTCTCGATAGATGTTCGTCGCAGAATTCTCTAAAATGTTGAAGAGCTGGAGTGTCTACATCTAACATGGTAACGCGACCATATATTTCGGTCCAGTAGGTTATTATTTTTATTTATTATTAGTATTACCGTTATTATTAGTATTATTATTATTATTAGAGATAGATAAGAAAGATCTTATCTCTCCCATGAAGTTTTGTAATAATCCATTCATTTCCAATTTATTTTGAGAAAGCTGCTCCTCCAATCGATTCATTCGCATTTCTAATGCTAATAATCCACCATTTGATGATGAAGAATTATCATCATCAATGCAATCTTCAAATCGCGTCCTCCGAGTTTCCCTCCGCGTTTGACGGCGATTTGGTGTTCTTGGCATATCTCCAAAAACTTCAAAAATTTCACTAATACAATAACTAATTCACTACAAATTAATTCGTCACATGAGACGAATCACTTCTGACACCAAATGTAAAATATAAGATCAAGACAACTTATATTAAGAAAGAGAGTTTATTAAAATGACAGATTCAAAATACAGAATCTAATATGACGTCTAATCTGTGCTAGTCTCAGCCACAAACAAGAGATAAACAAACTCTCCCCTCGTTGCTCTAAACAATCTAATCGTCTAGCAATCGTCATTAACTGACAAACTGTCGTTTGTCAATCCATCAATAGATGGACACACACGCATATTTTACAATATAATAAGTTAATTTGCAACTGTAGCAGCCTCTGTAGTTCCACTAGCTTCTGCTTCAGTAGCTGTTACGGCTATTCCTGCCTCACTGATTCCACTGGCATTTGCTTCTTCAGAGCCGTCTGTGACTGCAGTAAGTGTTAAGCAGGGTCCACAATAGAACATTAAACTTAGAACTTTAAGAATAAGGGATTAACTTTAATTCTGTCTTATCGAAAGCCGTGTGGCTGTCCACAAAAGCGGAATAGAACATCGCCATAAACGCCCATGTTATTTGGAGATTTTATGTTTTATGTCGATTCCTAATTCCCATGTTCAATGTTTAGTGTGCTTATTATGGCTGCACCTTTACACTTTCATCAGCTTCTTCTTGTGCGGCTATGGCTGGTTGTCCTGCTTCAGCTGAATAGGAAAAAGAAAAACATGAAAATTTGCTACTGACATTGAATGAATATGATACATGAAGATAATATTACGTAGAATCTTACTGTATTATAAGGTGACACTGCCGTTTGGTGCTTTTACAATGCAATGGTGAATTGCATCATATATCGAAAAGCATTCGTAAGAAAGAATGAGATTCAATGTAAAAATTTCTCCGCAATATCTGCACCAAACCGACTCGTCTAGCGGTTGCTAGAAGAAAACGTAAAAAAACAGAATTGCGATATTTATAAAGTGTCTTACAAACTAGAATATTTACCTGTTCCATGTTTAATTTAGACTTTTAATTAAAAAATTGGCTTTTCCACTTAAACTCATTTTAAAGCTGAAAAACACGTGGTGACGCTTTCAAAGGACGCTGTCAACTATTTTGAGATACAAGCGACGCTAGTTGACGTGACATCATGAACCGCGTACTTTCCGGAGAACAAATTTCTAGGTATACTTTTCTATTGTCCCGTAAATCGTACGTAAAATGATGCTTATGAAGTAGTTCATTCATTTATGTACATATCATATATACTAAAAAATGAATTGATGAGAAATTTATGGATATTAATGATTTTAAATATTGCTAAATTTTTGTTTTATATTAATATGGTATTATTATGAAAGAACTGTTGTCATTAATGAGTATATATTCATACAAAATTGATAATTTAGACTGATTCGTTTTGCGTCAAATTAATGACAATCACAAAAATATGAAAAATAATAACTAAATAAAAAAAAGCGTTAAAGTCTGAAGTGATTTTGGAAGCCATTTTTTTGTTATAGTCTTGGCAGTTTGCGTAAGAACCCACTCAACACCGGATTCTAAATGATATCTGAAAGATAACGTTTTTTAGACATCAGGTAGATACTGTCAGAATGATATCTAAACGGTATCTATTCGCAAAGATAATTCTGCGCGTGCATAGAATATTGCATACTCTAACCTAAAGAGTGATTGATAGTACTCTGTAAATCAATACATTTTTTTACTTTCTTTTTCATAAATTGAGTAATTCGCTGAACTACTAAAAACTTGGAAACAAAATTTTTCAATTAAAACATTTTTCAAGATAAATGGATCTATGCATATATACATACTTCATTGAAATAAAGAGGTTCATTTATTCAACGCCCAGTGAACTCTTTTCTGTAAATTTTATGTCACCGTGACAGAACTGAAAGTCACGTGTTATCTAAAATGTGAGTCACATGTGTAATGTGCACAAGTACCGTAGATGTCACTATTTCCTACTCAACAATTAATAATGTGACATCACTGTGATATTAGTGTGACATACTCGTTATATTGGACAAAAAAAATTGTTCAATAATTGATGTTGCTAATATAATTGAATGATACTTATTTTATTAGATTTCTTTACTTTTTAAGTTAAACTTTATCGATACAGATATTATTATGTATATTTTATATAATTAATAATTTGTCATAATTAGTGTTTGTGTTTCTCTACCAGAATAACGGTATTTGAAAACAAACACGTGAACATTATACATGAAAACATCTATGTATACATGTAACATAGCATACTTGTAGTAAAGTTATGTTGCATAAATGTTACATCTATGTAACACAAGTCATGTAGTGCAAATATTCAATCATGTTATGTAACGTATAAATACCTTAAGTGATATAAATGCAATATCACTGAGTTATGTTACATAATATCCCTTATTAAACAATCCGATTGATTCCGATTATAAAAAATTTCATGGGATTTAGTCGGATTTTTGCATCAAAATTTTTCGATAAAAAATTTTTTAAATTGGATTCACTTGGAAATTTCTGATTGAATCGATGGAATTTCAATGGGAATTAATAAGAAAATAATAATAATAATATTTGTAATTTTTTAGCATATTATTTTCCAATTGAAAACACTTATTTTTAATCAGAGGTTTCTCATTCATTCTGATTGAATATTAGAGAAATATCATCGACTATTTTCCTATTAAAATTATTAATTTTCAATGAAAAATTTCTGATTGAATCCTATAAAATGAAATTTGTCATTTTTGTGCATATTATTTTCCGATTCATTCCGATTGAAAACATTCATCTATCATGGGAAATTTCTTATCTATTCCGATTGATAATTTCATCCGATTGATTCCCATAGAATATAATTTTTCTTAATTGGTACGATTTAGATAACCTATTGAATCTCATTAAAATTTGAAACAAATTTAATAGGAGTTCAATCGGAACCAATCGGAATCAATCGGATTATTTAATAAGGGATTGTATCTATGTAACATAATTAACGCATTGCAGTCTATATAACAGATATGTAACGTAAGTTACATTACACTTATGTTACTCCGTTATATTGATGTTATGTTACCCTGAGATAACAGCTGCAATGTTATTTTGTGACAATCATGGAACATTGCGATGACAATTCATACATGTCACTATTTGTTATGTCACGTGTTACATTTTGTTACTTCTTTGTTACTGGGTGTACATAACAGTAATATGATTTTAATGTAACGAATACGTTAAAGTTATGAAATCAAAAGATTCAAATTATGTAAATGTTATGTATCGCCTCATGGGCTCGAAAGAAAAAGAAATGGACATTTCTATAACAACTCAATTACCGCAAGTAAGATGTCTTCTCCAGAGTTGTACAGTTGTACAACATCGAATAAATTATTGGTGAAACTGTGTGGCAAACACTAATAAAGAAATCAACATTATCTACAAATGAATCCTTATTCATTTCTCCAATGTTTTTTCTAATAGAATCGTTTAAAATCAGACGAAATATTTAACGGCGTGATTAACTGAAAAATTCCTGTAGCATCTTATCAGACACGGTATAAAAGTTTTTTATAGAAATAGTTGTTATGTTGTCGAAATTATTTACCAATAAGTCCTTATTGAATCTGACAACATTTGTTCTCATAAAATCGTAAACAATTGGACGAGAAATCAAACAGCATCATCAACTAATAAATTCTTTTAAGATCTAATGAGAAACCACCTCATAGTTTCTCATAAATTCATTGAGAAATTAAAAAATATTATTTGCGTATTGCTTCTTACAAAGTCCTATAGTATTTTTTCTTGCAAAACCTTATCGCATTGGATAGAAGGAAAAGTTTTTACTTTTACCAATAGATTCTTATTGCATTTTGTAATATTTGTGTGATACATTCTTATAAAACTTATTTAGAAATAACAAAATATTATTTACCCATAATTTTCCATTGGAACTTATCATATTGTCCTAATACATTCTTGCGTATACTCATAAAATCAACTAAAAGTTTTTTTAATTTTATAAATTCTGATTCATTCTGATTAAATGGTTATAAGACTACTTCCAGTCTTCCAATAAACCCAATACGTTCTTAGTCCTTCTTATGAATTGTATATCAGAATCTGTCGGAAATTATAAATTTTTGTCGGTTTGTTCTACCAGGGGGATGCTATCATGTATAACGTTCACGTGTTTGTTTTCAAATACCGTTATTCTAGTAGAGAAACACAAACACTAATTATGACAAATTATTAATTATATAAAATATACATAATAATATCTGTATCGATAAAATTTAACTTAAAAAGTAAAGAAATCTAATAAAATAAGTATCATTCAATTATATTAGCAACATCAATTATTAAACAATTTTTTTTGTCCAATATAACGAGTATGTCACACTAATATCACAGTGATGTCACATTATTAATTGTTGAGTAGGAAACAGTGACGTCTACGGTACTTGTGCACATTACACATGTGACTCACATTGTATATAATACGTGACTTTCAGTTCTGTCACGGTGACATTTTAAATTTACAGAACAGTGTTCGCTGGAACATTTCTTGCTAAGTTATGTAACGATAACTCAAATTTACAAAAATATTATGTGAATCCATAAATTAAATATTTATTGTGAAAAAACATTATTTTTCTCTAAATTAAAACATAAATAATTCCAATGATACGATGAAATATCACATAAACTAACAAATCACAATGATTCTCAAAATAATTCTTATTCATTTTTTTTTGTTTTTAAAAACTTTTTTTTTTTTTTTTCTTCAAGTTTTTTTTTTTAGTTATTGTTTCTGCTTCTTTAATTGCTTTATTTTTTAACCTTTCAGCTTTTTTCAATTTTTTTTCGTCTTCTAATTTTTTTTTTTTTTTTGCTTTTTTACTTTGATAATATTTTAGCCACGAATCAGAGGTGTAGACGGTTGGTACTTTCTCTTTAGCTTTTCTTTTTCGAAGAGCTTTATCTTTTGAAGGCCAAAATGAAGCATTCTTAAATTGAGAACGCATATTCGGAGGTGTTATTTTTGTATTAGGTCGTGAAGATATATCAAAAAAATTAGGATTCTTAGACGAACTTGGAACTTGCGAGCTGGCTTGTTCTTCAACCTGATTTTCATAAACAATGTTCATATGATCATTATTAATGGGAATTAATTCCCCGCGATCATTTGCTACATACATTGTAACATGTTGTGATGGTTGTGATTCTAAAATAAAGTCATCATTATTCATTTTTGTCTCTTCATTCTCTAAATCCTTTTTTTTAATCCAAATATAAAAAACAAAAAATTCTACTAAAAATAGAATCAATTCATATGAGTACTCGGTAAAAAATAGTACTATAAATTATAAATGATCTTTGTAATAAAATTTTTTGAAAAAAAATTTGATTAGCTGAAAAACAGGATGGATATTTTTTATAAAATTTTTCAAACAATGTTATCAATATTCCATTTCGATTACTTGTATTATATCCTCATGGCCATTTTTACTAGTCAATGGATCCTTGCCTATTGTAGGTTGATAATGAGACGATGTCATTTTTTTTATTTTCTGCTAAAATAAAAACAAGTTGGCATTTTCGTTACTATCATTCCATTGAGCTAATTTCTCTTGAACTTTAAATTGCTCCAAAATATTATTCTTAATATTACTTTCAATAAATTTTAAATTATTAATAATTTTAGCAGAATTTACCAAAGATCCAGCGGCAGCCGTACTCTTAGTTTCAGATGACCCAAAATACCTGATATAATTTATAGCATCAGGTGAGAAAGGATGTAAACCTTGCTTTTAAAGAACGAAACATTCCGACGTCCATTGGTTGAAGAATGTGAGTTGCATTGGGGTACAAGGCAATTCACTCTATATTGTTTTCTCTGCAGAACTTTGTTAATGGATACGATAGATAAGAAGCATGTCCGTCTAGATACAAAATGACTGGAAATTTCATTCCATTTTTTAATAACCACAGATGAAATACGTTAGTTACATACTCGTAAAAAAATTCTGCAGTCATCCAACCACTATCAGAGCATCTAATCCCTCAATTTTTAGGCATACTGGTGATAATATTAAGTGGAATTCTTTTATATGGAAATAATACAATTGGTGGAAGCGTTCGTTTGGCTGCATTTCCACAAATTAAAGTTGTCACTCTTTTTCATCGTTTTCCACCATATTATAAACAGTCTTACTACCTTTCGGCGCAAGAACTGAATTACACTTCGGATTGAGTTTGAAAGCTGATTCATCGAGGTTGAATTTTCGTGTACCATCAATATCTAGAAGATCTAGTGGTTCAAGATGATCCCTTGCTCTTTGAACCCAGGCCCTAATTTTTTCCTCAGACATCGCAGCTTGGCTGTGAGTAAGATTTTGAGCTATCGTCTCACTGATTTCCGGATAGAATATTAAACTTTAAGGCGGCTGTTCGTACAGGCATACCTGCCTTCACTTCTATCATCGCTTGCTCCAATTGTTTATCATTGTAGGTTGTTTTTCTTTCCTTTGAACTCCAGAATAAAAAGAAAATGAATTATTTTAGTATGAGAACAATCATATTAATTAATTAAATGAAATTTCAAATATTTTTCAATTAAAATAAAAATAATAATAGTAGAAATACTAACAAAATCGACATTCTTTTCACAATGATTGTTTTATTACTTCAAAAATTGCTTTCAAAAAATAACAATAATTTTTTACTCGTTCAAATGAATATTAAATATTAGCTTCTTGCTAAAATTATGAAAAAGAATCCAAAATAACTGTAGTCATTACGATTATAACATTTTATGGATGTGGCTAAAGAAATAACCTCGTGTGGAATAGGTTAGAATTTCAGTGTTACAAACTGCATCGTGCCTTCAGAATTGAGCCTAGTCATTGACTACGAATTTCTAATAGTAAGATGTTTTTTAATATGCTTTAAAATCATTTTGAATAAAATGATAGTTATTTATTGACCTATTCATATATTTTTAATTACATTTCCATACTTACTTGACAATTAATCCCTAAACTCAATCGTTGCCCGTTCCCACTCAGCCAAATGATATCTAAAGGATATCTGTTAGATATCTGATAGATATGCTGAAAGTTATCTGTCAGATATCGGTTAGATATCTAACGCGCCGGTTTCAGAGCTCTACAAGATATCTGAAAAAGATATTGGATAAATATCTGAACAAGATATCAGATTAATATCAAATAGATATCGTATAGATACTAAATTTCATTTTTCTAAATATCGTGGAGGAATATTGAAGAAGCAAAAAAAAGTAGAGAAGTTATTTTTAAATATGGTTTTTTATTAAAATTTATAATTTTACATAGTAAAATTAATAGTTTTTGGCTTTTTATTAAAATATTTTTTGTATTCATTAATAATATTTATTAACTCATGGGAATATACATCCTATTTACATTTTTTTTGTACTTATGTTTGTCTCGAATTGATAATTTCTATTTAATTTTTACATTTAAAAATAAACATCAATTTACTGTATTTTAATCGTATTCGGTTGTATACAGATGTATATGATTTCTTCGTCTGAATTTTCTTTTCTAATATTCACAACGACTAGTTTGCTTAGAATACTAGTAATCGGCTCAGTTTTTGATTCTTCTCGTATTTTTCCAATTCGAAACATATGAGTTATTATCGAATTTATTGATAATTTTGTTATATAAAACATCTGTAGCTTGACAAAAGTATGATCATTTATCACTTTAAATTGTGATATTCTACCAATTGAACCATCTTCTAATAAAACATACGTATTATCAGTTTTTTTTTGTTTTTGTATAATAGATACTTTGATAAACAACGCCATTATATATACATTTATGATATATCATCCTATCTTCGGATTTCAATGCATAATGTGATTTGGCTTTTATTACTGTAACTTTATCTGCTGTAAAATAAATATTTTTAAGAAATTTTTATAATTATTTTTCCTCAATATACGATTTGCTATTTGATCAAGTACACCTTTAGGACTTGTAATGAAAGTTTTTAATTCAAAGATATTGCTTTCGAATGGATAAGCTGAGTTTTCCCACAATGGTCAATTTTTTCGTGTGCTAAAACGGTTGTCTGATAACAATTGAGGTACACGATGAATTTTCTTTACTGGATTGATATTAACTAAACGGTTATTGATAGTATTACCATCTGCTGAATTAAGAAAACCCGTACTCGTCCATCTATCCCAGAGTTGCCGTACAACACCTAATAAAATTCCATGCATGTATTTACTTGGAAATCCCCAAACGCAGTCGAACCCTTGTAGATCACTCAATATTGACGATCCTTTTACACCATGAACATTAATTTTTTTTAATTTATTATTAGATCTTTGCTGTCTTAAACGTAATTCTATTTCCTTCACATTTCTTAAATAATCTCTATGAGTACGGTCTTCAATAGTTTCTGAGGTTACTAAATATCTCATGTTGCCAATAAAAGCACCGTGTGCATAGCATCAACTACATCCATCATATCCGTTAAATTGGATTCTATTTTGCATGATTGGCCTAGTGACAGAATCTACTGGCATACTTAATACCATGATATAGATAATTTCTTTCTTTCCATTAGCGTTCACAATTTCTACACCACTGTTCATCAGTTTTTTTATCTGATCAACGAAAATGTTTAGATATAATTTCATGAAATCAGGAGTTGGTTCAGCTATGGTATATCGCAAAGCCGCAAGAAGTATAATTTTAAATCGTAGATTTACTGGTAGTTCATTAATTATGCACTGCTACGGCCAAAGTTTTACAATGTAAAATTGTAGAGTGACATCAGTATTAACATTTAATACTACTTTATTCGATGCTTCTTTTGATTTCATAAATTTACAATAGTATCGGTCGCCATCATAGATGTCAATGATATCCATATTTTTATCTTCTCGTTTCTTTTTAATACGATCGATATAATCATAAATTTTTGATCGTAAATCAATATTTGACAATAAAGTCTTGATTTGGTACTGCAAATCAATAGTCAAAAACCAATCATTAAAAGAAGTACTTAGTATAAATTGCTTTGAGAATTCTTTACAAGCTACTTTTTTTCAGTCCTCAGAGTTTTTTTTGGAAATTGGTTCATAAAGTGCGATATTACATAATTTACAATAAAATACATAGCTAATGACGGCGTCTGGTGCACTAAATAATTGACTAATTGAATATTTTGAAATATCGAGATTCTCAAAATCAGGACCCCCTAGTTTTTTCAGCACTTCCAGAGTTGCTGTCATTGCTTCACCCCTCCAATTAAATCTAAAAGCAAGTGCTAATACTATGTTAAATACCTCCCAAACAAATGCGTTTGATTTTGGAAACATAATTCAAGTACTGAAATAATTATAATCTGAATCATTCTGTTTTGCTGAATTATTATTATTCTCAGGAACATGTTCAGAACTTGATAGAGGTACGTGAGCATCATAATTTTCATTACAGCTACTTTGCAATATTGTGGATTAACTTTCATCGTCTTCAGATTCTTCGTCAGAGCTTGATTGAGATAGACATGAATTATTATTGTTACTGCAACTACTCTGAAATCTTGCAAACTCTTGATCTTCATTATTTTTTTTCCATTCCCACATAGCACCAGTCTCTTAAAGTCATCTACTAGATATCTTCTTCCAGATATCTATTAAATATCCCAAAAATGATATCTATAAAATAACCCAGTCTAGACATATCTTCTGCAGACATCTGAAATATATCTTTCAGATCTCTTAATTCAGATGCATAAAAAATCACCTCAATTCAATATCTGTTCAATGTTGGCAATTCGATTGTAATCGTATACATTTTTGCAAATGTTTTCTTGCAATTTCGGGATTATCTGACTATACTCAGGTACGTATGTATCTGTATATACTATAGTATTTTACTATATACACGTGTATGTCAACGTACGTTCCTCACCCAGAATTTTTAAACAAAAATAATAGGTTTCCATACATTTTACTTGGTTCAAAACATTATTTTTGTAAAAGAAAAAATTATGCGTTAGAAAAACTCAAATATGTTAAATAGATCCCGTTTTCCATTGTTTATAACAAATATAATTGTTATAAACAAAAATAGTAAATTTCTATGCTTTCTATATAGATTATAACTTCATTTTACCAGACGTTTTAATTGATATTTTTGTAATACCCAAATCATTTATTGCTTTTCAATTGGATGACATTTTTTCATCCACAAAAAGATATCTTACAGCTCTCGAAAAACTGCGCATAAGACATCTTATGGATATCTTACAAATATCTTTCAGAGACATTCGAAGGCTTTTCAGATACTTTTTCAGATATCCAGCTCTGGCTGAAGATATCTATTAGGTATCTTCTAGACATCTTTTTGCTGGGTGGGTTAGAACTTGACTGCAGAATTTGCTGTTTGTTTTGATTATTACAGCTATTTCTAGATGTTATCGATTCCTTTGCTTTGTTTTCATACTGTTGATCTACGTAAAATAAAGTAAGATAACTCTATGCATATTTATTATTCAGTTCATAATAATGTTGGATATTTTTGTACCTGTACGTGTTTGTTTTCCACAATCATAAGTGATTTTGTAGTCATCATCTGCATTAATTCTTGTCAAGTGAGTTTTCAAGCTTCTTCAACTTTTGAGTACAAACATTCATCTGTATGGCCATAGAGTAAAAACTTTGTCGTTTTCAACATTTTATAAAGAAAAAAGAATGTTAAAATAGAATAAGTCAGTAGAATGCTGGCACATTGGCGGATCCTACGCCTATCCCCACCACAAAAGGGGGGATGAATTCGTGGGGGTAAGGAATTAAAAATTTTGTAATAATAATTTGATAATTAATATATATATATATATATATATATATATATATATATATATATACATACATTTTAATTATTATTTAATGATAATTATGTGATTCGTTTCGAGTTACAAAATTTTTTAATATTTATTTATCATTAACGCCTGCGTGCAGCGTCGCACTTGGCGTGGTTTGGCTAAAAGGCCTTGACAAGCCATCTAGAGGTTGACCGCGGTAGTATGGCTCTCAGCTGGTATACAGCAAGCAGGTGCGATGTTACCACGCTCGAGAGTAAAAGTGGTCGGGCTGGCGCGTGGTGGGATTGAGTCCGATTCAAGCTGGCTGAGCGCCGTTTCGTGCGTTTAGCCTTGCCCAGCCAGGGCCTACGCATGGGAGGCCTGTTGCTGTCGCTTGCCACAACGGAAAATGAGTCTAAAGAAAGCTGCGCACGAATGCGTTTCCATATTTACAACTGCTATGCGCAGATATGAATGCTCCGACTTCCTTTCACCTAGAGGTTTGACGCTTGCGCAGTAAATTGTCCAAGTGAGAGCCCAATAATACTGCAACTAATAAATGCATAGACAAAGATAGCCATACGTTTGATGCTACAAGCCACGTGTATTACACGGCAATGTTTGACGCCGTTGCTTAGCAACGTGCGATAATGGCCGCCACATATACACGTGTTCGTAGCAAATTAATTATACCATGCAAACGTAATTAATTATAATAAGGTACGCTGTTAATGTTTATAAAGGCATATGATTATTTTTTCATTTTATTGAAATATTTCAATATAGGTTTACATTATTCTAACATGATCATGACTTAAAAATACATAGTAAAAATTATGAAAATACAGTAATATAGTATTTAAAGATGTTTTATATCCAATTACTTGTTCGATATCCTTAAAGAAGTGGTAAAAAGTTATCTATAAGGCGCCGCTTTTTATTTTGTATACGGGTTGTTTTTGTTTCACGACGTGTAACAACTTGATTGAAGAGTGTTCGTCGAATTGCATCAAACGTAATTACTATAGGTGCCGTACGTTCATCAGTAATCATCGAGCGTATTGTTTATAATTAATATAATTACTATTTGTGTGATTCAGGGTTACACCTTTTACTTTACATACTTCAGCTGTTGAACCGTCAGGCTTTTATACAATGTAAGCATAAAATTTCGGGCCACCAGAAATAAATGATTTTATGTAACTGCCTGTACCATAGCTTCCCAACTCATCAGTTAAATCACCTAGGTAGTTACCTGTTTCAAGATCGACACTATTTTCATTAAAAATATAAATTACTGAATCAGTATCACAATACAAAGCCCGAGGGCCTAATTTTCCTAAATAAGAATATAACTTCAAACGAGCTTGAGCTCGTTGTTGTGTAAGCTGCTATGACAACATTTGTAGTAGGGTGTGACTCAAGAGCTTCGTCGTTCTGTACGTATGACACATACAAAATATCATTATTAACGCAGTATAAACTTGTGATATCGATCTCAGGATTTGTCAGTAATTCCATAAGCTTAACACGCGGTTTAAGAGGTGTATTTTATAATAAGGGATGAGAATTAATGGATATTTCCAAACTGGGATTTTTTTCAGAAACTGTCGGAAGTTACATTCCCACTCCTCAATAAAAGTATACCCTGTTGAACGTATTCTATTTGAAGTGGCCCGTGTTAATTCTAATCGTTGATCGAATGTTTCACATGCACGAAGTTGTTGATCTCTGTTTACGCGATAACACATTATACATCTATGCCAATAACACCCATGGAATTGGAATACAACTTTCTTCTGAGTTTCTGGATTATGATAATAACCATCGACTAGAGTACCACAAAGTAACCGAATCTCTTACGGCGTGCAGCATGATCTATAATGTGATCACGTTTTTTCTCCTGGAATATTAACCATGAAATTGCTATTGATGATTGATTGGTTGACCACCGATATGCACCCCGTGGCGGTAAAATGCCAATTGTATTAGATTTTGAAAATTTTTTTCTAAAAATCTTTGAGCATGTTGATGCTAATGTACAACATTCAGAGAAAGAACAAACGTCACCACATTTAGGTATCATATCTCTGAAATCTATGCAAGCACGTCTTAACGTGATGACATCAGAACCACAGTAGCGAATGAATTCTTTTTGAAAATTAAAAGTATCGTTAGCCCGTTTCTTTTCATTACACCATATTATGAAAGACTCGCGTTCTTTATTATGCATTGTATCAGTGGAGTAATATTTTATGTTAGGAAGAGGCCCTCCGTAATTGATGTTTCCAGAAGTGTTTAGTAAATATAGAAAAAAGCCTCAAGTTATCTCGCTGTCAAAACCAAATGCTTCAGGTAGAGCCCTTAAAGGCATTTGTTAATACTTTAAACTATCTAAAAATGTTACATTATCTATTGTCATGGCAATAATCTTACTTTCGTTTAAAATGAGGTTTGGAATACGGGTTTTTTATTTTCTATCAAATAACAAAGAATAAACTGTGCATCGAAACTTCGAGCATTATGTGCGATACATATTATTTTAGTAAAATATTTATATGTTTGAAATACTGGATCTATAAGATTACCGATCGGGTTTACCATGAAACACATATTCGCGTTTACGACAAAATGCACACTTTTGTAATAAATTATTGTAATAAGTATCTATTATACTCATTACATACTCGCTGTTTTACAGTTTTACAAACAGGTGCACTACCACACCGCGGACATTTAGGAACACAACGATGTCAGGCAGAGGGCATAGCATAACTTTTATTGCAAGCCGAACAAAAAGAACGCGAAACTATTGCCGCACTGAGATTCAATATAGGTTCATAATGGTGTGTTTGCTGATAATATGAAATGAATAGGGTTTGGCTGATAGAACCATAATACTCTTCAACGACCTGCCGACGATCAAATAAGGATAGACTTCCTTTTCCTAAGGTGTAAAATTCGAACACAACAATAGCCGTGCCCTTGCGGGCAAAATATCGTTGGAAAACATTGATTTCATCAAGACTACAGCCTTGACAGGATATTCTAACGCCAGCTCTGCTTACTAGTTCTAAGGCTGCTTCAAGTTCACACATTATCTGCCAACGTTTTTGTAAAATACCTGTACGAATTTCGCCGCGTTCAGCATGAGGATCAGCGACAACGAGTGAGCGTGGAAAACATAAATTATCGTTATTCGTGATACTTAATATAGAACGCTTGAAAATATCTTCGAAAGTCAGCTTCTTACGACCGCGTTCTTTTACTCCTCGAACAATTGAAACCGTCAAAACAATATTATCGTCACTATTTAAACCTCTTGCACTTTGGGTAATTTTGCAAAGTAGCTCTCACAAATCGTTACTTGTATATTGTTGTGGTGGCTTAAAAGAAGACCATATTGGCCCGCTTGTCAATTTTTCATAATTAATAGTAAAGGCTATTCTATCACGCGCTGTGCAACCCTTATGTAATATATGTGTTTATATCAGCTAAAGCACTCGCAAACCATTCTAAATGATTTTGAATCCGAGGCGGCTGGAGTATTTACACTAGACATTCTTTACCTATAATTTGAAACTTTTTGAAATTTTTTAACCGCTCTCTGTCGATAGTAAAACGATGTCCGGTGGATAGATAGCTACAAAATTGTCTGATGAGGTACTAGGTAAAAAGTTGCCCTTGACGTTCGAGTCGTAAATTTTTTCTACTGTAGATCTGGTTACAGCACCGCCAGCCTGAATATCTATAATAAATTTGATAGTTGTAAACAGCATTATTCTTCATGTGGCCCCCATTGGTAATATTCAGTACCTACATAAATTTAAGCATTGTAATAGACATAAATTTAACATATGTAAATTCAAAGATACTTACTTTCTGAGGATGATAATCTTGGTTCACGAGGGTGATCAGCATTTGTGTCCGTTTCTAAATCCGGTACTTCATCATAGCTCTCCGCAAAAGTATCGACTAATGATACCCTTGACGATGATGACTCAGGAGTTGGATGTAAACCGTCTGAAGGGATGTTGTCATCAGTTTCTTCTTCAGTATCAAGCCTATAAGGAATACTGATATCACAGCTACACCGTGAATATGAACAGGAGATTGTAGATGGCGCACTGTCGTCATCGACGTTCTAAGGACCATGAAACTCGGCCATAATTTTATCGCCGTAATCAACATTAAACCAGCGCCCTTTGCTGAGATTCAAACGTACGTATCCAGGTTTTACGGTTAAAGGTGGCGTTTCGCGTGCTTGAATCTAATTGTTTAATACAGTTGCATAAGAGACACCAGCCGCCGTTGAAGTAGATAGCTGAGGCTGATCAATGTTAATAATGTTAGTAGAAGTAGATAGTTGAGGCTTTCCAATTTCAGCTTCATGTTCGATTTCTTCAATTTTAATCTTTTTAGCTTTAAGGCTACTATCCGCCTCTTCAGTTTCGGAATTAGAAGCTGGGAGGATATATTCGTATCGCCGTTCTATAATACAAAGACTTTTAGAAATTTACAACATCTAACAAGTGCATAAACATTAAGAACTTCTTACCATACTAATTTAAGAACAGCTTACCATAGTAACTGAGAAAAGGCAAAACACACACAGCATTTTCTTTAATACTGCTCATTAAAACCTCAACGGCTTCATGCATAATCGTAAAATTTGATGTTAACAAGCCACGTGTATGGGCACGAGCCGATAAACGACATGACATGAGTAATATAATACGTCTAAGAAGTCTCTATAAACACGCTCGTGATAAATTATTCCATCGTTCAAGTCTAAACTCAGGATAGAACTGAGCAATCGCTGATGATCGATCACGAAGATAACGCACAAGCGTTTACAGAGCAATCATGAAAGGTGTAGCGTACAAATTATCCATGTTGAATAATGAAAAATACACTTTTACAACTGATTAACAGTTAGAGAATATGCTCACTTTGAAGCTCTTCAGGGACTGACGATTAGAGAATTATATTTGAAAATGCAGCTGCAATTGTTTACATATCGTGCATATTTGTTGCTCTTAGGGAAAGAAATATAATATTCTCTCCTGAAAATCTTACAAATGCTCAATTATATAAATCTTCGGTAAATATTTTTACACCAACAAAATAGACATAAAATAATAAATTTTTTAAAATTCTTACCTTTGCAAAAACCATATTCAAGGTTATTTACTGCGAACGCCCAATGTCGCAGGAATCAGCGTTTTTCAGAGGGCTAAGTTACATATTCGACGGGAAGGGGCTACAATGTTTCAAATTACAAATCCTTACAAACAGCTCATTCAGTCTCGTATTGTTGGAAGTGAAACAGCCAACCGTTATAACATGTCATCATCAAGTCAACAATTTGAATCTTCGACAACCGCCGATCAACGGGGTGAGATGGATACTTCCGAAGCATCATTACAAAAATATACACCGCGTGGAGAAATCTTCAAGTTCCTGTTTTCAACAATTTATAGACTAAACGCATCACGATCAAAAGCAATAATCACGGGTGTACGTTTGAATCACATCAGTAATAATTTCAAAGCTGGTGTTTCAATCGTTGACACTAAATGTTCAGGAGTACTTTTTAATGCTGAAAATTGGTTAGAGTTCACGGAGATTCTACCACAATTGATTAAGTGCTTTGAAAAGTCTGATTCTGATTATCGAAAACTATACAATAAACAGAACAACTATGCTGGTTATTCATATACTTTTATAGTGCTGGGTAGAAGGAAATACGGATGCCGAATGCTGAAAATACAAGATACTGCTAACAACTCTTCGCAGAATGCATCTCGACAATTCTTCATACAAAGAGGTACTCTTGAATCCTTTGTACGTATGAAGAATTTGATTCAAAAACGCTTAGAGCAGCTCCAAGCAATCATACCTGTGATTACGAAATGCATGGAGTTGATGATCGCAGCCCTAAAAAATGAAATACCGGCAATTCAACATACTATCAATACTATACAATTACCTGTTGATTTGATATATACATTTGGAGCCAATTACCTTCAACGAGCGAAAATAATGGCAAAAATTCTTGAACAACTGGATTTTATCGACAAAACATCAACCTTTGTATCAACCATGGACGTCTAAATCATCGCTCAAGAATTGTGCCAACTTTTTAATAAACACCTTGTGAGTGAAGCGATGCATTAAGAATTTTTCAAAGATTTTCGTTATAGCATAATGTGAAATTATGACAAATAATTTGTATGTAAATATTTATGATTAAAACTGTACTATGATAATAGCATGGCAATAAAAGTATTTTTCATCTAATCCCAATACATTTTCCGATTTTAATTTCTGCATTAATGACGTTTGTTTCGCTCAATAATGCATTAACGAGGTTTGTTTTGCTCAATAATGCATTAATTACGTTTATTGTTTCTCAATAACTCTACTTTTTAATTTTTGTGGTAAAACAATGTGAAAATTATTTTTTTTTTTGAGCTTGTCGCTCACTGGAGCATGCACATAACGGCATACTTAGCCTGGTTTGGCTGAAGGGCCTTGACGAGCCATCTAGAGGTTGACTGCAGTGGTATTGCTCTCGGCTGGTATACAGCAAGCATGTGCGGTGTTACCACGCTCGAGAGTAAGAGTGGTGGGGCTGGCGCGTGGTGGGACTGAGTCCGATTCAAGCTGGCTGAGCGCCGTTTCGTGCGTTTAGCCTTGCCCAGCCAGGGCCTACGCATGGGAGGCCTGTTGCTGTCACTTGTCACAAGGGAAAATGAGTCTAAAGTAAGCTGCGCACGAACGCGTTGCCATATTTACGGCCGCTACGCGCAGACCATGTATGCTTTGCCTTCCTTTCCGTTACAGGCGTGGTGCTCGAGCAGTAAATTGTGCAAGTGAGAGCCCAATAATACTGCAAATAATACATGTAAAGAAAAGAGATAAATGTAAGTTTGATGCTACAAGTCGCGTGTAACACAAGACAATGTTTGCAGCCGTTGCTTAGCAAATAATTTTGATTAGCAAACGTAATTATATATTATGAGGCACATGACTAAGGTTATATATCAATTCAATTTTATTTCATTTTACTGTCTTCAGACGTTTTAATTCTCAATGATACGTGTTACTTCACGAATTAACAGTGAAAATGGTTGAAGACTGTTTATTGAATAATTATCGCAATTAATATAAAATAATATATTAAATAATCACATTACATGTCTCGTTCTCGATGATAATTATGTAGTCATGCTTGTCATGCTTAAATTCACACATTTAGAGTTTCAAATTTGAACTATTTGGCGCTCTACCGCGATCTAATCTCGCCCTGCGCCCTCTATTCTTCGTATTGTTTCGTTGTGCTTACGATTCAACACGTTTATTGTTTTAACAAATGAAATAAATAATTATTATCTTGAAATAAATTAAAATTTTTTAACTAAAAATGCCCAAAAAACATTCAAGATCTCGATCACGAGATAGAAAACGCAGGAAAGATGATAAACTTGAAAAATTGAAGTCTCAAATGGATAACCTAACTGAAACTGTAAGAACACTGGCCCACAGCATAAAAATGCTACAAAAGAATGATGCAAATGTGGAAAAAATAATTGCAAAGGATCCAGGTAAGGATAAATAATAATAGGTTACTAATTCTCGGTATCAAAATTACTCAGTTTTCCATACAAAAGTTGAGAGGTAAAGCCCACACGGCATTACCGGGGCCACACGACCATATAAGAACCTCTAGTGATGTAGTTCAATAAGAACATAAACATCACAAGATGCTCAACAAGAGCTATAGTAACTCCCGTTTTTTAACTTTGTTGTAGAAATTGAGGTTATAAATGATCCCGAGGATGACAGACAAGAATCTGTGGTGGAAGAAAGACCACCTTCACGATCAAGCGATAAGACTCAAGAGAGTCAAGCTGAGCAAGTATCAGCTAAGGACAATGTTAGCAGAATCCTCGGGATGGACCAGACTTGTACCTACAAAGAGGCTAAATACATGTCAGAATTAGACAACACATGGTCTAAATGGATGGCTGAAGGTCTCCCTGAGAAAAATAAGAAGGAAGTGCTGGAAGCCTACAACAGAAAGGGAGAATTTTTTACAGAAGCTCCTAAACTAAATTTAGAATTAGCAACACTATTAACTGACATTGCTAAGAAAAGAGACCAGCATTTTATGGACACACAAAACTGTGTCGGTACAGCGTTATCAGCACTGGGCGCTGCTGTGTCACTGTTGTTGGAGCCACCAGAAGAAGGAGTAGACGAGGACCTTCTTACAGATTATATCAGCCATGCAGGCCAAATTTTATCAGATGTTTTCCACCAACAATCAGTGGCTAGAAAATCATATATTACACCTCAGCTTAATAAAAACATTAAACCGCTGATAGATTCCATGTTGTCCAAAGAATGGCTGTATGGGGAGGTCTTGAACGATAAGGTCAAAGATATGAAAGAAATTGAGAAAGCGTGCGCTGACATCAAAGAAAAACCTACGACGAAGGTAACATCAAAGCCCCGTGACCAGGGAAACGGGCGATACCCACCTGCGAGCAGTCGGCAGGTGGGTTATCAGCAGAAACGGCGTGTGATAAAGTTCAAGCCGAGGACATACACATCAACGCAACGGTCAGCGAAGCCAGCCTCGCGAACAGGGAGCCGATCATCATCGAGGAGATAGAGGTAAAGACTGCAGGACGCTTAGGTTATTTTTTGGAGAGGTGGAAAACAATCACCTCAGACAGATTTATTTTGGAATGTATAAATGGATACAAAATCCCATTCACAGAAATACCTGCTTAAGAGTTTCTCTAGAAGAAAAAATTTTTTCTTTTGATGAAAGGAAAAAAATACAAATAGAAATAAATGAACTTGTGTTAAAAGGGGCAATTGAAGAGTGCGAAGAGTGTCAGGAACAGTTTATTTCCCCATTCTTTCTGGTGCCAAAACCTGACGGTTCTAACCGTTTTATTTTTAACCTAAAAAACTTAAATGAGTTTATTAATCCTCTTCACTTTAAATTAGAAGATATTAGGTCAGCGTTAGGATTAGTATCACCAGGTGATTTTCTTGGGACTATAGACTTAACGGACGCATATTTTTTAATTCCTATCTATACTGAACATAGGAAATTTTTGAGATTCAGATTTGAGGGAAAGTTATTCTAGTTTGTAGTTTTACCGTTTGGCCTTTGTACGAGCCCATACGTATTTACTAAGGTAATGGAACCTGTAATATACTGTTTCAGACGTCAAGGAATACTACTATCCCTATACTTGGATGATTTTCTATTTGTGGAGAGGACTAAGAAGCAGTGTGAGAAGAGTATGAGCATAGCAAGCAGACTTCTGGAGCATTTAGGGTTTATAGTAAATTATAAAAAGAGCTCATTGACAGCAAGTCAGACGTGTAAATATCTGGGATTCATTATTGACTCATCGAATTTTTCCCTAAATCTTACAGATAAGAAAAAGAGTCAGATTAATAGCTTGTTAAATAAATTTCAGATTGGAAAATCATTTAAGATTAGAGAATTCGCCGAGTTTTTAGGTATTCTAAACACAGCCTGCCCGGCAGTTGCATATGGTTTCATACACTGCAAGCAGTTAGAAAGACGAAAATTCTTATCATTAAAGTTTAATGGTGGAAACTACGAGGGGAAATTACGAATTAATGAGGCAATGAGGAAAGATTTAGTGCGGTGGAAATCCAACGTGACAATTGGAGCTCATCCTATAAGAACATACCAGTTCAAAATGGAGATTATCTCTGACGCATCCCTTACAGGTTGGGGTTGCTACTGCAAAGGAAAGAAGGCTTCAGGTTTCTGGGATGAGGAGGAGAAAAAGAACCACATTAATTACCTCGAGTTACTAGCTGCCTTTTTTGCAGTTAAATGTTTTGCTTCAGAAATATCAAACTGTGAAGTACTGCTTAGATTGGACAACACAACAGCCATCTCGTATATTAACCGAGCAGGAGGAGTTCAATTTCCACATTTGAGCAAACTCTCTAGGAGAATCTGGGAATAATGTAAGAGCAGGCGAATATGGCTTAAGGCATCGTATATACCATCATCAAAGAACGTGGAAGCGGACAAGGCATCTCGTAATGTGAATGATGACACTGAATGGGAGTTATCCCAAGCAGCTTTCAGAAAAATCTGACGACGTTTTGGTCCGTTTTCAGTCGATTTATTTGCGTCCAAGCTGAATAAAAAATGTAGAAAATTTTACTCCAGATTTCCTGATCCAGAAGCTTTTGCAATTGACGCCTTCACTGTGTCATGGAAAGAGAAGCACTTTTATGCTTTCCCTCCTTTCGCGCTCGTTATGCGCACTTTGCGGAAAATTATTAATGACAAAGCTATTGGAATTGTAGTAGTCCCAGCATGGCCGACACAACCGTGGTTTCCACTCTTCATGTCCCTTTTAACTGAGCCCAGTATCACTTTTGAACCTAGTAATAACTTATTAACTTCTCCTTACAGACAAGAGAGTCATCCATTAGCATCCCAGCTTTCATTGGTGGTAGGCAGATTATCCGGTCAGCATTCCTGAAGAAAGGAGCGTCAGAAGAGACTGCAGATGTAATGGAGAAATCAATTGCTTCATCGACACTAAAACAATACGAATGCAGACACGATTCCAGATTAATTTATGGTCACGTCTCACAATGTTTAGTTTATTAAGTTCGTGTTTTAGCATCATCTTCCACTTTTCATGAGCATAATCAGCTTCAAATCTCAATTTTTGTTCATACACCTTTCTCATAGCCAACTCACATTTTATTGCAGCCCTTTTAGCACATGTCACTTCGTCATTACCCCGAATATCCCAGATAAAAAATGGGGAGTTCCGCACAAAATGGTAGTGATCATGCATTAATCGACGTATCTTTTCATGATAATCACAGAAACGGCCTTTTTTGTCAAATTATTGCACTCCAAATCCCGGTGAATAAATGACTCGCACGACTGTAAATTTTTTACGGTTAAGTCAGGCAAGAAATGATTAAATTTTTGCTGATATTTCATCAGAGTTTGTTCATCACAGCAAATATCGAACATTAGCCACATACACCGAACAATGTACTTTATAAATTAAAAAAAGGTGTCTATGACGAACTGAAACATTTTTTTAAAGTTGCTTTATCGCTTTAAACTCTGTAAAAGCCTTTTCGCCACTACTGCTCTTTCGTTGAATTAATTATCTAGAAAAAATTCACGCTGCTCAGAAATCTTCTTAAAAGATCATGTGACCATGACAAAACTCTTAAAACTTTTATTACATCAAAATAATAGTCGCTTTTTATTAGAGCCATTAATAATTATGGATCCACGCTGGAAATATCCCCGGACTTCAATCATTTGTGGTCCTACAAGGTGCGGCAAAGCTGATTTTGTGAAAAATTCACTTGCATAATACATCAAATGAGTTATACGCGTTTCTCAAAAATCATATTTCATTATGCTTAATGGCAAGAGAGTTATTATAACTATCCAAAATTTTTACCCCTTTAATTCAAAGAAGGACTACCATGTAACGATGATTACACGTCCGATCACAAGCCGAAATTAATTATCATTGACGATCTTATGCGCGAATCATCAAGTAGTACAATTATTGACCATTTTACAAGGGGCAGTTATCATCGTAATTTGAGTGTTATATTTATAACACAAAATTTATTTCATCAGGGAAAAGGCCAACGAGACATTTCTACAAATGCTAGCTACATTGTAATTTTTAAAAATCCCCGGGACCGCTCACAGATCCAACACCTCGCCCGCCAAGTATGTCCAGAAAACACCCGCTTTTTCCAAAAAATATATTACAGCGCAATAGCTCAACCGCATGGCTACTTATTGCTGGACTTGAAACAATGTACACCTGAAAATTGTCGCTTCCACACATGTATTTGTCCAGATTACCCGAAGCACTATGTTTATGTACAACGTCAATCTATTAATGAGAGTCTACGTAATAACAATTCACTAGTTATCAGTTAGTAATGGCAGCGAATGCATCACGAAAGAAACAAGCTGCAATTCTCTGTTCTTTATTTTATCTAAGCAAAGAACAACGTGCCACTATATTACGGAAAGCTTATCCTCAGCTGGTACGATATATATGTGAATGTCTCTTAATATTTTACGGGGCAACGTGTCATTGACAGCTAATTAAAAACGTAAATTAAAGTGCCATGCTTTTCTTTTACGTCGTCTAGCTTCTCGTGGAAGTGCCAAGAGGAAGAAGACAGTCATTTTACAGAAAGGGGGCGTTTTTTTGTCGGTTCTTTTGGCGCCTATTCTTGGCAGCTTAATATCAAAATCGATTAACGGTTAAAAAATGGATCATGCTAAAAAAATAGTTTTAATATCTAAAGAGGCTGTAAAGAATTTTCAAGTCGCAGACACAAAATTATTAACGAAAAGGTCAGATAAAAGTTGTGATACTGTCTTAGCGCAGCTTGATCAAGAGATGAATGAAATATTATGCTATACAGCTCATCAAAATGAACGTGAAAAGTGGAACGCTTACTCACAAGTGTTAAAAAGGTATTTACGTTTAATCAACAATAAAAGTCGACGTGCAGTAAGTCAGCGTTTGACTCAGAATGACAATGGAAAAGCGTTGACGCATGATAATGGAACAGATGAATCAATCTATAAATCATCTGATCATAATATAGACCAATCTGTTATTGACAGTGTACTGAAAAAATTCCAATCAAAAGCAAAACTACTCTATAGGCGCTTAAAAAACATGCCTGATAATATTATCTCGTGGCATAACTCAGACATTGTGAGTATTGAGGGTCGGGTTATACCAGGCTCAAATATTATAGATCCTTTAAACGATGCTATGAGAGCTAGAAAAAATGAATATGCTATAGGAAGAGACCAATTTGTACGTGTTATTCATAACGGTTACGTGCCACGGGAGTACATAGGCAATACAGAATTATTTGATCTTGGAAAAGTAGAAACGTCTACGCCGACAGGTGCATCACGAAGACGCCGCCTTATCATACCGGATATAATAGCTAAAGGCTCTTCATCAATGAAATCACAAAGTGAGTCCGAGCCCCATGATGCCGTTGATTTTTTGAGCGCTCGTAGCAGTAGATCTCAAATAGGCTCTGGGCTTTCAACGAGAAAGTGTAAAAATAAATGGTTAAAATTTTCGTTTAAGTAATGACCGCTCTTAAAAGGAACTATTACAGTTCTGAACATACAGCCGGCTTTGGTGGTGCAAATCATTTGCTAAATCATACAAAAAACATACATTGTGATAATGTGGAGAAATGACTAGAAAATCAAGATGCTTACACCTTACACCGCCCAACAAGGCGTCGATTGTTAAGACGCACATGTAATGTTTCACATATTGACGATGTATGGGAGGCAGATTTAGTTTATCTACGTAATATTGCTACTTATAATGATAACATTAAATATTTATTAATTGTTATTAATTTTGAAGTAGATTTGTATGGGTTGAACCATTAAATAACAAAACAAGTATAACTGTCGCTCGAGCAATGGAACGTATTTTCAGGCGTAGTAATAAAAGAATACCACACATATTACAAACAGATCGCGGTAGAAAATTTTTGGGCTCTGATTTTCAAAAAGTTTTAAGTAAAAAAGAAATTATTTTTAGAACTGAAAGAAATCCGGATGTCAAAGCAGCTGTCGTTGAATGATTTAATCGTACTTTGGAAGAGCAAATGTGACGTTATTTTACATACACGCATGCGAAACAATACATTGACGTTTTACAAAAAATTGTCGCTAGTAGTATGGAGCAACTTTGGCGGATCTCACTCCTATCCCCACCACAAAGTAAGGATGAATTTGTGTCCGTCGGAGCCGTGCCGCATGCGGTAGGGGTAGTCGCGTAGCGCGAAGTAGGGGTATATATTTATGTATGTAGAAGTAATTATATTAATAGTATCGTGGTATAATTAGAATTTCTATTGTAATTAGCCTTATTTTTAATTATAAGAAATACTATAAGTACTTAAATTACATGAAATTATTTGCATATTCATGTATTATTGGCGCATGCGCATAACTAGAGCCTTATATTGCAATTGAAAGCCTGAGATGCATTAAAGAGCATCGACGTGTCATCTAACATTAAAATATATAACGCGTGACTCAACGGGTATGCTGGCAGTGCCTGTGTGCAGTCCGTTGCTCGGGCGCAGTAGTGGGGGTGCCGTGTGGTAGGGCCTGATACCGCCGCTGCGAGCTGTCTGAGTGCAATTCTTAGCGTTTAGACCCGCCAGGCGAGGGCTTATGAACGGGTGGCGTGTTATTGCCGCTCCGTCCGAGAGGTTCCCACGGTCCCATGAATGCTTTTTTTCAGCCGATGAGCGGCGTCTGTGCGAGCAGCGCACCCTCGCTTTTGCATATCTATAACGGTTGTGCGCAGACTATTGACTATGGCATGGATAAGTACGTGTCTTGAGGGGATGATTTTATTTTTATTATAAACAGAGATGATCATTTAGTTATTTATTTTATTGCATAAATTTTTACATTTTCACATTTTCACATAAACATTTATACATAAACGTATAATATTACATATCCTTATTCTACATAAACATATTTGATGAAATTTTATCCCTTCACCCACAAAATCATTTTTAACATATTTAACACTATTTTTTTTCATAAAGGACTTATAACATTCACTTACAATTTTATCGTTTTTGAAATATTTTCGACTAAAGCAAGATAGAAAGTCACTAAGTGGATAATTAATAGACATAGCATGCAAAAACATGATACAATATTAACCGCAAACTTGAAAATCTTCTTGTTGTAAATGTTTGATGGAGTGTCGGAAGTATCTGCAATTCTCTCGAAGTCGTCTAAGGTGTTCTGGAATAATTGGCGGCAGTCCATAGCTGTCGAAAAAGCAGCCGACTCCATCTCGATTGACGTACATGGCAACCCAGTGTTGCCCTGGTTGCTTGTGGCCATCAGTATTAACGACAAGTGCTGTCGGTTTCGTCCAGACTTTCGAGATCTTGTCGGCTGGATATACGCCTATAGTATGTTCCGGGATATACTGAAAGGCTTCTATAATTTGTAGCGTATTCATAACATGCTTCGCAGTTATTGGCGCAGCAATTTAAATTTTTGTTATCTGTCAATTGGCCTGTAGATTTTTCAGCTAGTGACGAATTATTTTGGAAGACACCAGGTGTTTTTAAATAATTTTTCAACCAAGCACTATAATACCATGCGAAAACGATCTCAACGGTTGACAAATCAGTTAAAGATGGTTTACTAGGAATGTCGTCGATATTTATAATCTTTTGGCAGATGACTGTCTCTAATAAACGTTTTTGCATGAACCCTCAAGTGTGAATCTCTTCAGCAGCGTGTGTAATAGCCCGTAGATTATTGTATACGGCCTTGATTGATGATGGCCCCTCGTACCAAGGAATACCATGTTGCGTTGTCATCAAAATATTTGTGTGTTGTTTTGCTTCTGATAATAGGCAATATGGAAATTCTGGAGAAATTATCCAGTGACCGATGATGTTTGCTTCCAAAGCAATAAACGCGATTTTTTTTGGCAAAAAATCAGCGTCGTTATTAGAGAATTCTTGAATATCAATTACAAACGCCATTTTAGATAAAAAGAATTCTTTATGCTTTTAACGTGTTACGACGTGAGCGACTAGCTCAATACTGAACACTTCATTGAATTATATAATTGTATTTCATCAAAAATGTGCTCAACCAGCAAAATCCACAATAATTTGGCGGAATGAATCAATTTCAGGTATATTTTCATATTCAGCATAAATAATATAGTTTATAGTTGAAACTAGGACGTCATCAAAGCGTACCTCAAGCCGCACACTGCTATGGCGGATCAAATTCCAATGTGTATTACTGTTTGCTGTAAGATCAGGTATCAAATCAAAAGCAAATAAACAATATCCATTTGGATAATCGGCGTGACTAATTCCATTCCCTCCATTAAGAAAATGTATTCCTGTTCCTGAGAATAATGTATGATAGCAGTCCACATACATGGAATTTTTAGTGAAATCTGGCTGTAAAGGCTTCGAGAGAATTTGTCGGCCATCGACATATAAGGATAAATAATTAATTTTATAATGATGAAAATTTAATGGATTTAATTTCCAATCACCGTTGAAAGCTTTATTATTAACAAAACCAATGATTACTCGCCGCGGTAATTGTCCAAGTATCACATTGTCAATGGTTTTACCATGAACGCCGCCATGTATGGAAACAGCTTTAACTTCCACACGTGTTAACGGATATTTTGCTGTATTTTTTGTTAGAACACGGGCATGTGATAGCAAAGTACCTGGTGATATTTTCACACCTCTTATTATCAAAGACGCCTCAATTATGTCGACTTTGCATTCAGCGTTAGAAGCATCCATTAAACAAAATAAATCTCGAGATTTTGTTGAGCGTAAGCGTATCTCCACGACATTTATTAAAAAGCGTTCTTGATTAAATACGTCACAATCTAAATGACCAAGAAAGTCAAACGTTTTTTCATATGATAAATATTGATGACGTTTTTTCAGTCCCTCATTGTCATCAGCGAGACTGTTCTTTTACCAGGTGTATCTTAAGCCCAGCCAACGGTACTCAGATGTAAATTTTTTGCATCTTGTCCATAATTGAACAGTGTTTCAATGTAGGCCCTATAGGCGTTCAAATTATTAGGCGGTGATACACATTTTTGGTTAAAAAGAACATCGACTTGATTAAACATAGAATGCATGAAGTTATTTATAGGTGCGACAGCAATAGGTTAGGGACCGGCTTGAGGATCACTTTCATCCATTGGCGAATGGCAAGCTGTAATTTTGACTTTTAAATTCATCATAGTATGCGCAAGGTCTATGTATTTATCTCCTTGGCCTTAAACGACAAATTCAATAGGTGAATTATCCGTTAACGATGAAATTGGCTTGTAAAACACTTGTTGAGAGCCTTCAATTGTTGTTTGTGTAGGTGGAACAGAGAATAATTCCAACTCTGTTTTCGTACATTCACATGAATGTACATGAAGAAAAGCCATGGTTATTTTTTGAATATAACTGCTACGCAACGCGATTTCTTACTTGTCTTTATTGAATTTTTTGTTTTCCGCGTGTTCCTTTTAATTTAACAGCCTTTACTCTTCTTCTTTTCTCTACGTGTCAGCTTTTTTGACTTCTTAACTTTTTTGGTACCGCGCTTTCTTCTTTTTCGAGAGCCGATGTTCTCTAAACGGCTGTCGAGAAGCAACTGTTTATTTGATGTTGAACCTCGCGGTATATAGCCTGATCTTCTCATTAAGCTATCAATTTTTTCTTCTGCTTTACGTTTCAAATTTCGTCCTGACTCTCGTAAACGCGTAAGTGCTGATTCTTCGAAGGACGAACCGTTATTAAGTACATCGTGAGCAATATTTAGGCCTGATTTGAGGGCTTCTTTACCAATAACTTTTGCCCCACTTTTTAAGAACGGCTGAACACTCCTAAATAAGCCGCCCAAAAAACTACCGATCCCATGACCTCTTTGATGAGGTGTTCCAATGTAAATTTGACTGATGCCACTGTAACCACTGCGATCGAAGCCATGCTGTGATATATCGTAGTCAGCTTCTTGATACATATCTATCTTAGGCTTTTGAAGTGTAGCGTTACTAGCAGCGTACCGTGTTCATATGGTATAGGTTTACCAAACTCAAATTTTATATATATTTCAATCGTACGAATATCCGTTTTTAATAGAGTTATATAACGCATTGTAGAATATGACTTTATTTTTGTTGAGCCATATGCATAGTTATGCATATCAAGAGGCACTATACGTAATAATGGCGTCTGTACATCGCGTGTTATATAATTTTCACAAATATCTGTATAAACAAATAAGCTGCATGGTAGAGATGCAAAGATACTTGCAAAGCGAGTGCTGTGAGGATGAGCTAATAATTCAGGTCTATTCTTTGCTGGAAACCCAAGAATCTGTTAGAGATAAGGTGATAGTTGGACCAGGTGTATCCCATCACAACTGTCGTCGCAAATCATCGTAGTTTCAACATAGCCACCAGGATTTACCAACCATTATGTATGCTCGCTGATAATGTCGAGTTTATTCAATTCATCCATTAGATGATTAAGGATTTGATATACACCAGCAGGAATAAGCGACTCATAATTTTCTGCTTTGTCAAAATTATAAGTATCAGCAACGTTTTATTTCACGAATTCTAGGATATCGATGTCATGTATGAGTAAAAAAGTAACATTAGCATGGTTTGCAGGCACATTCAAAAAATTCACAGGAATGCTTATTTCTTCCAAAGACATGCCCCATTCCCCAGGCAATTTAAGAGGATGTGATAATTGCGTAACAAAGTGCGTTGTGGCATTTTCAGGAAAATAAATCATGCTACTGTTACTGGGTAAAATAATATGGAACTCGTCTTTTTGTAGTGTCATTTTTATTTCCTTGATTTCCGGGCTACTCTTGACAGCTCTTCTTCATGGAAATACCGTCTATATTTTGATGGTTCAGATCTTGAAGTATATACACCGGGAGCTGACGAAATTTTGACACACGAATTATTCTAAAAATTTCTTCGCTCCAGCCGCTGGTATAACCTTTCATGAAAGCAGCCTTTGCTTCACTGGTGCGAACTAGATCACCAACGTTATATTTAGACATTTTCGATACTTTTGTGCGCCACCAATTATTTTCATAACGATGTTGCATATTCTGAAAGGCTACTAATTCATTCTCAGTATCAATTTTAGATGGCATAAATTTTGTTGCACTGTGTTTGGTATTATTGTAAGCTGAGACAATTTTCTGTAGACCATCAATTTATCTTTTCGTGCGGGCATATGTAAAATAACGCCACATTCGCTCTTTTAACGTGCGATTGAAACGTTCAACAAGAGTGGCTTTAACATCACGATTTCTCACTGTTCTGAAACTAATTTCTTTTTTATTAAAAACTTTTTGAAAATCACTGCCCAGAAATTCTTTACCTCGATCTGTTTGTAATATGCGTGGTAATCTTCTATCACTACGTTTAAAAATCCGTGTCATTGCTCGAGCAACAAGTAAGCTTGTTTTAACATGTAATGCTTCAACCGATACAAACTCACTTAGAACATCAATGACGGCTAATAAATACATAATATTGTCATTATAGGTAGCAATATTACGTAGATCAACTAAATCTGCTTCCCATACATCGTCTACATGTGAAACATTATACGTCCGTCTTGGAAAACGACGTCTCGTCATACGATGTAAAATATAAGCATCTTGGTTTTATAACCATTTTTTTATTTTATTGTAAGGTGTATTTTTCATATAATTCAACAACCGCGTTGCACTAGAAAAGCTAGCAGGGTGTTCGGGACTATAATATATTTTTTTTAGGGTCGTCATTACTTGAATCGAAATTTCAACCAACGCTTTTTACACGTCAGCTTTAAAAGACCTGATCCTCTTTGTGATTTGGCGCTGCGTGCACTTAAAAAATTATCACCTTCATTAATATCTGATTCATTTTGCGATCTCATTGACGAGGAACCTTCAGCTATTATATCTGGTATGATAAGCCGGCGTCCACGAGTTGAGTGTGTCAGCGTAGATGTGTCTACTGTTTCAACATTAAATAACTCTTTATTTCCTATGTACTCGCGAGGCACGTAGCTTCTATGAAAAACGCGTGCAAACTGATCTCTGCCTATAGCGTATTCACTCTTTCTGGACCTCATAGCATCATTCAACAGGTCTATAATACTTGAACTTCGGATAGGACTACCTTCAATACTGACAACACCTGTATTATCCCATGTGATAATATTATCAGGCATATTTTCTAAACGTCTGTAAAGAAGTTTTGCCTTTGACTGAAATTTTTTCGAAACACTATCAATAACAGATTGATAAATGTTATGATCAGGCGATTTATTTATCACCTCCCCTACTTTATCATACAATGATTTTTCACTATCATAGGCACGTCCATTGAATTTGATGTTGTCACTGTCTGATTATCATTATTGATAAGACG
The DNA here is from genome assembly GCA_028641665.1 of Chelonus formosanus. Lineage (NCBI taxonomy): Eukaryota > Metazoa > Arthropoda > Insecta > Hymenoptera > Braconidae > Chelonus > Chelonus formosanus. Next base: position 14,983,103 of record CM054006.1, on the reverse strand, counting down.
TCAATACCTTTCTAGCACTTGGCTAGTAAGCATTCTACTTCTCACGTTCATTTTGATAAGCTGTAGAACATAGTATTTCATTCATCTCTTGATCGAGGCGTGCTAAAACTGAATCATAAATTTTATCTAACTTATTTATTGATAATCTTGTATCCGTTGTCCGAAAATTTTTTGCAGTTTCTTCTGGTATTAAAACCATTTTTTTAGCATGTTCTATTTTTTTTCAACCGTTGATGAGTTTTGACATCAAACTACCCAAGATAGGGGCTAGAAGTACAGGTAAAAACCCGCCACCTTTCTCTAAAATTATCCTTTTTTTCCCTTTGGAACTTCCCCGTGACGCTAAGCGTCGTAAAATGGAAGCGTGACGTTTTAATTTGCGTTTCTGCTCGGGTGTCAATGAAACGTTGCCTCATAAAATATTGAAAGCGCATTCACATATATATCATACTAACTGTGGATCAGCTTTCCGTAAAATAGCTGTTCGTTGCTCTTTTCCCAGGTGAATCAAAGCGCTGAGAATTGCTGCTTGTTTCTTCCGTGATGTGTTTGCTGCCATCACTAAATAACAACTGATAACTTATTGTTATTTGAACTCTTATTTGTATGTTTTTGGTAAACATAAACATAATGTCTCGGATCGTCTGGAAAAATACATGTACGAAATCGACAATTTTTAGGTGTTGATTGTTTTAAATCCAATAATAGATGCGGCTGTAGTGTTGCGTCATAATATATTTCTTGGAAAAAGCGTGTATTTTCTGGACACACGTGCCGAGCTATATGCTGGATCTGTGAGCAGTCACGGGGGTTTTTAAAAATTACAATGTAATTAGCATTGAGTAAAATGTCCCGTTGTCCTTTTCCCTGATGGAATAAATTTTGCGTTATGAATATAACGCTCAAGTTATGATGATGACTACTCTTCGTAAAAAGATCCATAATTGTGCTACTCGATGATTCACGCGTAAGATCATCTATAGTAATTAATTTTGGTCGCTGATCAGACACATAATCATCGTTAGCTAGTAGTCCCTCTCTAAATTCCAGAGACAATGTTTTTGGATGATTGTTATAACCATCTTGCCACTCAGCATAGTGAAAAATGATCTTAGAAAAGCGTGTATCGCTCATATGATATATAGCATTAATAAATTTTTTTACAAAAACAGTTTTCCCACAGCCTGTAGGGCCACAAATGATAGAAGTCCATGGATGTTTTCAACGCGGATCCATTATGTATAATGATATTTACTATAATTGAAAAGCAATTATATTCTAAAAATTTTCATCAGCGTGGCGTCGAGAGGCTAGCTTCTTTTTGCTGACAGTAGTCATTTGACGCACTGTTCCCTTGATAAGAAAAATAAAGGTGTACTAAATTTAGGAGAACCGGCAGTCTAAAAAGAATCTCTGAAAAGTATATACGCTCGTTGAAGTATACATTATTATTGCAGAACAATGTGATGGGCAAAAATAAAAATTAATATTTTACGTATTCAAATAAATTTTAATAATATAAATAAATTCTTATTATCTGAATAAATTTTAATATTTTAAATAAATTCTTATTATTTCAAGAACCTTTAATTACCCCGCCCTTAAATTTTTAAAAATAATCCATATTACTACAGTAACTTTATAGTTATTAAAGGTCTTCTTTAAAAAATAGCATTCAACAGCTTATTTCGTTTTTTAAAAGGATTATGATGGCAAATTTTTATGAATATTTTATAACATTAAAATAATGTAGGTATACATATTAATAAAATTTATTTTAAATATTTTCATTCAACATTCGAGAACACTTATAGCATTGCTTCACTCACAATATGTTCATTGAAAAGTTGGCACAATTCTTGCGCGATGATTTCAATATCCATGGATGATACTGTTGCTGATGACAGGTAACCAGGCTTCAGTTTCTTAAGAATCGTTGTCATTACTTCCTCACATTGAAGATAATTGGCTTCAAAGGTATAAATAAAATACACAGGAAGTTGGATGTTGTTGACAGTATGTGAAATAGCTAGTATTTCATTTCTCAGAGTCTCAACCATTAACTCCTCGCAGTTGGTGATTAAAGAGATGAAGGTTTCTAGTTGTTGCAAGCGTTTTTGAATTAAATTTTTTATACGTATAACGTATTCAAGAGTACTACGCTGTATAAAAAATTGTCGTGCAGCACGATGCGTAGAGACGTTGCTGGTGTCTTGTATTTTCAGCATTTTACTGCCGTATTTTGCACCGCCCAGCATCATGAAGGTATATGAATAGCCAGTTCAGCTGTTTTCTTTATTGACTAATTTACGATAATCAGCATCAGAGTTGTCAAAGCATTTGATGAGCTGCGGTAGACTCTCTGTAAACTCGTTCCAGTCTTCAACATTAAAAATCACTTCTGAGCACTTAGCGTCGATAATTGAAACACAACACTTCAAATTTATCGTTGATGTGGTTCAACGAACACCAGTGATGATTGATTTCGAGCGTGAGGCGTTCAAACCATAAGATGTTGAAAAAAGAAATTTAAAGATATGACCACGAGGCGTAGATTTTTGGGGTTGTGTTCCAGCAGTATCCATATCTGGCCACTGGCTGTCGTCCGTTGAAATTTCTATCTGATGTTGGAATGGCGTGGATGTCAACGTTGATGCCATATTAGAGCACTTAGTAGTTACACTATCAACGCTATGAGACTGAATGAGCAACTCGAACGTCTTTTTTGATTCGTCTCTTCAATGTTATAATAATTCAATGCCATGACGTAACACCCGCTGACCTGACTATGTAATTTGCAGCTTTAAATTCATAATTTTGGCAACAATAACGGTTTTTCTGTTTTTTATTTTAAGTCGAGGTATTGTCAGTAAATGATCCAAAGGTCTGAATATGATCTTCGCAATCGTAAGACCTTTCGGAGCTTTGTTTATTATATCTCTATTTTTAGAGACGTGCTTGTACAGGATGTATAATATTTCAGTATGTGTGAGAATTTTTGAAGACAATATAATATTTTTATTCTCAAGAGAATCGATTATAAATGCAACGTAAACAACTGCTGCATTTTTATGTTTCATTTTTGAGCAGTCAGTAACTGAAAAGTATCAAAGTAAGAGTGTTCTCGGTCATGTGATTATCTGACGAAGCAGCCTGTATCGATTGTAATGGCTAATACAAAAGAGACCTCTTTTTTAGTAGCATTATTAAATCTTGTTCGATATTTACGCAATCGATCACCGTCGATTTCTCGTTTTTACCCTGAATCGCGCCTTGAGAGGTGGGATTATTTATCCCGACTGTGTCTATTACGCTTACTAAGACGTATTATATTAATTGTGTCATGCCGCTTATTAGCTCGAGCCCACGAACGTAGTTCACTTACATCAAATTTTACTATTATGCATACAGTAGCACATGCTTTGACTAGCAGTGATAAAGGTAATGCGACTTGTGTTTTACCGTTCCTCAACTATTATGGTACGTTATTTATCATGACTTTCTTTAAATGACATTGACAACAAATAATATGTCTAGAGAGTCTCTCAAAACCATTATTATTATAGAGAGGCGATGTAAATATATTTTACTAACTTCTCACTCCGAGGATGACGAAAACAGCGAGAAAGAAGTAGCTACGGTGTCGAAAGTTAGACAAAAAATTGCCGCTGAAGAAGGTAAAAAATTTCAAACTGAAGACGAAATTGTTGAACTCAGTAGTGTTGAAAAAATTGAAAACCCACAACCATCTACATCGAATGGGCTCACTAGTACAGTAAATGATATTAATGACATCGAGTGTCCACAGCCGTCAACATCATCTGGTATTACTTATGATGGTGTAATGGTTAATTGGATCCAAGCTCATAGTGCACCACCACAGGTTATTAAACCAGAGGATATACCTTTGACTCTCGAAAGAGGTCGGTGGTTTAATGTCGATTATGGTGATCAAATTATCACTGAATATCATGGACCTTGGTGTAACAGTGACAGTACTTCTACAATCTCCTGTTCTTATTCACAATGCAGCTGTGACATCAGCATCCCTTACAGACGTGATACTGAAGAAGAAACAGATGTTGACATGCCTTCGGAAGCATTACAGCCAGCCCCTGAGCCACTATCTCCTGCAGATATTTTTGAAGAAAGCGACGATGAAATTCCTGTTTTATCAGACGACGATGACACTGAACAACCTCGGCAACAAAGTTTATCAGCGGCATCATCCACTGGAGGTAATTATTCTTTATTTTTCAATCTACTTTCATAACGAGTATAATTATTGAATTCGTGTAGGTTATGATTACGATTGGGGCCTGCGTGAGAAATAATGCTGTCTCCAACTATCAAATTATAGATATTTAATACGGCGGCGCTGAAACCAGAGCAGCAGCGAAAAAACTCCAGAAGTCAACCGAACAAAACAACGTATTGCCAAGTATATCATCAGAAAGTTTGGCTGACGTCTACTCACTAGGCCGTCGTTTTATTATTGATAGAGAACGTGTGAAAAATTTTAAAAAATTTCAAGTTATGGGTAAAGAATATTTAATAAAAATAACAGATCCACCAAATAATCGAAATCATTTAGAATGGTTCGAGGGTACTTTAACGGACATTACAACATATATTACGCAATCATGTACAGATCGTGATAAGATTGGCTTTACTATTAATTATGAAAGATTGACAGCAGGTCCAATTTGGACTCATTTTAGACGACCCCAACAGTATACGAGTTGCGACTTATGGGACTTACCATGTGAAATTGCTCAGAGTGCTGGTGGTTTGAATAGCGATGATAATATTGTATTAACGGTTCCAATTGGACGGGGTGTAAGAGGGTGTGGTAATAAAAAGCTAACATTTGAAGATATTTTTAAACGCTCTATTTTACGTATTACTAACGATGATAATTTATGTTTTGCACGTTCACTTGTTGTCGCTGATCTTTATGCTGAGCGTGGTGAAATTCGTACTGGTATGTTACAGAAACGATGGAAAACAATGTGCGATAGACGATGTAATTTACAGCGCGCTGCAGCCTTAGAGTTGGTAAGCAAAGCTGCTGTTAAAATGCCTCGTAATGGCTGTGTGCTTGATAAAATAAATGCTTTTCAGCGATATTTTGCTCGTAAAGGTAAAACTATTGTTCTTTATGAATTTTATACTTTAGGAAAGGGGAAACCACCTTTATTTGATGGTCAGGGCGTTGTTGAAGAAAGTCACGGTGCTATTATTAGAACTTTATTTATTTTGTATTGTTAACAAACGCATCATTATCAACCAATATTAAATCTCAGCACTGCAATAGGCGCACGGTCATTTTGTTCAGCTTGTAATAAAAGTTATTTTACACCTCCAGCATTGCATCGTTGTCATTCGAAACGTTCTCGGTGCGGCAGCTCACCTGGCGGCATGGCTGAAAAATCGCGCATGTGTCATGAATGTAATAGATATTTTTTGAGTAATACCTGCTATGACAAACATTTACTCAAAGGCTCTGCGACCCTGACTCATACTGATAAAGATTTAACCCTTTGTAATTACAAATTTGTATTAGATTAATCTAATACATATTTGTGAAAAATTTTTCCGTCTAGAAATATATACTGCAGATAAAAGAATCAGCATGCTTGTGATGAAACTTATTGTTGTATTTGTAATTGTAATCGGCCGTTGAATCATCTATGCTATATGAGTGTTCTCGAAATATCCGAACCATTCAAATCTGTTTTTTCATTCTATGATTTTGAAACACAGCAACACCAGCATATAAAAGGCGATAAGACAACAAAATTACACGTTCCCAATCTCTGCGTTGTTCAAAAGGTATGCGTATATTGTGCAAACAATAATGATTTATCCCAAAACTGCTCTTTCTGTGGTAGACGCGAGTATAAATTTCATGAAAATCCTATGGGTAGTCTTGTCGATTTAGCATTTAGTTGATATAAATAATTTAAAAAAATAATTTGCATTGCGCATAACGCACGTAGTTTTGACGCTCAATTTATTCTTCGTTATTTGATAGAAAATAAAAAAACACGTATCCTCGACCTTATTTCAAACGGTAGTAAGATTATTGTCATGCGTATAGATAATGTTATTTTTTTAGATAGTTTAAATTATTTATAGATGCCTTTAAGGGCCCTACCGAAGGCATTTGGTTTCGACAATGAAATTAGTAAAGGGTTTTTTCCTCATTTATTCAACATACCCGAAAATATCAATTATGAAGGGCCCCTTCCTAATATGAAATATTATACCCCTGATACAATGCATACAAAAGAATGCGAGTCTTTTATATCATGGTACAATGAAAAGAAACAGTCCAATTACATTGGTAATTTTCAGAAAGAATTTATCCATTACTGTAGAGCTGATGTTACTCCTTTTAAGACGGGCGTGCATAAATTTTAGAGACATGATACTTAAATGTGTCAATGTACGTCCTTTCCCTGAATGCTGCACATTAGCATCAACATTTTCTAAAATTTTTAGAAAAAAATTTTTGAAAGCTGATACAATAGGCATTTTACCGCCCCGGGGCTGCGTATCGATGGTCCTGTATTCTACCACCTATAGCTATTTCATGGTTAATTTTTCAGGAACAAAAACGCGGTCATATGATAGCTCGTCGCGAAGAAATCCGCTTACCCTGTGGTACTTCAGTAGACGGTTATTATCATAATCCAGAAACTCGAGAGAAAATTGTATTTCAATTTCATGGTTATTATTGGCATGGTTGCCCTCTGTGTTTTCGTGTAAATAGAGATGAAAAACTCCGTCACGGTGAAACCTTTGATCAGCGCTTAGAATTAACACGCGCTACTTCAGATAGAATACGCTCATTGGGTTATACATTGATAGAAGAATGGGAGTGCCGTTACAGACAATTTTTGAAGAATAATTCCAGTTTAGAAATATCAATTAATGTACATTCTTTGCTACAAAATACGCCTCTTAAACCTCGTGATTATTTTTTTGGCGGGCGCACTGAAAAATTTGTCACGTTACGTGATGTAAATGAGTCAGAAAAAATAAAATATGTCGAGGTATGCTCGCTTTATCCATCATACGTGTGTAAAACAGGAAAATTTCCCGTTGGTCATCCGACAATTTACATCGGTTCTAAATGTAATGAATTACTACTAAATGGAAATGATTTTTCTGCCGTTGAGGGTCTTGTAAAATGTTCGATTTTACCGCCCCGTGATCTTTTATATCCTGTTTTACCATCAAGATTCCACGGTAAACTTCTTTTTGTATTATGTAGGACCTGTGCTGAAACGAGTCATCAGGGGAATTGTTATCATAACGATATTGCTGAACGTGTGTTACATGGTACCTGAGTCGTTAACGAAATACGTAAAGCTATAGAAGAAGGTTATCGAAAATTATACATAGAAAATTATGAGAAAGCTGAGGGTATCAAATTAGAGGCTGATAAAATAATGTATAATCCTGGTTTAAGATCAGTTGCAAAATTATTTTTTTTTAATTCTTTATAGGATAAATTTGGCCAACGCGAAAATCTTACACAAACGGTGATTGTTACCGATCATGCGAAACTAAATTATTTCTACACATGTAAATATATCCCCCCACTTCGCGCTACGCGACTACCCCCACCGCCCGCGGCACGGCTCCGATGGACACAAATTCATCCCCACTTCGTGGTGGGGATAGGAGTAGGGTCCGCCAAAAATGCTCCATACTACTGATATCGAAATCAACTAGGAATTCATCAAGATTCATCGTATGATATTTTAGGGGGAAGTTCTGATGGATTAAGAATACTAACTTTATGGAATCTCGGAAATACCTGCTCTTCAAATAGCGCTTGACAAAGGTGAATTAAAATTAAATTTTTATTAAAACATCATAAATTATTATAAAGTGTATAATTAATCAGTAGTTTATGTAAATATAACGTTAAAATCATCATCTCTTGGTCATACCGGAGTTTCATTGACATCAAATGATTATCGAAGCTGGAGTAGTAAAGATCCATCAGCTCTTTCAGGTATTTGTGAACTGAATAAATCTGGAATTCAAGTAGCTACCAAAAAACTTCATGAAATGTTTGTGGCATTACGGCTATTCAAACACGAGATAGTTGTGAACCTTATCGGCCGGATGCTTTTTTACAGGCTTTAAGGTATGTTTTTTAAGAAAAAGGACTATTATCATTTTGATATCCATATACTAATTTGATATATTTTTATAGAGACGTAAATCCAATATTTAAAAGCAATCAACAACATGATGCTCATGACAGGTCATTCATGGGCTTATCAAACTGCTTTATATTGTATAGCTGCTTCAGCTTATTTTTTTTTTTTTTATATATCCCACATAGCACCAGTATCTAAAGTCATCTATTATGTATCTTTTCCCAGATATCGATTCGATATCCAAAAAATAATATCTATAAGGTAACCCAATCTAGACATATTTTCTGGAGACGTCTTAAAGATATCCTCCGGATCTCTTAATTCAGATATATAAGAAATCACCTCAATTCAATATCTGTTCAACGTTGGCCATTCGAGTATAATCATATACATTTTTACGGATATTTAATTTCCCATTAGGAAGTTATTGAAATTGGGTCGATTGGTGAAATGTCAATTTTCATCATATCTCCACGTTTTAAGATATATGCAAGCATACTGACCAATTTTTAGAATGATGTATGTATGTGCGTAGGTATGTATGTAAGTATGTATGTACGGACGTCAGCATTTTTTTCGTTGTCGATATCTCAAGAACGGATCGAGATATGAATTTCAACCAAGATTTTTTCGAAAGATATTGTTATAAAGAAGATCTATAAGAAGTTTGAACAAATTCGGTAAAGCTGTTTTTTTTTTTATAACAAAAAAACTAATAATAAATAAATGACAAGATTGACTATTTAAAATACTTTTAAGCAAAAGAATGACAAATTTATTTAAAAATAACTCGATATTAACTAAACATTATTGTTCACAACTAAATATAACTTTCAACGATTACGCATTGTCTATAACAATGTAAATTTGTTATAAATAATTAAAAATTGTAATTATCAATTAACTAAGGCGAATTTTGCACCGATTTGAATTCTCTTAACGAAAAAATATTAATAATGATGGAATTTGACTTTCGACAAATACAAATTGTTTATAACAATGTGAATTTGTTATAAATAATTAATAATGGGAAGTTCGTCGTGTAAGCACAAAGTGTGCTCAGACCTATTTTTTCTTGTAATTTTGGGATTATCTAACTGTACTCAGATACATATGTATCTGTATGTACTATAGTATATTTTGATATACACGTGTATGTCAACGTACGTTCCTCACCCAGAATTTTTAAACAAAAAAAATTGGTTTCTATACGTTTTACTTGGTTCGGAACATTATTTTAGTAAAACAAAAAAAAACGCTTCGGAAGAACCTAAATACATTAAATAGATCGCGTATTCCTATGTTTATAAAAAATTCAATTGTTGTTAACAAAAAGAAATAGCTTTCTGGACATATTCCATGGTTCATAACTTTATACTAGTTAAAGGAAAAAAAAAACTTAAATATGTTGAAAAGATTTTGTTTTCTATTGTTTATCACGAACTTAATTGTTATAAACAAAAAGAGTAAATTTTTATGCTTTCTATATGGATTGTAACTTTATTTTACCAAAAGAAGAAATTACGCGTCGGAAAAACTCAAATATGTTAAGTAGATCCCGTTTGCCATTGTTTATAACAAATGCAATTAAATTTCTCATTAAATTACAACGAATGAATAGCTTTAGTCACATAAGTAGAGGATTCGATAATAGCGTCTTAAGTTTTTCAGTTTGGCACAGTGGTCAAGGTTCAAGTCTACGGTTACAAAGATTCCAGGATCGAGTCTACAACAGTTTCAGTGATTACTTCAAAAGTTATTTTCACCATTAATAATGAAACAATAATAATCGAATTACATTTTTTTTTTAATAATTAGTCTAAAATTTATCGAAATTGTTGTTTTAACGGATATTATTGAAAAACCCCAAATCATCTATTGCTTCTAAATTGGATGTATTTTTTTCATCCGCAAAAAGATATCTTATAGCTCTCGAAAAACGGCGCATAAGACATCTTATGGATATCTTACAGATATGTTTCGGAGACATTTGAAGGCTTTTCAGATACTTGTTCAGATATCCAGCTCTGGGTGAAGATATGTATCAGATATCTGTTAGACATCTTTTTGCTGGGTGGGATGTATATGAGAGCTGTTATGTTTGGTAACCGTTACTTAGTTAACTCAAAAATTCCGAGGTAAATTATAATATAGCAATTGGAGAAACTGTAATAGTACCTACATAACACTATTATTATTATAAGTGCTGAATATAAAAATTTTTATTCTTTAGGTACATACAAGAAGATAATTGGGAGACTTTATTTACAAAATTACTAAATATGGAATCATGCGAAGTGATGCTAGGTTTAGTTGAGCTTCGTACAATGATGGAGGAAGTTTCAACCTAGAAATCATTTATGCAAAATCTTTTTATGTAATTTTGTATCAAAACGCGATTAATTCAACTTGAGAGCTCAGTAAAATTCAGTTGCCAAAAATGCCATTAATTTCTCCAATTTCAATATATCATAACTAATTTAATTATAAAGCCGATGAATAATAAAAAAAAAGATTACATGGAAAAAAACATTTTGATGGTTAACTATTAGATTTTATACAAATAAAATAAGAACATCTGTACTACCCACAAAATTTAAATCATAAAATTGATGGTTTACACAATAAAAAATATAGAAACTATGTAAGTGTTTCATTATTAATCATAAATCTTTATTTGAAAATTTTTTTTTATTAATATTCTGGAATAACAAAGATCTATCAATTTTACTTTTTAATTTAAACTTTTCGTTGCGAATAGTGACACATAGTATCATAACTAATACTGCACAATCATCAGTACAAAATAGAATTTTTTCTAAAATTCTATAAAAATAATAGTTCAATACTTTTATAATATTTTTAACAACATAATAATATTTAGGTAATATTTAAAAGAACACTCTATTGAATATGCAATTAATGAATAGTAATACTGCACGATCATTAACGCACAATAAAATTTTTTTTGTTTTTAACTACTACAAAAATACTAGATTTATTTTCACCTAGTATTTTAAACAATAGGATAGTATCAATTTAATACATAAGAAAAAATGGGTCTGGACGCACTTTGTGCCCACACGACAAACTTCCGATTATACTCTTTTCGAAAATATCGCTTAATAACGCTTAGCGCTCATACGGCAGTGTATAAAACTAATATTTGACATATTCCCAAATATTCCAACACAATACTTGATTATTTATAACAAATTCACATTGTAATAAACAATTTGTATTTGTTGAAAGTCAAATTCCATCATTATTAATATTTTTTCGTTAAGAGAATTCAAATCGGTGCAAAATTCGCCTTAGTTAATTGATAATTACAATTTTCAATTATTTATAACAAATTCACATTGTTATTAACAATGTGTATCTGTTAAAAGTCATATTTCATCATTAATAATATTATCTTGTCGGCAGAATTCAAATTGAAGCGAAATTTGCATCAGTCAATCGATAAATACAATATTCAATTGTTTATAACAAATTTACATTATTATAAATAATGCATAATTGTTGAAAGTCATATTTAGTTGTAAACAATAATGTTTAGTCAATATCGAATATATTTTTAAATGAAATCGTTATTCTTTTGCTTAAAAGTATTTAACATAGTTAATCCTGTCACTCATTTATTATTAGTTTTTTTGTTATAAAAAAAAACGGCTAGACCGAATTCGTTTAAACTTCTTTTAGATCTTCTTTATAAAAATATAGGTAAGAATATCGGAAAAATTATGAAAATAACAAAGAAATCTGAAAACTTGTGAAATATTATGAAAAAAGATAAGAAAATTGCATATTTTTATTTCTCAGTATTTCCTCGACCTGTTGCAATTCCTAAAGAAAATGTGAGTAAGTTTCTGAAAAAATCTGAGAAAATTTTTCCACTGGGATAAGAGAAAGGTAAAGGCAAAAACATGTCTGATATTCAAGATTCACAATCTACTCCTTAAATTTTCTATAGTCCATTGGCTTTAGATAGAAGCCCGTATACATTTGGGTGTCCACTCGATTTTAACCAGTTATAACCTATGATCTGTCTCACTCACGTTCGAGCGCAGTCTGTACGCCCTTTGCGTGCTACGTTCGTTCAGATATATTTTCTTAAATATCTCAAAATCTATTAATCTGAGATGGAAAAACTATACATATAAATTATTTAGAATCGCACTAGGATTCCAATAAAAATTTAATTTTTTTTCTACCCTCAATAGTTTACGCAGAATAATGTTTTTTATAAAATGGAGCTCATTTTTGAATGCGCACCACTGGCTGTGCCGCCGCTCGCACATGAAACTTGATGTTATTCAATTATATAAGTTTTTAAATAATTATGCAATATAATTATTTCTCTATTTATTCATTTTTCAAATTATACAATTTTACTATAATTTTTTTATTTGATTTAAATATAATTAAATAATTAAAATTTTTTTCTTTCAATTTTTAAGAATTTCTTGGATCTATTTATTGACTGTGAATTAGTATTGTCATTATGATTTTAATTTTTTTTAAAAAAAAAAAATTATTTCAGTTATATAAAAATATAATTTTCACAAGATTTTTTTTCAACGCAGGTACAAAATGCACAACACAAAACATTAAAACTCTTACATTGACAACTGTTCGAACATTTCTTACAATCACACGGTGGTCGTAAATTATCAATTGGAGGATATAGATTTGTTACTTGTTGTGGTATTAGTTGTCCTAAATTTGTTCTACTGTATCCAAATTCCAATGGATTCAAGTTTTGACGAAGTGGCTTAAGTAATGAAATTTTTTTATTGGTGATGTAAAATGCTCGTAAAATGTGCAGAGATATTGTTGCACTAGTTGGAGACAGATCAGTAACAATTACTGATTTGCCAGTTGTGTACTCCCACTTTTTTAACTCGTTAAAAGTCTTACAATTACTTTTTTTTTTTACTACTTCAATCAAATATTTTTCACTATTCTGTATCATTTCATTCATTTGCCATTGACAGTACCTGTAACATTATTAAATATAATTTAACACATAAAAAATATTTTTGGAGTATTTTTTAATTACGTTCTGAATATTCGATAATCTTCATAAAGAAATAACAAATCATGAAACTTACTGTTATTAAAATAATTAAAAATAATTATTTAAACAGTAATAGACTTCTTTGTATAATATCAAAACAGATTTATTCATAGTTACTCACTTCTACTAAAATCTTGTAAATACTTTGATGGGTTTGCTTCAATTGCTCTTAGTTTAGTTCCTATTCTGCTTGTATATGACGAACCCGTCAAAAAATGAAGTGCTGGTAATACTTGGCAAAATGCTAACTTATAATGTAGTACCCAGTGATGAACTGGGATGATCACTTTTCTTCTGCCAGTCATAAATTCTATCCATAATTCCTGATAGATAAAAAAAATGTATTACTACATAAATTCATGTTTACATTTGAAATTCAAATTTTCACAAATCAGCAACAAAAATTATCTAACAAATGCAGATTGTCTCAAAGTAGTTTCATTATTTTATCGACAATTTTAATTCATCAATGTTACAAATTTAAATGATAATTTCCTTTAACCCATTGAAAAACTTAAATATAATACTTGTTTTACTAACTTTCAAACCAAACGTCTGGAATCTATGCCAATAGTACATTATTATCACCAATAGATCACAGCTTCCAAAACATATTTTTATAAAATAACGCCCTTCCATCACAGCATTATTAATGTGAATAATTGCACGGTCATACAATGACAAATATTCTAAATTTTCTACAGATTCACTTGAATCTGTAGATCTATAAGAGTAATTATCAGTCTTTATAATAATTTTTGTCGTCAAAAATCAGTTCAACGCTAGACATTCTTCTATATAGCTTTTCAGGTACACTTGTAACAATTCTATGTTATGAATATTATTCCAAAACTTCTTTTCTTGTATAGGCATTGGAACACTATCATTGATAGCATGGATTTGAATTGATTCTTTTTCAAAGCTAAAATAATAATAAAATTTTAAGTACTTGAAGAGGAAAAAAAAATATTTTTGAAGAATATTTTCATGATAAAATTAATTTCAAGAAAGTAGTACTTATTTATCATTTAATCGAGGAACATCTTTAGTAAATGATTCGAATAATAAATCAATTCGAGTTAAATGAGTGTTCTTAACTATTTCTTCTTATATTAATTTTAAAAATGATTCTTTATAATCTTTAAAGGTCTTTTTACTATTAAATTTAATACTTTTGCAGAGATTTAAAGCATCAATCATTAAGCACGTGTTTTGTGTTGATAACAAAGATGAATTTAATTCAAGCTGTAGAATTTCTTTTTGGAGTTCGTCAATAAGTTTATTTGCTTCAGCATATTTTAGAGAGCCATTTTCTTCAAATAATTTATTTTTTCTTGTCAAATCATATGAGAGTAAGAGTTCTAGTGAATATTGGCGTTCTGCTGCCAAAGCAAACAATTTCTGAGCATCCTTGCTATCATCAAAGCTAGCTTGTAATTGTTTCTTTTTCATACCTTTATTAACCATCATTATCAGTAATGAAACTTTCGTGATAGTTTGCGAAAGAGGTATTAATTTTAACGAAATGCGAGATTGAAAAAAAGTATTAAAATTTTCACAACCTGTTTTCCACATATTTAATAAACTGTCTGAAGTAAAACTTGTAGCTACTTCTTCTGTAATAATATTTCTTAAAATTAGAGAATCAGGAGAAAAGGGATTAGTATACTTCTGTATAAAGTTTAAAATTTTTAATACTATTGAGTCAGATTGCTCCGTATATGATCGAGTAAATTCATGGTGCAACGTTAATTCATAATTATCTTCCTCCACAGACGTAATTTTTCTAAAAAGATTTTTAATGCTAAGCTCTTCATTGTATACAAGATTCCAAATCGTAACATACTGTTTTTTAGCAGTAGATCCAATGACACCAGCAGAGTCTTTACCTGAACGATTAATGGAGCATTCTAATGCTTGATCTACAGGTATTGAAGTAAATGGAGTGTTTTGACGCTTAATTGTAAAAAGCCCTTGCGAAAAGGCTTCAAATAGTTCTGGATGTGTGGTTTTTAATTGTAGTATATCAGCAATGTATATTGAACACCAACGTGCGTAATTTGTTCGGTCAAATGCATGAAATAGTGGCTGCATTTTTATCACTGAATTAACATGTAACTCCCAGTTGCCGGTTCGATCTGCTCGAACTAGATCTTTTACTAAATTTATCATTACAATTATAGAATTCCAAAATGAAAATGAAGGTGATTGCGAACTTCGTCTAAAAACAAATTCTTCAAAATCAAGCTGTAATTGATAAGAGTTTTGATAAATTGAAAATAAATTTTGAGCTTCATCACAACTTTTCTCAACAATAGTTTCTCTTAGTGAATTGAAAGATGCAATTTCATCTTCTTTGATATTATTAGTGTTTTCAGCTAAAAATGCTTTTAGTTAACGACGTTGTAAAGCTTCACACAATAATAGAAAACCTTTAAAAGATCAAGCATAATTCGAGCCATTCAAAACTTGTTCAACAGTACCTGGACCAAATGTTTCAGTTTCAACAAAAATTTTCTCAACACCAGTACCTTTTAAACATTTACCGATACAAGTTAATCCAATTTTTGCCATATGAAACGAACCTAGCCTTACAAAGATGTTTTCAAATTCTTCAGGCCTCAAAAATTTAATGTGACGAGCTATTCTGTACACACCTTCATCACAACATATTGGTAGGTATTTTTGTTTTAATTGAGATAAAACATTTTTAAAATTGGACAAAGATGTATAAACAGTAGAAAATTCAGTCACAGGAGCAGGTAGTATTGGAAGATAACCAGATATTTGTATTGGACGTGTATCATGAGTTAATAAACTATTAAATGAAGCCCACGAAGGTATAGTTTGTTTATTTTGTGGATTACTATTCACAGAAGTAATTTTTTCTTCTTCTGAAAAAAGGTTCATTCTACAAATAAGCCAGGGAAGATCATAAGTATGGTGTCGATAATGAGCAGGATTAGTGGTTGGCTTAACATGCACATTATAGTTAGATGGAATAATGATTTCAGTAGGCTTCTCAAACTCCTTTAATTCTTGACAATTCAACATAGATTGCAAAGTTTTATCAGATTTGCAAACATTAGTTTCATCAATAAAAGGTTTTTTGTTTACATCAGAAGCTTTATTTTGAAATAAAACAGACACAGTGTCATGTGAACTATTTAATCCTGATAATGTCGCTTCATTGTGGTCGAAATTATCAAATGCACCTACAGTAAATTCATTTAAATTAAAATGAGATGGTAATGGAACATTACCATTGCTACGTTCAACTGTGTACTTGGCCAAACGTAATCGACACCGTCTAACATCGTCATAAGACATTGATAAACCAATTTTGTTGAAACTAGTGATGAGTGAAGAACTCGTGGATGTTGAATAGATAGCAATACCATTCATTACATGTAATGGTGTCTTTTTTTTACCATTGTGTACTATAAAGTACATTATTTGGCATAAGCTTTTCATCCGTAATGTTTTAATTAGTTGTTGTCGTTTCTTTAAATCATTATCTTGCTCCTCATCATCGAATCTTTTTTCTTCTTTATTTTCAGCCTGTTCTTCATCTATAATCTTTGCGGAGTCCACTGTTTCATTATTTTTTCCTTTGTCATTAAATAAAACAACAAGAAATTTTTCAAGACATTGAGGAATTTGCATGTGATCCCACGAATCTTCCAAATCAACATTATCACAAAATCTGTTCTTCAAATTAAAATCAATATCCAGGAGTGCTTTTCTAATCATTTTAGCACTCTCTTTAATAATATCTATAGAATAAAGACTTCGTATAGCATCATCACGCTGAATAGAGCTATCGAAAAATAATGTTGATTGATTTGCTTGAAGAGGAGCAACGAAACAAACATTTTTTTTATAATATTTTTCTATGGAAAGCTCAACATCACGATTGGTAACATTTATTTTAGAACTGAGTATTTGTTTGACCTTACAAGTAATACTAGTTAGAGAAAAAATTTCCCCTGCTTCAAGCTGACATTTTATATCGAGTAACACTTTTTTGATAGCTTTATTTTTTTTATCGAAAGTACTCTTATCATTTACTGAATTAACTAATAGATTTAATGAGGAACTATTATTATCTACTTCCATACAGTTTTCGGAGCTACCAACACTTCCTTTTTTTGCTAAATTTCTGTCATAAGCTTGTAAATATGATCGCATGCACAAATTATGGTAGCGAATATTTGATGTAAGAAGTTCTTCAGAAGTTTTAATTAAAGATATGCGATTATACGAATTATCTCTGTTAAAATGACATGCTGCAAAAAATTCGTTAGCTCTTTCAATCGTAATTATTTTTAATTTTTTTTTATCAGTCTTAAACGCGCTTGACCACAAATGACACAACACTCATCTTCAAGCTGACTAGAACTGTCCTTATTATGATGAGGCAGATTAAATCGAACATGTTCAATATTTGTCTTCATTGCATATTGTCTGAAACACTTATCAGTCATATGAAAATAAATTTTCGGAGGTAAATCTTTCAACCCCATATACACTTCATCTTGTCGAATTGATGCTGCAGTTATGATCCGTTGACATTCTTTTTTTGACGACGTTAATTTTCCTAAAGAAGAGAGGCAAATAACACACTTATTCACTGAGAAATCAATTGTTGATTTATCACTACGTTCAATATTACGTTGGTTTGACATATTGAAATAATAAATAAAATTAAAGTCTATTATTCGTATTTTTGTAAAACGATTGAACTCTGATGTAATCTTAGAAAGACTAAAATAGGTGTAGAAAACAAAGCAGCGATAAATGTCATAAACAAAAGACGGAAAATAACGAAAAATATTAGCGTACGACAGAGGGGGAGTACTTTTATAAATAAATAGAATTAAATTGAATACTTTGCAAAAACAATCATATTTTTTAGGTCATCATGTGTTAAAGATAAAGAATGTGTTTGTAATAAATTTTAAGAATTTAAATACATAACATTTCAATTAATACTACACATAGAGTAAAACATCCAATAGCCAATCACTAATATATAAATATTCGAATTCACAAATATATTTAATTACATTTTAATGTAACTCTCGATATTTTTCTATGCAATAGACGCATATTTAAAAATATTTTTTCTATTAGTAAGAAAATTTTGATTTATAATAAATATACATAAAATTAATTTTGATCGGCTTTTGGACCCTGATCAGCTATTGTGTTTTACGTTATATCTCGTTGAGGAACTTTTTTTCCTATGACAAAGATCAGAATCTTTATTACAATACTTTTTCCGAATTAAATCAAATGAAAAATTATAGTAAAATTGTATAATTTGAAAAATGAATAAATAGAGAAATAATTATATTGCATAATTATTTAAAAACTTATATAATTGAATAACATCAAGTTTCATGTGCGAGCGGCGGCATAGCCAGTGGTGCGCATTCAAAAATGAGCTCCATTTTATAAAAAACATTATTCTGCGTAAACTATTGAGGGTAGAAAAAAAATTAAATTTTTATTGGAATCCTAGTGCGATTCTAAATAATTTATATGTATAGTTTTTCCATCTCAGATTAATAGATTTTGAGATATTTAAGAAAATATATCTGAACGAACGTAGCACGCAAACGGCGTACAGACTGCGCTCGAACGTGAGTGAGACAGATCATAAGTTATAACTGCGTGCAAGTGAGAGACCCGATCAATCGGAGCATTAACAATACATTTTATTTCAATTTCATAATAAACAATTGAAATACAAAAAAATACTTTGAACAAAAGTTGTAGCCAAGATTATAAAGAACATTTTTTGTTCAAGAATTTTTTTTGTAAAATTAACGATATGGCTTGTATAGCAGTTTAGAGTATAAATTTGCTAATAATAAAAAATTGAACACAAATATTAAAAAATAAACTTGATATTCGTGATCCCCACCTAAAAAACTATAAAATCGCGTTGGAAAATCGAGTGGACACCTAAATGTATACGGGCTTCTATCTAAAGCCAATGGACTACTAGTGAAAATACTATTTTCTCTAGTTATTACCTAATACTAAATAGTCATTGTCTTTTACTAACTCGTTTATCACTTATTTTGATAATTCATTATGTTATTTTAAACGATTATCATCATATTGGAGAGTCTGAATCGTTTTTAAAAAATTTATATTTTGCATGGATGATTATGCAGTATTACTCATACCATTGTTCAATACTTGTTCTTCATATAAAGTGTTTTTTTTAACCTCCCATTAGGATGTTATTGAAATTGGGTCGACTGGTGAAATGTGAATTTTTACCATATCTCCACGTATCAAGATATTTCAAGCCACGCTGTCCAATTTTTAGAATGATGGATGTATGTACGTACGTACGTTCGTACGTATGTAGGTATGTACAGACGTCAGCATTTTTTTGGTTTTCGATATCTCAAGAACGGATTGAGATGTCGACTTCAAACAAAATTTATTCGAAAGATATTGTTATAAAGGAAATCTAAAAGAAGTTTAAACACATTCGGTCTAGCCGTTTTTTTTTATAACAAAAAAACTAATAATAAATGAGTGACAGGATTAACTATGTTAAATACTTTTAAGCAAAAGAATAACAATTTCATAAAAAAATATATTCGATATTGACTAAACATTATTGTTTACAACTAAATATGACTTTCAACAATTATGCATTCTTTATAATAATGTAAATTTGTTATAAACAATTGAATATTGTATTTATCGATTGACTGATGCAAATTTCGCACCGATTTGAATTTTTTCGACAAAACAATATTATTGATGATGGAATATGACTTTCAAACATTGTGTATTATTTATAACAATGTGAATTTGTTATGAACAATTAAAAATTGTATTTATCGATTGACTGATGCAAATTTCGCTTCAATTTGAATTCTGCCGACAAGATAATATTACTAATGATGAAATATGACTTTTGAACATTGTGCATTATTTATACTCATATTTTTTATTTAGGTTTTCTTCTTTATTATTTTATGGGCGGAGCTTCGTAGTATTCATAGAATAATTCGAAACTCGCAATGAGTGCGAGAAGCGCCGACTATCGTGCCTTCTCTCTCACTCCAGGTTCGTCCCAACGGCAACCCAATTTTAATGGAAATTCTCAAATTTGCATTTTTTGAAGAAAATATCAAGTGTATTTTCTTCTTAAAAGTACCTCAAAAATGCAATTATGCATTCAAAAAAAATCGTTTTTAAGATTGGGAAATTGGCGCCGCTTTCTTTTTTATCCCAAACTCATTTTCATATCTCGCATACTTTGTGAAATATCGGGATAAAAAAGGAAAAAGGAGTGGTTTCCACCCTAACTTCAACTACTACTTAATTTTTTTTTCCTCCAAACTGCCCCCCGTTGAAGCCGTCTACCCGGTTGAAGCCGTCCTAAACAAACCTTGATTTCCAGGCTTAAGTTCTTGGACTAGTATGGTTTTCAAGAGAATGTCCGTGTGTGCACATGTATGTATGTGTGTATGTATGGGGTTGAACAAATTCATAAAAAAATCCCTATTCACGAAGTATTAAATATACATAGCCGACAATAAAATGAACGTAGACAATATGCTGTTAATACAAAAAATGTATGTAACACTGATGTGACAATGTTATATCCCTGGAATATTTTACCGGATCAAAAAAATATATGTTATATTTATATAACAGTTACACAATAAATGTAATATAACATAGAGATTATGACGTTATATCATAGAAACATAACATTAAATGACAAAAAATATATACTACTAGTATAACTGTGTACATAACATCGATACAACTGTAACAGTTTTATTTGGAACTAATTTATTCAATTATTGCCTCTCACTCGTCGGTTTCCAAAGTTCTTTAAACGGTCGGTAAAGTAGAATACTTTAAATTTTAATTTTATTTAAATTAAATGATCAAGCGTGTTTAATAGAATTAATAAATATTTTATCAACAAGAATAATGGATTTCGTGTATTTACAAATAGTTTTTAAGAAGTTAATTGAACAATAAAACAATTGTACAGGATTTTTATAATAATACGGATTATAATGAGTAATTGTAATATTGAAATCTAATCAAATTATGTTATTATGTGAGCAAACGGCTAGTTCTCTATGAAAAAGAGAAAGAAAATATTCAACAGTAGCCAGAAGGGCTTTTTGGGACGGATCGCAAGCAAGTTTTCGACTTGCAGAACGACGTCTTCGCGGCGGGGGAGAACGTCTAACGTTCTCGGATTGACCGTGTCTAACACGAGTCTTACGGGTAATTAGGATAGTAGTGTATTACACTTACTCTCCGAGAGTTGATGGTTCAGAGTCTTACTCTTGTTCCACCCGAGGAATGTAGTTTATTCTGAGAGAATGTAGCCACCTATCGGAGGTTTGAAAACTAGCGTTTGAATTACTACTGAGTGTATATCTATATATGTTATACACTAGAGATACCTAAATAATGAATTAGGAACTAGGGAAACTTGAATGATAAGTAAGTAATCCAATTTATTGATGATTTATTTTATGTTTATCATACAACATATATATATGTTGTGTCAATATAAGTATGTCATGCTAATTATATTGCTATTATAGAACTACGTTATAGGGTTACAATGTCACATGGATGTGACATTTGCAATATAAACTTGTTGAGTTGACAATATATTACAGTTATATAACATATATGTAATTTTCCGTTATATAACTTGTCCATGTTGTTACATATTTAGTGTTTACTAGGTATTTATTGGTATGAGAAAACCTGAGAAATTTCTGTATTTTCTTAAGTTTCTTCGATTTCTCAGAGCCAGAAAATAAAAACTATTAATTGGCATGGGAAAATCTAAGAAATTTCTGTATTTTCTCCAGTTTCTCAGATTTTTATCTTCCACATCGATTACGGTGGAGTATTCATGAGAAAGTGTGAAATTAAATGAAGAACTGTGTATTTTTTGTCAATTATTTTCATGTTACTCTGATTTTTGAGAAAAACTGAGAAATTTTTCCACTAGTGTTATTTATTCGAATTCTCAACCATTCTGAATACAGTCTCTTATTTTCTATTTTAACTTTTAGCAATTCTACTTTATAACTTGACTTGTCTTGATTAAATGATTATTCAAAACACCATTCAATTGTTGCCTAGAGTCAGAAATAGTTTCTTCACAAGTCTTCTTTGTCCTTTCATCTTCTTCATCTTGTATTCTTTTCTTTCCCTTCTTTTCTGTTATCTTAGCACTGTTAAATTTCGAACATCCTGGAGATTGGACGATGCTTTACAAAGGTCGACTTACTTTTGTTTTTAATGTTTTCGCATTCCACGACTTCCAATTAATTATCTCACCAGTTTTTTGCAAATATCGAAAAATTACAAAAAAATGATTTTCGATTCTTTAAGGTTAATCTTTAAATACCTACCGCAAATAAGGTTTTTAGATCATCATCATCGTCATCTGAAATACCTAATATATCTCCGACTATTAAACCAGTATTATTTCTATCTTTATTTTCTTTATTTATGTTACTTTGACTGTCACTGTCAAATAGATTATAGACCCCTTTAACATCTGTTTGAGCCATAATATTAGATGCTTTTTTATATAAAAAATCAGTCAATACATTCAATTTTTTTCACCTTAAATAATAATGCAGCAATTACAATCATTTAAACAATATTTTCACGTATTAGCACTAACAACAATGTTCATTCGAATAAAAGTTACTATCATTTTATCGTAACTTTTCACTATTATTTAATAACATTACTTTTATAGCAATTAATATCAGGATTATAGTCTTCATATTAACCGGTTTTGAATGTTTCCCTACGAATAGCTTCTGTGTTACACTTTGTTGCTGGTTAGAAGTTTTTCCACCAACGTTTTATACTCTCGACTGTTCGATGGGAATGAAAAAAATCATTAGACTCATCAACAATGTCTTTTCACGTCTCATCTTTCGAATCATGAATTAATACGTCACTTTCTTTGCATTCAACTACATTCTTACTCTTCAAAATTAAATTCAAAATAAAATTTTTCTCTTCGTTTGAAAAATTTCGTGCACGTAGATGGGTCTCAATAGATCTATCAATTTTCTGCTATTTATAAAACAATTTATCAAACATTAATCACATTAATTTTGAACTTTTTATCTATACCCGGGTCCATTAATGCCTGGGGTGTTATCTTTTGAGCCCGGCTTATACCCTCCGAGTAATAACCGACAACGGAGAGAATTTTTTTGTGTAGAGAGTTTCCATTCTATGATTTTTCAAGTCCACGCTATATCGAACAAAACCATAAGAATATTTTTTACAACTGAAATATGATATTTAAGGACGTTAGATAATTTTTGTTATAATCAAAAAAGTAGCAAGAGTAGATAGGTAGGGGGGGGGGGTCTAGACCACTCTACTATTACCGACCGTGTCAGTAAATTACCAACAGCGTCGGTCATTTACTGGCAGGGCCAGTAACTTACCAGTAGTGGGTGTAGTTTCGATGGGCGCTGTATCGATCTGCAGTCGGTAATTGTTAGGCAGCGCTGCTGGTGTGGCGGGTAAAAAAAATTGAATTCTTTTACTGGCAATTGTTACCAATCTAATGTTGGTAACTGTTGTCAATCTTTCTCACTGAGTAGTGCTGTTGTTGTGGCGGATAAAGAATTAAAATTTTTTTAACTGTTATTGACCTGTAATGACCATCGATCACCAGGCGATAATTATAGGTAACATTTTCTACTCAACAGCGTTGTTATTCCGGTGGTTTAAAATCCATATTTACTTCACTTACTAATATACCGATCACTGTTCTACACTTAAGCGTGTACACTTAGATATGCGTCCGATGATCTCGGTTGCTGAACTGACTTGTTGGCAATCTGATCTGTTTCTATATATAGCTCTTACTTTAGCGGCCAATTATTAAAACACATTTTCTAACGCAATTTTCTGTGTTTTATGAAAAGTACGTCATATTTCAATTCTCAGAATAAATTCAAATATTGATATCCGTTAAGAGGTAATATAAATGAATTTCCAAAACATTTTAATTAAAAATATTACATTTTATAATTATTCTTATAGATTTCACTTGTATTACATTGATAGAATTATACATATACATATATATTTGGTTTAATCAGTCATCTGGCTTTGTGGATTCCTCTGAGATTTTGTTTTCTTGCAATTCAATGAACTTGAAATTATTCCATTCTCCACCAATGTCGAGAAGGGACAACTTTTTGCATTTAACGAAGTCCAAGAACACGTTGAATGCAACATCATCATCTTTGAACACTTCAACCAATCGTTTTGGTAGAAAAACAATCAATTCATCATCCAATGTTGCAATGACTGCGTTACTATGCTTTGCTTTTTTCAGCCCTGTCAGTTTATATGGCTTTGTTGTTTCCAATTCTGACATTTTTTCTTTAGGTTTTTGTGTGTTATTGGCGATGCTGTTGATGTAATCCATTTTTACGTTCCTCGACGATGCACTATTGAATGGTTTATATATTTTTACTCAAAGGTGTACACTTAGATTTGAATTCGATGATGTCTGTTACTGAATTAACTTGTCAAAAGTCTTTTTCTGTTTTGATATGAACCTTACTCTAGCGGTCAATTTTCAAAACACATTCCCTAACAACGCAATTTTCTTTTTTTACTGTCTCGTGATTCCTAGAATAATACGTCATCTCTGTTTGGTTACACCTCTTTGTCGGCTTTTCGGAGAAATGACGTCACAGAAGTAAAAAATAAAAAATTCTTTTATACATCCGTATCAGATAAACCTTTCTAAAAAAAATATCAGAAACTTAACGATCGAGAGTATAGATTTCATTCTCTCTCCACTTGTATTGAGTCTTTCTTAGAATAATAATAATAAAACGTCATATGTTTTTCGGAAAAATGAGGTCACACCAGTAAAAAATAAAACATTCCTTTGTTCATCTAGATCAAATAAACCTTTCTAAAAATAATGACGTCAGAAACTTAACGGTCGAGTGTATAGATTTCATTCTTCCGCCACTTGTCATATATCTTTATATAAACGACTGATCATGTGCATTTAAAATCAGTCTTGTAGAGAAAAAGAAGTGATCACAACGGATCTAATTCTCGATATACAAGGATATCATTCATCTAACGGTAAAGTTATTGTGAAAGAGTTGGCGTCATGTAAATGGCTAGGATTGGAAAAAATTGGTGAATATCACTTTTCATTTAAATCACCATATGATTATGGACAATTAACTGATGATGAAGCATGGGCAGTGGATGTCAATACAAGATATTTCCATGGACTTTCATGGGAAATTAGTAATACACCATATGAAACATTGGTTAAATACTTGAAAGAGACATTGAACAACGTGCGCTATATTTTTGTTCGCCATTATAAAGTGCAATATTATCTGAAATCATTCGTGAAAATAGATATACCAATCATAAGATTGGGTAGAGAGGATTTTACACTTGACAATAATTCGATTTTTATTAAATGTCCACATCACGACCAACACTGCGAAGGAATGGTGAAGGAAGAAATAGATTTAAAATTTCCACGTCTATACAACCTTCGATATGAATGTGCACTTAGAGATGTAAAAAAACTAAACCAATGGGTTCTTGAGAATATTTCAATTCTTGATGATGATATCAGACCAATGAGAATTTATCAAATAACCAACAAGTTACTCAAGTTGCATCCAACGAATTTAAAACTTTTAACAAAGGATTTCATCATAGAAAATGCTACAAATCTTATCGATACTGCTTGGGATGAACTGCCTGATGAATGGAAATTAGATGAAGATTTTAAAATGTATCGACGATGTTATAAGCATCATCCACCAAAAGACGACCAAAATGATGGCCCTGTTCCATTCGTTAAGGATTGTAAAATGTGTAATGAAAAATAAAATGTTTTGTAAAATTTGTTTTGAAAAAAAAAAAAAAAAACAATTATTTATACATGATTTATTTTATTCATATAATCAATTCTTTTCAATAGTACAGGATTAATAATAATATTATATTTTTTTATTCGTAATCTAAATCTTTCTCTATCTCGAGCTGCTTCTTTCCAAGATCCTCGTCTAGCTGCTCTGTGAACATAAATCTCACTGTGCAATTCATTGTTGTTAGGTTTAATGGAAATTGACAATTTAGGATCAGCTGTCTTCGAATAATTTTTAATATCTTCAATTTCATAGCTTGCTGTTCGTATTTCAATAATTTTATTTTTTTTATTTATATTATAATAAAATTTATGATTTCCATTGTCAATATTTGGGATAAAGTTGAACGTTAATAATTCAACAAGATCCAAATCATAATTTTTTATCCTTGTTAATTCGATAGGTGGAAAATAATATGCCTCTAATATAGACGACTGTCCAGTCAGCGTTATGGTGAATGAATCGTCCATGACTGAAGTACTTTTATTCATGTTTATCGCTTATATATCTGTGAGATTATATTCCATACTATGTTTCCAGAGGTCTTCAACTTTTACTCTGAGAAACTTTAAACATAGTTTGGAGAGAGGAAGAAAATGTATTTGAACTTCGGATTTCTACTGGATCAATTGTTAATTTAGGACACGTGAATTTAAGGGATTTTTTTAATGATGTAAAGAAAATTCTTTGTGGGAAATTTAAACGAATAATTGACAATAATAGCAGCACAAAAGTGAACTTTTCTTTGGCGTGCAAGTTTAATAATGTTAAAGATCGTGAATTCATCGAAGAAATAAAATATTTCACAACGCCAAATGAACTATTTATGCCATCAAGTGACATGGAAGGAATTATAGTGGAGAAAATCATTGATGTTTTATTAGCAAAAGTTGAGGACTTTGAAGAAAGAGATTCAGGATGGTCTATGGTGGAAATTGTGCATCTCCAAATGAACATCAATAGGTATGATCCATTAACAGCAGGAGCATCAACTTTTATCCCCCTACCAAAGTTTATTCAAGATAAGAAAGCAGTACTAAACATCAAGAACAATGACCAATGCTGTTTTCTTTGGACAGTTACTGCAGCTCTGCATCTAGCTGAAATTAATTCTACAAGAACTTCATCATATCTGCATTATTCAACAGTTCTCCAGTATGGAAGTATTAATTGTCCAACAACTCTCCATCATATACCAAAATTTGAAATAATTAATAAAGAGACAAATTTTCCAATCAATGTTTATGGGTTAAATAGTAATGATAAAATAGCCCCATTATACTTGAGTAGATTTCGTCATGAAAAATGTATACATTTGTCAATGGTGGAAAGTAATGTTCAGGTTGATCATGAAAATAATTTAAAATCTACTTATCATTTTTGTTTAATTACGGATCTGTCTAGATTAGTTAGCTCTCAAATTTCTGATGGGAAAACAAACAAATATCTATGCGATTATTGTTGATGTCATTTTTTTTTTTCAAATTTGAAAAATCTTATGAGAATCATTATACAGATTGTATTAAATTGAATAAAACAGCAATCACTTTCCCACCAAGTGATGAAAGAATTACATTTAAAAATTATAATAATAAGTAACAAGTTCCATTTGTTGTATATGCTGATCTAGAATGCATACTTGAACCAGATAACAATAGACAAAAACATATTCCATGTAGCATTGCTTTTCATTCTCATTGCTCATATGATAAGTCTAAATCTAAATTTTTCACGAAACATGGAATAGATTGCATCAATTGGTTCATGAGAGAATTAAAAAAATATTTAGAACATGTGAAAGACACCATCAAACATATTGTGCCAATGAAACCATTAACTCTCCAGCAGCAAAAAGCTCATAATCAAGCTAGAAAGTGTCATATTTGTAATGAAGTTTTTTTTATCAGTGAACCTAAAATTCGTGATCATTGTCAATTTACCGGTAATTATCGTGGTCCAGCACACAACAGACGTAGTTTGGATTATCAGATTTCTTATATCATTTCAATAGTTTTTCACAATCTTTCGGGATTCGATTCTCATTTTTTAATTGAAGAATTAGCAGCAAGATCATTTAGAGGTAAAATCGATTTATGGCCGATAAATAAAGAAAAATACAGCGCTTTCACAAAAGCTGTCGGTAAAAAAGAGTTTAATGGAAATGGAAGAAGAACTCGTGAAGTAGTAATTAAATTGCAATTCATAGATTCCTTTAGGTTTATGGCTAGCATCATTGATAAATTAGCATCCTTCCTAGATGATGATAAAAAAAATGTTATTAAAAGCTTCAATAACGATCCTGAAAAATTTGAATTAGTAGTGGGAAAAAGTGTTTTTCCTTATGAATATATAGATAACTGGGGTAAACTTGATGAAACCCAGCTCCCTGAACAATCAGCTTTTTATTCCAAGTTGAATAATACAAGCATATCAGATGAAGACTATCAACATGCACTCAATGCTTGGAATAAGTTTAAGCTTAAAACTTTGGGTGTATATTCAGATTTATATTTAAAAACTGATGTTATACTATTAGCAGATATCTTTGAAAATTTTCGTGAAAACTGTCTAGCTGCTTATAACCTTGATCCATTACATTATTTGACTGCTCCAGGTCTAGCTTTCGATGCCATGCTGAAATACACAGAAATAGAACTTGATCCTTTACAAGATGTTGGAATGTTGAATTTTATTGAGAAAGGTATAAGAGGTGGTGATTCTCAATGTAGCAATAGATATGCCAAAGCTAATAATGAGTACATGGGAGAGAACTTTGATGAAAATGAAAAAGAATCATACCTGATGTATTTTGATGCGAATAATCTTTATGGTGCTGCAATGAGTGAATATTTACCCACCGGTTCATTCGAGTGGGTGACTGATAAGTTTATTTTTAATAATTATATTGATAATTTAATTTTGAATATTCCTAAAAAACCTTCTACTGGCTATATTTTTGAAGTAGACTTAAATTATCAACAATCATTAAATGAACATCATAAAGATTTACCATTATGCCCTGAACATTGGCAACCACCAGACAGCAAATGTAAAAAGCTGATGACAACGTTATTGCCACAGAATGAATATGTTATACACTCTAGAAATTTACAATAATGTATTGAACTTGGATTAAAAATCACTAAAATTCATAGAGTTTTACAGTTAGAACAGTCAGCTTGGTTGAAAAAATATATTGATTTAAAGATAGAAATAAGAAAAAAGTCCAACAATGATTTCGAGAAAAACTTTTTTAAACTTATAATAACGCTGTTTATGGGGAAACTATGGAAAATGTGCGTAATTATAAGGATATTAAATTAATTACAAAATGGGAGGGAAGATGGGGTGCACAAAGTCTGATATTACAACCGAATTTCCATAGTGTTATTTTTGATGATGATGATATAGTGCTTCTTGAAATGAATCAGCTTGAAGTAATGTTTAATAACCAATTTGTGTAGGTTTTGCAATTCTTGATTTATCAAACATTTTCTTGAAGATTTTCATTATAATTATATTAAAAAAACGTTTAAAAATAATGTTAAATTGCTATATACTGACACAGATAGCTTAGTTTATCATTTTATGAATGTTAACATATATGACGATATTAAACATGATATTTATATGTATGATACTTCTGATTATCCAGAAAATAATGTATATGGTATTCCTAGGAAGAATAAGAAGGTACTAGGTTTAATGAAAGATGAGAATAAAGGGATAATTATGACCGAATTTGTGGGTCTTCGAGTTGAAATGTATAGTTATACTACTTTAATGGAAGAATAAGAAAAAAATAAAGCTGAAGATGATATTGTTAAAAAAACTAAAGGTGTGAAGCAGGCTATAGTTGAAACCATCACATTTGATGACTACAAAAAATGCCTATTTAATTATACAATTTTAAATAAAATTGAGTATCACATTGTTAGTGAGAAACATAAAGTATGTACTGTTTCTAGATCAAAACAAGTTTTGAGTTGGCAAGACAATAAAAGGCAATTATTAGAGGGAACTACTAATACTGCGCCATGGGGCAATAAAAAAAGTAATACAAATTTGTAATTTTTATATTTTTATTGAAATAATTACAAAATATCGTAGTTATAAGTTATAATTGTCATAGCTCATGATCTTAATTGTTATTTTATAAGGTAGAATTGTTCTTTTATGAGTTAATTTATAACTACTATAATTTTTTCTGATAATTATAAGTTTTTGATAGTCAGTTAATTTATAAGTCACTGGATGAGTATTTCCAACTTTGCTAATAGTAAAAATTTCAGTGGTCCAATTGGAAGTGTAACCTTTCTTAAATACATGTTTATATTTACTAATTCAAACTTAATCGCTCATTTTGAACTTATTTTTCTTCTTTTTTATTTTTACGGCTTTGAGTTTTCTATGAATGGTATCAAATAGTTGCTTTTCATTGGCTGAAGTCACATCCGCAGGTTTCATCTTAATTGTACGTTGTTTATTATTGTTATATGATAATAATCATTTTGGTAGCAGATCAATCCACTTATGATTCCCAATAAGAGTAAATTCTTTCCACATTTGGTGTTTTTAAGTTCGATTAAATCTTTCACAAATTGATGCTTTGAGATTGCTGAATGTTGAGTACATTTTAATGTTATATTAGTTCATAAGTCCTTCAAAATCCTTATTATGAAACTCTTTGCCTCTATCAACGTGTAAATGCTTGGGAACTTCTTTTCCTTTTAAAATAGTCATCATTGCAGCAGTGACATCTTTACCATTTTTAGTCTTATTTGGTATAGCCCAAGCATATTTAGAGAAAATATCAATAACTGTTAATAAATATTGATATCCTTTATTGTAGAATTTATATGCACTCATATCAACAAGATCCGCCTGCCAAGTCTCATCAAGACCACGTATAGCCACATGTCGTCGTTGATAATTTCTTCTCACAGGTCTATGAAGCTCTTCTGCAATTTGTTTTTTTTCTTTATTCATGGCAATTGGACTTTAAGTCTTCCTTTCTATTTTTTCTGAACGTTCTCCTCCAGCTGTTTTATAATGTCGGTATGACTATTATCTGCCTCTTTAAACGTATGTAATTGATCAAATTAATAAAATTCATTTATTTTATTCAATTCAGCCTTCAAACTTTGTTGTACTGTTTGTGATGATTCCAATTGCTGTTTTACTTGCTCACTGATTTTTTCAATTTTTGCTTCGAGATTTTGTATCTCTTGTGTTATAGATGCTATCGTATTACTGATGCTTGATTTAACAACTTTTAATGATACAGCATCATTTAGATCTACTGGATCAGCAAGGTTGCACAATCTTCTATTATTTATATCATATTGTTTATCGATTGTTAATTTAAATCCGTTACCAGGTGGACCACGGACAACACTTTTTCGTGAATCATTGTCTAACTGACGTCGAAAAATGTCTACACTCATCCTCTCTCTTCAAGAGATCATTGATCAATGAGTAATGGCATTAAGTATCTGATTAATATATGATTCCAGCTTCACGTAGTTCTTCAATAATTGACATTATTTCATTGTTATGGCTGAAATTACTAGCAGCACGTAATGAAACAAGTAGACGTAATCGATCAACAAGTTCATTGGGATCATCCTAATAAACATAGTCCAGCGGTCGATTATGATTTATCATATATTGCGGCAAACCTTTACCGCTTTTCGGTAAATATTTGCTGATAATATTTTGATATTTCTTTGAATATTTATTCTCTCTGAGACTTCTGTCAGGGTGGTAATGTTTATGATAGGCGTAAGTGCTTTTTAAAATTTGTTTATAAGTATTTTCGTCAATGTCCGTTGCTATATTTGGATCAGGTGATTTCATGAAAGGTAACTCTAAGAGACCCGGAGTACTTCCATATTTTTTATTATCGATGTAAACAAATTTATCATAAAATCTTACTTCAGCATTACCAATCATCAGTTTATTCGTTAATTTTCTTACACCAAACTTTGTATCCAATTCCTTCACTTGATGTTTTGAATTGAATTTTTTCAAATATGATACTGCAGGTAACTCTTTTATCGGTGTACTTTGATGAGGAGCAGTGGTAAAAGATTCATCATCATTAGGGCCAGGAATTTCGTTGCGCCAAAAAAAAAAAAATGAAGATCATCAGATGATTTTTATTTTATTCAATGATAATTTAATAAAAATATTATCTTATCTGAAGAAGAATAGGTTCCGACGATACAATGACAGTCAAGTACATAAAACGACGAAATTGGGTTATGTGTTTGTTTACATAGCATGAATGTAAACATTGCAGTATGAACAAATGAAAGTTTGATATACATATATATATATATATATACCCAAATAAAGAATGTATAAAAGTTACGTTTCAGTAAATGAACAATTAAGAATATTAATTGCTTTGTAAACACTAAAAACATTAATTAATTCAAATAAAGAGAAAATTTAATAAATTAAAATGCAACTAAATAAATTTCCAATAGAGAAAAAAGCAAAAATAATTCGTTTATCTTACTGTCATTAAAACTATACGTAGCCGAAAAATCGAATGTGACAGTGAATCTGCATCTAGTACATTCTACCAGTACATTTTTCAGTACTTTTTCCAGTACTTCTACCGGTACATTTCACAGAACTTCTACCAGTACATTTCCCAGTACTTTTTTAAATAATCCAGGTGTATCAGCATTTTCAACACCTGAAAACATAACATAGAAGCCAGCAAAACATTTAGAATTATGAAAGTTTATGCTCGCTAAAACAAATTATATATCAAAAGTAGAGAACTTAATTGACCAATATTTGCAATATTAGCTTAGTAAAAGTGTCACAAGTCGAGAAGTTGCAAAGAAAAATAAGTTGCAAATATTAGTCAATTAAGTTCTCTACTGTTGATATATAATCTGTTTCAGCGAGCATAAACTTTCATAATTCTAAATGTTTTGCTGGCTTCTATGTTATGTTTTCAGGTGTTGAAAATGCTGATACACCTGGATTATTTAAAAAAGTACTGGGAAATGTACTGGTAGAAGTTCTATGAAATGTACCGGTAGAAGTACTGGAAAAAGTACTGAAAAATGTACTGGTAGAATGTACTAGATGCAGATTCACTGTCACATTCGATTTTTCGGCTACGTATAGTTTTAATGACAGTAAGATAAACGAATTATTTTTGCTTTTTTCTCTATTGGAAATTTATTTAGTTGCATTTTAATTTATTAAATTTTCACTCTATTTGAATTAATTAATGTTTTTAGTGTTTACAAAGCAATTAATGTTCTTAATTGTTCATTTACTGAAACGTAACTTTTATACATTCTGTATTTGGGTATATATATATATAATTATATCAATGTAACACAATTAAAATCTATAACAATAATTATAATATAAAATATTTTTTAATTTGAATGTTTTTGAAATTTATTTATATTACCTTCTAACGGATAACAACATTTGAATTTATTCTGAGAATTGAAATATGACGTACTTTTCATGGAACACAGGAAATCGCGTTGTTAGAAAATGTGTTTCAATAACTGGCCGCTAGAGTAAGAGCTATATAAATCGTCGTTAAAATGCTATCCTATCAGTCAAAGAATTTCTGTGAGAGGATGCTTAATAATTACGTGAAGAGGAAAAGAATAAAGAAGCAAACCTTACGTCGTGTTTATTGAAGAGGCATAATTTGAAGAGTTTTAAAATTGTAAGTTTTTTTTTTTTTTATATGTAAGTAATGTAAGTAATGTAAGTAAATTTTTTTATAATAAAAAGAAAATTTCAATCTTCAATAATAAAATTTTCAAATAAATTTCCGAAAATTAATTTCTGATTTCAGAAAACAAATCAGTGTGGAAATGAGTGTATCTCAAGAAAACCAATCTGCACGTTCGGAGGATTCCACACTAGTTGAC
Organism: Chelonus formosanus; assembly: GCA_028641665.1. NCBI lineage: Eukaryota > Metazoa > Arthropoda > Insecta > Hymenoptera > Braconidae > Chelonus > Chelonus formosanus. Next base: position 14,948,926 of record CM054006.1, on the reverse strand, counting down.
AAGATGAAGGAACTTTCTCTCGATCCAGCATACCCAGTGAAAGAATTAAGAGTGATAAAATATAAAAATGACCCATGTTTGGCTTTCGCAATAGTAAAGGAAGTAGGCGAAGATAGAGTCCAGGAGTCAAATATTTTTTTTGCCGTCATACATAACCATCTTGTTGGAAAACGCCGCAATAATATTTATGGATAATATTTTTCTGGGAATTAAAATCTAATGTACTCCTCTGCGAATAAAACTTTCAAAAGTTACAGAGAAAATTGCGCTGTTAGAAAAATGTATTTGAGTTATCGGTCGCTAGAGTAAGGGGGCTATATATGAACAGAACAGATTGCCAACAAGTCAGTTCAGCAACAGAGATCATCGGACACATATCTAAGTGTACACGCTTAAGTGTAGAACAGTGATTGGTAAATTGTTGTGTGTGAAATAAATATAGATATTAAACCGCCGGAATTACAACGCCATTGAGTAAAAAAATGTTGGGAAAAATTATTACCTGGTGATCGATAGTCGTTACAGGTCGATAATATTCAAAAAATTTTTAATTCTTTCACCCGCCACAACAGCAGCACCGCCCAACATTTACCGACTGCAGGTCGATACAGCGCCATCTAGCAGGAAAACTGGGAACTACATCTACAACCGGTAAGTTACCGGCCCTGTCAGTAAATTACCAACACGGTCGGTAACAGTAGATTGAGTCAGGCCCCCCCCCCCCACTTAACTACTATTTTATTAAGGTAATATCCTTGAATATTATAAACCTTGAACTTTCAAAAATCACGATTGGATATTTCCAAAGTAATGATAGAAAGCGTCGGTTATACAGGTATACCCTGTATACTGGAATAACTTGATGAAAGTGAGAGGAGCTGTGAGCAGCAGCTTTGTTAAAGTCGTCTGTGATTGAGCCCTGTCGTAAAGTACCGTACATTTAATGTCAGTTTAGCTACTATGGGACGAAGTTGTGTTTGTTGAGGGTACGAAAGCATTTGAACATTCTTGGCCTTCCACAGAAGACATTAAAATTGTACAAACGAATCTCTTAAGTCTAGTTGAAGTCGCAAAGCTAAATAGATGGCCATAAGCTGGGACAGTTTTGCCTAGTTTTAAATTGGAGAGAAAAGAATCGAAATGCTTCCACTCTGAAACGAACGTGGTTATAGTGTTGAGCAAATTAGAGAATATTGTCTGTATAACTATTTATAAAAATGGAGCCTATAATTGCAACAGAACTGTTATTCTTATCAATAGATAATTATCAAGATAACCAATTATTAGAAATGTCTGTTGTTTGTGCTATAAATAATGAAGAAATGCATAAAGTAAAATATTTTTTAGCTTTCGTTAATTCTTTGAATGATAATCAAGTAAAAATTTACATTTTTTTATTAAAATTAAATTCATGTAGTGATATGATATATTTGTGATCATTGTCATGCATTATGTGCAGAGTTTAATTATGTTTTTTGGAAAGTTTCAAGAAAATTTTCGTATAAAAAGGATAACATGCAATAAATTAATTGAAATATTCGCTGAAAGTGATTTTTATCCTAAAAATGATTTCGGTAAACCACAAAAATCACCCGAAGCTCACGTTTTAGCATTTATGTGGTAAGTTATTATGAAGATATAATTTCTTTTAATATTTTATTATACTATTATAATTGTAAAAAGTGAATAAATCTGAAACTTATGTGAAGAAAATACTAAATTTTTAATGAATTAGTTAGCATTTTCTCCTTTCATTCTGTACAATGAAATCACGGGTAATATTATAATATCCTATACACTTTTGCATCTTCGCTTAATGAAATACATACTTACTTCAAAACGGCATCATTAGAAAAATTGTATTTATATGATTTATGATTATATAAACTATTGTGATTATTATCTATTAATTTTACATTATCTAATCGGATAAAAATATATTATTATCAGGATGGGAGCTAACAAAGGGACATTACAAGTTACATCACAGCTATTTGATATAGCTGTTTCTACTATGCATGAAATTATAAATCGAGTGGTGAAATTTGTTTGAAATTTGAAATTTTTTAATCTGCGAAATGCCTCACGGAAGGTGATAATATAAGACTTCTCTCAGAAAACGAATTAAAAATACTATTACTCATAGTTAACAGAATTTCATCTGAAAGATCTGTTGAAACGATTCTATTGAAGAGATCATCAAAAGCAAGATGTAAAAAATTACCTGAGGAATTGACTATACTTTCCAGAAGTAAACGTATTGCATGGCCAATAGGATGTTCACAGTTTCTTCTCAACCGATTCGTCGAATTTTATTGTAATGTTGGTCCAACAAAAAATTTACTTTTAAATCGGAGCTTTCACATTTATTATCATTAGAGCTTAAAAAAATAATTTCATTTTGATTGTACAGCCGTTCAATGCAAAAATCATCTAAAGTCAATAAAGCGATCTTATTCAATCACAGGAAAGAAACGTCGAAGATCAGAAGGAGTTTATATTCATTCACCATATGATGAAGGAATGAACAATCTCAAAACTTTGAGTGATAGCGTCCGACGGAAAACATTAGTAAACAACCAGCAACGAATATCACAACACCGACAAAAGTGCACTTCGAGTCAAAATTCTTTAAACTATACTTGTGAATTACAAAAGGATAAATTTATTGATGTCATGTATGATATGCATCAGAAAACCGAGAAGAAAGCAAATAAAAGGATTAAGAAAATAAACAATTTACTCCAAAAAATATATATGGGAAAGACTCAGAATGTACACCAAATACATCAGCAGATCCGAAAATAAAAAAGTGAATTCATCTATATCAGTGTAAATACACAAAAGAAATTATTTACTTATGAAAGAAAAATGAAAGATAATTACATGTTCAATAATTTTTGTAAATAATGAAGTTTTCGTACACATTAATGTCATAATAAAATTCATTGTATGTAAAAATATACAAGCTTGTGAATCATTAAATATATATTTCTTTGTTCTACCTAATTTTTCCTATTATTTTAATGCCCGCTTTGTCGTTTACTATCGAAAAACGCTGTTGGACTCTCAAGTTAATAGATCAACTGAATGTGGCCATTAAAAATTTAATTTTATATAAGAAACTTCAATACAAAATGAAGTCAAATTGAATCATTACGAATGCATTACTAGCACTTTAAAAATAGAATATTTCACATTGTTAAATAAACAATAAACGTCATTTTTAAAATGTAGAAAAATTGCCCATGCATTCATTGAAAAAACGATAGCTAAAAAAAAATTACTTTTGTAATAATTATGAGTATTGGCATTGGTAAAAGGACCACAGAACTCTGAAATCAGTTCAGGGTCATTTATTCAAATAGGAGCCAGGATCCCTATGATTAAATTATAAGCATGAAAATTTAAAACAATGGTTTTTTGAATGTGTACGGCATTAGAGAAAATTGACTGAAAGAATACAGAAAGAAAAAATCTTCATACTAGTAGAATTGATAACAACAAAGCCGAGCTGGTAAAAAAGGATTACGAAGTGACTCTACTCGCATGATATCTGTACGGGCAATACAAACTAAAGACAGAATTGCGATACACCGAGTCTCGTCGAACTAATCACTTCACGAGTTGAACAAATAATTGTAAAGACGCAAGCTTATTCATGGTTCAATGAACTATTGAAGAATGAAAAAGCGGTTCTGTAACAAATAAACCGCAGACAGTTCAACCGCGACAGTTCAACTGCGTCATTTCAACTTACGACAGTTCAATCTTACGACAATTCTGCCAGAAGATACTACAACCGATGACAGTTTAACTGCATCATCCTTATATTACACAATATTATAGAATTTATAAATTGCACTTATCATCATACATGTGGAAATGAAAATCACAAAATGATATATTGAACAAGTATCATCATTATTATTATTATTTATCACAAAATAGAATATATTATATACATTTGGTATTAATATATTAATATTCAACATTGACATATTATTATTTATCACAAAATAGAACATATTAAATACATTTGGTATTAACATTTCGTTTTCAATATTAAAATAACATTTGGTTTTCAACATAAAATAACATTTGATTTTCAACATAAAATAACATTTGATTATCAACATAAAAATAAACAGAAAACGATGATACATTAATCGTACAATAGTTATTATTTTAAATAATGTCATAACAAATTAAAATTTTCCGTGTTAAATTACAATGACAAAATAGAGGCAACATCATGGAGAAACTGTAACTTTTTCTTAGAATCATAATTTGAAACGATGTTTTTAAGCCTATAGTCAATATCAATATAAACTTTTTTCCGTTTGGGTGCAACATCTAATCCCGTGTTCAATTGTGTTAACAACATCTCAGTGACAGATTGTTCATTTTTAATAACGGTTATATATCTAAGCATTGAAGCATGATTAACACGGACTTTACCGTTGAATGAATTATGCCAACCTTCGAGTCCATTGTTCGTTCTCATCAATTCACCAAGCACAGCCTCATAACAATTCCATAATTCGACAGGAAAATATGGCTTTAAACGGCGTTTACCACTACGCGAAGATACCCCAATCCAAGTCCTTTCAAAATAGCTCACCAAAGGTTCCAGAACAACTTCATTTTCTTCATAATATTGACTCTGAACCAACTCTTCAAAAGCACCAGAAACATCTTGCATAGGAACGAACGCAGTAGCCATTAGCATCCTCACATTTAATGCAAACCTCACATCATTATTATATGATCTTTGTAGTCCAAGAGACTGCACTTGTCTCCAAACACACTGAGTAAAGTGGAAGAAACATCCAGCTATGTTTACATCAGGAAAGCATAATCTCATGGCATTAATAAAAGCTGATTCGAAATCAACCATCATACGCTTCAAATTATTATCAGGTATACGATTTTTCAACACAGCTAATACATTTAAATATGTGTCCTCATTTTTATTAGGCATCAATATGTATACCAAAGGCAGTAGTTTACCTTTCACAAGGCCATGAATCGTATACAATTGCCTAAATATAGATGGAACAGATGAAAATGTTCCATCTCCAGCCCATTCCTGACATTCAGCTAATACATCAAGATTCTGCTCGGTCGCAAAAACTAAAAACCGAGATCGGTTCCCTCCACTATCATGTAACATCATTTGTTTACCTTTAGAAGTCGTAGTTAATTCCTGAGGAATAACTAAGTCTTTAAGTGATTTCGACATTGGAATCGTAACCTCTTTATCTTTACGAGCACGCTGGACATCACGTGTGAGAGAAGTCATTTTCGGTAATCGTGCAACAATAGGTGATGATACTGACGAAAGGATAGACCCAACAACAGCTCCAGGATTATCATCACATTTGGCAGCACGTTTTTTGATTTTATTTTTGACTACTTTAGCACCAACAGCCGAAGCATCACCCGGATGATTGTGATTTTGTGGATCATCAATGACGTTTCCTACAATTTCAATACAAAAGAATATCACGTCAATTAAATAATATAACGATAAATATACAAATAAAAAATTTTTACTTCACCTGTACGTTTCTCGCTGTCTGTATGAATTATTGCAGGACATTGTAAAGTTGAATGATAAGAAACGCAACGCCATGTGACGCTATTCTTATTATTGCCTTTTTTGTTATACAAATAACCATCATGATGAAGTTGTTTTTTGTTTTTACTTGACAGAATAAATTTCAACGGCATTATAAATCCACATAATAAAAATTAACAAATAAATGAATAAACATTCAGTGATTTATTTTTCACAAATTGACTCTTGATGATAAAATTTTTTTAGGTTAAGAAAGCACACCGTAACCAACTCGAAAACACCAATATCGAACCAATGAAAATATTTCACACGAAAAATCACGTACCTGCACCAAAAACGTGACTCACTACTTTATCAACCTCAAATAATTCTAAATCGATCAAAATGAATACGCGGGATTTTCAAACTACGATAAAACTTTTATATCCTTACCATCCTTCTTATAATTATTTTGTCTGCATAACAATAATAATGAATGTAGTTTGATATCAATCTAGTGAACTATACCTTCCAACCCCATCATGACTTCACATGCAGTTAAACTGTCATCGGTGGAATTATCTTCTGGCAGAATTGTCGTAAGGTTGAACTGTCGTCGGTTGAAATGTCGCGGTTGAACTGACGCAGTTGAACTGTCTGCGGTTCAATAATCGCGGCACCGAAAAAGCGAGGGTCGAGGCAAGCAAATCAATAAAAAAATTTTTCATCAATCGTTGATGTTTTAAATACTGAAGTATAGAGACCCATTGAGCTCCTTCAATATACCTCTTCTATTGTTAAATTTATTTTTAAGTACCAAAATTCTCTGTTTAAATACAAAAGTTTAAGAACAACAATAACCTCGAAGTTGTTGTCACCTAATAATCAGGATTAGTCTCTATAGTCACGTGTTAAGTTGCGAAATTTTTTTTTAGCATTCAATTTTCATTTCTCCGCCTTGAGACGTGCATGGAATGTTTTCTAATCGTCTTATAAACGATACTGACGCCATGTGGTATTTAATAGAAAATGCATACTTTACTCTTAAGGACATCAAACTTTCTATGACCTAATGATCAGGAGTAGTCTCTGTAGTCACGTTTTAGGTCGTGAAATTTTTTTTTTGAAAATCTAATTTACAACTCTCCGCTTAGGAGCTTGCATGGATTATTTTTTTGTCGTCATATAAACAACATCGACGCTCCGTAATAATAAAAGAAAAATGTAACCTTTAGCGTGAAGTACTATAAATTTGTCGTCACCTATTAATCAGGAGGAGTTTGATTAGCTTGGAAATCTTTCGTTTCCTGTAGCGCTATCCCTCCTTCGTATGTTATACTTTTTTTTTTATTTGTGTCGATCTATTTTACCATCACTTTCCATACTTATCTCTGTTCCTATTCTCAGAACAGTAAACCGAAAATGACAAAAAATTAATATTTTACGTATTCAAATAAATTTTAATAATATAAATAAATTCTTATTATCTTCATAAATTTTATTAATTTGAACAAATTGTTATAATCTCCATAAATTTTAATATTTTATATAAGTTCTCATTATTTCACGAACCTCTAATTACTCCGACCGTAGTTTTAAATACTTATAGTATTTCTTATAATTAAAAAGAAGGCTAATTACAAAAAAAATTCTAATTGTACCGCGACATTATTAATGTAATTACTTCTACATATGTAAATATATACCCCCACTACGCACTACGCGACTACCCTCACTGCCTGCGGCACAGCTTCAAAGGACACAAATTCATCCCTACTTCGTGATGGGGATAGAAGTGGGGTCTGCCAAAGTGCCTCCATACTACTCAAATATAATGTTTTCTCATTTATTCAGAAAATCCTATCGGTATTTTAATTTTCCTTGACTGTTTTCCACTATTTTGAGATAACTGTTCCTTTTTGTCGCTACTCATTTATAACAGTTGCTAAGCAGTTGAATGAATAAAGAAATCCTGATCAATTGTATTCATAAATAATTTTATTTGCCTAAAGTTTTTTGAGAATTCCAATGAAAATGAGTTCCATTTACTACTATAGAATTATTATTGTTGGAAGAAACAGTAATGATCATAAAATTTTCCTCTACACGCCATTAAACGCTTACAATGAAAATATGGAAATATGTATATTCCAATCAATGTTAAATTTGATATTTTACTTGATAATTATTTATTAAAGCGATTTAATTTTTAAAATTTGTTTTTCAGTTATTTGAATGTTAATTCAGATATTCATTTGATTTTTCAGTTAATGAATCTAGTGTCAAATTTACTAAATGTAAAACATAAAGTGAAACTATTATATTTATCTAATCTTTGAATTGAAATTCAAATTTTCCAAAGAATTCACTACCAGCGCCCCCAGAGCATTATTATTAGTATTTTCGTTATTATTAGAACTTAATTCGTTAGTTTTTCAATCAGTATTTAATGTAACAATGGTCCTCATACTGCTTTGTAGATAAACTATGGTTAATCAAACAGAACTACATCAACTTAGTTGGCTTCGAATTAAAATCTTTAAGTAATGTGGAGTTACCAAAAAATCGTAATATTTTGTGTTTATTCTATTATAAACATCGAACAGAAAAATTGATTATTCGTGAAAGTGCAAAATCCGTTTTAAGTAAGGTTATCCAAGTGTGGAATGAGTTCAAGGTATCTGCAAACAACTCACATCGTTTAATTAAAAAAATGAAGAAATTACATAAAAATTGGCAAAAAATTTGAATAAATAAGTCTTGAAAAAATCTCCATCACAAGTTTCACGCAGAAAAGTTTTCGTTGAGTCTCTTAATAAATTGTTCGACATTGAACATCGAAATGCTTTACATACGTTGGACTCACCACAAAAAAAAATTTTGATTAATAGTTGGAAAATTTTTAACAATAGCCAGTTACTAAGAATTCCAAATAGTGTTCAAGAGATAAGGAGTTGTTACTGTTCGTCTTTATTGTCTGTAATCTATTTCAAACTAATGATTTCTTAGTTTGAGTAATCTTCGATATGTACTAATTAAACTGAACGTATTTTTTTTAATGGCCATCTTGAAAATTTTCATTCCTAGAATCACTGTTAACTCTATCACAACATTCTATAACTACTACTGCTTCAAGTCTATCGTAACATTCAGCTGCTTTAGATTTTTCTGATGAGATTTCTTCTCAGCCAAAGCTTAAAAAATCGAAATTTATGGCACCAGAAGTGGTTTCTGCAGTCGATCAAGCAAATTTGAGCAGTAGACAAGTAACACATCTTTTTTGGGCATTCGCATCTGCTCTAGGACACGACTTGGACGATGTTTCTATAAGTCACTGTAATATTCATCGAATTCGGATTGAAGTCTGAAAAAAGATTGCTGAAGATTCGAAAACAGAGTTGCGAATTGCTCCATGTGTTGTCATCCATTGGGACGGGAAGTTGTTGCCTAATGTAACTGGCCGGGCTAAAGTGGAAAGACTCCCAATTATCTTATCAGGGGTCGATATACAGCAGTTGCTGGGAGTACCGAAACTTAGTCGTGGGACTGGTTTAAATCAAGCAATCGCTATCAATAAAACCATAAACGAATGGAAAATTTCTGAACATATCAAAGCTATAATAATTATAACTATGAAAAAAATTAAATCAATTTTAATTATCTGTATTGTAGGAACTGATGAAGAAACATGCAGTCGATCAGAAACATTAATAAATAAGCCATTATTGTATTTGGCATATCGACATCATATTTATGAGTTGATTTCGAGAAGCGTCGTCGAAGTTGATTGGCTGGGAATAAATTCTCCTAATGTAACAATTTTCGTGCGGTTTCAAAATTCTTGGAATGGCATAGACAAATCAAAATATGAAACTGGTATCCAGGATACAATTATAAAAAAAGTAATTTTAATGAAAACAAATGAAATACTCAGTTCCATTATTGCTCGACTGCAGGTATTTAAATTATGATAGTTTCAGAACGGTAAACTATTAGATTATGATTTAAAAGTGCTATGCACCTAAAGATAATTGAGAAAACAAAAAAATATTAGTATTTTTCAGTAAAATTTCGAAACTTGTTTTCAAGTAAAAATGTTGTTTTTTAAGTAATGTTTCAAATAATGAAAGACGCTTCTAAGCTGTGTGTCTAATGTCAAAACCTATTAACCCTTACATTTTCTATAAAATGATTTGTTTCTATGATACCGATAATAAAATGTAAGATTATTGTTTTTGATCAAAAAATTGATAATGTGGCCTTTAATGGTCGTACCAAGGACCTAAAAATCAAAATTCGATTATAATTGTTTTTCCCTGTTCTATCCGAAAATACTTGAAAATTTAGTGTTTCAAATATTTAATTTCTCAACTTTTTATTTCGTTTTCACTTGGATGTATCAACTCATAAAGTTTTTCAAAGAAATGCCCTTGAAAAAAATTTTGCTTTTCTTAGTTTCAAACCTAACTACTTTCAACTCCAAAATGCTTTTTGTTCTGTTTCTGTACGCAAATTATTATCGAAGTTACAGCTTTTTCAAAGTTACGAGAGATATCTAGGAATTATTTTACTTGCTTCATTTTTAACTGAGTATACTTCAGTTTGGCTAATGTTAATTTCTGGCGAGATCGTATTTGTTTAATCTATTTTCCAATTATAATCATTGTAGATCAATAATGCAGTAATAATTTATGAAACAAGTTCTTAAAACTTGATTAAAAATATTTTTTAATCAAGTATTTTTTAAAAGTATATTTCAGAAGAAACATGACAGAGACGATTATGAGGAGTTCTTGGAATTGTCATTGATATTTTTAGGTGGCAGTCCAAAAAATGAAATAAGATTTCGAACTCCAGGACCAAACCATCATGTACGATGGATGTCGAAAGCCCTCGATGCATTAAAAATGTTTATCGTTAGAAAACAATTTTAAATGAGCCCCACAGAGATAGATGAGTTAAGATATATTTGTTTATTTCTTGTAAATTTCTAGATTGTTTCATGGATTAACGCACCGACGTCCACAAGATTACGTTGCTAAAAGGAGCAGTTCAGGGATATGCAGTTGCAAACCTGCTCACGTCTCGCTACGAGAACAAATGGCTCTTGATCTCAACGCAGCTCGACAAGCTCTTTGGTGACAGCTCAGTGGTAGAACCAACATCAAAGAGTCTCCATGACTTGCTCAATGGTGTCCGAAAAGCTCTTGATTCGCTGAAAGCTCTTGGAGCCGAAGTCGACAAGTGAGATATGCTCCTTGACTATCATTTAGTCAGAAGACTAGATCTTTCCATTAGGCGAGAATGGGAGAGAACGCTAGGCTCCAACACCTCATATCCATCGCTAAGCTCGCTTCAGGAGTTTTTGACTTCTTAAGCAATTTCTCTTGAGAGTATTGAGCTCACCTCTGAGAAACCATCCAAGCTCAAGTCACCATCAACGTCCAGCTCAGCTCAACAGAAAAAACCAACAGCGCGGTCTTATGCGGCCACCACTCAAGCTCCATTATCAGCTCCTGCCACTCCAGCTTAACAAGATCTAGCTCAAACTTGACGTTGTGGCTTCAGTGCAAAGCTGACTGCTCAGCAAAGCTCCTCCAACAAGCTCAGACCCTGGATGGCGGGTTATAGAGGTCCCAATGATCCTGGTCACACCTGTGACTACTGTGACAGCACGGATCACTTCATTGCTGGCTGTTCAGAATACAAAAGGTTCTCTCTATCAGACAAGCTGAAGCTCGCTATGCAGTATTGACTGTGCAGTAACTGCCTTGGCAGGCACGACGTTCGGACTTGCCAAAGCAAGAAAAGGTATCGTTATTGTCGTATGGAGCATCATACCACCATCTATCGAAGCGAGGCTACTCAGCTCAGCTCAGCTCAAGCTCCTTCAGCTCCTCCAGCTCCAGCAAGTGCCAGCTTACCTAGTCATGCTCCAGCTCAACCAACTCCATCAACATCAGGTTAATAAACTCCTTTCTCTCTTGACAGTTGCACTCAAGAATTGATTATCTTTGTTCTTTTCTGGTTAGCTCAATGTGGCGCGCCTTTTCTCGCTCACCAACCACCGCTAAACTCTGCCCCAGCTCTGATCACAAGCTCCAGTTCTACTCAATAGCTCAATTCAACGTTCAGCTCTCCACCAGCTCCTGCTTTTTGCAGCTCAGCTTCCGCTCTTGATTCAACGCTCAGCTCTACCTCTGGTTATGTGCTAAGCTCTGCAGCAGCTTTCTCCTGCTCTACAAGGTTCTATGACGCTCCTTCTCTCAATCAAGTGCAAGAATTGTCTATTTATCCAACAGCTCTACTTGCTACAGCTCAAGCTCAACTAATTGCTCCTCTTTGTGCTCAACAACCAGTACGAATGTTGTTGGACTCCGGATCAGAGCTCTCTTTTATAACAAATAAGTTAGCTCGTTTACTCCAGCTTAAAAAACAATGCTCATCAATCATGCTCACTGGTATTGGAAATGCTGCTGCTGGTCGTACAAGAGGTTTTAGTATCATCACGCTCGAATCTCTCTACTCAGACGATCAGATACAAGTTCCTGTTCACCTGCTTAATAAGATGACAACAGTCTTGCTTGCCTACAGCCTTGACAGCTCATCATGGTCACATCTAAAAGGACTACATCTCCCAGATCCGCAGTATAGAGTTCCAGGTAACATAGACATTTCTTTGGACACTATACCATTAACTCAAGTCATTCGCTCCAAGCTCAGAAGAGGTCAAGCCTCAGAGCCAATAGCTCTCAAGACTACTCTTGGTTGAATCGTCTTCGGTGCAACGAAATTAAGTTCCTCAGCTCTAACAAGTCCAGCTCTTTATGTGAAACAGGATCATTCTCTTTATGACCTATTAACCAAGTTCTGGGTTCAAGAAGAGACATCTCAAGCTCATTCTGCTAAGCTCACTCTAGATGAAGAACATTGTAAAGCTCACTTCGTCAAGACTCAGTCAAGAGATACAACTGGAAAATGCGTTGTCAGACTTTCAATAGTTCAATCACCAACAGCTCCTAGAGAATCAAAGCAGTTAGCTCTCAAGTGTCTTTAATCAATGCTCAAGCGATTCTCAACTGATTTCATGACGGAATATCAAGCTCTAGGCCATATAAGGCTTGCTCCAGAAGTTTAATCAAGTTCGAGATGAAGTCCAGGTGGTGTATCTGGTGATTGCTTGGATGAGATGACCTTAGTACATGATACTTCGGTTTCAGGAGGGTTGAGGGTCTTGGTAGAGGGGTCATTGGTGCATCCCAATGGTCATTAATCAAACTCATCGACAAACGCTCCATGGAGGAATGCAAGTCGCTCTCATTCATGTTCGAGAAAGGTTTTGGATCCTGAGAGGAAGAGCTCCCATTCGCTCCTTTTTTTCAAAATGCGTGATCTGTGCTCGATATCGCGCTTGCCGTGCTCAGCAGCTCATGGGCCAGTTCCCAGCAGATCGTGTGATACGGGTAGATTATGCTGTTCCCTTTACGCTCAAGACCTTCCTAGGGAAAGGTGCCAAGACATGTAAAGGCTAGATAGCTGTCTTTGTGTGCTTCACTACTTCAACAGTTCACTTAGAGTTGGTTTTAGACTACTCCACAGAAGCGTTCATCAAAGCTTATCGGCGATTTGTCAGTCATCGAGGAGCAAGCTCTGCTCTATAGTGACTGTGGAACCAACTTCAAAGGTGCTGATTCATTCCTCAAACTCTCTTCAAGCAAAGCTCAATAGAAAACGCTCAGCTTGTAAGCTCGTTAGCTCAGGTGGGAACAAAATGGATCTACTCACCTTCCAGCGCTTCTCATTTTGGTAGAAAGTAGGAAGCAGCCGTTAAGTCGGCGAAGACTCACTAAGTAAGGATTCTCAAGATGACCTTAATGACTTTTGGAGACATCACGACACTCTTAGCTCAAATTGAAGCGGTATTAAACTCTCGACCGCTCTCACCGCTCACCGATGATTTTTATGATCTACGTGTATTAACACCAGCTCATTTTCTTCATGGAACTTCTCAAGGAGTTCTTCTTGAATTAGCTCTAACTCATCTCCCAGAGTCACGACTTGCTTTATGGGAATTAATACAACAGAAGCTTCATCACTTTTGGAAGCGGTCGTCCAAAGAGTACTTACAACGATATTTGTCTATCTCAAAGTGGGAAAAAGCAGCGCACGGCATTCCAGTCGGCTCTCTAGTGCTGCTCATTGAAGAGATCTTCCCTCCAGCTCAATGGCCTTTAGCTCGAGTCATCGCTGTTCATCCTGGGTAAGATGGACTCATCCGTGTGGTCTCAGTCGAGACGTCCAAGACCACCCTTACCAGGCCGATTACCGAGCTCATGATTCTCCCAGTGGACGAGTACAATAAGGACGTTACGATAGACGGGGAGTATCGTGCGTGAACTTAACCGCAATCTGTCAACTCTTGTCCTCACTCGTGCTCCGTCGAGTTCACCCGATCCGCTCGCCCTATCCTAGCTCTTTTTATAGCGCTCAGCGAATCCGAGATCTTCGTCTCTAACTTAGCCAATGATAGTGGGCCTACTATCACGCTAGGTCTACCGACGCCGGCTACAACGTGTTTGCAGCTATTAACGCTCTTGTACCGCACTCATGTACACGTGCTTATTCGACACTCTGTAAAAAATTAATTTTGTATCTTGTTTTGAGCTCTTAAAACGCTCTATTATAGTTTACTTAAGTTCTGCTAAGCTCTGTAACTATTTTTAAATCATTGTTAACAATTTAAACATTTCATTTTTTATAATAAAGACTCGCTAATCTCAATAAGTGTCTTTTTCGTGCGTACAAGTTCCCTTCTGACCACATCCTCCGGTGTAGCTTACTTGCTATCATAATTCTAGCTCAATAAACTCCTAAACCATTAAATTGAAATAACATATGCAATTTAAAACAATTACCATTCGACTTTTTGTTCTATCTTGGATAGTTTAGCTTGAAAATTTCGGATAAAAACTCGAAATTTCGGAAAATTTTAATTTTAAGGCTCCGTAGAAAGTAAAATATTGATTATAGAAATGTGACTCAATGGAATGTTTTGTTGAAAATATAATGCTTATAAAGGTTTTTTGATTCATTTCATAGAGAAAAAATTTCTTCAAAGCTTGTAGCAGTAAATAATATAAAAAATTTTATTTTCTATGTAATTTAAATGGTAAAACTTCAGGTTCGATGATGAACCTCTTTAAATTGAAATTATGAGCACCGCTTTGATCAGAATGTTTGTTTAGACACATTCTATCATATTTTTAACGGAAAGCGGAGAAAAAAAAAATTGATGTTTTTTTGGTACACCCTAATATATACCCATTAATAAATAATCAAATTTGTTATAGGATGTATAGACAGAGTCTATATCTGCTACTCAACCTAACAATAGTAGCGAAAGCATTCAAAACATAGGAACTAAAAGTACCGGCAGGATTCTACTACGAGGCAGTAAAAAAGATAGCATTTTCAGAGGGTAAACGGAAAGCTATAGGCACTGCAAAACTTTCGGGAATTAGACTTAGACAATCATGTTCAACTAGTGAAAAGGAACAAATAATGAAAGAATGCATGGCATGGCTAGGAAAAGCAGAATGTCCTTTATCAGCTAGGATTAATGTATTAGATCACTTAGATGAACAAGTGAAAAGAAAACGCGAAAAGATAACAGCCCTAGCTTTGCAATTAGAATCAGCAGACTATAACTCAATATAACATGCACGAGAAATTCCGGAATCACAACAATATAGTGGACCAGTCGCAGAACTAAGACACAATGATTTGTATTTCATAAGGGGAGTATTAACAGATATGTTAAAGGAAATAAAAGAAAAGTATTAAGGTGCTCAATATTATGCAAATCGGACTCTGCAAAATCTAAAGGTAGATAAAATTGTGGGAACTGCAGAATTATCAGATAAATACGAGGATTGGATACATAAGGTTGTGGAATACCAATTACAAAATAGGAATATTTTAAACCAAGTACAGGAAATGCTAGATAAAATTGAGAAAGATATTTTACCCATAAAATTCACCAACGTCAGTGAAGTAGTAAAAATTTGGGAAGACGATGAAATAAGTAAAGATCCGGAGAGATTAAATGAGTATCAAATAGCAGCAATCCTAAGTCAAGTAAATATGGAAATGCGCATGGATACGACAACTGAAGACATGAGAATTGTTATAATATTTGAATTTTCTAGAGTGCGACCTAAAACGTTTTTGTTTATAGATTACATGGTTATCCACTACAAATAGAGGGGAGAGATACGATTTTTATTGACCCTAGAAAAGAATGTCTGTTGTTATCACATTATCAGGATTGGTTTGCTTCAGTTTTTGAAGAAGATTTATGAAGCTGTAGCGGAGAAAGGAACAATCAAACTCGTAAATTGACATATCCACTGCTAAATACAGCTAGAGCTTCAGAATGTGAAATAAAAATATTGTTGGAATCAGATCGAGACGTATTAGGAGATTGTTTTGTTACCAAAAAAGATCCAGGAAAAACATATTCACAAAGTTTACCTACAGAAAATGCATGGTTATTTTACATACCAAATGTAGAAGAAATTAGGATTGTCGTAAAGTAACGATAAAGAGAAGAATAGCCGGACTGGTAATTATTTATACGGAAGAAAATTCTCAGACCTTCCTGAAGGAACAAAAATTAATAGAAGAAAAACCAGGAATAGAGGGCACTTTGCCGAAGATTGAACTGATCGAAACTAGAATTATATATCATAAAGAAAATATTGAAGCAATATGGAACTGCCATAACGATGACGAATTTTGGTTTTTGTCTGACGATTTTTTTCTGCTTTATCCTTTGCAGCATCTATGAAAAATAGAAAAGGGAATCTAAAAAAATGAAAAAAACCAGTAGCACGCAAGTAGACATGGGAAAAGAGATAACAGAGGTGACAACGCCCTGCTGAGTACTAAAAGTAAGGTATGCGCAGACTCTAAATATGAGTACCCCTGGGTCGAGTTCACACATAGTGAGTAGTGACTCAAATATTGTCGCCGCTGAAGTTTAAGTTTGTAAGCAAATAAATTTTAAGAACAATGGAAGGTAAAACCCTTCTACACATATACATATATATAATAAATAGAAAAGAATTCGAATATCTTACTTGTCCAATTTGCATAATGCCTAAGTGTGAAATAAGTAAAATGTACAAAAGAAGCTTGGATATTTATTGCACGAAATTAGCACAAATATCACGAACAGGATTGCACTGCATAAGGTATAATGTTGGAAAACTAACCAGCCAAGCCATAAATTTACGACAACATTGCGCAGCAAGATGATTAGCAATAAGAATGTTAGAACTGATGGAGTAAAATCTGGAGGAAATAAATACCGAAGGACAAGAAATTTCGAAGATAAAAGGTGTAATAGAGGAAGGAGATGACTGGTTAGATTTTTCTGGTAAATGTAAAAAGATAAAGCATGCAAATAGTGAGAAAATATAATGTGATATACAAAAACAAGGCAAAATTGAGTTGTTCACATGTAATTTAAATATAGAGGCTAAAAAATTGATCGAAAAATATTATAAAACCTGGACTAAAACTACTCGTTGTTTTCAAATGATTAAAGGAAGAAAGGAAAATAAATTAATTGTTGTAAGATGGCTGCTGCATATAAACCTATGAAGAACTACCAATCTTGTATGTATGTGGTTTTTGTGGTGAAGCTGAGTGTGAGATATCACTGTTAATACAATGGAGTATAATGGAAGGAGAGCCGATGCCAAGCTACTTCTGAAGGCATGACGCGGGAGAATACCATATGATATGTTTAATAGACATAATTGACAAAGAAGGCTCCAATAGAATAGTGCATAAAGCAATATGCAAAGCAGCTAGACTACAGCTAATTGCAGCTAGAGAAAGAGCAACTTTTAAGTGTATATAAGAAAATTTGCTCAAGAGAAAAGTCAAAGAGGAAATCAAGCATAAAGAAAAATAATAATAATACATATACACAAATTTTTTTTGTAGGTATAGAAAATGTAATTGTTGTTGCATAAAGGATGTAGTAAATAAGAGTTTTACTAATAATAATGTCAATTGTCTACAGCTATGTATCCCAGATATGACATATGTGAGAGGGATAGCTGCAAGATTACCAATTTGAATGCCATGAATATAGCAAGGAAAATGCCCAGAATAAGCTATGGAATAAAATATATACCGTTTATAGAGCGATATCAATGTGAAAACATAATAAATGGCTTTAAAATGACAACTTCAGGAACAAATTTACATGATGCAATAAAAGGGAATGCATAAATGATAATAAACGAGTGGGAAGAGAAAGAATTTAGGGAGGATTCTAAAAAAATAGAGAGAAGTTTACCAGAGACCAGTCGAGTAAACCAAGGGCAATCACAGCAACAGGGAACAAATAGAAAATCTTCATTTGGGAAAGAATTAAAACAGCCAGACTCGATGAAGTGCAGAAATATTTACAAAGTTTAGCGAAGTGCTAAGCTTGTCCCGATTGTGAGATTACTCATTTGTACAATAAGAGAAACGAACGCCCAACATACAATAGTCCAGTGCATTTAGACAAATTGCTTTAAAAAAATGCATTTGAATGAAAACTTGAGGGATTGTTCAGGATTGTACAAGAAACAATCCTACCAAAGGAAAGGAGGCTCCGACCCCGGCAAAGGGTAGAAACAACCCCTTAAACTTAACCGCAAACTGTCAACTCCCGTTCTAGCTCGTACTCCGCCGAGATCACTCGTTCCTAGCTCTTTTTACAGCGCTCAGCGAATCCTAGCTCTTCTTTTCCAACCTAGTCAATGATAGGACGTCTACTATGGTGCTATGTCTACCGACACTGGCTACGACGTGTTTGCAGCCATTAACGCTCACGTACCGCGCTCATGTACATGTGCTCTTTATTGCTTCGAATAATTCTCTGTTTTTCTCATAATTCTAAACTCTTTTAACGCTTTCTACAAGTTCAGAAAACTTCTACTACGCTCAATAAGTGTTGTTGATGCATTGTTAACGCTTTAAGCAATTTAGAACTCTAGTATTTTTAATACTACATGAAAAATTATCTTGAAATCCTATATTCGAAAATAATAAAATCGAAATTGAATAAATTTCAACTCTTATTTAAAACTATATATCTTGAGCCTTTTAAAATTTATGATTCATCGTCAAAATTTTCCTTTTTTCGAGCCCCTTCTATTGCTTACCCTAAATAGGTATTAACATTTTCCATTTCTAATTTACAAGTAAATTCATCACATTTACGTTTCTTAAAAAAATATTCAAAATGTTTGGTTGAGGCTAGCGACTTATTGGCTTCTAATATCTCACATTTTGGCTGACCGCTTTTGTTGGCGACGCATCTGTTTCTTAAAGCATCATACCCCTATATAGCGTACGCTAATTTTGTTACAAATGAACTCGATTTTAAACTATTCTTCGCTTTAGTGTAGGCACATCCTCATTCACTCACACTTCCTCGCCCAAATACATAAATTCAGAACGAATTGTACCAATTTTTAATTTCAATTCTTTTATCCATCCATCTTCTCCCAAAAAGACTGATCTGTTTCTGATGTTTCCAATTTGTAAATCTTCTTCTTTATTAGGTATTCTATTATGGTCTGATATATGAGACAGTGGTGGTCTTGAAGTTAATAGTACAGGTTCTAAAGTTGGCGATACAGACATCGACCGGGAGCTGACTGGTTCTGGATCAGTATTTTCAATCATCTGAAAAATTCATAAGAATTAGGAAAGATTGGAATTATCAATTGAGCCATTTTAAAATTTTTAGCTAAATTATTGATTGAAAAAGATTACTTACATTGTCAGTGTTACAACTGGTTTCTTCTCGAGCTTTCTTATGGGCTTCAATAGTACTATCAGCCATTTGCCGTTTGGCTGCGTTTTTCTTCATTTTGAGTTCCTATGAAACAATACATACTATCATTAAAATAATACTTCTAACTATAAATATTATTATTTGTTGCATAGATAAGAATACCATAACAGTGTAAACTCTATTAGAGAGTTTCAAGAAACTTGAAAATCAAACAATAAATAGTAATCAGTCATCATAAATTAATAATCTAATATTTGAAACGAAACTTCAATTCAGACAAATTATGTTATAGTTATTTTATTTAAAAATATTGATGTTCTTTAGAAGTTTATTTAACTTTACGAATAAACGATACTTTAATCACTACGATCTTTACCTTGATTAATATTAATAATAATTTTTTCTTAAATGGTTAGTATTCGGTGCCATTACGTTATTAAAAAAACAAAAAAAAATACCTTTCGTCGCACTTTAGCTGTTGCTTGTTCATGCTTATCTTTATCATTATCCTCATAATTATCATCTGTATAATTTTTATCTTCGTCATCTTCTTTCGATCTTTCATTATCATTTCCGGAATCTGATATATCGTCTACCCTATCGGATTCATCAATTTTGGAATCTGGCCGTCTTTTCGTTTTCATTTTCGTCTGAATTTCTTCTCTTGTTTCTGTGAAAAAATACATATTATAATTCGAATTGAAAAACAAAAAAATTAGCAAAAGTTTTTAACGTCAACAAAAAAAATTTATACATTTCGTATATGTTTATATAACCAAGTAAGTATATGTTATGATTCATTTTATAGCATAAAAACATGTGTAATAATAATATAAAAATTTTCATCGTACAAAAAACATTCATCTGAATTATTTCAAGTATAATAGGAGTTAAGTGGGGGAGCTTAATCTACTATTACCGACCGCATCGGTAAATTACCAACTGCGCAATAAATTTACTGACAGGGCCGGTAACTTATCGGCTGTAGATGTAGTTCCCAGTTATTATGCTAGATAACGCTGTATCGACCTACAGTCGGTAATTGTTAGGCGGTGCTGCTGTGGTAACGGGTAAAAAAATTTGAATTTTTTGACTGGCAATCGTAACCAATCTAATGTTGGTAACTGTTGCCAATCTTTTTCACCGAGCTGTCGTTATGGTCGGTGAAGAATTGACATTTTCTAAATATTATCGACCTGTAACGACTATCGATCACCAGGCGATAATTCTTACCAACATTTTTCACTCAATGGCGTTGTAATTCCGGCGGTTTAAAATCTATATTTACTTTACACACAACAATGACTATCGATCGCCAGGCGATAACTATTTAACTTAATGGAGTTGTAATTCCGGGGATATGAATTATTTAAAACTTAGATCGAATTACTGTTATTAATATTTCCCATTATAAGACGCTGCTGTTGAGCACAATTTAATTTTTTTTTTTCGAGAATCTTGGCAATTACTCCTGTCATCCGTTAGAGGGTGCTACAAGTAAATGTCAGACAACATTTGAATTTAAAAAAATTTATTTTATCATTATTGACATCAATTCATTAACATTGAAATTACTGATGATGGTGTTCATATTTACTTTGAAAACAATTTACGAATCACTGTCCTACACTCAATCGTGTACACTGAGAAATGATGTTAATTATTAGTTGTAGAAAATTCGACAGTACCACTGGAATATCTCAAAAATAGCTGACCCTTTGTAACTAATTTATGCAAATGATTCCTATAAACGGCGTCTTCCAACAAGTTGGTTATGTATGAAGGCAAAAAAATGTTTGAATCCTGGACACCATCTTCGCGAATTTTCTTCACTATTGCGGAAACCAAACATGGGTCATTTTCATATTTTATCACTCTTTTTTCTTCCACTTTGTATGCTGGATCGAGAGAAAGTTCCTTCATCGTGTCAACTAGTGTGGAATCCTCTAAAGCTGCAGATTCGTTTTCTTGAGATGCACCTATTTTCACACTGATTTGTTTTCTGAAATCAGAAATTAATTTTCGAAAATTTATTTGAAAATTTTATTATTGAAGATTGAAATTTCCTTTTTATCATAAAAAAAAATTAAAACTTACAATTTTATAACTCTTTTAATTATGCCTCTTCAATAAACACCACGTAAGGTTTGCTTCTTTATTCGTTTCCTCTTTACGTAATTGTTAAGCACTCTCTCCCAGAAATTCTTTGACTGATAGGATAGCATTTTAACGCTGATGTATATAGCTCTCACTCTGGCGGCCAATTATTGAAACACATTCCCTAACAACGCAATTTCCTGTGTTTCATGAAAAGTCGGTCATATTTCAATTCTCAGAATAAATTCAAATATTGTTAGCCATCAGAAGGTAATATAAATAAATTTCGAAAACATTTGAATTAAAAAATATTTTATTTTATAATTATTGTTATAGATTTTCATTGTATTACATTGATGTAATTATATATATTTTTTTGTTTAATCAATCATCTTGTTTTGTGGATTCCTCTGAGATTTTGTCTTCTTCCAATTCAATGAACCTGAAATTATTTCATTCTCCACCAATGTAAAGAAGGGAAAACTTATTGCGTTTGACGAAGTCCAGGAACACGTTGAATGCAACATCATCATCATTGAACACTTTATCCAGTCGTTTTTGTAGAAAAACAATGAATTCATCATCCAATGTTGCAATGACTGCGTTACTATGCTTTGCTTTTTTCAGCCCTGTCAGTTTATATGGCTTTGTTGTTTCCAATTCTGACATTTTTTCTTTAGGTTTTTGTGTGTTATTGGCGATGCTGTTGATGTAATCCATTTTTACGTTCCTCGACAATGCACTATTGAATAGTTCATATATTTTTACTTAAAGGTGTACACTTAGATTTGAATTCGATGATGTCTGTGACTGAATTAACGTGTCAAAAGTCTTTTTCTGTTTTTATATAAACCTTACTCTAGCGGTCAATTTTCAAAACACATTCTCTAACAACGCAATTTCCCTTTGATACTGTCTCGTGATTCCTATAATAATAATACGTGATGTCTGTTCGGTTAAACGTCTTTGTTGGCTTTTCGGAGAAATGACGTCATAAAAGTAAAAAATAAAAAATTCTTTTGTACATCCGTATCAGATAAACCTTTTAAAATAGAATATCAGAACCTTAACGGTTGAGAGTATAGATTTCATGTCACAAACGAAAAAAAAAAAAAAAAACATTCCTTTGTTTATCTAGATCAGATTAACCGTTCTAAAAAAAAATGACATTAGAAACTTAACGGTCGAGAGTATAGATTTGATTCTTCCGCCACTTGTCTTTCATCTTAATATAAACGACCGATCTTCTGCATTTAAAATTAGTCTTGCAGACAAAAACAAGTAATTACAATGGATCTAATTCTCGATATACAAGGATATCGTTTATCTGCCGGTAACGTCATTGTGAATGAGTGAAGGATTGGGAAAAATTTGTGAATATCACTTTTTATTCAAACCACCATACGACTATGGACAATTAACTGATGATAAAGCATCGGCAGTAGATGTTAATACAAGACATTTCTATGGACTTTTATGGGAAATTGGTGATGCACCATATGAAACATTGGATAAATACTTGAAAGAGACATTAAACAATGTGCGCTATATTTTTGTTTGCCATTATGAAGTGCAATATAATCTGGAATCATTCGTGGAAATAGATATACCAATCATGAGATTGGGTAGAGAGGATTTTACAATTTACAATAATTCGATTCTTATCGAATGTCAACATCACAACCAACACTGCGGAGGAATGATAAAGAAAGGAATAGATTTAAAATTTTCACGACTATACAACCCTCGATATGAATGTGCACTTAGAAATGTAAAAAAACCAAACCAATGAGTTCTTAAGAATATTTCAATTCTTGATGATGATATCAAACAGATGCGAATTTATCAAATAACCAACAAATTACTCAAGTTGCATACAACAGATTTGAAACTTTTAACAAAGGATTCCATCATGGAAAATGCTACAAATCTTATCAATACTGCATTGGATGAACTGCCTGATGAATGGAAATTAGATGAAGATTTTAATATGTGTCGATGATGTTATAAGCATCATCCACCAAAAGACAACCAAAATGATGGACCTGTTCCATTTGTTAAGGATTGTAAAATGTGTAATGAAAAATGAAATGATTTGTAAAATGTGCTTTGAAAAAAAAACAATTATTCATAACTGATTTATTTTATTCATATAATCAATTTTTTTAATAATACAAGATTAATGATAATATTATTTTTTTTCTATTCGTAATCTAAATCTTTTTCTATCTCGAGCTGCTTCTTCCCAACACCCTTATCTAGCTTCTCTGTAAGCATAACTCCATGTATGCTTACGTGTATTTTCG
Source organism: Chelonus formosanus (assembly GCA_028641665.1). Taxonomy (NCBI): domain Eukaryota; kingdom Metazoa; phylum Arthropoda; class Insecta; order Hymenoptera; family Braconidae; genus Chelonus; species Chelonus formosanus. Next base: position 14,925,093 of record CM054006.1, on the reverse strand, counting down.
GTTGAACATTCAATTGAACAGATTTTCGTTCCATTATAATAATTTTCTCAATTGTCCACTCAAAGGTTTGTATTTAACAATTCCATCATAAACGATTAAACAGTATGCTGATGTATTATTGAGTATTGGTTTTGTAGATTCAAATTCGAATCGCACATCCACAGGTTCACATTTTAATGATTCATTTTGTTCTGGACGATCGATAACAATTAGGGGTGCTTTGCCAATAAATTGTTCTTTTGTGAGGAGACGCTCTAAATCTTTACCATAATATGATTGTTGGAAATTTTTGTACATATCATATAATAATGCATATTGATTGTAAGATATGTCAAGATTCAAGTTGCCATATGGATAAGATTGTGAATTGAGAAGAAGTTTTACGTCTCTCAAATTACAATGATCGAATTGACTGAAATCTTTTGTTGCATCATTATTTCGTGCTGTCTGGAATGCCAGTATAATATATCTCGGTTTCTTCAATTGTATTGATGTTTTCGCCATCCAGACGTTTTTCGTTGTTCTCGGTAACAATGGATATTCATAAGTTTCCTATGATCGAAAACTCACTGTTATTGGCGGATCTTTGGCAAAATAATTTAATAAGTGTACTTTTCTTGTATCCGACACTGTGATATAAGGAATCATCTGTTCAGTTTCCGTCAATGCAATTTATTCGTCTGTACTAGCTGCAGTTTGTACTATTGCATTTAGATCGGTGTCTGAACGTGTCAAAACAAGTTCATGCTTAGCATTGACAATAATCTGATAAAAATCTTCAGCGAATTTCGATAGCATATTCAATAGCAATAAAATGTCAACGTATTCTTTGTTATCTGTAAACTTTTTATCATTGTCAATCAAACCTGTGTTATCTAGATTATTTGATTGACTTGGATGAAGTCATAGATATCCCGTAATGACACTTGTAAGACCGACATTTTTATTATCATCAATCTCAATGCCATCAATTCATATCGTATTTCTTCGAATAAGTGACATAATGCCATGTTGACAAATTTCGTTGTAGCTGCTACAGCAGTGTCATTAAGTTTGGTAAATTTCCTAGTAATATGTGGAGAACTCTTGCACGGCAACAAGCACAAGTCTTGATGTTGGACAGCAATGCGGACTTCATCGTTGTTATTAAGTGAAGCTGATGCATCAGGTTGATGAGCGTGTAATTCAGAATGTGATATAGACTCACCAAAAACAACTTCTCTGTCGATAGCTAATGTCTCCTCCCTCGCAGCCATGGCAATAAACACGCAAAACAGCACACTTTTATTCTGAATTTTTTGTATGCGGAGGCCCAACCTGTTTAAAAACGAAATATTCTGACAACTTAGTCATTTGAGGTTTTGTCGTTGACTGGCAATTTTTTGGCATGGTAATTTAGTTTCATAGCTTGTCCAACAATCGTTTCATGAACAATATCCATTATTTCACAGATTTCACATGCAAACGAATTGTTATTATTTCTTAACGATAATTTACCAATTCTCTGTCTTGATCGACAAATTTCAATTGCCTATGATGTATTACTGTACGGCGATTGGAAGATAAATGACGTTAGATACCGCTTCAATGATTTTATATCCTGGTGGAACTGATGGGAAAAATTCATGAATTGTAAGCACTAATTTATTATTTATGTTTGCTGCTGTAGTAATGTTGTACTCAATTCTCAATGCATTTATTTTCAAGATAGAAACTGATGAATCTGACATTTGTGTTGATTTTGGCGCGATGATTCTCAGACCGAAACCCAACAGACGACCAATAGAATCATTGGGCTCGAAATTTATTGTAGCGTTATCACGGTAAATCTCACTGTGCAATTCATTGTTGTTAGGTTCAATGGAAATTGACAATTTAGGATCAGCTTTCTTCAAATAATTTTCAATATCTTTAATTTCATAGCTTCCTGTTGGTATTTCAATAATTTTATTTCGTTTATTTATATTCTATTAAAATTTATTATTTCCATTGTCAATATTTGGGATAGAGTTGAACGTTAATAATTCAACAAGACCAAGTAAATAATTTTTTGTCCTTGTTAATCCGATAGGTGGAGAATAATTTGCCTCTAATATAGAGGACTGTCCAGACGGCGTTATGGTGAATGAATCGTCCATGACTGAAGTACTTTTATTCATGTTTATCGCTTATATATCTTCGAGATTATATTCCATACCAAGTCCCCAGAGGTCTTCAACTTTTTCTCTGAGAAACTTTAAACATAGATGTCTACAATTTGTTGTTGAATAATCTTGTTGCTTTGTATGATTATATAGTATGCTATCAACATCGAAATATTTTTGGAGTTCAGGTGGAGGTTTTTAATTACCAAAACTATCAAAGTGTATTGCTTTATTTTCTTGTTTTTTATATGCCACCTAGTGAATCCCTGGTCCATCTTTATCATCGAGGTTAATGATAGCTGACTTATTTTTCTATGGTTTAGATTTCGGTAAATTCTTTCTCATGGAAACACCACGAAAGTATGGAATTTTCATAATTTTTGCATACTTCAAAATATCGATGTTTGTTATTGCTCGACGTAGTAGCTCTATACGTTTTTTTCGCCGGTTTCAAGTATAGACCATATCCTCGTTCTCGACGTTTAAACCGTAGACCTCTACCTAAGGCTATGGCTTCCATTTTTCGATTGTAATGATTTGCTTTATCCGATGAACGATGCGCAGCTTTAGCATCACTGACTACCTTTGCAGTACCTAATGCTCCACCAGCTAAAGCACAAATTGCACTTAGACCAGCTGATATTGGTATAAGTGGGAAAAAACCTCCAACCTTAGTCGGTACAGGTAATACACGTGGAACTCGAACATTCTTTTCTACGCTAATCGTTCCTACTGCTTTCCGTGCAGCTATCAATGCCGATGTTATAGGATCAGCCCCTGAATTCATCATCAACTTGGCCGAATCCACAATCTTTCTCAAAGGTTTTTTCTTCAAACCTCTTCCAACTTTTATCATTTCCACTCTTTTCTTCAAACTTATTTCGAGTTTCGATGTAACTTTCATGATATATGTAACTCCTAATGCAGTAGCTCTCTTATTGAGATTTACGTTTTTTCCAAAAAACTCTTTGCCAAGCTTTTTCAGCAAGCACTCTATCAGCTGCGTTTCCCACTTCTACGTTTTGTCGATTTATCGAAGACGCAGTATCGTGCTCTTTACACGCTGTGTCCAACGGATTGACACCGGGACACTACGTTCTAATCGTTTTTGTTATTTTGTTCCGGGTCCACAATACTGATATCCAGGAATATGTAACTCAAATGGCAATTGATTTATCATCATCATAAAACTCGCGCATTTATACTTTAGCACTTCAGTTAATATCAAGATAAAGTTCAAGCAATAAAGAATTCAATTACTAGTGTCGAATTTCGACAACGTCGTGCCACAGACAGTAAAAATTTAACGCCATAGTAATTTATTAACAAGTAGCGTTCGCAACGTGATATGTGGCCCCTCGAATAGCGGTAAAACAGATGTTCTTTTAGCTCTTATTGTACACCCAAATGGATTACGATTCAAAAACGTATATTTATATTCGAAATCTGTGCATCAGCCAAAATCCAAATTTTTCTCTTACGACAAGATGATATGAATTTGAAGCATATTCATGATGATCATGTAAATACTGATATTTCATTTTCTGATTGTCGAGAACTTTGTTCCGAATGTTGGAATAATTCGAATTTTGGAAAAAAAAAAAAAATACAGATTCGTCGTTATCGACACAGATAGAGAAATCAGTTGAAGATGTTATAGAAAATGATTCGATTGCTTTATTAATATTTGATTGAACAACAAAAAAAGAACATTTTTGACGCCGTCATCAGAGTGGTAGTAAAATCATCTGATGATCTTCATTTTTTTTTTTTTTTGGCGCAACGAAATTCCTGGCCCTAATGATGATGAATCTTTTACCACTACTCCTTATTAAAGTACACCGATAAAAGAGTTACCTGCAGTATCATATTTGAAAAAATTCGATTCAAAACATCGAGTGAAAGAATTGGATACAAAGTTTGGTGTAAGAAAATTAAAGAATAAACTGATGATTGGTAATGCTGAAGTAAGATTTGATGATAAATTTGTTTCCATCGATAATAAAAAATATAAAAGTACTCCGGGTCTCTTAGAATGACTTTTCATGGAATTACCCAATCCAAATATGACAACAGACATTGACGAAAATACTTATGGATAAATATTAAAAAGCACTTACGCCTATCATAAACATTAACACCCTGACAGAAGACTCAGAGAGAATAAATATTCAAAGAAATATTTAATTATTGTCAGCAGTTATTTACCAAAAAGCAATAAAGGTTTGCCGCAATATATGATCAATCATAATCGACCATTGGACTATGTTTATTGGGACGATCCCATTGAACTGGTTGATCGATTACGTCTATTTGTTATCTCACGTGCTGCTGGTAATTTTGGCCATAACAATGAAATCATGTCAATTATTGAAGAACTACGTGAAGCTAGAATCATATATTAATCAGATGCTCAATGTCATTACTCATTGATCAATGATCTCTTGAAGAGAGAGGATGAGTGTAGACATTTTTCGACGTCAGTTAGACAATGATTCACAAAAAAGTGCTGTCCGTGGTCCACCTGGTAATGGATTTGAATTAACAATAAATAAACAATATGATATGAATCATAGAAGATTGTGCAACCTTGCTGATCCGGTAGATCTAAATAATGCTGTATCATTAAAAGTTGTTCAATCAAGCATCAGTAATACGAAAGCATCTATAACACAAGGGATACAAAATCTCCAAGCAAAAATTGAAGATGTCAGTGAGCAAGTAAAACAGCAATTGGAAATAAATGAATTTCATTAATTTGATCAATTACATACGTTTGAAGAAGCAGATAATAGGCATACCGACATTATAAAACAGCTGGTGGAGAACGTTCGGAAAAAATTAAAAGGAAGACCAGAAGTTCCATTGCCGTGAATAAAAAAAAAAAGCAAATCGCAGAAGAGCTCCATAGACCGGTGAGAAGAAATTATCAATGACGACATGTGGATATACGTGGTCTTGATGAGACTTGGCAGGCTGATCTTGTTGATATGAGTGCATATAAATCCTACAATAAAGGATATCAATATATATTAACAGTTATTGATGTTTAAAAAAATTTGATTACAGATGCGACATTTTTTAGCTTCATTATGAGTTTTTTGTTGCTGTAAAGTCGATGGTTTCATTGGCTTGTCATATTTAATGGTGGTTTTTACATGTTCAGATAACTTTTTTAATTCTAAGACAAACCAATTAATGCAATCATCACCACGTTTTAAATGAAATCTAGATTGAGATTCATCAAATGAACAACAAATATAGAAAGCAACACTGTATGGAATATGTTTCTGCTTTTTATCATATGGTTTGAGAATGCATTCAAGATCGGCATAAACAACAAATGGAACTTGTTCATTATTTTGATAATTTTTAAATTCAATTTTTTCATCACTTGAAGGGAAGGTGATTGCTGTTTCATTCATTTTAATGCAATCTTTTTGGTGATTAATAAATGACTGTTCAATTTTAAAATGACACAAGCACCTATCACATAGAAATTTTTTTGTTTTACCATTAGAAATTTGAGAACTAACCAATCTAGAGAGATCTTTAATCAAACAAAAATGATAGATAGGTTTTACGTTATTATCTTCATTAATCTCAACATCACTCTCGACCATTAACAAATGTACACATTTTTTATGAACTAATTTACTTGAATATAATGGAGCTATTTTATGTTTATTATTCAATCCATAAACCGTAATAGATGGACTATTATCTTATTCAAATTTAGGAATATCATGAAAGGTTGTTGGACAATTAATTCCTTGATACTTGAGGACTGTCCTAAAATCTGGATATCACGATGTTCTAATGGAATTTTTTTCTGTTGGAAATGAAGCTGCAGTTACTGACCAGAGGAAGTAACATTGGTCATCATTCTGAATATTCAACACGGCTTTTTTATCTTGAATAAACTTTGGTAAAGCAATCCAAGTTGTTCCTCCTTCTGCTGATAATAGATCATATCGATTGATGTTCACTTGAAGATGAATGATTTCTACCATGGACTACCCTGAATCGCGTTCTTCAAAGTCTTGAACTTTATTTGACAAAACATCAATGCATTTTTCTTTTATAATTTCTTCTATTTCACTTGATAGCATAAAAAGTTCATTTAGTGTTGTAAAATACTTTATATTTTCAATAAATTTACCATCCTCTACATTTTTAAACTTACAAGCCGAGAAGAAATTCACTTGCACACTGCATTTATTATCAATAATATTTTTCATTTTTTTCCATATAATTGTCTTAGTATCAATCAAAAATTCACTCAAATTTAAATGCTTTAAATTGATGATTGATCCTATAGAAATACGGAGTTCAAATATACTTTCTTCATCTCTCCAGACAATCGACGGACTTGGTGTTTCAACATCAAGTTGGAGATCCTCCCCTCGCACAAAATTTTGTTGAGAAATAAATTTTCCACACAGTGATTTTAGGACAAAAATTGTTGATTGAATTTTCATCTTTTCACTAACTGATGAATTATTGTTTAATTGTTGATTCAATGTATTAACATTTTTTTCTCCAATCTCCAACCATTTATTAACAGCTTCATCCTTGTTTGGTCCACTCAATGATGAAAGAAGCACATAAGCCTCTTCCATCATTTTAATTAACTCTTTATAATCACACATTTTTTGTCTTTTACTTCTCAGTATTCACTTGTTAATTTTTAATTATTTTTATTCACCAGCTATTTTTTTTCTTATAAAGAAACAACACTTTCTGGAAAATATCTTCTTTATCCACTTGCTATTGTTTTTGATTTCAACTAAATTTCTATGTTAACTCGGCAACTTTCGAATCAAATATAGTAGAAAAGCTCTCATACATTTTATTCAATATACAAGCCAATACTACCCTCAAACATCACTAGATTTTATCGTTAATACGTTTCAATGAGATCACTCCATGAAAACTATACAGTCAGGTTTAAAACCTCATCATACATATGCTAAATAACAACTACCCTTCAACACTATCTGATTACGGAGCTTTTTCTTTGTGACGTCATTTTTATGAAAATATACGTTGGTTCAATAAAAGATATTGATAAATACTCTCAGAATCATAGACGTGGCTTGAAGAGTCATAAAGAAAGATAGTCTCAGTCGTGTATAGTCTTGAATAATTAAAGATGGAGAAAAAAATTCTTTACATAATTGATATGGAAAGAATCATGGTTAACAAAAAATTTGTTTGCAAAGAAATGGGATTTATTAACACTATGACAAGTGAATTGAATTCAAGATTTTATAAAATTGGTAAATTCAATGGTCTATCATATGGAGATAAGAAAACTGCGTCATTTTGCTTTTATTATGTCCATGGAATGCTATATCTAGATAAACAAGATGATGAAGTTCCATCGAACCTAGATAAATTATTATTGAGAATTGCTAATGAAGCAGAAAATAAAGAAATGGTTATAGCATACAAGGGTGGAAATTTTGAAGAAACAAGGCTGAATCATTTAAACGTCAATAACTACATCAATCTGGAGTCAATAGGATAGCAAAAATTTGAAGTCATCATAAAATATATGAAATAAAAAGATAAAGCAGCTTACTTATGGTTAATTACGAAGTTCTTTCTTCCTCTCGCGAATGTAAATTGTTTATAACAGCCTGTCATTGTTATAAATAATCAAAGAACGTCAATAATTGTTGGATTCAAGTTCTCTCAGCGGAATTTGATAACTATTGACATCGTAAGGTATCTGACAGCTCTACAACTACTCTCGCGACTGTTAGCAATTAAAGCACTCAAAATCTATTCTAGCGTAGAGCTTTTCCGGCACTGGTCGCATTTTGTTGATTGAGTTGAAATCAAACCACATCTCCATCTTCCGTACATTTTTAATGCACAATTTGAAGCTTAACTTGGTCCATGATGCGAAGCATGTCTCCATCTTGGGAAATCGGGAATAATATGTAATAATGGGCAATCCAAATTTTCTAAGTTAATCACAGTTTGTCGGTTATTCACAAACTGATGCATCCACACTTTCTTTCCAAGACCTTTCACATAAATCATATTAGATTTGTCTATTACATCAACAATCATACCGGGCATATCTCTCTATGTCATTTCCCCAGAATCCCACTGAAGTCTATGGTAATTGCGAGTATACTAACGATTTATTACTTGAAATGTTTGCAGTAATAACTCCCAATTAAATGGTTATTGAACGAAGGAACACAACTGATTTTGCACAGCTCCCTCAATAAAGAAAAAAATTACTGCAGATTCTTTTACAACAACTCGATTAGGAGAAGCTTTGAATCCTTGAATATCAACGAAGATGTCTGTTGTGTAGGTTTGATGTTCCCAATTCAAAGGTTTCAAACTGATTGATAAAACTTTACAAACGTACTTTATCCAAATTTATAACACCACATCTTTTTCACGAAACCGGCGATCTGTTAATATTGTAATAAACAAAAAAGAAAGACTTCTTACTGACATGACGTCGTTTGTTTTGAAAAAGCAAACAAAGAAATGATATTTATAAATAATATTTTTCTGGGAATTAAAATCTAACGTACGTCTCTGCGAATAAATCTTTTAAACGTAACAAAGAAAATTGCGCTGTTAGAAAATATGTTTTAGTTATCGGTCGCTAAAGTAAAGGCGCTATATGAATAGAACAGATTGCCAACAAGTCATTTCAGCAACAGAGATCATCGGACACATATCCAAGTGTACACGCTCAAGTGTAGAACAGTGATTGGTAAATTGTTGTGTGTAAAGTAAATATTGATTTCATACCGCCGGAATTACAACGCTATTGAGTGAATAATATTAGGAATAATTATTGCCTGTTGAGCGACAGTCGTTACAGGTCGACAGTATTCAGAAAATTTAAATTCTCCACCCATTACAACAACAGCGCTATTCAGTGAAAAGGACTGGCAACAGTTACCAAGTTAGATTGGTAACAATTGCCAGTGAAAGAATTCAAATTGTTTTAGCCGCTACAGCAGCGGTGCCGCCTAACAATTACCGACTGCTGGTTGATACAGCGCCATCTAGCGTGAAAACATGGAACTACATCTACAGCTGGCAAGTTACCCACCCTGTTGGTGATTTGCCGACTCTGGTAGTACATTACCGACGTGGTCAGTAATAGTATAGTAAGTTTTTAATAATTTTATATACGCAAAAATCATTGTTGCCTAGTAAAGTGATATTTGTTCCAACAATAAGAATGATCTTGATTATTTCACACTGACGTTGTTAAAATCGTGTCTGTACGCACTTTTAGGTTATAGCACGAGAACATTTTGATAGAACAAACAACTATGAACCTCGCGTATCAGAATAAGTAATTGAGAAGTGTAAATTGCTTGAATATAGTGTAAACTACGCATTTTCGCACGTGTCGTTACTTTCTAAGGTTAGGCTGTGTTGAAGAATTTTCCTAAGCTAGACTGTGGCGCCTTCACACTTTGTGGCAGAAAGAAAGAAACTTGACATCGATTTAAAAATCGAGTCAATAACGGAAATCGTACAAAAAGTAACAATCGTTGTTGTGGTTTATTATAGTCCAGGAGCCACTAATCCTGAAAGCTCCGTGATTGCGAATTCTAATGTTTTTAATAAAAAATAAAAGTTAACGTTTGGACGAACAAGATTTGCTTGGTCGGCGTGGATTTGATTGGCCGGAAATATTTTAATTAAATCATTTATTATTAAATTTCCATAATTTTTTTCCGTCATCACGGATTTTGATCAATCTTATATAGAATTTTGTGTGAAATATTATTTTCAACAAGAAAAAATCCGGCCGACCAATGATTTTTAGCCGAAAAGGTCACGCATACCGATTTTAATGGTGTGATAAGGGGTAAAATTTTTCATTATCACGGAACCTTTTTTTTTTTTTCTAATTTACGCGTATTAATGTTATATTTATAATTATCTTAGTATGCGTGCTTACAAACTGCCGAAAGTATCGCGCATACTAAATTTTCTTGTGTGAGTGAGGATTATACTGTTATAGATTTCACTTGCTTGATGACATTGATTTAAAGTCTTTCTTCTACCTCTGGTCTTTTCCTTAAGTTTTTAACTATTTATTATACTAATTTACATGGAAAAGAGGAAATACAGGAAAATTTTTATTCGGATTAATTTTTTAATAAATGAAGGTTGATACAAAAAATATGTTCAATTCAAGTTTATTAATCAATAATCATCTACATCATTATTATCAAAATGATAATTTCTCCCTTCTTCTGATTCTTTGCTTTCTTCCTCATTCTGTTGGCAACTTAATATTTCTCCAACCTTTAACGGCGCCGATGGGCCAATGTACCACAATGGTTCGAGTTTACTGGATTCATTTACTTGCCATCCACATTCTATTGGATCATATATTGTACAAGTAGTTTCAGTAGTATTTTGTCACATTGCGTTTACAAAAATAGTGCGTAATATTTTTTGCGTTAAAGTTTTCCAGCATGGTGGAATATTATTCGAATGGAAATTTATCATACCTTTGTAAAATGTTTCTTTGTCGGTTGTACTTGCAAAAAATTTTAAGAACAATTCAAATTTTGCTACATTGACATCATTATTTTTTATGTTATATATTTCATTTGTAAATTTTTGGACTAAATCCGTCTTTTCTTTATCATTTATGTCTTTCAGATCTGTGAAACGCTCGAACATGTTCTGATATTCTTCATTTTGTAACAGGTGGTTGTAGGCTTTAATTTCTCCTCTACGAACGAATGCTGCCGTATAATCACAACCTGTAAAAGCATGGAAGCCCGGTAGAGCTCGACAAACTGATGAACCTAGCTTTTCTGCGAGTTGTGTACAATTTACGTAAATTATTTCGTTATTGGTTTTGGTTGTGATCCATACTTCTTGCTCTTTGAATTTATGTATGTTTCCGAGACAAATAATTAACACGTCAGTATCTAATGATTTTATGAGGATTTTTTGTTGAGGCGAACATTTGTTTAAGTGGAAAAGAATTCTTGTATCAGCTTCTTCATGAGAACATTCATCATTTTCATCTGGTATTCGAGTTATTATTCCATTACTATGAGTGTACACAAAACACTTGTCTTCAAGTGTTAAGAAAACTTTTTTGTCTTTAATAATTGAGGTACATGTAGTGTCCGTCCAATGATTATGTAAAAAGGTAACTATTGCGTCTTTGAATTTTGGATTACTAAGACTTTTATTAAAATCTGTAGGTCTGCTTTGTAATAGCCCCGTGATAGCAAATGGTATTTCGTCTTCTTTACGAGTTGATCTTTCTGAATCTTTAATGGATGGTGATAGATATCTATCAAAAATCAAGTAGATTTCTAAAGCAGTGGTGTTACATATTTTTTTCAAAATAAATTCTGCGATTTTGCCAAACGCTGGGGGTACAGCTGGTCCTAAATTATGTAATAAATGGAACCCGTCGTAGGGTACGTCAATGCCGGTGGAAATGGTGATAATGGATATTTAAAACATATCTCCATATCAATTTTTTTCTGAGCGATATTCTCAATAATCGACCGAAAATATCACGTTCTATTCTAATTGTGGCACGTTTGCCATCATTTGTATTGTGAGATTTTTTCAAAGATTCGCTTGCAAAATTCAATATTTTATGTTTTTAGATGGCTCTTTCGAATCTACTTTCATCAACCGCACATTCTTGAAATTGTTATTCTTTTGTTTAAAAGTATTTAAAATAGTTCATCTTGTCACTTATTTATTTTTAGTCTTTTTATTATAAAAAAAAACGGCTGGACCGACGTTGTTCAAACTTCTTTCAGATCTTCTTTACAATAATATCGTTCGAATAAATTTCAGTTGAAGTCGATACCTTTACCCGTTCTTGAGATATCGAAAACGAAAAAAATGCTGACGTCCGTACATACATACATGCGTACGCACGTATATACACACATCATTCTAAAAATTGGTCAGTATGCTTGCATATATCTTAAAACGTGAAGATATGATGAAAATTGACATTTCACCAATCGACCCAATTTTAATAACTTCCTAATGGGAAGGTAATATACTGTCTGGATTTATTTCTGGGCTGAAGGGATTCATGGATTTCTCTACGGTATCAGTAAAATCATTGAATGCTTTGCGATCTTTCACTATCCTATTTGATTCTAATTCATGGGTAATGTCATCTGGTTGTGTATACTTTATGGATTCTAATAATTTAGTAATAATTTTTGTTCTAATACTGTGCTTCAAAGCCCACCGCTGTCTAGCTGAGATCGAGTATGTAAAATGAGATATTCCGGTTAGAGTATTTGCGGCATCAGCATTTATGGTTTGCTCTAGAGTGAGATCAATTGGAGCTCTTGCCATATTCTTATTCGATCGTTTTACTCCAAAAGCGCCTCGTAAAAAATGTTGAAACAGCGGACTATTGTTGTCTCTCATATCGATTAAATTTTTTTGGTACATTAATATCCATCTCGCATAATTTGCTTGATTAAATATAAAAAATAAGTCAGCCATTTCAAAAAGTGATTCTATGTATAGATTTAAATTGCTTGTCCGGACACTCCTTGAAAATCGGAAATATATCTTCATGAATTATACATATTGTATTTAAAATTTAGCTGTTTTTCCATGTTTTCCTTCTAATGTCGATTGAATAACGACATAATATTTTTGTAACAATTTTTTCAAGGCGATCGGTATCACTAAATCAACGTTACATTCTGTTGGAGTCATTTGAATATGGATCAAGTCATTAACAAAAGAATCATCAAGTAACTCTTCATTTTCATTTATAAATTTTTCAAAATGTAAAGATTAGAATACAGCTGCACAAATGGGATGGATTCTTTTACATCGGTTGAAGTGTCTTGCATTTATAAAACCATTTACAGAACCAGATGCAAGAATTTCACATTCTCCGAGTAATACATTAATACCACAAGAATCAATATACTTTCCAAGGGCCTTTAATAATGCCATTTGTATGTGAAAGCCACCCATATTAACGAAAATATTATCATAAGCTGGACTTTCTGTAATTTGCATTTTCATTGCCATTCTTGCAAATCATATGTGACAATGATGTATTCTTGATTGCACTGTCTAGCAATGTTTTGTGCATTTTTTAGGGTTTCTAATATTGCACTTAAAGATGTTGGGGACATATTTATTTGTGGTAAGTAATCAACTATTTGTTGCTCACTATTATCTATTAAAGTTTGACTATTAAAGCTAATCCACATTGGAGTTTGTGGGACAAAAGGAATTGATATAGCCCAAATAATATCTCTTAAGACAGAATCCTGTTTGAAATTCTAATTTTCTGCTGGTATGCTCTCTAAATACTCATACGGGTGAAGGCATGTGATGGCTTTTGGTCTTCGCACATAAACTGACGTTTTACGGGGGATAACATCAAATTGACGTCTTCTCTAAGTTTGCTGTGATCTGGAACTAGCTGCTTCGTTCATTGACACTTTATTATTATCATGTGATTCTTCATTTTCATCAGCTTTGAATTGATATATGATTCCAACAGTATCATGGAGAGTTTCTTTTCCATTTATCGTATCAACAAAACGATCGTAATTGTCAAATGCGACGTGAGTACATAAATCATTTTTTTGTGTAATCCTTGCTGGAATTATGCTGTTATCTTCGTACGAAGAATATGTCAATTCTACTTCTAATTGTTCAGCTACGGTATATGAAACACAATGGCCATACCTATTCAAAATTGTTAATACTTTCTTACTTCCAGTCAATGATTTTAATGATGATGCCAGCATCATGTGCTTTGCTGGCTGTACTCTGCCTTTATTGACTATATAAATTAAATCGTCACATATCGATTTAATTCTTATAAAATTCTCATCCCACAGCTATTTTTTGAAATTTCGACCTTTGATTAAATAATAAATAAAGATTTGCAATTCTTCAGGAACATTACAATCGCTTTCGGAAATATATTTGGAATCTACTTTTTCTGGTTTCTCATGTCCAATACCAAATATTTTACTACGAAGATAGTAAGCAACTTCTCGTGTTTTATATTTATCTGATGATGATGCAATCAATCTTTCCGCTAAATCAGGGTCCATCTGCATATCAATTTTATAAATAATTTTTCTATAATTATGTTCTTGTGCCGCTTCAATGGCTATGACATCTCCGTTTTTCGTTAATATCTTCTGTTGTGAATGGTCAATTCGGTGAGTTTTAAAATCATAGGTAATGTTTTGTTCCGTTTCTAATTCATTTAATGAAGCTTTGTAGCGTATGAAAATATCAGAGAATGAATATACCTTTTGCTTTTTCAGAATCTCATTCTCTAGGAAAATTTCTAATATATTGAATGCTTCGTTATGGATTTTACGTACGTGATGACATAGCTCATCTTTAAGATCTTCTTCTGTTGATGATCTTTTACTTTTCTTTTCGAAAGTATTTTTGCACACAGAATGATAATAAACAGATGATGATTCCCTAATTTTTTGTTGAAGATCGTCATCATTCACTACTAGCAGCATTTCTTCGATTCTTTCTTCCAAATTATTGTTGTCTTCTATCGGATAATGACGATGGTTTTTATTGTTTTCTCGAAGCACCCACAGAAAACACATTTATTGTTTTTTTAATTTTTTGTGCTGCTCAGTCGGTAAGAATTTTCTTCTTGTTCTTCTTCAGAAATGTCCATTGGTTCAACTACAGCCTCATGAGAAGTAATTGGCTGATCCTATAGTAATCGAAATAAAATTTTTGTTTATTCCATTTAATGATTTGATTTATTATGTGAAGAGAAGTAAAGTTAAAAATAGAAATAATTATGAGTATTTCGAGCTCAATATTATTGATAATATGCTATGAGAAGTGTAACTGACCTCATCACGAGTCGTTTCTTGCACTGTTCCAGAAGAGGTTTCGTCAATTTGTATTTCTGGGGGAAAGTTTTGACCCTGGAATATATTATAGAATATGTTACTTATGTATACACTATAAAAAAGGTCTGTTTTGCGTTAATATAAACTATCGATGATATATATTATAATAATATAAGTAGCAATAACAATGGTACATTTCTAACAAGGTCACTTCTTGATGTTTGTAAAAACTTGTCTTCATGATGTAAATTTGCAAACAATTTAAAAAACTCAAGTCTATTATTATGTTGATTTCAAGAATCTTTTTTTAAATGTATGAGACTTAAAAAAAATTATGAATCAAAAATAACGATGTTACTAAGTTTTTGATCAAGGTTTATTCCATTTCTTGATAAATAAAAAATTAATAGGCGAATTTTGGATTTTTTAACCAAAAAAAATCTTATAGTACCGAAAAAAGGCCTTATGATCTACTTATTTAATGCAAAGAATATTCAGGCAAAAAAAAAAAAAAAATCAGGAAAACAACATAAATGAAATACTCTATCAATCTATGGATATAACAATGAGTCGTACATTTTCCAAAAATATTTCTAATTTGTTTTGTTATGAATATATGTTTGGGATAGTAAAAATAGGATTTTTTTGAATGTTTTTGACTCGTAATGGGTGCCTGATGGATCATTAGTAGAAAAAAAAATTATTTCTTAACATTTTTCATTCTCATGTTATTTATTAAAACAATGAGAAAAAGAGTAGGGCCCTTTAAAATATAATGAATTAATTTTTTATTAGAAATTATCTAGCAATTAAGTAACTACTTATTTATTCAAATAAAAAATGTTGCACAATTAACTTATGAGCTCGAATAAAAATATGGGACGTGTTTTATTGTAATAAATAAATAAAATTTTTTCCTAACTCATGGAACTTTCAACTTGCTAGTTGAATTGAGAAAGTAAAGGCAAATCGTCACTCTCAGGTTTAGGGCTCAAGTGCCTGCTGCATACAATAGCTTAATGAATACCGGAATAAATAATCCTGTCCAGGTATATTCTACGTCATACGTTTTGTTGAAATTACCCGCATAGCTCTAGAGCAGACCTGAGCAGGCTTTAACTTTTACTGAGCGATTGCAAAGAGTAGAGGTGATAATTAGACCGTTCAGTCGCTCTCACTCATTTTTCTTTTGTATTAAGAACTACCTGGTGAGCAAGCTGAGAAACTCAACAAGCGTTGCCCAGCTCTGCTCTAGAGTCGAGCTGTAAGGAAAAAATTTACCTGAATGTAGAGGTTTAACAACGTGAGTTAACATTAGAATGTTTGCCAGTTTAGTAAATTTTAATATAATGTATTCAATAAACGTAATTAAAAGTGCGTTAGCTGTTAATAATAATTTGAATTTAATAAAATCTATGAAATTTTTTATGGAGTCATGCATAGCTATTTATGGTATTTTTAGTTTTTTATTACACTAAAAACTGAAATACTAGACAATTATTTACTTACAGTTTGCATCCAATTGGCGAATTCTTCTCTATGATTCACTGGTGTGGGTATAAATTTCTTATAGCACGTGAGATGATAACCATTTTCGTTCAAATCATCGGAATTTAAGCTCAAATCTTGATACTTAATTTTTTTTAATTTCCGGAAACTCAGCACGTTTTTACATTTTTTAAAAGCGTTTTACCTTCCAGAAAACGGAGTGATTTTCTCTTTCGTTGATGTATCACAAATAAAACACTTCATATTGAAATTGTTATGGTGAAACGCTGAGATTAGATCTAGTGCTTTAAATGTTCGTTTATAACGCAACAGTACACCGAATCAATCGTCACTATATCACTAAAATGGACACAATATCACCAAAAAATAAATATCTGTTTAAAATATCAAAATATTTAACGAACATTAAACGGTTTGACAATTTTAAATAATTATAAATCCAAAAAAAATGTTTTTTTTTTCAATTATTCAATAGTGAATTTTGTTAAATCAATGAACATGTTTAGAATGCTGATGCATAGTAAGCTATACAAAATAACGACACTTTTGACAGCTAGGAAAACAGCATACTGAGATGTCGAAATGGTCTGAACCCCGCAAATGCTGTAGGACAACGTAGGTATGCTATGACCTTTTCGGAGTAAGGGAGAAAGACCTATGGAACTTTAACATAAATTCGATATTACTCTTATCTCACTTACTCTTAGGGCGGTCTTATGGACTTGAAAAGAAACCGGAGTAAGAGAGTTAACACTATGCAGCCCTGTCGTAGAACAACCTCACTTTACGGTATTGTGTATCGTCGAGGCAGGTAAATCTTAAATTCGTAAGGAATAGAAAGAGACAAACTCATGCAAGGTTTCAACTTGACCCAAAAATCTGCCTCACTCTTTACAGAAATATAAAAACCGTTAAAAAGCGGAGAGTTAAAATTTAGTATGCGCGATACTTTCGGCAGTTTGTAAGCGCGCATAAGGATTTTGAAGGACTTATGAACTAATATAACATTAAAATGTACTCAACATTCAGCAATCTCAAAGCATCAATTTGTGAAAGATTTAATCGAACTTAAAAACACCAAATGTGGAAAGAATTTACTTTTGTTGGAAATTATAAGTGGAATGATCTGCTACCGAAATTATTATTATCATATAACAATACTAAACATTGTACAATCAAGATAAAACCGGCGAATGTGGCTTCAGCCAATGAGAAGCGACTATTTGATACCATTTATAGAAAAGTCAAAGTCGTAAAAATAAAAAAGAAGAAAAAGAAGTTCAAAATTAGCGATTAAGTTCGAATTAGTGAATATAAACATGTATTTGAGAAAGGTTACACTCCTAATTGGACCACTGAAATTTTTACTATCAGCAAAGTTGGAAATACTTATCCAGTGATTTATAAACTAACTGACTATCAAAACCAACCAATAGAAGGCGGATTCGACAAAGATGAATTAACAGGAGCCTGCCTGGCACCTTTAGCTTTTTTAACAACATCATCTTTATCTTTATCTTTTTTTCCAATGAAAATAGTATAACTTTACATTTTAGCTCTAAGACCAACAAATTCAGTCATTATTATTCCTTTATTATTATCTTTTATCCAAACTAGTACCTTTTTATTTTTCCTAGGAGTACCATATACATCATTTTCTAGTAGTTATACAATCGGCATTGACCCACATGCTCCTAGAAAAGAAAGTGTGGGAGAATTCTTGTAACTGCGGACGTTTGTCGGAGAACTCTCCTATGATGAGGTAGTGGGGAGGATTCTTGGGTGAGCTTGAGTATAGGTTGGTGGGTGTCTCTGGGACTTAGGAGGTGGGGGAAGGATTCTTGGGGCAAGCTTGAGTATAGGCTGAGGAGTGTCTCTGGGACTTAGGTTTTTGATGGGGGGCTGAGTGCTAGCTGGGCTTCACCTATGTATTGGCTAGTTGGAAGTTGAGGTTTTCGCTGGGGGAGAGGATACCACCCTCATACCTAAGATGCTGCCTTGACGATAGCTGAATGTAGCTATGCAGCTTAAAATTAAGAAGATGAGTATTGCTTTAATGATGCATGAACCTGCCGCTGAACGACTATAAGGCGTTAAGATTTCATTGATTTACAGCAGTCAATGTTGTCATAGCTACTCGAGTGATATTCTAAAAAAATTTTTTATAATGGAAAATCATCCTAAAATAACCCACATCATTGATATGGAGGGTTTCAAAATAAATAAAAAATTCTATTGTAAAGAAATAGCTCGCATTCGAGTTGAAAGTGGTGAAATATATTCAAGCCATTATAATATTGGGCGTCATAGACTATCTCGAGAAGATTTTACATCGGCCCGCTTCTGTAGCATGTTTGTTCAAGGATTGAAAATGAGGGATGATCGCAGCCATCAACATCAAGGGACAATCGAAGATTTCTTGTGTAGAATCGATAAAGAAGCAAGTTCTTTTGGAGGAATCATAGGATATAATTTTTTTTTTCTTTTTTTCTGTAAAAAGAGTGTAATTTTTTTTCGCATAAGTTGAAGGAATGTCATGTTGGAAACCTGATAAGTCAGAATATCTCATGGGATAATTGATAAAATTAAAGAAAGAGCGCGGGATAATTGATAAAATTAAGAAAGAGTATAGCCTTAGTGATAGGCCTACCTCCAGCTGCATGCTCTTAATTCAATATGAAATGAGATTTTTTTTTTTTTTGTTGATTCATTACAAAATAGATTTGAAAGAATGTTTTTTATAAATTATTCAAACCATATGTCATTTATATTTTCGAATAAGGAGAGGAATGATGAGAAAAAAAAACAAAAATCATAGCATGGAAAATGTATAAAGCGTGAGAACTAAAGTTAATAATTCATCAGTCGCATTTCAATCGTGAGATCAATAAAATCATCGAAAACTAGCTGTTAAAGTTATCTACTATTATTTCTTTAATATGGCTGCTTTTTTGAAAAATAAGTGTCATATTTGTCATTCAGAGGATTGCTATGTATATATATATATATAGCAGAAAAATTAGCATTTCAACACGGAGTGGACTTGGAGCCATATGGATATTCATGGTGATTTTTTTAAGAAGAAGGATTATATTTGGGACTTATTCGATCCAACTGCGGGAATTATGCCGCTATAGGTATAAGTAAATCAATTAGCGAGTTTGATGTAGAAGAAAAAGTACATGAATCTATAGCATATGCCTCGAAAAGAATCGTAATACAGCGGAGCAATTTAAATATTGAAGGAAGTTTCAAGAATTCAAGTATTGAAGAAAATTTTCAGATCTTCGGAGATCAAAAAATAGATTTTCTTCTTCGAGAAGGCGACGGTGCGTTGGGAGCCTACATCGAAGCGCATCCAGGAATGCTACCTAATGTAGATATAACGTCGCGAGTTAATAAAGATCAAATAAAATCATGGCTCATTGAATGGTGCTATAGATGCGAGCTGAAATGCTTCATAACGAAATTATGGTCATTATGATCCAACTTCAGATACAGAGGTAGATTTACCTGGAGTTCAAAGACATCATCATCAAACGCTGTGTGTTGTAACGAATAGATTTCCTTAAGCTGAATTCTCAAGAAAAATCCCCGCCCCGTTTGAAAACTATAGATGTAAGGACTAGGATTCTATGGCAGATATGTTACAAAATTATTTCCTTAACTACAATGTTTAAACTTTACTTTCTGATTTATTAATTCCAACAAACAATAATAACGGTTAACAACCTTCGATTAATAATTAGCATAAACTAATAATGAATAAAAAATACAAGAATTAACCAAAATAGAGCTGAGTGTATATCATACACCGCGACATACATTAATTTAGCTCTTTATAAACGATAAAAGCTACAACTCCTCTAGGGGTTTAGTGAGAGCTCCCACTCTCCACCATCTAATTTAAACTAATTCGGACGAGCTACAACTCGTCCTAGAATATTCTAGGAGCTAACAACTCCAAGAGGGAAGGCTATCAACCTTGCCTAAATAGCCGACGAGCTACAACTCGTCGACGAGGAGCTACAACTCCTTCACGGACTCGGTCGTGAGCTACAACTCGCGACTGATATCTCTCTACTGTTGAAAAGCTACCAACTCTTAAGGGCACTAAAAGGCTACAACCTTTTAACCAGAGCTACAACTCTGTGGTTTCAACGTGAGCTACAACTCTCGTTGGTCTCGTCAGTCTAGCACCTCGGAGACAATTGTGTTTATCTCAGAAAATCTACCCCTTTCATACTATTTGGCTCCACCCACTTGTCTATGCCCCACCACTAGTGTGGGCGGTTGTGTGGGAGAGTCGTCGTGGCAACAAAACCCATCACAAACATCTTTCTCTCGTAACTATATTAGTTACTATTTTTCTCTTCATTTAACCTGTGCCCTAAATAGCGAACCTGCTCCGGAGATAACTCTAAATAATGAATCGATAAACTAGTTCAATAGTTTATCGATACGCCTGATAAACTGTTTTCCTGTATTATTCGCCTCAAAAACGTAGCCTCGTTACACGCCCCTCTTTCTTTAAAAAATAAAAAATTTATTTTAGAAATTATTATTATTATTTTTTATCTCCCTATCTCCTTTCAAACAATAATGATGAAAATGAACAAGAGGCATCAGTTAGTCTCCACTTGCACTTCAGGTTCACTTCCCTATTTCTTTATAAATATTTTTCTCATTTTTTTTTACAAAAAAAACGGGAGTGTACGTGAGGTATCAGTTAGTCTTTATTTGCTCTCACGTACATCTCTGATTTTATTAACACTCATAGAATTTTTCTTTTTTTTACAAAAACATCGATATTTACAAAAGAATTAATTAATTATAAAAAGAAATAAATATGTCTGTATCAAAATAACAAAAAATTTACAATTTGTTTTTCTTTTTAAATAAATTAACAATAAGTCTTTAGGCAATCAAAACTCCTAACCTCCTCCTTGTGTAGCGGCCATTAATAAATGATACCTGGTACACAATGTTATTTTCTCGTGTTAAAAAGCTTATTTTGTGGTTAGGTCGTTTTCGCTTCCTAACCACGGTATTAGAGAGAGTACTACGTTGTTCAGCCCTAGGTTGTGTACCACTAACTGAGGGTGTGGCAGTAGAAGTAGTAGACTTAGGTACAGGAGCTGGAACAAGAATAGGAATGTTGGAAGCATCATTCATATTTTCCTCAGTCTTTTGAGTTACTTCAGTCCCGTTGGCGGCTTTTTTAGGGTGTTTTACTTTCAGAAAACAAAAGCGAGTTTGTGTTTTTTTTTTGTTTTCATCTAGTGGAAAAAATAGTCGAATTTGGAGTCACCAGAGGACACTTGTTAAATACGAAAATCCCAAATTCTGTATTTTGTGTGAGTGTGACGAGTTTTTTGTTTATACCAGTAAACTATCTTCTGTTATACATATTTTTACAATTCATAAATTTGGTTATCAATAAAATTTATTGTTAATTAAAAAATTAACTGACTCAAGGTAATTTATTCTTTATTTATAAAATCTGAAATCTTTTTATAACCTAGTTCAATATTGATCATAACCTATGCTACTTGCATATGATTAAAATTAAAAAAATTACTGAATAGTAATTACACAACAACTTGCGATGATCCGCTAGATACCTGTGTTGTGTTTAATGGAAACTATGCATCAAAGCAGCAGTGATTCATCTGCTGAAAATATCAGCAATGGCGACAGGGATTCAACCGATGATTCCCATATTATTGGTGAAGAAGATAATCAATACGACCAACTATATATACCTTTGATGAAGTATTTGATGTCACTCCAAAGAATTCGGTGAATCGAGAATTATTTAGATATAATCAATTCGTGGGACAATGAAGAATTTAAGAAAAACTTACGAGTGTCACGGAGAACAGCATACAACTTAATAAGTAATTCTGTTTTTATGTCTTTTGCTTCACTAATTTACTTTTACATACAAATACCTGATAATTATGTTTTTTTTGTAGATGATTTTGGTCAATCACCATCTATGCCTGAAAACATATTTGGAAAAGAGCCAATTTCTTCTGATTTTAATGTATTAATTTTTCTATGGTTCCTTGCTAATACGGAGCCATTGCGCACAATAGCAGAGCGATTTGACGTTTCAATTTCTTCCATTTTTCGCGTTATATATCGAGTAGCTGATTGGCTTTTAAGGAAATCAGATGATTTTATGAAATGGCCCAATAATAATAATGTAAACAACAATGTGAATAAATTTTTAGCAATGGCAGGTATGCCTGGTGTACTTGGCGCGATTAATAGTACACATGTAAGATTAATAAAACCTAAAGTCGGTGCACGAGATCTTTGCAATCGCAAAAGATTTTACTCTGTTAATTTGCAAGCTATAGTTGATGTTGATACACGCTTCATTAATATTTATTGTGGAGAGCCTGGATCGTTATATGACGCTCGTGTCCTAAGAAGATCGCTAATTTATAACTCTGCCAACCAGTATAAAAATTTTATTTTCCCTCATAATACGTTCTTAGTTGGCGATTCAGCGTACCCTTCATTGCCGTGGCTGATAAAACCATACATAAATACAGAACGATTAACACTGCAGCAGCAGAATTTTAATAGGATGGTTTCGTCAACAAGAGTCGTGGTTGAGAGAGCGTTGGGGTATTTAAAAGGCAAATTTCGTCGGATAAAATTTTTCACTGAATACCGAAATATAGATTTTATAGTAAAAGTGGTCACGAGTGCATGTATTCTTCACCATTATTGTATTGATGAAAAAGATATAAATGATGCTATTAACATTGATAATGATTCGGATGAAGTTGATGATGACAATGAAGATGATGATGAGCGAAGAAATCAAGTATTTAATGACCTGTACAATTAAAATTTTGGTCTATTTTTTTTTTTATTTATTCAAGGAAAACATTTTATAAAGTACAAAATACAATCAGTAATTTTTTAATTGCAACTTACAATATTATTAATTCTTATATGAACTAGTTTAATTTGTACTTAACATCAACGATATGTATCTTATAATAAAATAAATTTAAGATTAAAAACGATGTAATCATAAATAAATTTATATGTGTCGAATGTTTTCTCTAAGAAACTACAAGTCTCACAATTTGTAAGCTATTTAATTTTATGTTTTCTAATAAAAATATATTCCTTTCCAATTTTTTTATAGTTTTTAAATTAAAGGGAAGAAGGGGGCGGATCTACAATTATATTACAACTAAATGTCTCATGATAATTTTCCATTTATCCTAAATATGATGCATCACTATCTCTAAAACTCTCGTTCGAGCAAGATTATTCTTTGGCATAAAAATGAATGCTGTTGTGGTAAACGTACAAGGTTATACTTATGCTATGTGACCTCTATGAAGGTCAGTGACCGAATGATATGTTTCTGATTATACCTTAGATGATATATCCTTCTTAAGCTTTTTATGAATCTCATTAAATTGAGTTTTGAGAGTTTCTAACATGGATTTTATTGTTAAAATTGAGTTTTCTATGGATGTATAAGTTTCCAGAGTTTTTTTGATAGCGATCACATCTGTTCTAATCTTGAAGGTAATATCCAACATTCTTCTATTGAGGCCTTTCACTTCATCATCAATTGATTCTACTTGCTCTTTCAACTCATCAGAAGTATCATTTAAAATTTTTTAATGGTACAGCATCACTTGAATCTACAGCATCACCAATATTACACAACTTTTTACCATCAATATCATAATTATTATCACTGGTTAATTTAAAACCAATCCCTGGAGGACCTTTAAGTTAATTATAACTAGAAGCCCAATGTTGGTTAAGACGAGTAATACTCATTTCATAGATTGATATGAACTGATTGATAGCCCCAAATCAACTGATAAATCCATAATTATTCTCTGGATGAAATAGCTTAGAAAATGTTTGGGTAAAATTTCTGTTTAAAAAATTTTTTTTCAGTAAATTTTAAGTAAATATTGAGTAAAATTTTTACTTTATAATATTTGCTTCCTCAAGTTCTTCAATAATTGAAATTATTTTATTTGAATGAACATTATTTCCCGCATGGTAAGAAGCCATAAGCAGTCGCAATCGATCAACAAGCTCATTAGGATCATCTTAATAAGTGAAGTTTGTTGCTTGATTTTGTATAGACACTTTGAATTATGTGAAAAATTTCCTTATTTTGGTTGATAATCCACGACCAATATACTTTACAACATACATATTGTATTTTTTGCTATGATCAGTTCTCAATTCTTCCTTGGATCATAATTTTTCCGAGCTGAGTTTGTATATTGAGCAATTTCACTATAAATTCTTTTAACTTTTTCATCAACATTAAATTTCTTAAGTAGCTCTTTAAATAATAATTCAAGTAGTCCCGGCGTGGTCCTATAAAATCAATCAGTAATGAGAATTTTATTACCCTGAAAAACAATTTCTGAATTTCCTCGAAGTTCTTTCATGCCACACTTTGTATCCATATTTTGATTATCATTTTTAAGCATTTCATGTATTTATTTATTATTTCTGTAGCTTTGCGCGGGGTACTTGTAGCTGGCTTTAGCTCGAGATTCTTTTCCTCGTTTACAACCTCTATTTTTTCTACAGCCCCCTTCTCCGCCGCTCATTTTTTCTCGCCTACAGCTCCATCATCTTTTCCTCGTACTGCTCCTTCTTCTTCATCGTGTACTTTTGACTTTTCCTCCATTTCTTGCTTCATAATATTCATGGGAATTGGTTTTTTCATTGCTTTTAATATTGCTCTAACTTCAGCAGCTTGATTGATCTCTTCATGTTTTTTTTTTTTCATATTATCATTATAAATAGAAAAAAATATCTGCTTTCTGGCGATCAAATTTTCTTTTCCTCGAAACAGTATATTATTTTCTATTCATAGATGTATTTGCAGGATCATCGTTGTTCAATAATAATAAATTAGGAGAGGTATTTTTTTCCTTCACAAGTTGATGTAATAGCGTTATAACTGGCTTAAGAAATTCGTTCAATGAATATTCACTATCATTCTTTCCCTGTTTAATCCTTTCATTTTTTTGACGTATAACATCACTGACTTTTGCTGATTTTTCCAGGACATTGACAGCCTCTCCCAGTTGTCCACTCAATTCACTCATATTGATGATGTGTGCTTGGCAAACAATTATTTACAAATGTATATTTTTTAGAATAAAAAATTTAATTTATATATATGGAACAATCAAGACCTCTTCTATATCATCCATTATTGATTCCGCTATCTTTATCGGTAACAAAAAAACTATAATTATTTTTATTCCAACATGAAGTACACAAATATTTAAATTGTTGAAATTTCATATCTGTATTGACATAATCATTATATGTGTGTCGTAAATTCATTTCATCTTGTCAAAAGAGAATGAAAAAATTAACATTATCACGTATAACATAATTGTTCCCGTCTTGATGTTGAATTGAACATAAATAGACAATAGATCTAAATCAATTACCATAAGATCACATTTGAAGAGCGTATAATGGTGATAGGGTCATGTGGAAGAACAAAGTCATAATAACTCGCAACCATGCACATATCTACACATTTTAAGGAAGACAATTAAACAGGCAACATCTCAGCGGAAGAAGACAAAGAAGAGAAGAACAGTGAAACAACTGACTCCTCAGAACATTCAGCTTCTAGAAAGTCTTAGTTTAGAGCTTAATTAAAAGTTAAAAAATTTAAATTCAGTTTTTTATGCGTGATACCATGGAGGCGACGACGTTAAAAATCAATAAAAAATCCGTTCAAGATGAATCTATATCTCATTATGAGATTCACGCGCATCAACTATATGGCTCATTATTATATAAGAACAATGATGAGATACGTATGGTTGTACAACATCAAAATTTATGTATTTTACCAAGCGAAAGTTCAATTCATATCACTGGCAAATTTACAAAAGAAGATGGAAGCGCTACATCAAACAGATCTTCACTTGTGACAATGTTTATCTGTTTCTTATTTGCAGAAATGAGATATGAATTGAATGGAGTTGAAATTGATCGTAGTAAAAACGTAGGCACTATAACACTCATGAAAGGATTTTCATCATTTACACCAGAGCAAGAATATTCTTTGGAAAACAGCGGAATGGTACTTGATAATAAAAAACTGTGTGATTCTAATGGAAATTTTGATGTCATCATACCATTAAAATTATTATTTTGATTTGCTGAGGATTATAAATAAAAGTCATTGTCAACTATAAACATGAGTTAATACTTATAAGAGCTAATCCAGATTTGAATGCAATACATCGAACTACCGTAGCTAATGCAGCGACAACAGCAGCAGAAAATGTAAAAATTACTCTTGACAAAATTGAATAGCTGGTACCATACATTACAATGTCTGATTCAAAGAAAGTTAATATGTTAAGTTACATTTGTAAAGTTCCATCGATATCAATAGCCTTCAGATCATGGAAGCTATATGAATATCCATCTCTACCTATAACAACGAAATACATCTGGTCTGTAAAGACAACAAATTAACTAGAGAAGCCGAGATATATTATATTGTAACATATGCGTGTGTGTCCATCTATCGATGGATTGACAAGCGACAGTTTATTAGTTAACGACGATTACTTGACGATTAGATTGTTTATAGCAACGAGGGGAGAGTTTGTTTATCTCCAGTTTGTGACTGAGACTAGCACAGATTAGACGTCATATTTTAGATTCTGTATTTGAATCTGTCATTTGATTAAACTTTCCTTTTTAATATAAGTTGTCTTGATCTTATATTTTACAATATTTCGATTATAAACTGAACGTAAACATGAATTGTCAAAACGCGCTGATATGTTTGATTATTGTAAAATTAAAGATTTTGCTATTTATTTAAATTCACAACGATATCGATATGCCAAGATGAATATTGATGTTTTAAATAGTAAATATGCACTTTGGTATGAAATGTATACGAATTTTTATTCATCTTATTATAGTAAAAATATTAAAAGACCATACTTAAATAAAGGAAATTTCATGGAAAGAGGACCGTGCATTGTAATAAATTGCTCAAGACGAAATGAATCTGTTAAAGCGGGACCAGTTGATTTTCGACTAGAATTTGAAGCTAATGACGTATTCCCTCGGGGTACACTTATAAAAAAAAATCGCACAAAAGTTGTATTTTTTTCTAAACAACCTCCCAAATATTTTAGGATTAAAGATTTTCTTATTACAATAATAATTCGAAAACATACATGTTATTAAACTTAGAGTTTATTTGAAGATAAAAAATTTTTTATATTTTATTCGATACATTTTACGATATGCATTTACATAACATTGACAAACATATTTTTTTTTAAATACAAAGTCATTAAATATTTCCGAAAAGAAATTGAATGAAAGCATAAACTTCTTTCTTCGGACAATGAGCAATCATCATTCTGAAGACAATCTAATGTTCCCATTATTTTAAATAAATCAGGACGGTGTTTCTGCAATTGATTGTATAATAGGTCAAATTTTGGACATCCAAACTTCTCAATATTATAACTTGGAATTCCTAGGAATGTCAGCTTCTCTCGTTTAATTGATCCGCCTTTAGATCCGATGACTCCTCCAAAAGAACTTGCTTCTTTATCGATTCTACACAAGAAATCTTCGATTGTCCCTTGATGTTGATGGCTGCGATCATCCCTCATTTTCAATCCTTGAACAAACATGCTACAGAAGCGGGCCGATGTAAAATCTTCTCGAGATAGTCTATGACGCCCAATATTATAATGGCTTGAATATATTTCACCACTTTCAACTCGAATGCAAGCTATTTCTTTACAAAAGAATTTTTTATTTATTTTGAAACCCTCCTTATCAATGACGTGGGTTATTTTAGGATGATTTTCCATTATAAAAAATTTTTTTAGAATATCACTCGAGTAGCTATGACAACATTGACTGCTGTAAATCAATGAAATCTTAACGCCTTATAGTCGTTCAGCGGCAGGTTCATGCATCATTAAAGCAATACTCATCTTCTTAATTTTAAGCTGCATAGCTACATTCAGCTATCGTCAAGGCAGCATCTTAGGTATGAGGGTGGTATCCTCTCCCCCAGCGAAAACCTCAACTTCCAACTAGCCAATACATAGGTGAAGCCCAGCTAGTACTCAGCCCCCCATCAAAAACCTAAGTCCCAGAGACACTCCTCAGCCTATACTCAAGCTCACCCAAGAATCCTCCCCACTACTTCATCATAGGAGAGTTCTCCGACAAACGTCCGCAGTTACAAGAATTCTCCCACACTTTTTTTTCTATGAGCATGTGGGTCAATGCCGATTGTATAACTACTTTTTCTAGATGATCAGAGATATCGTACATATAAATATCATGTTTTATATAGTCATATATGTTCACATTTATGAAATGATAAACTAAACTATCTGTATCAGTATATAGCAATGTAACGTTATTCTCGAACGTTTTCTTAATATAATTATAATGAAAATCTTCAAGAAAATGTTTGATAAATCAAGAATTGCAAAACCTACACAAATTGGTTATTAAACATTACTTCAAGCTGATTCATTTCAAGAAGCACTATATCATCATCATCAAAAATAACACTGGTATGGAAATTCGGTTGTGATATCAGACTTTGGGCACCCCATCTCTCTTCCCATTTTGTGGTTAATTTAATATCTTTATAATTACGCACATTTTCCATGGTTTTACCATAAACAGCGTTACTCATGGGTTTGAAAAAGTTTTTCTCGAAATTATTTTTGGACTTTTTTCTCATTTCTGTGTTTAAATCAATATATTTTTTCAACCAAGCTGACTGTTCAAACTGTGAAACTCTATGAATTTTAGTAATTTTTAAACCAAGTTCGATACACTGTTGTAAATTTTTATAATGTATAACATATTCATTCTTCGGCAATAATGTTGTCATCAGCTTTTTACATTTGCTATCAGGTGGTTGCCAATGTTCAGGGCATAATGGTGAATCTTTATGATGTTCATTTAATGATTGTTGATAATTTAAGTCTACTCCAAAAATATAGCCAGTAGAAGGTTTTTTAGGAATATTCAAAATTAAATTATCAATATAATTATTAAAAATAAACTTATCAGTCACCCACTCGAATGAACCGGTGGGTAAATATTCACTCATTGCAGCACCATAAAGATTATTCGCATCAAAATACATCAGGTATGATTCTTTTTCATTTTCATCAAAGTTCTCTCCCATGTACTCATTATTAGCTTTGGCATATCTATTGCTACATTGAGAATCACCACCTCTTATACCTTTCTCAATAAAATTCAACATTCCAACATCTTGTAAAGGATCAAGTTCTATTTCTGTGTATTTCAGCATGGCATCGAAAGCTAGACCTGGAGCAGTCAAATAATGTAATGGATCAAGGTTATAAGCAGCTAGACAGTTTTCACGAAAATTTTCAAAGATATCTGCTAATAGTATAACATCAGTTTTTAAATATAAATCTGAATATACACCCAAAGTTTTAAGCTTAAACTTATTCCAAGCATTGAGTGCATGTTGATAGTCTTCATCTGATATGCTTGTATTATTCAACTTGGAATAAAAAGCTGATTGTTCAGGGAGCTGGGTTTCATCAAGTTTACCCCAGTTATCTATATATTCATAAGGAAAAACACTTTTTTCCACTACTAATTCAAATTTTTCAGGATCGTTATTGAAGCTTTTAATAATATTTTTTTTATCATCATCTAGGAAGGATGCTAATTTATCAATGATGCTAGCCATAAACCTAAAGGAATCTATGAATTGCAATTTAATTACTACTTCACGAGTTCTTCTTCCATTTCCATTGAACTCTTTTTTACCGACAGCTTTTGTGAAAGCGCTGTATTTTTCTTTATTTATCGGCCATAAATCGATTTCACCTCTAAATGATCTTGCTGCTAATTCTTCAATTAAAAAATGAGAATCGAATCCCGAAAGATTGTGAAAAACTATTGAAATGATATAAGAAATCTGATAATCCAAACTACGTCTGTTGTGTGCTGGACCGCGATAATTAACGATAAAGTGACAATAATCACGAATTTTAGGTTCAGCATGTAAAAAAACTCTATTACAAATATGACAGTTTCTAGCTGGATTATGAAATTTTTGCTGCTCAATAGTTAATGGTTTCATTGGCACAATATGTTTGATGGTGTCTTTCACATAGTCTGACAATTTTTTTAATTCTTCCATGAACTAATCAATGCTATCTATTCAACGTTTCATGAACAATTTAGGTATAAACTTATCATAAGAGCAATGAGAATAAAAAGCTATACTACATGGAATATGTTTTTGTTTATTGTTATCTGGTGTAAGTATGCATTCTAGATCAGCATATATATCAAATGGAACTCGTTATTATTATTTTTAAATCTAATTTCTTCATCAGTCGGTGGGAAAGTGATTGCTGTTTTATTCATTTCAATACAATCTTCACGATGATTATCATAAGATTTTTCCAATTTCAAATGACATGAACAATGATCGCCTAGATATTTTTCCGTTTTCCCATCAGAAATTTGACAGCTAACTAATCTAGAAAGATCCGTAATTAAACAAAAATGCTAAGTAGATTCTAAATTATTTTCATGATCAACCTGAACATTACTTTCCACCATTAACAAATGTATACATTTTTCATGACGAAATTTACTCAAGTATAATGCGGCTATTTTATCATAACTATTTAACTCATAAACATTGATTGAAAAATTTTTCCCTTCATTAATTAATTCAAATTTTATCATATCATAGAGAGTTGTTGGACAATTAATACCTTCATACTGGAGAAGTGTTAAATAATGCGGATATGATGAAATTTTGGTAGGATTAATTCAGCTGGATGCAGAGCTGCAGTAACGGCCGAAAGGAAACAGCATTGGTCATTATTCTTGATGTTTAGTACTGCTTTCTTATCTTAAATGAACTTTGGTAGGGGGATGAAAGTTGATGCTCCTGCTGCTAATGGATCATACTTATTAATGTTTACTTGGAGATGCACAATTTCCACCATGGACTATCCTGAATCTCTTTCTTTAAAGTCCCCAACTTTTGCTAATAAAACATCAATGACTTTCTCCACTATAATTTCTTCTATGTCACTTGATGGCATAAATAGTTCATTTGGCGTTGTAAAGTATTTCATTTCTTCGATGGATTCACCATCTTTAACATTATTAAACTTGCACGCCAAAGAAAATTCCACTTTTATGCTGCCATTATTGTCAATTATTTGTTCAAATTTTCCACAAAGAATTACTTTTGCATCTTAAAAAAAATCCCTCAAATTCACGTGTTCTAAATTAACAATTGATCCAATAAAAATCCGAAGTTCAAATACATTTTGCTCCTCTCTCCAAGCCACTGATGGACTTTGTCTTTCAACATCAAAAAGACAAATAATATTTTAGCAAAATAGAAAAACACTTGAGATTTACGTCACAGAAAGTATATCATGATTAACTCTTTGTTTACGAACTTTTTTTATCAGAATTATCATCATCATCATCGTCAGAATCACAATCACTCGAACTATTCTCATTTTCATCACAAACATTATCAATGTCAAAATTATCACTTTTATCTTCATAAACATCTGAATAGTAAAGTTCCTCTCCAACGCTGACAATTTCTGAATCACTGTCGTTATTATCATCATCATCATCGTTTTCATCTCCAATACTTCCTACTCCACTGTCGTAATCACTTTTTTCTTCTTCTTCTTCTTCCCCCTCATTATTAAAAATAAGAAGATATCACCACCAAAAAGTTCCTCAACAGTTACTGGTAAACCCACATACGTTTGTTCCACATCATCATACACTGAGCGGCAGATATGTGATTCATACATAATAGACGTTCCTGCTGTCTTGATTGGGAACCATAATGTTTCATGGCGTAATTGATCTTCTCTTCGATCCGATTTACGCGTTGCTATTGAAAGGGGATGACAACAATGTAAAAGAACGACCATGGCTGGATGTATGTGCTGCAACAATGAAGATTTTATGTCATACATTTATAAATATATATTACATATATACATATTTTTTATGATTTAAACTATACCTTTCAATGCTGTCGATTTAAACTTCATGATTTACAGTTTCCATGGAATCAATATCTTCAATAACAATATCTCTATACTAAATTTCCATCACCCTCACAAACGTCCATGTTTCATCATTAGGATGTATGAGTAGCGTTGTCAAAATTCCTTGGTATGGAAAAAGGAAATTGTGAATACTATCCGTCAACTGCACCCATACTTTCATTGCTGAAGATATCTGATTAGTGAGATGATTATCGTCTACATAATGTGTCCACTCCTGAGGTACAATTACTCATCTCCATTTCAAACGAATCCATCTAAATTATTCAACAATTATTCATTATTATTATCCAACACTATTTTGTTATTAAAATCATATTTAAAAGGAAAAATAAGAGAGAAAGAATTTACTTACTTCCAATTAATGTAATTGAGAGATTTTCTTATTTTTTAATTAACACAATGTTATTAATATTTTATACGTATACCGAATAATTTTTCAATAAGTTAAAATACAATAATCAATATAGGATAACATAAATAGTATTGATAAGTTTATTGAGTAACACAATTAGAATAAAATCAGCAGTAAATAGAAACTAACGTTAAAGTAAATGCAATGTATAAACTATCTTTCAACTCTAGCCAAGTCTTATTAATTATTCAAGTATAAACTTTGCAGCAGCAACGCTAGCTTACAAGAGACTGAGCCTTAGGCCAACCTCTTCATGCTCCTCTGGCCTTGTTCGTTGTCATGGAAAAAATACCATCAATATAAACAAATACAGATTATTGGTCCACGTGATATAAGTGGAATCGAAGACTCAACGTCCTGTTTACATCTCTCTTAAGTTTATTATCCAATGCAAGATAACGAGCTGGTGCTATATGTAGGAAGTATACTCCTACATCAAAATTATTTTTTGGTGTTGAATAATCAACAGAACACTTTAGAACACTGTAGAATATTGTTGTCGAAGTTGCGTCTCTGTTTAACCAAAGCACTCTATACTACGCTCTATCATTATTCATTTTTGGACCTGTTAGGACACAAGCATCAAAACAAAGCGCACGTGCATTGGAGTAACACAGTGCTAGTGTCGCATCTCTTTTTTTCTACCATGGACTATGTTATATTCCATCTTTGTTTTTTAGTTGTGCCGGTTGAAGTATAAACGCACGTGGTTGAGCTGTGTGTTCAACCATTTCTTTCCATGGATGATTTGAAAAATCTGCTTACATATGAATATTTACTTATACGTATTAGGAATACTTCATTGAAATATTTAAAAGTAAATAATTATATGATTTTGAACTTCAATTATTATTTCATTCAAAACAGACACATTAAATAATAATTTTATATTATTTTTGATTTTTATAATTTCTTTCATAATCAAAATTATGTTAAATATATTTATTGTTCAATAACAAGTCTTTTTTGATTAGGTTTCGGTTCATGTTAGTACATAACAATTAAATTATTATTGAATTATTAACCCAATACTTTCATGAGAAGGATTATAAGCTGATTTTTAAAAGTAGCATTTAAAATAGATTGACATTTGAACTCTAATTACCAGAGAGCAGATACATTGATTGAAATGAACCACTAGATAACAGAAAGGTACATCAATGGATCGATATTTTGATTTCTCAGTCGCTAGAGGGCAGGTATGTATATCGATAAATAATATATTTCTGTTCTTCAGTCGCTAGAGGGCAGATTGATCAATTCAAAATCATGCAAATGTTTTCTCCTATCAAATGAATTATTGACAACTTAAAAATTTACCAAGGCTTAGGGTGTATTTTGGTGGTTTAGGGTGTTCACACAATCAGAAACATAAGCCGTAAGACCTAAGATTTAAGACGCACGCATGCGCACAAACCAATTTTTCAACTTATTATGATGTTAGTGCGCACGCGTACGTCTTACGACTTATGTTTTTGATTGTGAGCACGGTCTTAGAGTAAATTTTAAAATTAGATGAAAAGAAAAAAAAAAATTAATGCAAATTCTTTGACAACAACTCGATTTAGAGGAGCTTTGAATTCTTGAATATCAACAAAGATGTCTGTTGTGTAGGTTTGATGTTACCAGTTCAAAGGTTTCAAACTGATTGATGAAACGTACTTTATTTAAATTTATGACATCACATCTTTTCTAAGAAACTGGCGATCTGTTGATATTGTAATAAACAAAAAAGAAAGACTTGTTACTTCTATGACGTCGTTTGTTTTGAAAAAAGCTGGCAGAGAAAGAATATTTATGATTAATATTTTTCTAGGAATTAAAATATAACGTACTTCTCTGCAAATAAATTCTTTCAAAAATTACAAAGAAAATTGCGCTGTTAGAAAATGTGTTTCAGTTATCGGTCGCTAGAGTAAGGGCTATATATGAACAGAACAGATTGCCAGCAAGTCAGTTCAGCAACAGAAGTCATCAGACGCATATCTAAGTGTACACGCTTAAGTGTAGAATAGTGAGTGGTTAATTGTTGAATGAAGTAAATATGGATTTTAAACCGCCGGAATTACAACGCCATTGAGTGAAAATGTTGGTAATAATTATCGCCTGGTGATCGATAGTCGGGACAGGTCGATTATATTTAAAAAAATTTGAATTCTTCACCCGCTACAACAACAACGCTACTCAGTGAAAGAGATTGGCACCAGTTACCAATATTAGATTGGTAACAATTGCCGGTAAGAAAATTGAAATTTTTTTACCCGCCACCTAACAATTACCGCTGTTAAATAACTTTGTTATATTTGTTATGTTGCAGCAATGTAACATAGGCTCAACGTACACCTTACTATTTGCCGTTTAAGAACATAACATTGTTATGTTTCTGTCATGTTACGATAATATATCCGTTATGTCATCGTGATGTTACAGGCTCGATTTTAGTTTTTTTTTAACGTTGTGCTAATGTAATCATAAAATGTGTACCACAAAAATACCATGAAAGATCAATTCTGAAAATTTTTGACTCGTTATGGTACATTTGTGTAGTAGAAACATCATAAAAATTATATAATACCGATATAACAATGTAATATTGTTGTTACATTGCATAAAAGTAACTACTGTTATGTTACTTTTGATGCTACAGGCCAAGTAAGTGCTTACTTATCGTAACTGTTAAGGGTCGCTTAGGGCTAGTTTCACCAATCTGGCGGACGCTTGCGAGATATTGCCAACTGTATCAAGTTCTTATAGGAATTCTAACTTTAAATTTAAATCACGGTAGTTTTATTACTCCAAGTGTTTTTGGAGCAAGTTATAAATCAATATGTTTGTGACTCCAAAATGAATTACTATTGGCATTTATTTTAGTTTCACATATCTTAATCTTATTGCGAATAAATTAATATAAATTATTTTTAATAGAGCACAAATCCAGTAAAGTAATTTCTCACTCACTCCCAGCAAAGAAGTAAGACCTGTGATTCTATAGCACTCAAGATAGATGTAATACTCTTACGCCATCTTCCACTTGACCATAAAATACTATTGAAGCAGTGCTAATATTTGTATTTACTTTATTTTCAATAATAATAATACTACTTATAATAATAATACCATCTTTGAATATAAATTGAATAATTAAAAATTTATGAAAGTAAAGTTTTATTTTATTCAAATACTTTGGTCTTAAGTTATTTCAAATATTAATTATTAATTATCAATTATATTGTAATAAATAATAGAACCTATATAAATTACAATAATTGGAATTACAACTAAAACTTGAAACTTAAAACTCAAAATTATCACAACTAAACGATAAGTGAGTTTGCTTTCCTTTCATGCATGTTTCACATATTTTATCATAAGGTTTTATTCCTATTATTTCTGCTATATCTTCTGTCCTATTGGAGGTCTTTCATTTAATAAATTTATCTTTACTAATAATATATATATATATATATATATATTCACAATGTAAAGAAATTAAAATAAACTAATTTTTATATGTAATTGCATATAAAAAAAATAGAACTTATCGTAAAATGAATATTAACTAATTGAAATTATAGTTTTATCTATTTACCATTTATATATTACGATACATTAACAATAATAATTGATTGAACATAAATAAAAAAGAAAAAAACGTTAATTGAATAATTTTATATTGAATAGACCGCTAAAAAAATACTTAACTACTGCCACCTATTGAATTTGAAGCATACTATATTAATTTCATTCGTAGAGAATGAGTAAGGTCTCTTTCTTGTCTTTGCTGACTATATTTTCTGAATCTTTCTCGAAATTGAAACGTGTTTTTTTAGAGAGTTTCGCATAAAAAAAGAGTAAATCAGAAGAAAAAATTTTTTTAAATTTGAAACGTTCTGATAATTTCAGACTAAATTTGAGAAAATGAAAAATTCGATTTGATGAATTTTTTAACAATTCAGAAAGTGTTAGAATAAAACGAGAATGAAACATGACTATATACTATAAATAATGAGACACATGTTCTCAGTAAATACAGTTTCTCTGAAACTCTCTGGAACCTTCTTGAATATATCAAACTTAGTCATGTTTTATTCTCGTTTTATTCTAACACTCTCTGAATTGTTAAAAAATTCATCAAATCAAATTTTTCATTTCCTCAAATTTAGTCTGAAATTATCAGAACGTTTCAAATTTAAAAAAATTTTTTCTTCTGATTTACTCTTTTTTTATTCGAAACTCTCTAAAAAAACACGTTTCAATTTTGAGAAAGATTCAGAAAATTTTGTAGCATTAGAAGAAATTTTCTGATTTTTTCGAAGTAAATCAGGAATTTTTCAAAGTATTTCGGAACTTTTCTTATTACTTCGGAATAATATTTCCTCACCGGTTATCATCCCCAATGTTTGGAAACATCTTCTGTAAACATACAGTTTCTCGTATTAAGTTCAGTTTTATTCTTAATCTTTTCTCTCCGATTTTTCTTTAATTAATACATTGTAACGTAATATTTACGTGCAACATTTACAAACAGATTGACTGAAAGTAGATGGTGTTAATCTGTTTACTTGAATGAACTGATACAATAAAATCAGTTCCAATTGAGTAGTTCATTCAGAACTTTCATTATCAAAAAGACTGATTTCTTGGTGATCGCTAACCATTATGAATCATTGTTTAAAGTTTTATTTGAAAAAAGATATATTCGTGAAAATGTTATGTATCGAAACTGTCATACATATATTACAATTAATCGTGAAATAATAATTTCGCAATGCTCGTCGGATTGTTATTAACTACTGCTGAAAAAGAAAAACAAATGAATAAAAGGTTAACTTTCAGTGAAGATATAAAAAAAAATGTATATACTCGGTTATGCGGTAGGGTGCTCAAACATGATTATTGCTTTATTATGTGATGTTTGTTTAAGTTTATATAACTTTATTTCTCTATTTAACAAAAAATTTTTAATAAAAATATTTATGGTAACATATTATAGGTAACACCTATTGAATTTTTCTAATGAAGATTTTTTTAATTACATTCGTTGCAATATTTATAACCCTTAATAAGTTCTGTTAAGAAAATGAGCAAAAATGAATACTACTCTTTATTTTATTTTATTTCTATTTCGTAGTTTCATGTCGAATAGTAGGTATTAAAGACGCATGCGTCTGTATTGACGTGTCGGGAGGATGTTCAATCGTACGTCGTTCAATGCAATGTAGTATGACGACTGTAGGCATGGATACTAGATTCTTATTGTATCCATACGTGATCGTGTCGTTTTGTGGATAACATTTTTAAATAAATTGTGGTGCATACGTTTGTTTTTTTTTAAGTAAAAATAAAAAATAACTGAATAGTTCAATTTGAACGTCCATCTTTAAGGATTACAATTTAATTTTCTGTGTGATGTAATAGTCTGTGTATGATGTTCCTTATTTAAATGTAGTGAAAGAAGTTTCTTTTTGTGATCTTTAATCCTAAGATGCTCATTTCAAAAACTACTCAATTATGTACTAATTTTTGTGACGAAACAGTATTGTTCAATGTAATCAATATTCTTTAAATTGTCACAATCGAAAAAAGATCATGGCAGTCTAATATAGAATAATATAAGATCTGGCATAACTTCATGACTGCATTAACTTGAATTCCATACATCGAAAATATATGTTATAGAAATATATCATTGTATATTCTTTTTCTGATGAGTAAAAAATACGTGAGACATTTCTATTGAACATTTTTTACAGTATTTGAGATATTTTTTTTCTAATCCAATCGATGTATTCAATTATTATTTAGTATCCATTGTGGTACGAGATTTATTCCTTTGTTATCGATAGTATCCACAGTTTATTTTCATAAAATAATTTTGTCCTAAAATAGAATGACTTTTTGAATATTCGTTTGTGTCTAAATGTGTAAAATTCTATCAATAAGAAATAAACATCTGTATATGTTAATGTTGTATTAAGTCATGTGACAGTTGATTTAAATAAACGACTTTTG
The DNA here is from genome assembly GCA_028641665.1 of Chelonus formosanus. Classification (NCBI taxonomy): domain Eukaryota; kingdom Metazoa; phylum Arthropoda; class Insecta; order Hymenoptera; family Braconidae; genus Chelonus; species Chelonus formosanus. The sequence goes on along the minus strand of CM054006.1, from coordinate 14,885,969 downwards.
CTAGTTGTGAATCATACTAGCAACAAGTTATAAAATAAAAGTCATAAATAAAATCCTCAAAATTCAATTATAAAACATGTTATAGAAATAATAACAGTTAAGTGAGAGCGATAAATATAACTTACTGCTTTAAATGTCTACAATAATGATTAAATTGGAATTCACATATTTGATCGTAACATTTTTTGTAAAAGTAAAACCATTTATGTTAGATGGTTCCGTAGCTAGTTATGCACAGCTCCAAAAGTGGAACGTTGCGGTGAATGGTTCTCTTGAGTTTGAATTTAAAACTCAACAAGGCAATGGTTTATTATTATATACTGATGATGGAGGCATGTATGACTTTTTTGAAATTAAGTTAGTAGAAAGTGCTGTGCGGCTTAGATATAATCTTGGTGGTGGGGCACAAATTGTTACTGTAGGACGTGATTTGAGTGATGGCCAATGGCATAAAATACAGATTTTTCGCGATAATGAAAATACCACTCTCAAAGTGGATACTTTGAGTGCCATTTCCACATCTCGAGGAAAAGAATTCGAATTTGGACGACTCATCAGTAATTCAGATGTATATATTGGTGGTATGCCAAGTTGGTACAATAGCAAGCTTACATTGCTCGCTTTACCAAGTGTTATATTTGAACCTAAATTTCGTGGACAAATAAGAAATATAATATACGCAGATGATAATGACTATAGACCAAGGAGACAAGAAACACTTAGCCGCAGTCAACGAGTGAGTAAATAATTGTGAATTTCTTTCATGGACTCAAGTATTTTCAGGAAGTAATTCAATTGAAATCTTTATTTTCAATTTTAAGTTTAGATAAAAAATCACTGTTCAAAATAAAAAAAGCGTAGTAAGAAAGATGTTATAAGATTTTCTCGATAGAGACTGATTGATGAAAGGTAATAGTATGAATTTGAGTAGTATCGTACATTATTTTATACTTTGCGTAGTCTGATAGGTAACAATTTCAGTTGAGAACAATTTTTTTTAATCATGTTGAGATTCTTTGCAGATAATAAAAACAGTTTATTGATCATAACTTTCGTTGCTTCAAATTTCAGTTGATTGTTTTTAACTTTGAGGTTTGTTTTTTAAATGTAACACTTTTAACCATCAACATTTTTTTCATACTTTGAAGAACTCATTTGTAGTTGAATCTACGTATTTTATAAAACAGATATGTAAATTAATAATGAATTCAAAGTCTCTGACCAGAACATTTGAGTAATGAATTTAGAGTAAATTATAACACATAGTCAAATATATAAACAAGAAGAACATGAACAGTGAGGTAGAATAAAATTTAATTTATGAAAACTTGTTGTCTTTTAAATACTCATTAAGACAACTTGTTTCAATTACTTCCAGTACTTAAAATTGAATGTAAATGAGTTTTTCATTTCACCCGACTAGAAAAATTTTGTCTGTTTTATGACTAAAATTGATGATTTTACCTGTTTTACTCCGAATTTAGTCAGATTTTATTCCTTGATTGTAAATCTACTTTCGTTTTTCTCCTTCAAGGTTCAGTTTATCTGATTTTGTCTTCATCTTTATCTGTTTTTCTCCGCTTGTTTTAATTAAGTCTCATTTTCTTCTTTTTACTTCATATATAGTCAAATTCGTAACTTAGGAATAAAATGTAACAAGATTATTCGTAAAGTCTGAATGACGTAGTGGTAACGTGTTAGACTAAGGATTCTAAGGGTCGCAAGTTCGAATCCAGATAAAACAAAAATACTTTGTATCACTTTTCTCAACATTCTTCTTCATAAGTTCATGAGCATGGTCTTTCTAATGAGTGTAAGTAGAAGAAACGACATAATTGAACGAAAATCATTGATTCAATTTATACAAGTCTTGAGAAAGGCCATAAAATGAAGATACAAGCGAATAAGACTTAGTTAACCTTAATTTGGCGGTTCGAAGGACGAAAACAGAAAATTTTGCTTGCAGAAAATCAGTTATTCCATTCCTATTATGTTGACTTTACTTTACCTAACACTATAAATCCAAGTGTTTAGCAACTAAACACTTAATGTTTGTGCAATGTTAAACATCATAAACATACTATGGTAATTTTGTAGACGTCTTTTAAACGCTTCTTGCCGTTCATCAAAATGCTATAGTTCGGTCATGGCGTTCCATATTGTAAACACTTAGGTGTTTAATCATTAAACACTTTATACGTTTTGTTATTAAACACCTAAATTTTTTGGGATTTGCAGTGTAATACAAGTTCCAATCTCAGCTAAAAGTAACTGTCACCCTGGCAGTAGATGATTAAAAGATAAAGTTATTCTAGTTGCAATACAGGGGCGATTAGAGCAACTTATCTCAATTTTCGGTCGTGTCGGTGCAAATTTGCCTAATGATAATCAATAAAAAGTAACAATCTTACGTGTAGACGTAACTCGTTTTAGGCCTGAAAACGAAAAAATTGAAAAAAGTTGGCTATCTTTATTTCACCTGGAAAACACGAAAAATATCTCACGAATGCCCTCGCAAAGAGACTTTTTAATAACTTGTTTTAGAGGAACGTGCATCACGTTTTCTTTCATTCAACAATTATTCCACAATGATATCCTTCCGGGAATATTTTAGCCGGCTAGCCATGTGTTGACAGTAGTACTGCAAAAAATGAATCAAATTGGCCTAATTTTTAATTACTATCAACTAATGATCGACTTAGTGTAGAGCTGAGTGACAATCGACTCGTCTGTTCCGTTGCATCGTTATATACATGAACATTTAAATCAAATTCAAATGTATTAGATGGTCATACGAGATGAAACATTAGTTTAGTAGCGTGCATTAAGCAGTCGTAGGTTTGAATTGTTTCAATAGAATTTTCTTGAATAAGGTCGGAAACAGTATACACGTAAAATTAGTGTTCATCTGTACTAATATACTAACAGGGTCCCGTGACTTTGTCTACGCAATGCATAAAATTACGTTTCAGAATCATAGATTAATCGAAAATGATTCACATAGTAATTTTATAGTACAAATGAGCCAATTTAGAGATGCATTGTTCTGTGATAGTATTGGGAAAAAAGTAATATATTTGTAAGTGTTGATAATAAAAGCAGAGAATTTGAATTTTCTCGCGTGCTATAATTTCTGTTCTTCTACAACGATTCGACTATCATAAACAGAAGGAGTAAGTTTCTATTCGTTTTAAACTGCTAAAAACTTTATTACGGTAAAAGAACTCTAATACGTTGCATACATGCCGTTCTTTATTGTTTATAACAAATTTTATTGTTATGAATAAAAAGCATAGGCTTCCATTAATTTTACACCAATAGTAACTTTATTTTAGTTAACGAAAAATTTTCCTGTCAGAAAACTTAAATATATGAAATGGATATCGTTTTTATTATATTTATAACAAATTTAATATTCACACTAATACATTCGTAGGCATACGGTTAGATCAAATTCCTGCGCTTTCAATAGGACTTATTGTTACTTGTTATGACCAAAGAAAGCTCATACCCGTATATGGCATATATATAGTAGTTAAGAAAAAAAAATCTTGAGCGATAAAAAAAGTCAAATACATAGTATAGATCCAGTTTCTAATTGTTTATAAAAAATTTTATTGTTACAAACAAACGAAATAGGTTCTTGTACATTATACAAGGTTTGTAACTTTATTTTAGCGAGAGAAAAAATTACGCGTTAAAAGAACTCAAATATATTACATAGATCCCGTTTTCTTCTGTTTATAATAGATTTTATCGTGATGAAAAAAAAACGGTCCGTTTCTAGTCATATTACGTTGTTACTTACATTGTTAGTAATAATTTTCTGTTGAAAATACTTGAATACATTTCATAAATCCCGAACATCTCAAATCTCTTGCATAGATCTGATTTTTTACTGTTTACGAGAAGATTCCCGCGACTTCATCTGCATTATGCAGAGGAAGATAGCGTGAAGTGGAATTTCACAAAAAAAGTAAATCAACAAATTGACTATTATATCGAACAATTTTGGTAATTTTGATGCACTTATAATTGATTGCAGAAAGTACAATAAGCGTTTATAAACTTATTTCAATAAATAAGTACGGTTTCTCGAGTGCTTTACTTTATCCACTCTTTCTGTACATAATTACATTCCATGACTGTAGATTGATCAGACCAATTTGGAATTATTCGATTCGTAGTTTAAATACGCGAATTCATGATACCTATTGCCACGTAATAATATTCATAGAAATATAAGAAATGCCGAAAATTTGATGACAGGGTGCAAAAATTTGAACTTTATCGTAAAAATCAACTTCTGCTCCTTTACACCGAACTAATTGTACCAACAAAAACAGCTTATATATATTGTAAAATATAAGATCAAGACAAATTATATTTTGAAACGAAAGTTTATTGAAAATAACAGATTCAAATACAGAATCTAATATATGACGGCTAATCTGTGCTAGTCTCAGTCACAAACTGGAGATAAACAAACTCTCCCCTCGTTGCGATGAACAATCTAATCGTCAAGAAATCGTCGTTAACTAATAAACTGTCGTTTGTATATCCATTAATAGATGGACACACATGCATATTTTACACTTCTCCCGATCTCCTAAAAATTGCCTCCTCGCAATATCTAATAGCTAGGTAAAAATATTGGATTAGGCTGAAATAAAAAAAACATTCAAAATCTAAATTAAATTCTTCATCCAAAATTTCCAACATAAATCCAATCATTCTTCAGCTTAAATTCCAATATTGCCGCTTCCCAACTCTGCCTGCATAAAAATAAATAAAACAAATTATTCTGGAGGGAAAAATCCTACGGCGGGTAAAAACCTCCAAAACAGGCCAAAATAATCTAAGCTAATTAAAAACGTGACTCTATACAATTCAAAGATTTTAAAAACTAAGAGTCCGTCAGTCATAATTTTAAAATAATTAATTCTTCTTTCCTTCCTCCTTTTCGAATGAAAAGAAATGAAATAAAATCATAAGAATTGAAAATGCCAAGAGTCTGGGAGGTCTTATCTAAACAAGATTCAAAAATTACTGCAGCATCAAAATTAATAATAATTTTTTTAATTCAAATTTCTTTTTATTCAATTGAATAGTCTCACTTCTGGGAGTGCATTTCTTTAAATTAATAACTGACTACGCATCCTTTTCAAATCCGACTCTCAAATAAATGATTCAATATCATTAAAACAATAAATTTCACCTTGAGCAAGGAATTTTCAAAAAAAAGTTCAATAGCCCCTGCTCACTGTGCAAACTAAATTATTAAAAATTGGGCTTATAGTTACGCATATTATCCGAAGAAGTAGGATAACATGGACACTTAGTGCTCTTAAATTCTCCACCTTGATCAGGATGAATTTCTAAAGGAACACCACATCTACAAAATATTTGACAAACTAAAGCTTCAGCAATAGTAGAAGCTTGATGATGAGGTAGAGGAATTGCTTCAGGCCATCTAGCGAAGTAATCAGTAACAACTTAAAGGAATTTATTTCCAGAAGAAGTTTTAGTGAGAGGACCAAGAATATTAATTGCAACTCTTTCAAAAGGAGAACTAACATTATCAATTTGAAGAGAACCACATGATCTCTTATGAGGACCTTTTTTAGCTAAACAAACTTTACACCAAATGTCAACATTCTGTTTAAGAGTAGTTCAGAAAAATCTTTGACAAATTTTGGAAATTGTTTTATTAATACCAAAATGTTAACCAGAACGAGAATTATGAGCTTCAGAAATTATTCCATTAACTTTAGCTCAAGGAACGACAACCTGAAAAATAATATATGAAAGATTAGGAGCTTCCCGGCGTTTTACTAAAACGCCACTCTTCAATTCTAAAGAATTCCAATAAAGTAAATAAAGTTCAAAAGTTGAATCGAAATGAGAAACATCACTAAATTCAGGAATTTTATTTTTCTTTTTGAATTTAATTATTTAATTCAAAATACTTTCATTATTCTGAAATTTAATCCAATCTGAATTATTATTAATTTCACAGACAGTACGGAAAATATTTCTATTAAAGAAACATTCTTCATTAGCATCCATTTTAAAACATTTCTTACAGTCACATGGACGCCGAGATGAAGCTTCAGCATTATTATAACTTTGACCAGGTCTATGCTGAACCTCAAAATCATGTTAAAACAAAATTTCTAACCAACAAGCAACTTGATTCTTAGGATTCTTAAAAGAAAATAACCAACCCAAAGAAGCATGATCAGTTCTAATTGTGAATCGTTTGCCAAGAAGAAAATGACAAAAATGTCCAACCGAAACAACAACAGCTCACGATTCTTTTCTAGTAACACAATAATTTTTTTCACGACTTTTGAAAGTCTTACGAAAATACGCAATCATCTTTCCTTGATAAATAATTTCACCATTTTTACTAATTGGAATTTTTTGTGATAACACAGCTCCTATTCTAACATTGGAAGCATCAGTATCAAGAATAAATGGATAATTAGGATCAGGATAACCTAAAATAGGTGTAGTAGATAAAATCTGTTTTAATTTTTGAAAAGTTTGAAGAGTAATATCATCCTAGACAAAATCTCTTTTCTCTGCACTAATTGAATAAAGAAATTTTGCTAAAGTAGCAAATTTTCATAATACGAGCAAAGTCTGAGAAAACTCCTAAGTTCAGTTTTATTTTTTGGAATAAGCTAATTAATAATATGATCTCAAAAGACAACTTTTTTTTTGGAAAAATATACATTTCTTAGCATCGATTTTAAGTCCTGATTGTAAAAGTATTTTGAAAACATTTTGAAGATAAATAAAACGTTTATCGAGACTCTTACTGAAAATAATAATATCATCTAAATATACTAAACAAGTTTTGCCGAGGAGACCTTGTAAAACTATATTCATAAGTTTAACAAAGGTGGCAGGAGCATTACATAAACCAAAGGGAAGAACTTTGAATCGCCAAAGTTCACTTCCAATACAAAAAGCCGTTTTCTTACGATCTTCAGGAGCAACCTCAACTTGCCAATAACCACTTTTTAAATCAATAGTCGAAAACCATTGAGCACCAAGAACCATACTCAAAATATCTTCTTGATGAGGGATTGGAGTAGAATCTTTAATTGTGACATCATTTAATTTTCGATAATCAACACAAAATCTGATTTCACCAGCTTTTATAGGAACAAGAACAACAGGAGAAGCCCATGGACCATGACAAGGTTCAATAGCATCCTGTCGCTTCATTTCTTCCATAACAGTACCATTTTTTTCCCTATAATGGAAAGGAATACGACGTGGAGCCTGTTTAATAGGCAGAGCATTTCCAACATTAATCTTATGTTGTACAATTTTACACTTTCCAATATCAAAAGAATTTTTTGAACAAATATTTATATTTTTCAAAAGTAATGTTTTAAAACGTAAAGCATCTTTCTTATCGAATAACTATGAAGATTTTCGAAATAAATTAATAATAGATTCAGGAAGATCATTTAAATCGAGAGAAATTTTATTAATTGAAACAACTTTATTATTAGAAAGAAATCTTTTATAAAGAATTTCCTTAAACAAACCTGATTTTACCAAGAAATCTATTCCCAAAATATATTCTTCATGAATTTGAGCAAAGACAACCTCTGAACTTATTCTGACATTTGAAATCCCGAGTTCCACAGTCTCAAGAAAATCGAAATCAAATTTATCACCAGATACTGTAAAAATAGAAAGAGAAGAATTATTTGCTCTAAATGAGTTCTTATTGAAGAGAGAAGAATTAACGACAGTAATTTCAGCAGCAGTATCGACTAACATGTCACATTGTTTACCATTAATTTCAACTGTAAGTATCAGTAAAGGTTTAAATGAAGAATCTGAATCTTAAAGAATTTTCGAAGAGCTAACTAAATGATGACTTAATTCTGACGAAATTTTTTTTTCGAAGAATTTTCATTTGAAGAATTGTTGTTATTCTGAAAATTATTTATCAAACTAGCTTGAACAGTTTGAAGAACTTTACAATTATTTCTTAAATGACCTTTCTGTCCACAAACCCAACACTGAAAACCTTGAGACGAATTTCAATTATCAAATGTCCTGAAATTTTTTCTAGCAAAATTAGAATTGTTGTTCCGGAACTTACTTTCATTATTTCTAAAATTATTATTATCAAATTTTCTATTAAAATTCGAAGTTATATCATTTTTATTATAATTATTCTTATCAACATGATCATTAGTATTTATTTCTTCATTTCCGAAACATCACTTATCAATCGACTCTAATTTAACTGCCCGTTGAAATGCCGATTGAAAAAATTTTAACCTTTCTGACCATAAAGAATATTGTAACTCCGGATTATGCAATCCCGCAATAAATTGCAATCCGACCATTCACTCTCTTTGCTCGCCAAAAACTCCAGAATACGCATATTTGACTAATTTATCCAAATCATTGGAAAAATCAGTCAATCTTCCGTTCTTATTTTGTTTCCTAGCTTGGAAACGACTGAAGTGAGCTCTGGAAAATTAAGCTTTACCAAAACGTTTTCTAACGATTTTGACAAAATGGAAAATTTTTTCAAATCTTCTAAACTCCAACTTTTTAAAATTTCCTGAGCTTTGTCCTTCAAACAGGACACTAAAATTAAAGCTTCAACTTCATTCGACCAATTATGTAAACGACTGATAGTCTCAAATTGACGTGAGTAACTCTCCCACATCTGAGAGCCATCATATTTTGCCGGTTTCGCGAAATATAACGAATTCCCGACCGAAAAAGACGAGACCGATTCAATCCAATGTGTAGGAATGTTTGGATTAATAATTCCTGAAGAATCATTAGGAATTCATTCAGTATTAATTAAATTATTATTATTATTACTATTAATATTACTATTCGAATTATTATTACCATTATTAGTATTAGTATTATCATTATTATTAGCATTAGAAGAAGATAAGAAAGATCTTATCTCTCCTATGAAGTTTTCAAGACTTCTATTGATCTCAGATTTAATCTGTGTAATGGCTTCTGAGAATTGTTCTTCCAATTTATTTATTCTCCTTTCCAACGCCAATAATCCACCATTTGATGATGAAGAATTATCATCATCCACGCAATCTTCAAATCGAGTCCTCCGAGTTTCCCTCCGTGTTTGACGGCGATTTGGTGTTCTTGGCATTTCTCCAAAAACTTCAAAAATCTCACTAATATTAATTCGTTACGTGAGACGAATCATTTCTGACACCAAATGTAAAATATAAGATCAAGACAACTTATATTTTAAAAGGAAAATTTATTAAATTGACAGATTCAGAATACAGAATCTAAAATGACGTCTAATTTGTGCTAGTCTCAGTCACAAACTGGAGATAAACAAACTTTCCCCTCGTTGCTATAAACAATCTAATCGTCAAGCAATCGTCGTTAACTGATAAACTGTCATTTGTCAATCGATAGATGGACACACACACACATATTTTACAATATATAAATTGAACAACAACAAAAGAGAAAGAACATTTGTGTCAAAGTCATTCAAGTGATAGTTTGAAGGTAAGGAAAGTGAAAAAACGAGCTGATATTTGCATCAAATTGCGAAAGCAAGTAATGCAATACGACAAAAGCATGAAATGATTCAACATGGGCGAGAAATAACTCAATGAGCTATGAATGAAATCTTCCAAACGACACATGATAATACTATTGATTATGATGTGGATAATAGTGCAATAACTGATGATGAATCTTTTACCACTGCTCGTCATCAAAGTACGCCGATAAAAGAGTTACCTGCAGTATCATATTTGAAAAAAAATTGGATTCAAAACATCAAGTGAAAGAATTCGATACAAAGTTTGGTGTAAGAAAATTATAAAATAAACTGATGATTGGTAATGCTGAAGCAAGATTTGATGATAAATTTATTGACATTAATAATAAAAAATATATAAGTACTCGTAGTCTCTTAGAATTACTTTTCATAGAATCGCCTGACCAAAATATAACAACAGACGGTGACGGAAGAACTTATGGACAAATTTTAAAAAGCACTTACGCCGATCATAAACATTGCCACCCTGACAGAAGTCTTAGAGAGAATAAATATTCAACGAAATATTAATATATTATCCGCAAATATTTACCAAAACGCGGTAAAGGTTTATCGCAATATATGATCAATCATAATCGACCGCTGGACTATGTTTATTTGGACGATCCTAATGAACTTGTTGATTAATCACGTCTATTTGTTTCATCTCGTGCTGCTGGTAATTTTGGCCATAACAATGAAATCATGTCAATTATTGAAGAACTACGTGAAGCTGGAATCATATATTAATCAGATGCTCAATGTCATTACTCATTGATCGATTATTTCTTGAAGAGAGAGAATGAGTGTAGACATTTTTGGACGTCAGTTAGATAATGATTCACGAAAAAGTGCTGTCCGTGGTCCACCTGGTAGTGGATTCAAATCAACAATCAATAAACAATATGATATGAATAATCAAAGATTGTGCAACCTTGCTGATCTAGTAAATCTAAATGATGATGTATTATTAAAAGTTATTAAATCAAGCATCAATCATACGATAGCATCTATAGCACAAGAGATACAGAATCTTCAAACAAAAATTGAAAACATCAGTGAGCAAGTAAAATAGCAATTGAAATCATCGCAAGCAACACAACAAAATTTAAAAGCTGAATTGAATATGCGACGTAGTAAATATAAAATTCGACCGAAGGTCGGTTTATTCTATTTAGCTATCCACAGGAGAGTACTTGATTTGTTTTTCCCTCTTATGATGACTCGAAAGGGGGGTAGACCTCGAGGTGTCTCCCAAAATGTGAGGAAAGGCAGTCGGAGTTGAGAGTAGGGTGTACACGGGTCGATGCCCGATTGATCAAATCATCAGTTCCACAGTCGCGTAAGAGTACGGGTATATTCGCTAGAGTGTTGAGTGCTAAGGTACTATTAAACATCTCCACGAGATTCCACGTACAACTCCAAGGCTTGCTGCCTGCTTCGCCAGCTTATATATCTTAGCTCCTCCACTCAACACTATATAGTATAGTAAGGCAACAGTAAGGCGCGTCCGCACGCGGTGAGTTCACTTCAATAGGAGACTCCTCTCTCTCTTCATATCACTCATTCACATACTATTTGTATATCTCTGTATTAACACAGTCTTCCTCACATTTATTTGCACGTTTACTAACGAATATCACATGTGCATACAATTTTGTGTATAGAACGTGAGTCGCCGTCAGTGGCGGAATTGACTATTATTACCGGTTTATTAATACGGGTAATCCAACCCCCTTGTGTTGAGACTTATTTCTTACATTGAACATTTTCGTGTATATTTACAGCTATCCATTGCTCCCGTAAATTACGGGTGGTGCCCTGGACTCAACCACGACGCGGTATTGAGACCTTCTTTCGTTTATTTGACGTCACCAGATGAACGGACGAGGGCCATGCCGTGGAATTATGCTATTACATAAAAATTCGTTGACATTATTGTTCTCAGTTTAAAATATACTGTAAATAAATTTAATAAATTTATTGCTAACAAAAACATCGTCGCAATTTGGTGCCCCAGGTGAGGACACATCGGATCATAGACTCGCTAAAATCGCGAAAATACGTCAATTTCTGTGATCATCGGTGGAAAACTTTATAAATTATAATAATTTCACGCTCTGTTCGGTAGAATACCGCGTAGAAATCTTCTCCTTAGTTTCTCTATTTTTAGAAGTATCTATAAATTCTTCTGTTTAGACAAAAACAACATTCGTTTTCTATTACAATCTAAATTCGAAAAGTTCTGCATTCGTTAATGCCCTTTATAGTTAAGTTTGTTTGGTTCACGTCAAGTAATACGAATTTATCCATAGAATACTTTGTCCATAATCGATAATTGTATCACCTCAGTAATAAACCTACAGGTAAACACTTGCTCTTTGTTACCATATCATGGTAGTAATACGTGACGATCCGCCGGCAGACGCAGCAAAGAAAAAGGTTGTAACACGCTCCAAATCTACGGACGCTCGTGCGGCCTTGATAGAAGGACCAGTGACTGAAAGCGCTATTACTTCATCTTCTACCGAAGAAGACCCGATACAGGTACTTCTCACTGGTTTAGCTCGGGAAGAAACAGGCTCGAATGCATCCGCTGGAGCAGTTATTGAACTAGGAGGTGGTGCTAACACCTCTTCTGCTGAATTTCGGCAACTTGAATTACAACGGGAAAATTATACCCGCGAAATACAACGTATGCAATCGCAGATAGAAGCGTTGAACGCGAGGGTAATCGAACTCAGCCGGAGTGGCCATCCGACTCCCGTGCAGTTACAGCCAAACCCCTACCACGCCAGAAGCCTCTTTTAAGGCATCCAGAATTTATCGCACATTCCCGAGGCGTCTAGAGAAACCGACGCGGAACAAAGAGAATTTTTTTTGCACACGTATGTGAATCCCCCTCCAGTAAACCAAGAGTTTACTATTCCTTTACGAATAGATATGCGAAATAATCCATTGATAAATCAAACTATTGGCGAAATCGGTGAAACATTTCATAAACGAGAGATTGATTCTCAGGGTTCATCCCAACATTCTTCTCCAAATGAAAATTAGAGGCAGCGAGATTCTTTCCCTCGCTGCAGTCATCCACAGTCGCGGAATTCCCTAGGGAGGTGTCGAGGGCATCAGGTGATGTCGCTCATTTTAGTCAGGTCCTACCAGTTGGTGGAGGCGGTTTTTATCTTCAGTCTGTGTCGAAGAATATCCAAATAATAAATTAAGATAGTCTATGTTTTAACCTCGAGTCGGGTAGTTCGAGTATCTCACTAGACTACTCGCCCAGCTCTGCTGATGAGTTGAGTGACTCCTCATCAGTATGTTCTTTTAACTTCGAAAAGTGTTTCGATGACTTTTCAGATTGTGAAACTTGCAGTTCTGATGGATCGATCTCATCAGAAATTTGTTATCTGTCAGATACTTCGATAGAGGGCTATTTATTCGAGGACGTTGAGACTACTCCGTTTGAGGAATATTCCGTAGATACAGAAAACACGATGACAGATCGCCCGCTCTCTCTCAAGACTGTAAGATTCACAGAAACATGCCAAATGCTTACAGAAGTATTTACTTCTGACCTCAAATTCACGGCTTTGTTAGATAGTGGTGCAGCATTAAGTTTCATTTCATTAGAAGCTTATAATCAAATTCAAAATAAAAACAAAATAGTTCTTCAACGTGATGCTTCAAGTACATTATGTGTTGTTGTCACCGATGGGCGTACTGTACATTCACTAGGAGGTGCGAATTTCTCTATTGAATTAGGTCAAGCCATTGTAACCCATTGGTTGAGCGTACTACCTGATCTAGATAGTAAAATCATACTTGGTATGGACTTTTGGTTATTACATGGTGTTAGTGTAAATGCAGATTCATTTTGTTGGCGTTCACGTTCATCGCCGGAAACTTTTCCGTTTGTTATTCTTAATCTCAAGTGGAAGAGTCCTTGTAATAAAATTTGTGAAATTGATATTCGAGATTTTGACTCATTTTTAGAAAGAGAATTTACTACAATCAATCTTAATTCAAGTGGTCTATCAGATATTGTTCGTCACGGAATTATTCTGTGGGATACAAGCCTAGTTCGAAAAAAACCATATAGAAAAAGTCCTCTAATAACATCTCTATTAGATGCGAAGATCAATGAGCTTGTTGACAAACAATACATCTTGCCCTCGAACGGTGCCTCGTCAAGTCTAGTAGTCATGGTTTCAAAGAAGGATAAAACGTGGAGAATGTGTGTCGATTATCGCGAACTAAATGCAAAAACTGTTAGACCGGCTTACGCGTTGCCGTCCATGGAGAGAATTTTATATTCACTATCCCGTATCAGAATCATTTCTACTCTAGATTTAATTAATGCTTTTCATCAGATACCAATAGCGGTGAACAGTCAAGAGTATACTGGGTTTGCAGTAAAAAACCGTGAGCTGTTTCATTGGTTACAGATGCCATTCGGTTTAACCGGTGCCCCCGCTACATACCAACGACTTACAAATATACTACGTGAACGTATGATGAAACTTTGTGAAGAGAGGAATCGTCTTTCTCTCGTTTTTTAATATATTTCGAGAAGCTAAACTCTCTATTAATTGTTTAAAATGTAAATTCGCCTGTGATTCAGTGACCTATCTAGGATTCGTAGTTGACTTGGAAGGAATAAAACCGTCACCAGATAAATTGTCCCCAATTATAAATTATCCTCGTCCAACAACCCGGGAACAGTTGAGACGCTTTAATGGCATGGTAAATTGGTACCATCGCTATCTTCGAAATATTTCTCGTATTCAGGGTCCTTCGTTTCGGCTTTGTAGTCCGCGAGTAGAGTGGCGTTGGACTGAAGAATACGAACAAGCCTTTGTCGAGACAAAAAACGCTCTGATCACGGCACTAACAGTTACTGTCCCCCGATCCCCCTTCCCCTGATCATGCATATCAGTTACACACAGATGCTAGTAAGCGTGGCTTAGGCGCCATACTCGTTCAGTATGACGAAAACGAAAATAAAGAATATCATATAACATGTATTAGCAGACCATTGTCTGATACAGAACGAAAATAACTCTCGACCACAGAATTAGAATGTCTCGCGGTCGTGTGGGCAACAGAAAAACTGTATCCCTATATCGAAGGGATGCATTTCACTTTATATACTGATCACTCGGCTCGTTGTTAGCTGAGAAATCTTAGAAATCCTAGTAGCAAGTTAGCTCGATGGTCCTTAGCATTGTCAGCTTGTGATATGTCTATCGTACACTACCGTGGTACGCAAAACGAAGCCCCTGACGCGTTCTCGCGCATGTTCGAAAACGAAGAAGAGACGTCCAGTCATAATCAAACTAACGACCTTACATTATGTAGTATGATTCAGCGTAAAGAAAAAGATTTGACCCTTTCCAACCTCTGGTATGATAGAAAATTAGAAACAGTAGAGAAATATCCTGAGAGTTACCCGGGCTGGAAAATTTCAGAGGATAAAACACATTTGTTACGCTGCAGACCCTGCAGAACTAAGAATTACTTGGAGAAATCGATTCATGGAAACTAGTTTTAAAAGAGTCTAAAATTTTATCAATCCTGAGTGAATCTCACTATAAACCAGAAGCTGGTCATCGAGGAATCGATAAAACTTATCAAAGACTCAAAACAAAGTATTATTGGCCCGATATGTACCGTGATGTCGTTGCATACGTTAATAGTTGCGAGGTGTTTCATAAAAATAAACCTGACCAATCACGCGTCAAGGGCTATCACGGCCAAAGACCGCCTACTGCTCCTTGGCAGATTGTCTCTGTAGACACTATGGGCGAATACCCCCGAACTCGCAGTGGGAATTGCTATATCTTAGTCGCCGTCGACGTATTTACGCGATATGTGATGTTTAGACCCATAAGAGCTGCCAATGGTAACACTGTAGTACGATTTCTAAAGCATGTCTTTAGCCTATGGAGAACTCCCCGTGAAGTTGTGACCGACAACGGTAAAGAATACAAGAACTCGGTAGTCAATGCGTATTTGATATCCATTAATACAACAATAGCTTGAACGCCTCGCAGCCATCCGTCTTTGAACTTAGTAGAACGCTGTAATGAAGAAATTAAAATAATGATGTCATTATTTATTGATAAAAATCAATCGCAGTGGGATGAACTACTGCCGGAATTCCAGTTTGCGTATAATTCAGTATCTCACTCTTCAATCGGAGTATCTCCTTTCTTCCTTAACGACGGCCGAGATCCCGTGTATACTCACGATACTATATCGCTAACGCCAGCGAAGTATAGTTCCCACCCTGCCCCGTGAGCCGAGCGTATGTCACGCATGATCGAGATGCAAAACTTCATTGAGAGAAACGTGATAAAATCTCAAGAGAGAATTGAACTTAAAAATAAAACCGAGTTTGACTCGAAAGACTTCACGCTTCATGTCGGTGACCTAGTGTTATATAAAAACCGTAGACTCAGCCGTAAAGCTGACCATTATAGTGCTAAGCTCGATCAAAAGTATTTGGGTCCCGCTGAAATCGAAGTTGTCGTAATTATAGCTGTCAACGACGACATGTGGATATACGTGGTCTTGATGAAACTTGGCAAGCTGATCTTGTTGATATGACTGCATATAAATCCTACAATAACGGATATCAATATTTATTATCAGTTATTGATATTTTCTCTAAATATGCCTGGACTATACCAATAAAGACTAAAAATGGTAAAGATGTCACTGCTGCAATGATGTCAATTTTAAAAGGAAAAATAATACCCAAGAATTTACATGTGGATAGAGGGAAAGAGTTTTACAATAAAGATTTTTGAGGACTCATTGAAGAAAACAAAATTAATATGTATTCGACATTTAGCAATTTGAAAGGATCAATTTGCGAGCGACTCAACCGAACTTTGAAAAATAAAATGTGGAAAAATTTTACTTTACATGGAAATTACAAATGGATAGACATTTTACCGAAATTATTATCATCATATATCAATACTAAATATCGTACAATTAAAATGAAACCTGTGGACGTGACTTCAGCTAATGAGAAGCAATTATTTGATACTGTTTACAAAAAGCTTAAAGTCATGAAGATGAAGAAAAAAAATAAATTCAAAGTTGGTGATAAAGTTCGCATCAGCAAATATAAACACGTATTTGAAGAGGATAAACAGTTTTAAAAAAACGTGGGAATCAAGCATATTCGAAGTGGTTAGAATTTAGCAATGAAACCAATAGTCGGATAAATTTGAAGGATGTATAATTTATTTAAAAAACTTGTAATTGTGACGAAAACAATTTTAAATTATGACAATAAATACAATTATCAGAATGAAAAATTTTAAAAGTACAATTAAAATTTTAAGCTATGTCAATTGAAACTTATAACTATGACGATTGATTAATTACAATTGTAACTTATATTTATGACATTTGTAACTTGTAATTATTTTAATAAAAAATGAAAAATTACAAATTTGTATTATATTCTGTATAGCCTCATGGTAAAGTATCAGTAGTTCCGTCTAATAGTTGTCTCTTATTATCTTGTCAACTCAAATCTATTTTTGTTTTAAGAATAGTGCATACTCCATGTTTTCTACTGACAATATGATATTCATTTTTCTTTAAAATGGTATAATGAAACAAACAATTTTTATAATCATCAATCGTAATCGTTTTAATTGTTGCCTTTTTTACACCTTTAGCTTTCTTTTTCACACCTTTGGCTTTCTCTTAATTCTTTTCGTTTCAATCCTCTTCATATTAAACTTTGAAACTATACATTTTTGCTCTAAGCCCAATAAATTCAGTCATAATTTTTCCCTCATTTTCATCTTTAATCAAGCCTAGAACTTTCTTATTGACTAAAGGAATGCCATAATCATTATTTTTAGGATAATCGGACGTGTCATATTTCTGAATGTCGCGTTTATTATAATCATATATGTTTACATTAGTGAAATGATAGATTAAGCTCTCTGTGTCGGTATATGATAATTTAACATTATTTTCGAAAGTTTTCATAGTATAATTATAATGGAAATCATAAATAAAAATTCTTGATTAATCAAGTATTGCAAAACCTACATAAATTGGCTTATTGGACAGTATTTCAAGTTGATTCATTCCAATTATGACCATATCATTATCAAAAATAATACTGCTATAAAAATTAGGTTGAGATATCAGAGTTTGTGCTCCATATCTCGCCTCCCACTTTGAAATTAATTTCATATTTTTATAATTACGTACATTTTTCATAGTTTTTCCATAAACAGCATTATTCATGAGGTTAAAAAAGTTTTTCTCGAAATCATTCTCGGACTTTTTCTTATTTTTGTATCCATATCAAAATATTTTTTTAGCCAAGCTGATTGTTCGAATCTTAGAACTCTATGAATTCTAGACATCTTTAACCCAAGTTCAATACATTGTTGAAGATTTCTATAATGTATGACACATTCATTCGTCGGTAATAATGTTGTCATAAGCTTTGTACTTTTGCTATTCAAAGGTTTGTGATCCAACCAATCGTGAAAGATCTTTGATCAAACAAAAATGAAAAATAGGTTTTAAATTATTGTCATCATCTATCTCAACGTTACTCTCTACCATTAACAAATATATACGTTTCTTTTCCGAAAATTTACTTAAATATAACGGTGCTATTTTATCTTTATCATTTAATCCATATACATCAATCGAAATATTATTATTTAATTCAAATTTCGGAATATCAAGTGAAGTTGTTGTACAATTTATACCTTTATACTTGAAAACTGTCCTATAATCTGAATATGACGATGTCTTATTGGGATGATATTCACTTGGAAATAATGCTGCTGTAATTGATCATAGAAAACAGCATTGATCTTCATTCTTGATATTTAACACTGTCTTTTTATGTTGAATAGAATCTGGTAGATCAATAAACGTCGATCCTCCTGCTGATAATGGATCATATCGATTGATGTTGACTTAGAGATAGATAATCTCTATCATGGACGATCCTGAATCACGCTCTTCAAAGTCTTCAACTTTCGATAATAAAACATCAATTATTTTTTCTTGAAGAATTTCATCTATCTCACTTGATGGCATAAATAGTTCATGTTTTGTAGTAAAATGCTTAATATCTTCAAAAGTTTCAACATCTTTAATATTATAAAATTTACAAGCTAAAGAAAAGTTCACCTATATGCTGCCATTATTGTCAAGAATATTCTTAAATTTTTCACAAAGAATCACTTTGGCATCAGTGAGAAACTCATTTAAATTAACATGTTTTAAGTTTATAATTGAACCAGTTGAAATGCGTGATTCAAATACATTTTCATCATCTGTCCAAACAACTGATGGACTTGATCTTTCAACATTATGTTGGAGATTACCCCCTCGTACATAATTTGGTTGATGAATAAATTTTTCACCTAGAGATTTTAAAATCAAAATCGTTGATTGGATCCTTATTCTTTCACCGACTGTTAGATTGTTTTGTAATTGTCGGCTTAATGTTCCAATGTTTCTTTCTCCAATTTCCAACCACTTGTTTACAGCTTCTTCTTTGCTTGGTTCACTCAATGATGAAAGAAGCACACAAGCTTCTTCCATCAGTTTTATCAAATCTCTATAGTAATCACCCATCTTCACCTCTTTTATCATTCACTTGTTGATTTTTTCATTGTAATTATTTATCAGTTTCTTGAAATCCATACACTCACTTGTACTTGATCACTTTCAAGATAAAAATGCTAAGACAATGCCACCAGTGATTTATTTATAAGAAAGAAAACACTACCCTGAAACGCCACCTTATTATTATTATAGTTATTTTTCAAGTGACGTCACTTCCAAGAATCATTTTATAGTTTTTTTAAAAACGTCATCACACATTATGAATAAAAACTACCCTTCAACGTAATTTAATAGTTCTATGTGACGTCACTTTTAAAAAATATTTTATAGCTTGATGAAAACATAGATAACATTGAAAAAGAAACTACGTATATAGGTGTCAGATTTCTTTGAAGTCAATAAAATAAAATCACATGTGTAGTAAAGTAAGTTCATTTTTTACTTTGAACTTATCGTGAAAAGGTGTGAAAGATAAAATAGCAAACAACATCCTCTATATAATTGACATGGAAGGATTCATGGTTAGTGGTGAATTTAAGTGTAAAGAAATAGGATATGTTCATATTCTTTCTAATAAAGTAAGCTCTAATTTTTATAAAATTGGAAAATTTGAAGAACTATCACCTAAAGATAGAAGAACAGCAATATTCGGTCATCACCATGTACATGGAATGTGGTTCCAGGACTTTGAAGGTGACGAAGATCAATCAGAAATGGATTTTTTTTTTATCAAAAATTGCAAAAGAAGCTAAAGAGAAAGGATCTTTGATAGCCTACAAGGGTGGTAACTTTGAAGAATCGAGGTTAAAAAAATTAAAAATCCAAAATTATATTAATCTAGAAATAATGGGATGTCCTAAATTCGAAATTATAAGATAATATATGAAGCAAGAGGATGAAGCTATTTATAATTATATGAAGACTCAAACATGTCAACGACACTGTAAATTAACTGATACTGGAAAAAGAGCACATTGTCCAAATGAAGAAGTATTTTGTTTCAAATATTTTCTTGATAAAGTGTATTGAGATTTATGAAATTTTTTTATTAAATAAATTGAACTATTTGATGCAAATGAGTTGAAAATATTAGATGAACTTAATAGAAATTATAAAAAATGGTATTTATAAGAGGAATACTATTGATTATGATTGAAAGAAAAATGTAATATTCAAATGCAAGTAGATCAAATAAAAATTATAATTATTCTCAGTAAGGGGATATGATATATCTATGAATAATATTTTTTTGTACTTGTACTTTTTAGATTATAAAATTGTTATTTAACATCAATGTGGCATTTTCACCTTAAAAGTAACTTTTAGAAATTAAAATAATATTTGTAAGAAAACCTTATAATATCTATATAAAAATAACTAATTATAAAAATATCAGAAAAATTTTTAATGATTTACTAAATGACACAAAGAAAAACGGTTTTCACGA
Source organism: Chelonus formosanus (assembly GCA_028641665.1). Taxonomy (NCBI): domain Eukaryota; kingdom Metazoa; phylum Arthropoda; class Insecta; order Hymenoptera; family Braconidae; genus Chelonus; species Chelonus formosanus. The sequence goes on along the minus strand of CM054006.1, from coordinate 14,865,303 downwards.
AAAGCTTATTCAAAAATATTTTTTACTCAATATGCTTATTTAGACACACACACACACACACACACACACACACACACACACACACACACACACACACATAAAATATAAAAAATAACTTTTTTTTAAAATATATAAAATAGTAAAATGAAAGAAATATCAATTAAACTATATGGAAAATTATAATAATTGAAAAATTGAAGAAAAAAATAGTTGAAAAACACATTTTATGAAAAATAAATTTAAAAAGATATTATGAAAGACATACATTTAAAATTATCAATGAATATAAATGATTCATATAACAGTAAAATTTCTTTAAAATAGTTTAATGACCGACATCATTCGAACTGTCACTTTTATTATCACCTTCAAAACATATTTCAATATCACTTTCAATCGCACTATCAGAGTTGAGTTCACTAATATTGTCATAATCATCATCATCAGAGCATAAAAGTGTGTCTCCATCATGTGACTCTTCATTCAAAACTGGGATGAATTGGTATTTTATAATTATATCATCATATATTAATTTCCCAACGATGCCGTCAAAACATAAAAAATGGGAATGGCATCGTAGTAGTTGTCCAAAATGTTTTCCAAAAAAAATGTCCAAAAAAATGTCCATGGCTGTATGTATGTACTGCAACAAAAAAATATTTTATTGTGAGAAAATTCATATCTATATAGAATGAATAGAACAAAAATAATATTGAATAAGTAACATATATTTTGTCTTACCTTTCTAGGCTGTATAGTTGAAATGAATTTTCAATTACTTGCTGAGCGTTTATATTTTTTGCAGCAACAATTCCATTATAAAATCCTGTAATTCGTGGAAAAATCCATACATTGGTATTTCGATTAATTATGAGTGTAACAATCACTGTCTCAAATTGATAAATAAAATTGGCCAGTCCTCCTGTAACTGCTTTCCAATTGTTCATAGCAATGAATAAATGATTTATTTCTGCTTCTATCTGAAAAAGATAAAATATCATCATTATTAATATATAAAATTAATCTCAAACATTTGTGTCAAAAATATAAATATGATTCTAAATTATTATGCATGAACATGAAAAAATTCCAGTTGGAAACATTATTAAAAATACTACATTATGATACACATCAATATTAAAATTTCTGTTAATCAATATATTAATAATTATGATTAAGATCACTTACTTTAAAATTGTCTATGACACTGTTGTCTCAATCAATCGATTGAAATGTTCCAACCCACTGCGTTATTCACTTGAATATTAATAAAAATTTAGCAATTTTCCTAATTTTTTTATTAAAATTTTTCTTATTAATAAAAATTTAGCAAATCAAAAGCACAAAAATCAATTATCACTTTGTCTTCACTTTTGTATTCACTTCTTTTATTTACGATGAATCAGTTGTGCTTGTTACTGCACGAATAATCACAACATTCTTTCTTTTTTCAACCACTAAAACCTGTGACATATTAGTTTACAAAAAAGGCGCCCTTAAATATTTCAAATTTCATATTTATTAAAAATGATTTTCAATATAAATTACATCGATTTTCTAACTAAAATTACTTGGATAATTGTATAAATATGAAACATCATCATGATAATTTTTGTTTTGAATGATTTTTATTGAAAATATAAATTTTACATAAGTGGAGGGGATGTAACATTTTTGGCTGCGATACCGTCGCATCTCTGTTCCACCAATGCATATTGAGGTACATTCCATCCTTTGTCCTGATTGTGCCGGTTGAAGCACAAACATCACAAAAACGCACGTGGTTTAGTAGCGTGCTTGGCAATTTAAATATGAGGCGTATAGAAAAATGATTTGACACGAATTTACTTTATAGAATAAATAGTAAATGATAATGATAAATAGCAAATTAATGTTATCAAACAAATTATTAATTACTGATTGAGAAATTTTATTAGAAATATTTTTATTTTTCAAATTAGTGGAGGGAGTGATACAAAGTGTGGTGTGCTAGCATTACATCTCTATTTTACCGACACAATGTATAGTATACACTATCTTTTTTTGTTTGTGCCGGTTGAGGCACAAGCATCAAAACAAATATACGTGGTCTTGGATTCCAACCAAGGATCATTAAATGTTACATTCCAAGAAAAACCACGTGTTTTACCAATAATGCTATGATAAGGTTGCTCTTTTACTACGATCAACCTCAATATTATGTTGAAAAATATTTTAACTATTTTGAAATATTTTCCAACTGAAATGATCAATATCAAATACAAAACTGGATTATTAAATATAAAATTACAAAAATGACACGATCCAGTATAATATTAAAAAATTGGGAATAAATTTTTTAAATACAATTATCATTAAAATCAGTAAACATTGGAACAAACAAATTCAATTAAGAAATAAACTAATTACAACCATGAAATATATTGAAATATAGTGAATAAAGATTGATAGAGGGTTGATAATAAAAGAATATTTATTTGATATTTTTAATCATTTTTTTAAATGTCATATTCATTTTATATAAAATATTACCATTGTTTGATTACATAAATGTACGATATTTCATATTAGATCAATACAGTACAAATTTTAACCATCAGAGTGCAGTGCGTTGATCACTAGAAAATATCAATATTTTCACATATTTTGTCACTAAAGGGCAGTTGTATAAATTTTAAAACTCATAGAACCTGTTTTAGCGATTTAAAATTATATGCAAACTTTCCATTAGTTCTTATTATAATTTTATCAAGTTATCAATTATATTAATTGAAGAAAAAATTAATTACACAAGAAATAATTATGAGATAAAATGCATGTAGTCTAGAAAACTAAATATAATATATGTAAAATACATAATAATAATATTGGAAGCATACAACACCCTGGTATTGAAGGACAAAGTGTAACAGAATCCCACTCAACTCCATTAAAAAAATTTTTTAAGATTAAATTCAAATGTTTTCAACATTCAATTTAAAATTCATTCTTCGCGTCATTAAAACAGCGCAACCTAGTCGAAAAAATCAGTAACAATTACGGACAAAATTTTTTAAAATTCAAATTCAAAATTAAAAAAGATTCGAATTCAAATTATTTACCCGCCCTAACATCAGTGCTACTCAGTGAAATAGATCGGTAACAGTTACTGACAATACATTGGTAGGAATTACTACCAAAAGAAAATTCAAATTTTTTACCCGCCATAACAGCAGTGCTACCTAGATCAGTCACAATTACCGACTGCCGGTCGGTACCGCGTCATCTAGCGGGGAAATCGGAAACTACGCCACGGTCGGTAAATTGCCAGCTCTGGTGGTAAATTGCTGGCCGGAAAAACAGAATGCCCTGAAACCACCCCTTGCTTAACTACTAATGTGGCGTTATTTTACATACTTGCATCTAAAAAGATACTTCGAAGTTTCACAAAAAATTGTTACCGTTTACCATAATACTGAACATAGTGCTACAAAACGTACGCCTGTTGAAATTAACTTTAACAATGAGTTAACAGCTTTTTTGAAGGTAAAGCATAGATATGAGAACAATAAGCGTTTTATGACAGCAGCAAAAAAACTTAAATACAGTGTTGGTGATCTCGTTTGCATCAATAAAGCAAAAATAGCTTTCACGAAAGGACATATAAGCGGCTGGAGAGAAGAAATTTTCAAAACTATTTGCATATCAACGAGCCGCAAACCACCCGTTTATATACTTCAAGATTTTAATCATCAAAATATCGACGGTATTCTCTATGCAGAAGAACTATCAAAAGTTGGTCGAGAATTAAAACAGCAAAAATAATAATGACCTAACAAAAAGACGAGTTCGACATAATATTACCGACTTATAGTAGCATGCTTTATTTTGCTGATAACACCACAACGCACTTTATTACAAGGTTATCCTAACCTTTTGAATTAACTGGCGAGTGGAGTGTGTCTCGAGATGAAATTAGTATCCCAACGAATTCTATCATTCAGATTTTTTTAAAGTAAACGTTATTTATGTTAACAGTTTAGAAAATGCTGAAAATCACGCGTACCACGTGCCCCCGGGTGTGTATCAAAGACTTAATCATCTGATCGTTGAGTTGAATAAGCTCGTGATTATTAGTGAGCATGTAAAATAAGAGCTGAACTCCGCCTGCTACATAGACGCTACAATAGCTTGCAAGGACAGCTATCACGGGGCTCATCCAGTTCAATTATCGCTATATCTCTAACAGTTCCTTGAATTTTCAGCTGAAGATAAACCTGTGTTATTACCACTTCTGAAAAGCACACGTCCAGCAAATGTATGTGCGGCTGTACCGTGTAGCCTATTTGTTTACATAGACATTTGTGAGAATTATGTAACGGGCGATGTACAGACGCCATTATTATGCATTGTGCCCCTTGTCATGCATAATTATACACATGGTTCAATGCGAATAAAATGGTTTTCAACAATGCACTACATCTCTCTTTTAAAGTGAGATATTCGTACAATAGAGATAGATATGGAAGATGAATTTGGTCAAGCTATACGATTTGAACACAGCACGTTGACTGTAACGTTACATTTCAAAAAATTAAGATGAACATGTATCAAAAAACCGTCTATGATATTCCCAAAGTCGGCTTTGGTCGTGGTGGATATAGTGGTATTAGTCAAGATTATAGTCGAACCAAGAGAAGAGTAGTCTCGATTTGGTGTCTAATCTCACACCTCTTAATAAAATCTTATGGGGACGTGACATTAGACACCAAATCGAGACTACTCATTTCTTCGTTCGACTATACATTGGAACGCCTAATCAACACGGTCATGACATCAGCAGTTTTGTAGGAGGTTTATTTTAGTCTGTACTGCCTTTTCCGAAAAGTGGTGTAAAAATTGTAGGTAAAGAAGTTTTGAAATTAGGTTTAAGTATTGCTGATAATGTCCTTGATAATATCCTATCCTGCAAAGAATCTTCACGAGCCCGTTTACCAGAGTCTGAACGAAATTTAAAACGAAAAGCCTCTGAAAAAACTGGTCACTTGATGAGTGGCTCGGGCTACATACCACTAGGTTCAACTCTAAATCAACAGTTGCTTCATGACAGTCACTTAAAGAACATCTATTTTTAAGAGAGAAGAAAACGCTCTATTAAAGAACTCAAAGATCAAGAAACAAGTTTGCAAAAAATCACGACCTGTAGCAGATATATTCAAATAAACATAATGGTTTTTCTTCATGTTCATTCTTGTGAGTGTGCGAAAACAAAGCTAGAATTATTTTCTGTTTCACGGAACCAAACAACAAAAACCAAAAAAGAGGGCTCTTAATGGATATTTTATAAACCAATTTTATCATTAACAGATATTTCACTAATCAAATTTGTTGTACACGGTCGAGAGGATGAATACATTGAAGTTGCGCATACTATGTTAAATTTAAAAGTCAAAATTACATCACGTGAATCATTACAACCCGATAGTAATATTAGACCTATAAATAATTTTGTGCATGCTCTGTTCAATCAAGTTCATGTCAATTCAATCAAAAATGAGTATCACTGCCTAATAGTTTATATGCTTATAGAGCATGCATCGAAACATTTTCAAATTATGATTGTGATGCGAAAAATTCTCATCTGAGTACTGTTGGACGGTCTCAAGACACATCTGGTAAAATGAATCGTCTTATCGTCGGAAATAAAGGCTCTAAAAAACGGCATCAATATTTATCATATGGAAAAACCTTTGTTTTACTTGGCCATCTACATTGTAATGTATTTAATCAAGAGCGTTTTTTAATGAACAGTGTTGAAACACAGATGCGTTCAACAAAATCTCGAGATTCATTTTGTTTAATGAATACTTCAGCTGTTGAATGCAAAGTTGAAATAATTGGAATCACGTTGATAATGAGGCGTGTAAAGATATCCCCAAGTACTTTGCTTTTACATGCTTGAATCCATACGAAAATTATCCCTAAATATTCTTTAACACGTGTGGAAGTTAAGGCTGTTTTTATACATGGTGGTGGTAATGGCGAGACTATTGACAATGTTATTTTGGGGCAATTACCACTTCTAAATATGATGCTAATAAAATATTATCATATTATTGTTACACAGCATTGCATTGTGTAAATAATAGAAGATTCTACCTTAATTTTATGATGGAAAACTTCTATATCATAAATGGAAAACGCTTGCTAAAAGTATGCTTTGATAACGCCTGAACTTCAACTATGAATTGTATTCTTTATGCTGAATATGGAAATACAATCGAGCTTTATTTACAAATTTAACATCTGCTATTTTATGACTCATTCTTACCTTTCGTGGAACTTCTTACCCTTGTTTTTGTATTGTTTTCTCGTCAATATTGTACCTATTCTATTTCATGGAACTAATAATATTGTTATTCTATCGTATTCCTTTTGAATTGACACATGTGCCTGTGTACCGTCCTGTTTGTCGGAGTCGCTCAGTTTATAGTTATCAATTGCGAAGGAAAGTTCTGTACTGCATCATGTCAAAACGGAAATTTATAGTACTGTCATTATGTGATAAACTTAAAATAGTGAATGCGTTTGAATCCGGAAAATCGCGTAATAAAATTCAGACGAAGTTTAATTTACCAGAATCCACCTATTATAAAATCAAAAGACAGATTTTTTTAAGTGTAAATAAGTTCTGAATGAAATAAAATTACATAGTGCATGAATTTTTGTACCGTTTTCGTAAGCATTTAACAATATATATGTAGATAATATATGTTGCACATATCATGCACATAATTTCATCATATTACATATGTATTTACTACATTAGTTCTTACTGTGACTTGTTATTGCTGCGTACCCCTATAAGAGAGAAACGCCACCTATGTACCTGCATTAGCGAGAAACTTCGGTTAGTGAGAAACTTCTATAAGCGAGAATGAGATTGTGCTCCCTTGAACTCTCACTTATCCAGGTTTGACTGTATACTTGAAATTGATTCAGATCAACAATGTAATATGAGCTTATAATAAAGGCTATAGGGTGACTACCTGGGTTGCTCGTTGAACTACTGTGGTGCCTGTAGCGGAACTTTCTTATTATTTTGAGCTGAAAAAATGCAAAAATGAATCAAATCATCTTACCAAGAGTAAGCTGGAACTCAATCGTTTGAGGTTAGAGCAAATATGAACAGTTTCTCAGCAAATATCCACGAGATATGCCTTAACTGTCTGTTTGAAGATTCTTAATAATTCTGTTGAGAGTAGCACTCGTTCTAGACTTCCATGGTTGAGACTCTTGATGTTCAGTTGGATGATGAGAATAGTGAATTCACGGAAACAACACTAAATATTATCACCAGTGTAGACAACGAACTTTTTCCAATTTGGACACAGTTACAGTACAGTGAAAAGTTTCAATGATCAATGAAGACTGACTGAACATCGAAGGAAAATTTGACTCACCTAGTTTGGACTAAGAAAGATCTAAATTATTTTATCTAAATAAAACAGATTGATAAGGTCCAGCATAACAGAAAGAACGTAGAGTAGTAAAAAGAATTTCAACTCGACTATTTACAACTTTCGTCTAGCAAAACTATAAGTACCTATCAGCCTAAGTCACACAGTTTATTTAGATTATACTGCAGAATAAGCTATGGTTTATATAAGCTAAAGTAACATTGTTGACGTCGTAAATGTTATTTAATGCTATTATTATTAAGACCTCAAATGAATTAAATGTAGATTTCGCTTTCAATTGTTTTTACAAATTCCATTGTTATGAATAAAAAAAAGTATGGGTCCATTCATTTTACATAGTTGGTAACTTTATTTTACTGAAAGAAAAAGTATGCACTGTAAAAACTTAACTATCATGTATTGTAATCTTATTTTTCAGCCCCAAAAGGGTTTACTGTATAACACACCTTTCTTCAAGTGGTTATCCTGATTAGAACCATCCCTGGGAGACTAAAACTATTGTACCTAGGGCGCCAAGTTATTTTTAATTACCAGAATAACTAAACTGGCATAACTTACAACTAACACCAACTCAAACCTAAACTCAACATCTCAAAACTCACTAACTAACTCAAAAACATCTCAATCCTTAAAACTCAATTCACAAAATCTCAAACTTATAACTGACTCAACTAAGATGGTTCTAGATCCAAAGTCGGGATCCTTCTGAACAGGGAATGTCCTGGCCCCTAGTTGTGTAGGTTGTGAAGAGGAGTCGTGTCCAGCCAACAAAACAAATTAAATAAAAAAAACCGAACGGACTGAAAAACAAATTAAATAAACTAATCACCAAATTGGTCAAAGGTTCCCAAACTACCATGAATAATTTAACGAGTTCATCACATCTTACTTACCGAATTTATTCTCAATACTTTTACTCATTCATCTTTTTTAATATTTACTGGAGCTCAAAACATAATTATAAATTTCTTTATCTCAAAAAAATCAAACAGCGTAATTACAAACTTCAAATCGAATCAATAAATCTCTAAACTGTTACAATTTTCAAAATAACTAAACAACCGCTAACGAGTTACAATTCTGGAGCTCAAACATATCTTCCACAAACTAAAACGGATTTGTTCAACAAAATTATTTCGGGATTAGACAATGAAACAACTCTCTGAATCAAATTAATCGCAACTAAATCACAATCTTCTTTCGGAATACTTAATTAAGCTTATCCTATGAGAGCAAACCAAGCCTCACGGATTTTCTTTTTCATACAAGTTTTTAACCAAATACAAATTTACCTTTTAACCCATTCAAAGCATATCTTAATAGCTTTCAACTCTCAATAGCTTACAACTTTCGCAGATAGTTACTGATGTTTAGCTTCTTTCAGACCCGATCTGGATGTTCTGGACTTTCTTCTACTAGAATAGAAGATCATTGGTGGCCTTTATTCTGCCTGCTGGATCTCTGCTCTTTTTTCTGGTTCTCTCAACTCTTTAAAAGCGAGGCCTACACTTGACTATGCATCAGCACCGCTCACACTCTACTCTCGACTTACTCACACTCTACTCTCGACTCACTATCTCCACAGCTTGCAATCGACTCCCTCAAAAACGTATTTTAAAAAATCTTATGTCCTCAATTTCTCTATTATTCTTTTTTTCTTCTCCCTCCAAACTCAAAATTCTTCTAATCTGTCGGACAATACTTCTTATTGGTGGTTATCTTCACGTGACTTCTCCCAGATTTTTATATGGAAGTGTCACTTAAAACTAATGTGGACTAAAACTTGATTCTAAACTCCAAAACTTGATGTCTAAACTCAAAAACTTATAACTACGACCTCTTCCATGCTTTCATCTTTTTCTTGAAGTCCCATTTTACTGGTAACAGTCCCATGACTACAACCCTTTGGGCTAGGACATCTTCCAGCACGGGAAAACTGCAGAGTAACATGTTGCTTTTGGTCTGAAGAACTAAAGTAGAGGTCCGTTACAGCTTCTCAACTTTCCTTTCAACAGTTCATATTGGTGACAAATTTGCTGCTTGATCATAGCTCTGCTTTTTTTATACACTATTGCTGGATCATACTCAATTGGCTATATTAAATAGGCTATATAAATAGGCATACTAAATACAAATAGGCCTCGAAATGTTTGATAAAACATTACTAGAGCTAACTGTTATGTCAAAAAAAAATTGAAAATTAGATTTTTTGTAACCAATTTAAACCAAAAACGTTTGACTGTTTTTGTAGTGGATTGGATGTTAAGTGAGTTGACTGCTAAGCAAAAACTAGAGGGTGATGGACTCGATTGAGACTATTTGTCTAGAAATGATTCCCCGATTTTTACAGAACAATAAATTGAGACCTCTGACCTTTATTTAAAACCAAACACTTATTCACTAGTTACACTGGTAGATTTGTCTGTACGAAAATGTTTCACTGTCAAGTGTTCTCTTGAGTTGGCTGTGATGAAAAAGGATGTGTCAACAAATAACGTCACATAAAAAATTCCCGTTCGTTCTTGAGATATCGATAACGAAAAGAATGCTGACGTCCGTACATACATACATACATCCATACATCATTCTAAAAATTGGTCAGTATGCTTGCATATATCTTGAAACATGGAGATATGATGAAAATTTACATTTTACCAATCGACTCAATTTCAATAACTTCCTAATGGGAAGTTAATAAGATCTATTACATCTACAGCTAAGGTTCTTTGGGTATCATTACATTCAAACACATAAGTAAAGTCAATGTCATCCATAGGACGAAAAACCGGATTTACATTCAAAACATAAACAATAACATAGCATTTTGAGTTCCAACTATTCGTACAGATTACAGTTTCACACGAACAATCTAATGTTTTCACAAATCAATAAATTTTTCCAAAGTATGTCTGTCTATAATAAGTAAATTTTACGTATGTAGAATTTGTCTTTTTCAATCGGCCATCTAATGTAGATGTACACAATATTTTACTTTTTATCAATCTCAAGAATATTTCAATAGCAGTATAAGATATATTTCGGTCCCGCATGGTTGGATTAATTATTTGGGCTTCGAAACTAATTTTTTTTGCCACACCAACTGCATGTATTCTACCGGAAATATGCTCCACTAAGTTAAGCAGGTTCATTAACGTTGAAATTCCAGGACAGATTTGTGTTTTAGCAAATCTTGAACCAGTAACTAATGTTCTCAAATCACCATTCGCGTTTTCATATGGGAAGCAAGAGGTTACCCACAATACTATATAGATCAGAAGAACGCGATACAAATTCTGATAATAGTTGTTCTGCCGTATTAACTTGTTCACTCGAAATACTTCTTTGATTGAAAAGGTAAATAAGATGAACTAATAATTTGCAATGTTCAAAATAGATTTTATCTATAATTGAATGCAAAATAGGTAAGGAATAGTAGAAAAACCATGTCTTCCGTTCTGAAGCTTTAAAATATAACAAATGATCTGAAATTTATCTTGGCAATCGTAGTATAAAATCTGGTGGTGTAATATGATATAAATTCCGATTAATAGTTGCTATATGTTCATACAAAGACCAGTTTTTATTTAAAAAACTGGATTGAAACCACAAAACTATCAACTTTTAACTACATCTAAATATGCACAACGCATGACATCAACTGCTGTATGGCGAATGTATGCTGGTACAAATGGAGATAAAGCACTAGGTCCTTTTACACCATACATGTCGAAATTATTAAAGTCCGCAGCTTGTATTGCAAATTCATTCGTTTCATCTTGAGGCAAATTAACGAGGTATGGATATATTCTGACATTACTTCTTGGTTCAGCAGGTTCAGTTCATATTTTGCATTTTTGACAACCATATATACCATTAAATCGTTTCATATTTAGCATCAATGTTTTAGCAGGAAGATCGCAAGTTTTACATAGAACCTTGACTTGAAGTCTAATACGTTTTGGCATGGAGTTTGGTGAATTAGGATTTGGTACATTTAGATCAATGCTATCTTTAAGCTCAACTAATTCATCTGATATTGAACTTAAAAATAAAGGTGATAAAGTTTTTTTATGAACAAACGACAACCCAGTCCATAATAAACTACATTTTCTGAAATTTGAAAGATTTAAATAAGGAATTACTCATTTGATAATCACGAAAGTATCAAATTATGTCTATTTCACTTGGGTAGAACAAAAATGGCAATATTCTAGTTTAGCTTAACTATAATTTGTTCTTACTATAATGTATAGTACCTGCGATAAGTTTTTTCAGGAAAAGTCATGTTCTTACTCTAATAAATATTAGTAACTTATAGAATTACAACAGTCTTAGTTCATTACACGAAATGTACAATTAGTTATTATAAAAAAATATCTGACCCTCAATTTGGATACCACTTTTGTAGTAAGAAGTAAGTCTGGCACCGTTGTAGTCAGCATGGCTTTTTGACGCCCTAAAACTTGAGGTGCTTGAATTTTTAATACCATATTTTATTAAATTGTCCCGTAATTTATAGATTATTTGATTTTACGTATTATTTAGATGATATTACATGTCATCTTTGCAACTCAGAAGATAAAGGCCTCTTTATTACCAACATGTAGGTGCACAACGTTGCCAGATTTTCAATTGCAAATGGCGGACTGACAGCTGAATTACTTGTAAGTTTAATACGATCAATTTCACCAATTTTAAAATGGATTATTTTCACGGAATTAATAGATGGCCCTCTTCTTTTGGACTTAAAAATTTGCAAATCGCACAAACTAACTAAATATCAGTGATTTAAACGTGAATCATCGAAATAAAATAACGAATTGTGCAATATTCATTGAAATTTGTAAGACTTCCAGTGATAATAACATCGATTAAATGGTGACTTTAAAGTCACTTATTTCGCTTAAATTATCGGGAAGGTGTTACGTCCCGTAACTGGATAGCGGTCTCTTAGTTTAAGTACAGTAAAAGAACATTACTTACTTCCATGGGAGCGGAGACCTTGCTTTCGTTGGTGATGATGGAGGAGACTGAGAAATTATTGATTTGTTTTAGACACAAGTAAGGCCAATATTACAACAATGAACAGGACTACATCAATATCGAGCCAGATAAAATTGTGGAATAAATAATAATGAATAAATTACTCACGCTGATTTCTTTGCTGACACCAAATAAATACTTTTATGGCTTTTATTTTTTTGATTATAATGGTTTTTGATTATAGTTTCCAAAGATGGTTACAAATATGTAAAATTTCGAATATACATATATTTTAAGTGGATTTATTTATCATTATTAATTTTAGGCCGTAAGAGGGACGGCGAAGTGATGATGTACTTCCACAGTTGTGCCGTTTTTGCATTTTGTGACTCTGTACCTCCATTGTCATATAATTGTCTTGGAATAATAAACACTAAGTAAATAAACAGAGTATGTAGTGTATACTACCCAGTGTTTAGTGAATTTACATGTACAATTTTAAGTGGATGTATTTATTATTATTATTATTATTATTATTATTATTATTATTTTTTCAAATTTTTTTTATTTTGTTTGGTAAGTGCATCAAATATTTGTATCGAATATATATATATATATATGTTTTCAGAAGTGTGACCAGAAAATGCTTTTAGGTAGACTGAAATTTCTGATGCTCAACGAGTATAGTAACTCGCTACAGATGGTTTAAGACTACGCCCTGTGCAGATTTTGCACGGGTTTTTATAGGAGAAAATTCCTATGGGGAACATACGCGAATCTTCTAGAATCTTCCGACTCACCCATGGTCGCTATTCGCTAAAAAAAAGAATCGATATAATTTCTGCAAAGAGATTAGCAAGGTCCACTTCTCCTGTTTTCTGTCTTAATATTGGTTCATGTGTGCTGGTTGCGCACACACCTAATAGCTTTTTTTACTTTGTCACGTACGACTTAATAATGTCCTTACGCATGTGTTGACCATTATTAATCGTCTTCTTTATTACAAATAATTATTGCTTTACATCACAACAGTTAAATTTTCATCATTAAAACCTTGCAAAAAGAAAATTTCATTTCATAACATATCTCCCTGCTTAAGACGAAGCATAGAGGCCTTAATGGTCACTATGCGAGTTGAAAGTTTACAAAAATACATTTTAAAAAATATACCATTACTATTTTTAGACTATTGCATTCATAAGTATTACAAAATTGCACCTTTGTTAGCACTACTTTTCTTGTTTGTATTATTGTATTGCACCTTAGAATCTCTAGTTAGTCCTTTTAACTCTCTCTTTACATGCATTGAAGTCACTCGAGTTATGATCAAGCTTCACAAAATATCTTAGAAAAAGTTTATAAAGAAAACTTATATCTATAATATGCATCACTTCACACAAAATTTTTTTTTTTTTTTTTTTTGCTCTCACACTTAGTCCTCTATATTTGATATACACAAAACTTGGTTAACACGATATCAATCCATTAAATAATCCACACAATGAATATATTTATTCTGAACCATCGGAATCTTCATTTTCTGTGCCTTTTCCCAGTTTAGGTATTACTACTACTGTATCTACTATTTGGTATGCTGCGTTCTTCTTCGCTTGTTTCTTGCTGGTTGTTTTTCTTCTACGTTGTAGACCGTGAATTGAGCATAGTACTCTAAATCGTCCATCTTCAGTTCCTTATGCCTCTGAATGTATTTGCATTGGTATTTCCTTTTTATCGGCCAGTTCCTTTAAATAACCAATCAGATTTAGCCATTTGCTTATTTTCTTGGGCGTCACCGATTTAGATGTTGGTGCATCACTATTTGTAATAGCCACCGATGTCGTTGCTCTCATCATAGGTCTACTCATATCTTCTTGTTTTGCACTAAGAATTTTTTTCGCCTCTTCTTGTTACTTTCTTGATAATATCCTTACTGCTCTGTTATATTTTAGTGCACTGCAGTAGCTTTTCTGAAATTACTTCCGTCTTCGCCAAGAGTTGATTTTCGACTGTACGTGCGGTGACTTCGGTGGCAATGTTTGCCATGCAGCTGTAAGTTCTATGATGAGGTCCAGCTCCTCCCTCTCCTGATGCGTACATCGGCTGCTTTTGTATTTTGCGTCTTTTGTCGGTCTCTACGTTTGTAGAAGAATTTATCACCATATGTCTATTGTAATAGTCGTTAACTATCTATTTTCACTTGTATACAACTTTTTCACCTCAAAGCAAGATTTACGTTACTTCACATCTGTCACATAAGTTCGTTTATAAAGTCTCACTTTTAGTTATTTTGTCACTGATCATTGAATTAAACTTTGCGACTGTTCTTGTTCCTTTTACGTCCTGATATGATCAAACTGATGTGTAAGATAATGTAAATAAATTTGCCATTGGTTAAACTTTTCTTTGTCTGTATTTATTTTATCTATTGCTTCATGATTTTCTCTGTCTGTTACTTGCAAGTTAAGTTTATTTATTATATTCTTTCTCTCTTCCTCAGTATGATAATACTCGTCGTACCATGGTTGATATCTCAATTCTGGTAGGCATAACTTGTGCCATTCATCCCGCAACACCTTTTTCCATGCTTCATGTCCTGCGTCGGTCTGATAATTTAAATTTTCTCTCATATTCTTCTCGAATGTATAATTCACATTCGAGAGCCGCTGTCCGATATTCGGTATCCTCTACTTTTGTAGAATTTAACATCATGAATGGATAATTCCGCACGAAATGGTATTTGTCACAGTATGATAAACATAAATAAATTGTCAACAAAATAATTTACATACTTATCATTTAAGCTTTCCTAGTTCCCTAATTATTATAAAGGTGTCTCTAGTGCAAAATAAATATAGATATACACTCAGTAGTAAACCAAACGCTAGTTCTTAAACCTCCGATAGGTGGCTACATTCTCTCAGAATAAACTAATGGGAAAAAATATATAAAAACAAGGCCTGGGAGCCGTTAGAGACAGACATTCCTCGGGTGGAAAAAGAGTAAGACTCTGGACCATCAACTCTAGGAGAGTAAGTGTGATACACTACTATCCTAATTACCCGTAAGACTCGTGTTAGCCACGGTCAATCCGAGAACGTTAGACGTTCTCCCCCGCCGCAAAGATCGTCGTAGTGCAAGTCGGACACTTGCTCGCGATCCGTCCCGTAAAATAGCCATTCTGGCTACTGATTATTTATTTCTCTCTCTTATTCATAGAGAACTAGCCGTTTGCTTATTCCATAATTAAAATACAATTTAGAATTTCTTATCGTAAATCGTAACTTTCAATTTTGAATGTTTTGTATATTACTTTTAATTATTTAATTGTTCAGTTAACAAAATAATTATTATAAACTCATTGTAAATATTAAAAACTTCTTATCATTGTTAATAAAGTAATTATTCCGAACGAACACGCTTGATCAGTTAATTAAATCAACATTTTAAAAATTTTCTATTTTACCGACCGTTTAAAGAACTTTGGAAAACCGACGAGCAAGAGGTAATATTTGAATAAAATAGTTCACAAAATAAAAACCGTTACAACAGGTTAATCGTTTTAATCTTCTATGTTCTTCACAGAATCGTCCTTTGTTTGTAAGTTGTTTATCAATCATGCCTATTAAGCATATCACGTGGTATTCTTCTGCTTCATGTCTCCAAGAATATTTTGGCATCGGTTCTTCTTCCATCATGCTCCATTGCATTAACAGTGGTATCTCACACTCAGCTTCACCACAAAAACCACATACATATAAGATTGATAGTCCTTTCATAGGTAGATATGCAGCAGCTATCCTACAACAATTAATTCATTTTCATTCTTTTATTTCTTTAAGAACAATGAATGGTTTTGACTCCAGATTTTATAATATTCTTCGATTAATTTGTTAGCTTCTTTATTTGAACTACATGTAAACAGCTCAATTTTGCCTTGTGTCGGTATTTCACATTGTATTTTCTCACCATTTGCGTGCTTTATCTTTTTACATTTGCAAGAGAAATCTAACCAGTCATTTTCTTCCTCTATTACACCTTTTGTCTTTGGAATTTCTCGTTCTTCGTTGTTAATTGCCCCTGGACTTTGTACCATTAATTCTAACATCTTTTTTGCCGCTAATCTTGCTGCGCAATGTTGTCATAAATTCATTAGTTGGCTGGTTAGTTTCCCAACATTATACCTTATACATTGCAGTCCACTTCGTGATATTTGTGCTGGTTTCGTGCAATAAATATCCAAGCTTCTTTTATACATTTTACTCACTTCACACTCAGGCATCATGCAAATTGGACAAGTGAGATATTTGAATTCTTTTTTATTCATTATATATATATGTCTATGTGTAAAAGAGCTTTTTACCTTCCGTTGTTCTTAAAATTTTCCTGCTGACAAACTTAAACTTCAGCGGCGGAAATATTTGAGTCACTACTCACTATATGTGAACTGGACCCTGGGGTACTCGTCTTTAGAGTCTGCGCGTACCTTACTTTTAGTGCTGGACAGGGCGTTGTCACCTCTGTTATCTCTTCCCCCATGTCTAATTGCGTACTGCTGGTTTTCTTCACTTTTCTAGTTTCCCTTTTTCATGCTGCAGAGGATAAAGCAGAATAAGATTGTCAGAAAGAAACCAAAATTCGTCATCGTTATGGCAGTTCCATACACATAGTATCTGCCTTGTACTTCTTTCATTTCCCATCATTTCTTATGCCCTAGATGTACTGATTCTTCAAATACTTTCACATTTATTATTTGATTTCCTCGTACTTTCATCGCTTCAATATCCTCTTTGTCATCTATGATTCGAGTTGTGATAAGTTCAATTTTTGGTAAAGTACCTTTCATTCCTGGTTTTTCTCCTATTAATTTTTGTTCTTTTAGGAAGATCTGAGAATTTTCTTCTGCATAAATAATTCCTAATCCTGCTATTTTTCTCTTTTCCATTGTTTCTTTAATGATAATCCTAATTTCTTCTTCATTGGGTATGAAAAATAACCATGCATTTTCTGTAGGTAAATTTTGTAAATATGATTTTTCTGGATCTTCTTTGGAGACAAAACAATTTTCTAATATATCCTGGTCTGATTCCAACAATATTTTTATTTCACATTCTGAAGCTCTTGCTGTATTTAGCAGTGGATATATCAATTTACAAATTTGATTGTTCCTTTCTCCACTACAGCTCGATGAATCTTCTTCTGAAACTAAAGCAAACCAATTCTGATAATGTGACAGTAATAAATATGCTTTCCTAAGGTGAATAAAGATCGTATCTCCCTTCTCTATTTGTAATGGATGAACATGTAATCTATAAACAAAAAATGTTTTAGGTCGCACTCTAGAAAATTCAAATATTATTATAATTCTCATATCTTCAGTTGTCGTGTCCATACGCATTTCCATATTTACTTGACTTAGGATTGCTGCTATTTGATATTTATTTAATCTTTCTAGATCTTCGTTTATTTCATCATCTTCCCATATTTTTACTACTTCAATGGAGTTGGTGAATTTCAAGGGTAAAATTCCTTTCTCAACTTTGTCTAGCATCTCTTGTACTTGGTTTGAAGTGTTTGTATTTTGTAGTCGGTATTCTACAACCTTATGTATTTAATCTTCATATTTATCTGATAATTCTGCATTTCCCACGTTTCTATCTGCTTTTAAATTTTGTAGAGTCTGATTTGCATAATATTGAGCGTCATAATACTTTTCTTTCATTTCCATTAGCATATCTGTTAATTCTTCCCTGATAAGATACAAATCATTGTGTCTCAGTTCTGCTGCTGGTCCACCATATTGCTAGGATTCTTGGATTTCTCGTGCATGTTGTATTAGATTATAATCTGCTGATTCTAATTGCAAAGCTAGGGCTGTTATCTTTTCTCGTTTTCTTTTCACTTGTTCATCTAAGTGGTCCAATACGTCAATCCTAGCTGATAAAGGACATTCTGCTCTTCCTAGCCGTGCCATGCAGTCTTCCATTATTTGTTCCTTTTCACTAGTTGAATATGGTTGTGTAAATCTTATTCCTGAGAGTTCTATAGTGCCTATAGCTTTCCATTTACCCTCTATAAATGCTATTTCTTTTATTACTCTGTAGTAGATTCCTGCTGGTACTTTTAATTCTTGTACTTTAGTGCTTTCGCTACTATCGTTAGGTTAAGTAGCAGACATAAGCTCTGTTTATACATCCTATAACAAATTTTTGATTATTTATCAATGGGTATATATATACATATACATACAACTAACAACATACACATGCATTTTATTACTTATTATGTTTTCGCTTATATACATGCGACACATTACGTAATTCCTTAAAACATTAAAAATAGGGTGACGGATTTTCTGTTACGCTAATTTCTTCAGTTACTCGATTTTGTATATGTATTGATTTTTCTTTTCCCTTATTTTCTTCTATGCCCTTGCCTTTTTCGAAGTTATATTCTGACTTTTCCTCTTTATCACTTTTCTCTGTTGGTCTTTTTCCTAAGTGTATGAACAGATTCGTAACTGAATCTCATATTGCTCCAAGCATTTGTATCGACCATACATATATGGTATGCAAGGCATATCCATGAATAATAGTGTCTATTAGTAGTTTAATCATCCTTAGGATTAACACAAATCCTAATATTCCCGCACTAGCTGTACCGAAAGACAAGAATGATCCCCATACATAATTCCATGTACTGTCTGCTATTTCCTTTAAAAATTTTTCATCTAACATCCCTGCTATACTTAGCCCTCGAATTTGTGCATCTTGTCCGATCATCATTCGTGCTATTGAATTTCAAACTGTAGGTCTCTCTGCCGGAAACATTATGTGTTCTCGAAACTTGTCTAGATCTTCATTGCTGTATATTCCGCTCGTCACTAGACCTCTTAGACTTCTATATTCCCAAGTTTGATTCATTGATGGTTTTACTTTATTTGGGGCTACAGCTTCGGTTGCAGTCCCTATAAGCTTGTACTATGCTCCAAGTATGTTATACATTGGTGGTATTATTTGATCACAATCTATTCGTGTCCCCTGCTGAACTATCATTCTACTCTTTTAACTGGTAATTGTTGATAACAGTTTTTCGTTCTTCTATATTGTACCTCTACTCCAACACATTGAATTATGTGTACTACTTCTCCTGCTACTACTGCCATATATCCTGATTGTTTCATTAATAAATATGCAAATTGATCTGGCGCAGAGGTGGCTAATGTCAGTTGATTTCTTAATACTTTTAATTCTAACTCGCATTTTCGCTTCAGAAGATTACGATATAAGTTGGTCATTTGCTTTCCTAGATGTCTTTCAACATAAACAAATTTTGAATTCATATAATAAGAGATATCCATATTGGTTGGTAACAATGGTTTTGGTATAATGGGCATTCCCTACATCTCTTCAACTATAAATAATTTTGGATGTTCTGTCCTTATTAATTTGTATCCACACATTATATGATGTCCCTTCTTCAGTAATCCGAATGCATATTCATCGGTTGTAACTGTATAGAGAGTTTCTTGTTTTCCATCATTTATTCCCTCTGCCTTCTCTGCTATCCCTTGATATGATGTGTCATATCGATTTTCATGACATCTCCCTTCTGGTATAGCACTCCAAAATGTTGGTCCTCCTTCTTTATCCACACAGGTAGTATCAGTTAATTTGCAGGTTAATCCCGATCTTAGTTTAACTGTATTTGTTTCTAAATTTACATCTGCATAATAATCATTTAATTCTACCATAACCCATCCTGATACGACTACTTCTGACCAAGCTCCATATTGATCTGAATAATATGTTCCTGTGCAATGTCCACTTGTATCTATTTTTCCTGCAAAGGTGACACTACTCGTGTGAGTTTCGTTTATTGGTATTCCTACTAGAATTACAGAGTGGTTAATATGTTAATATGTAAACTTCTCGTCAAGTGCATTCTTCCGCATTCTTCACATCCTGCCTCTCTGATATATTGAAAATCTCCATCGCCCACTATGGAATCATGTGAATGCATTGCACAATGTCTTATATGTCTGTCAATTACTATTTTACAATGAATTACCTTAATTTTTTGATAATCGCTGTGTTGTAGTAGACTAATTTTTACTTGTGATATTTTCATGTCTGGTACTGTCATATTACACTCTTCTATTCCTATTAATGATAAGGTTGTCACATTCATTTGTTTCGCTGTGCAATCATATCCTACCATCGCTTCCGTTGTCATTATCATGGTGAACAATAACCAGGTGAGCAAGGTGTTAGTCCCCAAGAATTTTGGTTTTCTTACTTTTGATTTTTCTTCCCTCTCGCTCTTTTCACTTGCTTTCCTTGTCAATTTGACTACTGTGGGTATTGAAGTTGGTTTCATTTCTACATACCCTTTCTCTTCAACTTCATTCAGTATAGGTTTTACTTCTAACGGCTTAACTCTTTTGCCCAATCCCAAGGCTACGTCAAGAGCGCATTCTCTCTGAAATGTTGCTATAGCATAATGTGCACACTTGGTTCCTGATTTGTTTTTCACTGCGTAGAGCAAAATTACTGTATTTTTTCGCGTGTAATATTTTATGCATTCCGCCACTTCCTCATCTTTCACATATATTTTCTCGGCTTCTTTTAATATTGTATGTAGTTTTTCATACGATACATTACATTCTAATCCTGGATGGCTCCATTTTAATCCCATTAATGTTTCCTTTAATAAACGCATGTCACTTTCTTCGGGTTCTAATTCGTAAAAACTATATGGTGGTGCCGTAATCCAATGCTCTATCATCGTCTTCATAATCATTACTCGAAGGTAATCTGGCAATCTGGCTGGTCTACCAAAAACTAACTCAAATGGTTGATGTTGTGTTCCCCCTTGAGTTTCTGTATTATAACAGAATGTAGCTGATTCCAGCCAATCATCCCAATCATCACTTTCTCTATTTACAAATTGTTTAAGATATTCCACAAGTGTATGATGTGATCTCTCTTTTGAACCATTTGATTGCGGGTGAAACGCTGTTGTTCTACATCGTGTGATTCCAAACATTTTTGCTAATTTCTGTGTTATCCTACTAGTTAAATTTGCTCCTTGGTCAGTTAATATAGCTTTAGGTGCCCCATTTACACATATTACTCTTTTCATTGCTATTTTATCAAATACTACCTGAGGGGTATCGGTAATTCTCATTGGTTGTTCACACTTTTTTTGTTTTAATTTATGTATTTGACACGATAAATCATTTTCTATAAAATTACGTATGTCATCGTTCATCTTTTCCCAATAATATCTTAGTCTAATTTATCTATAGGTTTTTGTGACTCCTTTATGTCCTCCTCTTGACGATGCGCGCGCCTCCCTCATTGTTACTTCTCTCTCCCCTCTAAGGACATACTTCACATTCCCTAAACATATACATAGCTTGGTCTTTGTATCAATTAGACTCCCTTCTATTTGTTTGTAAACTTTTGACCATCTATTACCATTAATCTTTTCTGTTTTAGCTATCGCAAGTATATGCAGCTTTAACTTCTTAAGTGTTTGATTTAATTCATCTTTTATCCATTTAATTGACCTCTCACCTGTTGCCATAACCAATGCAACGTGTGTTCGTTTGCCAACTTTCTTTACTATTATTTTTCCTGGTTCATTTTTACCATATTTAGGGAGTAATGATTTCTCTGCTAGCTGTTTTGAGCCTTCATCATAAGGCTCTCGCCTTTCATTAATGAAATACAAATAATTGGCTTTTGCACATAAATATTTGATCTCTTGTTTCAATTACTATTCGCTCTTTTCCTGATCGGGAAGCTTTAAAATCTGTTTTTTCATCTTCATCTCTTGAGTCAATTTTTTCTCCGTTATCACTCCCTTTGTTACCAAGTATTTCTTTTATATCTTTATTTATTTTTTTATTTCTTTTAACCTCTGTGTCTTCAGAACTCGACACAGCTTCTGAATCATCACTTAATTCAAGTTGCTTTCCTGCAACAATATTTTTATTAGGAGCATTATCTCCACTAAAATATCCATCAGATCCACTTTGCTCTTTAGCAACTACTCCCTTTTTCTTGGGAAATTTTAATTTAAGCCTTTTCTCTAGGCGAAAATCTTCATCTCTTTTATCATCAACATCTTCAGATTCACTCGAACTATCAGAGTTAACTTGTGGTGGATTTTCCTTCATTTTCTTAATTTTTATCGAGAATTTAACTTTTTTATTTTTTCTCCGACTTCTCACTCGACTTGACACTGGTTCATCGTTATGAAGTTGAGCTTTACTGCCACTTGCTCGAGATACTTCAGCTGGTACTTTTTCTATTGTTAACTGATTCGTCTCTTTGGATATCGCTTTTATTCTCTCTGCATCTCTCTTGCTTTGTGAGCGTGTGATGACTAGAACATTACTAACCTGACTTTTCTCTTCCTGACTTTTATTACCATCGGCCGTTATGGCAACATCAGCTTCTTGAGTTTCTTCAGGTGGATTCCGTGACAATGCATCAGCATTAATATTAGTTTTTCCCGCTTTGTGTACTACCTCAAATTGATATTCTTTTAATTTTAATCGCTATCTGGTCAATCGAGATGTTGGGTCTCTTGAAGTCTGCATCCAAACTAGAGGTTTTTGATCTGTAACAATCATAAACTTTCTTCCATACAAGTATGGTCGAAATTATTGCACTGAATGTAAAATTGCTAAAGCTTCTCTTTCATACGTACTATACTTTCTCTCAGCATCTTTTAGTACTCTAGAGGCATACGCTATAGGCCTATCTTTCCCCAATGAGCCTTGACTTAAAATTCCTGCTATCGCTATGTCAGAAGCATCAGTTGTAATTATAAATGGTTGAGACATGTCTAGATATTGTAATACAGGTGCTGTACATACTACTGCTTTCAAAGCATTAAACGCTTTTTCTTGCTCTTCACCCCATTCAAATTTGACTCCATTTTTCGTTAAATTAATCAATGGTTTTGACCTCTGAGAAAACTTGTAAATGAATCTTCTATAATATTCTGCTAGTCCTAGAAATCGTCGAATATTTTTAACTGTTGTAGGTGTAGGAAATTTTTGTATTGCTTCAACCTTTTGTGGATTTGGTTTACCCCAGCTCTACTCAATATGAGTCCCAAGTAACACACTTCTTTCTTTAATAATTCACACTTTTCTGGTTGTAATTTTGAATTTGCTTCTCTTAGTCTTTCCATCAGCCTTCTCAACTTAACTTGATGTTCATCAAGGGTCTTTGCAAACACAATTATATCATCAACATATACAATGGCTACAATACCGATCAATCCTGTTAGTACTCTATTCATCAGCCTCTGAAAAGTCGCTGTGGCTGTGCATAAGCCAAATGGCATTCTTAAAAATTCATAGTGACCCAGAACTGTTGAAAATGCAGTTTTGTGTCGATCTTCTTCATGTAATTCAATTTGATGGAAGCCTCAAGCTAAATCAAAAGTCGAAAAATATTGTGCTCTTCCCACTTGGTCAAATATATCACTAATCTGCAGTAATGGAAATGCATCACCAATTGTGTTCTCATTTAATGCCCTGAAGTCTAGCACCATACGCCAACGTTTATTTCCATCCATATCTGGCTTTTTGGGTACAATCCATAAAGGTGTATTATAAGGTGAATGAGAAGGATGTATTATCTCACTGTCTATTAAATCTTGTACCTGTCTGTTTATTTTATCTTTCAATTTTGGTGCTGGCATGTAGATGTCACTGAGATACTTACATAAAGAATCAACACTTTGAATTTCCAACCCTTCTAATGCTCCTCTTGCTTCACCCTGTACTTTCCCTCTTACTATTTGTACGAAATATTCTTCTGAATTGGGTGGCAACATCTTTTTTGCACTCTTGCATCCATTTATAAACTCTTTGATTTGTATATTATGCCCGTCAAATTTTGGTATCAGTTTCATGGCATATTCAAAAGACATATAAGGAGCTGTAACTTGAGGTGTACTACTTTCTCGTGCTGTTCTGGACATTCCAGCGCTTCTATCTCCACCTGCGTCCATTTTGATTTCAGATAAACTGACTGTTTTCAATCGTCTTTTACCTTTTGGACTCTTTTCCCCTTCTGATTCGTCGTTAGTAAAGAAAACTTTCAACCGTTCCTCGAATTTCTTATTTCTTTCTTCTAATTCTTTAATTTTCTTTACTAATAACTCACTTAATTCTTTATTTCTAGTTGCATCAGCTTGTCTAGCCTCATGTACTCGCTGTGCAAATTCTATATTCTGATTTTTTTCTTTATGCAGGATTTTATTTAATTTCTCTAACTGCTCCAACTGTTTCTTAACTTCTTCTATTTCTCCTTGTTTTAATTGTTTCTTGGCTTCTAGCAATTCAATTTTTGATCGTTGTTCATTTATAATTTGATCCGATACCTTGCTTTCTTGGTCTCTTAGCCTTCTGTAATTCTGAAATTCTTTGATTTTCTCTTTTCGCTCAGCTCGTACCTTGTCAACTGATTCTTCCTACTCTTTACCTTGTTCTTTTTGCTGTTCTGCTAATTTTTTTTTGTTCTTTTGCCTTCTTGGCTGTTGAACTTCATGTGTCTGGCATTTCACTCTCCTCTCATCACTAGGGCTTCTTTCTTACCATTATTCATGATTTTATTGAAGATTAATTTTTGCAATCCCACTTCTGACACCAAATTTGTGTTACGTACCGTAACTGGATAGCGGTCTCTTAGTTTAAGTTCAGTAAAAGAACTTTATTTACTTCCATGGGAGCGGAGACCTCGCTTTCGTTGATGATGATGAAGGAGATTAAGAAATTATTGGTTTGTTTTAGACACAAATAAGGCCAATATTACAACAATGAACAGGACTACATCGATATCGAACAAGACAAAATTGTAAAATAAATAATAATGAATAAACGACTCACGCTGATTTCTTTGCTGACACCAAATAAATACTTTTATTGCTTTTATTTTTTTGATTATAATGGTTTTTGATTATAGTTTCCAAAGCTGGTTACAAATATGTAAAATTTTGAATATATATATATATATATATATATATATATATATATATATATATATATATATGTTTTCAGAAGTATGACTGAAAAATGCTTTTAGGTAGACTGAAGTTTCTGATGCTCAACGAATATAGTACCTCGCTACAGATGGTTCAAGACTACGCCCTGTGCAGATTTTGCACGGGTTTTTATAGGAGAAAATTTCTATGGGGAACATACGCGAATCTTCTAGAATCTTCCGAGTCACCCATGGACGCTATTCGCTAAAAAAAAGAATCGACATAATTTCTGCAAAGAGATTGGCAAGGGCCGGGTTGCGCACACGCCTAATAGCTTTCTTTACTTTGTCACGTACGACTCAGTAATGTCCTTACGCATGTGTAGACCATTATTGATCGTCTTCTTTATTACAAATAATTATTGCTTTACATCACAACAGTTAAATTTTCATCATTAAAACCTTGACGATAAATTTAGATAATAAGTTTAACGTCAACAATTCCATTAATTAGATAATTTAACAGAAATAAAATATTATAAATTGACTTCAAGTTAAAAATAAATAGTCATAATTCGATCATTTGAAATGAGTGAACGAGGTCATGAGTTAAACTTAACTTCTAAACATAGAATAGTCTTTATTTGGACCTTTCAAAAATCTGCACGTAGTGAATTTTTGAATTACAATATCACTCATGGATTGGAACATAGACACACGTGTTTCATTAAAAATTGAAAAAGTCGATACCCGCTAAATTACTCAAAACAGTAAATTAATTCAAACAGACATTGATTCTGAACTTTTTATGCTACAAGAATTTCGTTGGTAGAAGATGTTTATCTTCCGCTCAATACTTTTATATACATCACGAGTTATCTAACTGCATCAAGCCTCTGGATAAAATTAGATTTTTTGAGTTACTTTATTTACATCTCGGACGTAATAGAACTCATTTCGATGATCTTTGTACTTTCTATTAATCTTCAGTACTTTCGATAACACATTAATGATTTCGCGACATAAATAAGCTTAGTAATTAGGAGAATTCTATGTATTATTGAAAAAAATACTGTTTACAATCATATAATATTAAGCAAGTGACAATCATCGAAAAAATCAGAAAGGACAACGCTTTTCAATGATTGAAATTGCGTGAATTAGTTAAATAGTAGGAGATTTTCAAATAACTCTGATCATTTTTGTACTTTCTACTACTTGTAGGCTGTTCGTATTATATATCAATGACATCAATTGTTTTAAAAAACAGGAAAGACAACGTCTTTCAACAAATATTAAAGTATAGTTCGGTGATATGAACCTTTCCAATGAATGCAGCGAAATGGTATAATTAATAATGGTGGTTGACTGGATTGTAAATATATGAAAGCTCCATAAAGCATTGAAATGGAAGTTTTTTAAGATTAATTCCTCAATAATTGTACAGTCAAATCTGACATCGGTACTCTTAATATTCTAATCTGAAAGAAATCAAATGTTTATACATTTTTTTTACAAATAATATACATCTAACTACATATAACTTACGTGAAATATAAATTTCTGTTAAATTTGGTAAATTCATGAGTATAAGACTGTTTGCTAGAGAATTCAAAGTTATCTATGCTTTCGTGTTGTTTCCATGTATTGTATAGTTAAAGGCATCATTGGTTATCATTTTTTAGATTTTCTCATCAACATGTTGGGGTAGGTTGAAAAGCATTTATTTCAAAACATCTTCACTTTTATCACTTTTTTAAAATAGGATAAGGACGTATTTTACGTTAAGGTAGCGGTTGTTGGACAAACTCTTCATCATCACTGTATCGTGCTGGCCCAAATCTCATGAAACCCAGCTTTTGTTTACAAGCCAAATCTTTCTTATATTGCTTTTGCTGATCATGTTTAATATAATTTTGAAGACGTTGCTCTAACGGTTTTATAGTTTTCCTAGTAAAATTATTACAGTCACCAATTAGATTGTGATATCAATAAATCAAACGTTGAGTAAAGAGGAACCGTAATAGCTTAATTCGATCAACAAATACATTTAAAAGATCACACAAATGTAAAATAAATAAAAGGAAACGAAACAGCTTTAAGTAATGAACATACGTTCATCAACGTTACACGATCGTGATCGATTTCAAGAATATATATATAACTCTCTGATACATCCACATTGTCACGATAACAATAATGATAAATCTGAGGAACAAACGCAGCGTCGTACCAGCGTACAAATGGGTTATGAACCGAACCAGCGACTGTTCCTCGAAGAAAAAAAATGGCGTTGTTTCAGCGTGAACGTAGGATATTTATCTTTGAAGCGTCTTTGTCTGTACAAACATGAGTGCAGAACGTTACTCATCGGATCATGCGACTCAAGGAAAAATGCTGGACAAATGAAGAATATATCTATAAAATCTATTGAAATGAAGACCAAACAGCATTTTACAACTTGTGGAACATAATTGTCCCTACTACCTCCATACAGTTGAATGCTCGTCATCATATGAATGAGTTTAATGTGATAAATTAACCTAACACTAAACATTCCGTCCAACTAACTCTCCGAGTTGCAGATTGACTGCTTTGATGGAGTTAGATCAACTGTGTAAATTATAGTTATTATTCTTTAGTTCTCGCACCTATCAAAAAATAGTTAGTCTGACTACTTTCATGGAGTTGAATGCTGATAGTTGTTCGAATTGTTTCAAATCAGTCCATCCAATATCTTTTTTACAGCTCACCGTACTATTCTGTCCATCCAACTACTTACTACTAGTTGACGCAACTATATTTCTCTCAACTATCATGGATAGTTACTCCAACCAGTTTTCTAGTTGCAGCAACTGTTTTTGCGCAGTGAACACTGTGCTATCTATGTTATATTGCTGTATTCTAACTTTGTTATATTTGTTATGTTGAAAAATATAACACAGGCCTAACATGCACCTTACTATTTCCCGTTCAACAATATAACATTCTTATGTTCCTGTTATGTTACGACTATATAACCGTTATGTTATCGTAACGTTACAGGCCCGATTATAATTTTTTTTTTTTAAAAACAAAAAATACTCAGATAGTTCTTTTTTTATGATAATTATATGAGAAATATTATGAATTAATTACAATTAATAAAATTTCCCTCGAAAATTAAATAATTGGAAATTGTACTTTGGAGGATTCGAACCTACGACCAATACTTAGCGCAACTTAAAGCGGGACCTTAACCCGCTCGACTATCGACTTATTAACCAAATAATAACAATTACATATACATTAACAGATACATATGTAACATTTTTTTAAAAGACGAATACCAATAATCTATTTGCTCGAAAATTCAGAAATTAATCGTTTGAATATTTTTTGATTAAAATATTTTTATAAGCTTTGATAAATTTCTTTTTTACGAATATAATATACTTATAGTCAATATTTCATTTATTCATCACAAAGATTAAAAATGGAAAAATAGTCATTAATACTGTCAATATTGTAAAGCCATTAGTAATTTTTTCTTTTATGAATAAATTGTTATCTTCACACTTTTTCCATTTCGACGTTAACATTACTATATGAAAATTTATCTTGCTAATTTTGTAAGTGGTATGTTACATTGATATAATCATGTAATACATCTACATAACATAGATGTAACAAATGTTATATTATGTCAATATTATTGCTGAACATAACATCTATGTCACGTAGATACAACACGTGTTATATTACATTAACATAACCATGCAATATAACATCCACATAACGACTTTAGCGTTATGCTAATGTAATTATATAACGTGCACCACAAAAATATCATCAAAGGTCATCTCTGAAAATTTTTGACTTGTTATGGTACATTTGTGTAGTAAAAACATTATAAAAATTATATAACATCGATGTAACTAGGTAATATTTTTGTTACATTGTGTAAAAGTAGTTACTGTTATGTTACTTTGTTACACTTACGTTATATAGCTGTTACATTACATACACATAACTAACATTAACATAACATGTTATGTATATGTTTTATAACAGCAAGGTTTGGTGTTTACTTGGTAGTTTCCGTAACTACTAATAGTAGTTACCGCAACTAGTTTTCTTTTCTTGAAAAAAGTAGTTGGCCTAACTATATCGATTTCTCTCAGTGTAATATAAAGTTATTATATATGGATTTAGAGCTAGTTTAGTGAATAGTCGATAACAATCAAAGGATTCGGTGACTTCCATTGATTTCTGAACTGTCTATTCATGGCTGTGCATACTTTTCTCAAATTTATATGAAATACTATCTTGATAGGTAACTGTTCAATGCGGTCGGAACTTTGATATTGTAGTTGTAAGAAGTTTTCTAGTTCATACAAACGGCCAGCTTTTCGCATATCGACTAATTGAATGCTTCGGTTCTTCAATATAAATTTTTGTAATAACTTCAAAGATGTTACTGCATTTGTAATCGTAATAGATTTAATTGTTCCTATATGATGATTCCAGAATTCTCCATACTGCATATATTTAAGATGAAGGTGTTCTATGATTGTGAAATCGAATCTTAGTATGCAGTTTGCTATCTTAAAATCTCAAAGAGAACGAACATAGTTAGATCGAGAATTCTTAGAAAATACATTAATGAGATCAAATAGGTATGCACTTACGTAAAATAGGTAGATCCGTCAAATTCGGTGAATTTTGCAAGAAGCAGTTGATCACCTCACACTTGATTCTTTTAAATCCAGTTATCTTTAAACTCTTAAGAGATGTAAATGGTGCCACCCATTCTCTTATAGACATCCACTCTGATGTATGGTATTTTTCTAAAACTATTTCGAAATTTATAACATTGCTTGTACCTAAATTTTTGATGAAATCTTCATATGTTATTGTCCCAACTGAATCGTTGTTCTCGCAGATGTCATTAACAATCCACTACTATTAAAGTTTTTATTGTTGGCAATACCGAATTTTGTTACTATTGATGAAGTTTTATTGCTTTTGTCCAATAAGGTGCTGATTTCAGTATTAAAATTTCTAGTTGTGTTGCCGAGAATAAATGTTTCGAGAACACTACAATTTCTAGCGACGTTGCCAATCAATGTTGATGATGATGTAACACCAGATAAGTCTAATTCTTCGAGAGACAAGTAAGAAATCTGTGTACAAAATGACGGTGTAGCAACTGAAATATTTGTGAGTGTCCTTTGATCCATAAAAATGATGCGTTTTATTAGTGCTTGACAGTCTTGTTTTACATTATATGTTTTTATTAACATCTATTTGGATACGCACATGAAAGCTAGAGTGCCTTGAAAATTCAAATTTTTCATAACTTCTTCGATTACTGAGCACGGTAGTCGGCTTAAATAGTCTGTTGGAATGATGACTGGTCCTAGTTGATAATTTGTCTTCGTCTTTGGTTGGCTCAACGCTGGTGTCACTCGTACTTTGTAGATTGAAGATGACCTCGGGAAACAATATTTGTTATCTCTGCTATTGCACTATATCGTTAGAAAGTCCTCTAACGAGGTTAATATGATCCATGCTTTTTGATTATTGATATAAATGGTGAAATTAAAAACATCGTCCTTCTACATGTGTCGAATTTCTTCTCCCCTAACGTCTAATGGTAGATTAAATAACATTAGTTTCAGAATTTCTTCACCTTTTTCTGTTCACCAACACTGGATATGGACGTCTAGATAGTTGATGCAATAGTGGTGGCACATAATTGTCATTCTATTGATCATAACCTGCCGGTAGAATTCGATTTGATCCCAATTTTCTCCTACTTACACTATTTTTCCTGGACCAATTTTCCTCATCAGCAAGAATGTATTGTTGTAGATGGTACTTCAGATTATCCATAATTAATAAATGAAAGAACAAATACGACGTAATACTTGTCCACTCACTAAATAATTTACTATTAAGTACAGTAGAACTCCATTAACTCCCTATCAATCTTTTTTCAATTTCTACGAATAAGGAATTAAGTTAGCCCCCCATTACAAGATAACAGAGTGAAATAGATAATGTTTCTATTTCACTCTCGCGTGTTAACATAACCTCAAAAATTACATATGTTCAGTCAGTATTATAGGTTGACATACAGAAATATGAGAAATATTACAAGGTGGTGGTAGTAACCTTATCTCCGCCCATATAGGGGAATAAGGAATTGACTAATAGGGAATTAATGGAGTTCTACTGTATTCAAAAATCAACTCAAGCAAAAAAAGGAAGGACGGAGCCTTTTTGTTATAACATGTCGCAGTTTTTGAATAATTAAACTTAAAATAGTCGCACATAACAAATACGTAACTTTTTCACGATAGAATTGATTTTAAGAGTGATTTCATCCATATGACGCATTGATCTGTAAGCGAATCGACAAAGTTTCACTTGTGTATCAACAAGGGATGCGTATGACAACAGTAAGTGTGAACCTACAGTGTGTGTATGCGTGACAACAGTGAGTGCGTAGCAGCAGTGCGTAAACGTAGCACAAGTAAAAGCATAGCGACAGGACACGTGTGTGTGTAGCAACCGTTAGTGCCGGCACATTGTTTAAGGATTCGCACGTGGCGGAACGATAAAAATGCCGCGTAATATACATTAATTTTTTTCTATCTTTTACATAAAACTAATAATATAGCAATATGTTTTACATTATAAAATTCCGATTTATGTCTTCAAAATTATTGTACTTCATTTATTTTTCTTCTGTCAAAATATCATATTTTGTAACTAACGTACTCGCGCAGTGACTACTGCGCATGTTACCATCATTGTTGTTGACGGATGAATTAAATATTTCTAAATGATAAAATTTTGTAATTTACTGAGAATAATTGTACTTGAATAAAAAAAAATGTAAATCTGCATTAATACAAAGCTTTAAGAGATGCAATTTTCTTCTCGAAAATAGAATACACAGGTATTGTTTTTTGAGTAAATAATTCAACATGAACTATTAGAAAATTATATTGAATAAAAAAGGAAGGACAGCGCCTTTTTGGTGTACATAATACAAAGTTATCCGTAGATTTATAAATATACATATATATATATATATATATATATATAAGTATATATATATATATGTATAAATATATACATATTATTTATTAGTTGATAATTATTTCAACTTTTCTCGAGTCACACCAACTATTTTCTGATAGTCAACGCTCTTCGATCATTTTTTATTTGTAGTAATTATTGCAAAGTAGCCTATTTAACTAGTCTAAGAATTGTCAGATTGACTGTTTTAATGTTGTTCGACTGACTATAAATAATAGCGATTATTTGTTAGTCGCCCTACCTACAGAACAATTGTTGCTATAACTACATTGAAGTAGTTAAATGCTAATAATCATTTTAACTTGTTCCGATTAAGTTACGTCAACTATTTTTTGGTAGTCAATGCTACTATTTGTACGATTTCACTACTAAAAAGTAGTTACTGTAACTATTTTTTTGTAACCCTTAGAAAGTAGTTACTCCTACTATTATCTCTAGTATCAGCAACTACTCCGTAGTTATTTTAACTATCAATTTTTCTCAGTGCACTAAAAAGTTTTCTTCATTGTTGTGTTTACAGAGTATTCTTAATGCTATATCATCAAATGAAACTGATAGCTGTGATTCCGCAAATCCGTGTCAACATGACGGAATTTGTATCTCTACTGATAATGGTCCTATATGTCAGTGTCGTTATGATCACTATGAAGGAGATTTTTGTGAAAAAGGTAAAAAAGTTTATTCATAGTTAACAGTTTATTAAAAATATGATTTATTCACTCTTTTACTTAACAAGATTCTCTGCTCGTAATTTATCACTTGAAACACTAATTTAATTGTCTAATCTCTACAGTGGTTATTTGATGACCAGCAATTTATTTTTGGCTCACTAAATTACTTTTATATTGCTTTTTTAGGTAATTTACTATCTTTTAAATCTCTAAAAACGTTTTACTATTTTTAATAAATAAAAATCTCAATGTGAATACATTAATTTCCATGTTGGTATGTTTTCAAAACATAACAATTGTCTTGTTGACCTCTAAAAATATCGTTAACAACCATAGTTTCCCACGAGACGTGCTCCTATATATCATCATCACAAAAATTATTAACTTCCTACAAATTTTTATGAGATTCTATCAGAATCAATGTCATCAAATTGAATAAGAACTTATTAGTAAAGAATTTCGACAACATATCAACTATTTTTATAACAAAACTATGAGGTCGTTTCTCATTAGATCCTACAAGAATTTATTAGTTGATGACGCCGTTTAATTTTGTATTGTATACGATCCTATAAAAAAGAACACTGTCAGATTGAATAAGGGATTATAGGTAAATAATTGCGTCAACTGAACTTTTGATTGATTCTATAAGTATATGGTAGAATGAATTAGAATAACATGATGAGTTTCAATGGGGAATTATGAGTCTATAATATTTTGTTATTTCTGAATAAATTTTAAAGAATGTATCAGACAAATATAACAAGATGCAATAAGAATCTATTGATAAAAGTAATAACATTTTCTTCTATCCATTGCGAAAAGATTTTGCAAGAAAAAATACTATAGGACTGTTCAAGAAGCAATAAGCAAATAATATTTTTTGACTTCTGGATAAATTTATGGGAAACTATTAGATCATTTTGAATGGGATTTTATAAGAAGTTATTAGTCATAAATGCCGTTTGACTTCCCATCTGATTCCATACGATTCTGTAAGAACAAATGTTGTCAGATTCAATAAGGATTCATTGGTAAATAATTTCGACTATATAACAACCATTTTCATAAAAAACTATTACACCATGTCTCATAAGATGCTACAGGAATTTTTCAGTTAATTACGCCGTTGGATATTGTGTCTAATTTCATACGATTTTATCAGAATGAATCCCGAGTAGAATTTATCTTGGGCATGCCCAAAGTTTTATTTGGCCCCTATTGATAATTATTTAGATCAGCTTAAATTAGGCATTCCTAACTCATGCCCAATGAATGCGTTATTCAGGTTTATAGGGACAGCCCAAGTTTTTCCCCATTTTGTTTTGCCTATTGACTTACTAATAATATTATTATTAATTTTTCGAACTTCATGACAAAGTTAGGCATTGATTAGGAATTACTCATTAGGGCTGACTTAGAATTACTTAAACCTAAATGAAGCACATTTTTAAATACAATACTATTGAGAATTCTCAAAAATGAGATGAACCTAACCGTTTAAGGATAGGGATGATTGTGCCGGGTCAGAGCAAAATGGTGGACAGGTTGTCAGTAACAAATTTATAACAAGTTTCTTTGAACACTATCAACAGGTACACAAAAAATACAGAGTTTGAGTTCACGAATACTTGACGAATGTCTGGCACTTCATTTTCACTGAATAGTTATGGATGTCGATTTATTTAGCTTGACTTGGTGTGTTCGATATTATTGAACGTTCACACGAGCTCAACACGCTTCACAAGTCAAGTTGAATGGTGATTGTGCACGAGGCGTTAGCCCAACGAGCCATGCAAAAATGAATGTAATTTATTTTAGGTGAATAAATCTTGAATGTCCAAAATTAACACTTGATTTCGGTCATGAATTAAGTACTGAATATTTCTGTGGGTTCAGAAATGCACAAGAACTAAAAGTTAACTCAGAAATTCTAGATGTATGTGAGAATGAATAGAATGGCATGGTTACGTAAATGAGAACAGAAAATGAATTTACTTTATTTAATATATCGGAATTACTATGAATTTTCTTGAAATATTTGTTGGTTTAGTTTTAGAATAATTAGATGAATAATTGATGTTGCCTTGAATGTCACACGCGTTACAGATTGTCTCAAAGGAATAAGATTTTTTTTTGAATCACTATGAATGGCGTTTGAATGTCCTGAGAACAGAAAAAAGAATACACGACAGGAACTTCGCTGGTCAAACTTGACACCAGATTTTGGTCAATTGAGTGACTAGAATTTGAAAATTTATCGATTGTCTGATCGATTGGTTATCGACCCAGTATCAAGATGGCCGTCAGAGTTCCCAACAGCTGATTATTTGAATTGAGAATTAATTAATTCTCAACAAATACAATAGGAAAGATTTTCATTAGATTGAGTATTTTCTTAAGATTTCAATGAAAAAGTATTTTATCAATGTAAATATTTTTATTCATCCTTTTCTTTTTAAAGAATAGTTATTGTTCTTAATAAATTTTAACTGAGTTACGTTGACTAGAAAAATATTATAGTTTCAGAAGAAAAAATAATTTAAAGGTACGAAAATATTTAAACCATTACATTGATTTATTATTGAGATTTATTTTTTCCTCTTTACTCATCGTCCCGCCTCCCCAGTGCTGAGCCGCAAGGCCATTGTGCTGGGTCCATAAGTACAGTAAAGGCGGTCGTCAAGCAGCCGTACCTCGATTCAGCTCGGCTTCATGGCAAAACTGCAGAAGCTCAGCCGTCCCGACATCTGCAAAAATGTGTCTGTTGGTTCCTAGGTTCCCTAACAAACGTTGCTCAGTTCCCCGAACAGTCCCTTATCACGTGAAGGGGAGTCTCTTCCTCCTCTCCACACCACCGGCACGCAGAGTCTTCCGTACGTCCCAGCATCCTCATGTGTCGGCTGGTCAGCCAGTGCCCTGTGATAGCGCCTACAGCCACCGTCAGCCTCCCGTTGCTTAGTTCAATCAGTTTCCTACAAACCTAAGCTGTGGGTCCCTTGATGAACGCCCTGGTATACCTCATTCCTGAGGCCTCTGCCTAGTAGCTGGTTAACTTCTTGTGCATCCACTTGTCCCCTAGCACCTTCAGAAGTTCCCCGGGAGCATCTTACTCCATTGGGCCCTTGTCACCTTCGCCACTAGCCCCTATCTGGGCCAGCCTATTAGCTTCGGTGTTGCGCTGTAAACCGCAGTGACCCGGTATCATGAGCAGCTTTATTTTGTTATGGCATGCCGCTTGATGTAGTACCCTTCTGCAGTTGTCCACGAGCTTTGAGCAGGTAGCCACCCGCGAGAGGGCCTCCTACAAGGTCGTGGACAGCAGTCTCCACAGACTTGC
Source organism: Chelonus formosanus (assembly GCA_028641665.1). Taxonomy (NCBI): domain Eukaryota; kingdom Metazoa; phylum Arthropoda; class Insecta; order Hymenoptera; family Braconidae; genus Chelonus; species Chelonus formosanus. The sequence goes on along the minus strand of CM054006.1, from coordinate 14,828,750 downwards.
CACGTTAGTAGGCGTATTGCGCTGAGCACAAGGACCTGTTGCACAGTGCGCCTCCTCAAGGTAACAGTCCACCAGCCTTTCGAATGTCTTGAGGACAAAGGAGGTCATGCTTATAGGCCTGTAAGCCTTAGCTTGTCATAGCGGTCCTTCCCTACCTTAGGTATAAACACCATCTTGACCGTGCACCACGCCATGGAAATGTGACCCATGGCAAGTCAAGATCGATAGATTTGTACCAGTCGACGCCATAATCGATCCCCGCTCATCTGCAACAGTACTGGATAAACTCCATCTATGCCCGGATTCCAGGCCCCGGAGTGCCATATTCCTGCCTGGAGCAAGCAACTTGCAAATCCTGGCTACCTCAGGTAGCTCTTCCAGGCTTGCCTCCCTTCTGACTTGATTTGAAGGACAATCCTGCGACCTTTGCCATTTGGTGTTACCAGCGGCGCTGGTAGAGGTCCCCTACCTGTTGGAGCTGGTACCAACCGCTTAGCCTTCTGCCTCCTTCTCTTCGCTGCCCCACAAAGCCTGTGCTTCCTTGAGCGTTTTGGGGAATCAGGTTTATCGAGAGTCTTCCTCTGATTCTCCTCACCGGTGACAGGTCGTCTCTGACTAGGCAGCTCAGCTTACGCCTCGCCGACCCTGTCGGTCTCTCCTGACTCGGCTTCTCCAAGTCCCGTATTTTCGTTAAAAGAAACGGGACCCCCACTACTCTGAACGTTGCCAAAGTCATCCATTCGAGTCCCACGAGAATTGAGGAAGTAAAGGTCCACCTGTGCAGAGCCTCTTGCACAGGTAAGGCTAGCTACAATGAGGGGTCGCCTGGTACCCCAAGGACATCGTTTGCTACACAGTCTCCCAGTGCCATTCAGTCTTCAGCACGATGGCTTAGACCTTGACTTGGGGAGTTGGTCTACGGTGCTACTGAAAGTGCGTATGCATCCAAGCTGCACTTGCTAGCGGCTTCCCTCATGTTCGCACTCGGTACGCCTTGCAGCCCCCAAGGCCTCCATTCCGTACTACCCGGACAATGCTCCTATCCGCCATCTGGAGACGCGCCCGGTTGGTATTCAGCCAACGTTCCACTCTCTCATTTATAGAGATAACAGAATCCCGGAATTATTGAGATTCAAAGTAAATAATAATTGATAAAAATATTCAAGAAAATTATTTATATGAATTCGTTCATATAAATGTTATAGTAAATATTTTTAAATGAATAATTAGCCGAACGTGTAAAAGCACTGGTTTCTGATGCGAGCAAGCTAGCGTTCGTAGGTTCAAATCCTCCTAGGAATAAACTTTTCAGCATATGTATTTTCGCTGAAATTTAATAAAAATACGTTTAACAATTACGTATTTCAACAATCCAAAATCTATAAACAATAAGATAATCAATCAACTTAATTTTCAAATTTAATTTGCCTTAATTAGGCTTACCTTACTTGGTCCTTAAGGGACAAGCGTTACATTTCCAATATGGGCCTAATGTGGTATCCCAATTGGCGCCTAACTTGATCTCAGGAAATTCGGTATGGGCGCGAACTCCTTCTTCAAAATTAATTCTACTCGGACTGTTTTCAGATTAAATCAGTATTTTTTATTCATTTATTCTAGATGGATAATTATGAGATGTTGTTAGTTTTTTTGATGGACACACTACTTTCTTATTGTTTCTAATTTTTATTTATTCAAAATTAATTAGTAGCATACGTTAACATACGAAGATTAAATTTACAAAGAGAAGATAAATACGACGGATATGTTTAAAACGGAATTTGCAAAAAGTTCAATAGGTAGTCATTGAAAATTTAATGTATAATAAGTAACTCATAATAATAATAATAATGAAATGACTAGAAAGAAAAAGAAATGATTATTTCTATAACACCTTAATTACCGTAGGTAAGATGTCTTCTCGAGAGTTGTACAGTTTTATTACACGGAGAGAATTTTTTCACTAAATCTAAGTGAAATTACAAAACACTGTTATTTATTTTTTTTTTAATTGACAGTTGTAGTAAAATTCTACATTTTGAATAAATATTCAATGCTGTAGAGTAATATTTAATGTTTTGAAGAAATTTCAGTCAATTGTAATGAAATTACCTAATATTCCAAACTAACATTGAAAATTGCTCATTATCGGTAAGTTAACAGTGGCATACGTTTTGTACCGATATGGCGACACAACCTCTGAATTTTTTCATATAAGCCCACGAATTGATCGGTTTTCATTTTATTCACAGTTTTTGTTTAATAATATTCCAAAAAGGTGTATATTTAATCAAATTTATTATTATTTATACTTTTAAATTCTTAAATATAGTTTATAATCTGACTGAAGTGATAATATATTAATATTCTCCAATAGTAATACAATACAACTTCAAAACGTAGTATATTCAAATAATGTATTACTGTAGATTTTGCGAATTTAAAACAAAAAAAAAATTAAAAATCATTTGAAGCATCATAAATTCCATAGAAATTTGAGCAATCATTTTCATTGTAGGTTCAATAACTGTTTCAAATATTATGACAATGAGAATGTGTTACGAATACATCTAATTCGTTTCCATTATCATCTCGTAAAAGCTCAAGAAAAACACGAAATAATGTCAAACTAGAATGCTCTATTTATATATAATCTTAATGTTTGCAGAAAACAGTATATAATTATCAGAATGTTTTTAAGCATTTAAAATCTCATATGCAAGATGGTACCTCAGTGGAATGTTTTTATAAAGGCTACGAGCGTACTTATAAAAATATAAATTTTTTTACTGGACATTTGTCTTAATTGCATAGGAGAAGAATGTATGAAGTACAATCTGTCTGCTGCCAAAATGAAGCTGATGAGCCCAGAGATGATAATAGTGTTGACGAGTCTGTGTCTGTCAATCCGTATCAAGTACAAGATATCATAGAAGATTCCAATGAAATTGATGATAGTGATAATAATGAAGATGAACAGAATGTAAACGATTTATTTGAAAAAAATTTAGCAAATTTTTATTTAAAAATGGCAACTTAGTACTTAGTACCCGTGGAAACTTTAAATTATGTAGCAAATGGATTGCAAAATATTCATGAACAAAATTATCAAATTACAGGTCGAAAAATAAGAAAGTTTTTACAAAATGAAAACATTTCGAGAGTAACGATTGATAATACAATGAAAGAATTAAAAATTAATGATCAGTTTTAATCCACTAATCGTCTTTTCAATACAAGATTCAAGCGAAAACATTTTTTTGAATCTCAAGATAATTATGTTGCACCACAGCCTGTTTTCATTAGAAGTGTAAATGGAATAAGAAAATATTTTTATTACATTTAAATTATTGAAACATTAAAGGGTGTATATGCTGACAAATCTTAACTGCATTTTTATAATGAAGAGATTCGCAAGAAAACAGAATTATTTCAAGATTTTATTGACGGAGAAGTTTTCATGCAAAGTGACTTTTTTCACTTTAACTCAGACGCTGTATCCATCATTCTATACCGAGACAGCTTTGAAGTGGTAAATCCTTATGGCCCTGCTAGAAAAAAACATAAAATCCTAGTAGTTAACATCAGTATAGGAAACTTGCCACCACGTCATCGATCTAACATTAATTCAATTCAATTAGTTGCTCTTTGCACTGAAAAACTGTTCGATCATCATAAAGTTTATGGACGTATAGTTCAAGATCTCCAAATTTTGGAAGATAAAGGTTTTGAAGTAAGCCCTAACAAATATAAAAAAGCTGGATTAATTGTTATTGTTGTCGATAATCTAGGCAGTCATTCACTTGGAGGATTCGTGGAGAATTTTTCGGTATCAAATTATTTTTCAATATTGTCTAATAAATCGTCATGATTTCAAAAACAATCAAATCATGTATAAACGCTAATTGCATGATCACAGAAGTATTCAATCATATGAAGAAGCTATAGAATATGTACAAAGTAAAAAATCCCATAATAGTCATTATGGAATTAAATTTGACTCATGTTTTAATCACTTAAGCAGTTACTATGTATGTGCTCCTGGATAACCTTCATGTTTAGGCCATGATTTAATGGAGGGAGTAATAGCATATGATTTATTATTATATATAGACTATTTTGTAAAAGACAAATGGTTTACTCATGAAGAACTTAATAATAAAATAGAGAATTTTAAATATTCGCTTGAAGATGCACGTGATAAACCATGCGAAATTATAAGAGAAAATGATGATCAGAAAGGTCAGAGAATTTTGAGTGGAGCATGGCAAGTTTGGACCCTGTTGAAATTGTTACCTCTAATAATTGAGTGTAAAATAAAAAATTACAAAGGTGAAGTATAGTAAACTCTTTTATTATTGACTGAAGTAGTTGAAATAATTACAGCACCAACTATACATAAATCTTACTTGCCATATCTATAAACAGTGATTGATTGTATATTGGATTGCGAAGTAGTCTGTTAACAAACACCCCATTACGTCCGGAACATCATTATTTGTCACATTATGCTGAACTGATCGTTTATTTTGGGCTGTTAATGAAAGTTTGGACATTACGTTTCGAAACGAAACATACTTATTTCGAAGGACTTATTCGTGCCATTCATAATTTCAAAAATATACTAAAATCATTAAGTTTAAAACATGAATTATTCCAATCTTTACTAAGGTCTGGCTCTAATTTAAGAAGCTCTATTGAAATCCACAACATCTCATCATATTTGCAAGGACAATATTCTCATGAAATACAGTAAGCAGTGGCATTGGCAATAAATAAAGCAGAAGTCCAAGAGTGTTCTTCAGTTATAGTTCGAAATATTACGTACAAAAAATATGATGCTGTTGTAATACGCCAAGAATCATACTAATTTTTAATTGAAATCGGAACAATTAGAGTTATTCTATTTGATGATTCGGAAAATGTTTATTTTCTTGTTGAAAAATGTATTACTCATTTCAATCCTCTTTATCGTGTTTATGAACTGAAGTTCAATTTAAAAAAACATTACAAGTGTCTAAAAGTAGATCAACTATTAGATTTGTCACCACTTCATACTTCTATTTTTCAATCAAAACTATCTGTAAAGTTCAAACATGCTGTGGTCAGTCAGCATATCAATGCAGAAATAAATACTAGGGAGAAAAATATATGACTACAGTATTCTATATATGTTGATTCTGAAAAGCGTATCATTTGTTTTATTGTTTCGATTATTATTGCATATTGAAACAAACAAACAAAAACCATTTTTTCTTCTTTGTTTTTAGCACGACGCCACTGTTTAAGTTAAATACAAGGAAAAAAATTCTATTCTCAATAACACTGATTCTTTATTAAGTATCATAGATACTGCAAGAAATCGCATGAAACTTCTTCCAGATACTGAATGTTGTATTACAATAGAAGTAGATTTAACTGAAATATGTGGTGATGGAACCTTATTGGCTTTAGCTTGCATTAATTCTTTGATCACTAATTCAAGAATTGTTCTAAAAGATGAACTAACCAACAATAACAACATGAATGCATTTTCAACTGTCTACATTGTCAATGATGATAGAATTTTACATGAAGAAAAAGAAGATAAACACACAGAAGATCCGAACACAAGTCCTTGCTAGAGATGCACATCATGCTTCTAACAATTATAATACCCCTCTCATTATTACAATTTTTCCAATGATTGCACATTACTTCAACGAAAATGTATATGCGTTTATGAAAACTATTGACGTAAGTTTTATCTTACTTGATAAAAGTTGAAGATTGAAGTTAATTATAATGGAATAATCGATATTTTTTATAGGATTATTCGTTTGAGAATAAACTAAAAGATACTACTGACGCAATAACTCCGACATTATTGATAAAAGGTATTTTAAAATATGTATTTAGAAGCAACTGTCTCATGTTATTGTATGCAACGAATTATAATTTTACAGGTTCATCTATATGTACAGAAAATGTTGAAAGCATAATAATTATAGAAAATAATTTGTTTATTAAGCCACGAAATTTGCTTGATGGCATTTTAATAACATTTTTAAGCTAGTATTGTTTTGGCATGCAGGATAATAGAAAATTGATGAATTTATGCAGAGGTAAAATTTCTATATCACATTAATATCTATGAAATAATGAATTAATTGATTAAAAGTAATTAATTTTAATTTGATTATTGCAGAATGTTTTTTGACATAAATCCACCAACTGTGATGAAACGAAAGAGAGACAAACGATCATGTACAACATATGATCCAGCAGTAAATGAGTTGATTGATATTATGCAAGAATATTTTTTGGTAGATGAGTTATAACTTTTCTACTCCGCTCTGGTTATACATTTTCGAATTTGGATTTTCTATATTATTTTAATTTAAAATAAATAGAAATTTGAAAGTTATTAACACGTACAGTTGAAATAGTTCAAAATCGGATTTATATTTATCCATTAAAAAACCACTTACTTTGTTCTGAATAATTCAAATTTATTATTAGCAAAATATTTTTAGATATAAATCTGCATATTTGTTGTAATTGATAAAGTATCATTACATTGTAATCGTCAATATTTAAGTTTTAATTTGTAATATTGAAGAGAATACACGTTTGTTATTTCATAATTTTTGGTACTATCAATAATTGCACGTGGATTTCCAATAAGTAAAAATATAAGGATGTTAAAGGCATATTTTTCAAATTATGTACATTATGCAGTATAGTATATACTGTCTTGAAAAAATTTTCAGACAATAATTATCCTGGTATTGCGAGTATGCCGAACACAAGTCAAAATTGTATTAATAATTATTCAATTTTAGATACAAATTACTCTTAAAAAAATTTGTCTGATTAAGTCGGAGAAATTTTTTATTTTAAATTAAATACTTTTTACTTCAGTTCAAACTTATGCTCAATATACCCAGAATATCAGGGCAATTTCGCCTAAAAATTTTTCTGTGCATATTGTAATTTGCAATGTTTATTAAGTAAATTTCAATGACTGTATAGAAAATCTCGCAAGAAGTTTCAATGCTGTGGAAGAGAATTTTACTCAACATGTTAGTGGAATTTACTCTACAAATGTATAGTAAAATTACTACACAATTGTACATGTAAAAAACTTCCATTACATGTACATTGAAATTACAACAGAAATATCTTACAGTGTATCGACAGTATTCTCTCAAACATCTATTTATTAATAGTTAGCAAATCAAGTTTGAAGGAAACAAAAGACGTGTTTAAGTTCAGTACGTTGTCATTTACATCATTTCTTCTGTAAACGTGAAACGATAAAGACATGTTGACTTTGTGTAATGGAAGAATTTTTGATTCAATCAGAACGAACTCATCTACAATCAGTTCTAGAAGGTACGTAATTTATACTGCACATCATAATTAGTTTTAAAATATATATATATATATATGTTTTGATTTCTCAAAATTGTAATTAACCTAACCGTTTAAGGATAGGGATGATTGTGCTGGGTCAGAGCAAACGGTAGACAGATCTTGGTTTAACAAAATTATAACAAGTTTATTTAAAACACTATCAACAGGTACAAAAAATACAGAGTTTGATTTCACGAATACTCGGCGAATGTCTGTCACTGATTTATCACTGAAAAGTTATAAATGTCTATTTATTTAGCTTGACTTGGTGTGTTCAGTATTATTGACCTCCCACACGAGCTCAACCCGCTTCTCAAGTCAAGCAAGAATGTGATTGTGCACGTGGCGTTAGCCTAACTAGCAATGCAAATTGAATGAGATTTATTTCAGATGAAATAAGCATTGAATGTCCACCAATTTATAGTTGAATGCACGAAAGAATAAGAACTGAATATTTCTGTCACTTCAAAAATGAACGAGACGTAAAGATTGTCTCAGAAAAAGAAGATTTTGGTGAGAGTAATCGGAATGACGTGTATATGTAAATGAGAACAGAAAAAGAATAGTAACAGGAACTTCAGTAGTCAAAATGGACATTGAAAATTAGTCAAATGAGTGACTAGAATGAGAATTATTGATTATTTGGTCAATTGGTTATCGACCCAGTGCCAAGATGGCTGCCGGAGTTCCTATCAGTTGGTTATTTTAATTGAGAATTGATTAATTCTCAACAATATATATATTATAAATACATACATATAATTTCATTTTTAAAGCTAATTATTTCACTGCATTCTCTATTAATCTGTGTTTTAGTAACAGAAAATAGATATCGTAGCATCATTGGATTCTTTTTGTTTGTTTACAAGTGTATGTAGGAAATTCATTCGTTAAATTTGATGTATTTTATATATCTCATTCCAATTTTTATTTTTTTTATGCACTAACACCATTAACTCGGTGTATACTCAGAAAATGGAATTAATGATTCAGAAATTCTGGGCGAGCTTGTTGCTCATCCAGATGATATGAAGGTGGTCATGACAAATGTGGAAGTACGATTGAAGCTAGATAAAAAATATCAACAATACGTATGTGACATTTTTTTCATTTCAATTTATTACATCATAAAATATTTATTTTTTTCATTATTAATATTCCATTTCGCAGTTCGATTTCTCTATTATAAGTGAAGAATGTCTCATTTCCTTAACTCATGTTGCTCTTTTTGTACTGTAAAAAAGGTTTATCGACCACAAAATAGATTAGTTAATAATTAACACATCACATTTCACATAGAAATGATTCATTCACTGGAAATATGATGTGTTTGTTATGAATAAATATTTATTCTGTAAGTTTATATCAAGCATTTGTCGTGGCATAATTTTTCTTTCCATTAATTTAGGTTCATGTAAATAAGGGTATCCTCGACAACAAGTCCATCAATATCAGAGTACCAAGTAATTTATTTGGAACAGTTAATACGAAATCACAACGAACTTTCCATACACTTATTTAGGCTTTTAGTTCCAAAAAGTCACTTTTTACATCTTTTTACAACTCATTACACATTATGTATAAAAAATGGGACCAACAAAGAATCTATCTAGCTCTAAATTTAAATCGTTTCATTAATTATTGGCAAAAAATGCCCATGATGTCAACTCAAGGATAAATATAACGTATACTCTGGCATTAAAAATGCAATTACAAGTATATTATAGAATTTTAAGTCAGAAAGAACTTGAATCAAAAATTGAATACGGTCAGGTGTTAGAAATTTCTGATAATTGTGAATCAACATTTTCATCACATATAGGTGCTGAAGCGCAAAATAGAGGAAAGCTCAACAACACTGTGGAATTTCATCTCTACACTCTAACTAAGAGTACTCAGAAGCAATAAGTGACAATCTTCTGCAACAACATTGACCACGTGATCTTGCTGGTCAGCCGAGATCAAGTGACACTCATCAGTTGTGCAAGCCAGGCTGTTCGATGAAACAATTCATACAATTGTTCATCAGCACGACTGAAACAATAACACATAAACACTCAGGCTTCATCCAGAAAGTGAAAACAGAACCTCTATTCTGGAAAACTATACAACGTATAGACAATCGTGAACACTCGATGGTGAAATTGTTGTGAACAGTGGAATAAATTTTTTTTTTGTATGAATCACATTAATAAATAATTACTAGTCATTGAAAGCCCATCGAGTTGTTATTCCAACACACTCATTCCTCGAGCCCAAAATAAATTGAAATCCAACCTTTATATTAAGTGTTTAATAATAAGTATTATTATAATTCAAGACTGTACGATTTTCTTAGTTTATAAAGAATGCTACTCTGTTGGCTTTAATAATCCTCAAAAAGGATGTGAAATTGTAACGCCAAATATTCAGGTTAAAACTAAATTATTTAATATAAATCATAATTTTTATGCAAGGCCTGTAAAAATTCATGTTACAGCAAATGGTAAAAGAGTTATAAGTCGCAGAGATTTACAAGAACAATTTGTTTTATCGATAATTTTTTACTCAATAGTTTATTCTGTATTAATATTTACATCCTGTAAATTATCAAGAAAATAATTGATTTAATGCCTAATTTACTATAAATTGCTGAGATATTTTTTCCAACAAGAGTTGAAAACTGATTTAAAAATGAAGTAATTTATTTGAAATATCGTGTAGGTTTCATTTGTCTTCTGATAAAATTAATTCTAACGAGAACCATTTCATATTCAATATTGATTTATTTTTACCAGCATAATATCTAATGCTATCAAAGAATACGTTTCTTTATCGTTAACACACCGACTTTCAAAACATCTGCACATTATTTCGAAAAGGAAAATCATTTATTTTATGTAACCATGTAACAGATGGCTTTAGCTTCTGTTCTATATTTATTCTATATTGTTTCTTCTATTCTATTCTATATTTATTCAATGAATTATTTTTAATAATATATAGAAATATTGTTTTATTTAAGATGATTTTTGCAGTTATGTTTCTCAAAGATTTTTTTTATTAGCTCAAACTTAAGTAATTCTCTTTTAAATTGATACTCGTTTTGCATAATTGTCTATAATGATTAATCTAATTTTAATTTAATATAATACAACAATTTGTTCGTTATTAACAAATAAGAGTTCCATTCAAATTGAATCATCAGATATGGGAGTTGTTGATAATGACTAAATATTTATTTTGCCATTATCAAATATATCATTTTTTAACTACAAACAAATCTTATTTATTATAAATAATTTTTTTCTCGGTGTACAAATCTGTTAAAAAACATCGTTTTGACAATTAACAGAAACTTCGAAAAGTGACGATTGGTGACAATTTACCGAAGTAATCTGTAATTAAGTAAAAACGAGAAGTGATTTTTAATTCTGCCTTCTTCAGTGCAAATAAACGTTCATTGTAAAATAGTCTCAGAAACACAGGTACCGGTGAGGCTGAGTACTTCACGAAACTCAATTTCATATGAATAATTTTTTTATTACACTTATTTCTATTATTTTTACATTTATCTCCCGCACTAATTATTGAACATCTAGTGCACAAGTTGGTAATAAACAATTCATTCATTTAAGATAGACCAAATGAACACTTATCTCTATTAAATTAGCTAACTACTGCTACTTGCAGGTGGAATAATCAAAACAAAATTGCTTGTCACGTAAAGATCATGCATACAACATAATAGTGTTTAATAAGTTCAGCGTTGCTTGACGTGCTTTTTATGGTAGCAGAAGGTGTTATATATTCACCCATGTAAAAAGAAATGTTTCGACGGAATTCCAAAGGAGCTTCGTTCCGAAAATGATCCGCTGGTGAGATGCAGGGGCATTCCTTTAGAATTCCGTACAGCAATAGAAGAATTTTGTAACAGTTAAAAAGATTCGCTAGCTATTACAAAATATTAGGTAATAGTTACCAAATCATTGTAACTGTTACAGAATATAATTTAGTCAATAAGATTAATATTTTAACCCGGATTTTTTTATTTTTACTACCCGGGAAAAACATTCAGATCGGAAAAGATCTGGACAGACATAATTCACTTATATTTTTTAGCTCTGATCAGATCTAGCTAGATCTCGATTTTGTCTATATCTGACGAGATCTAATAAGATATGGCCAGATAAGTCCTAATATTATATTATTCATCCGATCTGTCTATATATGACCACACATAATATTATCTGTACAGATACAAATGCAGTAGCTATAACCGGATCTTTCTATATATGAACATATCGAATAATATTTGATCTGATTTGACACAATAATACATGTTTGTATATAAGCTGACATGAAAATACATGGTGAGAAGGAAAAATATAGGGATACATATATATATACATATTGAGGTGAAACTCTTTTTATTCACATAAACCATAAATTTTTATTACAACTTTATTTAAGATGAATATATATTTTGATTGTAACGTTATCAATATCCTCTGTCTTAATATCTATGAATGCTTTAATCTTTGATTATCATTTGTACTATTATTCTAATAATTGACGTCTAATTTGACGTATTACAAATTAACAATACTGGAATAATAACGTAACTACAAAAAAAATCAGTCTATATCCATAGAAGTAGACAATAAGTTACCGAAATATTTTTAAATTAAATCATGACATAAAAATATCAATAAGCATCGAGCTCCAAAAAAATAAACTTTGAGTATAAAAATCATTTAAAACATGCAAATGAAAAAAAATTGGAATAATTTTTTCAAAATCACGTTTCCTATAAATATTAGTTGTTACGGAATGTACTTCTTGCACATTGGTATTCCCTTTTAATCTCTCCCAATCGTTGTGACATTGCCTTCCCGATGTAATGATCACTTTGAACTTCAAGCCCCAGCTCAGTCGCTTTTTCTTTGGAATATTCTGAAAAATAGTCAAAAATGTATTATAAAATACAAGAAATGTAAGATATAAATAAAGGAAAATGAAATTGATGTATTCATTACCAATGATAACCTTTTTAGCTGTTCCATCGAGACAATATGTGGTTTGTTGTAAACGTTCTCGGCCTTGTGAGCGAACCGATTGGCCAGTAAAAGTGCACTTGGACAAAGCGTGCGGCTTGAATACACCTTCAATCAAGCGTCTTGCAATGTGAGATGCTTTTCGTGACCCTCCAATAGCACTGTCCAGTATTATTTTTCGACAATATATGTTTTCTCGTAATTCAATCATCTGCAAATATTTGTATTTATATTCAAACAATTGTATGATTATTTATTTGTTTATAATAAAAATTTCACATACCTGCTCATTACGATAGACCCTACCGATTAATTGACTACCTGGTACTGAATAATCGATAATGTCATCGTCATTTAGCTCTCTTTCTTCTCTATTAATATTGACATTATGCATAATATTTTCTTGATTTATATATTTATTTATACCTAAAGAACTAGATTTATTCAAATCAACATTTGTTTTCTTCGAAAAGGCTTGTTCTAACTTTTTCTTCTCAGATATCAGAGAATTTCTGTCATCTACAAAAGATGAAAAAATGAATAAAATAGTAAAAATTTTCATAGACATGCAATTTTTACTCTATCTATCGAAACATTTAAAATATGTAATATTACACTTTGACTGACAATAAATAATTATCATACGTAATTTAATTACCTGATTTTCTCAATATAATTACGTTATGCACCTTATTTTGAAAAATAAATTGAACTTTGTCACCTTCTTCTAAACAAGCTTCTTCTGTTTTAATGATAGCATTGTCATCACAAATATGGTATAAATTTTTCTTATCAAATTGCACAAGATACATTTTGTTCTTTATTTTTTTAAATAATAGACAATGCAATAATATATAATTGATCATAAACTTATAAAAATGCGACACAAAAATTGCCGGCTTCCGACGAGAGTACGTGATAATCAACAAGTGGTATCATGGCCGTTACATAAAAGCGGAACAGTAGGAATAGGCGGAATAGTTGAAACGAGTAGAATAACCGGAACAAGCGAAATAAAATAAAATGGAATTTAGAATTTAACACGAGATGAATGATTGAATTATGTAAATTATTTATTAAAATCAATCAATATGAATTTATAGTAGCATTATTATCCATGAATTTCGTATTGAGTTTTCAATACCATTTTATTTCGTTCCGCTAGTTCCAGTTATTCCACATGTTTCAACGATTGTGTCTCTTCCGTTTGCTGATGTTCTGCTTTTATGTAACGGCCATGACGCCACATGTCGATGACCACGTGCTTCTGTCGTAAGCCGGTAATATAATAATATATTACATCTCAACAACACTAATCGCTCAAATAAAAAATTTATTATATTAAATATTTCATGATAGGTAAGTAAATTTATCTCAATCTTTTAAATTACTCAAAACTTAAAAAATTAATCATCAAATGAATGTTAGGTTATACATTTTCTAATTACCTATAAAATTTATTTTTCACAGTCCACAAAGAAACATGTCGTTTGATAAAAGGAATAATCCTGATTTCGATGAATCAACAGAATCTCCAAAAAAGAAAAAATATAAACTTTGGAAAGAAAATTCAAGCATACTGGTAAATAAGTTGACTATTATTTTTTTTAATTCAATCGTACACTTTATTTCATTTCTCATGACTTACTGTTAGTTCTGAAGTGTCAAAAATATTTAAAAGTATTAAAAAAAATTTTTCGCCTTGCATCAATAATTTTTCCCATTAATATCTATGACTCTCACTATCAAATACATTCACGTCATGTAACTTTTCTTAGGTTCCTTTGAAAATATTACAACGTTGGGCAAAGAAACGAGTAAACATTAGGAGTAATCATACCGATATTGAGTTTAATATAAATCGACAACATGATGACAAAAGTTTAGATAACAATTATAGTCCCAATGATGAAAACCTTACTTCAAGATTGTCTTCGTCTGATGAATATAAACCTATTTATGAAGAAAACAGAAAAAAAATAAGAGAATTTAGGGGTGTAAAAGATTGTGGAGAGATCATCGATGATAGTAGTGAGAATGATTGTGAAGAGATCATTGAAGATAATGATGAGAATGATTGGGAAGACATCATCGAAGATAATGATGAGAATGATTGGGAAGACATCATCGAAGATAATGATGAGAATGATTGGGAAGACATCATCGAAGATAATGATGAGAATGATTGGGAAGACATCATCGAAGATAATGATGAAAATATTAATACCAATAGCAATGATACTTTTAGTGGCAACAATAGTAATAATCATAATAGACATGATGATAGCAATGTTAATGATAACAATAACATCGCTGATAGTCACACAAAAAATAACGATGCTACCAAATTATACTTAAATGCAGAGGTAACAGTGATGGAAAGTGTTCATATAGTTCTAAAGTCATATTTAAATCGAAAATTAACTAAAATTGCTTTACAAGAAAATTTGAATATACTTCAAAAAGGGCTTCCTAAGCCTAACAAAATGCCGAAAACTATATTTACATTATTCGATTATGTTCGTAAAATATCTCCACCTGTTAAAATTATCAAACATTTGTATTGTAAAAAATGTGCGTTTTATACTGAAGAAAATAGTGTTTTGAGAATATGTACGTCATGCAAAAGCACAGAGGGCACATCATATTTTTACGAACTGGATATTATCGACCAGATAAAATTTCTGTTTGAACATAGAAACTTGGCCAGTAAATTGCAAGTTTTACCTCATCATAGTGAATTAATCTCAGATATTACTGATGGTTCCGAATACATCAGAGTTAATTCTAGGAAAGATCGTAACCAATATGATTTGACGTTGATTCTCAATACAGATGGCTTATCTTTAGTGAAAAGTGCTACAACTCACTGTTGGCCTCTTATGTTCACCATAGCGAAATTACCTGAATATCTTAGAGAGTCATTTATAATTATAGTCGGTTTGTGGTATGATACTCAAAGAAAACCATTAATGAATACTTTCTTAAAGCCCGTTTGTGATAAAATTATTAAGAGTTTCGAGAAGGGTATTCAATGGACTGATAAAACAACAAATGAGACCTTTACTTCAATGATTGTAGCACCATTGTTCATAGCTGATGCTCCAGCTCGAGCAGCAATTCAGAATATTTCTTATTTCAATGGAAAATTTGGCTGCAACATTTGCCAAATTAAGACTCAACAATGTAAAGGTCCCAAGGATAAAAAAAAAAGAAGAGTTTTTTTATTTAAAGAGAAAACAAGTCGATTAAGAACATCTGAACGAATGATTGAGCAAGGTAATAAAGCTTTTACTGAAGGAAAAATACATATTAAGGGTGTAAAAGGATCAACTGTCATTTCTAATTTACCATTTATTGATTTGGGAACCTGTGTGATCCCAGAATTCATGCACTCAGTGCTTTTGGGTGTTGTGAAGCAATTTATTAACATTTGGATAAATAAAACAGGTGATTGGAATATTAAAAAACATCTCGATAATATAGACTCATTTATTTTGAATATTCATCCACCATACTTCTTCAATAGGATGCCTCGAAAATTGTCAGATTTTAAATGTTTTAAAGCATCGGAATTTTTCAATTGGCTCCTATACTATTCAGCTCCAGCACTTCTTGGTTTCTTACCTAACAAGTATCTACAACATTGGTTTCTTTTAATCGTGTCTATATATAATTTACTTCAGAAACCCATACACATGAATGACTTAAATAGTACTGAGATTTTTTTACGATTATTTGTCAGAGATGTTGGTGAGTTGTATGGTAATCATGAATATTCATATAATCTTTATCAATTAACACACCTTGCATTATGTGTTCGACGTTGGGGACCATTATGGTCATCATCTGCATTTCCGTTTGAAAATTATAATGGAATCATCGCAAAAAGTCTCCATAGTTACACAATTAAGTTGAGTACATATGAATACGAAGAAATGTATGGTGTAATTAGATACTTTTTAGAAATTGATAATGAATTGTACTTCATTTTTAAAAAGTTTTCTATTCAACAACACCGGCTATTAATTCATCAAGAATCTATGACAAAATTACATTTCATACTCCCTATTGTAGAGACTGATGATTATAAATTAATAAATGTAAGAAATATTATTAATATAAGTCACATGATCCAAGTGGATAATTTTATTTGTAAACGTCCTCATGTATTGAATAAAGTAACGTAAAAATATATGTATGTAACATGTTTAAAGTGATTAAAGTTCCTGTTTTTCAAATTCGAACACACATCTAAGCAGATCTGGTCAGATGTGGCTAGATCTGACCATATCAGACTGTAGTAAATTTACATGAACCAGGTCTGATTAAAATGAATTTCATGAATAGTAAGATCTGACCAGCTGAAATTATGTCAAATTGATAAAAGTCAGGTCTAAATAAATTTAATAGCATGTTCTATTAGGTCTGGTTATATCTTAATAGACATGAAATTGCGGTCAAGACAATGTCATCAGATCTGGCAGGTCCTGCCCCAATTTCATCAGATCAAATTGCATTGAACCACACAACAAGACCAAGTCTGATAAAATATGATTATTCTACATCATGCATAATCATGTCAGTTCATTTAAAATAATAGATTTGTCAAGATATAAGTAGATCTGATTGGATCTAATTTGATCAAATCAGATCGGATAGTTTTTCCCGGGTAATGAATTCAATGAATGGCGAGGTTATGTGGATAAATAATGAATTGTAACAAATAAATATAAAGAACAAATAGAGAATTTATAAACCCCTGACGGTATACGTATTTTGATACTTCCATAAGTTTTTCAAAAACCATAATTATTTAAAAAGACAAAAGTTGATCGTTATAACCGACAATGGTTAGAGGAAAAAAGGGGTATAATTGTTGAAAAAAAATATATTAAACATTTTTTTAGAATTTTTATTTATTTTTACGTATTAAAAAATATTTTATTTCAAAAATTACCCTATAAAATGTTCTTTTTATTAAGAGCATACTACGCATCGTTCTCTAGCTAAACCTAACAGCATTTCAATACTTTTTTTTATAGGTAAGTGCATTTGAGGACATTCGTAGCGTCTTCGGAGATGAGGTTTGATTAAATGAATGCCTCATTGTTTCACAAATTTATGTTTAGTCATTTCGCATCTAAATTTTATAGGTTATACGAAATTGGTGCATTGATATTCGCTTTATCTGAAATTCCATAAAATACTTTTAGCCGCCAATGGTTTGTTTTACGTGCCACAGTATATGTTTAACATACCTGATCGAATGTATCAGTTTCTCCTCCACCACAATTACATTGAGTAATCAACTGTGGCTTGTTTGTAGTGAGGTCTGCATCTGTGTTATTTATTCCAGATGATAATATCAATACGAACTTATTACTTTTTGGGAGATATGTTAGCTAGATTATGTCTTCGCGGTAAACATATTTTGGACTTGTTGCTGCTGCTTTTTTTAGTAGTAATTCAGAACTTTCTTTTTTTTTTTTTCTAATCGTACTTATTGCTAAACAAGAAATAAGAAATTTAAATCTTTTTGCAGACATTGTAGTTCGAAAAATATTTGGCGCGAATGCATCTTCCCAAATCTCTTCTACATCCAGTTTATTTTGCTTTTACGATCCAGCAATATATAATAACTCAATGAACGTCCGTAATTCTGCCATGTCGATTTCATTGTTAAATGCTCGGGGATTTTGTGCATGATCAACTTGTCTACGTATTTGGTCATTAGTATGTGTTAAAATTACGTTTAAAAGGTACATGGTAATCAAACATTCCCAGCAAGATAGAGGATTATTTTTACCTCGAGCAACTCCAATAACCGACGGTAAATGTAAGCGATTCGCAGACCGACTTCTCCCTGTACTCTCTGGTTTTTTGAGGCTCCATTTTATTGAATTGTCTCCACGGCCTCTAACAAAAGAGATAGGACGACCAGGTCTTCTAGCTTTATGACTGCTATTACCAGATATACTATTTTCTTTATCTTCACACAATGAAGCCAGATTTTTTTCTTTACGTCGTTTCGAGCTATTTTAACCACTATCCCGGTTACTACCTCTGCTGCGGCCTCGGCTACGGTTTCGACCATATGATTTTCCTTTGGTGTGACCACTTTTACTAGATTAATTATTTTCCGCTTTAATCTAAGAAAAAATAGAAGTGAATTTAACAATGTTACTAACAATAATATTTTGCATAGATACTGTGAGGAAAAAAAAGTATTTTAGAAGAAAAAATTCATACATCTGAATCACCGCTGCTCTCTTCATGACTTTAATGCGGTTTCCGAAGTTCAGGAAGTTTTTGAGAGATACTATCATTACTATTATAGTTACACGGAGAAAAATAGTAAGGTTCGTAACGCTTTCCTTAGCGAGTAAAAATGATAATGTTGATTTTACTGGAATTTACTTCAAATACTATGAATTATAATTGTCTTGAAAGGAGAATCGATATTATGATAAAGTTATAAAACTTTAACAAATAAAAGAAAAAAATTCTGCAGTTTGTCATTTCCGTGGATTGAAATTAAACTTTACAGTAAAGGAATTTTTTTGTTTCATATTTAGTTCTAAGAATTTATCATTAGCGTTTAGATTTCTGAATATTAGAAAGTGGACATCACTCTTCGTAAAGTAAAAGCTATGTGGCAATAAATGAATTCAATCATTCTTTTTTTCTTTCTTATTCGAGTATTCTTATTTACAGGAAAAATATTAGAATAAATAAGCGGGTTAAAGCGTAGGTTTGAGTTGTAAGCGTGCGAGTAGTTGTAGGTTCAAATCTCTGAGTAAAAAAAAATTGTTAGGATAAAAAAATTCAATTCGAACTTAGAACGCATTAAATGATAATGAAACAAATATAATTTTAATTGAATGAAACCATATAAATCATCGAATAAAAATTTTTTTTTTCATTGTTATAAAATGTTTATGTAACTATAATATTCTAATATTATTATAGCTACAATGTATAATTGGTATGCTGGTAGATTTATACATAAAAATATGTACTATGTCAGAAATCTTTTAATAGGTATTATTTAAACAAATGCAACATTATTACAGTGTCATTATGATGTTGATGCTAATACGTATTACAGTAAAAAAATTAAGAAATATATCAACTTATAACTTCCAATAGACATCAATTTAAAATAGACCTTGCGTGTAAAGAAATTTGTTCTTTACGGTAAAGTCGAACCGCATAAATTTTTTTTACTGGAAAAGTAAAGTAAATTCTACTGTGCCAGCCGACCGTCCGTATTTTAACTCGTTTGTCTCATGACTACGGCTAGAATTCTAGTCGTTTGCCCTTTACTTTTTTCTCGATGTATTCTCCGAGTCAAAAAATGCTTCGTCATTACTGAAAGTATTTTCTTTACAAGAAAGTTCGTCGTCACTAACAGGCTCGTCAAGTAAAATATGATTATAATTATCTGTTAACATTTCTGTTACATTTTTCGTTTATAAAAATCTACTAACAAAAGTTCACAAGAGGCGAAAAACTAAAATTCTATTTTTCACTCAATAATTTAATGAAATTTAACTATTCTTTTATTATAAATAATTGAATTAAGTAAGAAATTGAATGAACTCACGTTTCACTCACCAATAATATCAGTCATAATACACAGGAAAAAGAAACACAACTTTTTTAAGATTTTCAAAGATACCTCACAAAGTATTCAGGGTCGCTGCGACCTTTAGTAAAATCTTTCGATGCTTACAATTCGACAACCAATACAAATATGGCAATGAGCCCGACACTGTTCGTCTTCTGAAGGCCTAAACTTTTCTTTTAACGTAGAAAAAACAACTGCCAGTAGTCCTTTCATTATCTACCTAAGACCTTTGAATTAGTGGGAGAGTCGCTGCGACCCTCACTACCCGTCAGGGGTTAAATACAATCAATTAAATCATCTACAGGCAATTACATAGTCGCCTTTTGCTGCACTATGAATTTTTAGTGGTTTTATGTAATTACTGAAGTAAAACCACCAACAACAGATATCGACTGATTTCTGTAATAAAAACGGTGCTACGTCACTGTTGTTTAAAAGTTCGATATTCTCAAATTTTTCTTAACGCAAAAAATTTTTAAAATCATGAAATTGCGCCAAGTCCGACTTTCCATATTCGCAAAACCATAAAATTGTGTCTATCAATTGTTTAATAATAAAATCGTATAAGTGTGCATGAGGAAATGTAGATCAAATGCTTAATTAAAATTTTAATGGACATTGGCTAGCATAAATCTTATTTAAAACTTTTCTTCAAGTGTTCTAAGTATCCTACCAAAACTGCTATCATTCAAGTTCTCATTGTCAAATAATTATTTAAGAGAATTTTAAAACTGCAAAAAAGTTTGAAATCAAATAAGATGCCATGTGATCGATAAAAGTTAGTATATTTACAAAGTTAAATTATTTTGACGAACATTGAAAAATTAATAGGATCTTTCCAACATTTGTGTAATAGTTAAAATATATGTGCGAACTTTAAAACACATAATTTATTATTGAACCAAAAGTTAAATTATTGATACACATATAAAAACATTCTTCTTCCTTTTATCATGATAACGAGATGCATTTATTACAAAATAAGTAAAAATCTTGATAAATTCTTAGTAAAATTACAAATTATTAATTTAGAGATTTCAATAATTGAATCATCAATTACTTTAGTATTTAGTAATTTGGCAAAAAGAATTACGAATTACTCCTGTAATTTGTATTTTCACCAAAAATATTATCAATTACAACAGAAATTGATAATTAGATACATAAAATTACTAATTACTTCTTCGATTTGTCATTGGATCTATGAAATTACAAATTACTTTATTAATTTATAATTCTATCAAATAAATTACAAATTACTTTATTAATTTATAATTGGATCCAATAAATTACAAATTACTTTATCAATTGATAATTTGAAAAATAAAATTATTAATTAACACTGTAATTAATAATCTAATTTTCGCTATTAACGATTATTTAGTAATTGATAATTTTGCCCTGTAATACTGCAAAAAAAATATTAATGCCGAACTCTGATTCGATCTACAATTTCTCACGCACACTTTTACGATTTTATTATTAAGGATATATAAGAATGAAACTTATAGTCAGATTTCACCCTGAAAATTTGCACACATCTAAAACAATGTAACTTACATTTACCATTTAATTTTCAGCGTAACTGATCGATCATTTTTTTCAAATAGTTGCTTTTAAAAATCGATCATTAATACATTAGGCTTATGGAAAGAAAAGCACACTCTCCACTAAATTGATATTTATTTGAATAAATCAGCTAGCTAGCATAAAAAAACTATTAACAATACAAATAAATAATAGAAGAAAGTATTGTGACCATAAAAAGATGGTTTACCCGATTGTTTATAAAGAAAATTAATTGTAAAGTTTTTTTGTTCTTCCAAACCATTATGATTATTCCAACGAACGTTACACTTCGCAACGGTGTTATGTATTCTTACTACATGAAATAAATGGAACATTTTCCATTGGTTCTCGCAGAGCGCGGGAAAACTCGTAAACATAAATTGATGAATGATTTATTTTCCATTTTATTCTTTAATTTTTATTACGAAAATATTTGAATCCTATGAACAACTTCATATATTAATATAACAGTAATAGTTAACTAATCATTCACTTTGAAAAACATAACATCTTAATTATTCATTAATCTTAGACAATTTTCTTATCACTGCCTGTATTATTGCCATTGATTTTGTCACATGTGGCTTACCACCTACAAGGCCTTATAAAAGTGTAATGCCCGTTAATCCATTTGTTGAATATGTCTCCATATTCCACTTTTTTCTGTATGATTTGACTTCGATTTTTTTCCTACCGATGCTTGTAAAATAGAAAGTTCTGATATTTTAGATAATACAAGAGCAGATTTAAGTTTGACATATTGAAAATATGTTATGGGTACAACACTTGATTTTAAGTCATCACACATCTGGTTCCTGCATGTTCTTTTTCGACTTTGCAGCCCCAGGTGCTGACTTGGATTTCGGTCTCCCGTAGTACCAGTTGCATCTGTGTTGGTCGGCAGCTCCAACTCTTAAATGGTGTTCGGGAAAGCGCTTTTATTGTCAATAGCTGAAAGAAGATATAAGATTAATGGTTTGTTTTTGCTGAAAAGTAAACGGATTATTAGTGGCGTACCTGAAAGATAGAAAAAATAGAGTGACATGAAGTAAAAATAAGAGGAAGCTGAAATGTTAAGCCCTACCCATATGATTCACAGACTACAGGGGGTCTGCGAAGCTTGCAGATCTGTAGTCTATGCCTAGGTGCTCTGACATTACCCAGGTGTGGATCAAATGATGTTCACGAGCTACTTGGTGGGTTTATTGTCGCTGTTGAAATTAGTCGCACGCTTCTACAGGGTGGGGGTGGTCGTTGGTTAGTTGGCGCTATTCTTCTCTTCTTTCTAACTTCGACCCTGATACGTGTAATTTCCCCGATCAATTCGTTTTCCGCACACGTTTTGACAAATTGCTCAAGGGCCTTGCAAGTATCTTTGATTTGGACAAACTTATCGTATACGTTTCCGAACGTATGACCGTCATAAGATCTTTGCGTTGTTCTCTGTAGGTGGGACAGTGCAGTAAGAAGTGTTTTACTGTGTCATCCTCTCCAGTTCCGCAGTTAGGGCATGTTGATACGCATTCGATGTGAAATTGTGCGTGGTGTGCACGGAATATACCGTGTCCTGTGAATATTGGAGTCATGAGGTTGTTTAGGCGAATCCAGGCATTGTCGAGCCTGTTCGCTATATTCGGAAAGAAATTGTATGTTTCGCGACCTGTCTCGGACGCGTCCCATTCTGCCTGCCATATCTTGAGTGTTTGTAGTCTGAGGTTCATCATTAGTGTTGATAATCTCGCTAACGCGTTATCGTTAAGGGAGATTACAACATTGTTGTATACTACCACTTCATCAGTACGAAGTGTGTATCGCGCATTAAGATTACCAACCGCTATGCGTATCGGCGGGACACCTACCACTACACAGAGGCCATCCTTTGAAGTGGACGCCTGCGCACGCACAACCGCTCCCAGGACGCCCCTCTGCGCAGCCGCAAGCACCTGCCAATCTTTTTCGTTACATAAATCACTCCATGCTGGTGATGCGTAGGCAATCACCGCCAGGAAGCACTCACTATAAAGTTGTAAGTGTGCGCAGTAGCCAAGGCCCTAACGCATTCACGAGAGGCGTCTCAACTGGTGAAACAATTTTTTTTTTGCGCCCATCTTTTGTGGATGTGGGTTGATATGTTAAGATCTCTACCGAACCAAACCCCTAGGTATCTAACGACCTCTTGAAACTTTATTTTATACCGGTAACATTGAATGCTCGTGATGATATTTGTGTTGTTAGTAGCATGTAAGCATCAAACTGTCAGTCTTCATGTTTGGCAGCTATCTAAACGATTTCATTCCTTCTTCCGAATCCTGTTGTTTCTAAATCAAAAACTACGATTGCTGGATTATCACTAAATGGAATATTTACGTACTTCCCTAGAATGGGTTGATCAATAAATTCAGTGTCAATATCTAAACCACTTTAAGATTGATAATTTATGCCTTTACATTTTTCGGCATTTGTATTTGAATTACTCCGGCCTTTAAACAGGTCTCGACGTCGTTTTTTTAATGGTGTAGTTTCGGAATTTGCTGATCGAATTCTTTTAATATTATCTTTCTCTTTTAAAAATTCTAAAGAATGTTTAGTAAGTAGTGAGTACTGTAATTTATCATTTACTCGTTGAATAAATGTAAAACCTATATTCTCTTTACAAATCGCAGTGCTCACTCTACAATCATTCGATTCAGATCCACCATAATGTCGCATTTCCGGCGCTTTGCTAGCTATTTTTATATTCGTCAATTTATTGGCCTGGCTTGAACCACGTGGTGCTCATTTTTCAGAATTGTTAGCAAAGTGCTCAAAAACTTTCTGAATTTTTTTGAGCTCTTCACCCGCCAATCCTTTACCGCCTGGTAATAATTTACGAGTATATTGCTCAAGATTTTTTTCATAATCACACTACTGCTCACAATTCTTGTGATCATCAAAAGCATGTAGTATTATATTTAATCAAGCTTTTTTGGTTGCAGCGGTATTATTTTTGTTGCATTTCAAAGTATACCCAAAACAATATTTGAAACATCATATAACTTGTGAACTTAAACATTTCAGTGCATATAATTTCTTTGATAATCCACTAGTAACGTGATCGACATCTGTCCACTTTAAAATTCAATTGTTTGACTTCTTACGTTATCGTGCTATTGTACTGAAGTCTTCATCACCAATCAGTGTGCTAAGTTTTACACCGTCAGCTTCAAAATTTTTATTGTTGAGAAACAATCCCACTGCCACATCTAGCTCCATAGCCTTGGAGCTTCCATGAAAATTCAGTGTGCAGTCATGCTCTTTTTTACTCATCCTGCTTAACCAACCCTGGAAGTAGAAAGTTCAATAGGGAAATTGCATCAGAAATTTCCTATTCAATCACATTGAAGGTTTTTCATTTCCATAGAAATCTTTTAAATCCTATTCAGTTGTCCCATTGAGGTGCGCGAAATCCTATTCGATCCATCAATAGGATTTCAGTACATTTAATAGGACTTCTGAAATAACGATTTTTCCATCGGAAAGAGGCAATTCCTTTTTGATACTTTAATAGGATTCAGTAGTATTCAATAGGAAAATTGTAGTAAAATTTCCTATTAAATTAAGGGTAAACCTATGGAATTTTTCAATAGGATCTTACGACTACGAAAAAAATCCGTTTGAACAGAAGGAAATTTTAATTCACTCTAGAGGTTTTTCATTTATACGGATTGGTAGTTTCAATATACACCTGAAATGAAATTTATCAGAAACTTTGTTCGAAAAATCCTGCAGATGATGAAATTTGATCCTGGCATTCTCGGATTTACAGTCAAGTACGCTGCCAACTGAGCTGTTCTGAAACATGAAGATATGACTTTCGCCTTATCTATCTGAGTTAAACATTTGAAATAGTTTTATATTTAGCTATTTAGCTTTATAAAATCCTATTAGACTTTTTTAGGGTAGCGAAGATTTGTGACGTTTCCTATTTAAATTTTAAAAATGCCTATAGGATTTAACTTTCTTTGATAGGAATGTTTACGCAGGGCAGTCCTTTTTCACGTGTAAAGTGTAGTCCTATTTTAGTGTAAGCAACGATCGAACGTGATAAATAACCAAAAGCTGTAGATTGACCTATAAATATTTAAGCATATCTAAATAATTAACATAAGGACTCTCTCTTAATACATGAAATTATGGATAGCACATAGTGGTAAATAAAAATATAAAAATAACAGTAAGACTATTGTGGGTTCGACCAGCTCCGTTCTTTTGCCAACTAGCATCATAACTTAATGTAATTAATATATACCCCATTTTCAATCATCAATTCCTTGACACCAACCAAAAGATTATTACTTCTTAATGTATTGCACACATTAAATTTGTACAAACCTTACAAGGAGACGGCACGACTCTGGGGTAACGGATTTCAATCAATTTTCGGGTAGTAGTATACCATGTGGGCACTACCACTGTAAAATGTTTCCGTCCAATGCCCAGTAGAAGCTGAGAAAAATGCATTTAAAATCTACCCCGCACTTTATATAGAAGTTATGTTAGATATCGTTAGAACGTACTATAGCGGAAGCGGTAATGCTCTAGACTCGTGCTCCTGCTTACACAGGTTCGAGTTTGGCTAGTTGACTTTTTTTTTTTTAATTTTTTTTCTTTCTTTTCTTCTTATTTTTTATTACGTAAAACATAAAAATTTTATAAATATATTTAAATTAAAAATTATGAGTTGGTAAAAAATAAAATGCGAGTTCTGATAGATTGTTCTCGGTGTAGAAAGAACTTTTGTTTCAAATGTTTCTATCATAATTATTATTCAGAATCATAAACGCCTGATTGTTTACATCATTTTTATTTATATAATATTGTATTAGTAAATTTGGAATATTTATAAGAACTCGCATTTTGTTTTGTACCAACTCAGGAAAAAATTTTCTTATATGATCATATATGGCAAATTAGTCTTATATGGTTTATATATAAAACGTCTATAATCTTATATGGATTGTATATGAAACCTATAAGATCATATATGCCACTTATGTGGCCGTATTTGTTATTTTTTTTGGTCACCCGTATGGAAATGATTTTCTGGCAAAGCTCTGGAAAAACTCTGACTTAACTTTGAAAAAACTCTATTATTACTATGAAAAAAGTCTGATAATTGGAACATTTCCAAATTTGTTTCCCTCATATACATCCTGGAGAAAGTCTAAAAACTCTGAACTTAATTTAGAAAAAATCTCAAAAAAATGTGACTTTTTTAATTTCTCCGTGGAAAGCTATAGTAATGAGACCGACTTTGCGAATGCCAAATTTTGACCTATCTGTACGTTTCAAGACAAAAAATGACATCGACATAGGACCAATTGTATTCGACGCATAATGGTGTGACTTAGAACTGATTAGGATTTCAGTAAAATCGGTCCAGCTATTTTTTTTTTGCAAAATCAATAAACTGGAAAAAATGGTAAACTAGCTTAATCTTGTCCTTTTCACGGCTGGGAAGTTCGGTTCACACAACTGGAGAGCACTGATATTTTCAAACTTCTTTATTTCAAATTCAAATACAATGGAATAGATTATAGAAACACATCTTAACTACATAAAGTCAACTACAATCTAGAGTGTAAATGAGTTGATAAAATAAGAATATATTATATAATTAGCCATATGCTGTTAATTATAGAAAATATATCAAATTACTACATGATCATTTTAGTGAACTGTTTCAATTAATTGATGAAACATTCCTTTGTTCCTCGATGGATCACCCAATAAATTTAGAAAATAAAATAGCAGTTTAACTATTATTACGATAAATAAGTTAATAAGAGAATAATGACATTTATTCCATAGCAAAATGAAAAAATAACCGATGTTGTCAGAAATTTTTAACCATTTTTTTAGAAAAATTTTAGATACATTAGATTCTGAATTTTATAATTTCGTCAGAATGTCGATCGCAAAATTCTCCAATGTTCCTAATTTTTTCATAAAAAAAGTCAAATAAAAATCGAAGATTTTTTCGGAATAAAGTCCACAATTTTTTCATGAAAAAGTCAGATATTTTTCAGACTTTCTTCAGGATGTATATAAGGGGGAAAAAAATTTGGGAATGCTCCAATTGTCAAACTTTTTTCATCGTAATAATAGAGTTTTTTCAGACTCATTTCAGATGTTATTCGGAGTAATTACAGGGTTATCAGAAATTGTCAAAGACAACTCAGAAATATTTCAAGAAATTGTCAACGTTTCTTTAGAGTTCAGTCAGGGTTTTTCCACCGCTTTGCCAGAAAATTATTTCCATACGGGCGTATCTTTTATGTATACAATTTTATACGTTACACATATAACCCACATAAGATCGTGTATGTCTTATATACGATCATATATGTTTTATATATGGATAATATATAGCCTGTTTGAAATTTAAAAACGGCCCGTATATAAAGGTAAGAGAAAGTCCACAAATAAAATTTCAGGAAATTTCCCCATAAGTCAAAACACATGGCCAACCGACAAACAACGTGTCCCTATCATAAAACAGATTAGAAACTATTTCTAATAGTTTCTTAGTTATTTCTAACAGGAAAAACCAATGAGTTGTTTTTTCGTCCTTATCCTTCAAGAAGGACATTCTCTACTTCTCGATTGTCCCACCCTCTATCCCCTCACTGGGGCTCGTTTTCTTCCCTCCAATAGCAGAGGGAGGGCCTCCTTCTGACAAAACAACAGAACAACGGACAGTTAGTTTTTGGTGCATACTGAGTTAAGTTCGACAACTCTCGCGTTTCCAACATCCTTTTCCGTGCGATCCTTTTTTCTCTGTGTTGTGTTTTGTGCTAGAAGTGAATTACTGTGAATTGAACATAAGACTGCCTCCAGTAGATCTTCACAGCAGCATAAACATCACTAGAAATCAACTCCTGCAACCTGCACTACGAAGTCTCTGATCGAGACCCTCTTCCTACAAATTAAGGTCTGTGAGTAGACATCATTTAATCCAAGGTCTCCGCTAGAGACAACCCTTTTTTTCAATTGTCAAGTCTCCGCTAGAGACATATTCCAATGACTCGCTAAGTCACATGAGTTGACCCGCTAGATCAACTCTCCGTACTTTCTATCAGCGTCCAGCTCACAACCTAGAGGACGTCAATACCACTACCTTGTCTCGCTAAGACAGTTTTCTTGTATTTAATTTTCAGTAACTATCATCATCATCATCATCATCATCATCATCATCATGGTTCTCAACAACCGGTGGCAGACTTTGGGAACAATCCTTTACAGCGTTGAATACGGCCGTTACTTCCAATTAATTTCAATACTTAGAAATACTTTGTAACGAGGTTACGTTTTCGAGGCAGATAAAATAGGAAGATAGGTTATCTGGCGAATCCATAAACTAGTTCAATAGTTTATCGATTAACTATTTCGAGTTATCCTTCGAGCAGGTTCGCTATTTAGGGCATAGGTTAAATAAAGAGAAGAATAGCAACTAAGATATAATTGAGAGAGAAAGATGTTTGTGATGGTTTTTGTTGCCATGACGACTCTCCCACTTAACCTCCCACACTTGTGGTGGGGGATAGACAAGTGGGTGGAGCCAAATAGTATAAAAGGGGGAGATTTTCTGGGATAGAAACACTTGTCTCTGAGGTGCTTGACTGACGAGACCAACAAGAATTGTAGCTCACGTTTGAAACACACCACCGCGCTAGAGAAGCTGTTGTCACCTTCAACTAACGGATGTTGGCCAATTGGCTCCCCTGAAATCTAAATAATATAATCTTCAACAATTACTACCTGAAGGGCGCCAGGTGGTCCTCAATCCACCAACACAATACTGAGGAATCCTCGTTTCTCCAGCCTCTAGGAATCTCCCGCGTTTCTCGTGCAATTTACAGTTGGAGCATGCACATTAATTAATTAAAGGCCATTTTAATTGACAAAGAGTACTTTTTATTAAGAAAAGATCTGCAATTTTCATAAAATTAATCCCCGGATCGGTACAATTAAAAATCACTGGCTAGCTCAATTATGCGTCTCCTTTCTGTGGCCGGTAATTGCCTGTAGGCGATAATCATATGACAACACAAATTAATTATCTCGAACGGATGAAATTTCTCTAAGTTGAATTTTTGGATTTTAAATTAAATTGATTTCCGCGCCGCTAGCGTGCGCCGCCGGTATGACAATTGATAAGTTAGATTTTCCGCGACTCGAAGCCACGCGGTAACCCCACTCTCTCACTCACACACTACCACGAGGGCCTCAATTACAATCGATGGAAATTCAATTTTATCCGTTACTTCGAGAAATTTCTCGAAGTTCCTTGGCGTTCACGACGCCTGAATATCTGGGCAATACCCTCTGAATTATTGACCTGTAGGCACCTCGGGTATCGCACTCGCTCCACTCTTACAATAAATTAATTAGCTCTCTAAGGAATCTACAATTAACAATAATGACGCTAGTCTACTGGCACGCAAACTATAACTCCAGAAGTTGAATACTGCTTACTCCTTGACGACTCGTTGACGAGCTCCACGACTTTCAGGGATCAGCAGCTTCTCCTTATTCTCCAGTGGTGTTGAGACCTTTAGGCACTTCTGATACTGGACTTCACTGAATTCACTTGTACAAGTATCGTAATCGTTTTTTCTTATCACTGATGTTTTTGGGTTGCCGGCTAGCAGAAGAATGACAGGAGAAGATGGCGGCTTGCCCCTCTTCCCTATTTGACCACTGATGGCGACACTGGTCATTTGTCGATTGGGCAGTCGATAATTTTTCGATTGCCTCTAGGCTTATCGACCTCGAGGTGGTGGCGCGATTTTTAATTTACACTTATTTACATGAAAGGGTGAGCAAGGGAATGATGCCTCGTCTCACGTTGAAATCACAGAGTTGTAGCTCTGGCTAAAAGGTTGTAGCATTTTAGGTCTTTGCGAATCCCGAATTCTGACCTATCTCTACGTTTCAAGACCGCCAGAATCGAATACAATAGTTTTTGAATGGACGTTTGTGTGTGTGTTTGTACGTATGTGCGTTCGGAATTATTTTCCTAGCCGATTATTTCAAGAACGAATATAATATCGATGTAGGATTAATTGCATTCAACGCGTAATTGCGCCACTTGAACCTAATTAGATTCTTAGAAACATCGATCAAGTCATTTTTTGCAGAGAATCAAAAAACTGAAAAAAAACTACCTGGATTTTGCGATTGATAAATCACACCGTTTTCAAGACTAAATTTCCAGTTCTTTTGAAAGAAGTGATTAGTAAATGTACGTAAAAAATGTAAGAAAAATATGATAACGATCTTCATTGACAAAAAATCTTTAAAAAACAAAATCAGCATTGAAAGAATTGCAAACATCTGTCAGGATTGGAAAAATAACATTAAAGACACTAGAATAGTAAATAATCATTGTTAATAATGGAAGGTCGTGTTAACAATAAGTATTGAGCTGTCTCATAAGAAATGTCGGTTTCTACATGTTCGAACGTGTCGTCAGCTATTTCATAATTTTGTAATAGTTATGTGAGCTGTGTGGCAGTAAATTATTTCTATTGTCAAAGTCTTCGATTGATGTGAAAAGATGTGTGTAAAAAGATTTTCAGAACCGTATAACAAATAAAAACTCACTCTTCTTGTTTGTAAAAATTCAATCTGTTATAAACATTATAGATCGAGATCAAAGCAATATATTTAAATTCTTCTAACGCGTTATTTATTCTGACACTTGAAAAAGAGTTAAAAACTGTATGGCATGAATAAAAACTCACTTATTTTGTTAATAGTAATTAAATCTGATGTAAACAATCGAAAACGGATTCTATTTATGGTATTCAGGTTTATCTTCCTTTTTTTTACTGAAATAAAGTACTCAATAATGTCCAATAAATAAGAACATACTTTTATCATTTGTAACAATTGCATTCTTATTAACAATGAAAAACAGGATCTATGTCAACAAACAGAGTCCAATTTCATCCATGTAAGATAGTTAGTTACATTTTTTCAATACAATAGAAAATATTCAGTCGAAAGAATTTGAATTAAATAGAAAGAGCCCTTTTCTTTATTATCTATAACGATTTTAGACGTTATGAACAAGTAGAGTCCCTTTTGATTCATGTAAGATAGTTAATTATATTTAATCGATAAAATAAACAATATGCTGTTAAAAGAATCAAAATTGAACGACTAGATTCTGGTTTTTATTATTTATAACAATTTTAGTCGTTATAAACAAAAAGAGTCCACTTTTATTCATGTAAGACACTCCGTTGAGAAATCTCAAACATGAAAGTTGACCTAATCGTTCAAGGATAGAGATGATTGTGCCGGGTCAGAGCGAATGGCAGACAGGTCTTAGTTTAGTAAAATTATAACAAGTTTATTTTAACACTATCAACAGGTACACAATGATACAAGATTTTATTCCACGAAAATACGATAAATATCTGTCACTAAGTTATTACTGAATTTATAGTGAATGTCCATGAGTTGTCTTGGCTTGGTGTGTCCGATATTATCAAATGTTCACACGAGCTCAACACTCTTCACAAGCCAAGTTGAAAGTACAAAGTATAATTTTGTACTAACATTACTTTGCAATACATATGGTTGTTTGTAAAATTATCCTTTGTTCAATTATTTACTTGAAATTCCTGAGAATAGAATTACAGGTCATCATGTATGATAATAATTTAATACTATCAATTTCATCCAACTGTCAATTCAATACGGTTTTTTTAAATTTCGTGTACTAAGTTTGATTGTTCAAGTTCAAAAAAATTCCCCGCAAATAAACAGTTCTCTCGAACTGAGCAATATGGTCGCTCAGTTAACTTCACTCCTATCTGCATTTTTGACAGTTGTAGGTGTCGTGGTGATCGTCAGTAGCGATAAACTTCATACGAATTGACCCATTTTTAGAAATTTTTATTCACGATTTATGCAAAATTGCGAATCCTCTTCACCTAAATCCTCAATACTTATAATTGAATTCTACGGATATTAGGTAACCGGATCGGGAATAATTACTGACTCACCCTGTATATCTCGTGGAGAAATTGTAGCCACGAGAATAAGGTCCGCGTCAGGTGACATTCAAATAAGACTAACAAAGAAGAGGCTACAAGTCGAGTTGAAATCTGCAAAAAACGGAATTAGGAGCGCGGCCTGTTCTGTATCTTGATAAAGACTCAATGGATAAGACTCATTTTAGATTCAAATGAAAACTGATAGACATTATAGATTTGATATTAAAAATTGTACTGTAATGTTCAATAATTATCGAGATATTGGCAATTAAACATTGCGTCGTGACGTCACGCGCAAACTTCTCAGTATAGAGCAGCGTGTTCCTCGGCACTGTAAATGAGAGCCGCGAGACCACGCTAGTTACACAGGAAACAAAATGTGCAGGTGATGTGGCGCCGAGTCTCTACCGCTACTCTAGATATTAAACATTATATATAAAAATCTTTTGGCAGTAATATAATATTACATACTTTTTTATAAGAACCACAACTAATTGTATTACATTTTCCATACATAAAGATAATTTTTTTTTTTATTTAAAATTATTTTTGAAATCATTTTCAATTTAGAATTATAATGTACATCATTTTCTATGTGTATGGAAAAAATTCTTCCATAAGAAGTATATTTTCTTTTAATTCTGAAAAAACTTCCACTCTTTAACTCGTATGACTAAAAAACCTATGATAAACAAATAAATGCGATGATTTTCATAATTTGGGGGTAGGAGGCGCTGTGAAACGTGCTTTAGTGACTGTTACTGAATATTTTGTAATTATTACAAAATCTTTCTTAACAGTTACAAATGATTTATTAATTATAAAATTGATTTTTGAAATACCCGTATGGAAGTATTTTTCTGAAAATTTTCTGAAAATTTCTGAGAAGTTACTAAAAAACTATGAATCATTGCTAAAAAAAACCGAAAATGGCTACAATCATCTGAATTGTTTTGTAATATCTCTGAAAAAACTATTGAATTTGAAACAAGACAAGTAAATTTTTGCTAAGAGATTTTTCCGAAATATTTTATTCTTCTTTCTTCAGATATATATTTAACTGTGAAAAACCTTTGATAAGTTTCTGAAAATAAGTAAATTATTTATAGGAGTTATCTCACTTACCTTTAATTTTTACTGTGAAAAATTGAATTCAAATTTCTGCGTTTGAATGGTAAGTATTAATTCATCTATATCCACTAGTTGAAGAATGAATAAGTATCATCTTTAAGTAATAGATCAAAATTGAAAATAGATTAAGAAAACAATTAAAAGTTCTTTATTATTAATTTCCCATCGGAAAAAACGAAAAGTTATTGTTTCCCCTTCTTGTTGAAAGAAAAACCTCGCCGTGTTTCTATGTAATCATTTTCAATAACCACTATTGACTTTTTAACTTCCCATTAGGAAGTTATTGAAATTGGGTCGATTGGTGAAATGTCAATTTTCATCATTTCTCCACGTTTTAAGATATATGCAAGCATACTGACCAATTTTTAGAATGATGTATGTATGTACGTAGGTATGTATGTAAGTATGTATGTACGGACGTCAGCATTTTTTTCGTTTTCGATATCTCAAGAACGGATCAAGATATCAATTTCAACCAAGATTTTTTCGGAAGATATTGTTACAAAGAAGATCTGACAGAAGTTTAAACGAATTCGGTGGAGCCGTTTTTTTTTTATACCAAAAAAACTAATAATAAATAAATGACAAGATTGAATATTTAAAATACTTTTAAGCAAAAGAATGACAAATTTATTTGAACATAACTCGATATTAACTAAATATTATTGTTCACAACTAAATATAACTTTCAACGATTACGCATTGTATATAACAATGTGAATTTGTTATAAACAATTAAAAATTGTAATTATCAATTAACTAATGCGAATTTTGCACCGATTTGAATTCTCTTAACGAAAAAATATCAATAATGATGGAATATGACTTTCAAAAAATACAAATTATTCATAACAATGTAAATATGTTATAAATAATTAAAAATTAGAATTATCAATTAACTAATGCGAATTTTGCACCGATTTGAATTCTCTTAACGAAAAAATATTAATAATGATGGAATTTGACTTTTAACAAATACAAATTGTTTATAACAATGTGAATTTTTTTGTCTTGTTTCAATAATTTTGTTGAAGTTAGTAAATTTTTATGTGAAGCTAATACAATTTTTAAAATTGTTGACAACGAATATTCAAATGAATTTGCGAGTTAAAAAAAGAGAATATTACGCTGACTGGAGCATCAACGGAGGACCGATTAATTTTAATACATTTTTACCTGAGCAAAGAAAATCATTTATTGGTAACGTTTTAATTGATATAATAATTCTTTTATTAATTTTAACTTCCCATTAGGAAGTTATTGAAATTGGGTCGATTGGTGAAATGTGAATTTTCATCATAACTCCATGTTTCAAGATATATGCAAGCAACCAGCAAACTTTTAAAATGATGTGTGTGTGTACGTAGGTACGTATGTCCGCATTTTTTTCGATTTCGATATCTCAAGAACGGATTGAAATATCGACTCCAACCAAAATTTATTCAAAAGATATTGTTATAAAGAGGATCTGAATGAAGTTGAAACAAATTCGGTCGAGCCGTTTTTTTTTTATAAAAAAAGAACTAATAATAAATAAATGAAAAGATTGACTATTTATTAAAATACTTTTAAGCAAAAAAAAAACGACTTCATTTGAAAATTAACTTGATTTTCACTAAACATTATTATTTACAACTAAATATGACTTTTGACAATTACACATTGTTTATAACAATACAAATTTGTTATAAACAATTGAAAATTGTATTTATTGAATAACTGAACCATATATTAGATGAATTTAGATGTTTCTAACAAAATAATATGATTTATGACAAAATATGAGTTTCATTTTAATATTATTCTACATAAGTTCATGAGCATGCTCTTCCCGATGAGTGTAAGTGGGAGGTGTAAATGTTAGTACAATGAAACAAATAAGCGAATCACGGTAATAATTTTTAAAATAATTCCGTCATTAGTATCGGCTGTTGTTATTTTTCATTATATTTGATTTTTTAAATTATTTATTAATTTTTTATCAAATCATCAAGTTTTATACACGGTAATCCAAAGTTATTTTCCGAACGGTAACATGTAGCAACCAGAAAGGATTTCGAACAGATTGGCTTTTGCGAATTTAAAAAATTTGAAAAAATATAAGAGTTATTGAATTTCACTCTGTGTTAACTTTCCATAAGAAAGTTATTGTAATGAGATCGATTAGCGAAATTAGAATTTTTATCATATCTCCACGTTTTAAGATATTTCGAGCATACTGACCAATTTTTTTCGTTTCCGATATAACAAATAAACTAATAATAAATAAATGACAAGATTAACGATTTAAAATATTCTTAAGTGCAAGACAGCCCATGGATTCGGATGCTTTCGACAAAATAATATTATTAATCACGAGATATAACTCTTACCAATTATAAATTGTTATCACCTATATAAATTTGTTATAAACAATCAAGAATTATATTTACCGAGTAACTTTTGCGTACACCACATGGACTTGGATGTTATTAAGAAAATAATGTTATTTATGACAGTTTATTGTAACCCCAGATGTCATATGATGAATTAGTAACACATTTACTGAGCTCTTTTACATCAATAGCTTTCTGATAAGCAGCTGATTTAATTTGTATTCCATCTTTCAAAGTTATCCAAGCATCATCATCATTGTCATAATCAGTATCATTAGTTTTCGATGATGTCTCAGCCTAAAATAGTTTTTTATAAATGACAAATTGTATTAACAATTATCTAGCCGTAATCATCTAATTAGTTTCAAAAATTCAATTACATTCAATTTATAGCTTTGAAAATGATAAAAAACTCAATTAATATCAAAACAAAAAAAAAAGTAATGGTTTCACTTTTTTTGGAGAAGCGTAATGAGAATATTGACATCTTCGAAGTTAAATAGAGTTCCTTAAAGTACTAGAACTGGTGCTTGCAGAGTTATTTTTAGGCTGATCATCATTTTCTTTATTTTGGATAGTAGCAGGTGGATATTGTTTTAGTTTTCCAATTTTTTAAGTTGGCGATGAATCCACATTGAAGCCATCATCAGTTTCTATATCAGAACTTTGGGTAAAAGCCTGTAAATAGCACATTAGAGTAGAAATAAAACTATTCTAAATGAGAAATTTTAAATACAATGTTAAGGTTTTTTTTGATATGTTTACCTCTTTATTATCCGAAGTTTCAGTTGTAAAACTGGTGCTTGGATAGTTGTCTTCAGGCTGATCATCAGTTTTTCTATTGTGAACTGTAGCGCGTTTGTATATTTTAACTATTTCATCCATTTGTGCTTCTTCGCTTATATGTCTTCCGACTTTTTTATTCTATGAATTATCGAAAATGGGATTTTTAGAAAAAATTCAGCATTCATCAGCATTTTTATCATAGAGGGGTATGAAAATGAGTGCTGAAGAATATATTAAAATGAATGTTTTAATGATTCAATAGTTCACTGGAACACTTTTTACTACAATTATCAATTTTTTAATTACAACTTAACTTTGTTACCTTCTTAGTTCATTTTGCTCCTACACTTTCCTTATTTCAGTTCTTTTCATGCATTTGCCCTGGATCAAATATATCCGATTTATTCGATTTCAGAAATTTCAAGCTTTTTTTCTCAACTTCTGTCTCTACCTTTTCACGAGTCTCTGTTGAAAAACATGTACATATCTATCAACGATCAAGCTTCTTTTATAAGAATAGATAGAAAAAAAAATGATCAATGAAATATTCTTACCACCAGCTACTAGCATTATACATTGTTGGATTTTCCTGTTCTTTTCATCTGTCTAAAGAAGTACGTGTTATCAATATCTCGCCTACACGATCTCGACAATAATATCTCAGCCACCGTCTAAAAATACGTGTCTTTTGCAGACCGTTTTTTTTGATAATCGTCAAAATTTTCTATATTTTTCGTTTCTGCGGTTAACAGTGTAAATTCTGGTATTAGATGTATTTTTGCCAATTTCATTGTTCTAAATTCACTTGACTGTAATGTCGAACCAGCTAATGAGAGATTTTTTTCACTTCACTCGGTTCATGGTAGGTGCATGCGCATCATATTCTTACCGTAAATTTTATTTTCTCGTTGGAAGGGGCAGCTTCAAATAAATAGTGAGAACGAAAATAGTTGGAAAATCAGCAGTAGTAAAGTTGATGATTGTGATAAAGTAAAAATATTTCAGTGAAAACAACAAGTTAAGCATCAAGATTTGGACTCTGACATTAAACAAAGTTATGCAGGATCTACTAATCATTGTGGTCATTTGCACTTTCAATGAACAGGAAATAACTCATATAACTCTACCCCCTGTTGAGGGTTTTTAAAGCATTTTTGAAAAAGTTGTGATGTCAAAAAAAAAAGATTAATCGCTGCTTTAGCGGATGTTGAACCTGGAAATGACTAATCAAAAGTTGGACTAACTGAATTGGATGCTTATAAAATATATTTTTTCAAAATGCTTGTCTTCTAAGTAATTGCTCTTTCACTGATTATCCATGATGGGATTGGAACGAAATTTTTTACAAAGAGATTATTAGACCCAAGACCAAAAACAAAGGATCTTCAATAAGTTAGCAACATTTTTCAAGTTAATGTTTGGTTGTTAACTCTCGGTGTCAAAACTTGAAGTTTCATTTTATTTCTAAATAACAAATAATAATAATTTTTTGTTTCAACGTTAAAGAGTGATTGATACAAGGAACAACAATTGAATACGTGATTGTTTATTTTTTATTATTTACAGAAATTTATTTGAATAATGCAAAGTACAAACTTATCTAAAGAAAATGACAGGACTTGGAAAGAGGATGGCTGTAAAAACAAACTCAGATTTAGAGGAGATGCAGAAAGATCTAACATCAAATTATGATTTTAAATATAAGACCATTTATCCTTATGTTCATGATTACAGCTATTTGAAATGCACTAAGAGATATTGCTTTAAAAATCTCTTTTGTCCATAATGTACTTTTAATAAAATAATACATCACGATAAATCTAAGAAATAGTTGATTTATCAATGCAATTGTTGAAAGTGAAGAAAAGTGTATAATTGAAATACCTAGAGCCACAAATCTAATAAATACTTAATTGACTTTGATGTTTATAGAATAAACAAGAACGTGATATAAAATCGGTTCTATGAAGTACCTTAAATTAGTCAGGAAAAGTCTTTGACTAAACAAGACAGCTAGTCTCTGTTCTACAACGAAAAGATAAAGACTTTATTTTCTACAATACTTACGAAACTGGAGATAGCGTTTCCTTGATTAGCCTCACTTTACATAAATTTATAAAGCAGTGGCCTATACGTAAGCTGGAATTGTATGTACTTTTTATTTTCGGAGAAAAATATATTAAATAATATAAAATAATACATTAATTGGAGAGACTAAAAAGTTTAAAATCATCCTTAAAAAGTGATTTCAATTGAAGTTTTAAGTAAAAAAAAAATCATATTGTTACACGTGTTCCGTTATACTGTTCCCATTAATATTTTGTTCTACAGTTGTTAATTATTTTTTGCATAATCATAAAATGACGACCATATAACAAATATTGAAACACCACCTCTAATAATCCCCTACCAAGAACAACAAAATATAATCTCAGTAATCAAAAAAATGCAGGTAAGTAATTATAATCTTCAAACTTTGATAATTTCAATTACAATTACATTTCTGTGATGATTCATTTAATGAATAATATCTATTAAGAACAGCGAAAAATGATAAGTACTTTTCTACCATATTTTAATTACATCTAGCGTAATAAAGTGGATTCTTCGTCTTTAGACTTGGAAAAATATCATCCATTAGCAATACAGCCGGACTGTTTGTCTCATAACGATAAAGATAATAATAATTACATGCCTTTCGATGAGTATGAAAAAAGTACTACAGATAGTCAAATTCATTGGAATCAATTTGATTTAACTTTTGATGATGATAATGATAGGGAGGATAATGACGATATAAACTCACCTAATATCTGGTTTGACGTGAGTAAAAAAACTTCATTCCATTCCTAACTTCATACAGTTATGTCCAATTAAAATTTCGATTTTAATGAATAATTGTTTTTTTTCTTTACATATATATTTATTTCCATTTTTCTACTAGAAATGAAACCTAAATTTAGACAGCTGATCATCATTTATAACAGAACGATCAGCTCTTTCCCAAGCCTCTTAACGGAAATCAGGCTTTGAGTTTCGTCATGAGAAATAATTTTATATTATGACGGAGCTCTAAACCCTAAAACTGCATGCGGCGCATCCTTAATAATGGGCGAAAGTTTCCCAGCTAAGTCAGCTTGAGAAACTTTCCAGATCATCATAAATCACACATAAATGACGACTCAACACAGAGTAGTACTTTGTTGGGTTGCTGTTCATGTGTGATGATAACAGACACACCAGTGCAGTGTTATTTCCGGCGACTCTGCTTACACTAGGGTGCCAGTTCAATTGTTTTTATATTCAATTAAAAATTTGTTAAAAATACTTGGACATAAAAATACTCTCAAAAAATAAAAAAGTGAAAATGATGAAATACACTGCAAAATCAGTAAATATAACACAACTGATTTGAACAGTAGTTCAGTTTCAGTGCAAGAGCAGTTAATATTCATTAATTTTCCAGTACATTTTATTATTTCCTCTGTTTCATTTTGAGAGAGTAGTACACTCTTTAAGTTATTTTCAAGCATCATACACATGCTATTTATAATGACTGCTACTTATAATTGAAGATAAACATAAAATATTTGTATTCTAAAACACAACATATTGTAATTAGTCGATTATAAGAATAAAAATTTTACTATTTTACGTGTTTCAGATCAAATAAGAACATATAAGTAGTTGAACTAGTAGAACCTCCACCCCCCTCCTGATAAAACAGATCAAGAATTGTGTCCATGTTAAATTGGTTTAGACCCGTGCCAAATTACCGACTGCTCTATTTTACCGGCCGAGTTAGCCGATGATCAAATTACCGACAGTCGGTAATTGTAGGATTTTTGTACGTTTTTTGTAGAATGTTTTTTTTGTAAAACGTCTTTTTTCAAAAGAAGCTTATCAATACGTAACTGTTTTGATACTGCGCAGTTAAATGACGTCATAGTCAAGTTTCCACATGTTATTGCGTTTAAAAAACTGGTCTGAGCACACTTTGTCTATGCTTACATGAGGAACTTCCCATTATCGTAACGAATTTATGTTGTTATGAACAATGTGTAATTGTTGAAACTCATAGCTTATAATAAATCATATTATTTTGTAAGAAACCTCCAAATTCATGTGATATATGCATTAGTTATTCGATAAATACAATTTTCAATTATTTATAACAAATTTATATAGTTATAAACAATGTGTAATTGTCGAAACTCATATTTAATTGTAACCATCAATGTTCAGTAAATATCGAGTTAATTTTCAAATAAAGCCGTTTTTTTTCTGCTTAAAAGTATTTTAATAAATAGTCAATCGTTTCAGTTATTTATTATGAGTTTTTTTTTTTTATAATTTGTTTAAACTTCTTTCAGATCTCTTTTATAACAATATCATTCGAATCAGTTTTGGTTGGAGTCGATATCTCAATACATTCTTGAGATATCAAAAACGAAAAAAATGCTGACATACGTACGTACATACATACGTACATACGTACGTACACACACACATCATTCTGAAAGTTGGTCAGTATGCTTGCATATATCTCGAAACGTAGAGATATGATGAAAATTCACATTTCACCAATCGACCCAATTTCAATAACTTCCTAATGGAAAGTTAACAATTCTACGAAATTTCGTCACGTAACTGCGTAGAAGATGGTAAGAACATAGACAAGTTTAGACTTGCGACTGCGTGGTTTAATTATGTCACAAACAAGTTGAAACTTGTTCGCGCACGCTCTTAGAGTGGGGATTCACGACATAAAAGTCGGGACCTAAAATAATTAAATAAAAAAGAGTTCGTTGATAATCTTCAGCAAATCCCAATAAAATCTTCAATGAGAAAAAAAATGTAAAAATTTCCCTCATTATCGTACAACAGCTCATCATCCAACCAGCCGGCATTATACAAAGAATTTTTCTGTCCAGGCTGGAAAGACAAGTTGCCTTTTATGAGACTTGTGAGGCCGATATTTTCGTTGCGATCAATTTCTACGCCATTGAATTCATATCGAATTTCTTCAAATAAATAGCATATAGCTATATTTCCAAGTTTTAATAAAGCTGTGACTGCTTGACCATTGAGCTTGGTAAATTTTCCAGTAATGTGTAGAGAACTTTTACATGGAAGTAAACGCAAATCTTGATGTTGGAC
Organism: Chelonus formosanus; assembly: GCA_028641665.1. Lineage (NCBI taxonomy): Eukaryota > Metazoa > Arthropoda > Insecta > Hymenoptera > Braconidae > Chelonus > Chelonus formosanus. The sequence goes on along the minus strand of CM054006.1, from coordinate 14,786,611 downwards.
TGAGATGCGTATTTTATTATTGTTGTTGAATGTTGCAGAAGCGTATGGCTGATGAGCATGCACTTCATAATGTGAAATGGACTCAAAGGAGCAATTTTTGGATACATCACCTTTAATTGTAATAGATTGCTCAAAGCAAAACGAATTTCTGAAATCTGGACCTGTTGATTATACATTAGCTTATTGTCTAATTATTCACGACCGCATTATAGAATATAAGCCATTAAGTGGACAAGTACGAAAATTGATGTTAGTTTAACATCTAGAAGAAGAAGCTGCTGGAGAGATTAAAAAAACTTAATTCTAAATTAATTAATGTAATAAAAAAAGAAATAAACGTTTCTTATATGAATTTTTATTTATTTTCCTCTTGACACCTTATATATTTTTTCTTATAAGGATTTTCTATCACGTCATCTGACGTATAATGATCTTCGCATCGTAAATAATTAATGAATCTTTTATCTTTTTGTAGTCGTGTTGGTAATTTTGACCAAATTTTGCAAATTTCAGAATTTACAAATTGTTGTATAAAATTTTCATTGAGATTAGCAATATCACTTGATGACATTTTCCGTAAACTCTGCAGTTGATGGAACAGCTGTAATGATTTCTCTTCTGATGGGCTCCAGTGAGAATTAAACCACTCTTTCATGCGTCGGACATTTTTATGTGTACATCCAAATTTTTTTTTTTTTTTAATTCTTTGTTTTCCAGATAATTCATGTATTGCATTTTGGCAACATCAATTATAGGTTTATTGACGAAAGTACGTAGCCACTCTACTTTTTCTGCTCCCAACACATAAATGTAAGTTGCATCTTGTAAAAGTCCAGTTAGTACGATTTCAAGGTATTCGTACTCATTGTTGCTAGAATCCCAATGCATAGAATAGCTTTGTCCCCAAAAATCCTTACTCCGAAACAAAATCACTTCATTATAACTGTTGAGAGGGGGTTTGAATGTGAATAAATAGTCAAATGTCGGATCACTCAGTGATAGTATTGCAATTTCTTTTGCTATAAACTGCTTATCGTGCGTATAAAATCCTTCAACATCGACAAACACTTCCATTTTGTACACTTTAGAATAGCCTACTTATAAAAATGACAAAATAACTTTTGGGACTGAAGAAAATTATTTTAGGTCTCGACTTTTATATCATAAATCATTACTCCAAGAGCATGCGTAAACAAGTTGCAACTTGTTTATAACATCATTAAACTACGCAGTTACAAGTCTAGACTTGTTTATGACGTCATACAAATGCGCAAAAGATGATGCAATAAAACAGGTTTGTGTCATACGAAGATTTCATATTAAAATGAGACATTATATATTAAATGTGAGATATTTTATATTAAATATGAGATATTTCATATTAAATGTGACATATTTATATTAAATGTGAGATATTTACATTAAATGTGAGATATTTTATATTAAATAGGAGATATTTTTTTTCCAATCATGGATGGTTCCTAGAATGTGTGATTTTTGAAGATTACCTTTATGCGCGAATAGGATTGAACACGTTTGTGACGCAGTACCGGGAACAAAATTATCAAACAATTAAAAATATAGTTTTACATAATTTATTGAAACTTTTTTCATACATTCAATATAGAGTATTATTGATCTATTGTAGGAAATTCAAATTTATTATATTCGCCACCGAAGTATCTTAGGAATAGCTGGCCTTTCGTAGCTAATTCATTCAAGTAATCTCCACAATTGTCTTGTTGATATACTTTAGTTATGCGTGATGGCAGAAAAACGTTCACATTTTCTCCATCCTTTTTCTCAAAAAGTCCAAGAACAGCATATCCATATTTTTTGGTTTTGACGACTCTCAATTCATTGACTTTGTAGGTTGTATCGAGAGAAAGTTCTTTCATTTTGATAGCTGGTATGAAATCTTCCAATGTAGCAGATCGGTTTACTTGTGATAAATCCATTTTTTCTACAATCAAAAGAAAAAAATATAAATTGCTTCTAGAATGGATAATATCTAAAATTAAATTATCAATTACAGTGTCAATTAATAATTTTATTTTTAATATTATCAATTGTAAAGTAATTTGTCATCTGATAAATCCAACTACGAATTCATGAAGTAATTCGTAATTTCGTAGATCCGATTGCAAACTAATGAAGTAATTTGTAATCTCTTAAATCCAGTTACAAATTAACGACGTAAGTTGTAACTTTATATTTTAAATTACAAATTACTTCTGTAATTGATAATATTTTTGGTGAAATTACAAGAACGCATTCGCTAATGTCGAAACATCAATTGGAACATACTTTTAATCATTAAAACATGAGTTGGAACGTTAGAACACGTTAAAACATGTTTTTGTTCATACGAACATAATTTTCAACATTATAATGCATATTGAAACATTAGAACATAAATAAAATAGTTAGAACATGTGTTTAATCATTTAAACATAAGTTAGAACGATTGATTGCATAATTCAACGTTAAATCTTTTCGACGAACATTGAAACATCAGTATGATCTTTCAAACATATGTGTTATGGTCATAATATCTGTGTGAAATTTAAAGTACATAATTTATTATTGAATCATAAGTTAAATCGTTGATTTACATACAGAAACATCATTCTTATTTTATCATGATAACGTGATGCATTCATGACCAAACTAATAAAAATCTCAATCAATTCTTAGTGAATTACTTATTATTAAATTTTAATAATTAAATTATCAATTACTTCAGTATCTAGTAATTTAGCAAAAAAAAAAAATACAAATTACTCCTGTAATTTGTAATTTCACCATAAATACTATCAATTACAAAAGTAATTTGTGATTTGTTACATAAAATTACAAACTACTTCGTTAATTTGTAATTAGATTTGAGAAATTACAAATTACTTCATTAATTTGTAATTGGATTTATCAAATTACAAATTACTTCATCAATCCATCATTTTAAAAATAAAATTAACACTGTAATTGATGATTTAATTTTCGATATTATCCATTACAGTAGTAATTGAAAATTTTTTTTTTTCTAATTAACTCGTCATTCAACTGCGCAGTATCGAAGCAGTTAGGTATCGATGAACTTTTCTTGAGAAAAAGACGTTTTACAAAAAAAACATTCTACAAAAAACGTACAAAAATCCTACAATTACCGACTGCCGTCAAAACAAAAATACCGACTGCCAGTAATTTAACAGTTGGTAGACCAGAGAGAAAATTATCGACTATGAGTAACTTAGTCGGCAAAACATCGCAAATCTTACGGAAATCGTCCAAATTACCACAATTACTAACTGTAGGCAAAACGGAAACACCGACTGCCGGTAAGTCGGCCGTTGGCAAACTCGGTTGGTAAAACAGAGCAGTCGGCAGCCAGTATTTTAGCACGGACTCAACCCAATTTTGCTCGGACACAAATTTTGATCTGTTTTATCAGGGTCGGGAGGGTTCTACTAGCTTAACTACTTATATACATGACTGTAACTAATCTGTGATGGCTTTGGAGTTTTGTAAGTGTTAGTAGACTATTCTTTCATTAAGAATCTATTTTGAATTTTACATACTTCACACCAGTCAAATTTAATTCATTGGGAAAATTAATTCCATACATTTACTCGCACAAAAAATGTACTTTAGCAAACATATAAGTATTTTCATAGTTACAGATAATTACATATGTACATCAAATATCAGGTTGTATTGGAATGTAATCTAATCACATTATAGATTAGACAATTTAAATATGAATGTTACGTCATGACGTCCAATGAGCATAAATGTTTATTTTTGCTATCATTCTTGGGGGTAATCAAATAATAGTCGCCTGAAGAAAGCAATTTTAGAGACAGAAGAATACGAAGTAATATGCATACAATTATAAAATTCGGTGTTACATACTCCGGTAAATAATAAAGGTGATGTATGGTCTAGTAGCCGTATGGATTTATCGTGTAGTAATTATAGACTAGAGTTAAAAATTTTTTGATTGCAGATTCCTGTAGAGGGTGATGAGGAGAACATTTGTGCAAAATGTTAATGTTGGGAAAAGATAATTACTACTGTTTATCAAGCGTCAGAGTTGGAAGAATTGCGTTTTTCCACCTTTCACCTCTTACGTAGCGAGAACGGTGATAGATATTAAAAAAAAAGTTAATATCTTTTTTGTAGAAAATCGAATTCTATTCGAAAAAGTCCGCGAGAGCACCTCTCTATCGTGGACAGGTAAAAATGTACAGCGCTGCGAAGTCGCGCTGAAAATCGAGCGTTTTGGACACTCCGGCAGAATATGCCGTTGAGCGCCTTTTTAATCAATATCTGATAAAATATCTCTAATGTTAAAAAAAATTCTGAAATGTTCAGAATCGTTTTCTGAACATTTTTCAATTTGAATCGTGAAAAAATATTAATTTTTAGATCTTTTCAATTATGTCAAGTGTTTTTTTTTTTATCTTTTCCGTCAACTTTGCACTCTGATATCTTGTTTGTTTAAGGGCACATTTCATTGCCAATTCAGGAACAGGTAAAATTTTTCCGGCTCTATAAAATAGCTATCTCAGTTTTTTAAAAAAATTTTCTCCGGTATAGAAAGAAATCTATACGTTGTTTTTGGCTTCTTTACCTCTTTTTTTTGGAGGTGAAATTATGGCCTCATCAAAAAAAAATACACAGCAAAGTTTGGAATTTTCATATGAAGAATATAAAACAATTTTCAAAAAATTCTTTGTAGCATTTGTTTTAAGAAATTTTGTAAACAAGTGTGTAAATTTTAATTATTGAAATTTTTTTTTCAATTAATTCATAGATTTTATGTAGAAAAATACCAACACCGTGTTGAATTTATTGAAAATTCATTAGTAATATGTGGAGTTTCAATTGCTTATAAATAATTTAGTTAGAATAAAAATTATTATTTTTAGACAGTTATGGTTCAAATAATAGGTGACGCTCTTTCTAATGATATATCTGGAAAAATCGTAATATTTTTATTTAATTGTTTTTTAAACAATCTTTTTATTATTAATCATTTTTTTTACTTCTGATATTTTTTATATACTACGGCCATGATAAGTCGCGCTTATCATGCCTGTAGAGGGAGGTCTAAGCTGTCGATTAGGGACTAGTGCAATAAAAAAATCACTCAAGTTCCTTAGGAATTAAGTATTGAAAAGAGTAAATTTGCACAGAGTTACAATTAAACAATCGATTTCATGAAATCGAATGAAAATAAATCGAAAAAGAAAATAAAAATTTTCAAGATATCACTTGATTTTCGAAATATCGAAGCTGAAACTTTTAAGCTTCAGTTTTTCAAACATCGATATCTCGAAAACGAAGAGATATATCGGGAAATGTTATTCTATTTTTTCGATTCATTTTCATTCGATTTAATAAAATTGATTGTTTAATTACGGATATGTGCGAATTTTTCTCTACAGAGGGATCATGGGCGATACGCGCATGCGTCGAATAGCTCACTCGCCATCTACGTGGTTCCATTGTACTCGGTCTTTTGTTTTGACTGCTGGCTTTTCATAAGAGCTTGTGTGTTGAGTCGGTAGTAGTGTAAGTGAATCGTTTTCCTGGAAATTTCTTTAATGTGAGATTACCAATAAATATTTCTTAATTTGCGTAAATTAAATAATGAAATTATCCTTAATAATTAAATAAACTTTTTTTGGTTTTTCTTTAATTTTTACAAAATTAAATTTAAAATAAAAAATCTTTTTTTTTATTTCAGACCCCCCCCCCCTCCCCCTCCTGAACCCCCGGCAGGGGCTTCGCTCCCTGGACCTCCACTGCAGTTATAAAATTTTGTTTATTTACAAAAATCATACAGGCGCCCTTTCTACTGTGTCCCTAATCGACCGTTAGACTCCCCTCTACGGCTAGAATAAGCCACGCTTGTCGTTTCCCCAAGTATGTAAAAGATCGTATGCAACACGGGATCTAGTGGCTATCATCACCTCAGCGAGATGACGTCACTCAAATCGCACGGATACGCACTCGCCTTCACCTTATGCTTAATGCTCACCATATTCTGCCGGAGTGACCAAAACGCTCGATTTTCAACGCACCTTCGCAGCACTGTACATTTTTACCTGTCCACGATAGAGAGGTGCTCTCGCAGACTTTTTTGAATAGAATTTGATTTTCTACAAAAAAGATATTAACTTTTTTTTTAATATCTATCACCGTTCTCGCTACGTAAGAGGTGAAAGGTGGAAAAACGCAATTCTTCCAACTCTGACGCTTGATAAACAGTAGTAATTATCTTTTCCCAACATTAACATTTTGCACAAATGCTCTCCTCATCACCTTCTACAAGAATCTGCAATCAAAAAATTTTCAACTCTATTCTATAATTACTGCACGATAAATCCACACGGCTACTAGACTACACGTCAACCTACAGGTACATCGTCTTAAGATTTAACAATAGAATATCATAACATACTTATCGGTTTTCTGCATAAAACAGAGAGCAGCTGCATGATCTTAATCTGAAATAACACAAGTTTCTTCGTTATTTTCATGGAAAATAAATATGGAAGGAATTTTAAAATTTTTTAAATCAATTATATCTTTGCGTGCGAGTGGAATGATGGGAAAAAGAAAGCCAGAACGTGGGAATTGTATAAAACATAAGACCCAAAGTCGATAATCCATCAGTCACGTTTTAATCGTGAGTTAAGTAAAATCACTGAAAAACCAGTTGTTAAAAATTATCAAAAATCATTGGTTTAATATGGCTTCTTTATTGAACAATAGGTGTCATGAAGGTGTCAGGAGATCAAAAAATAGATTTTCTACTTCGAGAAGGCTATGGTGCGTTGGGAGCCTACATCGAAGCACATCGAGAAATGCTTCCTAAAGGCGATATAACGTCACATTTCAATAAAGATCAAATAAAATCATAGCTCGTTGAGTGGTGCTATAAATGTGAGCTAAAAGAATGGTATATTACAAAATTATGGTCGCTATGCTCCGAACATCGATACAAAGGCAGGTTTACCTGGAGTTCAATAACATCATCATCAAACAATGTGTGCATATTGAAATTTAAAGATGATCGCAAAGATATAGGAGGTGACATCGGAGCTCTGGGGATAAGTAAATACAGGAGAGATGAGTTCATATAGCTCTCATGAGGCTTCCGCATATGCTGCAAAGAAAATAATCGCTCAAATAATTGATCTGGCAATCGCTAAAACTACACGCAACATTCTTCAAGATGATGAAATCAAACGTCTGAACCAAGAAAATACGCTTGATAAGTACATCGATGAGCATCCTGAAGTTTTTCTGGATGAGGATATGAGACGCCTCTATGAAACTGAGGGTATAGAAACCCAATGGTTTGATGGAATCAAATAAATTTAAGGTTAAAAACGATGTAATCATAAATAAATTAATGTGTACCAAATGTTTCCTATAATAAACTTCAAGTCCCACAATTTGTGAGCTATTTAATTTATGTTTTTTAATAAATAAATTCTTTTCCAATTTTTTCTAGTTTTCAAATTGAAGAGGCCGGGGGGATCTATAGCTATATTACAATTAAATGTAATAATTCTCTATATATCTCAAAAATGCTGAATCAGTATCTCTAAAACTCTCATTCGAGTAAAATTATTCTTTGGCATAAAAATGGCAGCTGTTGTGGTAAACGTGCAAGGTTATATTTTTATGGATGGTGGGTTGTTGTTGATGAATTTTCAGTCATCACTTTGAATGATTTTCAAGATAAATCATTATAACGCACTATACTGTTTCAACCTCCAAAAAGTTTCTCATCTTTGGCGAGTGATTATCAACATCAAATTTTATGCGATACTTATGCCATTCATGGAATTGATTGGGGATGTAGAGATGTTCCATATGATCATATGAAAAAACTCATATCGAATGCGTTACAAAGTGCTACATGTATTTATGTTGCTGATAGCTTACAAACAGATTTTTTCTTGAAATTTCCAACATGAAATCAAATAATGATTGATATTTCAATTTTTGGATATGAGACGTCGAACATAACATCATCACACAAACTCGAATGTTGTACATATCATAATAAACGTATGGAGAATATCTCTAATGAACAAAATATGTATCATTTGTTCCAAGTCAACTATAAATATTGTAAAAAACATCTATATTTTGAAGAAAACACATATCCATATGGTTGAGCTAGACTCGCCGTGCAGCTACAATGTTTCTATATAGATAAACTCATAAACTTAAAATCAAGACAATATTTTCCATCTTTGATGTATTTAAACTTGGGAAGTATATCTCTAATGGAAACTGAAGATATTTTCGAACTCGGTTTCTAAACAGTAGTGACTAATGCCTACAATGAAATCGATTATGTTTGGGAAAAGCTGCCGTTTGCATGAAAACACCACTCGCTGATAATTGGATACAAGCGATGTTTCGAACGTTTTCACAAGAGATCATCAGAAGTTTTCAAATTTAAGAAAGATTGTATTATATGTTATAATGCTAAAAGTCAACTTGTATGAGAAAAATTTCAATGAAAATTAAATAAAACCGGAAAAAAATGTTTCACTTCTTATCTCCTAGTTCTTAATTTATATATATATAAAAAGAAATAAATAAGGTTTATTCGGACAGCAATGATAAAACGTAAATATTGTATCATAGATTATTGTATTCAATCTTTAAAAGATTTCATAATGAATTATAAAATAAACAATACTTATATAACATTACACTCACATAAACTTATTTGATGTCGAATGATTGATTGTATAGTTGGCAACATCTTTCTCAGAGGTTAATTGTATCAGAAAAAATAAAAAAGCATAAGTTATTTGTAAATAAATTTTTTTGTAAATAAAAAATAAAATGAATTTTAAATACTTCCAAGTGATTATAAAACGGAAACATATTCATAAAAGAATTCGCATGAGTTTCATCCGTTCCCATAATAATCCATACATGAATGATGATTTGTGCACGCTTTTTAAAGATTAAGCAATTGCTTTCTATCAGTTGCCTCCAATACTTTGACAGTTCTCTTCAGAGGAAAAACTTTAAACTCATCGTCCAGAGTCACTACAGCAGCATCGCCAAACTTGATCGCAATCAAACTTAATTCGGTCACTTTAGATCATTTAAATAATTCCAGATCCTTCATCTTCTTTGTTTCTGCGACTTTTTTGTCTAAGTTGCTGTATTCTGATGGATCCATTGTTATTCACAAAGAGAAAGATATTCTTCAGCTCGTAAAGATTATAAAATATCGAAAAACTTTTTGTTTGAGAGTAATTTCCTTTCTGAAAAGTTTAGGCTTTATAGCACTTTTCGCCTCCAATTTTATCCATACTGTAAAATATGCGTGTGTGTCCATCTATTTATGGATTGACAAACGACAGTTTGTTAGTTAACGACGATTGCTTGACGATTAGATTGTTTATAGCAACGAGGGGAGAGTTTATTTATCTCTAGTTTGTGACTGAAACTAGCACAGATTAGACGTCATATTAGATTCTGTATTTTGAATCTGTCATTTGAATAAACTTTCTTTCTTAATATGAGTTGTCTTGATCTTATATTTTACATTTTTGTATACATTTACCATACCGTTTTAAAAATTAACCCTCTCTCCCTTAACTAGAGTTTTCCTCCTCTTTTACATTTAGGGATACGTTGATGCAATTTTCTATGATTTTTCATCTAGAGATATCAGCAGACATCCCTTTTATTTCAACTTTACAGCCTCTTAACCAATAGATTTTTATTTTTCCCCATCCTTTACACTTAGGAGGGCGTTGATGCACTTTCCAACGTTTTTCTGTCCAATGCATCCGCTTTTTCTATGCACTCGGGAGAGAAAAGGTGTCTTAAGGCCCATTGGCATTCTGCTCTTATGGAAAATGTTTGTGGGATGTATCTTCTGAACATTTTCTTCCTGAATAGATATCTTATGGTCGATTTACCTAATTGCTATATCTAAACAAGCAGATGAATGAAGACAAAAAATACGCATATAATCCGCATGCTACGTAATCTTAACTCAGTTGGAAGAAGCGAGTATACGATAGATTTCACACACATCAATAAGCTTTACGATTTTTTTCTCTCGCAATTTAAGTTAGTCTGTCGTTATTTCGGTGGGCAAGAACAGTGCGATGGTAAAGCAGTCAGACGTTCGTACGAGTTAGCACATGATTCTACAACAGTGTTCCAAAATGATTTAAACGATAAATCCTGACCACTATCTCGGTAGCATAAAGTTTTAAACGTCTTTGTGAGAATTAAAATCACATTTGAAGAACTTGGGGATGTAATACAGGAAATCCCGGAAGGCTGTAATACACTTGAATATGGAGCCATTCACATTGTGAGCAAAATTTAAATGAAGATTATTATTCATTTAAAGCTGATTATGAGAGATTTGTGCGTAGTGGCGCGATAAATAATCTGCTACATCTACTACAACTACATCCTCAAAAGCATCATCGTCTGCGACAACAACGACACCTTCAAGAGCATCATCATCTTCGACGACAATGAGCACGCCTGCAAGAGCATCATCATCATCATCTTCAACGATAACGAACACACCTGCAAAAGCATCATGATCTTATGCAATTACGACAACATTCTCAAGAGCTTCGTTATTATCATCATCTGCAACAGTGACAACACCTTCAAGAGCATCATCATCAACATCATTATCCCCGGTAGCAGGGCCCTTATCATCATTATTCCCGACAGCGGGGCCCTCAACATCATCAGCAGGAGTATCTACCGATCTCGAATGGATTAATCTGGACAGCGCGTTTAAAAACCACCTACGTACGCATATTATACGTAATCTCAAAATGAATTTGAAAAATTGTCTCGGAGATTGTAAGAAATTAATTAGTGATAAAATTATAGAATATCAATCATTTAAAAAAAATTTGCTTGTTTATTTAAAATGAGCTTGTACATCTGAGAATATGAAAAAAGATTTGATTGCATCTGATAAAAAACATTTCAGTACAAAAAACGTACAAGTACACATTTCAACGAACTCTACAGATCTTTTTTTAAATGTGACGATACCGCGTTTGTTGAAAGATACAGAAGAGTTTCAAGAACGTGAATCGGGATGGTCAATGGTTAGAATCGATAGCTTACAAATAAATGTTAATAGGTGTACTGTACACCTTTAAAAAGATCGAAAACCATAATAAAGAGTACATATTGTGATCTTTCTTGGAAAATAAAAGACAAAAAAGCTGTTTTAAACATAAAAAATAAGAATGATGACTATTGTTTTCTCTGGCCAGTTCTTGCTTCAATACATCCACCGGAACATGGGCGACCGGCTAATCGTCCAACACGCTATGAAGATTATTTTGATACTGTGATGAGAACTGGAATTCCATTTCCAATACTACTGAGTGATATTTACAAATTTAAGAAATTAAATGATTTGGCTATTAATTTTTATGATTTAGATAATGATAATAACATTGCACCAGTTTATTTAATTAAATGTTATGATATAAATACAAATTGTATTCATTTTTTGATATCTGAGATAGGGGTGAATGTGAAAAAAAACCAGTTTATCATTATTCGCTTATCACTTGTCTTTCTCGTTTAGTATCAAGTCAACAATCAGATTATAAAGGAGGTGTAGATCCTTGTGACTACTGTTTAAGTCACTCTCACACAACAGCATCCTGTGATAAACGAGGTTTGCTCTTAAACGTGGAAAAAATTGTGTAAAATGGTTTATGACTGAGTTACATAAATTTTCTAAAAAATATAAACAAATCATTGAAAATCCCAAATCAATGAAACCATTGACTGATCAACAGCAGTATCTTTTTTTCGAAAGAAAATTGTCATATATGTGAGGAGCCCCTTGTACCCCTTCAGTCAAGAGTTCGAGACCATTGCCATTCAACAGGACAATTTCGCGGTCCAGCTCATAATGAGTATACTTAGATTATTAAATAGATTCTACAATTCCAATCGTTTTTCATAATTTGTCGGGATACAATTCACATTTTCTTATTAAATTATTATAATCATCAGATTTTTCTGGCCCTATAACTATTATTCCTAACAATGAAGAAAAATGTATATCATTCACCAAAAAAGTTAAAATCGATAAAAATAGAAATTCCAAAAGACCACGTGATGATGATGACAATAATGATGATGTAAAAGAGAAGAGAAATTTAAACATACGAATTCGTTTCATAGATTTATTCTGTTTCATAAGCGATAGTATCGATAAATAATCCGAATTTTTATCTAATGATGATACAATATTAACGCGCAGGAGTTGTCCCGATGACCTTTTAACTGATATATTTGAAAATTTCAGAATAAATTGTATATGAACTTATAATTTAGATCCCTTGCATTACTACACAGCACCTATATTAGCATTTGATGCTATGCTTAAATGCACAGGTGTTGAATTAGATATTTTAAATGACGCTGAAATGGTGTTATTCATCGAGAAAGAAATTAGAGAGGGCGTATCACAATGCTGTAATAGATACAGCGAAGCAAATAATGAATACATGGGTGACAATTATCAACCCGGGAGAAATTTCATATTTAATATATCATGATGTAAATAAGTTGTATGGAGCAGCTATGAGCTCTTCGTTACCATATAAATGTTTTAAATGGGTTACAGAAGACATCGATATTATGGCAATCAGTGATCATGATCCTATAGGTTATATACTCAAAGTTGATGTAGAATACCCTTAAAGTTTATTTAAGAAGCATAAAGGTCTACCGCTCTGCCCCAAACACTTCCAAGCACCTCATTCAAAACTTTGTAAATTAATGACAACTTTACATGATAAAAAAATGACATTATTCACTATAGAAATTTAAAACAATGTATCGAAATAGGATTAAAAGTAACAAAATTACATAGAGTTTTGGGATTCAAACAATCTTAATGCTTGAAGTTATATATAGACTTGAATACTAATAAACAAAAAGATACAAGAAATGAACTTGAAAAAAACTCTTATAAATTAATGAATAATTCTGTTTTTGGAAGAGCCACGGAAAATTTTAGATATCATAGAGATGTTAAACTTGCTACACATTGGAAAAAGCGCTATAGAGCGAATTATCTCATATCTAAACCCAATTATCACTCTAGCGTAATTTTTCATGAGAAATTAATCACAGTAGAACTTAAGAAAACGACCGTAGTTTTTAATGAACCGATATATATATTGGATTCTACATTCTTGATATGTCGAAAATTTATATTTACGATTTTCATTACAATTGTATACTTTAAAAATATCCTCTTAATCAGGCTAAATTAATGTATGCTGACACAGACAGTTTAATTTATCATTTCAAAAATCTATATATCTATAAACGTATCAGAGAGGATATAAATAGATTTGACACTTTAAACTATAAGAAAAATATTTCATGGGGTATACCTCTAGCAAATAAAGAAGTAATTGGATTGATGAAATATGAAAATGATGGTAAAATCATGACCCATTTCATAGGTTTAAGATCTGAGATATATGCGTATTAGATGATAAATCATAAAGATGAAATAAAAGGAAAAAAACTGAAAAAAGTGGTGAATAAAATAAAAGCTAAGGGAGGAAAGTCATCTGCTATGAAAACGATTACATTTGATCATTATAAAGAATGTTTATTTGAGCATAAGCAAATATCTTAAATTGAGCATCGTATAGTTAATAAAAAACATCAAGTAAGTACAATTTCTCGAGAAAAAATAGCTCTAAGTGCGGAAAATGGTACAAGAAGAGGAAACTAATACATTTCCATAGGAGGATAGAAATAATAATACGCCAATCATATTGAAAAAATTAAAAAAAAGAGACAAAGAGGCAATAGTAAATAGGAAGAACATGTATAGATATTATCACTTATTAAGAGCATTTTATGTTACGAATTGGATTCCTTTTTCAAATTAATAAAAAAACAAATCTCTCATATCTATCCAACTGTTATGTGATTTATTAAATCCCAACCATTTAACATAGGCTTTATTTGTCTGCTTTTTCAACACTTTTTCATCAAGCTAGATATCTGGATACTGGACTTTGGTGAATTCTTTGGTGTAGAATCGTCTCTCAATCGGCTGATTTTGATAATCAATCATTTTATATGTGACAGGTTTTGTATTTTTAATGGCGTTAATGGTAAAAATTCCCGTTGTCTAATTAGGTGTATATCGTTTTTCAAATGCATGTTTATATTTTGATTATATATATATATATATATATAATAAAAAAAAAGAAAATAAGATTCACTTATACGTACTTCATCATTAATTCCATATTTTAATTTCAATTTTTTATTTATCATGTGTAAATGTTTATTATAAATCTCACAAAGTAGGTGTTTTTCATTGTTGCGTGTTCCATCTTTCGGCTTCATCATAATTGTAAAATGTTTTGTATTAAGAATATTAAATATTAATTATTGGTAATAGATATTTGTATTCATTGTTGAAGGGGGAATAGGCACTAAAATCTACCAAGTCTGCTTGACACGTTCCATCAACCGCCCGCACATGAACTTGACAATGTTTAAAATTTTTCCGAGCAGGTCTATGCAGCTTATCGGTGATTACTTTTTTAGTTTTTCCCATTCAATTCTTTATTCCAGATTAGAGCACTAAGCAAGAAATTTAATGATTGTGATGATTTCAAAAGTGCTTCTTATTCCCTCGATTTTCCAAAAAGGTCTACTACAGCTCGTTGACATCTATTGAATTATGATTTTATTAAATCAGTAATGGCATCAAATTTTGATGTTTTCTTAAAGTAGATATAGTTTCTTCCAATAATGATATTTTATGATGTGATGAATCTATTGCTTTATTTAAATCTGCTAGCACTATGTTATGTAAGTTTTCAAACTCTCGATTCACAATATCAATAACACTTTTTAATGTTGTCGCATAATTTGAGTCAATAGGATCAGCTGAATTACACAATCGTTTATCATTAACATCAAACTGATTACTGACAGTTAATTGAATTTCAACTCCCGGAGGTACTCTAACCAGACCCCGGATACTTCCTGGACGTGTACCAAGACGATTAATACTCATTTTTAGTAAGCTATGTGAACTCTATAAAAGTTAGGATGCAAATGATATGTTTTAAATTATACCGTAGATGATATATCCTTCTTAAGCACTTTATGCATTTCATTGAATTGAATTTTTAGAGTTTCTAACATCGATTCTGTTGTCATCATTAAGTTTTCTACGGATGTATAAGTTTCCAGAGTTTTGTTGATAGCAGCCACATCTAGTTTAATCGTGAATGTAATATCCAACATTCTTCTATTGAGGCCTTTTACTTTATCATCAACCGATTCTACTTGCTTTTTTAACTTATTAAAAGTATCATTTAAAATTTTTAATGATACGGCATCATTCGAATCTACAGCATCACCAATATTACATTACTTTTTACCAGTGATATCATAATTATTATCACTGATTAATTTGAAACCAATCCCCGGAGGACCTCTGAGTAGATTATAAATAAGAGCCCAATGTTGACCGAGAAGATTGATACTCATTTTACGGATTGACGTGAACTGATTCATAGCTTCAAGACGATTGATAAACTCATGATTATTCTCTGAATTAGATAGCTTGGAAAATTTTTTCAATGTGAAATTTTGGGTGAATTTTAGGTAAAATTTTTGTGTAAAAAATTTTTTCAGTAAGTTTTGGGCAAAATTTTTACTTTATTATATTTACGTCTTTAAGGTCTTCGACGATTCAAAGTTCCGATAGACATTCCAAATTGCGGTAACAACTTCTTAATTTCAGTTGATAATCCACGACCAAAATACTTTGCATTATACATATTGTATTTTTTTTGTTTTGTATCTTTGTTTTTTATCTTTTTGTATTTTATGTAAATTTGTATTTTGTTTTTTTACATTAAATATGTAAAATTGTATTTTAGCTATGATTCTCAATTTTCGCTTCGGATCATAATTTTTTCAAGCCAAGTTTGTATAATGAGCGATTTCACCATAAATTCTTTCATGTTTCTCATCAAAAACAAATTTGTTGTGTAGTTTTTAAATAATAATTCAAGGAGTCCAGGTGTAGTCTTATAAACTCGATCAGCAATGAGAATTTTATTATCCTGAAAAACAATTTCTCAATCACTGATAGAAAGTACATTCCCTCGAATTTTTCTTACGCCACAGTTTGTATTCATATTTTGACTATTATTTTCAAGCATTTTTATTCTTTTAATTATTATGTCTGTAGCTTGAAGTGTGGTGCTCGCAGTTGGCTTCAGCCCTCGATTTTCTTCCTCGTCTATAGCTTTATCATCTTTTCCTCCTACTGCCTCTTCTTCTTTGTCTTGTGCTTTTGAATTTTCCTCTTTTTCTTGCTTCATAATATCTGTAGAAATTGGCCATTTCATAGCTTTTATTATTTCTCTAACTTCTGTAGCTTAATTGATCTCTTTATGTTTCTTTTTTTTCTATTATAATTAAAAATAGAGAAAATATCGGCCTTCTGACATTCAAATTGTCTTTTCCTCGAAGCAGCGTATTGTTTTTCATTTATAGATGTATTTGTGGCATTATCATTGTTTAATGATAATAAATTAGGAAAGGTATTTTTTTCCTTTACGAGTTGATATAATGGTGTTACAACTGGCTTAAAAAATACATTTAATGCATATTCACTATCATTCTTTCCCTGTTTAATCATTTCATGTTTTCGACGTTTAACATCACTGACTTTTAATTAATTTTTTAGTTAATTTTTCCAAGACATTGACCGCCTTCCCCGGCCGTCCACGCATTCCACTCATATTGATAATGTTTGCTTCACTATTACAAAGTGAACGTAAAAATCAATCATCAAAACGGGCTGATATGTTTGATCATTGCAGAATTAAAGATTTTGCTGTTTGTTTGAATTCACAACGGTATGCTCATATGAATATCGATATTTTAAATAGTAAATATGCGCTTTTTTATGCAATGTATACAAATTTTCATTTGTCCTATTATAATAAAAATTTTAAACGACCTTACTTGAATGAAGGAAATTTTATGGAAAGAGGACTGTTTATCGTAATAGATTGATCAGGACAATATGGATCTATTAAAGCAGTACCAGTTGATGTTCGACTAGAATTTGAAACTAAAGATGTGTTCCCTCCGGCTACAACTGCATATTGTCTAATTTTACATTATAGAATAGTTGAATACAGACCATTAAGTGGGCAAATTCGTGAATCAATTTAAAAATTATATTTAAGTTTAATTGCAAAAAATTGTTATCATCCATATACTTATATATCAATAAAAAATGAAAAATAAAAACAAAATCGTATTTCTTATGAGAAAACTCCAAATACTTTAGGATTAAAAGTTTTCTTATTGTAAAAAATAATTTAAAATCATACATATTATTGATCTTAGAGTTTATTCAGAGATAAAAAAAAAATTTTTATGCATCATTTGATACAATTTACAATACATTAACATATACATTTTTAAAATCATTAAATCTTTTCTGAAAGAAATTGATTCAAAGCATAAACTTCGTTCTTCGGGCAATAAGCAATTCTAGGAGTTGATTCACCCCTACGAACACTCAAATCATCATGCTGAAGACAATCCAATGTTTCCATTATTTTAAATAAATCAGGACAGTGTTCCCGTTGATTATATAATATCTCAAATTTTGGACATCTAAGCTTATCAATATTATAACTTGGAATTACCAGAAATGTCAGCTTTTCCCGCTCAATCGATCCACGTTTATATCAGATGACTCCACCCAAAGAACTTGCTTCTTTATCGATGTCACGCAAGAAATCTTCGATTGCCTCTTGATGTCGATGCTTGCAGTCATCTTTCATTTTCAATCGATGAACAAACATGATACAGAAGCGTGCCAATGGAAAATGTTCTCGAGATAGTCTATGACGTCCAATATTATAATGACTTAAATATATTTCACCACTTTCAACTCGGATGAACGCCATTTCTTTACAATAGAATTTTTTATTAATTTCGAAATCATCCGTATTACTGATATGAGTGATTTTAGGATGATTTTCCATTGTAAGAAATTTTAGATCAGAATGCTATTCGACTAGCTCTGACAACCGACAAGGTTTACTAATACATCATCACGAGACATCCCTTTAATTTATACAGAAAAACCTATGAGCATTTTAAGATATTCTAAAGTTGAATCGTATGTACCTGAAGGGTAACATGGAGTTCAAATACCTTATTGGTTGGTGACCTTTTCCTTCAGTAAAAAATCAAGGCTAACGCCAAGGCAGCATCTCAGGTGTAATGATGGTAATCCTTGCTCCCCATCTACACTCAGGTGAAGCCAAGGCAGCATCCAACCCCCATCAAAAACCTCAGCTCCAAACCATCCCTCCAGCCTATGCCCAAACGAGGCCCAGAACCCTCCCACCTAATCAGAACCTGAGAAGACACCAGTCCCTCCCCTCGATCCTCAAACCTAAGAAAGTTAGTCTTCATCCCCATTTTTCACGTATACAGCAATGAGAATTCTCAAACAATGCATATAGAGAAATGAGAATTCTCAAACAATGCATATAGAGAAATGAGAATTCTTAAACAATCCGTATACAGCAATGAAAATTCTATTACACTTTTCTCATGGAAAATTGTTCCTGAACTCTCATAGTATATCTACTGTCACACAAAGATGTAAATCTTTACTGTGTATCATTTTTTGATGATGCAATAATTTCACCCCTAGAATAAGGGTAAAAGAATCTAAAAACAACGTTTGGTTTTTTTTTGTATGAAAAAAAAATTGGCAATAAAATGTGCTCATGAACTGAAAAGATGTAAGGGTGCAAAGTTGACGAAAAAGATAAAAAAAAAACAGACACTACAGGTAATCTAAACAATCTAAAAAATTAATATTTTCATAAGATTGAAATTGGAAAATGTTTAGGAAATGATTCTGAACATTTCATAATTTTTTCTAGCATTAGAAATATTTTTTTTTCAAATTTTAATTAAAAAGGCGTTCAACGGCATATTTTTTCGAAGTGCCCAAAACGCTCGATTTTCAGCGCGCCTTCGCAGCGCTGTACATTTTTACCTGTCCACGATAGAGAGGTGCTCTCGCGGACTTTTTCGAATAGAATTTGATTTTCTACAAAAAAGATATTAACTTTTTTTTTAATATCTATCACCGTTCTCGCTACGTAAGAGGTGAAAGGTGGAAAAACGCAATTTGTCCAACTCTGACGCTTGATAAACAATAGTAATGATTGTTTCCTAGCATTAACATTTTGCACAAATGCTCTTCTGATCACCTTCTACAAGAATCCGCAATCAAAACATTTTGAACTCTATTCTATTATCTATGCATGATAGCATAGGGCTTCAATTTACGGCTGCTGGACTATATTCGTTCAGTTTCAAAATAAGAAGCTACGAGGATATATTTGTATCGCCGTTCTGTAATACAAAAACCTTCAGAAATGTACATCATGTAACTGGTATATAAACGTTCAGAGCTTCTTACAATAATAAATTAAGAACATTTACCGTAATAATTGAGAGAAGGCAAAACATACGTAGCATTTTTTTTAATACTGCTCAACTATAGTATTTAATGCTCTTCAGAAGAGAAATATAATATTCTTTCCTGACAATTTTACGAATGGTGAATGACGTAAATCTTTAGTAGATATTTTTACATTAGCAAAATAGACATAAAGTAATAAATTTTCAAAATTTTTACGTTTGCAAAAACTGTACTCAAGGTTATTTACAGCGATCACCTGATGTTGTAAAAATCAGCGTTTTTTAGCGATCTACGTGACATATTTGACAGAGAGGAGCTACAATGTTCCAAATCCCAAAACCTTACGAACAACTTGCTTAGTTTGGTTGATAGTGAAACGGTCATCAGTTATAACGTGTCATTGTCACCAAGGCAACAGTTTGAATCTTCTACAATTGTCGATCAACCGGGTGAGATGGATACTTCCGAAGCATCATCACAAGAATATACACCATGTTATGTCCGATTATTTAAAAATTTTTTTTTTCTTTTTTTTTTAAATATAAATACGCTTTAAATGTAGGGGTTTTAAGGGTTAGATAGGTAACATAAAAAGGGTCGGGGGTGTTGGACAGGAACAGGTAGTTTCAGAAAGAGAGAAATGAAGCTCTCTCCTTCCTTTTTTACTTAAAATTAAAAGGGAACGTTAGAAGAGTTTGAGTTCTTCTCTTCCCTTGCAATATCGCAATAATGAGGGAGAATTATAGATGGTTAAGCAAAGACCACTTACCTTTTGCAGCAGGTCAGGAACGAGGAAAAGAAAATGAATTCACTTAGTCTATAGATATGGGCTTATCAAGCTGGCGAGCGGAATTATGGGTGGCAATTCCTGGTCACACACACAGAAAACGGTAAGGAAGAAGAAAAAATTTTCGCACCACACTCAACATCACTGAACTCGCGTTTATTTTTCTGATGATTGTTTATAATGTGTTTTTTTTTTTTAAACTATGATGTATATATATATGTAATCATATAAAGGTAAATAGCGTGTAAATTGATTGAGTAATATGTAGTAGAATAATAGTTGATTACAATAGCGGAGATGCTGCTCGGGTGAGATTGACCTCGACACTGAGCATTTATAAAGTTTAATTTTTATTTCACGCGATGCTAGATACGCGGGTCATCTTAACGAGTCTATGGTCTTCGACGAAAAGCCGGGATAAAAGTTTTTTTGTCTTCGAAGTGGCAGAATGTAACCAAAGTCGCCGGAAGTAACACTGCACCGGTGTGCTTGTTATCGTTGCGCATAAGCAGCGACCCAACAAAGTCTTACTTTGTATATATTGAGTCGTCATTTATGCGCGATTTATGATGATCTGGAAAGTTTCTCAAGCTGACTTAGCTGGGAAACCCTCCGTCCATCAAAAGGATGCACCGTATGCAGTTTTAGGGTTTTGGGTTTCGTCATAAAACAAATTCTTTCTCATGATGAAACCCAAAGGCCGATTCCCGTCAAGAGGTTCGGAACAGAGCTGACCGTCCTTTAATCGGCGGTCTAAATTTAGATTGCCTTAGTAAGAAAATGGAGATATATATAAAAGGAAAGAAAATAAAAAGGGAAATTATTAATGAAAAAAAAAAAAATTTTAATCGGACATAACAACCACGTGGAGGAATCTTAACGATCCTGTTTTCAAAAACCTATGACTTTAACGCATTACGTTCAAAAGCAATAATCACGGGTGTGCGCTTAAATCACATCAGCGATAATTTTGAATTTTGAAGCTTGTGTATCAATCGTTGACATTGAATGTTCAGGCGTACTTTCTTATGCTAGAAATCAGCTAGAGTTCGTGAAGAATCGTTCACAATTGATTAAGTGCTTTGACAACTCTGATTCTGATTATCGGAAATAAATCAATAAAGAGAACAGCTGAGCTGGTTATTCATATACTTTAATGGTTCTGGGTGCAATGAAATACAGAAACCGAATGCTAATAATCCAAGATACTACTAACAAATCATCGCAGAATGCATCTCGGAAATTCTTTATACAAAGAGATACTCTTGAGTACGTTGTTCGTATAAAGAATTTCATTAAAAAATACTTAGAGCAGCTCCAAGCAATCATACCTGTGATCACTAAATGCATGGTTTGGATAATTGCAGTTCTAAAAAATAAAATTCGACGGTCCCCAGATAAAAACATCATCAAAAGTTTCGGCTACCTTGACAGAACCTAAATGAAGCTGCAGCATGATCGATTCACGTCCATCTTGTCGGTAATATACACGACCCTAGCAGAATTCACAGTCACAACTCACACCGGTCAATTTGTAGAGTTCGTGTTTGAGCATTGTCGTCCACTGCCCATGGCCATAATCTGTTTCAAATCTAAGTTTGTGTTCATATACCTCACGCATCGCCAGCTTACAGTCAATTGCTGCTCGTTAAGTTTTCACTTTTCCGGATATCCCAAGTAAAAAAAAGAAAATTCCGAGTGAAACGATAATGGTCATGCATTAATTTTCGTATTTTTTCATAGCCATCACGAAACCGACCTTTTTTTGTTAAGGTATTACACTCTAGATCACGATGAATGAAGGCTTCACTGATATGAACGAAGGCTCGTGCTGATATTTTACCACCGTTTTTCCATCACACTAAATATCGAACATTAGCCACATACACCTCACAACGTACTTTATAGATTTAAAAAAAATGTTTATCACAAACTAAAACATTTTTGAAGAGTGCTTTATTGTTTTGAACTCTATAAAAACCTTATCTCAAATAATGGTCTTCTATTAAATTAATCATCTAGAAAAAATTTACGCTGTTCAAAAACCTTTTCAAATGATCATATGACTATGATGATAAGACCTATGCTGCGCGTCAACAAAAAGATGCTGACGACCATGCGTTTCTGTATATATTTCCTAAAACTTTTATAACATAAAAATCATAGTTATTTTTTATGAGGACAATTTATAATTATGGGTCCACGCTGGAAACATCCTTGAACTTCAATTATCTGTGGACGTCCAGGGTGCGGTATAACAGTTTTCGTAACAAGATTTATTTGCGCTATGAATCACATGAGTGATGCACGGTTCTCAAGAATTATATTTCATTGTGCTAAATGGCAAGAGAGTTATAATAATTATCCAAAATTTATACTCCTTCAATCTCAAGGAGGACTACCAAATAGCGATGATCATGCATCCGATCACACACCAAAATTAATTATCATTGGTGATCTTATGCGTGAATCATTAGATAGGAGAATTTTGATTTTTTCACGAAAGGCAGTCATCATCGTAATTTGAGTGTTGTATTTATAACAGAAAATTTATTTCATCAGGGAAAGGGCCAACGAGACATTTCTTTATATGCCAACTACATTGTAATTTTTAAAAACACCCGTGACTGCTCACAGATCTAATATTTAGCCCGGCAAGGGTGTCCAGAAAACACCTGCTTTTTCTAAGAAATATATTATGACGCAACAGCTCAATCGCACGATTACTTTTTGCTAGACTTGGAACAATCAACACCTGAAAATTGTCACTTCCGCACATGTATTTTTCTAGAGGACCCGAAGCACTATGTATATGTGCAGTGTGAATCCATAAATAAGAGCTCCAATGATCATAATTTACCAGTTGTTAGTTAGTAATGGCTGTAAATGCATCACGAAAGAAACAAGCGGCAATTCTAAGTTCTTCATTTTATCTACGCAAAGAACAATGGGCCGTTATATTACGGAAAGCTGATTCTCAACTGGTGCGATATATGTGTAGACGTGCTTTCAATATTTTAGGGAGAAACGTATCATTGACAGCCGATCAAAAACGTAAATTGAAGCACCACGCTTCTCTTTTACGACGTCTAGCTTCACGTGGGAGGAGGAAGAAGAAAACCTTTTTACAGACAGCGAGTAGTTTTTTGCCTGTTCTCTGGGCACCTATTCTTGGTAGTTTAATATCAAAACTGATAACCGGCTAAAAATAGGGCATGCTTAAAAAATTTTCTTAATACCTGAAGAGACTATAAAGGATTTACAAGCGGCAGACACAAAATTATTGATGAACAGATCAAATAGAAGTAATGATACCGTTTTAACGCAGCTTGATCAAGAGATGAATGAAATATTATGCTCTACAGCTTATCAGAATGAACGTGAGAAGTGAGATGCCTACTTACAAGTGTTGGAGAGATATTTGCGCCCAATCAATCATGAAAGTCTTCCTGGAGTAAATCAGCGTTCGAATCAAAATGACAATAAAAAATCGTCGACGTATGATGATGAATCAGATGAATCAATACATAAATCGCCTAATCATAAGATAGACCAATCTGTTATTGACACTGTATCGAAAAAATTCCAATCAAGAGCAACAATACTCGATAGGCACTCAAAAAACATGCCTGATAATATTATCTCGTGGGATAACTTAGGCATTGTGAGTATTGAGAGTCGGGCTATGCAAGGCTCAAATCTTATAAATCTTTTAAATGACGCTATAAGGCCTAGAAAAAATAAATATGTTATAGGAAGAGACCAGTTTGTACGTATTAATCATAACAGCTACGGGTCACGGGAATACATGAAATCACCGAGTGCATCCGAGCCCTATGATGCCGCTGATTTATTAAGGACTCGTAGCAGTAGATCTCAAATAGGCTCTGTGAGTTCAAAGCAAAAGTGTGAAAATAAATGGTTTAATTTTTTGTTTAATTCATAGACACTCTTAAAAAGATATATTACATTCCTGAACGTCTGGTCGGTTTTTCTGGCGCTAATCACTTGTTAAATTATACCAAAACCATACATCGTGGTCATGTGAAAAAATGATTAGAAAATTAAGATGCTTACACGTTACAGCGTTTATTGAAGCGTCAATTTTCAAGGCACACATATGATGTTTCACATAGAAATGGGATATCATTTCCTTGCTTACCCTTTGATAAAGTAAATATTTAAATAAGGCGCGTAAGCTATCCTCGAGGCCCAACCTCGATAAACTAACAACGCCACGATCGATAAAATTATCGACTGGGGCAGAAATCAGAATTTGGAGGAAAAAAGGTCGCCATCTTGGCACCTGTCAAGCACTCTTTAATTAGCCGGCGTAACCAAGCAAGGCGTGTGAATTGCTAGTATGACAAGTAATGAGTATCAGAGAAATTGAAGACTTGAGTCTCATGCGGAGCATTGGAAGGAGCCTAGACGTCGTAAAGTAGTAAACAAGTAGTAAATCCACCAGCTTTTAATTCAACATACATTCATTGACGCCAGTTGATTAACGCCAGCCTAGACGAGGGAATCAACGTAAATTCATAAAGAAACTAATAGTTTTTTTGTCCTGTAGATGAATTAGAGTGTGTGAGGCGCGGGACCAGTTCCTGAACGTATAAATTATTAATGAATTGTTACAGTTAAGAGAGAATTTTTATTATTAATTGTAGAGGTGTAAACGCACACCAATAAGGCCTTTGCGTATGTGTGGAAGCGTGAGTGGGGAATTTTGAGGCGGAAAGCCTAGAGGAACATAGTAGTTAGATTGTCAGCCACCAGAGTGCTCCGACAGTAACAGCGCGGAATAAATTTAAATTTGAACGATAAAACAGATTATTAAATACCGATTACTAAACTCAAAGTACCTGGAGGCTCTTAATATATTCTAGCTTTCGTCACAGCCTTGTGCATATTTGATTAACGCTAGCCAAAAGGTTAAAAGGAATTTTTGAGACAAATTTTGTTATTATAAATTGAATCTTTTTACTAATAATAAATAAACTTGATTTTTGTCACTTAAAATTTTGAGCTTGTATAAATTTTTCGGAACATCTAATAACCCACACTAACAATAACGAGTAACCTCAGTAAAATAAGTTCTACGAGTGGTAAGCTGAGACACCTGGCACCCGTGGAGAATTATTTGCCCACACCCGTCAGCTAAAGGTGACAATAGCTTCCCTGGCGCAGTGTAGCGCTTCAACATATTGACGACGCATGGGAGGCAGATTTAGTTGATTTTCGTGATATTGCTACTTGTAATGATAATATTTAATATTTATTAATCGTCATTGATGTTTTAGATAAATTTTTACGGGTTAAACCATTGCATAACAAAATGAGTATGGCAGTCACTCGAGCAATGGAGCGTATTCTCAAGCGTGGTAATAAAAGATTACCACACATGTTACAGACAGATCGCGGCAGAGAATTTTTGGGCTCTGATTTTCAAAAAGTTTTAAATAAAGAAGAAATAATTTTTAGAATTGTAAGAAAACTGGAAGTCAAAGTAGCTGTTGTTGAACGACTCAATCGTACATTGATAGAGCAAATGTGGTGTTACTTTACATACACACATAGACAACGATACTCTGACGTTTTACAAAAAATTGTCACTGCTCACAGTAATACTAAACATAGTGCTACAAAACTCATGCCTGTTGCAATCGATTTTAACAATAAGTTAGCAGCTTTCTCAGATATAAAGCATGAATATAAACTATAATAATACTATAAACGTTTCGAGAACGCATCAAAAAAGCCTAAATATAGTGTTGATGATCTCATTCGCGTCCAAAAGGACATACAAGCGGTTGGAGTGAAGAAAATTTCAGAATTACACACATATCAATGAGCCACCAACCACCTGTTTACATACTTCAAGATCTTAATCATCAAGATATCAACAGCATTTTCAATGCAGAAGAACTATTACACATTGGTCGAAAATCGAAATATTAAAAATAAAAAATGGCCTTACAAAAAGACGAGTTCAACATAATTTTACCCAGTAATCGTAGCATGCTTTATTTCCCTAATAACGCCACAACGCACTTTATCACAAAGTCATCCCAATATCTTAAATTAACTGAGGAGTAGGGCGAGTCTCTAGAAGAAATAAGCATTCCAATGGATTTTTTCTAATTTACCTGTAAAACATGCTACAATTTCATTTACCTTCACACATAATGTTAATCCTTTAGATTTTTCGAAGTGAATGTTACTGATATTTATAATCTAGAAAATGCTAAAACTCACGGATCCCACTTGCCCTCGAGTGTGTATCAAAGACTCGATCATCCGATTGTTGAGTTGAATAAGCTCGATATTATCAGTGAGCATGTAAAATGGGAGCTGAACCCCGGCTGCTACATAGAAGCTACAATGGTTTGCAAAAACAGCTGTAATGGGGCTCATCTAGTTCAATTATCGCCGAATCTCTTACTGATTCTCGGATTTCCAGCTGACGAAAAACCTGTGTTGTTTTCAAAAAGCACACGTCCAGCAAATGAGTACGCGTCGGTACCGTGTAGCTTATTTGTGTACACAAATATTTGTAAAAATTATGTAACAAGCGATGTACAGACGCCATTATTACGCATTGCATGCCTTGACATGCATAATTATACATATGGATCAATGCAAATAAAATCGTTTTCAACAATGGGCTACATCTTTCTTTTAAGGTCAGATATTCGTACAATAGAGATAAATATAAGAGATGAATTTGGTCAAGCTATACCACGTTGACTCGAACGTTATATTTCAAAAAATTAAGATTAACATGTATCAAGAAACTGTCTATGATATTTTGCAAGTCAGCTTTGGACATAGCGGATTCAGCGGTATTAGTCAAATTTACATTGGAACACCTAATTAACGCGGGTATGGCATCGGCAGTTTTTTGGGTGGTTTATTAAGGTCTGTACTGTTTTTTTTTCAAAAGTTGTGCAAAAATTATGGGTAAAGGAGCTTTGAAATCAGGGTTGAGTATAGGTGACAATGTCCTTGATAATGCGCTATCTTCCAAAGGATCTGCACAAGCGCGTTTACGTGAGTATGGCCAAAACTTAAAATGAAAAGCCACTGGAAAAATTGAAAGTATAATGGCCTCTTTCCATGTTCAATCTTGTGAGTGTGTAGAAACAGAGCCAGAACTACTTTCTGTTCCACTGGCACAAACAACAACTAAGGGCTCTCAACGGGTATTTTATAGACCAATTTTATCAATAACAGATAATTCACCCATTGAATTTGTTGTAAAAAGTCAGGGAGATAAATACATTGACCTTGCGCATACTATGTTAAAATTGAAAATCAAAATTACAGCACGTGAATCATGACAACCTGATAGTGATCCAAAAACAGCATCACACATTAATGTTGGACCTATAAATAATTTGATGCATTCTTTGTTTGATCAAGTTGATGTATATTTTAATTAAAATTGCGTATCACCGCCTAATAATATATATGATTATAGAGCATACATCGGAAAACTTTGAAATTATGGTCGTGACGCCAAAAATTCTCGCCTGAGTACTGTTGGATGGACTCAAGATACGCCCGGTGAAATGGATAGTCTTACAGATGGATATAAAGGCTTAAGAAAACGGCGTCGATATTTAGCATATAGGAAACTCGTCTTTTTACTTGGCCATCTACATTGTAATGTATTCAATCAAGAGCGTTTTTTAATAGACGTTGTTGAACCATAAAGGCGTTTAACAAAATCTCGAGATTCATTTTATTCAGGGAATGCTTCAGCTGTGAAATGCAAAGTCGAAATAATTGAAGCCACGTTGATAATGAGATGTGTCAAGATATCCTCGAGTACTTTGCTTTCACATGCTCGAGTTCTCACAAAAACTACCGCTAAACATCTTTTAACACGTGTGGAAGTTAAGGCTGTTTCCATACATAGTAGTGTTCATAGCGAGACTATTAACGATGTTATTTTAGGTCAATTACCCCGCCGAATAATCATAGATTTTGTTGATAACAAAGCTTCTAACGTTGATGCAGAATTCAATCCCTTGAATTTTCATCATTATAAAATTAATTACCTGTCATTATATGTCATTATTCCTTCAATACCTCTCCGGCCAGATTTTATTAAAAATTCTCTATATGCTGATTGCTATCACACATTGTTCTCAGGAACAGGCATACATTTCCTTAATGAAGGAAACCGCATTAATCGCATGGACTATTCAAATAGCTACTGCTTTTTTGCTCCTGATTTGACCCCTGATCTTTCTGCAAACAGGAATACACACTGGAATTTAATCAGACATGGTAGTATACGTCTAGAAGTACGCTTTGATGGCCCCTTAGCTTCAACTGTAAATTGTATTATTTATGTTGAATATAAAAATATACTTGAAACCCTGTGAGGCAGTCACCGCAGATTCAGCTGAGGCTTCTATATAATATTCACCGTCGGAAATGATGTCCCTACACCTATAAAAGTGATTTTCAATTATCATATTCTTCTATTCGAAAGTTTCCAAAACGACTTCAACCAATAGAAAGATCATGGAAAATCATAAAAAATACCTTTATTCACGTGTTTATAAGAGGATGGGATACACACTTTTTCTATTAAAAATAACAATAAATCTGTAACTCGGAAACTATTTATCATTTGTAAATATTTATAGTCACAATAATCACTAAATAAAATACGTCGTAATCAGAGACTGGATAGTTTATAATAAGTCAAAATATTTTTTTTTGTTATCGTCATGTGAGCAAACATAGAAATAATTCTTATCACAGTCACTGATAAACTACTTTTGAGGAAAATGATTTCTGTGATTGTAATATACAGATTTTTCGAAGCTAGCATTTTGAACGAATGGGACACATTTTAATCATTCAAAAAATTATCACAATATTTTTTTGCATTCATCTTTAGAACTGTAGTGAGTGGATATTCTTTTATCTTGTGATTTGGTTAATCGTCCTAAATTTAAATGTTTATAAGATCGTATGCTTGAAATAGAGATATTATTTTCTTTCATCCTAGAAATTGTGCAACACTCAATAGTTGAAAATCAAGGCTCACCCCCTCGATGTTATTCAGTTACTTACAACAACATTTAAACTATAAAAATTATGAAGACACCTGTGAATAATGCTGAAATGCAATTGAAGAATGACTTTAAACAAATATTATTGAATGCAATGAATTGGTATTCTGATATCGAAATGATGGAGGAAAATTCATTACATTTTGAAGAACCATATAAGGATTGGGAACCAGAAATAATAGATACCAAAAAACATGCATCTGCACTCTAATGCATTAGTGGTTAAAATAAAGGACTCATTAAAATCAGGATTAAATTTGCTTCCCTTTTTTAATAAATCTGTCATAGGTTTAGCACGTTTAAAAAAGTTTTTAATAAATCATCTATAATCACCAGCAAGTCCTACGATTCTTTGACTACTAGTAACATTTTTAAGGAGAGCAAGTACAGGTATTGCTTCAGTTTTCAATAATTTTTCAATAATTCTAATAATAATTATTCGAATAGTAATAATAATAATTTCATTAATACTGAATCAATTCCTAATAATTCTGCAGGAATTGTTATTGCAAACATTCCTACAAATTTAATTACATTAGTTTCGTCTTCTTCTGTCGGGACTCCGTCAGCTTTCGCGAAACCGGCAAAATATGATGGCTCTCAGGCGTGGGAGAGTTACTCACGTCAATTTGAGACCATCAGTCGTTCACACAAATGGACAGATAAAGTTAAACCGTCGATTTTAGTGTCCTCTTTGAAGAACATAGCTCAAAAAATTATAAATAATTTGAGCATAAAAGATTTAAGTAATTACAATGTGTTGTCAAAATGTTTAGAAGATCGTTTCGGTACAACTCAATTTCTCAGGGCTTACTTCAGTCGTTTTCAGGCTAGGAAACAAAATGAAAACGACTGTTCGACTGATTTTTCCAATGATTTGGATGAATTAGTCAAACACGCGTATCCAGGAGATTCTGGCAAACAAAGAGAACGTATGGCCGGATTGCAATTTATTGCGGGATCGCATAATCCGAAGTAGAAATATTCTTTGTGGTCAGAAAGGTTGAAATTTCTTCAATCGGCAACTCAACGAGCAGTTGAATTAGAGTCGATTAATAAATTATGTTTCGGTGGAAAAGATGAAATTTTCAATGCTAAAAATTCTAATTCTTATGTTGAAAATTCAAATGCATGCAATCCTTAAAATTTTTTTCATGGATTAGGATGTTGGGCTTGTGGTAC
Source organism: Chelonus formosanus (assembly GCA_028641665.1). Classification (NCBI taxonomy): domain Eukaryota; kingdom Metazoa; phylum Arthropoda; class Insecta; order Hymenoptera; family Braconidae; genus Chelonus; species Chelonus formosanus. Next base: position 14,755,953 of record CM054006.1, on the reverse strand, counting down.
GGATGGTCATTCTAAGAAGAATTATGAGATTCTTCAAACTGTCGAAGCAAATTTAACATAAACTAATTGGATCTGGATTTAGATAAAAATTATTTTAGATGATGTTTATAGGTTTCATCTGATTTTTCTATAATGAGTGATGGAAATTGCCTGAAGTTTTAGAAGTTATTTTGGAAAATCTGTTTATCATTTGAAATGTCTCAAATGATATCATTTTAGAATTTAAAAAATTCTTAATGGTCGTTTGAAAGTGGTTCATATGAATAGACCCGCTCACTATGATGATGATGATTAATTTTTGACTCTTCCTGGATTCCTAATGTCTGTTGAATTCAGGGTTTTTGTAACTTCCAGTCTGAGAATGTTGGCTCTCATTGATCATTTGATTGTAGATTGAAACTCACAATGTTAGTCCTGGAGTATTCTCATTGAGTTACTGTAGGATATACACAGTTGGAGGGTTTGTGCTGTTAACCCTTTCTTCATTAATGGCCAAAATGAAATTAAGTTAAGCACTAAGTGTGTCTGGTATCCTACTTGTATGCGTAACTGTGAGCCCAATTTTTAATCATTTAGTTTGCTCAGTGAGCAGAGGTTATTGAACTTACTTTTGAAAATTCCTTGCGCAAGGTGGAATTTATTGTTCTAATAATATTGAATTATTTATTTAAGAGTCGGATTTGATCCAAAAAAGATGCGTAGTCGGTTATTAGTTTGGAGAAATATACGCTAAGAAGTGAGACCATTCAATCGAATTAGAAAAGAATTTGAATTCTATTTTAAGATATCATCAATAACTTTGATGCTGCAGTAATTTTTCAAAATCTCTCAAGATCTTCCTTGTGATAACCTCCCAAATTCTTGGCATTTTCAACTCTTATGGATTTTGATTCCATTTCCGGATTCTTTTCAACGGAAATGAAGGAAGGAAAGAAGAATTAATTATTTTAAATTTTAACTGACAGACTTTGAGTTCTTAAGATCTTTTAATTGTATAGAGTCACGTTATTAGTTAATTTAGATAATTTTGGCCTGTTTTAGAGGTTTTTGAATGAATAGAATAATTTGTTTTATTTATTTATATGGAGTCAGAGTTCGGAAACGGCAATATTGGAATCTAGGCTGAAGAATAATTGAATTTATTTTTGAAATTTTAAATAAAGAATTTAAATTAGATTTTAAATGTTTATTTTATTTCAGCCTAATCCAATATTTTTACCCAGCTGTTAGATATTGCCAGGAGGCAATTTTTAGAAGATCGGGAAAAGTATAAAATATACGTGTGTGTCCATCTATTGATGGATTGACAAACGACAGTTTCTTAGTTAACGACGGTTGCCTGACGATTGTTTATAGCAACAAGGGGAGAGTTTGTTTATCTCCAGTTTGTGACTAAGAAGAGCACAGATTAGACGTCATTTCAGATTTTGTATTTCCGGATCTGTCATTTTCAATGAACTTTATTTTTTTAATAAGTTGTCTTGATCTTATATTTTACAATATTAATATCTGCACCAGAATCTATTTTTTAAGTCTGGAGAATACATTGTAACTACTGGGGCTTTTCATTTACTATTGGTCCATCTGATATTTCTTTGACAGTTAAATACTTTGCAGTTATTGGGTTGGAACTCAAACGCTGTGTGTGATTAGTTAATTGACTCGTTGCATCTGCTCCATAAGTCGTATTGGTGTTTGATGATTCTTTGCGTGATTCGATATTTTTATTTTGATTATAATAAAAATGAGAATTAAGAGGAAAGTGTGCATTAGATAGATAAATTCCAGGCATAAATACATAAGGCGTGTATGGAACCGCTGGATAAAAATTTCTAGAATTATTTTGAGTTTTTTCAGCGACTCGAATAGAATTTTGACTTTTGGATGGTCCACGTAAGTCTTCTTGATTTCTATAAGTAATTTTATATGCTTTTTCTAATGTTTGAGGATTTTGAATACTAACCCCGTAGATAAGATTATCAGATGTTTAAAGGATTGTGAACAAGGTCCATCCAACATCTTTTTCGTAGTTTTCATCTTAATTAGTAAAGATTTTCCTTTATTCGTTTTCCTTTTTGCGCCCATTTTCTAGCAACGTTTTACCAACCAACGAAAAAACCAACATAAAAAAAGTTAGAAAAAAAAGGATGCGTTCGCGCAAAAGAGCGAGATCATGTTATTAATATCATGAAAGATTTTCTTTATTCATTTTATTTACCTGGAGATCTTTTAGGTGCTACTTCCATATTAAGACATTCAATAATTAAAACAGATGATGCACCTATATTGGTCAAACAGTATTATTATCCGTCAATACATAGAGATGAAATGAATAAGCAAGTAAAGAAATCATTGGACAACGATATTATTAAAGAATCTATGTCGCCTTATAACTCGCTCTTATGGATTGTCCCTTAAAAACCAGATTCTAGGGGAAGCAAGAGAAGGGGCAAGTCGAAGGAAATAGACAGAAATAAATCCATATTCTACGTCGTGAAGAGAAGATTTTAAAGGCATATTCGTACTGTAAAAATTGTACCGTTGAAGTGCCATTGTTTCACTCCTATTTATGAGCATTGCATCAGAAATTTACTGATGGTGAGTAAAATTATTTATAACTTATTCCGACATTTCGAAAAGTTTTCGTTCCATAAATATAGGGAATAATATTATAAATTTATTATAAAGAAAACTACAACTTTGAAAGGAAATGTCTGAAGTGTATCCCACTTCTGACATCAAAATTTCTGTGACGTTCGAATGAACATTCTTTCATTTATTAATTTAAAATTATAAGAGACATCATGGAAAGATCGACAACCAGATACTAATCTGCTATTATTATGTAATTTTGCTCTTTGGAGGTGTCAATATGAGGTACATATGCTTAACCTTAGAGACTTTAAATTTCTCTTTTTAGTCCTAGCCTTTCGACCAATAGACAGGGATGAGAGGATCTTCGATAGAGAAAGTGAAAATGTGTGATTTATACACAACAATTACAAAGTTTATTAAATAAAAATTATGAAAAGAATTATAATATCAACTAAAACGTTACCAACAGATGATTTCCTTTGCTCAGGTAAAAATGTATTCAAATTGATTGGTCCTCTGTTGATGCTCCAGTCAGCGTAATATTTTCTTTTTTTACTCGCGAATTTATTCAAATATTCGTTGTTAACAATTTTAAAAATTATATTGGCTTCACATAAAAATTTACTAACTTCAACAAAATTATTGACACAAGACAAAAAAAGACTTACAATATTCGAGCGATGTTTCACGATGATCTGATCTCGATTTTGATTTTCCGACAACTGACTGATTCATGAAATCTTACGTATTTATTCAGTCGAGGAAGACATTATTAGAAGTCCCTTGCTTCAGGTGCGCAGAAGTCCCTTCATATGGTCCTTTTCTTTTTTGAAAAGCTAATGCTTTTCTTTCGTCACGCACTCTTTGTAAACTTTTATTGCTTTTTCGCCACGTGGGTTTTCCAAAGCAATAAAATGTCTAAAAGATGATTTCCTCGAAAATTCTCCGAAATCTTTTCTATTTCAACGAAATTTAAAATAAATGTGAGTAATAATCGTTAACCTCAATCATTGAGTTTCAACCTCTTTTAAAAACATATGTATATTTTAAATAATTATAGAAAATAATTGAAATTCACTCAGACATTACACTATTAACTCCTTTTCTCAACACTAGTACACGAGGTTCAGGACTAACTAACGTACTAGTTCCCGACAATAATATCTATTTATTCAGTTGCGTTCCCTGTCAGGTAAGAACACAGACTCGGATACACTTATGGTCTCGAGACAACAACAACCAAGACACTAGGTATAATTGACTATGACTTTATATCCCGACTACCAGTCCAAGATCAAAGTATGGCGCTAATACTCAGATAGAGCCTGCTAAGTGTTCACTGGATTTATTAAAGGTATATGATGACTCTCTTATTTTCAACCTTACTTTGAAGCAAAGTTAAACAGCTCCAATAGAATATTGACAAATACAAGGAGTAGGTTACCAGTCAATCTGAGTTCCGGAATAGACAGAGAGTCAGTATATAAGACAGAATCAACACCAGAAATTAAACTGATTATTTTTTAAAAAGTGGCCCTTTTTATATCAAATAAGGCCAATTTACCCTTGTTATTATGATATGTGTTAGTGTGTAGACGTGGAAATTTACTTGTAGCATTTTTGACATCAATGATTCCACGTCTATTGTTTCATAATGTCTATGATAAGCCAACATGGCATGATTTCGTCTCTTATCTAATGTCCTGCAAATAACAATTATGGTTCTTTTATGTCCTATAGTTGACTGATGGTAAAACAGTTTTCTTTTTAGAAGACAAGAAATCTTCCATATTGACAGTTGGGAGAGACTCCTTATTCATGTTGCTGAGCAAGGAATTACTGAATATTTTTTTCCAATCTCCTGTCTCTTAAAAGTCATGAAATTTTCATCAGACATTTTACATCACTCATGTAATGTACTTAAACAAACAAGAAAACACTGAAAACAGAAAATAAACCACATACTATGAAAAGTAAAAATCTGATTCAAACATCTGAAAGAAGAAAATTCTCAATTAACGTTTGTTGACAAATAAAATGTCAACTTTGAATTACGTAGCCAGCAATGATAGGCATGAATGAGCCAGAACAGAGCAATAAGAAAATCAGGTTTTACAAAAATATTATAATCTTCATTTTTTAAGACTATCAATACACAACATATCCTGAACAAGTTATAGTCACTAAAAATGAATAAATGTCAGGTGAACAAATAAAGGTCAATTAGAAAATCATTGAATTTAATTTGAATGTCTGTAAAAAATAACTAAACTTGGTGTCAGTGTTGGACATGAAAAAAATTAAAATTTTTTATTTTTAAAGTATCACCTAGTTATCAATAAAAATATTCAGAGTATAGAATGATAATATTTTGAAAATCAAACATTTAATATTCGGAAATAATGGAAAATCGAAAGGTAAATTATTGGAATTACTAATTGTCAAGCAATGAAAAATGAACGTTCAGAAAATATAGAGTAACTTGATACTAAATAATGAAATTTCAAAATTACCAATTGACGGAGAATTAGTTATCAAAGTTCTGAAATTCAGATTACTTAATCAATGAATATTCATCATAACTCCACGTTTCAATATATATGCAAGCATACTGACCAACTTTTAAAATGTTGTGTGTGTGTACGTACATACGTATGTCAGCATTTTTTTCGTTGTCGATATCTCGATCCGTTCTTGAAATATCGACTCCAACCAAAGTTGATTCGAAAGATATTGTTATAAAGAGAATTTGAAAAAAGTTTGAACGAATTCGGTCAAGCCGTTTTTTTTTATAAAAAAAAAAACTAATAATGAATAAATGAAAAGATTGATTCTATATTAAAATAATTTTAAGCAAAAAAAAAACGATTTCATTTGAAAATTAACTCGATATTCACTAAACATTATTATTTACAACTAAATATGACTTTCGACAATTACACATTGTTCATAAAAATATAAATTTGTTATAAACAATTGAAAATTGTATTTATCGAATAACTAATGCATATATCACTTGAATTTTGATGTTTCTAACAAAATAATATGATTTATGACGAGATATGAGTTTCAACAATTACACATTGTTTATAACAATATGAATTTGTTATAATAATGGGAAGTTTGTCGTGTAAGCACAGACAAAGTGTGCTCAGACCAATTTTTTTCCAATATGTAGTTTCCGATTTTGTATTGAGTTTCAATTGATTTTTTCCACTTTTCGACTAAAATTTTCTGGGTAATCTGTAATTCATTTTGAAAATGTTGCGAACAAAAATATTTCTGCCTATCACTGCTTAATGTGTTCAGTATTATTGACCTCCCACACGAGCTCAACACGTTTCTTAAGTAAAGTTGGAATGTAATTGTGCAAGTGGCGTTAGCCTAGCATGCAATGCAAAAGTGAATCTGTAATTTATATATTGAAATCACTCTTGATTGTCTAAAAATAGTGATTGATTTTGTCACACAATGAATTTATGAATAATTTTGTTGATTCAGAAACACACTGACTCTATTGATTGGCTCAAGAAAGACAGATTGTTGAAGCAAGAGTTAGAATGGCGTGGTCACGTGAATGAGAACAGAAAAGGAAATTTACTTTATTTAATAGATCGAAAATACTATGAATCTTCTTGAAATATTTGTTGATTAAGTTTTAAAATGATTGAATGAATAATTGATGTTGCTTTAAATGTCACACGCTTCACTGGTTGTCTCACAGAAATAAGATTTTTATTAAATCTGTTGTAAATAGTGAGGTTAGGAACTCTAAGGAAGTATGACTACTTTTGTTCTATTTTTATATTTATCCCCGGAACAGTAACTTGTGCATCACCTCATAAGCCTATAATTATAACTCACTCTAAATTCTCTTGATGAGTCCCATTTCACTCAGCTTTCGTGTCAGTGGGCCTACCCATACACGCTTAACCCCTCTACTCAAGAATATCGAGACTGTCACTTCAGTACTCTACCTCAATTTTATTATTCGAAACATTCTCAACACTCAGTAGTTTTACAAGGTTTACAAATCGTTTTTTATTCAATACCTTTGTTCATATGTCCGCAAGTTGGTTTTCAGAACGCACATTCTAAATCTCTTTAACACATTCTGTAGATATCGTGATCGATCTATAACAATATTGTTGCTTCTTTTATTTATTGCAATTCCCAAATACATTAGATTTTTACTTCCTATGTCCTTCACTCTAAATTTTGATGACAAGAATTCTTTGACTCTAATTATCTCTCTAAGGTTTTGACCTAATATTAAGAGATCATCTACATATAGCAATAGGTAAAGTTCGTTATATTTATACAGACAATAATCATTCACTTACCTCTTAAATCCATACGTTCTAATTGTTTTATCAAAACATTCGTACCAATATTTAGGTGATTTTCGCAAACCGTATAACGACTTTGTTAGTTTTAATACATGATTAGCTTTTACCGTTACTCCTTCTGGAGGTTTCAGATACACTTGTTCATTAATTCTACCATACGAAAACGCACCTTTTACATCCATTTGATGTATAAAGTATTTTCTTGCATTAGTTACCGATAACACAACTCTTAGAGTCTGTAATCTTTATACTGGCGCATACACCTGACTGAAATTCTCTTCTTGTTGGAACCCTCGAACCACTAATCTTGCATTGTACAATAATTTGTCGTTTAATTCTTTCTTGGCGAACACCCACTTACATTCTATTCAATCCTCATTTTCTGCGTTTGGTACTATTGTCTATGTTTCACTTTCTTCTAATACTTTGATCTCTTCCTGGACAGCTGCTTTCCACAGTTTTTAATCTTCTCTGGTTTCGATTTCTGCATAGAAGTTCTTGACCTTCTATAGTTATCTTAGGTATGCTTGGACCTGGTTTACTTGGCTGGTTTTTTTTTTCTTTAATTTCATTTTCTGGCTCATTTATTTTTCCTATACACCTTAGCAAATATACTGTTCCTTCGATAGGTGGTCTTTCATCAAACACCACGTTTCTTGCATTTACTATTTTCTTGTTTACGTCGTCCCAGAGTCTATAGCCACTCAAAGAATAACCTACAATCTTCATTTTGCTCCCTTGTCAATTCAGCTTTTGTCTTAATTCTTTTGGAACGTAATTGTAGGTCACACAATCAAACACCTTAAAGTTTAATACGTCTGTTTGTTCACCTTCCCACAGTTCACTAGTTGTCCTTGCTCTTTCTGCTACCGGACTTCTATAGGTCACATAGGTTGAGAAGAGAACTGCCTGTTTCCAGAATTTTTTGTCCATGTTTGCATCGATTAATATAGTTCTCACGTTATCTAGCAGCGTTCGGTTGAGCCTTTCAGCTACCCCATTCATGTCAGGGTTATACGCTACCGTATGCTGTGCTCTAATTCCTTTCTCTTCACAGAATCTTGTAAATTCACTCGACAGGTATTCTCTTCCATTATCTGATCTCAATTTTTTCAGGTTTGTGTTAAAGTGTTTGGTAGCATAGGTGCAGTATTTCTAAAATTTCTCGAATGCTTCTCCTTTATTCTCCATCAAATACACTCCTATGAAGTGTGTGAAGTCATCTATAAACGTTATCAAAGATTTGTAGCCATCCCACGTTTCTGGAGTAAATGGTCCACATACATCTGTGTGGATTGATTCCAATGGTCTAGTTGCTCTCTGTCCTTTTTCATTAAATGGGAGACGAGTCATTTTTCCTAGAGGGCACTGATCTGTATTAATAACTTCAAGTTTTGAAATCCGAGGTGACCAAATCTTCTATGCCATAGATTTACAATATTTGAATTGTTGCCATCTGTATAATAACTCTCTGCTCGTTCAAAGTACCTCTTAACTTTGTAAAGGCTCCCTTCCTTGTCTCCAATCATTGTCAACACTTGGTCTTGGAAAATCTTCACCCTTCCTCCTAAGAACACTACTTGAAAATCCCTGGATTCAATTTTCGGCACTGATAATAAATTCTTTCTCAGCTTTGGTACCAAGTGTACATTTGTGACTGAGCACACCTGCCTCCTTCGGCCTATCATACAGTACATCTTTATATTTCCTATACCTATAGCAACTAAACTCACACTGTTTTTAGCTGCCACCATTTGTTTTGGATTTTTCAATTCAATATAATTGGGAATCAGTCTTTTCTATTCACTAAATGATCTGTACATCCTGAGTCAATACACCATTCTATACTGTCCGCATTTGTTGTCCTATAATTGAACGGCTCTTCTTCACACATGAATACAGCTTCATGATTTTTGTCTACCGTCATGTTTGACTCTCTTTCTCTATATTAGTTTCTACCTCTACCTCTTCCTCTTTGGTGATGCTTGTACTCTTTCCTATGTCCTGAGTTATTATTGTAGGTCTGTCTTTAAATACTTTGTTTTCTTTCTGGGCACTGGAAGTTCTTGTGACCTGGCTTTCCACAGCTATAGCACAAAAATGCGTTATCGACATCACTACTTTTGCCTGTGTTCTTCTGCCTTTTTTCCTCTTCACCTAACAGCCTATCTTTTACAGAATCTACCTTAAGATTCTCTAGCGTTTCCAGCGCAGTGATGACCGCTTCATATGTTTTGAGCATTGATAATAAAAAATAGCTAACTTTTTCCTCATCACATATTTCTGCATTAGCGTCCTTAAGTTGTCCAAACAGTTCTGCGAGCTCTACGAAATGCTCCTGTAGTGAGGTATTCTCGTTAAATTTTATTGCACTCAATTTTCTTCTTATGAATAACTGTCCTTTCACACTCTTCTTTACGAAATTTTCTTCAAGGTTCTTGTACATCGAATATACACTTGTTTTGTCCGTTAAATATTCTAAATGACTATCAGCAACTCCTCCAATAATTATAGCTTGTGCTTTGGCCTCTGATCGCCGATTTTCCTCTGTTCCCGCATAAGTTTCACTTTCGATTGCCGCTTCAAGTCCTGATTCTCACAAAATACCTTTGATTCTGAATGCCCATGCACTGAAGTTTTCACCAGCGAAAGGCGTTAAATTATATTATCTTTCTTTTGTTGCCATGATACCTTTTATTTTTTTCTCTCACAATCACTTATTTTTTAACCTTTCCATATTTTCCAACCCACCTTTTTAGAATACTGGGCCCATAACCCTGTTGTAACAAGTGAGGTTAGGAACTCTAAAGAAGTATGACTTCTTTTGTTTTATTTTTATAATTATTCCCAGAACAGTAACTTGTACATCACCTTATAAGTCCATAATTATCACTCACTCTAAATTCTCTTGATGAGTCTCACCTCACTCAGCCTTCGTGTCAGTGAGCTCACCCATACACGTTTAACCTCACTATTCAAGAATATTGAGATTGTCACCTCAATAAAATCACTATGAATGGCGTCTGAATGTCTTCGAAAACAGGAAAAGAATGCACGACAGTAACTTCACTGGTCAAACTTTACACTAGATTTTAGTCAACTGAGTGACTAGAATTTAAGAATTTAATGATTGTCTGGTCGATTAATTATCGGCCCAGTATCGAGATGGCCTTCGGAGTTCCCTCTAGCTGATGATTTAAATTGAAAATTAATTAATTTCCAACAACGTTATTTCGATAAGAAAATGCGTTTGGAAAATTGAACTTCGAAATTAACTAATTTATTTCAGGTAAAATAAATATGAATATCAAAAAATAGCACTTGATTAAGTTATTGAATGTAAAAAGAATTATATTTTTAGTTCATTATTTGAAAATTCACTTATTATATAACATATCACATTGCAAATAATGATAATACTACTTTACAAGTACTCTGTGAGTGAATACTCCGATAATATTACACTGATTGATATTATACTTGTGTCAGGAAGATAATTCTTTTGATAAGCGTTTGTCATGCTCATCATTTTACTGTACGTGTTTCTATCTTCTTTCTTTATTTTTGATCGACCAGGTGAATTCATAAATAATAATTTAAATAGACCAGAAGTGGTATTGTATTTTTTATTACTAACATCCATAAAATTATTGTCGAACCTGACTGCAGAATCACCCATCATCAGTCGATTACCTTTTAACTTTCTCATGCCATACTTCGTATACAATTTTTTGAACAAGACTTTAGAATCAAACATCTTTAAATACCTTACTGCAAGTATGTTTGTAATACGGTTATTTTGATGGGTAATTGTTGCTGTTGTATAAGATTTATTATCAGTAATTTCATAATCAGATGTGAGGCTTCCTTAGTTGCTTTCAACTGCTTCTTAATGCTCTTCTTTTGAATTTTCCTTCTTCATTGTCATCTTTTGGACCTCTTTAATCAGTGTTATATTGGCTGATTGTTTGAGGGGCGTTCCAATAGGTTTAAATATTTTACTCATAGTTTGTTGAGTCATATCTCTACCATGTTGCATCAATTTACATTTTTGGCGTATTGCATTACTAGCTTTTACGATTTGCTCTTTTGATCTGACAAGTCTCATAGAAGGATATATATCGCTTCATGCAGGTCAAAAAAATTACATTGATATTTTCGGTTAGATAACTGATAATAAAAAATGATTCAACAAAAAAGGATATTATGATTTTTCGATACCGTTACATATGCTATCAGGATGCTGAAGATTATCAACGCATTATTGAATGCAATGGTACGAGCTAAAGTGAATCCTAAAGAGACGATTACTCTTATAAATATGAAATAGTAAATTATATTACTCTGACAGACATTAAAAAAGTAGAATTGTTAAGTTTCATCGCAACAGACCTACCGATTTCGATGAGTTTTAGATCATGGAAATTATATGAATATCTAATGCTGCAGAATATAACATAATATGTATGAATCTCAACTCAATAACAAAAACCCTGCTATGTTATATCAGCGTTCCAAACTGCATAATGATGTTTTTGTTACTTGAAAAATGTCCTATCAGTATGGGGGCAGAATATAGTTTGTAGCACCTCGTTCTGGACTGCCCCATATAGCTTCTCTGAATGTGGGGACGTCGAACATTGCTCCGTGGGATGCAAAACGCGTACGCGGCTGCCGACTCAAGCAGATGAAGTCAGTACTACGGGAGGCCGAATTCCATGTCCTGTACCTAGGGTTGTGAAGTCAAAATATGATATATAGGACCAGGTTCAACTGGCCAAATGAGGTCGGACTCGTAGTGGTATGTTCAGGCTTCGGGCTAGTTACGTGTATTCCCGTGCCTTTTTCAATGAACCAGTATACGCGTCTCCGGAAACACCGTCACTAGGGGGTAGTAGTTTATCCCTAGAGTTATATCCAACCAGATAAGGGACACACACGTCCTTCGGACGGAAAAACATGGCGTTGCCACATCCTATTGATGACATTCAATAATGGCAATAATAGGAAAACTAATTCCCCCCACTTTTTAACTGTTATGGTGGAATATTATCCTTTGGCTGGGCATGTGATAAAGAATTCCATTTTTACCATGTGATTCGAATCTCCAACTTCGTCGAGGAGATTTCACTTTTCACTTTTAGAGAAGAATATTTGAGGTTATACTTATCACTTACTCGAGAGAGAGAGAAAGAGAGAGAGAGAGAGCAGTTTTCTTTATTTTCTACGCTTTTGTTGAAAGGACTGACTATGTAGCGCCACTTTCCGAAAAAGAGACGTGAGCTCTACGGGCTTCCGTACAATTGCGATCGGTACGAAATCGCTACCGATAAATTATCGCTAATCGCGGTCGACAATGAGTGTCGGTAATCAATTGACAAACGAGTTATCATGGTCGATAATTAGTGCGGATGAGAGCCTACTTTTCACCTCAGTCAGTATTGCAGGCTAATCTAAAACCAGCCCCACGTGTCTTTCCTTTACTCTACGCCTTCAGTTAATTAATATCAGATTCTTAGGAATTGGAATCCGCGGTCCAAACAGGAATCCAATTTCTTTCATTATTGTAAATCTCTTTTCCATCTTAATTGCAATGAAATTCATTTTCAAATCGTATCTAATTATTTTTTTACAAATCAAAGATAGTAAACTCAAATGTCACTACTTTTTCGATTTGAGTTAATTCTTCATCTTGAGCCTCTTTATAATATTACTTTATGATCCCACTTAATTTTTCAGATAAATTGCCTGCTGAAGCTGCCTTCAAAGGAACAGAATATTTAAAATTCGTCATAAGCAAAGCTCAGCCGATTTTGAGCCATGATGAATCGATAAGCTTCTACTTTAAATCTCGTCAGCATAATGGACTCTTATTTTATTCTGGTAAGTAATGATTTTCCTTACAATGCTGCGTTGTAACGATATCGTTGCAGCTTTTAATAGTGGTCTCTATACTTATTTCTGATGACTTTAGTTCCTATTTCTTCAAGACGACTACTGATATTAAGTTATTATTCATTCAGTTGCAGCTTCGTGGGTGTCCATTAAGAATATAATTTTACAGAGTAATGAAATTTATCTTTGTTAAAAACTGTGTTTCACCGCTTCGACGTTAAGATAGTCGACATTTTTAGTACATTATTAATCGTCTTTCCACTTGTCAAAAATTTGGGCCTTGGATAACAGGTTCTGACCCTCTTGCAGCTTTGTCAGATAGATTTATTCTGTAGACGGCCGAATTTATTGATGTTTTTTAATCCTTTCAAATTTCGCCTAGCTATTAAATTAAAGAGGCGGAAGGACCTATAGCTATATTACAATAAAACGTAATAATTTTCTATTGTTGTAGCTTCGATGGGCTCGTAGAAAAAGATGACATGAGATCACAGCCGGACGGTAATCAGAAGTAAATGTGGACTGTATTTTTCAAGATGATTGGATGCTAGAAAAGCCGGGACTGTTGAACGGGTGTAAATGAGTCGGCTAATACTTTTTTAATATCAACAAGTAGCATTCTATTTATGACAAGTGACACAGTAACACAAATATAACGAGAAATAGTCTGTCTGAGAATTGTGTAATATGAGTTCACTGAAAGATGTACATAACGGAGTTCACTGATCTTCCATATGGTGAGTTCACTAATGAATCGTTTGATGAGTTGAAATCCCTGGAAAGTTTTAAGTTTTCCAGGACTGGTCCCCCGGACCAAGAGGAGTCTGAGTATTGATGAGTTGGTGTCAGTCACAACAACACCAGTGGGTTATTCTGGTGTAGACCTTGTGTAAGTGACTGTCCATAGGCCTATAGTCGTCTAAGCTGATATCGTTCGTACCTTTTTTAGCGAAAATGTATAATCGGACAAACTTGAGATGACTGGTACTATTTGATGTGAGTTAGATTGCTTGATGAGTTCACAATCATCTCTGTAGATGATTGACCGTTGAGTTATTCCATTTCTGAGGAATCTTCTGGAGAGTCTTCTGGTTTTTCACTAGCGAGTTTGTCTGTGTGAGTTGTCGATTAGTACACACGTACCGCGTTGACTGTTATGCTAAGTTGTCTGTCGGTTGGCATCATTCGACGATGCCAATGAGTTGCCCGAGTGCTAATACGTACAAATACAGTACCGACAAATATCGACGGCAACCGGTGTCCACAGACCAAGACGATAACACTAACTGAAGAACACAGACGAATACAGACTAATATACCCGAAACTCTGTGCTCTCGAAGCTTCGAGGTCCTTCCAAAGAGATATCAACGCCTAGCTATTAATTAGAGTAGTCTAATTGGCAAAGATGAGTTGGCAGGAGAGACCTTGAGTTGTCTAAGTATTTCGTGGGGAGAAAAATGAGTTAAGTGATCGAGTATAGGTAGAGTTATTTGCTGGAGTACTCAGATCATCGTAAACTGCTCATTTACATGTAAATTGTCCTACAATCAACTCGAGTATGGGTTTCTTGAGTTGAGTTATCTGCACTTTTCATAACTATCAGAGGCTGTTTCATAAAAATTAGTTTAAATAGATTATTCAAGATCTCTGATGATCTTGGGCTGGGTTGAATGTGAGTTGCTGCTAATGAGTTGTCTGACTTTTCTTTGGATGTTCTCAGATTTTCTTAATCTGTAAGAGATTAGTTTTCTGAGAGATGAGTCATCTGCAAGGTGAGTTTGCTGCAAGATGAGTTGTCGATGAAGTGAGTTAACTGACCGGAGAGTTGGCGGCTTGATACATTGAGCTCCCTTTTGTCTGAAGAGTCTTTCTGAGTCTTCATCCATCTAAACGTGGTACCAAATAAGTCTGATGAAAAAAATATGTCAATCTTACATTTCATTGATTTAGTGAGAAGCACACAAAGATACATGTTCATCCCTGTTGTTATTTTGGAGCTCCTGCCTTCACAAGTCTGATGAGTGGGCGAGTCAGCGTTTTCCACACCACAAACGGCGTATGGTTGGGACGAAGTCACTTTCGATTGAGGCATATAACTTATAAGTTACAGTGATTGTGTGCCACATCACAATCACTTTTAAACAATTGTATCTCCGTACCTTGTGCTGGAATATTACCACCAAAATTCCAATGCACTTACTGTATGGGGTTCAAAGTTGTCTGAAGTTTCACGTCATAGATTTTATTCCATGAGCATCAGTGATGTTGAATAATGACTGGTTGAGTTTTTGCGTGCATCACTGATAGTTCCAAGTTTGTGTAAGAGTAGTCTAATCACTGAAATCCTGTCTTGAGTGTCAGTTGATTGTGAATTGACTGGCATTTAACAGCAGTAGTTGCTGATTGAGAGACAGCTGAAAAGTCTGAAAGTCCAGTGTCAATCTTACTAAAGATTCATCACATAAGTGGAGATGAGATGTCTGATGTTTGGTGAGTTAGTTTTTGAGTATGATTCTTTTGGACAGAATGTAATGTTGGATAAGTTCATCTCATATGAGTTGATCATATTCAAGTGGGTGTTAGGCACTTTTCTGATGGTGAATCTCACTTGAGTACGTGAGCATCAATTGTGACTTGCTCCTGAGTGTGAGTTGATCTGAGTGTCACCGTTGTCATTCCTATAGTTTATATAGCCGGTGGATTGCCTATGCCCAGCACTAATATTACTAATGGTCAACGTTGGAAATGATAAGTTTTCACTAAGCTTGATGAAATAAAATCAGCTCAGACATTGAAGATATTAAGAGTCTTACTGGGAGCTGAAAGTAGTCTGAGAGTGATACGGCATTAGCTGTAGTGAGTAAGACTGCTAAGTTGACTGATTGCACTGAAGAATTGTTGATACATCTTTCTGTTGCTACCCTTAGTGCTGAAGAGAGTCTGTCATGTATCAATGATTTGTCTGTAGTATTCTTAGGGATTGTTGAATCATGCGAGTCGTCTAAAAGTTGGCTAAGTTAAGTCGTTCTCTTTTCTTCGGCTGTAGGAGATCAAACAAGACCTAATGACTCTTCTTTCAGGACTCTTAACCCTCCTGAGGCTGAAACCTCATGTGCTAAGGTCATCCCTTTCGTCGAGTCACTAGAGAAACATTCTTTACTCCTGTTAGCACTTGTAGAACTACATGATTTATCCCCCTTCTTCGTTGATTTGTCTGGATGTTCAATGATCACACTATTACTTAAAGAGTTGACTGAAACTTGTTAATAATTAACTGCAATGAGTTGACAATGATGATGAGTAACCTGGTTGACTTGATGGTTATGATTTAGAGTTTACTGCAGAAATGCCACGTCGTCATCTCACTGCTGAGAGTTTGATAACTGTCTATATAGAGTGGTCTGAAGGCTGAGTAATCACACCACCAATTGGAGAGTTGACTAAAACGTGATGAGAATTGACTGTAGTGAGTTGACTAAAATACTAAGTTACCTGTTGAGAAGTCTACTCACATTGATAGGCGTGATCTAGAGTTGGCTGTTTCATGATTCCCACCTAAGTGTGATCCAGCTGATTTTTTGGAGAGTCGATGCTACAATCCGAGGATGATGGATCATAGTGTGATGCTTCTGATTGCATATAGTAGACGTACGATCTGACTGACACTTTTTGATGGAATGATGACCAAAACAGTTAAAACAGAGTCGAAAATTCAGCACGAGTTTATATTTCATGGACTCTGTCACTTTCTGAATGACGAGCAGTTTGAAAGATAGTGATCAAGACTCTGACATTAATCGCAAGGATAATCAACCTTCTGGTTGTGTTAAAATCTTCTATGAGATCCTCGAGTTGTCTGTTGCTTCATTCGAGTTGGCTGAGGAGTTAACTTTGTTGCTGAGCCTGATGATGCTTGAGTTGGCAGTTGTTAAGTTTGATCTGCTAATGAATCTGCAACATCAATCTTTCGTGCTTGAGAAGTAATGAACAAGAGAAGTTGGTCGAGAGTTGGTTGTCTGGTTGAGTCAATTCATTGAAGATCCCAGGCGTCTTTGAGCTCGGGAGTTAATCGACTGAGTAGTCCGGAGATTAATCGGTAGTCCTAGTGTTGACTAGGGACCTCTAAACCCTGAAGCAGATCAAGACTTGTCTTGACAGTCTCTACAAGCTTGTCAAATTCTGAAGGAGTCACTGAAACTGGAGGTAAATCACTGAAGAGTTGGTCGACATGAGAAAGAATGAGTAGTTCTTTTTCATAAAACCACTCTGATCTTGTCTGATGAGTTTCCTTCTCAAGATGTGATTTAAATCTACTGAAAGTTGAGAAGGCTTTATAATGAATTTTCATGGCCATAGTGAAGAAATGAGTAGTCATTATTCATGCTCGAATACACTGGCATGGCATGAATCTTCAATAGCATCATGCTCTACACAAAATTTCTCCCATAAGTTGGCAAGTGAAACATTCTTTCTATCAATGAAGTTGATAGACGTTTTGGTTTTATTGATAGCAATAATTTTATTTCTTAATGTGATGAGTTAGAAGAAGCGTTCCATCTGTTTTGATAGCTTGCGTTGTGTTATGCTGAACTATGATTTAGGGGATGATGATCTTGACCGATGCTGTGGTGAGTTGTCTGCTGCATGAGTTGACAAACCTATTGACATCTTTGAGTCTTGCTGATGTAAGTCGTCTTGTGAGAATAAATTCTTCTACGTTAATTGGCTGGCACAGTGAACTTTTTGTCATTTGACATTCTGAAGCATTGTTTAACACAGTCACAATCACTAAATGAGCGATTACTAGAGATCACTAGAGTTGACTAAGTGAATTTAAGGGTCACCAAAATCGTAATTATGAGCAAAAGGTATAACACAACACTGAGTAGCCTAACTAATTCTGCATTGACATTACACTTATGTATGAAGAGTTGTCTATATGACACAAGAATTACATTTAGTTGATTACGACACTCAACATTACCGAAAGCTGACGGAGAAAGAGTCACAAAAATCATAGAATTGAATAAACACGTTCAAATTGAGTCACACTGAAACTCGGTTGGCGTTCTGATAGCCACACACACACACACACACACACACACACACACACACACACACACACACACACACACACTTTCCCAATTTCCGCACTGATTTATAATGCATAGGAGTGGCTTATCCTCGCCACAATAATTTGAGATGTCTGAGATTGTGAATGAACACAATACTTTTTTACGAAAACTGAGATAAATTGATCAATTGATTACTTCAATGATCATTGAGTACATCTGAACTGCACGGTGTACTTCTCTAAGAACAAAAACTTGATTTAATTCACTAGCATTAGTCGAAGGAGATAAAACCCTCAATGGTGATATTAAATCACACACACACATACAAATATGATTGACCCATTTCATCGTACATCAGAAAAATAATCAGCTGTTAAGTCGTGCAAGGTCAGTCGGAGAAATTATTGAATGCTGAAAAGTGCGCGCAAGCTCGCTTCAAGACACGAGAAGTTGATTAGGTTGAGGATCTCTGAGGCACTACAACAAATCTAGATGTCACTGGGCACACGAATGCGTAAACACGTATTGTCCGCAACGTTGTTTACACTTAAACTAAATTGAGTTGTCTGGAAACTTATAAGTATTCACTATACTAAATAGAATAAAAATGAAGTAAAACTTAATATGAATTGTCTGAGTACTAAAAATGAGTTGTCCGAGTAATAATTTGAGTTGCCAGAAAATAAAAAATGTACACCGTTCAACCGACTGCTTTAGAGTTGTTCGGATTATGCATCCGAGCCGTACATATCCGGCTTGAAAGACCAAATGTTCCGGTTTCGAGTTGGCTGAATGAGGAAAAATGAACTATATGAGTTTTTATACAGGTTGGCTGTGAGAAAGTCTAGGAAAATGAATGTTTTGAGACACTTGAGTTACTCTTAGTTGAGTTTTTATGAACAAAAACACTTATAAACTATGATAAAACTAAGAAAATACACTTTAAATAAGTTGTCTGACACTATAATGTACTTCGTAAGTAGTCCGTAATTAAGCTCAATTGCTTATTAACAATTAGACCCGAAAAAACAGTCACAAAACTTCCTTTGTAGCGAAAGCCACACTCACACAGGAGAATTGTTCGGTTGTAGACTGTGTGTAAGACTATCTGTAAGGCGCAATGGCGTCACTGCTGGGCCCTCCAAGTCAGAACATTGTCTCGCCATCAGTAACGCCGTTGCTGCTCATCTGCTGGTGGAGTGTATGGTAGTATGGCCAGTTTGGTAAGTGGTCTGATGAGTTCGGCTACTGCTGTCTTGATCTTAACTGTCCTGATAAGTCCGTCTGCTCCTGGAAACACTTTAATCACTCTAGCGAGAGGCCACTTTGTCGGTGGAAACCTCTCGTCAGTGAGTAGTACAAGTGAGTTGACTGTGATCTGATGTGATAGGTGCTCCTACTTGGAGATGGCGAGTTGTTGGTGGGGATATTGTTTTGACTATGTTGACCCAAATGATTGGAGTCGCTGCTGAATAAATTACAGATTTTTTCTTCAAAATATTTCCAATGAGCGAAAAATGTATCATTTATTTCAAGTCAACTATAAATATTGCATAAAACATCTATATTTAGAAGAAAACACATATCAATATGATTGTGCTAGACTAGCTGAGTAGCTGCAATGGTTCTATATAGATAAATTCATAAACTTAACATCAAGACGAAATTTTCTATCTCTGACGTATTTAAACTTGGGAAGTATAGCTTTAATGGAAACTGAAGAGATTTTCAAACTTGGCTTCCAAACAGTAGTGACCAATGCCTACAATAAAAACGATTATGTTTGGCAAAAACTGCTGTTTGCATGGTAACACTACCCGCTGACAATTGCATACAAGCGACGTTTCGAACATTTTTACAAGCGATCATCAGAAGTTTTTAAATTCAAGAAAGGTTGTTCTACATGTAATAATGCTAAAAATGAACTTGTATAAAAAAAATTCCAATGAAAATTAAATAAAACTGAAAAATCTTCCACTTTTCGTTTCCTAGTTCTTAATATATATATATATATATATGGAAGGAAATAAATAAGGTTTTTTCATATTGCAATAATGAAACATAAATATAACTACATACATGATTTTTTATTCAATCGTTGAAAAATGTCAAAATGAATTATGGAACATACGATACTTATATAAAATTACACTCATATAAAATCATTTAATGTCGATTGACTAACTGTATGGTTGGTGACATCTTTCTCTGAGATTAACTGTAACAGAAAAATAAAACAACATTAGTTATTTAAAAGTAAAATTTTTCGAATCGTTGATGAAATAAATTTTAAATACTTACAAGTGATTATAAAACGGAAACATATTCAATCAAGCAATTGTTTTCTATCGTTTGCTTCCAATACTTTGACGATTCTTTTCGGAAGAAAAACTCAAAACTCATCGTCCAGAGGCGCCACAGCAGCATCGCCAAACTTTGTTACGATCAAATTTAATTCTTTGCCTTTATATCATTTAAATAATTTCAGATCCGTCAATTTCCTTGTTTCTGCGACTTCTTTAACTGAGTTGTTGAATTCTGATAGATCCATTGTTATTCGCAAAGAAAAAGATATTCTTCAACTCGTAAAGATTATAAAATATCGAACAACTTTTCGTTTGAGAGTGATTTTCTATCCGAAAAGTTAAGGCTTTAAAGCACTTTTCGCCTCTAATTTTATCCGTACTATTTTCAAAATTTACCGTCTCTTCCTTAACTAGAGTTTTTCTCCTCCTTCACATTTAGGGATACGTTGATGCAATTTTCTATGATTTTTTATCTAAAGTTATCAGCAGCTATTCCTAGTATTTCAACTGTACAGCTTCTTAACCAACAGATTTTTATTTTTCCCTATCCTTCACACTTAGGAGGGCGTTAATGCACTTTCCAATGTTTTTTCGTCTAATCCATCCGCTTTTCCTATGCACTCGGGAGAGAGGGGGTGTTTTAAGGCCCATTGGCATTCTGCTCTTATGGGAAATGTTTGTGGGATGTATCTTCTGAACATTTTCTTCCCGAATAGATATCGTATAGTCGGTTTACCAAATTGCTATATCTAAACAAGCAGATGAATGAAAACAAAAAATACGTATATAATCCGCATGCTACTCAATCTTAACTCAGTTGGAAGAAGCGAGTATACGATGGATTTCGCACACATCAATAAACTCTACGATTTTTTGCTCTCGTAATTTAAGTCAGTCTGTCGTTATTTCGGTCCGGAAAGAACAGTGTGATGGTGAAGCAGTTAGACGTTGGTACGAGTTAGCACATGATTCTTCAACAGTGTTCCAAAATGATTTAAACGATAAATCCTGACCACTATCTCAGTAGCATAAAGTTTTAAAAGTCTTTGTGAGAATTAAAATCACATTTGAAGAACTTGGGGATGTAATACTGGAAATCCCTAAAGGCTGGAATACACTTGAATATAGAGCTACTTTATATTTTTAGTAAAATTTAAATGAAGATTATTATTCATTTAAAGTTGTTTATGAGAGACTTAAAAAAATTATGCGTAGTGGCACGATAAATAATCTAATACAACTACATTTTCAAAAGCATCATCGTCTGCGACAACAACGACAACTTCAAGAGCACCATCATCTTCGACGACAATGAGCACGCCTGCAAGAGCATCATCTTCAACGATATCGAACACACCTGCAAAAGCAGCATCATCTTTCGCAATTACGACAACATTCTCAAGAGCTTCGTTATTATCATCTTGTGCGACAGTGACAACACCTTCAAGAGCATCATCATCAACATCATTATCCCCGGTAGCAGGGCCCTCATCATCATTATTCTCGACAGCGGGGCCCTCAACATCATCAGCAGGAGTATCTACCGATCTCGAATAGATTAATCTAGACAGCGCTTTCAAAAACCGCCTACGTACTCATATTATACGTAATCTTGGAATGATTTTGAAAAATTATCTCGGAGATTGTAAGAAATTAATTAAAGATAAAATTATAGAATATCAATCATTTAAAAAAATTTGCTTGTTTATTTAAAATAAGCTTGTACATCTGAGAACATGAAAAAAGATTTGATTGCATATGATAAAAAACATTTCAGTACAAAAAACATACAAGTACACATTTCAACGGACTCTACAGATATTTTTTCAAATGTGACGATACCGCGTTTGTTGGAAGATACAGAAGAGTTTCGAGAACGTGAATCGGGATAGTCAATAGTTAGAATCGATAGCTTACAAATAAATGTTAATAGGTGTACACCTTTAAAAGGATCGAAAACTATAATAAAAAGTACATATTGTGATCTTTCTTGAAAAAAAATAGACAAAAAAACTGTTTTAAACATAAAAAATAAGAATGATGACTATTGTTTTCTCTGGCCAGTTCTTGCTTTAATACATCTACCGGAACATGGGTGACCGGCTAATCGTCCAACACGCTATGAAGATTATTTTGATACTGTGATGAGAACTGGAATTCCATTTCCAATACCGCTAAGTGATATTTACAAATTCAAGAAATTACATGATTTGGCTATTAATGTTTATGATTGAGATAATGATGAAAATATAAATCGTATTCATTTTTTGATAGCTGAGATAGGGGTGGGTGTAAAAAAACCTGTTTATCATTATTCGCTTATCAGTTCTCTTTCTTGTTTAGTATCAAGTCAACAATCAGATTATAAAGCAAGTGTAGATCCTTGTGACCACTGTTGAAATCACTTTCACACAACAGCATCCTATGATAAACGAGATTTGCTCTTAAACGTGAAAAAGATTGTATAAAATGCTTTATGGCTAAGTTATATAAATTTTCTACAAAATATAAATAAATTATTGAAAATCCCTAGTCAATGGAACCATTGGCTGATCAACAGCAGTATCGTTTTTTTACAGAAGAAAATTGTCATATATGTGAGAAGCCCCTTGAACTTTTTCAGTCAAGAGTTCGAAATCATTGCCATTGAACGGGACAATTTCGCGGTCCAGCTCATAATGAGTATAAGTTAGATTACTAAATAGATTTTACAATTCTAATTGTTTTTCATAATTTGTCGGGATACAATTCACATTTTCCTATTCAATTATTATAGTCATCAGATTTTTCTGGCCCTATAACTATTATTCCTAACAATGAAGAAAAATGTATATCATTTACCAAAAAAGTTGAAATCGATAGAAATAGAAATTCCAAAAGACCACGTGATGATGATGACAATAATGATGATGTAAACGAGAAGAGAAATTTAAACATACGAATTCGTTTCATAGATTTATTCCGTTTCATAAGCGATAGTATCGATAAATAATCCAAATTTTTGTCTAATGATGATAAAATATTAACTCGCAGGAGTTGTACCGATAAAGAATCATTTAAATTGGTGACACGTAAAGGTATATTTTCATGTGAATATTGTAGTAATTGCGAAAAACTTGAAGGAAATCAACTACTAAATAACGATCATTTTTATTCTTCTCTGAATAATTTAGATATCACTGATGGACAATATGAACGGGCACTTAAAGTATGGTCTCACTTCAATATAAAAACATTAGGTGATAATTATGATTTACATTTGACTATAGATATTTGCTTTTTAACTGATATATTTGGAAATTTCAGAATAAATTGTGTATGAACTTATAATTTAGATGCCTTGCATTACTACACAGCACCTGTATTAGCATTTGATGCTATGCTTAAAGGCACAGGTGTTGAATTAGATATTTTAAATGACGCTGAAATGGTGTTATTCATCGAGAAAGAAATTAGAGAGGGCGTATCACAATGCTGTAATAGGTACGCCGAAGTAAATAAAGAATACATGGGTGACAATTATCAACCCGGGAGAAATTTCATATTTAATATATCATGATGTAAATAATTTGTATGGAGCAGCTATAAGCTCTTTGTTACCATATAGATGTTTTAAATGGGTTACAGAGGAAATCGATATTATGGCAATTGGTGATCATGATCCTATAGGTTATATACTCAAAGTTGATTTAGAATATCCTTAAAGATTATTGAAGAAGCATAAAGGTCTACCGCTTCGCCCCAAACACTTCCAAGCGCCTCATTCAAAACATTGTGAATTAATGATGACTTTACATGATAAAAAAAATTACATTATTCACTATAGAAATTTAAAACAATATATGGAATTAGGATTGAAAGTAACAAAAATACATAGAGTTTTGGGATTCAAACAATCTTGATGCTTGAAGTCATATATAGACTTGAATACTAATAAACAAAAAGATACAAGAAATGAACTTGAAAAAAACTTTTATAAATTAATGAAAAATTCTGTTTTTGGAAGAGCCACGGAAAATGTTAGATATCATAGAGATGTTAAACTTGCTACACATCGATAAAAACGCTATAGTGCGAATTATTACATATCTAAACCCAATTATCACTTTAGCGTAATTTCTCATGAAAAATTAATCACAATAGAACTCAAGAAAATGACCGTAGTTTTTGATAAACCGATATATATATATATATATATATATATATATATATATATATATATAGGATTCTGTATTCTTGATATGTCGAAAATTTATATTTACGATTTTCATTACAATTGTATACTTTAAAAATATCCTCTTAATCAGGCTAAATTAATGTATGCTGACACAGACAGTTTAATTTATCATTTCAAAAATCTATATATCTAGAAACGTATCAGAGAGGATATAAATAGATTTGACACTTCAAACTATAAGAAAAATATTTCATGGGGTATACCTCTAGCAAATAAAGAAGTAATTGGATTCATGAAATATGAAAATGATGGTAAAATCATGACCCATTTCATAGGTTTAAGATCTGAAATATATGCGTATTAGATGATAAATCATAAAGATGAAATAAAAGGAAAAAAACTGAAAAAAGTAGTAAAAAAAATAAAAGCTAAGGGTGTAAAGTCATCTGTTATAAAAACGAATACATTTGATCGTTATAAAGAATGTTTATGTGAGCATAAGCAAATATCTTGAATTGAGCATCGTATAGTTAATAAAAAACATCAAGTAAGTACAATTTCTCGAGAAAAAATAGCTCTAAGTGCGGAAAATGGTACAAGAAGAGGAAACTGATACATTTCCATAGGGTTATAAAAATAATAATACGCCAATCATATTAAAAAGTATAAAAAAAAAAAAGAGAAAAAGAGGCAATAATAAATAAGAAGGAACATGTATAGATATTATCATTTATTAAGAGCATTTTATGTTCCGAATTGGAGTTCTTTTTTCAAATTAATAAAATTACAAATCTTTTATATATAGATATATCCAACTGTTATGTGATTTATTAAATCCTAACCATTTTACGTAGGCATTATTTTTCTGCTTTTTCAACACTTTTTCATCAAGGTAGATATCGGGATATGGACCTTGGTGAATTTTTTGGTGTAGAATCATCTCTCTATCGGTTGATTTTGATAATCCATCAAGTCATATGTGACAGGTTTTCTATTTTTAATGGCTTTAATGATAAAAATTTCAGTTGTCCAATTAGGTGTATATCCTTTTTCAAATGCATGTTTATATTTACTCACATATGTTCCATCTTTCGGCTTCATCACAATTGTACAATGTTTTGTATTATTGTATAATTTCATTAAATTGGGTAAAATATCAATCCGCTTGCAATTACCGTGAATGGTAAATTGTTTCCACATTTGATTATTTATTGTACGATTAAATCGTTCACAAATAGATGCTTTCAGATTTGTAAATGTCGAATACATTTCTCTGTTTCATGAGTGTTTGAAATTCTTTATTAAAAAAATGTTTTCCTCTATCGAAATGTAATTTTTGTGGTACTTGTTTCTTAATGAGCACTGACTTCATAACAGCTGAAACATCTTTACCATTTTTTGTCTTCAGCGGTGCAGCCCATGCATATTCTAACAAAATATCAACTATTGCTAATAGATATTTGTATTCATTGTTAAAGGATGAATAGGCACTAAAATCTCCCAAGTTTGCTTGCCACATTTCATCAAGCGCCCGCACATGAACTTGACAATGTTTGAAATTTTTCCGAGCAGGTCTATGCAGCTTATCGGTGATTACTTTTTGAGTTTTTTCTATTTGATTTTTTATTCCAGGTTAGAACACTAAGAAAGAAATTGAATGATTGTGATGATTTCAAGAGTGCTTCTTGTTCCCTCGATTTTCCGAAAAGGTCTACTATAGCTTGTTGACATCTATTGAATTGTGATTCTTCTTCTTTTTTTCTGAAATAGATATAGTCCCCTTCAATGATGATAATGATATTTCACCAGATGTTGAATTTTCTATGTCGTTTATCTGTTTTCTTAAAGTAGATATAGTTTCTTCCAATAATGATATTTTATTATCTGATAAATTTATTGCTTTATTTAAATCTGCTAGAACTATGTTATGTAAGTTTTCAAATTCTCGATTTACAAATATCAATGACACTTTTTAATGTTGTCGCATAATTTAAGTCAATAGGATCAGCTCAATTACACAATCGTTTATCATTAACATCAAACCGATTACTGGCAGTTAATTGAAATTCAACTCCCGGAGGTCCTCTAATCAGACCTCGGATGCTTCCTGGACGTGTACCAAAACGATTAATACTCATTTTTACTGAGCTGTGTGAACTCTGTGAAAGTTAGGATGCAAATAATATGTTTTAAATTATACCGTAGATGATATATCCTTTTTAAGCACTTTATGCATTTCATTGAATTGAGTTTTTAGAGTTTCTTACATCGATTCTGTTGTCATAATTAAGTTTTCTACGGATGTATAGGTTCTCAGAGTTTTTCTGATTGTCGTCACATCGGTTTTAATCTTGAATGTAATATCCAACATTCTTCAATTGAGGCCTTTTACTTTATCATCAACCGATTCTACTTGCTTTTTTAACTTATTAAAAGTATCATTTAAAATTTTTTATGATACGGCATCATTTGAATCTACAGCATCACCAATATTACATGACTTTTCACCAGTGATATCATAATTATTATCACTAATTAATTAGAAACCAATCCCCGGAGGACCTCTGAGTAGATTATAAATAAGAGCCCAATGTTGACCGAGAAGATTAATACTCATTTTACAGATTGACGTGAACTGATTTATAGCTTCAAGACGATTGATGAATTCATAATTATTCTCTGAATTAAATAGCTTGAAAAATTCTTTCAATGTAAAATTTTCGGTCAATTTTAGGTAAAATTTTTACTTTATTATATTTGCCTCTTTAAGCTCTTTGATGATTTAAATTTTAGATAGACATTTTAAATTGAGGTAACAATTTCTTCATTTTAGTTGATAATCCACGACCGAAATACTTTGCATTATACATATTGTATTTTTTGCTATGATTCTTAATCCTGATTCTCAATTCTTGCTTTGGATCATAATTTTTTTTAACCAAGTTTGTATACTGAGTGATTTCACCATAAACTTTTTTATGTTTCTCATCAACAACAAATTTGTTAGATAGTTTTTGAATAATAATTCAAGTAGTCCAGGTGTAGTCCTATGAACTCGATCGGCAATGAGAATTTTATTATCCTGAAAAATAATTTCTGAATCACCGATATAAAGTATATTTCCTCGACGTTTTCTCACACCACACTTTGTATCCATATTTTGACTATTATCTTTAAGCATTTTTATGTATTTATTTGATATTTCTGTAGTTTGAAGTGTGGTGCTCGCAGTTGGCTTTAGCCCCCGATTTTCTTCCTCTTCTACAACCTTCATTTTTTCTACAGCCTCCTTCTTCGCCGCTTATTCTTCCTCGTCTACAACTTTATTATCTTTTCCTCCTACTGCCTCTTCTTCTTTGTCTCGTGCTTTTAAATTTTCTTCTATTTCATGCTTCACAATATCTGTAGAAATTGGTCTTGTCATTGCTTTTAATACTGCTCTAACTCCTGTAGCTTAATTGATCTCTTTATGTTTCTTTTCTTTCCTATTATAATGAAAAAAATAGAAAATATCGGTCTTCTAACATTCAAATTGTCTTTTCCTCGGAGCAGCATATTGCTTTTCATTTATAGATGTATTTGCAGCATTATCATTGTTCAATAATAATAAATTAGGAGAGGTATTTTTTTCCTTCACGAGTTGATGTAATAGCGTTGCAACTGGCTTAAAAAATACATTTGATGAATATTCACTATCATTCTTCCCCTGTTTAATCATTTCATGTTTTCAACGTATAACATCACTGACTTTTGTTAGTTTTTTCAAGACATTGATAGCCACTCCCAGTTGTCCACTCAATTCACTCATTTTGATAATGTTTACTTGACAAACAATCATCTACAAACGTATATTTTAAAGAATAAAACACTTAATTTATACTTATGAAGCAATCAAAACCTCTTCTATATCGACCATTATTGATTTTGCTATCTTCATCAATAACGAGAAAACAATAAATATTTTCATTCCAACGTAAAGTACACAAATCTTTGTATTGTTAAAATCCCATGTCTGAATTGACATGATCATTATATATGTGTCATAAATTCATTTCATCTAGTCGAAAGAGAATCGGAAAATTTACATTATCCCGTATTGAATGGATTGAAATTCGTGCATAAGTTTGACAAAGATATAAACTATCGACATTTCTGTGACGACGCATGCAAAAATATATTCGAACATTCTCCTATTTTTCACGGACTATATCGTTAAATATTATGATAAAATTGGGTCCAGCATTATCTATTTTTACAATTTGCTTATTATCATTGAAGGGAAAAAAACCAACATTATCAATTGGCTCGAGTAGTTCATCCAAGTATTTATATTTAGGCCGATTTAATAATTTCGAATACAGATAAATTCACACTTCTTAGCGTATATTTCTCCAAACTAATAACCGACTACGCATCTTTTTTGGATCAAATCCGACTCTTAAATAAATTATTCAATATTATTAGAACAATAAATTCCACCTTGCGCAAGGAATTTTCAAAAGTCAGTTCAATAACCTCTGCTCACTGTGCAAACTAAATGATTAAAAATTGGGCTCACAGTTATGCATACAAGTAGGATACCAGACACACTTAGTGCTTAACTTGATTTTATTTTGGCCATTAATGAAGAAAGGGTTAACAGCACAAACCCTCCAACTGTGTATATCCTACAGTAACTCAATGAGAATCCTCCAGGACTAACATTGTGAGTTTCAATCTACAATCAAATGATCAATGAGAGCCAACATTCTCAGACTGGAAGTTACAAAAACCCTGAATTCAACAGACATTAGGAATCCAGGAAGAGTCAAAAATTAATCATCATCATCATAGTGAGCGGGTCTATTCATATGAACCACTTTCAAACGACCATTAGGAATTTTTTAAATTCTAAAATGATATCATTTGAGACATTTCAAATGATAAACAGATTTTCCAAAATAACTTCTAAAACTTCAGGCAATTTCCATCACTCATTATAGAAAAATCAGATGAAACCTATAAACATCATCTAAAATAATTTTTATCTAAATCCAGATCCAATTAGTTTATGTTAAATTTGCTTCGACAGTTTGAAGAATCTCATAATTCTTCTTAGAATGACCATCCATACCACAAGCCCAACATCCTAATCCATGAAAAGAATTTTAAGGATTGCATGCATTTGAATTTTCAACATAAGAATTAGAATTTTTAACATTGAAAATTTCATCTTTTCCACCGAAACATAATTTATTAATCGACTCTAATTCAACTGCTCGTTGAGTTGCCGATTGAAGAAATTTCAACCTTTCTGACCACAAAGAATATTGTTACTTCGGATTATGCGATCCCGCAATAAATTGCAATCCGGCCATACGTTCTCTTTGTTTGCCAGAATCTCCTGGATACGCGTGTTTGACTAATTCATCCAAATCATTGGAAAAATCAGTCGAACAGTCGTTTTCATTTTGTTTCCTAGCCTGAAAACGACTGAAGTAAGCCCTGAGAAATTGAGTTGTACCGAAACGATCTTCTAAACATTTTGACAATACATTGTAATTACTTAAATCTTTTATGCTCAAATTATTTATAATTTTTTGAGCTATGTTCTTCAAAGAGGGCACTAAAATCGACGGTTCAACTTTATCTGTCCATCTGTGTAAACAACTGATGGTCTCAAATTGACGTGAGTAACTCTCCCACGCCTGAGAGCCATCATATTTTGCCGGTTTCGCGAAAGCTGACGGAGTCCCGACAGAAGAAGACGAGACTAATGTAATTAAATTTGCAGGAATGTTTGCAATAACAATTCCTGCAGAATTATTAGGAATTGATTTAGTACTAATGAAATTATTACTATTACTATTCGAATTATTATTGAAAAACAAAGATCTTATCTCTCTCATGAATTTTTGTGGTCATCCATTTGTCTCCAATTTATTTTGTGAAAAATGCTCCTCCAGTCGATTCATCCGCATATCCAATGCTAATAATCCACCATTTGAAGAATCATTATCAACGCAATCTTCAAATCACGTCCTCCGAGTTTCCCGCCGCATTTGACGGCGATTTGGTGTTTATGGCATTTCCCCAAAAAGCTTCTAAAATATTTCACTATATATATATATAAACACTAATATTAATTCGTCACGTGAGACGAATCACTTCTGACACTACATGTAAAATATAAGAGCAAGAAAACTTATATTGAAAAGAAAGTTCATTGAAAATGACAGAATCTAAATCACTAATAGTCTGAGACTATATAAGACTGAAATAGTCAATCTTTTCATTTATTTATTATTAGTTTTTTTTTTATAAAAAAAAACGGCTCGACCGAATTTGTTTAAACTTCTTTTAGATTTTCTGTATAACAATATCTTTCGAATCAACTTTGGTTGGAGTCGATATCTCAAGAACGGATCGAGATATCGAAAACGAAAAAAATGCTGACATACAAACGTACGTACGTACACACACACATCATTTTAAAAATGGTCAGTATGCTTGCATATATCTTGAAACGTGGAGATATGATGAAAATTCAGATTTCACCAATCGACCCAATTTCAATAACTTCCTAATAGGAAGTAAAAATTAACATCTGATATAATACATTAAGGTAAAACAGATAGTAGGAACCTCCGTGGTAAAACCGATAATGGAAACATGACTGTTATACCAACTCTGTTCTGCTTGTTCGGTGAAAACGAAAAAATTTGAAACGGAGGCGCCTCGCAATGGCAATTTTTTTTTTAACAGCATCGCTACTCTCACTCTTCTCTTTGTTGTCTACGGAATATATGCTGATATTGTGATCCATAATGTAAAGTACAATAACATTACTGTTATTTTGTAACTTCACATGTAATGCGAGAAAAAGTCGTAAGATTCTTTTCATTTTCCAATTCGCCGATAATTGGTAGCAATTTTTTTTGCTTTTCATAAATTTGTTTTTAGAAATTTAAACTCTCGACTACACGTAGAAAGATAAATCTTGTTATGGTTGTTTCAAAAATCAGCCAAACTGTAAAGAATTTATCTAAAAGTAAGTCGATCATTGGAGCTGATTTTTATGGTCAAATTATCAGATCAAAAAAGAAATAAATCAGCTTTTAAGTCCAGAAGAGCCTACTACTACTTCGAACGAATGCTGAGTAGATTATCAAGGGACAACGACCTATGTACGCTCTACACTAAATTCATAGAAAAGTATGAAGAATTTAATCACATGAGAAAAGGACATTCATCATTGGAGATCAGAGAAAAGAGATCTAAGTTAACTGGTTAACTGATAGGATAACCTTAGCTCATGAGATTTCAGCCTCAGGAAGGTTGAGAGTCCTCGAAGGAGATCAGTTAGCACACAACCGGTCTCCAAGCTTCAAGCATGGAGTATTAAAAGAGGAAATTATCACCACAAAACTCAAAGTGGTCTTCAATGGATCAAATTCATCATCAACAAAAATGTCAGTGAATGATCTTCAACATGTAGAGGCAAAAATTTGAAGATGTGTATCTAGTGTTCTGCTGTGTATCAGAAAACATAGATTCTTCTTCACTACAGATATCACAGAGATGTATAGGCAGATCAAATGTATAGGCAAGCAATCAATTAATCAACAAACAATGTACACTAAGAAGATTAGAATCTTCAGAGAATATTATGGATCGATGAATCGAACAACATAGTTCCTCATCAACTAACCATAGTGACATATGGGACCAGATCAGAACTATTTTTAGCAATCAGAGCACTCATCCAGTTAGCTGAAAAGGAAGGACACGAGTTCCCATCAGCGATAGAGCCACTAATCGAAGGTCGCTATGTAGATGATATCTTTGAAGGATCCAAAAGAATTTACAAAGATTGCCAATATAGAAATCCAGCTTTGCATGACAAGCAGATTTACGATAACAACGTGGTCCAGTAACAATTTAGAGTTTATGAAGAACATCGCTCCAGTCACACAAATCTATTTATTTAAAGAGAGTAGTACTAAGCTTGTCATAGTTACCGAGTCCTGATCAATTTAAATTTTCATCAAAATCAACATGTTCAAACTCCATATTAATAGGAAGAATCATCTTATCAGAGGCATCCCAACTTTATGAGCCTTTAGATTTTCTCTCACTATTCATTATCAGGGCAAAAATCATTCTCTAAGAGTTGGGGTTAGAGAAGCTTACATAAAATGATTCAGTGTCTCATCAAGTTCAACGTTAATGCGCGTAAAGTCATCAAGGAGGTTAACACTCGTTTTCATCAGCTCCATCCGATTCGTCGCTATATGGATCGACAGTTTAGGCAAATGTTGTGTCACGTCATGTGGCACTACGCGCCCATACGTTTTAAATTCAAAAAGAAAAATTAAGAAATAGATGTAAAATTTATTATCAATAATTATTAATTATTTAAAGAAATATTTCTTAATAATATTTGATTGATTTTTATTTGGTTTAACAATGCTCCCAATGTAATTTAGTATTTTAAGAAACATAAAACGTTGTCAGAAGCATTCTTCGCGAAAATATTTAATTATAATTTAAAAGAAATAAAAAGACAGAATTATTCATTTTATTTGTACCGGTTACTTCCTGGTAATAAATAAAACCCGCGAATAAAAATTTAACATTTAATTAAACCCATTAATTATTGACAAAAAAGCGTAAAATTTTCACTACTAATTATTCCCAATAATTATTGATATGGAAGCAAGTGACAATTTAGAAGAAGTCTTTAAAATGCGTTGAGCTCAGTGTCCAGGATTCTCTCCAGGAAGTTTACTTCCTCCAAAATTGAGGAAAAGTGCAATAAACAATTAAATCAATAATTAATTCAAGCTAAGTACCCTCAAAGTTTAACTTGGTAGCAGGTATTTAAAACAATATGACCAAATTTGTCTGATTAACAAGTATAAAATAATGTTTATTTAACAACAAAACTCACACACACACACAATAACGTATTAAGAAAGGTAATTTGAATTTACGGCTTAACAATTATTAATCAGTTACGGTCGGTAAAATACAAGATCGTTTTATCGGTAAATAGAAAGTTTTTTCAAATACCCTGCTTGGAAATGGCGGCTTAGCCCTAATTTACAGTCATTAGTCAAAAAGGTAATGCTATTATCGGTAATTATTCTGGAATTTGAATAAACTGAGTTTTTACCGCCTCAAAATGGCGTCTAACATATGCAAACGGTTTAGACAAAGATAAATATCAATAGAACAGGTTAAGTAAAGAGTCTAGATTTAAACAGGATAATTTGTCATTGAAAAGAGATTTCGCGGTTGAATAATAATTAAGCCATTAAGTAATTTTAACGGTGTCGCAGTTTTCATACATACACAACTAAATCGCGGTAGAGGGAGACAAGAGGTTCCCCTTGCCTTTTCTATTGCTTGGGGTAGTGAACTACTCACTTTCCTCAAGCTCACGTGAGGGTGAACTACTCACTCCACACGTCAGGTACGGTAACAAAAACAGGTATGCACAAATAGATGAACTACTCACTCAGTTTGTGACTTGGCCGGAGAGAGATGCTTTTTCATGCTCACAGAATCCAATATATTTATTTTCCCGCGCTTACCCTGTGCGAGACTCTGAACGGCCGTAGCCACCTAGTGGCGTGAAAGCAAGCTAGACTAGTACGTATCAACTATAACTATATTTATAAAGATTCAGACTAGCACGTGAATACTGGTTCATAAATAAAAATACTTGGTGCTTTTACAATAACATATTGTTCTTAACAACTAAACTAGTTTTTGTGAGGTATCCCTCACATATTTTAACCAATCAAAATTAATTATTCAATTGAAAATGAAAAAAAGGGATGTTGCTATCTGCTAGCAACAACCAAAAATGTCCTTTAAGTTACACTTTAGTTTTAACAATCAAAACATTAAGACGTGTTAAATTGTTTATAATGAAAATTATTTTTAATAATTAATTGTAGTCAATATTTAATTAAAAGGAATACAATTTGGATTTTAAATTATTATTTGAATAAAAATATCAAAGGTAAGTTTTAATTTTATTTATTTAAACATTTTTAAAGAAAGTGCAATCTCATATTTTTATTTGTATTATTAACTTCCAAGTGGGAAGTTATTGTAATGGGTCCGATTTTGCGAATTGAAAATTTCGACATATCTCCACGTTTCAAGGCCTTTAGAGTCGAATGGTATGGTTTTTAAGAGGATGTCCGTGTGTGCACATGGATGTATGTATGTATGTATGTTCGGATTCAATTTTCTTCTCGCGTATCTCGAGAACGAATGATGATATTGACATGGGACCAGTTCCATTCAACGCATAAGTATGTAACTTAGACCTCATTAAATTTTGAGAAAAATCGGTCAAACCGTTTTTTGTACCGAATGAAAAAATGTATAATTGTTATTATTATCACTTATCTAGTTTCAAACTCATCCGGGGTGCGGAGGGCGAAGCCTCCTGAAATAAAAAAAAAAAAAAATTGTTTACAAAAAAAAAGGCCTAAGCACACTTTGTCTGTGCTTACACTACGAACTTCCTATTATTAATTATTGATAATGAATTCACATGGTTATAAACAATACGTCATATTTCGTCATAAATAACATTATTTTATCGATAACATCCAAGTCCATGTGGTGTACGCATAAGTTACTCGATAAATACAATTTTTGATTGTTTATAACGAATTCTCATTGTTATAATCAATTCATAATTGTTCAAAGTCATAGTACATCATTAATAATATTATTTATTTGTCAAAAGCATCCAAATCCATGTGATATCTTGCACTTAAAAGTATTTTTTTAAATAGTTAATCTTGTCCTTTTGTTTTTTTTATTATTTGTTTTTTCGTTATAAAAAAAAAACGGCTTGACCGAATTCGGTCAAACTTCTTTTAGATCTTCTTTATAAGAATATCTTTCGAATAAATTTTGGTTGAAGTCGATGTCCTTCCTTGAGATATCGAAAACGAAACAAATGCTGACATACGTACGCACGTACGCACACACATCATTCTAAAAAAATATTGACGTAGAGATCGGTTATATGTACAAGTTGTCAATAGTAGCAATGATTCGATCGTATTGATTCATCTTATATTGTTGTTTTATTTTATGTTGAAAGTTAGTAAAGTTTATGTCGATTATCGATTTTTTTTTCTTTTTTATTCTTGAAAATGACAAAATCAGTGGAATGGAATAATCCATAGATTGGTGTAAATGTTCATCAGATGATTACTAAATGAAATCTATGGATGTGTAACTTTTTATAAGAAGCATCCTGGTCCGTTGCAAGTATGGTCATTCAGTAATGAGAAGATATCATTGGAGAATGTGAAATGATTAAGCATTTTCACATATTTCTGAGGTGGTTAGAGTCTGATGCTGTCGGATCCAAGATGATGTCTGTGAGTATAAATGTACGTACGTGTATTGTATGTATGTATGAATATATTCTTTAATTGTATGCATGTTAATATTAATTTCTTGCTTTTCTTATTCCGGTCGAAAGTCATTTTTGAAGGTTCAACGGAAATAATGAAATCGTTGAAATGATGAATTTCACTGACTGGTATAAATTTTTGTCGAAGATAATTGTAGCGTTTTTGTTGATCGGTCGTATTGCCATTTAGTGACGACGATATCCGCAAAATAATGTAAAATATCCTGCAGAAAGCATTACAGTGAATTATGATGATGACTTCGATGAAATTGACATGGCTTTTTCTGCATTCGTCAAGGTTTTCATTTCGGACAATCCAACTTCAGTATTCATCATCCATTTTCGTTTTTCTGTGTACTTGAAGTCATTTTCATTATTTATAAGTAATTGTTATACATTTTAACACAATTGTTATCAACAAAAACAACAATATAAAATTATCTCAAAGAGGCAAGATAAACAAAATCAATTTATTCAATAAACGCGGTGATGGTATTACTGTATACTTACAACCGATTGTCTACTTCCATTTTTTAAGAGTGCTAGTGTATCCTCGATGATTGGGTGCAACTGGTGCAATGATTTGAGGCAACTAATTGTTAACTTGAAAACAACAGTCACAATGTGCGATAAAAAAACGGTTCTTTAACTAACATGCAACGTTCGATCAACTGTTAACCCGAATGCAACCTTTCCTTTTTTTAAAAAAATATATAAAGCAACAGTTGCAAAAAAACAACTCTTATAAAAACAACTTATTTCAAGTTGATATGACGTTCAATTGACCAATGATCAACTCTTTAGCAATCGTTCATGAATGGTTAACTTATAGTTAATAAATCGCACACTCTAACGGTTGATTTATAGTTATTAGTAAAATAAACCTAAGATGAATCAAAGTAGACGCTTAGTTTACTATTAACCTAATTGCAACTCTCATTTCACAGTTGTCATAAATCCACCAGGGTTGCTAGTGACAAAAGACGCTGATTATAGTGGGAAATTGATGTAGTGCATCGATTGGTAATTGCTAGTATAACTCTAATAGATATGCTGACCTGAAATATATCCTCCAAATAACATGATAGTCTTTGGTATTTTTAAGAAATTCCAAGTTCATTTATATGCTCTTTATATATGCACTTATATTAATTCCATAATATTGATAAAATTGCCTAAATGCTATGTTTTATTCAAGTAAATGAAAATCATGGACAATATAACATCTAAAGAATAGTTTCATTTACTTTGTTGTTTATAATGCTATTAAATGTGAATAACTTGTAATATTTTAAACCATATTTCCTAATGATCATCACTTTTGTTCATTATGGCAATTATTTTTCTGTTATAGAGACTAGTATACATGGATATTATGATAAAATTAATTTCTTTATCCGTAGCTTGGAACAGATATTAATATTTTATTGTGTAGTATCTGAGAATATAACTTCAGCTTTTGAAGTGAACAATTCACTCGGACATTGAGAAATTATTTGTGCATTATAAGCAGCTACTTTAGCTGTAGTAGCATACAGCCGCATAGCTGTTTCTGGAATATCTTTTAAATTTTTTATTTCTCGTAATTTGAGTAATTTCATGTCATCACTGTTAATATTTTTGAGAGCTAAATGATTTAGAGCATTGATAAATAGTAAATCATCTTTCTGACGCATGATTTCTGTTAATTCAAAAAAGTCAAATTAATCCCATAAAGGATTAATATCGAGAAATGGTGCCATTTCAGTGTGACTTGAAACTTGATAAACAGGTCTATCTTTTACAGAAGGCAATTGATTTAAGTCCCCAACGACCCGTACTGATACGCCACCGAATGGTTCATTTACACCATTTATTTGCCTCAATCTCGTATTAATGTAACTGAATATGGTAGACCCAACCATTGAAATTTTATCTATAATTATAAGTTGTACATGACTTAATTGTTCTCGTACAATATTTGCTAAATCGCTAGAAAGTTCGAGTATACTTACACCAGAAATTTTACATGGTAGAGAAAAAGCATAATGCAGTGTTACACCATTAATAAAAAAGCAGCTTTACCAGATGGAGCATATAATAGCACAACTATTTTATCATGATTTCCACCTGGCAATTCATCAAAATAGTTTGTTATTAATTGATATAATGTATTTATGACTGTGCTCTTACCGACACCAGCCGTTCCACTAAGAAATATTTTAAATAGAGTTGTACCTGTCGCATAACAATTGAAGATATGCATTACAATTTCTCACTGCTTTATATTTAAATTTTTCATCATACTGTGAAGTTCCACTTTAGATATCCGAGGTGGCATTGTATATCGTATTTTCTGAATGACATTTTTCAGTGGGTTTTGCTTTAATTTTTCATCACCCGTTTGTCGAAATATATTAATGAGTTGATCATCTGATACTACGTAATCACCGCTATCTTCATCAGTATTATTTGTTATGTCACGATTGTCTTTTTCTACTTCTTCTAATATTTCATCAATTGCCTCATCGGGAATTAAGAAGGATTTTAGTAGTTAAGTAGGAGGGAGGAGGCCCGGCTCAATCTACTATTACCGGCAGTGTCGGTAATTTACTGACAGGGCCGGTAACTTACCGGTTGTAGATGTAGTTCTCAGTTTTACCGCTAGATGGCGATGTACCGACCTGCAGTCAGTAATTGTTGGGCGGCGTCGCTGTTGTGGCGGGTAAAAGAATTTGAATTTTTTTACTGGCAATTGTTACCAATTTGATGTTGGTAACTGTTGTCAATCTTTTCCACTGATTAGCGCTGTTGTTGTGGTAGGTAAAGAATTAAAATTTTTTTGAATATTATCGACCTGTAACGACTATCGATCAACAGGTGATAATTATTACCAGCATTTTTTCACTCAATTGCGTCGTAATTCCGGCGGTTTAATATCCTTATTTATTTCACACACAACAATTTACTAATCACTGTTCTACACTTAAGCGTGTACACTTAGATATGTGTCCGATGATCTCTGTTGCTGAACTGACTTGTTGGCAATCTGTTCTGTTCATATATAGCCCCCTTACTCTAGCGACCGATAACTCGAACACATTTTTTTAACAGCGCAATTTTCTTTGTAACTTTTGAAAGTTTCATTCGCAGAGGAGTATGTGAGATTTTAATTCCCAGAAATATTATTATTTATAGATATTATATCTTCGTTAGCTTTTTCAGAACAAACGACATCATGGACGTAACAAAACTTCTTTATTCGTTTCCTCTTCACGTAATTGTCTTGCAGAGAAAAACAAGTGATCACAATGGATCTAATTCTCGATATACAAGGATATCGTTTATCTAACGGTAAAGTTATTGTGAAAGAGTTGGCGTCATGAAAATGGCTAGGATTGGAAAAAATTTGTGAATATCACTTTTTATTTAAACCGCCATACGATTATGGGCAATTAACTTATGATAAAGCATGGGCAGTGGATGTCAATACAAGATATTTCCATGGACTTTCATGGGAAATTAGTAATACACCATATGAAACATTGGTTGAAAACTTGAAAGAGACATTGAACAACGTGCGCTATATTTTTGTTTGCCATTATGAAGTGCAATATTATTTGAAATCATTCATGAAAATAGATATACCAATTATAAGATTGGGTAGAGAGGATTCTACAATTTACAATAATTCGATTTTTATCAAATGTTCACATCACGACCAACACTGCAAAGGAATGATGAAGGAAGAAATAGATTTAAAATTTCCACGTCTATACAACCCTCGATATGAATGCGCACTTAGAAATGTGAAAAAACTAAACCAATGGGTTCTTGAGAATATTTTAATTTTTGATGATGATATCAGACCAATGAGAATTTATCAAATAACCAAAAAATTACTCAAGTTGCATCCAACAGATTTAAAACTTTCAACAAAGGATTTCATCATAGAAAATGCTACAAATCTTATCGATACTGCTTGGGATGGACTGCCTGATGAATGGAAATTGGATGAAGATTTTGAAATGTATCGACGATGTTATGAGCATCATACACCAAAAGACGACCATGACGGCCCTGTTCCATTTGTTAAGGATTGTAAAATGTGTAATGAAAAATAAAATGATTTGTAAAATGTGTTTTAAAAAAAATTTAAAAAAACAATTATGATACATGATTTATTTTATTCATATAATCAATTTTTTTTAATAATACAGGATTAATGATAATATTATATTTTTCTATTCGTAATCTAAATCTTTCTCTATCTCGAGCTGCTTCTTCCCAACATCCTTGTCTAGCTGCTCTGTAAGCATAAGTCCATGCATGCATTATGTGTATTTTCCGTTGAAGATGGAAATGCACAGATTTTCGTTCCATTATAATAATTTTCTTAATTGTCCACTCAAAGGTTTATATCCAACAATTCGATCATGAACGATTAAACAGTATGCCGATGTATTATCGGGTATAAGTTTTGTAGATTCAAATTCAATTTGCACATCCATAGGTCCAGATTTTGATGATTCATTTTGTTTTGAACAATCGATGTCAATAAGGGGTGCTTTGCCAATAAATTGTTCTTTTGTGAGGAGATGTTCTGAATCTTTACCATAATATGATTCTTGGAAATTTTTGTACATATCATATAATAATGCATATTGATTGTGAGATATGTCAAGATTCGAGTTGCCATATGAATAACATTGTGAATTGAGAAAAAGTTTTACGTCTCTCAAATTACAATGATCGAATTGATTGGAATCTTTTGTTGCATCATTTTTTCGTGCTGTCTGAAATGCCAGTATAACATATCTCGGTTTCTCCAATTGTGTTGATGTTTTCACCATCCAGACGTTTTTCGTTGTTTTCGGTAACAATGGATATTCATAAGTTTCCCATGATTGGAAACTCACTGTTATTGGCGGATCCCTGGCAATATAATTTAATAATTGTATTTTCCTTGTATCCGACACTGTGATGTAAGGAATCATCCATTCAATTTTCGTCAAAGTAATTTTTTCATCTGTACTAGCTGCAGTTTGTACTATTGCATTTAGATCGGTGTTTAAACGTGTTAAAACAAGTTCATGCTTAGCATTGACTATAATGTGATGATAATCTTCAGCAAATCCCAATAGCATATTCAATGGCAATAAAATGTAAACGTATCCTTTGTTATCCGTAGGCTTTTTATCATTGTCAATCCAACCTGTGTTATCTAAATAATTTAATTGACTTGGATGAAGTGATAGATATCCTTTAATGACACTCGTAAGACCGACATTTTCATTACGATCAATCTCAATACCATTCAATTCATATCGTATTTCTTCGAATAAGTAACACAATGCCATGTTGACTAATTTCGTTGTCGTTGCTACAGCTGTGTCATTAGTTTTGGTAAATTTTCCAGTAATATGAAGAGAACTTTTGCAAGGCAATAAGCACAAGTCTTGATGTTGGACAGCAATCCGAATTTTATCGTTGTTGTTGAGTGAAGCTGATGCATAAGGTTGATGAGCATGTAATTCATAATGTGATATAGACTCATCAAAAACAACTCCTCCGTTAATGGCTAATGTCTCCTCCCCCGCAGCCATGGCAATAAACACGCAAAACAGCACACTTTTATTCTGGATTTTTTGTATGCGAAGGCCTAAGCTCTTTAAAAACAAAATATTCTGACGACTTAGGTGTTTGAGGTTTCGTCGTTGACTGACAATTTTTTGGCATGCTAACTCAGTTTTATAGCTTCTTACGACAATCGTTTTATAAACAATACCCATTATTTCACAAATTTTACATGCAAACGGATTATTATTATTTCTCCACGAAAATTAACCAATTCTCCGTCTTGATCGACAATTTTTAATTGCATGTGATGTATTGCTTGTACGGCGATTGGAAGATGAATGACGTTAGATGGCACTTCAATGATTTTATATCCTGGTGGAACTGACGGGAAGAATTCATGAATTGTATGCACTAATTTATTATTTATGTATGCTCCTGTAGTAATATTGCACACGATTCTCAATGCATTTATTTTCAAGATGGAAACTGGTGAATCTGACGTCTGTGTTGATTTTGGCGCGATAAGTCTTGGACCAAAACCCAACAGACGACCAATAGAATCATCTGGCTGGAAATTTATTGTAGCGTTATCACTGTAAATATCACTGTGCAATTCAATGTTGTTAGGTTTAATGGAAATTGACAATTTAGGATCAGCTTTCTTCAAATAATTTTCAATATCTTCAATTTCATAGCTTCCTGTTGATATTTCAATAATTTTATTTCGTTTATTTATATTATAATAAAACTTATTATTTCCATTGTCAATATTAGGGATAGAGTTGAACGTTGATAATTCAACAAGACCCAGTACATAATTTTTTGTCCTTGTTAATTCGATAGATGGAAAATAATATACCTCTAATATAGAGGAATGTTCAGACAGCGTTATTGTAAACGAATCGTCCATGACTGAAAAACTTTTTATTCAGCTTCACTTTTTATATGGCTTTTGATATTAAATTCCATACCGAGTCCCCAGATGTCTTTAACTTTTTCTCTGAGAAATTTTAAACATAGATGTCCACAATTTGTTGTTGAATAATCTTGTTGCTTTGTATGATTATATAGTATGCTACCAACATCGAGATATTTTTTAAGTTCAGGTGGAGGTTTTAAATTACCGAAGCTATCAAAGTATATTACTTTATTTCCTCGTTTTTTATATGCCACCAAGTGATCCATCTGTATCATCAAGATTAATAATAGATGACTTATTTTTCCATGGTTTAGATTTCGGTAAATCATTTCTCATGAAAACTCCACG
Organism: Chelonus formosanus; assembly: GCA_028641665.1. NCBI lineage: Eukaryota > Metazoa > Arthropoda > Insecta > Hymenoptera > Braconidae > Chelonus > Chelonus formosanus. Next base: position 14,713,295 of record CM054006.1, on the reverse strand, counting down.
GAAATATGGAATTTTCATAATTTTCGCATGCTTCAAAATGTCGATGTTTGTTAATGCTCAATGTGGTAGCTCTATACGTTTTTTTCCGCCGGTTTTAAGTATAGACCATATCCTCGTTTTCGACGTTTAAAACGTAGATCTCAACCCCAGGCTATGGCTTCCATTTTTCGATTGTGACGTTTTGCTTTATCCAATTGACGATGAGCAGTTTTAGCATTACTAACTGCCTTTACAATACCTGAAGCTCTACGGCTGAAGCACCAATTGCACTTAGATCAGCAAATATCGGTGTAAGTGGTAAAACACCTCCAACCTTAGTCGGTACAGGTAATACACGAGGAACTCGAACATTCTTTTTTCCACCAATCGTTTTTACTGCTTTCCGTGCAGCTATTAATGCTGATTTTATAGGATTGGCACCCGAATTCATCATCAACTTGTCCAAATCCACAGTCTGTCTTAAAGGTTTTTTCTTCAAACCTTTTCCAACTTCTTTCTTTCCCATTCTTTTCTTCAAACCCATTCCGAGTTTTGATTTAACATTCATGATATTTGTAACTCCTAATGCAGCAGCTCTCTCACCGAGATTTGCGTTTTTTGCAAAAACTTTTTGCCAAGATTTTTCAGCAAGCACTCTACCAGCTGCGTTTCTCGCTTCTACGTTTTCTCGAATACGCAATATCGTGCTCTTTACACGCTACGTCTAACGGATTTACACCAGGATCACCACAATTTAATCGTTTTTGTAATTTCGTTCCGGGTCCACAATACTGATATCCAGGAATATGTAACTCAAATGGCAACTTATTTATGATTGTGTCTACTAAGCCGGTGCCACGTCTGTACTGTGTCATAACCTGAGCCGTACCGAAATAATTTCTATAAAAGTCGAGCATTTATACTCTAGCTCTTCAGTTGATATCGAGATGAAGTTCGAGCAACAAAGAACTCAATTACCAGTGTTGAATTTTGACAACGTCGTGCCACAAACTGTAAAAATTTAACGCCATGGTAATTTATTACCGAATAGCGTTCGCGGTGTGATATGTGGCCCCTCGAATTGCGGTAGAACAAATGCTTTCTTAGCTCTTAACGTACACCCGAATGGATTACGATTTGAAAATATATATTTATATTCAAAATTCATACATCAGCCAAAATACAAATTTTTGGAAAAATTACTTAAACCTGTAGAAGGTATGGGTTATTTTCCTTTTAATGAACATGAAGAAGTTGTCAAACCAGAGCAAGCAAAGCCAAATTCAATAATGATATTTGATGACGTAGCGTGTGAAAAACAAGATAATATGCGTGCTTATTTTTGTATGGGACGACACAGAGATGTTGATAGCTTTTATCTCTGCCAAACTTATGCACGTATTCCCAAACATCTAGTGCGAGATAATACAAATTTTCTCGTGCTCTTCCGACAAGATAATATGAATTTGAAGCATATTTATGATGATCATGTAAACACTAATATGCCATTTTCTGATTTTCGAGAACTTTGTTCTCAATGTTGGAATGATAAGTATGGATTCGTCGTTATCGACAAAGATAGAGAAATCAGTTGTGAACGTTATAGAAAAGGATTTGATTGCTTTATAAATATAAAAATTGAACAACAATAAGAGAAAAAGAACATCCGTGACGCGGTCATCAAAGTGGTAGTATGAAGACGAGAAAAATGCAAAAAAGAGCTGATATTTTGCATCAAATCGCGAAAGCCAGTGACGCAATACCACAGAAGCATGAAATTATTGAACATGGGCGAGAAATAACTCAAAGAGCTATGAACGAAATGTTTAAACCAGTCGTAACTCCTTTACAACAATTAGTGGACAAGACTCCAATGAAAACAGAGAAATTTGATGTGAAAGAAAAGAGCTAATCAAAAAAGATCCGGTAGAAGGAGCTACAAGCTTTTAAACAACACATGATAATAATACTGTTGATTATGATGCGGATAATAGTGCAATAACGGATGATAAATCTTTTACCACTGCTCCTCATTGAAGTACACCGATAAAAGAGTTACCTGCAGTATCATATTTAAAAAAATTCGATTCAAAACATCAAGTGAAAGAATTGGATACAAAGTTTGGTATAAGAAAATTAAAGAATAAACTGATGATTGGTAATGCTAAAGTAAGATTTGATGATAAATTTGTTTACATCGATAATAAAAAATATGAAAGTACTCCGGGTCTCTTAGAATTACTTTTCATGGAATCACCTGATTCGAATATGACAACACACATAGACGAAAATACTTATGGACAAATTTTAAAAGGCACTTACGCCTATCATAAACATTACCACCCCGTCAGAAGTCTCAGAGAGAATAAATATTCAAAGAAATATCAAAATATTATCAGCAAATATTTACCGGAAAGCGGTAAAGGTTTGCCGCAATATATGATAAATCATAATCGACCACTGGACTATGTTTGTTGGGATGATCCCAATGAACTTGTCGGTCGATTACGTGTACTTGTTTCATCACGTTTTGCTGGTAATTTTAGCTATAACAATGAAATAATGTCAATTACTGAAGAACTACGTGAAGCTGGAATCATATATTAATCAGATGCTTAATGTCACTACTCATTGATTAATTATCTCTTGAAAAGAGAGGATAAGTGTAGACATTTTTGGACGTCAGTTAGACAATGATTCACGAAAAAGTGCCGTCCGTGGTCCACCTGGTTATGGATTTAAATTAACAATCGATAAACAATATGATATGAATAATAGAAGATTGTGCAACCTTGCTGATCCAGTAGATCCAAACGATGCTGTATCATTAAAGGTTGTTAAATCAAGTATCATAAATACGATAGCATCTATAACACAAGAGATACAACATCTCCAAGCGAAAGTTGAAAATATCAGTGAGCAAGTAAAACAGCAATTCGAATCGTTACAAGCAACACAACAAAGTTTGAAGGCTGAATTAGATAAGATAAATGAATTTTATCAATTTAATCAATTAGATACGTTCAAAGGGGCAGATAATAGGCATACCGACATTATAAAACAGCTGGAGGAGAACGTTCAGAAAAAATTGAAAGGAAGACCTAAAGTCCAATTGCCATGAATAAAGAAAAAAAAACAAATTGCAGAAGAGCTTCATAGACCGGTGAGAAGAAATTATCAACGACGACATGTGGATATACGTGGTCTTGATGAGACTTGGCAGGCTGATCTTGTTGATATGAGTGCATATAAATCCTACAATAAAGGATATCAATATTTATTAACAGTTATTGATATTTTCTCTGAATATGCCTGGGCTATACCAATAATGCCTAAAAATGTTGAAGATGTCACTGCTGCAATGATGTCAATTCAAAGGAAAAAGAATACCCAAGAATTTACATGTGGATACAGGAAAAGAGTTTTATAATAAAGATTTTGAAGGACTCATGAAAGAAAACAAAATTAATATGTATTCGACATTCAGCAACTTGAAAGCATCAATTTGCGAGCGATTTAACCGAACTTTGAAAAATAAAATGTAGAAAAATTTTACTTTACATGGAAATTACAAATGGATAGACATTTTACCAAAATTATTATCATCATATATTAATACTAAACATCATACAATTGTGATGAAACCTGTGGATGTGACTTCAGCTAATAGAAAGCAATTATTTGATACTGTTTCCAGAAAGCTTAAAGTCATGAAGATGAAGAAAAAAAATATATTCAAAGTTGGTGATAAAGTTCGTATTAGCAAATATAAACATGTATTTGAGAAAGGGTACACTACCAATTGGACCACTGAAATTTTCACTGTCAGCAAAGTCAAAAATACTCATCCAGTGACTTATAAATTAATAGATTATCAAAACTAACTAATAGAGGGCGGTTTTTATGAAGATGAATTAACTGGAGTTCAATATCCTGATGTTTATTTGGTTAAAAAAGTTTTAAACAAACGTGGAAATCAAGCATATGTGAAGTGGTTAGGATTTAGCAATGAACACAATAGTTGGATAAATTTAAAAGATATATAATTTATTTAAAAAACTTGTAATTGTGACAAAAAATAAATAATTTATAATTATGACAAAAAGAACAATTATCAGAATGAAATATAACTCATGAAATAACACTTGAAACTTTAAGCTATGATAATTGTAATTTATAACTATGACAATTGAGTAATGACAGTTGTAACTTATATTTATGATATTTGTAACTTGTAATTATTTTAATACAAAAAATAGATATAAAAAAATTACGAATTCGTATTACATTCTTTCTAACCCCATGGTAAAGTATCAGTAGTTCCCTCTAATAATTGTCTTCTATTATCTTCCCAACTTAAGGCTTTTTTCATTCTTAAAATAGTGCATACTTTATGTTTTTTACTTACAATATGATATTCATCTTTTTTTAAAACAGTATGATGGAACACACAATTTTTATAATCATCAATCGTAATCGTTTTGATTGTTGCTTTTTTCACACCTTCGGCTTTCTTTTGATCCTCTTCATTTTGAACTTTGAAACTATACATTTTTGCTCTAAGCCCAATAAATTACGTCATAATTTTTCCTTCATTTTCATCTTTCATCAAGCCTAGAACTTTCTTATTGACTAAAGGAATACCATAAACATTATTTTTAGGATAATCAGACGTGTCATATTTCTGAATGTCACATTTAATATAATCATGTATGTTTACATTAGTAAAATGATAGATTAAGCTATCTGTGTCGGTGTATAATAATTTCACATTATTTTCAAAAGTCTTCATGATATGATTATAATGGAAATCATAAATAAAATTTTTAGATAAATCAAGTATTGCAAACCTTACATAAATTGGCTTATTGAACAGTATTTCCAGTTGTTTCGTTTCTATAATGACTATATTTTCATCAAATATGATGCTGCTATGAAAGTTGGGTTGTGATATTAGAGTTTGTGCTCCCCATCTTCCCTCCCATTTTGTGATTAATTATATATCTTTGTAATTACGGACATTTTCCATTGTCTTTCCATAAACAGCGTTATTCATCAGTTTGTAAAAGTTTTTTTCAAATTCATTTTTAGATTGCTTTCTCATATTTGTATTTAAGTCTATGTATTTTTTTAACTAAGCTGATTGCTTGAATTGTAAAACTCGATGAATTTTTTTAATTTTTAAACCAAGTTCAACACACTGCTGTAGGTTTCTATTATGTATAACATACTCATTTTTAGGTAATAATGTTGTCATCAACTTTGTACTTTCGCATTCAGGTGGTTTCCAATGCTCTGGACATAGCGGTAAATCTTTATGATGCTCATGCAATGATTGCGGATAATCTAAATCTACCTCAAAAATATAACCGATTGGTGAATCTTTGGGAATATTTAAAATTGAATAATTTATATCATTCAAATCAAATTTTTCAGTAACCCATCTAAAAGAACCAGTGGGCAGGTATTCACTCATTGCTGCACCATAAAGATTGTTTACATCGAAATACATTAAGTAAGATTCATCTTTGTTTGGATCAAAATCATCTCTCATAAATTGATTATTAGCTTTGCCATATCTATTGCAACACTGTGACACACCTCCTCTTATTCCTTTCTTTATGAAATTAAGCATTTCAGCCTCTTGCAAAGGATCAAGTTCTGTTTCGGTATATTTCAGCATAGCATCAAAAGCTGGGCCAGGTGCAGTTAAGTAATGTAAAGGATCTAAATTGTATGCATCTAAACAATTTCTACGAAAATTTTCAAAGATGTTTGCTAAGAGCAAAACATCAGTTTTCAAATATAAATCTGAATAATCACCTAAAGTTTTGAGCTGAAACTTATTCCACACAGCGAGTGCATGCTCATAATCTTCATCTGTGATATTTGCATCATTTAATTTAGAGTAAAACGTTGATTGGGCAGGAAGCTGATTTTCATCAAGTTTATCCCAATTATCAATATATTCATGGGGAAAGACTCCCTTTCGCAATCTTTTCGGTGATTAATAAATGACTGTTCAATTTTAAAATGACACAAACACCTATCACATAGAAATTTTTCTGTTTTACCGTTAGAAATTTGAGAACTAACCAATCTAGAGAGATTTATGATTAAACAAAAATGATAAATAGGTTTTACATCATTATCTTCATCAATCTCAACATCACTCTCGACCGTTAACAAATGTACACATTTTTCATGAGCTAATTTACTTAAATATAATGGAGCTATTTTATCTTTATTGTTTAACCCATAAATATTAATTGATAGACTATTGTCTAATTCAAATTTAGGAATATCATGTAAGGTTGTCGGACAATTAATACCTTGATACTTGAGAACCGTCCTAAAATCTGGATATGACGATGTTCTGATAGGATTATTTTCAGTTGGAAATAAAGCTGCAGTTACTGACCAAAGAAAGCAACACTGGTCATCATTCTGAATATTTAACACGGCTTTTTTATCTTGAATAAACTTTGGTAGAGCAATCCAAGTTGTTCCTCCTCCTGCTGATAATGGATCATATCGATTAATGTTCACTTGAAGATGGATGATTTCTACCATAGACCACCCTGAATCGCGTTCTTCAAAGTCTTCAACTTTAGAAGACAAAACATCAATGCATTTTCCTTTTATAATTTCTTCTATTTCACTTGATGGCATAAAAAGTTCATTTGGTGTTGTAAAATACTTTATATCTTCAATAAATTCACCATCCTTCAAATTTTTAAATTTACAAGCCAAGGAGAAATTCACTTTCACACTGCCATTATTATCAATAGTATTTTTTATTTTTTTACATATAATTGACTTAGCATCAATCAAAAATTCATTCAAATTTAAATGCTTCAAATTAATGATTGATCCTGTAGAAATACGGAGTTCAAATATACTTTCTTCATCTCTCCAGACAATCGATGGACTTGGTCTTTCAACATCACGTCGGAGATCACCCCCTCGCACAAAATTTTGTTGAGAAATGAATTTTTCACACAGTGATTTTAGGACAAAAATTGTTGATTGAATTTTCATCTTCTCACTAACTGATAAATTATTGTTTAATTATTGATTCAATGTATTATCATTTTTTTCTCCAGTCTCCAACCATTTATTGACAGCTTCATCCTTGTTTGGTCCACTTAATGATGAAAGAAGCACATAACCCGGGCGGAAATATTTCTCGGAAACACTCTGAAAAAGTCTGAAAAATGTTCGGAAAATGTCTGAAATTATCTGAATATATCTGAAAACTTTGATATTTAATCTGAAAAACTTTAGAATCTTTCGGAAATATCTTGAAACATTGTCATATTTGAAACATGTTTCTAGAGAGTTTCAGAGTAAATAGGAGTTAATCAGATAATAAAATATGAAGATGTATGAATTTTTCAGAGTGATTCGAAATACATAAGATAAAATCAGAGAACTAAATTTATAAATATCAGAGATTTTCTAAAAGTTTCAGAGTAAATCAAAATTGGATATCAGACTTAGAGCGAAAATTTCAGAGTATTTTACAATAAATCAGAATAAAGTATTAAACTTAAATTTTTCAATTTCAAAGCATTTCAGAGAGTTTCAGAACAAATAAGAGTATAATATAAAATGAGAATTCGAAATTTTCAAAGCATGTCACAGAATTCCAGAGCGAATAAGAGTGTAATATAAAACTATAGTTACAAAATTTCAGAGAATATCAGATATATTGATAATGTAAGTATTTACTTCATAAACTTTTTTTATTGGTTTTATATCAATACAATACAAATTTTATTTGTAGTATTGATGACACATGATAAGAAATTATTAATTTGGTATCAAAAATACGGGTGAAAAGATTCACTTAAACCTTAAATACATATCGAAACGAATTAAACAATAAGAAAACACAATTTTTTAAACTTTATCATTCTTTTCCAATGATTCGAGTAGTTGAAATAATTAAGACTTTTTTCTTTACAATTTCATCGTTATGAAACCATTAAAATTCTGACATTATCAATCTAATGACAAAACTGTGAATAAAAAACATAGAATCTCAATTATTTCAACTATTCATTCATATTTTCGAAAAAATAAATACATACTAAGAAATTTTGAATTTGGTAGTTAAAATACTGGCGTAGGGATCCACTTAAACTTTAAATACATATCGAAACGAATTAAACAAGAAAAAAACATAATCTTTTAAACTTTATCTTTCTTTTTCTATGATTCGAGTAGTTGAAATAATTAAGACTTTTTTCTTTACAGTTCCATCGTTATGAAACCATTAAAATTCTGACATTATCAATCTAATGACAAAACTGTGAATAAAAAACATAGAATCTTATATTTCAACCACTGAATCATTATGAATTAACTGTTTTACGATATTAATAATTATTTATTCTAATATTAATTATTAATTTGAGAATGAGCATTGTTCTTTGATGCTTTGATTTTCTTTCGAGCGTTGCCAATAGCTCGCCCTAAGTATGCGTTTATATTATCAACTTCACACGTATATGTTATTTTATCGCACCCTCGCTTTTTTAAATATCTTTCGAAGGCATTTGTAAGAGCTAGTACTTTATTGTCTTCTAAAATAGGACGTATTTCTTTACCCGCTATTTGGGCGACACATCTATTAGATAACTCTTTGTAACCCCATATAGCATATGCTAATGTTGTTACAAAGAGACTGGGTCTCATAGTATTGTTTGCTGCTTTGAAAGCAGTTTCTTTAATCCAGACATTTTCGCCTAAGTAAATCAATCCCTGTCGTTTCATACCGACCGAAAGTTCTCTCTCTGCTCTCCATTCGCCGTCTCCCAAAAAAATCAATCCATCTTTTATTGTGCCGATTTGTGGATTTTCTACTCTACTATAAGTTTGATTCGGTTCGAGTATCTCAGACATAGGTGATCTAGAAGTGGAGGGTGCAACTATAACAGCCAATGATCCAATATCTGATCTCGAAGTGGAGGGTGCACATAGAACAGCCGATGATCCAATATCTGATCTCGAAGTGGAGGGTGCAACTATAACAGCCGATGATTCAATATCTGATCTCGAATGTAGTAGTTCTGGATCATTATTTTCAATTGTCTGAAAAAATCAACTAATTAGGGGATTTTCCTTTGAGAATCTTGTTGAGTAATAAATATCGAGGTTTAAATTATTGTTCTCACAAGACATTTTTAAAAACAAAAACAGAAGAGACTACTCACCATATCAACGTCTATATTGGTTGTAGCTCGAGCTTTTTTATGAGTATTAATGATGTCCTCAGCCGTTTGGCGTTTGGCCGCTGCTCTGTTAGTTTGGAATTTCTGTAAGATATTATATCTTGTCATAAAAGTAATCATAATAATTTCAATAATAATAATAATCTTCATTATCATTATCATTATTATTCTTTACAAAACAAAAATACTTTACTTTTTGACAAAAATAACAAAACAGTGTAAACTTTTTCTTAAAGTTTTAAATGAGACACTAGAAATGGTTAACATATCGCAAAATAATTACATATCAGTGATTAAATAAACGTCTGATTTCGTCTGATGTACTTATACTCATAATAAGAAAAACCATACACTTTGATGCTAAAGTACCCGACAAATAGAAATTGACTGATTATCCAATAAGCAAAATCCCCTATGTTTAAAAATTTGAATGATCAAGATAATAATTAGACTATATAAAAATACAAACAACCTTCCGTTGCACTCTGGCTGCTTCCTCTTCATCTTTATCACTTTCATTCTGATCATCTTCATCTCCATCACTTTTATGCTCATCATTTTCATCGTTACTGCCATCTTCTGGGTCTAAAATATCATCGATTCTATCGGAATCATTTATTTTAGGGTCTGGCACTCTTTTATATTTTAAAAAATTCTCAACTTCTACTTTTGTTTCTAAAAAAAATATAGAAATATGCATATTATCAATATAATAAAGTAAGTCTTAATATAATGTGAAATGTTGGAAAAGTTACTACACAATTGTACCGACATGTTTGGATTCGTTTCGTCAAGTCATCAATCTAGCATGAGTTACATAAAAAATATATTAACTTTATGTTGAACTCTAATAAACTTAGATTTTTCACAGAAGAAAACCATACAAATTTAAATTAATTTTCTCACCAAAACACAATCAGTTTAGCAGTAGAGATCATTTGTAAGATCACTTCATGAAATTTGTTACAGACGAAAAAAAATTAGCGTTGGTTAATGTAAATTATAATAAATCAAATTTATAAAAAAAAAATGATGTCTTCAAAGTTATTTTTTGAAATAAAAATTTGAAGTGTTGAGAAAAAAAATGTTTTTGTATCTTTATTGACTGCTATCGTTCTTTTCAGATGAATAGTTAAGTAATTTTAAAAACAAGTTATTATTTCATCGATTACTATTGTAATAATGTTAATTAATACAATTTGTATCTTATTTACAATGATTCAAGTGAATTTTTTTTTAATTCACACTTCTTACCCAAAAATTTGTTACTGACTTCAAAATTTCCTTAATTAAATACTGTTTGTCATGAACCTATTATACTTTTGAAGTATGACTGATTAAAAAATGAATTATTTGCCTTGTCAAAAAATTTTCATCTTTATACTCAATGTAGTGATTAATTATAAATAACTATTAAACTGTAAATTGTGGTAATAAAGCCCGGGCTTTATCACACAGTTGAGGAAATAATTGTCATTATTTCAAATTAGTAAAAAAAACATAAATATCAATACTGAAATGATAATAAAAAAACCGAGATATTTTTTACATATTATGAATATTGATATTTTAATGTGATTATAAAGGGAAAAAAATTAACATCAGAACAATATCAAGCTCACATGAAGAAAAAACTTTCAGTTAATAAACCACCAAATTTGTAGAAATATAAAATGAATAAAAAATAATAATTGTATCATTCTTACTTCCAGTTATCAATATTACACAAGATTTCTTTCGATTATTCTCATGTAATAAGTACACTTCTTTGTTGGATGGATTGTCGGCGTAAGTATCGAAATCGATTATATTTTCAGTCTCTACAATTTTTTTTTCTGAGGTTTTCACTAATTTTATATATGCAAACTTGATTGTTGCAAAATAAAATAATATTGAACCCAATAAAACGAATTATCTTAATTGAATTGCATCAACGTTCCACATAAAATGTCTGCGCGTGCTAGATTTTCGAAGGTTATGTTAGGAAGACACTCTGTACGAAGGACTATGAACCTCGTGATGTCTATTCTATTCTAATGGATCTGTACGACACCAGCGCCTAGGAGGCGCTTTACGGCCTTTGTCTTTTTAGTAAGGCGCGGTTTTTAAAATAAAGATTTTAAATCAAATGTTTATTGTTTATTTTTTTAAGCTAGGCATTTTAAATTTGCAGATCTGTTTTCCTGAAAAAGTCTGTTACAATATAAGCTATCTTCTGTGAGGGTTTAGCAGTGAGAGATAAGATATTGCATGGAGATTTGATGTACTCGTGACGTCAAACATAAAGAAAGCAATTGAGAGAGTAGTGTGGCGCACGTGTCGTATTTTTCGGGCTGTGGACAATTTTCAAGACGTATTGCACTTTCAAGTTCAGAGTCGAAAAGAGGAAAAGTGGGGGAAAGTGATTGTTGTTGTGTGCTTCACGTGGTTATTGTTGCAACGTGGTTACTGTTTAAAATAATAAGTCATGATTTATTAATGCATTACATAATAATGGTAAGATAAATATAATAATATTTTATTTATGAATGTATATTTTTATTAAAAATAACTTAATTCTATACATATTTGATAGTATAGTAATTCATAACCTCTTGGTTGTATTAACTTATGTTAATATTGGCATATTTCTAATGTTGTCATTGATTCAAACGAACGAAATAAGTATATTTAAACAATGAAGATATTTTTTTTAAATATTACAATAATATTTCAATCTCAATCCATATGAATCAAAATTAATATATTATGCTTGTCTCTTTCTATAAAGCAAAAAAAATTTATTTTTTATCAACATAAAACATTTAAATTTTCTGAACATGTCTAATATATTTATTTATCGATATACTTATTTTATTACAGATTTACAATAGTACAAAAAGAATAGACTGATGAAAATTAAAATAAAGTTTATGTAATAATTGGTTTGGGCACTATAACTTGCAATCAACTTTGTGCATTCTACAATATCTACAAAAATACGTATATTTATAACGTTTATTTTATATTCTTCTTATTTCATAAGGTAAGTTTCTTTTATATAAATATATATATACATCGTTAATTTTTCACTTCAAAAATTATTTCAACGACTTTAGTTGAATCATTGTATGTGATTCTTTATAGTTAGATAAAATTATTTTTTTTAACATTCTTCTGGAATTCTTGAAATGTTAATAATTCTAAATGTTTTTATTATTCTTCGCTAAACGATTTTTATAAATACATTAATATACATTATTCTTATTTTGAATATCATCTTGGAAATATGATATTATTGTTATTCTGAATGGACGTAAGAGATTTATTATGCATTCATTTCGGTAAATTAAAAGATAATTTTTTCTGAAGTTTTGAAACAAACCTACTTTATATCTCAATTCCAGAGACTTAGCTTTCTACTGTATTAATGTACTTAGTTAAATTTGAATAATCACGCTAGTTAATATTTGTTTATACTTGAAGTAATTGATTATTGATATTGTTCGATGACTTTAATTTACATATAAGAATGTTACTAAAGAATATTTAATAATTATGGAATATCTTTGAGGTACATGCATTTTTACGAGAAAATTTTTATATGCAAGTCGATGTTGTAATTCAATAAATATTTTTATTATTTATTATTGCTTACACCCCATTAACTACAGTTTTGGTAAAAACTATTTTTCTTTTACAATATTCACTTATGAATAGTCTGATAATTAACACAAACTATATAAGATAAGAGACCCAATACTCGATCATGAACCAGTACTCGATCCCTCATGTATTTTGTATATCTATATACAAGGCTCCCTATACAAAATACATGGAGTGATCGAGTATTGGTCCACGATCGAGTATTGGGTCTTTTACCTTATTTCTTACATAAGAAAAAATGAACAAGTAAACAGTTGACGATCGAAACAAAATATTTATCAATTCATTAATCACTGTGTATATTTTATGATCAGGTCTATATTATATTTTTTATTTTTTTTTTATCTTATTTTTTTAGGTAATTTAATGGATTTATAATAAAAATTATACTTGATTTGAGGATAAGATTTGATGTCGATTTAAAAAGAATGTCGAAAATAAATCAAAACAAAACATTTTTTGACGAGATTCGGAGCTATTTATTTAAAAATTATTCTAAACTAAGGCTTTACTTTCTAAACCCATATCAGAAAGATAAATAAAAAAAAAATTGATATAGTATTATTAACTCTCCATTTGGAAGTCATTGTAATGGATCCGGTTTACTTTACATGTACGAACTTATATTTAAAATTGAAATTAGATCAAGAACAGACCAAATATTTTTAATAACTCTAACTAGAGTTAAAACTTGCTGTTGATTCAGTAGTTTCAATAATGAAAATTCAATTTTGTCAACGTACAAGTTTAAGACGTTTAAATCAGATCCACTGATAGTCATGACTCAGTTTTGATCGAAATAATTGTACCCTGAACAGCTATATCCACATGAAGTGTATATTCAAATATTTCTTATATTTTTACTTAAGTATTAAATTATTACATTACATCATAAAATTTTTTTATTAGAAGACAATACGTTATGTAGAAAATTTTTTCGTAGAGTTAAACATTATTGTCACATTGAAGACTAAGTATATTGCAAAAGATTCAATTAACAAATGTATCACGCTGAAATAATTATCTCCTTTTTTTTAATAAGAAAACTTGAGTTGAAAACGACATTAATCTTAAAACCTAAGTGTTTAAAGATAGAATTGATAACATAATAATTTACTCAGATAAATCATAAATTAATTCAATTATTTTTCAAATAAAATATTCATTTCGAATTTCCCATTTTCATCGAATGTAACTCATAAATATAAAATAAAGTATCCTTTTATTGTCATGTTATTTACAGTCCAACATACACATCTATTCAAACAATACTAATGAAATTTGATTAAAATTAATAATGTGATATTTCAATGTTGTATCAAAAGATGAAGAGTATTGGAGTACGTATTCATCAGAATCAATATACAATATATATTAGAATTATCTAGATTGTTTTTTAGTAAAATATAAACAAATCATCAGATTATTTATAAAAGAATTTTCAATTTTCCTCACAAATAAAGTCATCATTCAGACAAAAAAACCAAAGATTTACTATCTTTAATGTTTTTGTAGACTGACAATTAAGTTCTTAATATTATTGTTCATGCCTAGAATGACGGAAAGTGTTTATGAATTAAGTACTAGTTAGTACCATTTCATGATAACTTTAATTATAGCAATAAAAATTACCATAGAAAATTTTGATATTGAAAAACATTTGTAATCAATTTAAATTAAAAGAAAAGTTCCGCTTTTTTAAGATGTGTTTACTGAAAGTATGTAAATCAAGCCTTTGTCACTAGGTTTTTTTTGTAGAACCTTATACTGTTGCTCTAGTCGTTCGTATTAATTCATATATCATCGGGCCACATTTTTTTTGTCACCTATAAGGCCCGATTTGTTCTGAATGTTTTCCTGTAAGAGCCTATTAACCTTCCGATAAGTCCAATACTTCATTTCTATTGATTATAATAGGATTTTGATCGATTTTATTAAATTGTTTTATCAGATTGTATTTGTTACTTTATTCTAGTTAATAGAATTTTTTATGAATTACGTGCAATATTTTATTTATTTAAGTCTGTAGATGGGGAAAGCAAGCAAATTTTATTTAGCTTCATTTGTAATTATACATTGAAAGAAGAATTTATTTCTATTAGAATTAATTTAATGATAGTAAATAAATACTTTATTGAAGAAGATCATAAATATTTATGCGTAACGAAGAAATGATTTGTTTGAATTACGAAGAGGTTTTTTCGCGGTATACGAGTTATACATTAGCCAGTTTTACAAGCAAGGTTAATTAACTATTAAATGTTTATTTACATGAGACAAATTTGAGAAAAAGTTTGAATTTAATATATTTATTCTTCTTACAAAATTTCTTCTCTGAGTATATTGTATCGTTAAAGGCATCTAGTAAACCTTTTCGATAATTATAAATGTTTTCAAAGTTATACCTGCAGATTATAAAAATCAATAAAAAATGAATTATTATATTTATTTCACCATTATTATAATTTTTCATATTGTTATCGTATAAGATAAGAGACCCAATACTCGATCATGAACCAGTACTCGATCCCTCATGTATTTTGTATATCTATATACAAGGTTCCCTATACAAAATACATGGAGTGATCGAGTATTGGTCCACGATCGAATATTGGATCTGTTACTTTATTCAAATATTATTCTTTGTTTCATTGTTTGCTTAATGACAGTTACTTTCTAATTATCCAAAGCGATTTTTGAAAGTCTGCCCGGAAAAAATTTTTCTTCTATGATCGTATATGGCAAATTGGCCATATATGGTTCATATATGAACCATATATGATCTTATATAGGACATATACGATCTTATATGGATTATATATGGAACGTATAATATTGTATACGTAACATATATGGCCAAAAAAAGTAACATGTATGGTCATATATGTAGCATATATGATCTTATAGGTTTCATATACAATCCATATAAGATTATATACATTTCATATATGAACCATATAAGGCCAATTTGCCATATACGATCATATAAGAAAATTTTTTCCCGGGTGTATTTAATTATACTTTTTCAGTGTTTATTCGTGCGTATGTATTATGCTTAAATTTAGAACTTATTTTTAGCTAGACATAAACATTGTGCACTCCATTCAGCCTATTGTGGAAAAAATTAATTATTCATAACTTTACATAAAAGGAAGTCGACTCTTTAAGTATGGCGAAGAGAATCTACCAAGGGTACTTGGATCCGCATAGCGATGAACCGATGCCACGAACAACAGCTTATAGGATAAAAAAACGATCAGAATCTAATGAACGAGAGCAACTTTCATCAAACGTAAGTAAATGTATATTACATACATATCAATAATAAAATTTACTCTCTAAAAATCAATGAATACTTACTGTCTGCAGTGCACTGATGGATTTATGTCAACTGTTAAATGAGAGTTGCAATTAGGTTAATAGTAAACTTAGCGTTTACTTTGAGTCATTTTAGGGTAACTTTACCTTAAAATAACTATAAATCAACTATAAATAAACCGTTAGAATGTTGCTTGAGAGTTGATTATTGGTCAATTGAACGTCATATCAACTTATAATGAGTTATTTTTATAAGAGTTGTGTTTTTTTGTAACTATTGCTTCATATTTTTTAAAAAAAAAGAAAGGTTGCATTCGGGTCAATAGTTGATCGAACGTTGCATGTTAGTTAAATAACCGTTTTTTTATCGCACATTGTGACTGTTGTTTTAAAGTTAACAATTAGTTGCCTCAAATCAATCAGGGTGATGATTATAGTAGTTGGATATACAGTTATATTTTTTTTACATAAAATTTTCTTCACAATCAATCACGGAATGCAAAAACTCTATGATTATTATTTTACAAATGAATTTTACAAATTTATGAGACGAAAAAAGTGACCAATAATCTAAAACAGTTCGATAACTTAAATTAAAAAAGCAATTATCTTAGCTAATGTCTCATTTCTCTATTATATCTTAGTATTATGTACAGCTTTAAGACGTATAATAGTTATTTTGATTTTTTTTTTTTTTTTGTTATAATTAAAAGTAGTAATTAGATGAAATTTTTCAGTTAAATGAACGTGAAAACCTTTCTTTCACTCAGGAATTTTCGTCTTGTGATGAATCTTCACATTATATTGAAGAGGAAATTGAAAGAATGTCTGTACCGTCGCCAAGTGGAGAGAAAATTATTAGTAATGACTTGAACTGGCGTCAATTCGATTTTGCCGATGATGAAGATGATGACAACACGATCGATGATATAGACATTTGGTTTGATGTAAGAAATTATAAAAAATTAAAAAATAATTTTTATACTAAGAAAAACTGTCATACAAATTTAGTTAGAATAACTATGTTTATTTGTTCTTAAACGAATATAGCAAAGAATAGTATTAAATATCAAATTTTTAAATGCTATTTTGTCTTTATTCAGCTCAACACTTAAAAATAATAAAGCATTTTTCGCTTAATTTAAATTACTTTCTTTTAGGCTGAAGATGATTCAGAAACTTCGCATGATGGTGGAGCAATTAATGACGATAAAGTAAGAATATTTTCAATAAGTAAAATTAAATAAAAATATTAAAAAATATTATAATATTGATGATCATTTTCTTTTATTAGCAATATGACGACAAAGCGACTTTTCTATTGAATGAAAAGTTATGTGATTGTACCAATACTACAAGAGCAGAGGCTGTTATAATGGTACTTTTATTAGGAGCTCAGCACTCGCTTACCTGGACCGCTATGATTGATATTCTGTCAATGATCAATACATTATTCGAAAAAAATGTTGTACCAGCAACAAAACATAAATTATTGAAGCATTTGTTATTACCAGATGATGCAGTAAAATATCATCTGTATTGCTCTGAGTGTCAGCTTTACCTTGAAGAACGCTCTGATTTGAAAATGACAACACCTTTATTATGCACCAACTGCCAACAAATTATCTCCAGATCTAATATGGCATTTTTTCTAACATTTAATTTTCGTGCACAGCTTCAGCAATTCTTAGAAAATACTGAAATACAAAAAATATTAAAATTGCAACAAAATCAACAAAATAGAGAAGTGTTGGCAGACATTTATGATGGCCGTGTTTACAAAAAATTTATTGCTGAAAATCAACTCTCGGGTAATCGTTATGATTTATCTTATACATTTAACAGCGATGGATGCCAAACATCAAAATCAAGTCGTCTGGCAATATAGCCTATATATGCTATGATTCATGAATTACCACCGAAGTTGAGGGTAAAATATATATTCATGACTGGTTTGTGGGTCAGTAATGTGGAACCAGACATGAATCTATTTTTTAAACCATTTATTAACGAAGCAAATCTGTTATCAAGTGAAGGTCTGCAGTGGAAGCTAGATAAACAACAAATCACGAGTAGAATATTTCCTCTCAATGGATGTTTTGACTCCGTTGCACGATGCAAAATTCTAAACATGAAACAGTACAATGGATACTATGGATGTACATTTTGTGAACAAAAAGGTGATTTCTTAAATGGAGTACGATATCCAATATCAACTACTGTTTATAACGATCGCACTGACGAATCAATAAAAAATGCTATGCATGAAATCATGAGTAATCCACAAGCACCGAGTGACACTGTCAATTTTAATGAATTTGAAATTTTTCGATTTGGTGGATGGCATGGTGCCGGATTATATGCACTCAATATTACTTGGAGTTGTAAAGCAATATACAGAGATTATATTGACTACAGCTAATACAGAATTTTATGTCGGATCCCCTACGAATTTACATCAAATAAATCAGCGATTATTGTCAATCAAACACCCTTCATGTATCACACGAGCACCCAGAAGTTTACAAGAAAGAAACATTTGGAAGGCATCTGAATGGCGTTCATGGTTGATATTGTACTCTTAAATTTGTTTAGACGGAATTTTACCGCATCAATATTTAAAGCATTTAGCACTGCTCGTTTCGGCTATGGAAATTTTTTTATCCGGAAAAATAACAAATGAGATGATTGATAAAGCGGATAGCCAACTTATCAGATTTGTAACATTATATCAACAATATTTCGGAATGAATGTTATGACTTATAATGTACATTTGCTGCTTTATATGCGCAAAAGTGTAATTAATTGGGGGCCGTTATGGACTCATAATGCTTTTTGTTTTGAGAATGAAAATCATTCAATTTTACAATTAAGAAAAAGCCCTACCCACGTAGCGTTACAAATTGCAAGAAAATATTATCTCTACAAATCGCTTCCAACTTTTGCAGAAAAATTTGTAAGAGGTGAAAATTTTAATAAATTTTGTAATAGCACGTTAAGTGGGAAATTAAAATATTATTTCGAAATGGACAATTGCATACTTATAGGAAACGGAAGTGATTATGAGTTAAATGAGATAGAACGAAACCTGATTGATTTACCGGGGAACTGTAAGAAATTTACTCGAATGATTTACAAAGACATCCGTTATACTTCAGAATGTTACCGTAAATGTGAGAAGAAAAATGATTCTGTAATCGAAATGGAAAATGGAAAATTCGGAATTATTTCAAATATTTGTTATTTCGTCGAATCAAATGATATTATTATATATTTTCGAGAAATTATATTAAATGACGATCCTTTTTTATTGTCTTCAGAACATGTTAATATTACACATATAAAGAAATGTTTTATTTCAGATAATATACAAGCTTGTTACCCGAAATCTTTAGTTAAACCAGGTTTTTTTATTCAAGGTACAACAAATAACACTTTTTATTTCATAACATTACCCCAAGGATGTTATGGAGATTAAAATTGTATATAAAAGAAATAGTAAATTATCAGTATTATTATTTTACTAAAACGTGTAATTTTAAGTGCTATGTATTCGTTTATTCAAAAATGTGACTGAATAGTTGGAATATTTAGGATTCTATGTTTTTTGATCACAGTTTTGTCATTATACTAATAATGTCAAAATTTTTATTTTCTCATAATAATAAAACTGTAAAAAAAAAGTCTTAATTATTTCAACTACTCGAATTATTAAAAAAGAATAATAAAGATTGCGTTCTCTTATTGTTTAACTCTTTTCTAAATGTATTTAAGGTTTAAGTGAGTCTTAACTAGTATTATCAATACTTCAGATAAAATTTGTATTGTGTTGTGTACTGTTATTTCATGATGTAAAATCAATAAAGAAAGTTAATTAAATAAATACTCACATTATCAATGTATGTAATACTCTCTGAAATTTCGAAATTATAGTTTTATATTAGACTCTTATTCGCTCTGAAATTCTCTGAAATGCTTTGAAAATTTCGAATTCTCAAATTATATTATACTCTTATTCGCTCTGAAATTCTCTGAAATGCTTTGAAAATTTCGAATTCTCATTTTATATTAGACTCTTATTCGCTCTGGAATTCTCTGACATGCTTTGAAAATTTCGAATTCTCATTTTATATTATACTCTTATTTGTTCTGAAACTCTCTGAAATGCTTTGAAATTGAAAAATTTAAGTTTAATACTTTATTCTGATTTATTGTGAAATACTCTGAAATTTTCGCTCTAAGTCTGATATCCAATTTTGATTTACTCTGAAACTTTTAGAAAATCTCTGATATTTATAAATTTAGTTCTCTAATTTCATCTTATGTATTTCGAATCACTCTGAAAAATTCATACATCTTCATATTTTATTATCTGATTAACTCCTATTTACTCTGAAACTCTCTAGAAACATGTTTCAAATATGACAATGTTTCAAGATATTTCCGAAAGATTCTAAAGTTTTTCAGATTAAATATCAAAGTTTTCAGATATATTCAGATAATTTCAGACATTTTCCGAACATTTTTCAGACTTTTTCAGAGTGTTTCCGAGAAATATTTCCGCACGGGAAGCCTCTTCCATCATTTTAATTAACTCTTTATAATCACACATTTTTTGTCTTTTACTTCTCAGTATTCACTTGTTAATTTTTAATTATTTTTATTCACCAGCTATTTTTTTTTCTTTTAAAAAAACAACACTTTCTGAAAAATTTCTTCTTTATCCACTTGCTATTGTTTTGAATTTTAACTAAATTCCCATGTTTACTCGGCAACTTTTGAATCAAAAATAGTAGAAAAGCTCTTATACATTCATTTAATATACAAGCCAATACTACTCTCAAACATCACTAGATTTTATCGTCAATACATTCCAATGATATCACTTCATGAAAACTATACAGTCAGTTTGAAAAACGTCATCATACATATGCTAAATAACAACTGCCCTTTAACACTACCTGATTACATGGCTTTTTTCTTTGTGACGTCATTTTTACGAAAATATACGTTGGTTCAATAAAAGATATTGATAAATACTCTCAGAATCATAGACGTGGCTTGAAGAGTCATAAAGAAAGATATTCTCAGTCGTGTATAGTCTTGAATAATTAAAGATGGAAAAAAAAATTCTTCACATAATTGATATGGAAGGATTCATAGTTAACAAAAAATTTGTTTGCAAAGAAATGGGATTTAATAACACTATAACAAGTGAAGTGAATTCAAGATTTTATAAAATTGGTAAATTTAATGAACTATCACATGAAGATAAAAAAACTGCATCATTCTGCTTGCATTATGTCCATGGAATGCTATATCGAGATAAACAAGATGATGAAGATCCATCGAACCTAGATAAATTATTATTGAGAATTGCTAATGAAGCTGAAAATAAAAAAATAGTTATAGCATACAAGGGTGGAAATTTTGAGAAAACAAGGCTAAATCATTTAAACATCAACAACTACATCAATCTGGAGTCAATAGGATGCTCAAAATTTGAAGTCGTCATGAAATACATGGAACAAAAAGATAGAGCAGCTTACAATCAACCAGAAACTCTATCGTGTGAAAGACAATTCAAGCTAAGGAACACACAAAAAGTGGCACATTGTCCAAGAAAAGAAGTCTTTTGTTTCAACTATTTCTTGAAAAATATGTTTTAAGTTTATTATTATTTATAGAATATTAATTTGGTCATTCTAAATTACTCTCTTATGTTATAACTCAATAACAATGTTCAAATTTTCGATAATTATTAATGTAAGTTTTGTGAAAGTAACTTAGAATAAAAAATAACACAATTACAATAATGAAACTATTATGTATTTTTATAATAATAAACGATATTTATAAGAGAAAACGAGAATAATTTTTTATTCAATTATAAAATATTATAGTACAGTTGTGAACATTATAGTTACGTTTCATCTTAATGAATATAAAAAAATTAACTTATAATTACATTAACATTAATCAGAATAAAAAAGATAGATAATATTTTTGCAAGTACAGATGAAAAAATTACATTGACGAAAATTGAATGGATGGTTCCTTACATCACAGTGTCGGATACAAGAAAAACAAAATGAATCATTAAAATCTGGACCTGTGGATGTGCGAATTGAATTTGAATCTACAAAACTTATACCCGATAATACATCGGCATACTGTTTAATCGTTCATGATCGAATTGTTGAATATAAACCTTTGAGTGGACAATTAAGAAAATTATTATAATGGAACGAAAATCTGTGCATTTCAATCTTCAACGGAAAATACACATAATGCATGCATGGACTTATGCTTACAGAGTAGCTAGACATGGATGTTGGGAAGAAGCAGCTCGAGATAGAGAAAGATTTAGATTACGAATAGAAAAATATAATATTATCATTAATCCTGTATTATTAAAAAAAATTGATTATATGAATAAAATAAATCATGTATCATAATTGTTTTTTTTAATTTTTTTTTAAAACACATTTTACAAATCATTTTATTTTTCATTACATATTTTACAATCCTTAACAAATGGAACAGGGCCGTCATTTTGGTCGTCTTTTGGTGTATGATGCTCATAACATCGTTGATATATTTCAAAATCTTCATCCAATTTCCATTCATCAGGCAGTCCATCCCATGCAGTATCGATAAGATTTGTGGTATTTTCTATGATGAAATCCTTTGTTGAAGGTTTTAAATCTGTTGGATGCAACTTGAGTAATTTTTTGGTTATTTGATAAATTCTCATTGGTCTGATATCATCATCAAGAATTGAAATATTCTCAAGAACCCATTGGTTTAGTTTTTTCACATTTCTAAGTGCGCATTCATATCGAGGGTTGTATAGACGTGGAAATTTTAAATCTATTTCTTCCTTCATCATTCCTTCGCAGTGTTGGTCGTGATGTGAACATTTGATAAAAATCGAATTATTGTAAATTGTAAAATCCTCTCTACCCAATCTTATGATTGGTATATCTATTTTCATGAATGATTCCAAATAACATTGCACTTCATAATGGCAAACAAAAATATAGCGCACGTTGTTCAATGTCTCTTTCAAGTATTCAACCAATGTTTCATATGGTGTATCACTAATTTCCCATGAAAGTCCATGGAAATATCTTGTATTGACATCCACTGCCCATGCTTTATCATCAGTTAATTGCCCATAATCGTATGGCGGTTTAAATAAAAAGTGATATTCACAAATTTTTTCCAATCCTAGCCATTTTCATGACGCCAACTCTTTCACAATAACTTTACCGTTAGATAAACGATATCCTTGTATATCGAGAATTAGATCCATTGTGATCACTTGTTTTTCTCTGCAAGACTAATTTTAAATGCACAAGATCGGTCGTTTATATTAAGATATAAGACAAGTGGCGAGAGAATGAAATCTATACTCTCGACCGTTAAGTTTCTGACGTCATTATTTCTTTAGAAAGGTTTATTTGATCTAGATAAACAAAGAATTGTTCTATTTTTTACTGGTGTGACGTCCTTTTTCCGAAAAAGATATGACGTTTTATCATTATTATTCTAAGAAAGACTCAATACAAGTGGAGAGAAAATGAAATCTATACTCTCGATCGTTAAGTTTCTGATATTTTTTTTTTAGAAAGGTTTATCTGATACGGATGTATAAAAGAATTTTGTATTTTTTACTTCTGTGACGTCATTTCTCCGAAAAGCCGACAAAGAGGTTTAACCAAACAGAGATGACGTATTATTCTAGGAATCACGAGACAGTAACAGAGGAAAATTGCGTTGTCAGGGAATGTGTTTTGAAAATTGATCGCTAGGGTAAGGTTTATATAAAAACAAAAAAAAACTTTTGAAAAGTTAATTCAGTCACAGACATCATCGAATTCAAATCTAAGTGCACATCGTTGAGTAAAAATATATAAACTATCCAATAGTGCATTGTCGAGAAACGTAAAAATGGATTACATCAACAGCATCGCCAATAACACGCAAAAACCTAAGAAAAAAATGTCAGAATTGGAAACAACAAGGCCATATAAAGTGACAGGGCTGAAAAAAGTAAAAGCAGAGCATAGTGACGCAGTCATTGCAACATTGGGTGATGAATTCATTGTTTTTCTACCAAAACGACTGATTGAAGTGTTCAAAGATGATGATGTTGCATTCAACGTGTTCCTGGACTTCGTCGAACGCAATAAGTTGTCCCTTCTCTAGATTAGTAGAGAATGGAATAATTTCAAGTTTATTGAATTGCAAGAAGACAAAATCTCAGAGGAATCCGCAAAACAAGATGACTGATTAAACAAAATATATATATATATATATATAATTATATCGATGTAATACAATTAAAATCTATAACAATAATTATCAAATAAAATATTTTTTAATTTAAATGTTTTTGAAATTCATTTATATCACCTTCTAACGGATAACAAGATTTGAATTTATTCTGAGAATCGAAATATGACGTACTTTTCATGGAACACAGGGAGTTGCGTTGTTAGGAAATGTGTTTCAATAATTGACCGCTAGAGTAAGAGCTATATGAATCGGCGTTAAAATGCTATCCTATCAATCAAAGAATTTCTGTGAGAGGGTACTTAACAATTACGTGAAGAGGAAACGAATAAAGAAGTGTTGTTACGTCCATGATGTCGTTTGTTTTAAAAAAGCTAACAAAGAAATAATATTTTTGAATAATATTCTTCTGGGAATTAAAATCTCACGTACTCCTCTGCGAATAAAACTTTCAAAAGTTACAAAGACAATTGCGCTGTTCGAAAAATGTGTCCGAGTTATCGGTCGCTAGAGTAAGGGGGCTATATATGAACAGAACAGATTGCCAACAAGTCAGTTCCGCAACAGAGATCATCGGACACATATCTAAGTGTACACGCTTAAGTGTAGAACAGTGATTAGTAAATTGTTGTGTGTGAAATAAATAAGGATATTAAACCGCCGGAATTACGACGCAATTGAGTGAAAAAATGCTGGTAATAATTATCACCTGTTGATCGATAGTCGTTACAGGTCGATAATATTCAAAAGAATTTTAATTCTTCACCTACCACAACAACAGCGCTAATCAGTGGAAAAGATTGACAACAGTTACCAACATCAAATTGGTAACAATTGCCAGTAAAAAAATTCAAATTCTTTTACCCGCCACAACAGCAGCGCCGCCCAACAATTACCGACTGCAGGTCGATACAGCGTCATCTAGCGGTAAAACTGAGAACTATATCTATAGCCGGTAAGTTACCGGCCCTGTCAGTGAATTACCGACGATCGGTAATAGTAGTTTGAGCCAGTCCCCCTACATTCAACTACTAATTTTGCTCGATTAGTTGTTATAATTTGTATATTTTTATTATATACTGTTTCGTGATTAACATCTTCAATTTCTACTTTCTTATGTCTCCACGGCATGAATAATAACATTTGGTCTCGATAATAATTTGGTGGGTTCTTTTTTAATTCATATTTCCTGTATCTAATAATTGCTGTTTTTTGTCGTTTTTTATTGACATCATCTGTGCTTTCATCGTCATTTGATTCCTTTTTATAAGTATTCTTGTAGTTGGCTGCAAAATCTGCTAAACTGATCTTTTCAAGTTCGTGATTTCTTTTACTATATTTTTCAAAAATATCACTCATATAAATTTCACTTGAATCTTTACTTATAGATTCCAGAGTGGTTTCTGATTTTAATATTAAAACTCGTTCCATTATTGGGCTAGTATTAATAAATATTGATTTGCGACGTTATTTTGATAATGGTAGTGATAAAACATGGTCAGCAGCTTCCTGTGCTGACATTGAATTACTATTTAAAAATACATTCGCAAGCGTACGAAGTTTTTCTTTTATGCTCTTATTGATATCACAATCTTCAGCAGCTTCTCTCAATAACTTAGATAAGCCCCCGTCAATTTCACTAATATAAATAGTAACATAACTTATTACAACATATTCATCGAGAATAATTGCAAATCAATATTGGATTCAAATAATTGTAAAATATCTTCATTATCATTATTAATATGTACTTCTTCACTCATTTTTCTTAGAAAAACGCGCCTTTGTTTTAAAGTACTACGTATGGCAAGAATATACTCTTGCTCAGTCATTTCCGATTCTGTCAAAAAATCCTCATATTGAACTAACTGTTTTTTAGCATAGAAATGACGCATTAACTTGTCAACAGCTTTGTACGACTTAGGTGCAACGTCACCTTCCTAAAGGGGCTCCAATATCATGGTTTTTTTCATAACCGGATAGGGTATATGAAATCGGCATTGTTTATCTCGCTTACCTTTATAGCAAGTATGTAAATGTTTATGAACTTGAAATTTAACATAAGGATTACTTTCGTCATTTTCACATGTAACAAAGTTATCTATAAAATCGATGAGTTCATCATTACTACTATCTTTTTCCTGAAATTTCGGTGATTCTTTTAACCATAATAGTATATGCTCATGTGGACTACCGCGTTGTTGAAATTCTACGCGCTTATAACTATCTTCAAGTACATAAGTACCAAATATACTATCATGTTGTTTTAACAACCATACAAACTTACTTGCTTTATAATCAAAATATCTAGCACAAGAAACACGATCATTTCTTATCAATGTAGTTTTAGTATTGTTGTCCAATTCATAAGCGTCTTTTATATTTAATATTTGACCTCCAGGGCTATATCTCATTAAAGTCTGGAGTAATTCGGGCCAATATGATTCACCAGCCGACAACGTCAGAAAAAATTTTGGCTTACCGAGTTGACGAATCATAGCTAATAATTCTTTTTTTTTAGTTTCCCAAAAAGCAGGAGACGAACGAATATATTTAAACATTCGATATTCATCATCAAATTTTATTATTTCATCTACTTTTGTAGCATTTAATACATCTTTTGCTCTTAAATCTTTATTCATATTTCTAGTCGTTTTCCTTAAACATATATTAATACTTGCTAAACATGTTTCTTCTAAATTCTTTTTAGCCATAAATAAAATCCGTGAAAGAATGCACGATCGACGATCATAACGTCTCACTTCTGATTTGATTCGATCTGTATAAGATACATTTTGCGGCAATTTCATTTCGTAGCCTCCAAATATTTTCGGAAAGCACAATTGATCTAAATCTTCAATCTTCTGCCATGGCATTGGTTGTTCATTTTGACCTGGTGCAATCACGTTAACAACTGGCCCGGGATCTTGTGTGATAACCATATTATTATCTAATAATAATACTTCGTCATTATTTATTTGATTCATATCTATAACATGAGTATAGCAGTTATCATTATTAGTTTTTGTCGTCGTTATTCGGCACTACTCCAGATTCAATATCATCTATATCCTTTTTGTCGACTATGAAATCTATTTTATCATGAATATCCATATCGTCGTAGCGATCGAAATATTTTTTGTCAACTTTTATGTTATATTTTTTATATAACGGAGTTTTAACAAGATATTTCAGAGCTTTACATACGATTCCAGGCCTAATTGTTTCAAACATATAATGACTTTTATGAATGATGTGACGTTTTAATTTTACTTGTATTGTCTGCATATCATTAAATTTTCGTGGTAATACTTGTAACATATCATTTACATCAATAAGAATATTAACTACACTTCCCTTTAATCCTAATTGTGGATTTAACGCAAATGGCTTCAGAGCACGGATTTGCATAAAGTTCAGTACTGGTGCCACCATTCTCTCTTCAAGATCAGAAAGTTCTTGAATAGTTTTTGGTACTGTAACAAATTTCAGGCCATTACTTATAGACAATTTATAAATTTTACCAGCATATGCTGAGTTTTTACATGTACTGCACATATAGTCAAATGGGAAATTAACTATTTGCATCAAAAAATCGGTACTACTATTATTTATTATTTTTTGTTTATTTAACTTAACAACAGAGTGTTTGAAAAATATACCTTCACAGCAACAGCATATGAATGATGGTGTTTCTTTTCTCATTTTAATAAATTGCAGTTTCAATTTACATAATGGATCATTATGGTTTTTTTTTTATTGAATTATTGTACATTTCATCTCGGAAAAATACAAAGTCATTCATTCGACTGTCTCTTTTACGTTTTATGTCGTTATCTTTTTTACGACTACGATATTTGCGGTTATTCTGTCGATAATGTCTCATTTTCTTCTTATTGATTATGTTTTCTTTACCCTTATATTGATGGCAATGCCGCCTTAATCGCATCCATTCGCGATTTGTTATATTTCTAGTCGTTTCACGTAACATTTGATAAGAAATTCTCGTTTGTAGAATTTCATTTCGATGAATAAAATTTTCCATAGTTTTTAAAATACTTTTATGATACCGGCTTATATGTTTCATACTTATTATAATTTTAGCTCGTTCAAAATGAGTCATAGCTCCTCGAGTTTTTTTAAGTTTTTCTTTTGATTTGTTTATGTAATCACGGACTAATTGCAATTTTTTACGAAAAAAACGAATTTTTGAGCTATTATTTTCCATTTTATTGACTAGAAATTCTTTACGTATTTTTTCCATTCTTGCACGATGAACATTTTGGCGTGTTTCTTTTCAACGAAATGTCGGAATTTTTCTTAATTTTTTGACTCATTGTCGATTTTTTTTTGTTTCAAATTTTCTAAATTCTTCATCATCACGATAATTACAAAATTCGCTGACGATTTTGTGTTTTCTCGACCTCTCGAAAATCATCATCATTACGATAGTCAGAAATTCGTTGTCGATTTTTTTTCATTTTCTACTAATCGGGATTCATTATTCTTTCGCAAAGCACGCGTCCTTATCAGTGCCTGCTGATTATCCGAATGTTTGTAGTCAGGATCAAATCATAAATTGCGCTTTAATTGTGCAGACTTTCCTTTTTTGCATTCTATTTTTAAGGTAGGAGATACCCGATTATTGCTAATAATCCCTTTTTTTGATCGATAGTTTCGTTTTTTTTTTCACTTATACTTTTTTGGGATTGTTCTTTAGTTCTCATTTTCGTTTCGTGTGTTTATTATGTTTAAGAGTGGTTCTTATACAAAAAATATCTAATTGTGTTAAGCAGACGGAAATAAAATTTGATTTATTTTATTATCTACTGAAATCCAATCGCTTCCAGCAGACGAAAATCAGATTTAATCATTTTTATTATATACTAAAATCCAATCGCTTTGTAGCAGACGGAAATTAGATTTAATTAATTTTATTATTTACGAAAATCCAATCGCTTTTAAGCAGACAGAAAATAGATTTTTTCAGCACGGACTGCTGATAAATATTTGACTAATACTTTTTTAAACTACACGACAACACAAATGATATTACGCTACAAACAATTCTAATATTCTACGATGAACTTATGGAGATATGTATAATATCAAGATTTTCAATGAATCAGTAATACACTACAATGTTTATTATTAGTTATAAAAATATCAAGACTTTACTATCTTATTCAAGGAACCCTCGACAAATAAAAAAATTATACTATTCTATTATATTATTTCACACATTAATTCACGTTATAATTGAGAAGTAATACTTTTCCTTATAACTGAAATATTTTATGAGAAACTAATACCTTTTACACGTTGATCTATTGCTATAATCACGTTTTTTTGATTGAATTCCATCGGGTATAAGAGTAGTAAACAACGGGCATTGCTCTGTCCTATTCTTATCTATAATGTTCTTGACGCTTTTTTTCTTCACTTCATTAATAGAGAAATATAGTTTAGCGACATCAAAATTGCAATGATAAATTACTTTGATAATTAGAATCATTTTTACCAGCTCGGTAAATTAGTCTACTTATAATTGTAAAGATTTCCATATTTATAATGATGGTTAAATCAATATCTGTTACATTTCGCTGTTATCAACAGACTGTACTTGCATATTGATTCAATCGATCTGTAGTAATTGATTATTGTTCATTTACTGGCCGCATGGTAGCGCCACTAACCAATTCTCCCGCTAATACTATGATGCGTATTGATTGAATTGATCATTTTCTTACACAATGTTTA
The DNA here is from genome assembly GCA_028641665.1 of Chelonus formosanus. Classification (NCBI taxonomy): domain Eukaryota; kingdom Metazoa; phylum Arthropoda; class Insecta; order Hymenoptera; family Braconidae; genus Chelonus; species Chelonus formosanus. Next base: position 14,683,052 of record CM054006.1, on the reverse strand, counting down.
CCATGATGTCGAAGATTAATCAATCACTACTTATGTACACTTTGACCTAGATGGCATTTAGATGCATCGTAAGTAAATTTTATAGGAATTTGAGACCACATGTTCATTATTATTTTTATTGAAGCACGTGTAGTCTCAAATTGGTAAGTATTGTATATTTTTATTGTATTTCATTATTATTAATTTGTTAAAATAATATTGCATGTATTATAATCATAATTTACTTCTTTTTTTCAAATTTTTTGCTAGGAAATGGATTAATAATGAACTATTAGTATTTATGGTCTAAGTCAATTATGTCTAAAAGTGTACACAACGTAGGTTAGTGTCACTCGTGCTACACTTTTGGGAATACTTAACTAGATTATTAAATACTTATAGTTCATTATTAATCCATATCTTAATGACATAAAATTTAATAATAACCTATTTTTTTTTTTAATAATTTTATTTTAAATTTTACATTTCAGATTATACCTGCTAAAAATGGATTCTCAAAGTAAGTAAGAATTTGTTTTGTGAATACATAATAAATGATTACTTACTTTAAGAATCCATTTTTTATACTTTTTTTTTTTTAGGATTTTTAGAGATGTTGAGGGAAGAGTTGGGGGAAAACGAGGGAGGGAGCTCTCTCCTGGACACCATGACCAGGAGATTATTACAAGCACAACTTCCTGATCATGATGTCGATATGACAGCTCCGGAGCCTCCTCCCCAAGAAGTTCTCAAAGGAACAAAAAAAAGTAAGTCGTTTTTTTTTGTTATTATTAATTTATATAATTATTATTAAGGTAGTATGGGTCGTCAACAGACCACATATTTATTTCAAAATTTTAAATAGCGTACAAAAAACTAACTGAATGAATTTTATAGCAGTTAATACTATAAAAGACTTAATTACAAACAGAAATAATTTTTTTTTAAAACTGATTTGACTAGTTACTGTAGCTATAATTTCTATCTTATTGGCATATTATACTTTGGAAAACTATGAATATCATAATGAATCATGAATATCTTTTGATAATAGTCGATGACATGCATTTTTTTATTTAAATTAATAAATTCTCCAAACATTAAGCTTGTTTTTGATGCATTATTATGTATACCAAAGTTTTCTGGAAATATGAATATTTTTGTTTCATCGGAATAATAATGAACATTTTCCTATTGTGTCAATGTAAAATTTACGATATTAGATCATTGATTTCTGATTATAAAAGTCGTTAGAGCATTCTCAAACTTGCAAAATAATTCATTTGGGTACTTATCTTTAATATAATAATGGACTTACTGTTCTCATTTTAATTTTATATTTTGCCCATACTACCTTAACATAATGATTGTTTATATTATCATTGTTATTGCTATTATTTTCTATGTATAGGCAGAGGGAATAATGGTGGCACCCACCACATGAAAAAAAAAGAAGAGATGGTAAAGGAGAGAAAGAGAGAGGAGAGAAAGGAGGTGTTGTGAGGGGCAGAGTGGGAGAAAAAGGTAGAGGCGGAGTAGGAAGGAGAGGACATAGAGGAGGTAGAGGAGGAAGTCGTGGAGGAGGGGGAGGAAGAGGAGATAGAGGTAGAGGGTGGCCCTACAATAGAGGATACGGGAGGGGTAGTGGCGTCACTTTCTACCAAAATTTTTATGCTCAGCATAAATAATAATAATATTAATAATAATAATGATAATTAATAAATAATATTTATTTAAAATATAGAACATATGATATTTTTTTATCCTTTCCACTGGGAAGTTAGTCATTTGGACCTTTCAGGTCGCACCTAGACCACTTTTTTCAAAATTATATTTGATTTTAAATTAAATAAATCATTAATTGGTTTTTAATTATTTGTTATTCAAATAATGATATCCTTATTAATTCTATCCTATTAATTAATTAATTTCAACTTAAAGAATATATTATTATTATTTTAAAGAAATCCTAATACAACCACCTCTTACTCCATCCCAGCTATTGCACTCGGTGTAGGCTAAAAAGGAGTAATTTTAAATATGTCTTTTTAATAAATTATGACATCAGATTTTTGGGGGCTCGTCCGGGATACGAGCGGCTTTGTTGTTAATTAATTCAAAATAAGTAAATTCAAAATTCATTTTCCAAAATTTTCATTCAGATTTCTATCAATAATATTTAAATGATGATATGTCTGAATCGAATAATATACTTTTAACTCGAAAACATGCAAAAGAAAATCCAGAAGATTTCATTGAATTAATTACAAATAAAATAGCAGTAATACAAAGAGATAAAAATAAAAATCCCTATAAACCTCAATCAAGAAAACCGATAAGAGAATTGAGCAAAGAGATTCCACTTTCTTATTCTGCATTTGCTGATAATATTTTCCATATTACTAACACAGATAAATTGCCATATGAATCACACAGAACTGAAATTGTTGAAGAAATATCTGATTCAACAGATACACTTTTAACTAACATTGAAACTTTGCTGAAAAAAAGCGTGGAAGAAGTGATACAACACATAGATAATATAAATTTTGAGAGTTTTGATGAATCCTCATATTTCAGTACAATTCAAGAAAAATCAATAAACTATTCGATCGTAGATAATAATACAGGTCAAGTATTTGATATCAGCAATAATACTTCAGAAAATTTACTTAGTAACAATTCGGACAATACAAGAAATCAGTCGAGGCCAATATCGATTAATCTGTGTAACATGGCACTATCAAATAATCAATATATAACTTTAAAAGAAACACTTTCAATTGTACCAGAATTTGATGGTGAGAATATCACTCCCACTGAATTATAAATTGTTGTAGTGAAGCATTTAGTTCCACCCCAAAAGAAGCAAAAACATGTTTAATTAGACTTTTGAAAAGAAAATTAACAGGTGATTTGAGAGAATCTTTTATTGGAAGAACAATAACAAATAAAAAAGAATTTTATGATCATTTGCGAGGTATTTTTACACCGTCAAAATCAGAAATTGATTTATTAGGAGAATTAGGAAAAATTTATCAAAAAAAAAATGAATCAGTATTAAAATTTTCTAATAGATTGAATAAGATAGGTCAATCGTTAGTTGGACTTTATAGATTAGATCATACTAATCAAGAATGTGATGCTTATTAAGGACAAATTGAAAAAAGGATTGCAGAAACTTTCTTAAAACGTGTTAGACCGGAAATAGAACAACGTATGTCGAAAAGATCACAAACTTATTAGCGAAATATTAATAAAGCAATTCCAGTAGAAGGTCCATTATCTTTTTGGAATGAATTATGTGAATCAAAAGATGAATCATCTAATAAAAAAAGTAGTAAGAAACAAGCAAAAGTTCTCGCGATACAAGTAAATGATCAAAATTCCAAACAAAATAAAAATTTTGAAAAAAAAAAAACTGTTCCCATTTGTGAATATTGCACAAAGCCCGGTCATGTTATTGATAAATGTTTTAAAAAAATAAGAGATAGTAATAATGGTAGTGACAGTGATAATTCTCAAAATCAACAAAGAATAATTTGTCCATATTGTCAAAAGTCGGGTCATACCGCAGATAAATGTCGTTTAAGAAATAATTAAAATTCAAATAATTCTGTAATTTGTCAAGTTGTAAGAAGAATGGTCATACAGCTGATAAATGTCGTTTTCGATCAAATCTTTCAAATAATCAAGAACCTTGTCAGCTTTGTAATAGAAATGGGCATAACGCTAGAAATTGTAGCGTCAAAAACAATAATGGAGGAAATAGAAATAATAATAACATTGGTCAAAGATTAAATCCAAATATTATTTGTTTATTATGTAACAGCGCCGGTCATACATTTAGAAATTGTCCTGAATGGTTAGTAGTTTGTTCTTTTTGTCATAAAACCGGGCATAGTAAAGAAGATTGCTGGCAAAGATTAAATAATGAAGATAATCAGGGAAACGAGGAGAGTCCTTCCCGCTCGGGCGTGCAGCTAGGCAATTCTCGAAATCGCCTAATTTTGAGAAACCAACAGAACGAGTAGAAAGAATAAATTTAAATCGAAATAATAATAGTCCAACAATTTTTCCTGTTTATACATTCGGAAAAATTGAATCAGAATTATTAGAGGGAGAAATAAATTTCTTATTAGTTCCAGATGATTTTCCAATTGAACAATCAGGTGTTTTAGGTACAGAATTCGTAAAAGAAGCTAGAGTAAAAATTTTGTTATGATAATAAAACTATTAAAATAAATAATGAATAATATCCTTTTTATTTAAAATCTAAAGATAATTCATTAAAAGTTCATGTTACCAATGTAAATGAAATTGATGAAAATTCTTTTCAAAATTTTTCTGAAAAAGATAAAATTGAAGTAGAACAATATATTGCAACAATTAATAAAGTATTTCCTGAAAATAAACGAATTGAAATAGAAGAATATATTGAAAGAGTAAACTCTGAATTTCTTGACTTATATGATACAGACGACGAAGACAATATTACTTTTGAAACGCATCAAATGTTGACGATTGGGTTACAAAACTTAGATGTTGACAATACTGACTGTGACTCAGATAATGAATGCTTCAATAATACAGAAAAAGATAATGTTAAAGGTGATAAAATTAATAATAAATATAAAATAAATAATAATGAAATAGGCTAGGATGCGGTAGAGTTAAGTCTAGAACATGTTGATTCTAATGACTACCAAAAGCCAAAACCAGAACGGAGTCCTAATTTTAATTCTATTACGGATCAGGATGAAGACGATGAAGATCTTCAGCTAGATTCCGATTTAAATCTCATATTGGATGAATGTGAGGATCATTTTGAAGATTCTACATTGCTTTCAAATAATTTTTATCAATCACCTAAAACTTGTCAGAATAATTCTGTTATTATTGAAGAAATAAATACAAAAAAAGAAAATAATTCAAATAAAATAATTGAAAATGAAAACGTGTCAATAAATAATGAAATAATAAATGATAAAATGATAAATAATAATAATAATAATAAAAATGATAAAATTCTTATTAAAGATACTCCAGAAAGAATTTTAGAAGTTAAAGAAGTATTAAATACAGATTGTTTAAATGAAGCAAGAAAAAAAATTGTTGATAAAATAATAAATAAACATTCATTAAAATTGCGTTTAAAAAATGAACCATTACCTAATACAAATAAAGTTGAGCATGAAATAAGAACAACTGATGATGATCCTATTTGTATTAAAAATCATAGAATTCCACATATTTTAATTGAAGAAGTTACTAAACAAAGTCAAGATTTACTTGATAATATAATTGATATATTTTTAGTTTCTCCTTATAATAGTGTATTGTGGATAGTTCCAAAAAAACCAGATTCTAAACGAATAAAACAATGGAAAATGGTAATTGATTTTAGTAATGATAAAAATGACGATGATAATAATAATGACAATGACATTGACGATGAACAGTTAAATGAAAATATTAGTGACGATGAGGAAAATTTATTTAAAGGAAATACAAAAAATGTAATTGACATAAAAGATTATCTTCATTTTAGAAAAGATAATTTAGCTTATTTTGTTGATTTAACAGGAGAACCATTAGATGAAGGAAGTTTAAAATTGAAAGAAATAAATAAATTACTAACAATAAATGATTTACAATTAGCTATGGTATCATTTAAACGAGTAAATAATAAATATTATTTTGCCTTACCAATTAGAAATAAAGAAAAAGAATCGACAATAATTTCGATAGAAAATATAAAAGAAGTATTTAATAATCTAAAAGATGAATTAATTCGATTAAAATTAAAATCAATTTTTTTTGCTAAAAATAATAATATCGAAAATATTTCATGGTATGATATTGTTACAGAATTAAAAGATATTTTTAATCAAACAAATATTAAAGTATTTATTTGTTTAGGTACAATTATTTATGTTCTACAAGATAAAAGAGATGTAATATTTTTCAAAATGCATAAATTACCTATAGGAGGGCATCATGGTGTAGTTAAAACTTATCAAAGAATAAAAAGAAATTATTATTGGAAAAATTTAAAAGTAGATATACAAAAACGAATTCAACAATGTTCAGAATGTCAATTGAAGAAATTTGTTTGTAAAAAGAATAAAGAACCAATGGTTATTACAGATACCCTAGCTACTTGTAATATAAAAATTGCTTTAGATATTGTAGGAGCAAGACAAAAGACTAAAAAAGAAAATGAATATATATTAACAATTCAAGATTTATTTTCTAAATTTTGGGTAGCAATTCCTTTAAAAGATACTCGAGCAGTAACAATTGCTGATGTTTTTATTAAACGATATATTTGTATATTTGGTCCACCTAAAGTTATTTTAACAGATCAGGGTCGCAATTTTATGAGTGCCTTGTTACAAAACGTTGCTAAAAGTTTCGGAATTAAAAAGTTACGAACAACAGCGTATCATTCACAATCAAACGGTTCATTAGAACGATCACACCAATCTTTGAATGAATATCTTAAGTTCTATTCATCAATCGATGATGAATGGGATAATTGGATAGAATTTAGCAGTATTTTCTTATAATACTAATTATCATTTTAGCATTCAAAATGCACCCTATACAGTAGTTTTTGGTCAACAAGCTTGACTACCATCTAGTGAACCTATAAGAGAATGTGAACAATTACCTACTATGCAAGGATATTTAATTGATTTAATTACAAGATTACATGGAATAAGATTATTAGCTTATCAAAATATAGTTCAATCAAAAGAAACGACAAAGAAATATTATGATAAATATTGTAATCCTGAAAATCTTAAACCAGCTCATTATGTCTTTTTACAAAGTGGACCTAATCCTGGAAAAACTAAAGATCAGTATTCAGGTCCATATAAAGTTCTTGAAATTTTAGGAAAAGGAAATGTGAAAATTCAAACTGAAAAACGAATACAAGTTGTTCATATGAATAGATTGAGATATTTATTCATTAATCCAGAAATAACACCACTACATAAAACACGAAAATGAAATTTTAAAATAGGTGATAACAATGAAGCTAATTAATTTACTTTACAGATGAATATCAAAATAATATTTGCTGCAATTTTATTTTTATTAAGTCCAATATCCGTTTTTGGGATAATTGGATATGATTGTAAAAGATCAACAACAAATTCAACCACCTTTTCAATCAATGAAATTGGAGATTGTGAATTTCCAGAAAGAGAAGTTAATATTTTTCAACCTTTTATTCAATTATTACAATTAGAAGAATTTCTTTAACTAAAGTAATACAATGTAAAATTGAAATTTTACGGACAGTTTATCATTGTGGAATGCATTCTCATATTTCAATTGTAAATAATGGTTTCAATAAATAGTTGTATGAAATCTTTAAAGAAAAATGTTCTGAAATTCATAAAACAGGTTCTTTATATCTTGGAAAAGTATTTTTAACTGATTCAAAAATTAATGATACAACCACAAGAAGTGTAACACTTGCTGGAAGTATCAAGAATAATAGAAAATGTTTTGGAGAATATTATTCTGATATTTATGGAAATTGGGCTAATGTAATATAAAATAAAATAATAATAGTTCAAGGAATAATAAGAATTACTTTACAAGAATATTTTGCAGGAATTCAATTAGAATCAAATAAAATTCATTTAAGATCAGCAATAACTTGTCCTTTAAAAAATCTTTGGTGTTTAGATTATGAAGGAGGATATATTTTTTGGAAATACATTTCACACGATGATTGTCAATTCAATAAATATGAAGTTTTATATTCGGGAAAAGTAAACAAAATAGTTGAAAAAGATTCAGAATCACATGAAATTATTTATTTTTTAGAATCAAATGGAATTACTTTTGCTTTAGCCACGGCGAAAGTAGAAATAATATGTGGCTATAAAATAATCAGAACAGAACATCCAAGTTTATTTATTTATGAAACTAGTAAAGATGATTTATTAATCAAAGAAAGTATAACAACAGAAAATTTAGATTTTTTTACGTACGTTAGTTCTAAGTTGGTTTACGTCGAAAAATTCATTCAAAAACAAATGAAACAATTATATAATGATATTTTAGTTTATAGATGTTATTTAGAACGTAATATTTTACAGAATTCTTTATCATTAGCTACACAAAATCCGGATGAATTTGCGTATAATTATATGAAAGGGCCAGGCTATATGGCGATTATAGCAGGCGAAACTGTAACAATAATTAAATGTTTAGCCGAAGGTGGGTATACCCAAGAGAAGAAGAAGAAAGAAAAAAGAAGAAGAATGTTATCAAGAATTATCAGTCGTCAAAGGAACTCAAGTTATTTCTTGAAACCCAAGACGCACATTTTAGTGAGAAAAGGAACTCAAATTACTTGTAATTTTCAATATTTGCCTATTTTTAATGTCAATGGAGTTTGGTACAGATTTTCACCTGGACCTATCGGAGTTGTTCCACCAAAAATTTTTTAACCTTTAACAAAATCGACGTGGAAATATGTTCAATCAAAATCTTTAGCTACAAGTGGTATTTATTCTCAACAAAATTTAGGAAAATTAAGAGATAGAATCACGTCTTCCTTAGAGAAACCAGCAATATTAAATAACATTTCACGTGTTTTATCTGGAAAACAAACAATCAATCAAGGAAAATCAATGTATAATTTATTCGATCAAAATTCATTAGAAAAACTTGCAGAATCAACATGAAAGAAAACTTGGGGGAAGTTTGTGGCTTTCGGAACAATAAGTGAAGGACTTCTCGGTATATTTACTATCATTCTTTGATAAAATTAGTTTTTGATACAATTATTCATGGATATGCTATCAAAAATGTCTATGGTTGCTCATATTATCTTTTATTATCTTTTTGGGATGCATGTACTCATTTTATTCTTTATAAAGCTCAAACTAAAAATAATAATTGTAATAATACTAATCCAAATGATAAAACAGAAATAAATAATTCTAATAATAATGAAAATGATAATTCAAAAATGGAGGTTATCATAGATCAACCTCAAGTTCAAATTAATTCACCAACAATTCCTTATGAATTTCAACAAATTATGTATCAACAAAATCAACCACAACTTTTTCATCCAAAATTAGAAGAAAACAAAAATCAAGCAACTACTTTTTATCATCAAGATCAAGAAGAAGAATCTTCAAGAATAGACCAAAATAAATTTCAACAGTCTGAAAATAATGAAATAAGAATTCATCCAAAATTAGATGAAACAGAAATAAATTCAATAAAACCAAATCACTCAAAATTACAACATAAATCTGTCAGTGTATTCAATATGGCTGAATAAATTATCAAATTACAAACAAATATAAATCATTATCATTGATCAAAATTTTTCAATAATTAAAAATTTTACAGATGAAAATTCCTGATGGTGTATTAAAATATATGCAACAACAAAAGGAATTGGATCTATTATATGGGATTCCTCATACAAGGATTCCTGGAAGAAACATAAAATTTTATGCGAGTTTAATTACAGCATCATGTTTGAAATTGGATGGAAAAGAAGAAGAAATTTATGTTGATTATTATAATAATATTATAATAATATTATTTTTAAATAAGTTTTTGAATGTTATTCCAGAAGGATAGCCGATTTCCTTCGCTCACACCTCTTTTAATTGTTTTACGTGTGGGGGAAGAAGGGTCGTTAATACGTCCGTGTAGGCGCTAAAGTTTGAATAAATCATTTTAAATTAAATACTATTATGTTATTTTTATAATTAAATTTCTCATGAAATAAATATATTCAATCAATTAAATAGTTTTTTTTTTTTTTTTTTTTTTTTTTATTTTAACTATTCGTCCCGCCGCCCCTGCGCTGAGCTTCGGGGCCATTGTGCTGGGTCTGTGTACCGGTAAAGGCGGTCGTCAAGCAGTTGAAGATCGGCTCAGCCCGGCTTCGCAGCAAAACTGCAGAAGCTTAGCCGTTCCAACATCTGCAAGAATCGGACTGTTGGTTCCCAGGTTGCCTAGCAGTCGTTGCCTTGGCTCCCTTAATCCCGGACAGTCTCTTACCATGTGAAGAGAGGTCTCTTTCTCCTCCTCACTCCACCGGCACGTGGATCTCTCCACGCGTTCCAGCGTTTTCATGTGGCGGCGAGTAAGCCTGTGCCCTGTGATCGCGCCCACGGCTACCCTCAGCCTTCCTTCGTCTAGTTCAATCAGGTCCCTGTTGATCTCAGCAGTGGGTCTCCTGATGAACACTCTGGTGTGCCTCATTCCTGAGGTCATCCTCCAGAAGCCGGTGAACCTCCCGTGCATCCACATGTCCCCTAGCGCCTTTACAAGTTCCCCAGGGCATTAATCCCTACTGGGCCCTTGCCACCTCCGCCGCTGGCACCTATCCAGGCCAACCTGTCAGCTTCGGTGCTGCCGCGTATACCACAGTGCTTTGGCACCTTTAGCAGCTTGATTTTATTGCGACTTGCCGCTTGTTGTAGCACCCTTCTGCAGATGTCCACGAGTTTAGAACAAGTAGCAATCCGCGAAAGGGCCGTTAAGGCAGCATAGCTGTCACTGCAGATATAGATATGCTGTCTTTTGCATTCCCTTCTGACAATAATCATTGCACAGATCAGAATTGCGTAAACTTCTGCCTGGAAAACGAACGCATCCCGGCCCAAGGTGTAGGATTTCTCCGCCGTTGGTCCACTGCACCATATTCTGGCTCCCGTTGCCCCCCTTTGGTTTTCGCCCCATCCACGCACCAAACAGGCCCCTTCGGAGTAAGCGATTACTCGCCCTCCTCCATCCAGATCTGTCTGTCCATGAAAAGGACCTCATACCTAGGTGGGAACTTGAGCTTTCTAGGGCAGCGGTCTATCCTCCTGCCATTGAGTCCCGTGGGGTCCTGTAAGGCCAGAATCTCCGCATGCCCTGCCCGAAAGCTCGTCCACTGTCTATTACTCCTCAAGCGGACTCTTCGCCAACGCCTCCACCATTATATCCGGCGGAGGTATGCTCAGTAGGCAGCCTATGGCCAGGGTCGGGGTCGTCCTCAGCGCCCCCATTATGCCCAGTAGCGCCGCCCTATAGACTTTATTTAATTTCCTCCTGAAGACATCCGTCCGAACAGAGGTCCACCATTCAACGGAGGCGTATGTTAACTGGGATATGACGATAGCTGTATACAGCAATTTTATTATTTTTGGCTTTAAACCCCATGTAGTGCTGAGCATTCTTCTGTAGGTCCAGAAAGTGGCCGTAGCCTTCTTAACCTGCCTGTCCACGTGCGCCTCCAAGCAGAGTTTCCTATTAAGGGTCACTCCTAGGTACCGCACCGTTTCCGAACAACTCAGCTGTTTACCGAAGATGGAAGGAGGCCTGAATTCAGTCCTCCTGCCCTTGTGAATAAAACCGGTTCAGTTTTGCTAGGATTAACCCTAAGCCCCCGGGCCTGGCATCATTCCTCGTTAACGTTAAGGGCCGTCTGCATCCTAAGGAACAGACTTCCCAAATCGTCGCCTGTGACCGTAATAGCCACGTCGTCAGCGTATCCTTTGATGTTGAAGCCAGCCTTTTTCAGGTTCGTAAGGAGTTCGTCCACCACCAGTGTCCACAGCAGGGGGGGGGGGTACTACCTTGGAGGTCCCTGACATTGGTACCTGTCTCTTTACCGGGGAGGGCTGTTTCCCCTCCGCTGCCTTCGGCACCTCGTAAAAACGAGCCCTGTCTAGACCGCAGTAGAGACTCATTTCCAGCCCTTTCAAGAGCATAAGTGACTCGTCGTCTACACCGAGAACTAAGCTGGTTAGCATCGGTGCCGCCTTTGTGCTCCCAACCCTCTAAAGGTTTGTATGCAGTCCAGCGTTCTGACCTTCGAACCTTTTTAAGATCACCGCCGCATCCACCAGTGGCCCGGGAAACGTCACGTTAACCCTAGTAAGTCTAGGAATTTTCTCCCTCTCGAGAACCTTGAGGGTTCTCCTTCCAAGACCTTGATGGAGGAGACCGTCTCCTTGAGCCACGTGGCTGCCCGTTTATCAGGACAGTTAATCCACAAAAGCCTTCTATAGAGATTATGACCCTCAAATCCCAAGACCTTACCATTTTTAATGGCATCGTCTAGGGCCCGAAGGACTCCCGCCAGCACTGCCTCCCCCTGCTGCCGGCTGAGGGTCACAGAGGGGTAGAGGTCCGGCGCGATGGCCACCCTCTTACCCCCTGCAGCCGCATCAGCGAAGCTGCTGGATCCAAGCGCTGTGCGAGCCTTCTTCGCTCGACATTTTGCTTCGGGGGAGGTGCAATACTCTAACCTTTGCCTTTTGGTGTTACCTAAGGTGACAATAGATGACCCCGACTTGGTGGAATTGGTGTCCCCGGTATCGACCTTAGAGGTCGTCCCGGTTTCACGCAGAGTAGCCTCGCCTCCGGAGATTCCACCGGTTACCACAGGAGTCCCCAGTATCATCGGCGTCGGTCCAGCCTCCGCTCCGGCTGCGCCTTCCCTAGATTTTTCCAGGCCCAGCCGCTTAGCCTCCTGCCTCCTCCTTCTTTCTGCCCCGCAAAGCTTGTGCTTCCTTGGGGGTCGAGGTGAATCAGGTTTTTCGGCCTCCTTCTCCTGATTCTCCTCACCGATAGCAGGTCGTCCCTGACTAGGCAGCTCAGCTTGCGCTTCGCCGTCCCTGCCAGTCCGTTCTGCCTCGGCATCTCCAAGTCCTGTCTCTTCGTTAGAGGAAACAGGACCTCCACTACTTCGAATGTTAGTGAGGTCATCCATTCGATTCCCACGAGTAATGAGGAAATAAGGTCCACCTGTGCAGAGCCTCTTGCCCAGGTAAGGCTAGCTACAATGAGGGGTTGCCTGGTGCCCCAAGGGCATCGTTTGCGACACAGTGTCCCAGTGCCATTCAGTCTTCAGCGCGATGGCTTACACCTTGACTTGGGGAGTTGGTCCACGGTGCCTCTTAAAATGCATACGCACTCAAGCTGCACTTGCCAGTGGCTTCCCTCGTGTTCGCCCTCAGTACGCCTCGCGGCCCCCGAGGCTACCACTCGGTACTACCTGGACAATCCTCCTATCCGCCACCTGGAGACGCGCCCGGTCGGTGCTCAACCAATGTTCCACTCTCTCGTTTAGAGAGATCACGGAACCCCGGGAAATTAAATAGTTAATTCATAGTATATTGTTGATTTAAAATATCAAAAAAAATATAATAAAAATAATAAAAATAATGAAATAAATTAATTAACTAAATTGATATCTTAGTTTATATTCAATACTCACTCTATTATTATATTAATTATAATAACATATGTTTAACTCTCTTCTATACCCCGTTGATGTCTAAAAACTTATTTCGATGGGTAACAACTCATATTGAAATTTATAAGTAATTCATTCAATCAAACGATTCACTCAAGTCCAGTTGTGACATTTTATTTTTTTCAAAGTGAATAAAATTATCTGAGCTGTCTGATGGAGCCACTCCAACTTCACCGAGTTTCGTCTGACTCCCCTGCTAATTCGTCCAAATTAGGCAAACGTGCGCTTAGTCAAGTAAAAGATTATAAAGCTCGTGTGCTACCGTCACCCACGAAACTTGCTGAATTCACTCTTTAGCATGTGATAGCTGCCATGAAATTAGTTACATTTTGAATGTCTGCTCTTGCAGAAGCGTTGGCAACAATCAAAGGAGCTACAACTTTTAGAGTAAATGTTCCCTTTCTGTTCGGATAAATCCACTGAATACCTTTCTCAAAGCATTTTTTTAATTCATTCAGAATCGTTTAAAAAAAATATTCATGATAGGTCCAATGTTATTTGTTTCAGTTAGGGTCACTTTATTTGGACCTGGTATATTTTGTAACAGCTTTTGTCCCTACACTAATAACGTGTTTAGCGAGCTAGCCAGGTAGAAGTATTCGAACAGCTGTTTAAGTTTCGCGCGACGTAATCGTCGATCTCTTGTTGTAGTGAGCCAACCTGGATAATTCGGCGGTGATGCGTTCGAAGATATCATAAACAAAGATGTTCATGATACTCATGGCCTTGCTTGAGATTCCAGTGTCAGGATGAACCTATTTAAGTATTTTATGGATGTGGATAGCGTAGTTCTTCCTCTTACGCTTCTTCTTTGATTTGTCAGTTTTCGAAATATTCTTCTGGGCTTTACCTGACTTGTTGACAGCTTTACCACTTGTTTTAGAGGGTATGGTGATATACACGCACTTGTTCAAACAGAAACTGAGGTATTGTACCACAAGCTAATAAGTGTAATTAACGATTCTCTCAAATATTGTCGAAACTCAGCAATGGTAAACATAATTGTCTAACAGTGAGTTTTGAAGCTTTTTGATAAAGAAATCCCATCTGTATTAAGAATTAACGTTAAATCCTATTACTGTTTATTTTCTCGATTATTCACTCGAATATATTCACACGAATTACAATATTTATTAGCAAAATTGGTATCAATATATTGTAAACACGTGTTACAATAAAAATGCTTAGTAACTTCAAGTGAAGATTTTGTAGATTTTCATACATCCTCAACTAGTTTATGAACTGTTTTTGATGAACGATCATAACTGGGTAATATTTTATGAAACAATGCTAATGTCTCTTCAATACTGACTTTAGACCACTTATTTTGAACATATAGATCAAATAGATCTACAACAGTTTCATGAACTGATACAGAACTATTTCATACAATGGGTCATTGTAATAATTATTTCATTCATTATAATTTTACTTTCACAGTTTCTATTATCATTTATGCAATTTCCATTTCTTACAGGTTCAGTATGAATAACATTCTTACGCGGATTTCTGTTTTCTTCGTTGGTATCATCTCCTTTATAATCTTCAATATCTCCATTTTCCTCATTATTATCAATTTGTATTGAATTATTGTCACATCCATCACAACTATCAGTTTCATGAAATGTTCCTAAATTTTGTGACAAGGTGGTAGGTTTCGAGCTCCACAAAACTGTCAGTGCTCCAATCTTATAAGAATAAAAAAGATAACCCTGTAGATAATGAGGTCAATGACTATTGATGTACTTGATAATGACTTAAATAATTAATGTTTTATTGTACTGAGAAACTTGGCCACACGAAATTCTATTAATATATCAAATAACATTATATGTAGTCTGCCTCTGAATCTCAAAGTCTCTATACTGTGAATTTTTATATTGTTATTTCTTTGATTCGGTAATTATAATAATCCGGAGGTCCTTGGGATCCAAGGCCATAGAATTCGGGTTTTATTTAGTAAAATACATTCAGTGGAAGACTGGAAAAAGACCTCTCTAGCGGCCATCTTTTTCTTGATAATATTGTATAATATAGTGAAATAATAACTCCAAGAAATATAAGAAAGAAATTGAAACGTTTATTCGATCAGAGATAAACAAACTCTTCCCCGTTGCTATAAACAAATTAATCGTCAAGCAATCGTCGTCAACTAATAGACTGCCGTTTGTCAATTAATAGATAGGTGGAAACATTTACATATTTCACAATATTTATGTATCCATATCTAGTTCAGTGAAGTATTTCAGGGCTTCCAACTGACCGGTAACTGCAGGAAAAGGTGACAACAGATTTGCCTGCACGGTACTTGGTTTCAATTTTCATCATCACTATCGAATATAGTTACACAATCACTTGACTCTTTATCAACATTATGATCACTGAATGACTCCATAGTTATCACTCTTTCATTTTCTATTGATGATGAAACCGATGGTTCTAATGTTACTGTATATCGTGACAATATCCTTAGTGGAATCTGCATTGAATATTCAAAAAAAGTTTGAATCACATCATTGTTAAATTGATTTTTTCTCATTTTTACCTGTGCACTATTATTCACTACCCGAGCTTTGTATTGCTTTTTTAAGCAAAAAAAAGGAATTGTAAATAAATAAATATACAAGGAAAATTCTCTATCATAAAAATGTGTTACTAATAATTAGTAAAATATAATAAAAGTAATTAACAAAAATTTTAAAAATTACATTTTAAAAACGTGCCAGTAAAAAAATGTATAGAAAATCAGAGACAGTAGATATAAAAAATCAGAAATAGTAAATACAGAGAATGAGAAACAGTCAATTCAAAGAATCAGAAATCAGTAAATAACGTCAATTGTACAAAAAATATAAAAAAAGTGAATTGACTACATATTACAAATTAAACATAAAAAATTAATAGAAGAATTGATTAACCAACGTAAACATTAATTTATAACGAAATTGTTTTAAATTTTAGAAATTTTGAAAAAAAACAATAAAAAAGTTCTACTTTTAACATATAACAAAAATATAATAATTTTGTCATAACAATTGTATTTTGAATATTAAAAATAAATATTATTCACATGATAAATAACGTTTGTTGAAGGATTACGTAACATTTTTATATTTCATTTTAAAACGAATTAAGGAAAATTGAGAATTAAACAAAGTTAAGTAATACAATCGATAAAAATTCAACATTCATAATGCTAAAAAAAGGAAGACAATTTTCAATCATCAGCAATTAAAAGCAAAACGGAAAAAAATATCACGATCGAAGCAATCCGAAGAAGTGAGTTCACGATATCTTGAAGCAGACAGAGTTCAGCATGCCGTAAAACGAAGCAATAAAACTGTTGAAGAGCGCCAAAATCGACTAAAAGTAGCCAGAGACCGTCAAACAACATCAAGGCACAGAAATTAGATGTCGTTGACTAACGAAGCATTTAAATATGATTACCAAGTAAATTATTCTGATTTTCCACAAATAAACATTGGAGGTATGACGATTCAATGTACTTTTTGCAATGCATTAAAATTTCGAGGTGAACCTACAGGTTTATGCTGCTCAAATGGCGAAGTCACTTTAAATGAATACTCTGAACTACCAGAACCACTGAAAAGTTCAATTAATGGCGATCATCCTCATTCACAAGAATTCCTTAGCTTGATTAGAAAATACAACAGCAGTTTTCAAATGACATCGTTTGGTACATCAGTGCCTATGCAACGCTCAAATCAATACATGACAACTTTAAAAATTCAGGGGCAAGTTTATTACAAAGTTCGATCTCTTATGCCATTACCAAATCAAAAAAGAAAATGTTTACAAATTTACTTTCTTGGCGACGAACAAATGGAAACACAACGTCGTTGGTCGATAGTCTCTAGAGTTAATGAAAATCTTATTCAATCTTTACAAAAAATGCTACATGAACATAATTATTATGTTAAAAAATTTAAAATGGAAATTGATAATAATCGAAATGTTGATTTAAAAATAATCATTAAAGCGAAAAAAAGCCAATTGATGGTCATGATCGTGTATTTAATACTCCTATAGTAAACGAAGTTGCTATTATTATTACCGGTAACGAATTTGAGAGTCGTGATATTGTTTTAACAATGAGAAATAATGAACAGAAGAACATTTCAGAGACACACATTTTATACGATGCCTTACAATATACTCTAATGTTTCCTTGAGGCAAAAATGGATATACCATTGATATAAATCAAGTTCAGCCAGGAACATCAAACAAAATCAATAAAATGGTATCAGCTATGGATTTCTATTCATATCGTTTAATGGTAAGATTAAAAGAGAATCGTTTATTAAATTACAGACAATTATTAAATCAATATTTAGTAGATATGTACGCTAAAATTAAGAGCAAACGTTTATTGTATATACGATTAAATCGAAAGAAGCTTAGGGTCGATGATTACATTCACTTAAAAGATGCGATCAGGAATTATCAAAATACTATTAATCATGGAAAATTAGTAATCCTACCATTAACTTCCACTGATGGACCACGAGATGAATGATAATTTGTTACCACGACAATCAAAAATAGACAGGCACGATTTAGTTGCACGCATTATCCGTCAAAAATTGATTAAACTCATATATGTTCTTACAAAAGGTAAAATTTTTGGTACAGTAAAATATTGGCTGTACTCTGTTGAATGGCAAAAACGAGGATTGCCCTTCAAAACTGCACTCAAGGCCAATCAAATCGATGATATTATCTCCGCAGAAATCTTTAATTGACAATAAACTTTACCTTATTGTCATTAAAAATATGGTACATGGTCCATGTGGCAACATTAATCCGCAATCTCTGTGCATGAAAGAGAAATTATGCAGTAGAATGTTTCCACGAAAATTTATTAAAGAAACAGAAACAGAAACGAATGGTTACCCTCTATATAGGCGAAGAATGCCAGATGATGGTGGAAAAATAGCGAAAATAAAAATAAAATCTAAGGAAATAAAAATTGATAATAGATGGATCGTTCCATACAATCCGTTACTTTTACGAATGTTTGATTCACATATCAATGTTGAATGCTGCAATTCTGTACAAGCTATTAAATATATATTAACATATGTTTATAACGGTTCTGATCAAGGAGTCTTTGCTTTGACAGATAATTATCAAAAAGATGAAATTTCTGATTATCAAGCAGGTCGATGCATTTCAAGCAATGAAGCGGCATGGCGTATTTTTGGATTTCCAATACATGAACGATATCCAACAGTTGTTCATCTGGACGTTTATTTAGAGAATGGACGAAGAGTGTATTTTAACCAAAATAATTTGGAAAATATTTTAACAAATCCAACATTAACAGCATTTTTTGAGTTATGTAAATTAGATGACTTTGCAAAATCACTTCTTTATTCCGAAGTACCACAATTTTACACTTAGGATAAATCAAAAAAAAATGTTTAATTATCGCAAACAAGGCGAGAATTTTGAATGTTACTATCTAAGAATGTTACTTCATAAAATAAAGGGTCCAACCTATTTCACGGATCTCAAAACAATCGATGGAGAAGAATAAACTACGTATCATGCCGCTTGCTTGGCATTAGGATTACTTGAAAATGATAATCAAGGGGATGAAGCATTGAAAGAAGCTAAAGAATCTGATTCACCGTCAAAAAGAAGATATCTTTTCGCAATAATTTTGTCATTTTGTAAACCTTCAAATTCTAAAGAACTTTGGGAAAAACACAAAGACTGCATGTCGGAAGATATTTTAAATAATTTACGGAAAGATAATCCTTAAATAATGATTAATTTCACAGATAAAATATACAATCAAGCTTTGATTTTCATTGAAGATCAAATTTTGAAAATTACCGGAAAGCCGTTATCAGAAATAGGCATAATAAGTCCTTCGAGGCAAGAAATTTTAAACACAAATAAAGACATCCTTATGGAATTATCATATAGTTCAAATGAAATGCTTGCTTATGTTGCTGAAAATAAACCATTATTAAATTCAAATCACAGATTAATTTATAATGATGTTTTACAAACATATGGAAAAAAGAAAGGTGGTATAATTTTCATGGATGCTCCTGGTGGAACAGAAAAGACTTTTTTAATTAATCTATTACTGGCACGAATTAGCGGGAGAAAAAAAATAGCTCTTGCAGTTGCATCTTCTGGAATTGCGGCAACGCTGTTGACTGGTGGAAGAACTGCACACTCTACACTACAAATTCCAATAGATTTAATTTATATTCATGGAAATGACGAAACAATAGGTGGTTTAATTGTAGTACTTGCTGGAGACTTTTGTCAAACATTACCTGTCATTCCAAAAGGAACAATGGTTGATGAAATCAAAGCTTGCTTAAAATAATCACAACTTTGGAAAAAAGTAAAAACGATGCAACTTACTACACTGAGAAAAGAGATTAAATATTATAAATAAGATTTGTTTGTAGTTGAAAAATGATATAGTTGATAATGGCGAAATAAATATTTAGTTATTATTAACAACTCCCATGTTCGATGATTTGATTGGCATCAAACTTTCATTTGTTATCAACGAACAAATCGATGTATTGTATTATATTAAAATTAGATTAATTCAACATTATAGTCCATTATGCAAAACGAGTATTAATTTAAAAAAGAATTACATAAGTTTGGACTAATAAAATAAATCTTTGAGAAAAATAATCGCAAGAATCATCTCAAATAAAACAATATTTTTATATATTTTTAAAAATAATTCATTGAAGGAATACAGAAGCTAAAGCGATCTGTTACATGGTTACATAGAATAAATTTTTTTACTTCTCGAAATAATGTGCGGATGTTTGGAAAGTCGGTGGGCCAACAGTAAAGAAACGTATTCTTTGATAACATTAGATATTATGCGGGTAAAAATAAATCAATATTTAATATGAAAATATGTTCGTTAGAATCAATTTTGTCAGGAGACAAACGAAAGCTGCACGATATTTCAAAAAAATTACTTTGTATTTGAATCAATTTTTAATTTTTGTTAAAAACATATTTTAGCAATTCGTAGTAAATTGAGCATCAATTTAATTTTTTTCTTGGTAATTTACAGGATATAAATATTAATACAGAATAAATTATTGAACCACAAAATTATAGATAAAACAAGTCTTTATTGTAAATCTCTGCGACTTATAATTTTTTTACCATTTGCTGTAACATGAATTTTTACAGGCCTTACATAAAAATTATTACTTATATTGAATAATTGAGTTTTAACATGAATGTTTGGCGTTACAATTTCATATCCCTTTTGATGATTATTAAAGCCAATAGTGTAACATTCTTTATAAACTAAGAAAATCGTACAGTTTTTACTCATAATAATACTTATGATTATACCAAACATTGGATCATTAATATCATCATTTTTTACGTATATACCAAAGCCAGGTTTATGTATTGTTCCGTTAATTTTTACCCACGAAACTGTACAAGCTTCTACACCTATATATGATGAAAATGTTGATTCATAATTATCAGAAATTTCTAACACCTGACGGTATTCAATTTTTGGCTCAAGTCTTTTCTGACTTAAAATTCTATAATATACTTGTAATTGCATTTTTAATGCCAGGGTATACGTAATATTCATCCTCGAGTTGACAACATGAGCATTTTTTCCGACAATTCGATTTTAGAGCTAGATAGATTCTTTATTGGTCCCATTTTTTTTATACATGTTGCGTATTGAGTTAAAAAGTGACGTTTTGGAACTAAAGGTCCAAATAAGTCTATGAAAAGTTCGTTGTGATTTCGTATTAACTGTTCCAAATGAATTACTTGGTATTCTGATATTGATTAACTTGTTTCAATGTCAATAATTTCATAAAGAGTATTATATAACTCCCGTGCATCATCATCAACTGGAACTAAATCATCAACAATTATCCCAAAATAAGAAATGAAAGCTGACATTTCTGAAGCTGTAATAATAATATTACCCTCCTGAATGTGTTGTGCTGAAATAAACGATATTCTCTTACCACGATCAACTTCCGAATAATCAAAATACTTCAAACGATTGTTTAGATGTTCTAAGCTAAAATAATTTTTTCTAATACAGTGATGTATGATTTTAGCCATGTCATAACGACAAATGCCTAAATATAAATCATGCATTAGATCCCAAGTAAGATTAATCGTACAATGATAATGCGGAATTACATTAAAAATACATTTTTCCTTTACGCCTGTTGATAAACTTCTTGTATCATCTTCATAATTATAAATATTTCGAAGTGATCCTTTATTTTCTACATGCTGCTTACTACATTCATTGTTTGTACTTCTACAACATCGACAAAAATTTTCAGCTATAAAACTTTCTGAAAACCCTAATATGCCATTCATGCCCAAATTATCACCTAATACACCAATCAGGACGAAAAAAATTTGTTTATTATCGCCATTTACATCTATCCAAATTCCTTCTTCTGCCAAGAATTTTAATTCATCAATAATAGCACGACACCATTTTTCATTTCTGAACTCTTTTAAATCCATAGTATGGATAAATTGAGTTGAAAAAACCGAATCAATCGAAGAAGAATATTCTGGGGGCATTAATGCTAAGGAAAAATAGAATGCACCGATTTTATATATTCCAGCCGCACTTGAAAGTATATTAGATATTTCAAAATCATCATAGTAAAGGTAAAGAGGTATTACAACTTTTTTACCATAAGATTTTGAAATATTTTCCCAGATTTTCCCTTGAAATAAACTAGTGTATATCTTTGGTGAATAATTACGGGAAGACACATCTTTAATATAACTAATTATTTTTTTTATAGACATCGGGTAGTTCAAAAAATTGACGCAGTACAATTCACATTGGTACTACTTGGGCAAAACATTGTTTATTTCTTAAAACTACACTACCTTTTATTTTTTTATCATCTTTAACTTCTCCTATTTTGAAGGATTCAGGAGTTACAAGTCAATTTTGACCTTTGAAATATATGGATCGTTTGTATTCACTGTCGAAATTGCTACGGGGATTAATTTGTAAAATATTTGTAATCAAATCGCGATAATCAGAAGGAATTGAAGCTTTCAAATTATGTTCAAACATTGAAATTATACCGTATGTCAACTCACTGAAATTTACTACAATATCCTGGACAATCAATCTCGATAACGATGGCTTATTACACAAATAGCCAATAAATTGTAAAAATTTTCGCTCAATACATTTATTATCGACAATTGTATTAATATTACTCTGATCTTCAGAACTTCCCGTGTGGTCATTATGATCGGTATTATTCAAATTTGAATCTAACTTGACTTCTGATTTTGATAGTGTATTATTTTGTGTTACCAAATCATCAGCAGCTACTAAGCAAATTTTCATATGTTTCTTCAGAGTTGGTATTGATGCAAATGTCCTGTTACAATTATTGATACATGGAAAAACCGTATTATGAGAGTGAAAAAGTTGCATATAACGCAATGCTTGGAAACTGTACGGTGAGGAAAATTCGTTGCATATACTGCAATGCATTTCGTAGTTGAACCACACGAAGCTTTAATTCGATTAAGTGAATAAAAAATTATAATATATCGTTACTTCTTTTCCAATTCTTTTCCAAAAGAGCTACTCTAATTGGATGTCCCTCCAATGTTGACTCCACAGAAAACTCGAAATTTCGATGACTCAATAACTGCCTTTTTAGGAGGCGATTCAGCTCTGTTTTGCAGAAGAGCAGCTAAATCACTTGCCTATAAGACAGGAGGTACTGAATTACTTTCAGATGTTTCGGGTGTTATATCAATGAATTGTTCAATCAATTGAAGTGGTAAAGGATTTACCAATCCACTATCTGAAGTCACTGGAAGATTTAATTCGAGGATATCCTCATTTATTTGTACCTAAATTAATGAAAAGAAAAATTATATTATATAATAATAACAAATGCTTGTTATAAACTTACAGAATAAATATTTATTCATAACGAACACATCATATTTTTAGTGAACAGATCATTTCTATGTGAAATATGATGTGTTAATTATTAACAAATTTTTTTCGTGGTCAATAAACCTTTTTACAGTACAAAAAAAGCTACATGAATGAAGGAAATGAGACATTCTTTAGTACCAATAGAGAAATGGGAATGAAAAATGGAATATTAATAATTAAAACAATAAATATTTAATGATGTGATGAATTGAAATTAAAGAGAATGTCACATACGTATTGTTGATATTTCTTTTCTAGCTTCAATCGTGCTCCCACATTTGTTATAACCGCCTACATATCATCTGGATGAGCAATAAGCTCGCCCAGAATTTCTAAATCATTAATGCCATTTTCTGAGAATATACACCGAGTTAATGATGTTAGTGGATAAAAAAAATGAAAATTGGGATTAGATACATATAATACATCAAATTAAATGAATAAATTTCCTTCATAAACTTAAAAAAAAAAAACAAAAAGAATCCAATAATGCTACGATATCTATTTTTTTTAACTACAACACAGATTAATAGAAAATACGATGAAATAATTAGCTTTAGAGTTATTATATGTATGTATTTATTATGTATATATGTATTTCAAAACTAATTATAATGTTTAACATAATTTACGTATTTTCTAGAACTGATTGTAAATGAGTAAGTTCTGATTAAATCAAAAATTCTTCCATTACACAAAGTCAACACGTCTTTATCGTTCCACGTTCACAAAAGAAATGATGTGAACTACAACGTACGAAACTTAAACACGTCTTTTGTTTTCTTCAAACTTGATTTGGTAACTATTAATAAATGGATGTTTGAAAGAATACTATCGATACTGTGTCAAACACCGAATGCATTCGCTCAAGTATCGGCCGTTTGGTTAACGAAGACGCGTTTCTCTGACCAGCTAATTCTGAGAAACTCAATTTTTTTACTATTCATACATTAACGATACACAAGTTAGCTGAAATCTTTTTTACTGCAATCGAATAACAGACGAATTCTTGGTTTATGCTTTTACTTTAGCAATTATACATTTGTTTATCTAAAATCGTATTTGTTTATTCTAAACAAATGATATTTTTTAAAAATAATGGTACATTTCGACAAAAGAAGTGATAAATTCTACTCAAATAATATCCGATTATAACCACTAATTATATCGTGTCCAAGAAATCAATACAATGTTTCGATTTATAGAGCAATGAATTGTAAATAAAGCGTAGATTTTAGGTCTAATACAGCTCGAAAAAAAAATTGAATATACATATATTTATATATATAAGTGAAAGAAATATACAAACATTTAAGATCTCCAATACCCTTCTTTTAGCGCAGCAAAATTTAATTTATCAACAGTAAATACTCGTATATTTACATCAAAATAGTTTATTCTATACCTGTTTTTACATCTTTATTTGAAAACTTGAAAAAATTTTATTTACACAATTTTTCATGTATTCAACAATTAGTAGATGTTATATTCAGTCTAAAAATTTCAATCTGACCACTAAATATAATTTACTGCTAAGAATAACTTTCATTAACCATTGACAAATTTGGCTTGTTAACTATTAATAAATCCACATTGAAAAAAATATGTCTCCTTTGTAATTATAAGTCTTTCATATATTTCAAAGTGAATAATTTTATTTATCTGGAATAATACTAATTATTTTATTTTCTGATTAATTTACTTCATTGGAATGTAATTTGCTGTGATATTCCAAACTTTTCACAATTTTCTGGAAAATAAGATCTATTTGTGCTGAATAAGTACCATAAATAAATGTTCTTTTCGTTTCAAGTATTCATTTTATAAAACGTAATTCTAACATTTTATAAGATTTACTATATTTGTAAATAACTACTTAATATTTGGAAACACATTGCAAATGAATATATATATTAGTGACTCAGTTAAACTCTTTTCTCAGTGTACTAATATGCGTTTAATGTTCAAATAATTATAATTTAGAAAAATTTTCACAGTATTTACTGAGTATTGGCTATGGAAACGAACCAATAAACAATGATATTGAAAAAATTCAACTTACTCAGGAATTTTATAAAATTTTTTCAACATTGAACAATCTCATTGATTGTATGTATCCAAACATAGAATACAACCTCTCGAATAAGAAATGGTTACAGGAACGTGCTATCCTTATACCGTTAAATGTGAAAGTTGATATGATTAATGAGTTAATTCAAGGAACAATTCGATCTGCTTCAAAAACATTTCTTTCAATAGACCAATGTGTTAATGAAGATAAAATAACAAACTATCCGATAGAATTTTAAATTCTCTCAAACCAAATGGAATTCCGCAACATAAATTAAAATTGGAAGTTAGATGGCCTATTATGCATTTTAGAAATGTGAATCCCCTAAAGCTATGTAACGGATCGAGACCCGCAGTGAAGAATTAGATAGTCATTTAGACGAAGCAACAGGTCCGTATAAAGGAGAAGACGTTTTTATCCTAAGAATTCCCTTTATTCCTTTAGATTGACCATTTTCTTTTGAAAGACTACAATTTCCCAGTAAATTAACACTCGCCATTACCATTAACAAATCACAAAGACAATCATTAAAGGTTGTTGTATTGGATTTGACGAATGAATGTTTCTCACATGGCCAATTATATGTTGGAATGTCAAGAGCAACGGATCCAACAAATTTGTATATAATAGCAGATGGAAAAAAGCAAACAAAAAGCGCTGAGTCACGGGGCCACTGTGCTGGGTCCGTAAGTACAGTAAAGGCGGTCGTCAAGCAGCCATAGATCGATTCAGCCCAGCTTCGTGGCAGAACTGCAGAAACTTAGCCGTTCCGACATCTGCAAAAATGTGTCTGTTGGTTCCTAGGTTCCCTAGCAAACGTTGCCTCGGTTCCCTTAGCCCCGACCCTTGTCACCAACGCCGCTAGCCCCTAGCTGGGCCAGCCTATCAGCTTCGGTGTTGCCGCATATACCGCAGTGACTCGGTATCCTGAGCAGCTTTATTTTGTTGCGGCATGCCGCTTGATGTAGTACCCTTCTGCAGTTGCCCACGGGCTTAGGGCAGGTGGCCACCCGCGAGAGGGCCCTTAAGGCCGCATAACTGTCACTGCAAATGTAGATATGCAGCCCATTGCATTCCCTTCTGATAATATGCATTGCACATACCAGGATTGCGTAAACCTCTGCCTGGAAGACTGACGCATCCCGGCCCAGGGTATAAGATTCCTCCACCCCTGGTCCCCTGCACCATATCCCGGCACCAGCTCCTCCCCCTTTGGTCTTTGCCCCATTTACGTACCAGGCAGGCCCCTTAGTAGTAAGCGATTCCTCGCCCTCCTCCAACCAGGTCCGTCTGTCCGAGAATAGAACTTCGTACCCGGGCGAGAACTCTAGCTACCTGGGGCAGCGGTCGATCCTTTTGCCATTAAGTCCCATAGGGTCCTCTAAGGCCAGTATCGCCGCATGCCCTGCCCGAAAGCTTCTCCACTGTCTATAGCTTTTTAAGCGGATGGCCGCCCTCTTCGCTAACGCCTCCATCATAATTTCCGGCGGAGGTATGCTCAGTAGGCAGCCCATGGCCAGGGTCGGGGTCGTCCTCAACGCTCCCGTTATGCCCAGCAGCGCCGCTTTATAGACTTTATTTAATTGCCTCCTGAAGACGCACCTCCGGACAGAAGTCTACCATACTACCGAGGCGTAGGTAAGTTGAGGAATGACAATGGCCGTATACAGCCATTTTACTATTTTAGCCTTCAAACCCCATGTGGTGCTGAACATTCTTCTGCAGGTCCTGAACGTAGCCGTAGCCTTCTTAACCTATTTGCCAACGTACTCTTTCTAGCAGAGCTTCCTGTCCAAGGTCATTTCCAGGTAGCGCACCGCGTCCGAACAACTCAGCTGTTTACCGAAGATGGAAAGAAGCCTGAATTCAGTCCTCCTGCCCCTTGTAAATAAAACTGGTTCAGTTTTGCTAGGGTGAACTCTAAGCCCCCGGGCCTGGCATCATTCCTCGACAACGTTAAGGGCCGTCTGCATCCTAAGGGACAGACTTCCCAAATCGTCGCCTGTGACCGTAATAACCACGTCGTCAGCGTATTCCTGCACGCTGAAGCTGGCTTTCCTTAGGTTTGTAAGGAGTTCGTCTACCACCAAGGTCCACAGCAGGGGAGATATAACTCCACCCTGCGGACAGCCCCTGACTACCGCAGCCCGAACCTCCGTACCCCCTAATTGGGCAATGGCCGTTCTATTGGCGAGCAAGTTCCTGATCCATCGTGCAAGTGTAAGTTCTACTCCGAAGTTCTGAACTGCTTCGCCCATAGTTTCAAAGGGAATATCGACAAACGCCCCCTCTATGTCTAAAAAGACGCTAAGAGCCGGCCTGTCCGTCTCCATGGCTCTCTCCAGACCTCCTACGAGCTCGTGGATGGCAGTCTCTACAGACTTGCTACTTTGCTAGGCGTGTCGCGCCGAGCACAAGGGCCTGTTGCACAGTGCGCTCTCCTTAAGGTAACAGTCCACCAGCATCTCCAATGTCTTGAGGACAAAGGAGGTCAAGCTTATGGGCCTGTAAGCCTTAGCTCGATCGTAGCGGTCCTTCCCTGCTTTGGGTATGAACACTACTCTGACCGTACGCCATGCCGTCGGTATGTAACCCATGGCAAGGCACGATCGGTATATTTGTACCAGTCTGCGCCATAGCCGCTCGCCGCCCATTTGCAACAGAACCGGATAGACCCCGTCTGTGCCCGGGCTTTTGTAGCGATCAAAGGTGCCGATCGCCCATTTAACTCGATCATATGTTACCACTTGCCTGGCGATTTCCCAGTCAGCTCTTTCGAGCCCGTCCGGTCTCTCAGCCACGCTTGTGGTTCCTTGCACTGGGGTTGACCTCGGAAAGTTCGTTTTTATAAGGAGCTCCAGTATGCCTTGATGATCATCGATCATCCCTCCTTCAGGAGATTCTAGGCCCCAGAGCGCCATATTTCTGCCCGGAGTAAGCAGTTTGCGGATCCTGGCTACCTCAGGTAGTGCCTCCAGTTCCTCGCAGTAGCCTCTCCAGGCTTGCCTCCTTGCTGACTTGATCAGGGATCTGAATGTCCTTCGAGAAGTCTTATATTCAGCCCAGCCCTGATCCGTCTTGAGCCTTCTGGCCCTATTGAAGAGTCTCCTAGTTTCCCTGCGAGCTTGAGCAAGCTCCCTGTTCCACCAGGGGACTCTCTTTACTTCCTGCACCACCCTGGCTGGGCATGAGCAAACGTAGGCCCCTGCAATGGCGTCTTGTAGGTCCTGCACCGCCTCATCGAGGTTGGCAGGTGTTCCCACGCGCCTCTCCGGTTCCCCCATCAGCCTTTCTAGTTCCTGTCGAAACAGGGCCCAGTCTGCGCTTCTTGGGTCCCTTCGGACTTGCGGTTTCGCATTGCTCACTTCCCTTGCCAGAGTGATGTTAATGCGTCGGTGGTCCGATAGAGTTTCCTCTTCGTCCACCTCCCATCTGCTGACGAAATCGTATAATTTCGCCGTGACGACAGTTATGTCGATGACCTCCTGCCTGACCGAGGTAACAAAGGTAGGTTTGCACCCTCTGTTCAGGACTTCTAGGCCTTGCTGAGTGAGGTATTCTAATAAACTAGCCCCTCTCTCGTTGGTGTCACTGCTGCCCCAGAGGGTATGATGCGCGTTGGCATCACAACCCAGTATGAGCTCGCAGTTCGTCCTCCGGCAGTACTCCACGAGTCGCTTTACTTCCTCAGTGGGTGGCGGTTTGACGGAGTCATAAGGGAGGTATGCCGAGCCGATGACGACTTTAACCGGCTCCCTCCCCAGCTCAATCTTCACCTGTACTGCCGCTAGATCCCTCGTGCAATATTGGCTGAGCCCCACAGGGTTCAGTTCTCGCCTCGCAAAAACGCAAGCCCTGGGGTCTCTATCGCCCTTATGGCTTGTAAAGGATCCATCCGCGCCTCCCCTCAGAACCTCCCCCTCCCTACAATAAGGTTCTTGGAACAGGGAAACATGTGTATGATTCACCGCCAGGTCACGACAGTGTAATGCCGTGGCCGTATAGCAGCGATGCAAGTTGATCTGCGAAATCCTCAACTGCCCCGGGATCATGGAGATTCCGGCGCTGTTGGATTTCGCGTGCTGAGGTCGGGATGTGGGAAGCAGAAGCATTAGGAAGATGTTACCCCTGCGCAGGCGGGCCGGCGGAATCACCGTCCCTTCCTGCGCTCTCTCCCGCGGGAGGATCGCCCTCGGGTTCTGTTCCGGGCTTCACCATGTCGGTCAGCCTTATCTGGGACAGAACCTTCCCCACCCTGGCCAGCTCCTGGTTCTTCGTGGGTCGCCCCCGAGTCTTAGTAGTTGGCGTCGCCCGTCCACTGCTCTGAGGTTTGCCCTCACCGCAGTGCGCCTTTTCAGGCCTCTGCGGCGGCTCCCTTAGAGATGGGGGGTTTATGGGCCCTCCTGGCGTTCCCTTCCCTTTCGAGGAGGAGGCTGCGTGCGTCTCCACCCGCTTCCTCTTCTCCTCTAGGGGGAGTACTACCTTGGAGGTCCCTGCCACCGGTACCTGTCTCTTTACCGGGGAGGATTGTTTCCCCTCCGCTACCTTCGGCGCCTCGTAAAAACGAGCCCTGCCTAGGCCGCAGTAGGGATTCATTCCCAGCCCCTTCAAGAGCGTGAGCGACTCGTCGTCTACACCGAGAACTAAGCTAGTTAGCATCGGTGTCGCCTTCGTGCTCCAAACCCTCCAAAGGTTTGTTTGCAATCCAGCATTCTGACCTTCGAGCCTTTTTAGGATCACCGCCGCATCCACCGGTGGCCCGGGAAACGTCGCGGTAACCCTATTGAGTCTAGGAATTTTCTCCCTCTCGAGAACCTTGAGGGTTACTCCTTCCAAGACCTTGATGGAGGAGACCGTCTCCTTGAGCCACGTGGCTGCCCGTTCATCAGGACAGTTAATCCACAAAAGCCTTCTATAGAGATTATGACCCTCAAATCCCAAGACCTTACCATTTTTAATGGCATCGTCTAGGGCCCGAAGGAGTCCCGCCAGCACTGCCTCTCCTGCTGCCTGCTGAGGGTCACAGAAGGGTAGAGATCCGGCGCGATGGCCACCCTCTTACCCCCTGCGGCCGCATCGGCGAAGCTGCTGGGTCCAGGCGCTGTGCGAGCCTTCTTCGCTCGACATTTTGCGTCGGGGGGGGGGAATCCTCTGACCTTTGCCTTTTGGTGTTACCTAAGGTGCCGGTAGTGGACCCCGACTTGTTGGAGTTGGTGTCCCCGGTATCGACCTTGGAGGTCGTCCCGGTTTCACGTAGAGTAACCTCGCCTCCGGAGATTCCACCGGTTACCACAGGGGTCCCCAGTAACATCGGCGTCGGTTCAGCCTCCACTCCAGCTGCGCCGTCCCTAGATTTCTCCAGGTCCAGCCGCTTAGCCCTCCGCCTCCTCCTTCTCTCTGCCCCGCAAAGCTTGTGCTTCTTTGAGCGTCTAGGTGAATCAGGTTTTTCGGCCTCCTTCTCCTGATTCTCCTCGCCGATAGCAGGTCGTCCCTGACTAGGCAGCTCAGCTTGCGCCTCGCCGTCCCTGCCGGTCCGTCCTACCTCGGCATCTCCAAGTCCTGTCTCCTCACTGGAGGAAACAGGACCTCCACTACTTCGAATGTTAGTGAGGTCATCCATTCGATTCCCACGAGTATTGAGGAAATAAGGTCCACCTGTGCAGAGCCTCTTGCCCAGGTAAGGCTAGCTACAATAGGGGGTCGCCTGGTGCCCCAAGGGCATCGTTTGCGACACAGTGTCCCAGTGCCATTCAGTCTTCAGCGCGATGGCTTACACCTTGACTTGGGGAGTTGGTCCACGGTGCCTCTTAAAATGCATACGCACTCAAGCTGCACTTGCCAGTGGCTTCCCTCGTGTTCACCCTCGGTACGCCTCGCGGCCCCCGAGGCTACCACTCGGTACTACCCGGACAATGCTCCTATCCGCCACCTGGAGACGCGCCCGGTCGGTGCTCAACCAATATTCCACTCTCTCGTTTATAGAGATCACGGAACCCCGGGATAATAAATATATAACAAAATAATAAAATAACAAAAAAAAATTTCAACGAATAAAAAAAAAATTAAACTAAATTAAAATAAATACATATAACAAAATCATAAAATTACAAAAAAAAATTTTTTACAAGCAGACTCAACCCGGCATACTATGTGTGTAATAGTGTGTCGGGCAGGTAGAAAGTGTTAGAGGCCAGTAAAAAGAGGGAGGAGAAGAGGTGAGACATATAAAATTGGGAAAAATGGGAGAGAAAAGTAATAGAGCAGTATTGTAAAACGCCTGGTTCAAGCCAGGCATACAATTAAAATAAATGAATCACACACACACATATATAATATACTAAAATAAACGAACAAGAATGGAGAAAAAAAAATAATCTTAATTTATAACAACCAAAAGAAAATATAATTATTATGAACTAATAAAAAAAAATATTTGAGATATAGATGAATGAATTATAAATTCGTTTCAGTCGTTGAAGCTTACTTCAAAATAAATTTTTATCAAGTTTTAATTACTGATTCATCGTATGGAGTTGGTGTTTTATAAACTAGAAGTGGATGCAATTAATTTTACGGAAACAGAAATGTTTAAGATAGGATCTCATCTAAATGTGACTGGTTTAATCACATATAACGAAGGTTAGTTAATATTGTGAAGAAAAGGTAGAGTAAAGTAATCAAGACAATTTTTGAATTTATTTAAATATATGTTTAAAAACCCTTATTGCAATTTTCGTTCATCAACCGTTATATTAAAAATTAAAGTTTGTTGATATGTTGAAAAATTTATTAATTTACAATTTTTTCGTGTTATTTTACCCCATCTACCTCTAAATAACGAGATATTTCATAAACAATTACTTAACTTTTTATCAGATTTTCCTCAATTACGAGTCACAAAAATAAAGGATATAATAATAACAGATGAAATGATAATGAATATGAAAGACTTAAAAATAAAATAAATAAAAATAAATAAAAAAACAAAATCTGATTAAAGAATTGATACTAAGGTATGAAATAATCAATTATAAAATCAAATAACAAAATAAAGGAATTTTTTTTTTTCAGAAAGGAAAAAAGTATACAAGTTACTAATGTTATTGATATTGTGTTTCATATTTATAATATTTTTTAATTGGAATAGTTATCAAATATTTTCAAAAATTTGAAAGAATAAAGAGTTTATTTTTGTTCATACAAATCAATTTTTTAATAATTCCGAGCGAAGCCGTCGTGTTCCGCAAGTATGTCAATAACATAGAAATTATAGCTACACTAACTAGTCGAAACAGCGTTTAAGATAAATTATATTCGTTTGCAAATGGATTTCGTATATTATTAACTATTATAAAATTGATTTATTAATTTCAATTAATTATAGTAATATTTGTATGATCTTTTGCAGACTATTTAATATTAATAAAAAAACGATGGTGTTTTGACCACCTATACCACCGAAATAAATGAAAAAATTAAAAAGTTTGATATTTATTTACGTTTTATTGTCTACGTTCACGTCTCCTATAAGAATCTTATAGAGGCAAGGCTTTAGTTTGAACATTCCCTCTACAACGAATATAGCACAAAAAAAAAAAAGTAATCCTATAGCTCCTATAGCGAATAAGTATATAGAGTGCTTATTCTTATTCTCTTCAGTTGTTTACATCTATCCGTCCTTCAAAATTCGAAATCACGGCCTTGACAAGTTACCCTCATCGCGCGCAAAGAAGTTTCACTTGAAAAAACATAGTACACAACCAAAGCGTACAAAAGTTGATTCGAAGAATCCGGAAAAGAAGGTATCTTCTGAAGTATCGTTAAACAATCAATATTCATCTACATGATTACATAGTGATATTCAAAATAAGAAAAAAGATCACGTTAATCAGCTAAATCAACTTTATGGTCTGAAATTCAATAATGGAGATGTATGTATAGAAGGATTTTTCTAATAATTTTGATCCTTATTTTTAATGACATTTCGTTACTTAATATTTCTGGAATATATTCTATTATCTTTCAGTTTCATCACGCCTTTTGTCTTCTTCGATTTGCAGATAATACATATCAGGTATGATATTTGGTGGATTTGAAACGCCTATAATGTGGTCGTTAATAGCTGAAAAAAGTAGCAAGACTCATAACTGCCAATTTAATCGCCGAAATTTTTATTCCGGAAGCTATTCTTACTATTCTCTATCGGGTAGAAGTGCAAGGGCTAAAGGTATAGTAAGAATGCAAACAGATACATAAATAATGTATCCAAACGCTGTAGAGACTATCATGAGTAAATAATATTTATTGATTGAACAATTGATTAATAAATAATATTTGTTTCTTCATTGTTATTATGAATTTCAATCGAAAATTGAATGAAGATAATGTACGGACTATTACAATTTCATAAAATTTATTATTTTATTTTTTTTACAGTCTATTCTCTCGCGAAAGCGAACAAAAAAGACACTGAGAATAAGCGTGGTGAAAAATGCGCACAAAACTTGTAGAGTTAAAAAACCAAATTATACGCAATAAGAATATGAATAATAGAAAAAAAGAATAGAAGAACAATCAGAACGAGAAAAATTAAGTTGTCGATGTGTAACTTAATGATTTTATGGGGGAGTTCCATTCCGAGCACACCTTTAAAAATAAATTATTTGTGCTGGGATACTTCGAATGCATGAATGAATTTATATATGCCGTATGAAAGACGGCGCAGATGAAAGGAGGAAGCTACGCTGGACAAACTTGAGCACGATTTGAAGTGAATTATATTGAATAGAGAGATAGCTTAATTGGTAGAACCGCCAGCGCGTAACTGAAAGATCCGGGTTCGATTCCCGGTCTCGACAGCAATACAGATGGAATCAGATAGGCCCATCCTAACCTTACAGAACAAGTATTCAAGTGCCCCAGGCTCACCCGTCCAGCAGATGTTAGATTCAACGATGGACATACAATGCGACGCCATCTCCGTATACTCTCTAATTCTCTCTTAGTATAGTGTAGTCGCATAATCTTATCACCAAGTCCAGAATGTTCTCAGAAAGCCAGGTGTCTGTAATAGCCACGATGTGGACAGTAGTCCCACAGCTATTAAAGTAGCTTTTAAAAACGTCTTAATGTGCCAAAGAGAGTTAAAGTTAAGACAGCGGAATTAGAGGTCATGCACAGACTGGAGATGTATAGAAGCACCAGAGAAGCATGTGGGTAATGCAGACACAGGAGATATGAGAACTACAGACGTAGATGGAGCACTACAAACGGTAGTAGAGTGGAAGAATTGGAAGTGCACAGTCATTTCAGGCGAGACTTATACAGGTCGACAAATTTTCCAATGTCATCCTGATTGTTTACAATATGCGTCATCTCACCAGTGATAAATTTGGCACATACCAAACCACTACGCGCCTAGACGGATTTAAATCTAGCAAGTATAAGAAGCGCTTAGGCCATGCCACGTATGATGATGATAGAGTCCACTGATGACGAACTCACGGATACATGTTGTCTGTTTAGTGCGAAATACATCAGTTTACCATATTTACACTTAGCATTTAATACTATTTAGATGAAGCAAGAGTCCAGGCATTTCACAGCTATAGAAGTATATTTACGAGTACGTGCAGGGGCAACCGGAGTCGTCTCAGCAGATGCAGTATTAAAAGATCGTGCAGTATCTTGTCACTGCGCTTTGCGCATGACTCGCGTTTCTACTGAGCACTTCTGGGTAGTATGAATCCATAGCACCTTCAATATTTCTGCAATAATTGGAAACGGATTAGCGAAGTTTTTACAGGACGGTATGTCAGAGATAACTAGTTCAGCTACAGAGATACAGTGCTGCACCAGGCATTGTAATCATGCCATATTAGACGGTGTAGTAGACGTGACTACAGACAAAGTTAATTTCGAGGTAGACGCAGCACGACTACCAGCAGAACCAGTTTCCAAATTTGTCCAAGCTTGTCGTGAGCTCAGCTAACTTATCCTATCGTTCTTTATTTTCCACTTTAAGTTGCATAGTGGTGGCCTTTAGTGCGGAGATATCCTTGCAGCTAGCACTGACTTTAGCTTGAATATCAGGCGAAGAAGCGAGTGAAGTACTGTGATCCTCTAATACTGCCGATTAGTCACCAATGGCTGCAAGAATACCTCTAATGGCAGCTATCACATGCTAAAGAGTGAATTCGGCAAGTTTCGTGGGTGGCGGTAGCACACGAGCTTTATAATCTTCAACTTGACTAAGCGCACGTTTGCCTAATTTGAACGAATTAGCAGGGGAGTCAGACTAAACTCGGTGAAGTTGGAGTGGCTCCATCAGATAGCTCGGATACCCTATCCGCCCCCCCCCCCCCTTCCCCCCTCCATGGTTTCTTTACCTGCCATTTCATTTTCCTTCTCGTTCTCCATCATAGAAGACTAATGTAGATTTGATAATTGATATAATTTTCAATTTATCGATCGCAGTAATGGTTGATAGGGAACCTTCTATATCTACTAACAATCGTATGAACACAGAATTACAAGTGACACTACTAGCAACAGCACCACGCGAAGAGAAGAGACCGCAACAGTTGAAGAGTAAGATGGCTGATATCCTTAAATCCCAAAAGATTATAGGTGGCCGAAGAAATTTATAGAATTAAGCACCAAGTAGACAATTTTCCGCTGAACTAATTATGCAGCTCGGAAGGTGGCATAAGATAGCATGCAAAATTCTGCAATCAAAAAGCCCACAGGCAGAAAAACAGCAGGAAAACTCAGCGTAAAACAGGAGAAATAAAAAAGTGCATGCACACTACTTACAGAGAGAGATTAGATTAGATGCGGGTTTTATAGTTTAAAAAATTAACCCTAGACTGGTCACCTTATGAGCGTGACGCCGTGCATAATTCCATTTTTTTGATTGCACTCACAATTTTTAGTAAAACAGTTTGGAAAAATTTGACTTTGTTTTTTAACAATTTTAGAATATTTGAACATTTTTTTTAACATGTTTGAAAACAGCAAATGGATGTAAAAAAAAATTTAAAAAAAAAGTGACGGATTTGCGGGACAATTCTCATCACTTGACCAGAGTCGTTAGTAGATTTTTGCGTACGGCGTTCCTATCTTTGAGCATGTGTTTCCTCTTCCGAAGTAAATAGTATTTGTAAATTTACAAATACTTATATTACTAATATTACTAAATGCTATTCTTGGTAATTGAAAATTATAAAAATATATTGAATCTCTTTAATGATACACCAACAGTAAATAGCCAAACGATCAGGCAAAATCGCACTTACACAAGCATTGCGGCGAATCCCTCATTACTTGACCAAAGTCGTTAGGTCGCGTTTGGTGACCGGTCTAGGGTTAAACAAATGTTACGAGAAATAGGCAAGATAAGAAAGTAGCAGAAAAATAGATCATAGACTCCAAGTGGTGAATACCGAGCAATAGATGAAATTTGACCGATAAGTACATACAGGTGGTGTAACAAGCCTCAAAGCAAGAGGAGAGCATGAATGCTTGAAGAACAGCTATGCGACTCGTCTGGTCAATGAGCTATGAACGAATAAGAAAAGAGAAGTAGCATGCTTGATCTCATCAGACATAGAGTTCCATAGCTGAAGAACTGCCACAGTGAAAGACTCCTTGAACGTATCAGTCCTGAAGTTGGGAACCAGTAGCTGCATAATACGAGCGCCGTGATGACTGGGGCAACAGAGATTACGGACAGTAAAATGCCGAGCCAAGTATGAGGGCTGACCCATGTGCAGAGCACGATATAAAATTGATCCAAGAAATAGTTGTCGATAGCTCTCGATTGATAGCTAACTCAGGTTACGTCTAGCCTGCGATACAGAACAATCGCGAGGCAACCCAAGCACAAAGCGAACACATCTATTTATCAGCCGCTGCAGTTTGTTATCTAGGACAGTACCTACTCTCTGTAGTACAAGCAAGCAGTAGTATGTATGAGGCATGATCAGACCACTAACCAACATTTGCCTGAACTGTCGATCCATATAGCGACGAATCGGATGGAGCTAATGAAAACCAGTGTTAACCTCCTTGATGACTTTACGCACATGATGTTTAAACGTCAGCTTATAGTCAAAGATTACCCCAAGGTTGCGTACAGTACTGACAAAAGGATCAAATGGTCAACAAGTCCCAGAGATGGTAGAAAGCTCATGTCAATACCATTAATGTACCTGCGGGCACCAAATATAATAGCTTTGGTCTTGCCAAGGTTCAGCTCCAGTCTCTTTTTATTTGCTTAACCATCAATCCTACTGATATCAGCGTTCAGTCGATTAAGACAGTGCGAGACATCAGGCGGTACACAGCCACGATAAATCCGGAGATTTTTGGCATAATGTAGTTGCCAATGTCATTCATGGAGATAGAGAACAGCAGCGGACCAAGTTGGAGATAGAGATCAAACGCAAGTGAGCGCAAGTAGCTGATCCGCATAAAAATCACCAAGAATCATCTTATACCTAAAGCTGTCCATAGCATTGGCAAGAACCAGTAAGAAGTCTTCCGGCGTATTAAATAGCGCATGCAGCAGGTGGTAATCACAAGCAACGAACACTGAGCCGGTTCCCTTAGTTAGCACCTCAAAGAAGATGTATTCTAGCTTGCCTTGCTGCCCATTCTAGGTGGTGATTGAAACATCAATGACTGAAGCCGTGCAGGACTCATGCACATAATGAGCAACATTACCAATATGAATATTGCGGTCGTTGCAAAAGATGTTGTAGCCCGGGAAAGACATTATAGAGTCAGGTATGTCCTCATTTAGCTAGGTCACAGTGATCGCCATAATAAGATAATTAGAGGGCCTGCTATCAACAAAGCATTCGAATGCATCAAGGTGAGAGCGCAAAGAGTTGGAGTTGAGGCAGCAGGCAGTTAAGGCCCGATCTTGCGTGATAGAGCTGCTCACGATTGACTTAGTAGTCTTATTTGCAGCAGCAGTGTAGGCCGAAAACAGTCAGTCGGTAAAGGTAGTATACAGTGTGCCAAGTTTCTCAATGTCGGCTCCATTATTGATGATATGCGATAACTCACTATCGTTGAACTTAGCCTAAACTACGGTGTTGCGAGCCCAGATATGTTTAAAGCCGTTCGACTTTAACTATGCTCTGGCTTTGCTAAGTGACTTAAATGCAGCCAGTGGTAGCAGCTCATCAACGTTGAGAATGCAATCAGGCGAAGTGGTTGTGGGCAATGCAGCACTAGTAAGCAGTAAAGAGTCCAGCATTGAAAATTTGAAAGTTCCAAGACGACAATTAGCATTCAAGATCTCGTTTCTAGGTGACCTTTTTGAGCACTTAACAGCTATGAAGGTACGCTAAACAGTATTGCTAAATAAACATGGACGTGTAGGTGGTTGAGTAGCAACAGCAACAGAATTCATGGCATTCAGAGGTGGCGTTTTGATCATAAAACAAGATTCCAACCCATCATCAGGTTACAAATCCACTTTTAGAGCACAAATGACAGTACAAACAAAAGGCAACAGATTAGTAAAGTTACAGGACGCAGCAAGAGGCTGACCACTCATTTCAAGCACATGTACAGCTCGCTTAGACTGGAGAATGCGCTGGATACAAGTAGTCTGCGACGGGGTAGCAGCAGCAAGGCGTGTTACTTCAGAATAACTCGATGATGATACCGCGTTTGTACCCAAGTATGTTGATGGACTAGACCTTTGACCTGCTTTTCAAGCTTCCCAAGCTTCTTAACAAGGCTGTGACCAGCATCAAACTTGGCATTGGCAGCTTTAAGGTAAGCTACTCCTCTACTCACAGATTTGACTTTGGCAGATAAGCCAGGATGTACAGCTACATTTACCTGTATAGCATTAATACCTTCGAACAGAGCTCCAAGAGTGGCAAGAACAGACGTAGGAATAGAGCGAGCTATTGATAAAACAGTTGCAATAGTAAGTGTGGAAGAAAGGGCCGCAGATACAGTAGCAGTGGTAGTCGCAGACGTGCTCAAAGATGTACTAATAACAGTAAGAGGCAGCGTAATAAAAATAAAACTAGTAGCTGCAGGAGTAGTCTTAGTCTTGGGCGTGGTTTTGCGCTTAGGCCACACAAATCGTTGATCACTGGCCTCATCACTACTGTGTGGCCGTTGAAATGAATTGGTAGAAGCTACCAAGATCACAGAGCAGTCAGAATCACACAACTGTTGCTCTATTTTCTTATCAGAGGGCATAGCTCAAGAGATCTTCCATGCCGACTATGATGATAGTTGAAAGGGACCCGTCATTACCGGTCGACTATCCAGTTGAGAAACAATAAAGAACCAAATTGCACCATAATCAAAGGCACCAAGCATGGAAATGAGAGACAACTAAAAAGGACAGTAACAAACGATAACCCCCAATGAACCACCAAGCACAGAATAAACCAGATCAGGAATAAAAGAACAGATATCCAAGCACAGAAATAGGCCAAAAATGTATGCGGCATTTATACGCATACACACTGGCTATAACAGGAAGCGCCCGAAGGCAAAATAGGAAGAAAAAGCACAAAGAAACAGAACACTTGAAAACACGTCAAGCAGTACTTACAGAGAGAGACAAAAATGAGAGGACAAAATTGTGGCATGACATGACGCGAGTAACGAGCAGTTACTCTTGATGGAAATAAAAATGATAATAATGGAGTAGTGTAATCAGAATCCGAAACAAAAAATTCACGAGATCTAAAACAAAACCAAAAACTTAGTATGTACAAAAAAGTTCAAAGAAGTTCGTCTATATAATCTCAAGAAGAATGCAATATTTTTAACGTAGATAATACATTTTTATACTTATTAAATCCTCAAAAATTTTTATTTATAAATTATAAACTACCAGAACAAGTCTAGTATAACTTCTTAATTTCCAAAAATTTAGATGAATGTAGTTCACTTTAACTAATTAACAATACTCCATTTTTTAGTAAATTCATCTATGTTTTTTTTTAGGGTAGTAAGCGTAAATACTACATTGCTGTGCTATAGATAGAAATTAATTCAGAAATATGTACGTACTAATTTAAAATAAAAATTATGTACCTGAAGTAAAATATACATAAAAATAATAATTCTGTTGAAAATTTTCCAGAAATGCATATATCTACAAAGTAGAAAAAAGTAAAATTGTTGGCTGTTACACAATCAGTGGCAATGGTGATTTTACGAAACAACTTCATGTTTTGTTTTTATATCCATTTATGTTGAAATAATCATTAATTTTTCGTTAGGACATGAAAAACAATATTCATTACATTGATGAAATACAAGTAACATGGCTAATAATGGCAGTAAGACGCGCAATTCTGCTTTTCACACAACAAATTTTTAAGAAGCGTAAAAATTCATGGAACTATGCTTTTTGAAGTTAGTCTCTGCCAATACATTTTTTTCGGATACTATGAATTTCTACGCATAACAAAAAACATGTCCAAAATCGCGTTATGAATATTGAAAGCTCGATAATTAATACACATACATCATATATGATAAACCGAAGTTCAGACAGCATTACCAACTTGAAAAAACGCTAAATGTTCAAGTTTTGTCCGTTACGGGAATATTTTTGGGAAGAGTTACAACTTCGAATCTTTACGACTAAGAAATATCTGGTTAATGCTGGGATGAAGCCAGAAAGCTGACTGACTCCCCTATGTGAATACATTAGATCGTATTTTTCTAATTACTGCGCAGATTCATGTTTTTCCTTAAGAATTTCAGCGTTAAATTGGAGTTTATTAACTTCCCATAAAAACGTTATTGTGATTGGGTTGATTGGTGAAATGTGAATTTTCATCATATTTTCACGTTTCAAGATATTTCAAGCATACTGAAAAATTTTTAGAATAATGTGTGCGTATACGCACGTAAGTATGTATGGATTTCAGCATTTTTTTCGCTTTTGATATCTCAAGAACTGATTGAAATATCAACTTTAACCCAAATTTATTCAAAAGATATTCCCATAAAAAAGATCTGAAGGAAGTTTGAACAAATTTGGTGGAGCCGTTTCTTTATAACGATAAAAACTAATAAATAAATGACAAGATTAACTATTTAAAATACTTTGAAGCAAAAGAATAACAATTTTATTCCAAAATAAACTCGATTTCGACTGAATATTATTGTTCTCAACTAAATATAACTTTCAACAATTACGCATTGTTAATAAAAATGTGAATTTGTCGTGAACAATTAAAAATTGAATTGATCAATTAACTAATGTGAATTCCGCTTCGATTTAAATTCTTTCGACGAGATAATATTGTGAATAATAAAATATGACTTTTAACAATTCCGTATTGTTTATGACAATATGAAGTTGTCATAAATAATTGATAATGGAGAGTTCATTTTGTAAGCACAAAGTAGGCTTGGACCAATTTTTTTATTTTGCAGTGAGAAAAGTACAAATTTCAATTATCCAATTGATTTTTTTTAAAAGAAATCAATAAAAAATTTAATTATTATAAATTTTTTGACCGCGCTTCAACCTTAAGATAGCTACTACAAAGTTATAACGAGCAATCGTGAATGATTTATTGACCCCAGTAATCCATATCTAAAAAAGGCTCAATCTACATCAAGAACTGATAGTACCATACATTTTAACGACTATTTAATCAGTATAAATGTAAATGATGCTACAAATTGATTATTGAATTGTATAATACCTAGAAATAACTTTAGATACGCAAATTTTTTTAATATTATTATTTCATCAGTAATATATACCACGAGCAGGCCATATTCTAAGTTCACGTACCGAAGCGTGAAGCATCAAATAAAAAAACATAATTGATTTCTCAAAAGTATGCTGGCTCTGTGGTCGAAGCGCTAGACTTGTCGGCCAGGGCTCAATCCCGAACACCGTCAATTTTTTTTTTCTTCTTAGTATGTTAGATTTGCTTGTAATTATAATTTTAACAACTAAATCTTAATTATTATCATAATCAAAAATTTTGGCTATAGCAAATAAAACTTCCTACACGTAGTGTCGGGAAATGTAAGTCAATTTTTACCAAAAATCAAGTCGATAAGCAGGGAATTAAACAAAAAATGATGATCCATAGAGAAGTAAAAATTTCCGCTATTAATGGGATTCTCCCGTAGCACGAGAAATTTTTTGAATTGTGAAAATCAACCATGTTCAGATTAAACACCATAAAACTTAATGAATATTTCATTATTAAATATCAGTGCTCTGCAGTGGTCTAGGTGCGACCCGAGAGGTCCACACGACCAACTTCCCAGTGGAAAGGGTAAAAAAATATCACATGTTTTAATATTTTATATGATTATTAAATATTTATTCTTATTATTATTACTATAATTATTATTATTATTATCATCTTGTGTTACGCATAAAAATTCTGGTAGAGGGTGAGGCCCATCTCAATATCATTATTTGTTCTCGAGATATGCGAGGCGAAAATTGAATCCGAACATACACACATACATACATACATACATACATACATGTGCACACACGGACATCCTCTTAAAAACCATACCATCCGACTCTAAAGACCTTGAAACGTGGAGATATGTTAAAACTTCCAATTTGCAAAATCGGACCCATTACAATAACTCCCCACTGGGAAGTTAAAAATGATAGTGATTGATTAACCATTTTTATATGAGTCTGTATTTCCATATACTTGTCAAGTAATGGGTCAATAAAGAATCGCATTCGAATTATAAATTATTGACGATCATCAATTAATTACTCTGGCACAATCTAAGATAGATATAGGTTATTCAATAAATGCAG
The DNA here is from genome assembly GCA_028641665.1 of Chelonus formosanus. Classification (NCBI taxonomy): domain Eukaryota; kingdom Metazoa; phylum Arthropoda; class Insecta; order Hymenoptera; family Braconidae; genus Chelonus; species Chelonus formosanus. Next base: position 14,639,877 of record CM054006.1, on the reverse strand, counting down.
TAGAATAATTGAGACAAAATTTGTAGAACGATGTAGAGTTCTAACTATTAAATAGTCCAAATGATATTCTATCAATTTTCTAGGATTTTTGGATATAATTTTAATCTATCACTTGCTATTATAGTACAGTCAATGGAAGGTTGGAACTGCTATTTTGAGAGAGGAGAAAAAAACCAACGTGAGAATATAGATAGGGGTTGTAAAAATGTTGGTGCAAAAAATAAGAGTCCTAAGTGGAAGAAAATCTTTGCAAAAAAATCCAAAAATGACTTTCTTATAAATATTTTCAGAATAGCTGGAAATATAAAGAAAAATTTAGAGTAAAAAAAGGAGAGAATTTATTCCCCACAAAAAATTCTTTTCTATATTTTTTCCTATCGTTTATCCATTATCAATTGCACGCGTTGAAAGATGCTGTGGAGCGTACTTTTTTTTAAAAAATTATTTGATCATTGAAAAAAATTTTTTTATTTTAAAAAAATATATCAGAGCACTTTTCTAGTACTCCGGCGAAATCGTCTGAGATTTTTTTTCTTTTTTATGAGTTTTTCATTAATTAATATTAATTTGAAAATTTCAAATTAATTTTTTTTGCACTAAATCGAAACTAATAACTTTTTCAACCCTTCCAATCTATTGAGCGTCAAATTTGCGATGCAATAAGTTCTCTTACTCGGATTTTTATTTCAATCTACGTAAGAAACATTGAACATTGCTTCTCAATAACTCTACTTTTTAATTCTCGTGGTAAAATAATGTGAAAATGATTTTCTTTCCGAGCACGTCGCTCATTGGAGCATGCGCGTAATGGCATAATCGGCCTGGTTTGGCTAAAGGGCCTTGACGAGCCATCCAGAGGTTGACCGCGGTGGTATACAGCAACCAGATGCTGTGTTACCACGCTCGAGAGTAAGAGTGACGGCGGTGGCGCGTGGTGGGGCTAAGTCCGATTCACGCTGGCTGATCGCCGTTTCGAGCATTCAGTCTTGCTCAGCCAGGGCCTACGCATGGGGGGCCTGTTGCTATCACTCGCCACAAGGGAAAATAAGTCTGAAGAAAGCTGCGCACGAAGGCGTTACCGTATTTACGGCTACTACGCGCAGACCATATATGCTTTGCCTTCCTTTCCGCTACAAGCGTAGTGCTCGAGCTGTAAATCGTGCGAGTGAGAGCACAACATATCAACCAATAAATGTTGCTTAGCAACGGCGCATGATAGCCGCCACAGAGACACGTGCTTAGAGCAAATAATTTTCTCGATCAAGCGTAATCAAACATTTTAATTATAAATAACATAAGGTGTTTAAAGAATTACCAAACAAAATAGTTGAATATGAATTTATTAAGTAAATATTTCTATCGAAATACAATTTTATTCATACTCAAGTATATTTGATTGAACTCAACCCCTTCACCTATAAATTTATTTTTGTTATATTTTAAGGGTTTTTTTTTCATAAAGGTCTTATAATATTTAGCTACAATTTCATCGTTCTCGGAATATTTTCTACTGAAGCAAGATAAGAAGTCACTCAGTGAATAATTAATAGACATAGCATGCAAAAAGCAAATAGCACAAGACAATGTTTGCAGCCGTTCCATAGCAACGGCGCATGATGGCCGCTTCAGATACCCGTGCTTACAGCAAATAATTTTGATCAGCAAACGTAATTATATATTGTGAGGCACATGACTAAGGTTATATATTAATTCAATTTTATTTCATTTTGTTGCCTCCAGACGTTTTAATTCTAAATGATACGTGGTATTTCGAGAATTAACAGCGAAAATAGTTGAAGACTGTTTTATTGAATGATTATTGTTATCACCATAAAATAATATAAAAAAAATTATATATGTACCGTAAAATATAATTTTATGTTTACTTAACCATCTTTGATTAAATACATTAGTCTGAATATTTATTAATTATCTATTATTTCTTAACAACAGTAACAGCCGCCATCCTCTTTGTATTCCTCTGATCCTGAAAAATAATTTGATCGTTGAAAGTCGTTTTAAAAAATTTTTGTTAAAAATTGTTCCAAAATAAACAAACGTAAACGGCACATACTTACAATAAATTATCCGGGTCTATGATGAGGTCGTAGCACCGGGCCACAACATCTTTAGCATTCTTGCACCCGTACAGGTAGTAGTCAAAGAAGTAGGTGTTGATGGCTTCTTTGTCTAACCTAATTTTATCTTGTTCTTCTCACGACTCCTAGCTAGAGGAATCATTGAATTCATTAAGACTCTTGACGGGATCCAAATGAAGTCGCTGTATGATGGTCTCACGGCCGTCTTGTCTATAATATACACGATTCCAGATTAATTTATGGTCACGTCTCACAATGTGTAGTTTATTGAGTTGGTGTTTCAGTATTATCTTCCACTTTTCATGACAATAATCAGCTTTGAATCTAAATTTTTGTTTAACACCTTTCTCATAGCTAACGCACATTCTATTGCAGCCCTTTTAGCAAATGCACTTTGTCATTACCCCGAATAGCCCAGAAAAAAATCGAAAGTTCCGCACAAAATGGTAGTAATCATGCATTAATCGACGTATCTCTCCATGATAATCACAGAAACGGCCTTTTTTTGTCAAATTATCACACTCCAAATCCCGGTAAATGAATGCCTCGCACGACCGTAAATTTTTTACGGTTAAGTCAGGCAAGAAATGATTCAATTTTTGCTGATATTTTATCACAGTTTGTTCATCTCAGCAAATATCGAACATTAGCCACATACACCGCACAATGTACTTTATCAATTCCAAAAAGGTGTTTATCACAAACTGAAACATTTTTGAATAGTCACTTTATTGCTTTGAACTCTGTGTAAGTCTTTTTACTACTAATGCACTTTCATTGAATTAATCATTTAGAAAAAATTTACGCTCTTCAGAAAGCTTCTCAAAAGATCATATGACTATGATAAGACATGTGTTGAGCGTCAACAAAAATGCTGATGGTCATGCATTTCTGTATATATCTCTTATTACTCTTATGGGTGCGGTAAAACTGTTCTCGTAGAAAGGTTTATTAGCACTACACATCGCATGAGTGATACGCTTTGCTCGAAAATTATATTTCATTACGCTGAATGGCAAGAGAGTTATCATAACAATCCAAAATTTTTTCCCCTTTAATTGAAAAAAGGACTACCATGTAGTGATGATTACACGTCCGATCACACGCAAAAATTAATTATCGCTGACGATCTTATGCGCGAATCATCAAGTAGTACAATTATTGACCTTTTTATGAAGGGCAGTCATCATCGTAATTTAAATGTTATATTTATAACACAAAATTTATTTCATCAGGGACAAGGCCAACGAGACATTTCTTGAAATGCCAACTACGTTGTAATCTCTAAAAATCCAGAGTGTGTCCAGAAAGTGTGTCCAGAAAACATCCGCTTTTTCCAAGTAATATATTATGACGCAACAGCTCAACCGCATAACTACTTATTGCTAGACTTGGAACAATCTACACCTGAAAATTGTCGCTTCCGCACATGTATTTTTCCAGAGGACCCAAAGCTCTATGTTTATGTGCTACGTCAATCTATAGTAAGAGTCTACATAATAACAATTTACCAGTTATCAATTAGTAATGGCAGCGAATGCATCACGAAAGGAACAAGCTGCTATTCTCAGTTCTTTATTTTATCTAAGCAAAGAACAAGGTGCCGCTATATTACGGAAAGCTGATCCCCTGCTGGTACGATATATATGTGAATGTGCTCTTAATATTTTACGGGGAAACGTGTCATTGACAGCTGATTAAAAACGTAAATGAAAGCGTCAGGCTTTTCTTTTACGTCGTCTAGCTTCTCGTGGAAGTGCCAAGAGGAAGAAAAAAGTCATTTTACAGAAAGGGGGTGGTTTTTAGCCGGTTCTTTTGGCACTTATTCTGGGGAGCTTAATATCACAATTGATTAACGGATAAAAAATGGATCATGCTGAAAAAATAGTTTTAATATCTGAAGAGGCTGTAAAGAATTTTCTAGCAGCAGACACAAAATTATTAATGGACAGGTCAGATAAAAGTTATGATACCGTCTTAATGCAGCTTGATGAATGAAATATCATGTTCTTCAGCTTATCAAAATGAACGTGAAAAGTGGAATGCCTACTCACAAGTGTCGGAAAGGTATTTACGTTTGATCAAGAATGAAAGTCGACCTGCAGTAAGTCAGCGTTTGACTCAAAATGACAACAAAAGTGTCGACATATGATGATAAAACTGATGAATTAATACATAAATCACCTTATCATCATATAGACCAATCTGTTATTGACAGTGTACTGAAAAAATTTTAATCAAAAGCAAAGCTATCCTATAGGTGCTTAAAAAACATGCCTGATAATATAATCCCGTGGGATATCTCAGGCATTGTGAGTTTTAAGGGTCGGGTTATACCAGGCTCGAATATTATAGATCTTGTAAACGACGCTATGAGAGATAGAAAAAAAGAATATGCTATAGGAAGAGGCCAGTTTGTACGTGTTATTCATAACGGTTACGTGCCACGGAAGTACATAGGCAATGACGAATTATTTGATCCTGAAAAAGTGGAAACGTCCACGCCGACAGGTGTATCACGAAGACGCCTCATTATACCGAATAGAATAGCTAGAGACTCTTCATCAATGAAATCACAAAGTGAGTCCGAGCCCCTCGATGCAGGTGATTTTTTAAGCGTTCGTAGCAGTAGATCTCAAATAAGCTCTGGGCTTTCAAAGAGAAAGTGTCAAAATAAATGGTAAAAATTTTCGTTTAAGTAATGATCGCTCTTTAAAAGATATATTACAGTCCTAAACATCCAGCCGATTTTGCTGATGCAAATCAATTGCTAAATCATACAAAAAACATACATCGTGATAATGCGAAAGATGGCTAGAAAATCAAGATGCTTACACCTTACACCGCCCAACAAGGTGTCGATTCTCAAGACGCACGTATAATGTTTCACATATTGACGATGTATAGGAGGCAAATTTAGTTTATCTACGTAATATTGCTACTTATAATGATAACATTAAGTATTTATCAGTTGTTATTGATATTTTATGTGAATTTGCATGGGTTGAACCATTGAATAATAAAGCAAGTATAACTGTTGCTCGAGCCATAGAACGTATTTTCAGACATAGTAATAAAAAATTACCACACATATTACAAACGGATCGCAGTAGAGAATTTTGGGGCTCTGATTTTCAAAAAAATTTAAATAAAGAAGAAATTATTTTTAGAATTGTCAGCAATCCGGATGTCAAAGTAGCTGTTGTTGGATGATTTAATCGTACTTTGAAAGAGCGTATGTGGCGTTATTTTACGTACACGCATACAAAACGATACATTGACACTTAACAAAAAATTGTCGCTGCTTACATTAATACTAAACAGAATGCTACAAAACTCATGCCTGTTGAAATCGATTTTAACAACGAGTTAACAGCTTTTTTAAACATAAAACATAGATATGAGCATAAAAAACGTTGTAAGAAAGCATCAAAAAAGCCTAAATATAGGGTTGGTGCTCTCGTTCGCGTCAGTAAAACAAAAGCAGCTTTCAAGAAAGGATATATGAGCGGTCGGAGTGGAGAAATTTTTGAAATTATTCGCATATCAACGAGCTGACAACTACCCGTTTACATACTTCAAGATCTTAATCATCAAAATATTGACGGTATTTTCTATGCAGAAGAACTATCAAAAGTTGGTCGAAAATCGAAATAGCAAAAATAAAAATGGCCTTACAAAAAGACGAGTTCTATATAATATTACCCAGTAATAGTAGCATGCTTTATTTTCCTGATAACACCACAACACACTTTATTATACAGTTATCCTAACCTCTGAAATTGACTGGCGAGTGGGGTGGGTCTCTAGACGAAATAAGCATTCCAATGAATTTTTTGAATTTATCTGTGAAACATGCTACAGTTTTATCCACCGTCGTACATAATGTTAATCTTTTAGATTTTTTTAAAGTAAACGTTACTGATGTTATAATTTTGAAAATGCTGAAAATCATGTGTCCCGCTTGCCCCCGGGTGTGTATCAAAGACTCGATTATCTGATCGTTGAGTTGAATAAGCTCGTTATTATCAGTGAGCATATTAAATGGGAGCTGATCTCCGGCAGCTATATAGAAGCTACAATGGTTTGCGAGGACAGCTGTAACGGGGCTCACCTAGTTCAATAATCGCCATATCTCTATCAAATTCTTAGTTTTCCAGCTGAACATGAACCTGTATTATTATCGCTTCTAAAAAGCACACGTCCAGAAAATAAATACGCCTCTGTATCGTGTAGCTTATTTGTGTACACAGATATTTGTGAAAATTATGTAACAGGCGATGTACAGACGCCATTATTACGCATTGTGCCCCTTGACATGCATAATTATACATATGGTTCAATGCGTATAAATTCGTTTTCAACAATGCGCTACATTCCTCTTTTAAAGTCAGATATTCGTACAATAGAGATAGATATAAGAGATAAATTTCGTCAAGCTATACCATTTAAACACGATACGTTGACTGTAACGTTACATTTCAAAAACTTAAGATAAACATGTATCAAGAAACTATCTATAGTATTCCACAAGCCGGTTTTGGTCGTGGTGGATACAGTGGTATTGGTCAAATCTACATTGGAACACCGAATCAACGTGGTAATAGTATCGGCAATTTCTCAGGGGGCTTATTCAGGTCTGTCCTGCCTTTTTTAGAATGTGTTGCAAAAATTATAGGTAAAGAAGCTTTAAAATCAGGTTTGAGCCTGATTTAAGGCCAGTAATGGCCTATCATTTAAAGAATCTGCCCGAGCACGTTCACGAGAGTCTGGAAAAAATTTAAAGCGAAAAGCCACAGAAAAAGTTGATAGCTTAATGAGCGGTTCGGGTTATATACCACTAGGTTCATCACCAAATCAACAGTTGCTCCATGACAGTTGCTTAGAGAACAACCATTTCCAAAAGCAAAGAAAAGGCTCTGTTGAAAGAGTCAAAAAATCGGAAAAACAGCACCGTAAAGGGAAATAGAGGAAGAGTAACGTTTCTGAGATTAAAAGAAAGACGGTAAAGAAAACAAAAATGATCAAGAAACAAGTTTGCAAGAGATCACGATCTGTAGCAGATATATTTATATAAACATAATGGCTTTTCTTCATGTTCATTCTTGTGAGTGTGCAAAAACAGAGCTAGAATTATTTTCTGTACCACCGATGCAAACAACAATTGAGGGCTCTCAATGGGTATTTTATAAACCAATTTCATCATTAACAGATAATTCGCCGATCAAATTTGTTGTGCAAGGGCAAGGAGATAAATACATTGACCTTGTTCATACTACGCTAAATTTGAAAGTAAAAATTACATCTCACCAATTATTACAAACGGCTAGCGATTCAAAAACAACGTCAGTTATTAAGGTTGGCACTATAAACAATTTTATGCATTCCATGTTTTATCAAGTTGATGTCTATCTTAATCAAAAATGTGTATCACCACCTAATGATTTATATGCTTATAGAATATACATAGAAACACTTTCAAATTATGGTCGTGATGCAAAAATTCTCATCTACGTACTGTTAGCTGAGCTCAAGACACACCCGGTAAAATGGATAGTCGTACAGATAAAAAAGAAGGCTTGGAAAACCGACGTCAATATTTATCATATGGAAAAACTTTTGATTTACTTGGCAATCTACATTGTGATGTATTCAATCAAGAGCATTTTTTAATGAATGGTGTTGAAACACGGCTACGTTTAACAAAGTCTCGAGATTCATTTTGTTTAATAAATGCTTCAACTATTGCAATGCAAAGTTGGAATAATTAAAGCCTCTCTTATAATGAGACGCGTGAAAATATCTCCGAGTACTTTGCTTTTACATGCTCGAGTTCTTACGAAAACTACAGCCAAATATCCTTCAACACGTGTGGAAGTTAAGGCTGTTTCTATACATGGGGGTGTTCATGGTGAAACTATTGACAATGTTATTTTGGGACAATTACCACGACAAATAATCATGGATTTTGTTGATAACAAGGCTCGTAACGGTGATCCGAAATTGAAATCTTTTAATTTTCATCATCATAAAATCAATTATCTGTCGTTATATGTCGATGGTCGTCAAATTACTTCAAAACCTCTCCAGCCAGATTTTACTAAAAATTCTCTGTATGTTGATTGTTATCACACGTCGTTCTCATGAACAGGCATACATTTTCTTAATGAAGGGAACGGCATTAATCGTACGGACTATCCAAATACTGCTCATTTGCTTTTGATTTGATACCTGATTTTTCTGCAAATAGCAATACACATTGGAATTTGATCAGACATGGCAGTGTACGTCTAGAAGTACGCTTTGAAGACGCCTTAGCTTCAACTATAAATTGTATTATTTATGCTGAATAGGAAAATATACTTGAAATTGATTCATCTCGGCAAATTATTGTGGATTTTGCTGGCTAAGTATATTTTTAATGGAGAAGCACCATATTGTTCAACAAAGAGATCAGTATCAAGCTAACTGTCTGCCGTGTAGCACGTCTTAAGTAGTAAGCATTATTTTTACTCAAGATGAAGTTTGTAACAAGGCTTTCTCATAACGACGCTGAGTTCCTACCAAAAGAAATAGCTTTGCTCGCTTTAGAAACCAATATTATTGGCCGTTAGATAATTGCTCCCAAATTTTCTTATTCGTTATTATCGGAGTCAAAACAACTTGCAAATATCTTATTGACAGCACAACATGGTATACTCTAGTACAGAGGCTCATCATCAATCAAGGCTGTATACAACAATTTACGGTCTATTACACACAACGCTGAGCAGATTTATACACGTGGTTCCATGCAAAAACGCTTATTAGAGACTGTGGCGTGTAGCCCAGAAAATTTACTCAAAAAAAAAATTGTTGCTCGGGTAACGAATGTGAGGAGGGATGAAAAACAATCACACAAAAAAAAATCACTCAACAAATACAATAAATAATTCAGTTTATGAATTATCACAATGCTTAGTCTATTTAGTTAAATATTGCACTCTAGCTGTTTTAGATAATTCTCTCTTACTGTTTTCTTCTCAACCACGTGGTGTGGCGTCACTTAGAAAATCCCTCGTAAGTCGTCGAAATCGCACTACAATAACTCTAAAACTACTCAAGTTTACTCTGCTAGTCTCTCTGCAGCTGATTGTGCTCACTAAAAATAGTTAACAACTCGTAAACTCTCGTTTTTCTCAAATTAAAAATCTCAGAATAATGACGCGTACTCTCTCCTCGAGATAACAAAGGCAACTTCTGAAAATCGAAAAAGAAAGGTTGGACTATCGCCCCGAAAATTTGATTGGTCACTCAGATCGTTGTGAGTGGCTCTGGATTTCTCCAGATGATGACGTCTTCTCAGCTGATTGGCTCCTCAAGTTACTAAATAATAACTCGTATGCTAATTGCAGGAGGAAAAATTTAAAAGAGAGAAACGGGGTACTCAAAAATTTTCTACGACACTACCTAAAGAATTTTGTGTAGTACCGTGTCATGAAGAACTTAACTCAAAGAGCTCTCCGAACCAGAGAGGTTAGGAAGCCTGTCAGTCTGTTGACTGAACAGTAATGGTTGTGTGTAAAAAAATTGTAAATATCGACGACATGGTTAATAAACCACCATTAACTGCACCGTCAACCGTGGAGATTGTTTGTTCATATCACTCTGCTCTGACGACTGTGTTTAGCGGCTACTGTTGAATGTCAGCTGCTTATTATTACCATAGTTGGCTACAAAATAATTCATCAATGTACATTAAATCTACGGCCGCTCTAACAGCCAAGCAAAATGTAAATTGTGCCCATAATAACTCTGAAGTATGTAATGAATACGTAGCAGATTATAGAAGCTCTTCAGTACATCCAAGCTCATACAATAGGCGTATATCCAGCAGACAAGATTCCGAAGGTGTGGACGAAACCAACAGCATTTGTAGTTAATACAGATGGCCACAAACAATCAGGGCAACACTGGGTTGCCATATACGTCAATCGAGATGAAATCGGCTGCTACTTTAACAGCTATGGAATGCCACCAATTATTCCAGAACACCCTAAGACACTTAGAGAAAATTGCCGATACTTCCGCCACTCCGTCAAACAGCTACAATATGAAGATTCTCAAGTGTGCGGCCAATATTGTATCATGTTTTTGCATGCTATGTCTATTAATTATTCACTGAGTGACTTCTTATCTTGCTTCAGTAGAAAATATTCCGAGAACGATGAAATTGTAGCTAAATATTATAAGACCTTTATGAAAAAAAAACCCTTAAAATATAACAAAAATAAATTTATAGGTGAAGGGGTTGAGTTTAATCAAATATACTTGAGTATGAATAAAATTGTATTTCGATAGAAATATTTACTTAATAAATTCATATTCAACTATTTTGTTTGGTAATTCTTTAAACACCTTATGTTATTCATAATTAAAATGTTTGATTACGCTTGATCGAGAAAATTATTTGCTCTAAGCACGTGTCTCTGTGGCGGCTATCATGCGCCGTTGCTAAGCAACATTTATTGGTTGATATGTTGTGCTCTCACTCGCACGATTTACAGCTCGAGCACTACGCTTGTAGCGGAAAGGAAGGCAAAGCATATATGGTCTGCGCGTAGTAGCCGTAAATACGGTAACGCCTTCGTGCGCAGCTTTCTTCAGACTTATTTTCCCTTGTGGCGAGTGATAGCAACAGGCCCCCCATGCGTAGGCCCTGGCTGAGCAAGACTGAATGCTCGAAACGGCGATCAGCCAGCGTGAATCGGACTTAGCCCCACCACGCGCCACCGCCGTCACTCTTACTCTCGAGCGTGGTAACGCAGTGGTTGCTCATAGTACATCTGCTAAAAGCCATACTACCACGGTCAACTGTTAGATGGCTGTTCAAGGGCCTTTAGCTAAACTACACCATGTACGCTGCTATACGCATGCCCCGATGATGAATAAATATTAAAACATTTTGTAATTCGCAGAGAATTACATTATAATCGTTAAATAAGAATTAAGTGCGCATATTTAAATAATCAAACATCTTATAATTATTGAATAACAATTAAATTGTTATAATTAAATAAAACTTACAAGGTTTTAAATTCTGTACCACCACCTGCAATCTTGCCGCCCCACGCAACACTACGCAGCTACCCCCACTCCTTGTGCAACCGCGCCGGCTGACACAAATTCATCTCCACTTCATTCCACCAAGAATGAACTGATATAGATGGAACTCTGGTTTCTTCGAAGCTCTTTGATGGCAGTGTTTGCAGATGTACAGTCAAGTTTATTGCTAATCATTCAATTTGTTTATTATCCAAAAGTTTTTTTAAAAAATTATTGTTTATCTTCACATTTGTAGTGAAGAAGGTAATAAACCTTTCTATTTGTCGATTATTATATGAAGAAATAATCATGTCATCACAAGTCTACTCGATGATGGAGCTAATTACAAGTGAAATTCAGAGGAAGACTACTTATCAATTGTTTTTTAGTTTTTTAAATGTAGTAAAAATGTCATTAATGTAGATTTAACAATAAAACCTAATCTACTAGCATCTCGAGTAAAAATGAAAAAATTCCGACGAAAGGCTGTATTACAGGTTAATGCCAGCCATAATTTAAATAAAATTCTCGGCTGTACGCTGGCCATTAGGAGACGGTTCGTCGGACTATATGGCTGCAGAGAGGACGATTCGTGGGGTAAAACGGTTGTTCGGTTATTACGACGGATTCAGGTAAACAACATGCTTACTATGACGGCGATGTGATGACTACGCAGTCATCTTATTATGGGCATATGACGGTGGTTCAACGGCTATTTGAAGCGCGTGCACGAAAGTAATTGATTTACAAATGTATTTTTTGAATTATTTGCGAAATTTTTTGCATTTATTGAAACAATTATACCTACAGGTACTCTAAACTTTTGTCACTATTTTAACCTAGCACTGAGCATTTTCATATGACACATTAGGTGATGATGGATTAGGATGTTGGTAAGACGATTGATTATTTGTCGCTGACGTACTGTTTATTGGTGCCTATGAAGCATAGTTCTGTAATATTGGGAATGGCGATATGGTTACTGATGATATTGTTGCTGGTAATATTCACACTGAAAATGGAATTGAAAAGGATGTTGAACATTTGGTTCTGACTGTTGAATTGCTAACTTTTCCGGTCGTTGTTTTTGTTGTTCTTGCTTTTCTACTAACTATTTTTGTTCTCTTGTAACATTTTCTGATGGTTGTTCTTGGCTTTTCGGCTGATGTTCTGATGGTTTTTTCTGTTGCTTTTCTGTGTCTTTTAATCGTTTGGATAGCTTTTTGCTCTATTTTTTTTTAATTTTAGGCAGCTGATCCGGTTTTTTGCTTTCATGTTTTTTCCTAATCTAATTCAATCTGAATAGAACAATATTAAATTATATGGGGTGTAATTATTAATTATTCATTGATAATATTTGTGTCGTTTTAAAATAGCTTACCTACTTTTGGCTGCAGTGATTGGATCCTTGTAGGCTTTTTTAAACGAACGAAGCATTCGATCGAACAAAATTACAAATTATGGCATTACTGATAATAAAAAATGTTAGAATAAAGAAAATATTAAAACACTATTATTCGTTACTTTGATAAGGTAAAAGATACAACAATAATAACAAACATACTTTGTGATCTCCACTTCTTGCAAATACAATCAATACAGTTGGAGTATCGGGTTTTGTTTTTTTCCAATTCCAAATTAGGACTTTCCTAATGTATACTAGTGTTAACTATATCTAGCTTTAATTTCGATGATGGAAGATTGTTGAATACCTTCTCTTGCGAGTATAATGTCGCCGGACCACAATGCTTCGGTAGATTTACCATTAAAATATCAATTATTTCTTTTTCTTCAATCTGGTTTACCAAATTATTTTTTCAAGCCAGTTTTATTTTTATTGTTTCTTCCATAATTGTTTGTGGCCGAACTTTTTTAATGATTTCCCCTGAAGTATCAACGTTCAGTAAATCCAAGTAACGTTTATTTTCTATACATATAAGTTATTGCATATTCTAATTTTATGACATTTTGGTTTTTGATTATAATAAATTTCTAATTTTTCGAGTAACAAATAATGAGTTTTTTTATTCTACTTGTACAAGTAAATGAATATATTGGTCACGTGACACTTGTAAAACTCAGGTCAGAGACCGGATTATCAAAGTAATGGTTTTTCTCATGAACGCTGTATTTTATAAATAACAATAGCTTCATTCGTTTTTTTTTAAACATTGTTAATCAAGAATTAAATAATGTTTATATATACGTACTCACGTGAGATTTTTCATAATTTGGCTTCATACGACGTTGTTGTCCTACTATCTACCCAGGAAAGATCTCCTTTCCATTTAACTTTGACCTGCTTTTGTTTTATTACTGCACTTATCTCTTCTACACTTACTGTTGAAACTTCACAACTTTCTGGCTAAAAAATCGATGGCCATGGAGATGTTACATATTTCATCGATATTCGTATTAATTTTCTTTTTTATAATAATTAAGTGACACCAACAACTTTTAACTAAATGTTCTACAATTCATAGCACAAAAAATCAAAACACCTGAACAGATCAAATGTACTTCGGCAACTGAATTTTGATTACTGCCTTAACGATACTAAGTATCATGAAACTAACTAGAATCTATTTTACTTTTTATTTTTGAGAGGTGAAGTGCCCTCTAAGATTTTTGTTCAAAATACAGTAACTTATTTTCATGTAAACAATACGTTGTTGAAGATTTTTTTTTAGATGAAAAAACGCAGAAACTTCTCTCATATTGATTACTTAACAGATTATATCTGCGAATACTATTCGTTATATTACTCTATAATTCATATATTTCTCAATTAGTATGTATTGAAGTCAACAATTGTAAATAGTTATCATGAATGAATACATATTGAAGAGCACTTGAAACAGACTTCTTGGTATATTTGACTTCAATCAGTTAAATTATCCCACCATTGTTGATTGAAATTAATAAGAAATTTAAACTTATCGTTAGAGTCCCTAACGATAGAATGTGAGTCCCTTCAGATATAAGAGTGTGACAAGATAGCGTCAGGCAGGACTAAAGTCCCTTAAGTTCTTATGAGACTTTAGGCAGAAATCAAGCACTATGGCGTCATCGTGTCATATTCTGTCTTGATGAATTTTACTTATAACTAGTGATACGATTCGTGTACATTACTGTTAACGTTGGGTAGTTGGCGTCATTCACTAAAAAATATATGAAATCGTGGCTAGTTTGCGCTGACACCAAAAATACCTTTGATAGAAAATATTGAAAGAGTAATAGTGAATATTATCAGTATTTATAAAATAACCATCTAAATTTTTATTGGTTATCTAATTTAGTGAAAATACCGAAATTAATCAGTTCCAGTGGCTTGAATGATTATGGTTGCAGTAGACGTGCTAAATTGTTAAAAAAAATAAAACATACTCAAGATTAGACAGAACATAGGTAAATACTTTTATTATGTTCATTTCGTTTTCGTTTAATTCTTATATTTCAAAAATACTAAGCAGACAAGAGTTGTAAAAATTACTGTAATTTTCTTAGAATATTTGTTCACACATTATAGATAGATTAGGGAGGTGAAGTAGTTGATGATATTGAAGTTAATGTTGATAATAATAGTGATGATTACAGTAATAGAGAGGGAGTTTGGAATGATATTAACACTAATCATAACAATGAACATAATCATTTTCATAAGGAAGATGTGAATTATGACAATCACAACGAAAATAGTGATACTGGCAAGGATGATAATAGCAGTAGTGATGATGACAGCGACGACGATAACAGTGATAATAATGATGAAGAGGATGATAATGATGACGATGAAGAGGATGATGATAATAGAGAATCCGGTATAGATAGTGATGAAAACCATCAAAGAGGTACCATCGACCCAGATAATGCAATTAATCAATCGATCCATCCAGATGGTAACGATAGATCGTTGTATGATGGGGTTCCTATTACATTGGCAGAAAGCATGTTAAGAATTTTTTATTATGCTTCATCCGAAAATTGGACCGGTACAGCTTTTGCCAACTTTTTGACAATGATATCATTATATTTTCCAGCAGATTCATTTTTTGAAAAAACCGTTTATAAATTCAGAAAATTCGTTGAAAATATTAATACGAATTTAAAAAACATTTGCACTGTTTAGAATGCTTTCGCAAGTTATCGTTGTGAATAACCTCCAGAACGCTCTTATTTCATTAAAATCCCCATCATTGATCACTTGAAAAATCTGTTCAATAAGCCTAACTTTTGTAATGATATAAAATATCCATACAACCGAACAAAAGAAAACAATGATAACATTGAAGATATTGACGAAGGTTCTTTATGTAAAGAACATATTACCAACAATAATCTGGAACGTAATGTATACATTGTCATTCATGTGGTACACAGACGGAGCACTAGTTTTCAAATCTCGAAAATATAGTTTGTGGCCATTTGATTTAGTGATAATGAATTAGCCTATAGAATAAGAATCTTAAAAAAAATGTCATTGTTGCAGGTTTTTGGTTTCGATCGATTGATCAAATTTTGTATTTATATTTAAGACCTTTATATGATGAAATGCTTGCCTTTAATAGAGGCATTTATATGGAGGTTCCTGATGAACATGCAACGAAAAAAGTAAGAGCATTTATACTTATAAGAAGGTGTGATGCCTTGGTGCGTGCGGACTTTTTCAATCGTTATCGTTTTAATGGTAATTTCGGATGTCTAAAGTGTTCTGTGAAAGGATATACTATTTCAGAAGGCAAGTTCAGCAATACTCATATTTATCCGTATGAAGAAGAATTCATTCAAAGGAAAGCCATAAGAATGATGTTACAACAGCAATGATATCAAGTAGCATAACGAATGGTGTTAAGGGCCCCTCCATTATCAGTGTATAAGTGCAAGATATAATTAGAGAAACTGCCATAGACGTTCTGCATAATGTGTATTTAGGTTGTTGCAAACGTTTGAAAGAATTTCTTTTTGATAGTTCACACCGACATTATGAGTTTTCGTTGTATGTACACATTGGGATAGTTGATAGAAGAATACTTTAAATTAAACCCCATGGACTTTTAAAAAGAATGCTAAGATCCTTAAAACATCATTAGTATTAGAAAATCAGTGAATGAAAAGCATGGCTTTTTTAATATTTAGTACCAGTATTACATGATTTAATGATACCGAAGTATTTCATTCATTATTTGCATTTTATTTAGGGTATTTATATGCTAAATAGGAGTAGCATGTTTTGAAATAGTAGAAAATAGTAAAAAACCATTAACTGCGTTTGTGTTAAAGTTCCAGGCAGTATATAACACACGATTTATGTCATCTAATATTCATTCGCTCTTACATTTATCTGATACGGTTAAGGATTAGAGGTCATTGTGGGTGACTTCATGTTGTTCTTTTGAGAACTTATTAGGAAAAATATTAAAATATGTGCACGGAGTGAGGTATAATGAGCTACAAATTTACACCTAAATCGCAGATAATCGAATTATCAATGACAAAATGAAATACATTTGCACTCAATCACAAATTTGACAATTTTGTAAAATTATGATGACAATAGGCAGAAGTATCAATTCAAATAATCGTATCAATAGAGATTTATGTATCGTAGGAAACATACTGTATCTAAGAAAATGTCCTACGAAATTCAAAAAGCTTTTGCTCGATCAGAAATAGGCTATAATAATAGTTATAATTTATGTACACTTTTGAAACTTAAAAACGGTAATCAAATCATTTACGCAATAAGTAATCGATTTTATCATTTATCATTTTGAAATTAGCATCATTGATCGCTCTGTCGTTCAGAATTTGTATGCTTATATAATTAATTGTCCAAACAATCGTAATATGGAGAATTTAAATTTTCTACTACTTATCAATCGAGTTATTTAGAATAACACTTTATACTAAATGTTGCAATGAGTCATTGTATGGTCAATTAAAACATGAGTGATGCTCATCCTTCTATAGGTAGAACTATTGGATAACTTAAATTACTACTTCTCATTCCTGTCAAAAACTTACTGGTACGATGAACCTGATATACACTTTAAGCTATGATATGAATTATTCTTTCATTACTGTAGCACTTTAGTGCAAAGACTTATAAAAACTCATTTTTTTTATGATTTCAGATGATAATTATAATTATCTCCTCGTGACACTAAAAGATGGTGGCATCATAGTTAACATGGTTTTGATGAATGGACGGTTGGATTTGCAAATTAAACCCGCAAAAATGAGGTTTGATGATAATCAATGGCATAAAATATCGATTCAAAGGCGCGTTCAAGAGGTATGTGAACAATTGTGCAAGGAAAAATATTTAGGATTTTAGTCAATTATGACACACGAGTTTATTTTAATACAGTGGACTTCAGTCTAAACGTTTTTTGTAAAAATAACTGTTTAGTTGTAGCGACGTTACACTGGAGTCTCTTCAACTTAAAGTATACTTTAAGTAGGAAATGATAGGGTTACAATGACTGTATATATAACGCCATTTTCCGATATAGCAACTCATTTCGATGATTCTTTCGTGACAATTTTTTAAAACTCCCTTAAAGATATTGTGATTAACAAGGGAATCTCACGAGGTGGTCACCGCCGATTTGGATAAGACTTCTGCATAATGATCGCCATCGAAAATGATGGACTGCGTATTTTTTTTCTGCGTAAAGACAGTTTAACGAAGTGAAAATTACTCCCAAAGTTGACGCCCTATAAAAGTAATTTCGAACCTTCCCGTATTTCTAATCGAAATTGGCCAAAAGGACTTTAACCATCAGGAAGATCATGAAAAATCATAGAAAATACGTTTATCCACATATTAATAAGACTTGTGGATATACATGTTTTTATTATTCAGAATAACAAAAAATCTATTAATTATTTTTTTTAAAGAGATCAAATTCAATCGGAAGAGCATGAAAAATTACGAGATACGTGTCTATGCCATTTTTGAAATAACATCAACGACAGTAAACAAAACCGCAATTTAAAAATTTCTTATTGTTATCGAGCAATTATATATAGTCACAATAAGCACCGGATAAAATACATCGCAATTAGAGACTGAATAGTTTATGATTAGTCAGAATAGGATTTGTAGTTATCGTCATGTGAGTAAACATAGATATAATAAACATAGATATCACAGTCACTGATAAACTATTTTTGAGGAAAATTATCTGTGTAATTGTAATATACGGGTTTTTTAATGCTAGCATTTTGAACGAATGTGAAATATTTTAATAATTCAAAAAATTGTAACATTTTTTTGCATTCACCTTTAATACTGTAAGGAACAGAAATTTTTTCCTCTTGTATGTATTTCAGTTTTGGTTAATAGTCACTCTTTTACATGTTTATGAAATCGTGTGCTTGAAATAGAAATATTATTTTCTTTTATTCTGTAAATTGTGTAACACCCAATAGTTGAAAATGGAAGTCAACTCCCTCAATGTTATTCGCTTAGTTTTACCAACATTTCATACTGTGAAAATTATGGAGACACCTGTAAATAATGCTAAAGTACAATCCAAGGATGACTTCGAACAAATATTATCGAATGCAATGAATGGGTATGCTGAGATCGAAATAGTGGAGGAGAATTTATTCCATTTTGAAGAACCATATATGAAATAGGCACCGGAATTTATAGAAGAGCATGTACTACTAATGAAAAGAGCTTAAGTTATGATTATAGCAGTTGAGCATTGGTGAAGTGGTAAACAATAGAATTTAAGTATTGATAGTGTTGAGCGAAAATTCAGAAAAGTACAGTACAGTCGACAATTAAAATGTTAGGCACATTAATTGAACCGAGATGGAACGTACAAAGAAAAAACAGCTCAAATTTGCTAATATACGTTGGAAAATTCTAAAACTCCTATCGATGCTGAGATAATAGTCCATTATTCCATTATTCAATGTTTTTGAATTTCCGTTGACGGACTACGACTATTATTTACGTTCGTTTGGTTCAAGTACGACTTTGCAACTTATTTTTGCGTTTGTACAATAATGTATATTCCATTACCAAAGTAAGAAAAGTCGAAACCAATTAGCTTTAAGATTTTAAACTTATTAATTGTTATTGGTGAAAACTAATATTTCAGGGAGCACACTATCCCTTCAATATTGGTGACACCTTAGCCTGTAAGTATCATACTCATTACGCACCGACGTCACCAGGCGTAATTACGTTCCTAATTGCTCCTACTAATATATGTTAAAACGATATAATTCCTTTAGAGTGATTTAAAATTGTGTTACAAATAGGTATTGATTATCAGGTTTTTCTTTCTTTACAAATATTTAAGTTCTATTGCATATATGAGATACAGATGATTTACTACTTATTGGTAAAACTTTTCAGAATAACTTCAATTGTTTTATTGCATCTGTCATAATTTAATGAAGAACTTCATTATATGAAAATTATCATAGCCATAAATCATTGATAATACTACAAATTTAGCGTTAAAAAAATAATTAGAATGTTAAGAGAAAATTTTTTTTCAATTTAAAGAATGACAAAAAAATTATTAAACATATGAAATACTCCAATAATGAGAGAATAATTACTAAAACGATTTAAATGTGGAGAAATAATAATTAATTACTTCTCAAAAATTATTAAAACAGACGGACGTCACAGCCGCTTTTTTGCAAATATTGCTAAGAGAATAAAGTGAATCTTGTTAGAGCTGACACTATAATGGCGGTGATTGTAGTCCACGTAGTTTACTTGCGTTATGTTTAAGCGTATGCGTGATGGCGTTATTCAAGTTTACGAAAATCTAGCCCTTATACGATGCAACGCCACATATGTACACTTAATATACATCTGACTTTGCTATACTCTCCTTTACCAAATTAAAACAGCATCTATGACACCCATTGTATGCCACAAAAGAAAAGCATGTCCCGTAGAATGGAAGGGATGGAGAAGATTCTCACAACCGTATGTTGTGAATTTCGTTGATTATAATGTTTAAGGAAAAAGAGAATTACAACCCTGCTTCCTTTCCGAAGTGTACTTGAAAACTCATATTCTTTTCATATTGCAATTTAATCAAAGATGACGGCCCGTACAATGAGCTAATTGCCCTCTTTTTTCAGCAAGCATATCACGTAGATCACCGAGACGACGATTGCGCCGTACCAATGACCGAGATCGAACGTGATGTTATGTTTGTTAAATTGTAGTGATAATGCGTCATGTGTATAGATGAAATATTTTGAACACACTGATATGAAACGTTACTGACATTAAATGATTGTTTTCAATTATACCTAAATAATTCACGATAGCGTAGTACGTAATATCGAAAATATACAATTGCACATTAAACAGTTAAATAGGATACAATATGCAATAAATTTCATTTTTAACATCTATAATAACCATTTACCAGTCTAAATTCAAATGATTGTTGCTCTCCTTTTCCCCAATTAATCATCATAATAATGGCAATTTAGCTTTGCCAAAGATAAGAATTCTGCTACTGATTGTAGAAACATCAGCAATGCAAATTTTGATGAATTATCTGATTTTCAAAAAGATTTGACGACTGTTGACAAAAATTTTGAACAAGTAGCTCACACTTTTCCAAAGAATACATTATCCCGCTCTCCAAATTTCAAATTGATCGCATCAATGTAAATGACCATATACCTGTATTAGATAATGAAGACTTGTCTGGTTTTACTGGGAATAAAAGTGTGACATCAATGTGACAATAATTTATTATTAAATAACGATTGCATAAAATTATCTTTCCCTGTTGCTCAAAAAAATTTGAATACAATTGATAAAAATTTCGAGGAACTACATAATTCTGCATATAATGAACTCGAAAAGACAATAAATAATTCAGAGTTGCCGGAATTATGCGCAAAAAGATACAGTTTAGCAGAAAACGAAGTTAGAACAAATCAGAATAAAATTGCTAGTACATCTTTATTACTTTCTGCAAATTTTCGAAAAAAAATATTAGGCAGGAGGTGAATCTTTGAAAAAACGATGGACTGATAAATTTAATAAAATTTATCAAGTATGTGTATTAAGTTTCAAGTGACATAAATGCAAAGAAATATCCAGAAAAAGCACCGTTTTTTTCCAAGCTATTGCAAATTGTAAACACACGACTTGTGTTGACAACTTTACATTCATAAGCAATCAACCAATCAAGCCATTTCGAGACCTACAAATACAAGTTGTCTGTGATAAGCCCATTCACCGCAGCAATGAAGTTCATCGAAGATTTATAAAAAGCTGTTGACATGAAAAAATAAAGAAGGAATTGAAATTTTAATGGCCAATTAAAAAGAAATCCTTGATGTTAAATGAGCTCTAGGCTTTAAACAAAATTTACCGACGCATTAGTACAATTAGAAAAAAAATTCGAAGAAGAATGGAAAAGAAAAATTCTTAACAATTTTTTTCAGTGTGTTTCATTAAAACCATTCTTCGTGATGTTATTCATGAAAAAGCAATTAAGAATATTATTGAACAAGAAAAATCGTATAGTTTGTTATCTTGATGCAACTGAATCTTTAATCAAAAAACGACTGTAAGCGCATATTTTATTATTCCTTGATATTGCGCGGTGACGAAAAAAACGAACGAAGTTCGTTTCCCATAGCTGAATTTATAAGTAGCGCTCATTTTGTATCGCACATAACTTTTTTTTTGAGCAGAGTATGCTTAGTACTGAAGAAACGATTGTCACGATCGCTAATTATTGATGGAATTGAGACTGATTTTAGTGTGGATTAATTACAAGCTACGTCACGGGCCGTTAATAAGATAGTCGTGATAGAATATGTGAATATTATATATAATAACTTTATCCGAATTTAGAGGATAACTATACTTCATATATGCTTGTCACACATGATAAAACATTTTTACGAAAGATTAGAACGTTTGGGATCTAACGAAATTCAAAAGTTTATGAAGTTTCAATGAGACTAGTTGCCAATTTTATCCGTTGTCAGTCAATAGAACAAGCGAGAGAAGTATTTCAAAGTTTTACAATGTTACTTTCGACATTCTTATGCAAAGAAAAACTTTCAGACTTTCTAAATAAAATAATGAGCGATGATAATTTTAATCACTGTTCTTTAGAGAAGAAACATACAAATTAGAATATTGATGACGACAGTGTAATCAATGTTAATGATTACGATTCTGACGAGGAAAAGAAGAATTTCAAAAGCAATTTTCAATAAGCTCCGTTATATTATAAACATTTAGAGCGAATATATAATTCTATTTGTGATAATGCAGATAAAAACGAGAAAATAAATGAATATAACCATCGTGAGATTGTCAAATATCTATTGAATAAATGGTTACCATTATTCACATTATAGTCTGCAGTTCTGATACAGTGATGCAGCATCCTACGTGATAGTAATGTGACAGTGGAAAACTGGCATAAAATAATAAAATCGTATATTTACGGTCGAGAAGAAAACATGGCGATTTAACGATTCATACAGCGTCAAGCCGAATTACTTACTGCAAGAATTTGCGATCGAAAATTTTCATTAAAAACAAAAGGACAAAAAAATAGTGTCAAAAAACATATTGATGAGAGATCTCAAAAAATATGAAAGGAAAAAGAAACATTAAAGGAGGCAAGAATATTCACTTTTATCAGTCTCGACTGCCAAATAAAAAACTTAAAAGTGACCAGAGTAAATGCTCGCAGAATACAGAAAAAGTTTCTTCACCTGAGAGTGATTTAGATTCATCAAATTCCAATAATGAAAGATCCACTAGCTATGATAAAATACCAATTTCATCGAAGCAAGACATGAACAATGCTATTGATAACAAGCCAGACTCACATAAGCAAAATATGAATGAAGATGTTGTTAACCTGTCGAGTTCATTACACCAAAAAAATGAGTGTTAGTATTGATGATCAACCAATCTGTCAAAATGAAGAAATTGACAATGATAGTGGAAAAATGTCTTTTTCACAAAGTCATGAAATTAATGTAAAATTTAATGAATTATTTGATACAAAAGTACAACAAAATAATGTCGATGTGGATGAACTCAAAAATTATTTCTTTTCACTGGAACGAAAAATTCAATAAAGTCAATAAAAAAAAAATGTATCATGATATTTTGTCAGGTGAAAAAGAATTAAAAGGATCCAAATGCTTAGTTTCTACTGAATTTTTTATCATGAAAGAGTCGTAATAAAAATTAAACTGAAATCTGAAACGCCACACTACACTTTTAAAACATAATAAAAGAATACGATATAATTTAATACTAAAACTTGATGTAGGAAATGGAAAGGATTGAGTATGCCTTATGCCCTTTGTACTTCTATTTTTTACCAAGACAAAGAAATTATAGACCGAATTTTATCAAAATTTAGTGGCCAGAAACAAAGATATGATATGATATATTTAAAAATACACTTTTGCGCCCGGTCCCAGAGAATAATCATTTAATTTTTGAATTCATTGATTATATCATCAGCAAGAGGAATGACAACACTGTATTGAATTCACTGTTGATTCTTAATTATAAACTAAACCGAAAAAATATAATTATAGAGTTATTCGTAAAATAAGAATGAAAAATACTTAAACGGAAGTAAAATTGATAAAACCAGAATAAAAACATTCATTCGTTCATGAAACAAAAATATGAATGAGGATTAAGCAGTGAAAAATTATAAAACTAGAAAATAAACAAACACCATTTTGTTATCTAAATTTTATAAATTTCTAGAGTATACCGATGAGGTAACAATCCAAAATATGATGAAGACTATCTGGATGTTGATAAAAATCGAGTGAAAATAGAGGAAACTGAGTATCTGTTTGCCGTTCTTTTCACTTCCTTTCTGCATCATAAACAAGTCCTACATCAAGTTTTATTAATATCTGGTGGTCAGACATGACGTTACGACAGTTTTTATCTTGTCTCTTTTTCTTTAAAATGCCCCTTTTTAGTGACAAAAATTATTTAAATAAATAGAAGGGATAGAGTATCCTTCTGGCAACTTTTTGTACTTCATCTCCACATTAAAAGTCTCTTATTTCATAGTGATACCTATTGAACTTTGACTTGATGAGCTTCTAAAAAGACGCAATTTTAATAATCATCTCATTGTTCTAAACGCTTTGGAATCGAAGCAGGTAAAATCAGTAATTTATTTGATGGAAATTTATACAGAAGATTGGTTGAAGATGGATTATTATCAAATGAAGACAATATTTAATTTAAATGGTATAGAGATGGTGTACTAGTGTTTAAATTCTTTCAAATAAGCATGTGGCCAATCTATCTATCAATAAATGAGCTACCTTTCAAAGAACGAACTCAACGATCGAACTTGTTACTTCTTGTTCTTTAGTTCAGAAAAAATAAGCCTGATGCAAACACCTTTGTTCAAAAGCTCCAACCTCCGTTCGATGAGCTTTTAGAAGGACAACAGTTCACACTTTTGAACACACAAGTTAAAAAAAGGAATATTGCTATATGGTACTAGTGATTTGCTAGCTAAAGGACAATTTCTGAATCTAGTATAATTCAAGGGTCTCTATGGTTGCCCTGTCTGTCTATGATCAGGAAGATCATTTAACTTACCATCGGGAGGAAGAACTTATGTGCAAAAATATTTAAAAAAATTACCCGAGGGTTTGATTAAATAATTTTGCTACAGTAATAAAAAACAAGTTAAAATATTACAAAGAATATCCTATGACTATTTCAATGTTGATACATGCAACACTGTACATTGTAATGAAAATCCTGTATTGTAAAAGGTAATTCCTGATCCAGAAGATCATGAAATTTGGAGAACATATTTGAGACTTTCAAAAAATAATAAATTTTTATATCCGAAAAATATCAGCGTTCATTACAAACACAATCACCGGCTATGTTATTTACAAAGACAATTTGCAATTTTTTTAGTGTGGATCAATTCACTGTTTTATGAAGAAAAGCGTATCATGTGTTTTGTCCAAAGATATTTATTATTAGTTAATTTAAGGAATTAATTAAATGGTTTAGTAGTGACCAAAAGGCTGAACGAGGGATCTTGGACTAACAGGGCTTTTCTCTTCTAACCGATACAATAATACTAGAAGAATTTGTTATTTAAAAAGAAATTGTTGCAATGAAGTTTTACTTTATGAGAACCCACACCTCAGTTAATGAAATGAATGTGATAAAATGAATTATTGTAATACTTACCGCACTACGGTATCGACGTAAAATATAAAAACGATTTGATCAGCTACTTCAGCTGATGATCGAAGAGTTGACTTATGATATTGGTTTGACAGGAAGCGAGCTTGGACAAAGGTAGATAGAGGTGCTTTCTTAAGAAGACTTTGATGCACTTAATACTTTTTTGTTCGCTTTATTTTATTTGAACACAATTTACAAGTCGATACGAATTATAATAAGTGAACAAAAATGAAACTCAGGAAGAAATTTATAACTATATATCGTCTTTTTGGAAGGCGTCTCAGTACGCACATGAACCGAAAGGATTCCATATCAGATTTTAAACAGGTCCTGGAGGTTTCAGTTAACAAACACTTCGTCAAGATAACTGAGAAAAATCTTAATAGAATTCTCGAACTTACTAACGCGTCGTGGTCAGCGAGCGTGGGGCAATCGAGCCTGCGTGTCACCGACTAGTTTGCTGATCAACCAAAGAGTGATGATTTTCGACGGTTTTTATAGCAATTAATTGGCCTGTGAATTGAGGACATTATGGGGAAATGTAGGACAGAAATGAAAAACTACCCAGCTTTCACATCAGTGTCACAATGAGTTTTTAGGACATTGAAAATAAAGAAACTGTGGAGTTTTGAAATCACTTTTATGTGGAACAGAGTGTTGAATCGAGTAGGATTCATATTTCACTGGTACTGAAATATTGTTAAAAAAAATAATAATAAAATAAATTGGGACACGAAAATGTCGGACATAACGACTTACATACGTTCAAAATGGTAATATTCTTAGCATTGCTCATATGAATGCATGTATGAATGTTTTTAATCATAAATCTTTACCATTACAAGTTATATATATGACAGTTACAAAAATAACCTTTGATAAGTTGTTTGTTAATGATTAAAATTTTATTGTACCATATTTTGAATTCATTGATTTAATGTTTGATAGTCCATTATGTAAAAAAGGAATATTTCCATCCAGTGGATATTATTTTGATATAAATAGAAGCAATTTAATAAAAAATAAATAAAAACTTCTATAATGTTTGTTTCTTATTAATTTTAGGTATACATACATCAATTTTTTTATTTAACATAAATATAAAAAATATACATCCAATTATTTTATATTAACTTATGAATTTAACCACTTAAAGGTTTGTATTCAACTGTCCGATCATGTAAAATTAAACAATATGCAGTAGTGTTTGCAGGAAAACTTTTATTAAATTCAAATTCTAGTCGAACATCTACAAGCCCAGCTTTAATAGATTCGTGAACAAACTATTACAAAGGATGGTCGTCTTTCCACAAACATTCCCATATTCAAATATGGTCTTTTAATATTCTTGCTATAATAAGAGGAATAGATATTTGAAAACATCTCATATAAAGGTGCATATTCATCATTTATAATATCAATACTCACGTTAGCGTATGAATAAAGTTGTGAGTTTGAATAATCAGCAAAGCCTTTAATTCCACAATGATCAAATTCATCTGCTCGCTTTGTTAAATCACTTATACGATTAGTTTGTAATGAGAATATAATATATCTTGGTTTCTCCAGGTGATTTATTGTCTTCAGAGACCATATATGTTTAGTTGTTATAAGTAGAGATGGATATCCATATAATTCCCATGATCTACAGTGTATAGATATCGGTGGATCTTTACTAATATAACATGAGCTATTAACTTTCTTTTCATCAGACATTGTAACATATGGAACTAATCACTCCATTTTATCGATAGTGATTTGTACATTTTCTGCCGCTGCTGCTACAGTTTAATATATAGCATTGAAATCAGTATTAGCTCGTATGAGTATTAATTCATGTTTACAATTAATAATAATTTGTTTATAATCTTCAGCAAATCTAAATAATAATTTTAATAGTATAATAACATCAAAATTTTCATTAGAATCACATATTTTTCGATTATCAAGTACCATTCCACTGTTTTCCAAAAAATATTCTTGCTCTGGTGTAAATGATGGAAATCCTTTCATAAGTGTTGTATTACCAACATTTTTACTGCGATCAATTCCAACTCCGTTTAATTCATATCTTATTTCTTCAAATAAAAAACACGCAAACATTGTTACGAGTATAGACACATTTTCATCTTCTTTTTGTAAATTTACTAGCGATATGAATTGAACTTTCACTCGGTAAAACACATAAATCTTGATGTTGTACAACGATACGTATTTCATCATTGTATTTATATAATGATGATCCATATGGTTGATGTGCATGAATCTCATAATGAGATCTAGATTCATCTTGGATGACTTTTTTATTAATTTTCAATGCTGTCGCTTCTATGGTATTAGACATGAAAAACTGAATTTAAATTTAACAATTTTTTAATAAAGTTTAAACCAAGACTTTCTAGAAACTGTGCGTTTTAAGGAGTAAGTTGTATCACTTCTCTTCTCTTCTTCTGAGTTGTTACTCGTTTGAATGCTTTCTTCAAACTGTTCAGATTTGCACATGGTGATGGATTATTATAGCTTTGTTCTTCAAGATGTCTCCCGTAGACAATTACTATTATACACTCTTTAAATGTAACCTCACAGTGATTGATTCTACAACTCCACAACTCGTTTCTGTAAATTATGTATTTCCCTCAACGTGACTGGAAGATAAATGACTTTTGTTGGTGATTCAACAATCTTATATCCTGGTGGGACTGATGGAAAAAATGCATGAATTGTATGAGTGAATTGATTATTTTTGTATGCTCCACTTGTAATATTACACTTTACACATATTGCATTAACACTTAATATTGATGTTGATTTTTCTGATTTATATATTTCTCCTGGTTTAAAAATTTATAGTTCGAAACCCACAAATCCACCAATAGAATCTTCAGATGTGAAGTCAATAGCTGATTCTTCACTATAAAGTTCTGTGACAAGTGTACTTATTTTAACTCCTAATGAAAGATTTAATTCAAAATCTGATGCAGTTAGAAATACGTGAATATCTTTAAGGTCATAAGCACCAGTTGGAATTGTGATTATACGCCATTCATCATTTATTTGATATCGAAATTTATTGTTTCCTTTATATATGCTTGGAATTGAATTATATGTAAGAAAATTAACAAGTCCAAGAACGCGATTTTTTTAAGGTGATAATTTAATTGGTGGAAAACATGAAACATCTAATAATGTTGAATTTTTAATAAGTGTTTACATTAGAGAATCACCTATGATGGGTACTGTATAACATTCAAAATGCAAATGAAATACAATTCTTCTCTAAATCATATTTATAGCTGACCATTCAAAAATTTCAAACATAAATGTCCACAGTTAGTTGTATTATAATCTTGATATTTTTTATAACTATATAATATATCATTAACATTGAAATAATTTATAAGTTCTTTCATTGGCTTCAAATCACCAAAACTATCAAAGTATTCAACTTTATTTCTTCTTTTTTCATATGCAACCCAATGAGTTTCAGGTCTATCTTTATTGTCTAAATTGATAATTGCTGATTCATTTTTCAAAGGTCCTAATGTCGGTAAATCATTTTTCATGAAAACATTTCAAAAATATGGTATTTCTAATTTTCTGATTTGGTAATTTTATTGAAAATTTTTTTTTTTAATCCTCTTCCTGATTTGTATCGATCCAAATATGCTCCTTTTCCAGTTTTATTTCGATTTAAATAAGCACCTTTACTCATAGCAATAGCCGCCATTTTTTCATTATATCGTTTAAGTTCATTTAATTGTTTATTTGCTGCTTGAACACAATTCATAGCCTTGGAATTTCTAGCAGCACCTTCTGCTAGTGCAGCTATAGCACTTGAACCAGCAAATTTTGGAAGTAATAGTAATATACCTCCAGATCTTTTAGCTAAAGGTATACGACCTTCACATTCTAAAGTTTTCTTTCTTATTCCCTTGCCATTCTTTCTATTTTTTAATCCCATTCCAAATTTTGTTTTGAGTTTCATAGTATTTACAACACCCCACGCAGCTATTTTTCCACCTATAGCAGCGTCTCTAGCTAGTACGCGTTGCCACACCTTGTCAGCAAGTATTTCATTTAGAAATATGTAATTCTACAGGTAATTTGTTGATAACTTTATTTAAAAGTCCTGCTCCTTTTTTCTTCTTAGGTTTTTTCCTATTCGCACTCATTATTCAACTGATTTAAAATTATAAAAGCAATGGTTCTTAAACTTTTGTACTTAGTTGACTTCAAAATGGAGTTTAAACTAAGTAATTTAAAATTATCTGTAGAAAATTTTGACAATATTATTA
The DNA here is from genome assembly GCA_028641665.1 of Chelonus formosanus. Taxonomy (NCBI): domain Eukaryota; kingdom Metazoa; phylum Arthropoda; class Insecta; order Hymenoptera; family Braconidae; genus Chelonus; species Chelonus formosanus. The sequence continues at coordinate 14,610,160 of CM054006.1, read as the reverse complement.
CAATGGATAAAAATATGAAAACTGAACGTCATAGTGAATTATTACCCAATACTATACGCTCAGTTATTTGTGGACCATCAAATTGTGAAAAAACAAATGCACTCTTGTCTCCTATAAAACATCCGAATGGATTAAGATTTGAAAATATTTATTTTTATTCTAAATCATTGAATCAACCTAAACATAAATATTCAGAAAAATCACTTGAACCAATTGATGGTGTAGGATTTTTTCCATTCAATAAAAATGAAGAAGTTGTAAAACCAGATGATGCACAACTAAATTTAATTATGATATGTGATGATATAGCTTGTGAGAAACAAGATAATGTTAGAGCATATTTTTGTATAGGACGTTACAAAGACGTTGATAGTTTTTAACTCTGTCAGGCTTATGCAAGAATTCCAAAACATTTAATACGTGATAATACAGATTTTTTCATTCTCCTTCGACAAGATGAAATAAATTTACGTCGTATATATAATAATCATGTTAATACAGACATGTCATTTCAACAATTTTAAAATTTGTGTACTTCATGTTGAAATAAAAATAATTATAGTTTTCTCGTTATCGACAAAGATAGCGAAATCAGTAATGGACGATATAGAAGAGGTTTTGATTGTTTCATATGTATGAATCGAATGTTCTATTCTTAAAAATATACATTTGTAAATGATCGTTTGTCAAGTTAACGTCATTAATATGAGGAAATTGAGTAGGCAACTGGGGCATGCAGTCAATGTCTTGAAAAATTGACAAAAGTCAGTGACGATATACGTCGAAAACATGAAATGATCAAACAGGGGAAAAATGTCAGTGAATATTCATTAAATGAATTTTTTTGCCAGTTGTAACGCCAATACATCAACTTGTGAAGGAAAAAATTACCCCTCCTTATTTATTATTATTGAATGATGATAATGCTGCAAATACATCTATATATGAAAACAATATGCTGTTTCGAGGAAAAGAAAATTTGATTGTCAGAAGGCAGATATTTTCTCTATTTATAATGATAATAGGAAAAAAAAGAAACATGAAGAGATCAAACAAGCTACAGAAGTTAGAGCTATGAAAAGGCAAATTCCAATGAATATTATGAAGCAAGAAATAGAGGAAAATTTAGAAGCACAAGATGAAGAAGAAGGAGCTGTAGGAGTAAAAGGTGATAAAGCTATAGGCGAGGGAGAAGAATCTGCAGAGGAGAGGGCTGTAGAAAGAATAGAAGTTGTAGAAAAGGAAAAAAAACTTGAGCTAAAGCCAACCACGAGCACCCCGCACAAGGCTACGGAAATTCTAAATAAATACATAAGAATGCTTAAAGATAATCATCAAAATACAGATACAACGTGTAGTGTGAGCAAACTTCGAGAAAGTATACTTTATATAGGTGATTCAGAAATTGTTTTTCAGGGTAATAAAATTCTTATTGTCGATCGAGTTTATGGGACTTTACCTGGTCTACTTGAATTAGTATTCAAAAAACTGCCTAACAAAGTTGTTGTTGTTGATGAGGATGATAAAAGAATTCACGGTGAAATCGCTCAATATACGAACTTAACTCGGAAAAATTATGATTCAACGCAAGAATTGAGAACTGATCATAGCAAAAAATAAAATATATATGTTGCAAAATATGTTGACCATGGATTATCATCAAAAATTAATAGGAAAAGAAAATTTTTAACACAACATAAAATATCTATGAAAAATTAAATTGCAAATTTCACCTACTGGGATGATTCTAATGAACTTGTTGATAGATTACGATTACTCATGGTCTCTTACAATGCAGGGAATGATGCTCATTCAAATTAAATAATTTTAATCATTCAAGAACTTGAAGAAGCAAATGTCATAAAATAAAAATTTCTGAAAATAGTATATCTTTCATTCACGTGGTAACTATAGTACAGTTCACATCGTTACAATAGAAAATGAGTACAATCATCACGGTCAATATTGGACTCTTAATTATAACCAACTCAAGGGCCCTCCAGGAAATGGTTTTAAATTAACCATGGATAATAATTGTGATATTAATGATGAAAAATTGTGTAATATAGGCAATGCTGTAGATTCAGATGATGCTATATCATTAAAATTTTAAATGATACTTCTGAAGAATTAAATAGGAAAATTGGAAAAGTTAATGATAGAGTGAGAGTACTGAATAGAAAAACAACTGATATAACATTCATGATAAAGAAGAGATGTATCAACAGTAAGGGATACTCTAGAAACTCATACATTTACTACGAACAATTCAATCAATACAATAAATTCAAAGTCAATGGTACTTCAAACCAAATTTCATGAATTAGTGACAATACTCAAAAAAGTATATATTCTACAGTTTAAGCAGAAACTAATCATTCGTGTATTAACTTTTGTTGTGTTTACATCATTTTCTAAAAAAATAAGCCTTTATCGTCTTGGAGAACGTTGGGAATCCACTCCTGGTCTAGTGAGAAGGCCTCCAGGAATTGGTTTTCAATTAACTAGTGACGATCAGTTTGATATTGATGGTAAACAATTGTACAATATAGCTGATCTTATAAATTCAAATGACGCAGCATCATTGAAGAGTTTTAAAAATATTGTGTATCGAAAATTTCAAAACTTACATAAAATAGTGTCAGCAGATTTAAAAAAAGTAATAAATTTATCACATTATGAAACTTTATTATTGAAAGAAACTATATCTACTATGAGAAAACAGATAACTGATGTAGAAGATTCAGTATTGAGTAGAATATCATCATTATCATCATTGAAGGAAACTATATCTACTTTAGAGAAGAAGTTTGATAATTTAGAACAAAAATTATTCGCAGAAAGAATTTATACTGATTCAAAATTTTCAAAATTTGATACTATTACTTAATTAATGAAATCACAATCCAACAGATGTCGACAAGCTATAATTGACCTTTTCGGAAAATCAAGAGAACCAGGAGCACCCTTAAAATCATCACAATCATTGAATTTCTTGCTTAGTGGTCTAACCTGGAATAATGAATCAAAAGGAAAAAAAAAAAAAAACTAATAGCCAATGAATTGCATAGACCTGCACGAAAAAATTTCAAACATCGAAAAGTTAATATACAAGGTCGCTATGAGAATGGGAAGCTGACTCAGTTGATTTAACTGCTCACTCATCCATCAACAGTAGATACTAATACATTTTAACAATGATTGAGATTTCCTCGAAATACGCCTGGGCTGTACCAATGAAAACAACCAATGGAAAAGTTGTTTCCGATGCTGTGAAATCTGTGTTAATACAAAAACGAGTACCTCAAAAATTACATGTAGATAAAGATTAAGAATTTTATCATAAAGAATTTCAAACACTCATGAAACAATATAACATTGAAATGTATTCAACATTTACAAATCTAAAGGTTTCTATATGTGAACGATTTAATCGTACATTAAAAAATAAAATGTAGAAACAATTTACTATGCGTGGTAATTATGAATGGATTGATATTTTACCTTCCCTTATAGAATCAAATAATAGCACAATACATAGTACTGTTATTATGAAACCTAAAAATGTAGCAGTTGATAATGAAAAACAATTGCTTCAAGATATTTATAAAAAACATTTATGTACAGTAAATAAACGATTAAAATTAAAATTCGAAATTAGAGATAAAGTTCGTATAAGTAAATATGAACATGATTTTGAGAAAGGATATACACCTAATTGGACAACAGAAATTTTCACCATTAAAAACAATAAAAATACAAGACCTGTAACGTATGAATTGATTGATCATCAATATTAACCTTTTGAGGGAGAATTTTACACCGAAGAGTGAACTAAGGTTAAATATCCAGATGTCTATCTCCTAGACAAAGTGTTAAAGAAAGAGAAAAAAAGCTTCTGTTAAAGGGTTAGGTTTTTATAAATCACATAACAGTTGGATAAATATGAAAGATTTATAATTTTATTGATCACAAAATACACTATGTAAATTTAAAATGTAGTATAATTGATAATAAATAAAAATAAAAATAAATATTTTACAATTATTATTAATCTTTTCTTTTATCTTCTTTAATATTATTGTTAATGACTCATCGTTGAACTCCCATGAAAATGAAGCTGTTTGTTCTTCCTGTACCATTCTTTTATCATCATCTGCACTCAAAGCAACTTGGAAGCGTGAAATTGTACTTACTTAACATTTCTCACTGCTTATATGATATTCAACTCTAGTTATATGATCAAATAAACATTTTTTATAATCATTACATAAAACTGTTTTCATCGCTGATGATTGTACACCCTTAGCTTTCATTGTATCTACTTTTTTTTCTCTTCTTTTTCTACATTTTGTACTTTATAAGTATGTTTTTGAACTTTTAAACCAATAAAATGTGTCATTATTTCACCATTACTTTTATCTTTCATTAATCCAATAACTTTTTTATTTTTTGATGATATATCATATTCATTTCATAATCAGAAGTATCAGACTTATTTATATCTCGTTTTATGTATTCATAAATATTAGGAACTTTGAAATGATAAATTAAACTATCTGTATCCGTATACATGAGTTTCACCAGTTCAGGAGCAAATGTTTTTTGAATGTAATCATAGTCAAAATGATAAATATCTAGAATACGAAATCTAATATATAAAGGTTTATAAAAAACTATTTCAGTTTTATTTAATTTGTTATGAATTCTCAAAAATGAGATTAGTCTAACCGTTTAAGAATAGGGATGATTGTGCCGGGTCAAAGCAAATAGTGTAGACAGGTTTTATTAACAAAAATATAACAAGTTTCATTAACACTATTAACAGGTACACACAAATACAAAGTTTTATTTTACTGAATGATAAATGTTTGTCACTAACTATCACTGAACGTTGTATGAATGTCTCCTAAGTAGCTTGACTTGGTGTGTTCAGTATTATTGACCTCCCACACGAGCTCAGCACGCTTCTCAAGTCAAGCAAGATGGTGATTGTGCACGTGGCGTTAGCCTAACTAGCAATGCAAGTTGAATTCAATTTATTCAAGATGAATTGTTGTAGTATGTCCAAAAATTATACTTGATTTAGTTAATCAATTAAGGACTGAATATTTCTGTAGGTTCAGAACTACACTAGCACTAATGATTAACTCAAAAACTCTGGATGTTTAGAAAAAGGATCAGAATTTCGTGTACACGTAAATGAGAACAGAAAAAGAATGGCAACAGAAACTTCACTAGTCGAAATGGCCATTGAAAATTAGTCAAATGAGTGACTAGAATGAAAATTACTGATTATTTGGTCGATTGGTTATCGACTCAGTGCCAAGATGGCTGCCAAAGTTCCTATCAGCTGGTTATTCGAATTAAGAATTGATTAATTCTCGACACAATTCAACTGCGATTGATTTTTTATTGAAAATAATACTTAAATTATAATTTGGCTAAGCAATAAAATAACGCGCACCATTAAAATTTTCCCATTTACAAACAAGCTTAACATCTCTGTATTTTAGTACTTTTTCCATGGTTTTTCCGTATACTGCATTGTTCATTAATTAAAAAAAAATATTTTTATAATTATTTCGTGCCTATTTCCTTTTATTAATATTTAAATCAATATATGGTTTCAACCATTGTGATTGTTTAAATTCTAATACTCTATAAATTTTTTTTCAATTAATCCTAATTTCGTACATTGTTTTAGATTTCTATAATGAATAAAATATTTTTCTATGTCATATAATGTTGTCATTAGTTCAGATTGCTTTGAGCCAGGTGCTTTAAAATGATCAGGACAAAGTGGTAAATCTTTATGACTATGGTTTAACCTCTCGAGATATTCCAGGTCAACTTCAAGAATATAACCATAAGATAAATCATCAGGAATTTTCAAAACATTTATTTCTGTACTTGTCCATTCTAATAATCCATATGGTAAATGAGAACTGATAGCAGCACCATAAAGATTATTCATATCATAATACAATAAATATTATTTTTCTTTATGTGGTTGATAATCTTTCATGAATCTATTTTTAGCTTCAGCATATCTATTACAACATTGAGATACCCCACCTCTGATTCCCTTCTCTATAAAATTTAAAATATTAACATCTTGGAAAGTGTCTTATTCCATACCCGTATATTTAACCATAGTATTAAATGCTAATCTAGGTGCTACGTGATTGATTATTATTTACATATCCAAATCCTTTCAATGGTGTATAGTAATTAATGTTTACTTGTAGGCTTTTATATTTATCATTGGCCATCCCGAGCCCTTTTCTTCAAAATCCTCAACTTTTTTCAATAGTTCAGGGATAATTTTCTTCAAAAACATATCTGTGAAGTCTGTAGATAATAATACTTTCATGTTTTCTGCATTAAAATGCTTTATATCACGCACTATCAAATCTTGTATAATATTTTCAAATGTACAATTTAATATAAAATTCATAAGCAAATTAACTTTCGATTGTTGATATTTTCTTACTTCATCACTAATTAATTTCTCGCATTCTGCAAAAAAGTTTGTTAGATTTAAATATGTAAAGTTTAATATAGCATTAGTACTCATACAATTTCCAAAAGCACTCTCCAGTTCAATCCATTTGATATTCTGAGATTGTGATGTTAAGGTAGATGATATTGCAGATGATCTTAAGGAAGATTTTACAGCATGTGATCTTGATGTAGATGGTACAGCAGGTGATGTTGTTGATGGTATAGCATGTGATCTTGATGCTAATTGTATTACTGATGCTCTTTATGTTAATGGCATAAATGATGAAGTAGTTTTTATTCTACTTCCACTTTTAATTTCTGTAAGCTCATTATATATGCTTGCATAAAATATATTTTTTATTTAAAAATGATCGTCAATAGATATATGGGTTTTTTTTTCTGATGATGAACTACAATGTATTAGTATGTTTTTGAGTCTTTCACTTACATGTTTTACTCTTATAGCTATATGTATCACTTTCGATTTCGGAGCTAATGGAAATGTTTTATTTTGTGAGTCAACATGAAGCATGTTGTCAAACAGTTCCGCTTTATCTATCCATCGTATAACTTCTTCTTGATCACATTGATTTTCATCTACTAAGTATTGATAAACTGATTTGAATTGATACAGTGTCGGTAAATGTAATTTACCGACAGGGCCAGTAACTTACCGGCTGTAGATGCAGTTACCAGTTTTCCCGCTAAATGGCGCTGTATCGACCTGCAGTCGGTAATTGTTGGGCGGCGCTGCTGTTGTGGCGGGTGAAAGAATTTGAATTTTTTTACTGGCGATTGTTACCAATTTAATGTTGGTAACTGTTGTCAATCTTCTTAACTGAGTAGCGCTGTTGTTGTGGTGGTCGAAGAATTGAAATTTATTGAATATTATCGACCTGTAACGACTATCGATCACCAGGCGATAATTATTACCAACATTTTTTCACTCAATGGCGTTGTAATTCCGGCGGTTTAATATCCATATTTGTTTCACACACAACAATTTACCAATCACTGTTCTACACTTAAGCGTGTACACTTAGATATGTGTCCGATGATCTCTGTTGCTGAACTAACTTTTTGGCCCCCTTACTTTAGCGACCGATAACTCAAACACATTTTTCTAACAGCGCAATTTTCTTTGCGTTTCACGAAGTCCAGGAACACGTTGAATGCAACATCATCATCTTTGAACACTTTAACCAGTCGTTTTGGTAGAAACACAATGAATTCATCATCCAATGTTGCAATGACTGCGTCACCGTGCTTTGCTTTTACTTTTTTTAGCCCTGTCACTATATATGGCTTTGTTGTTTCCAATTCTGACATTTTTTCTTAGGTTTTTGCGTGTTATTGGCGATGCTCTTGATGTAATCCATTTTTACGTTCCTCGGCAATGCACTATTGAATAGTTCATATATTTTTACTCAAAGGTGTACACTTAGATTTGAATTCGATAATGTCTGTGACTGAATTAACTTGTCAAAAGTCTTTTTCTGTTTTTATAAAAACCTTACTCTAGCGGTCAATTTTCAAAACACATTCCCTAACAACGCAATTTCCCTTTGTTACTGTCTCGTGATTCCTAGAATAATACGTCATCTCTGTTTGGTTAAACCTCTTTGTCGGCTTTTCGGAGAAATGACGTCACAGAAGTAAAAAATAAAAAATTCTTTTATACATCCGTATCAGATAAACCTTCCTAAAAAAAATATCAGAAACTCAACGATCGAGAGTATAGATTTCATTCTCTCTCCACTTGTATTGAGTCTTTCTTAGAATAATAATAATAAAACGTCATATCTTTTTCGGAAAAATGATGTCACACCAGTAAAAAATAAAAAATTTCTTTGTTTATCGAGATCAAATAAACCTTTCTAAAAAATAATGACGTCAGAAACTTAACGGTCGAGAGTATAGACTTCATTCTCCCGCCACTTGTCTTATATCTTAATATAAACGACCGATCTGGTGCATTTCAAATTAGTCTTGTAGAGAAAAACAAGTGATCACAATGGATCTAATTCTCGATACACAAGGATATCGTTTATCTAACGGTAAAGTTATTGTAAAAGAGTTGGCGTCATGTAAATGGCTAGGATTGAAAAAAATTTGTGAATATCACGTTTTATTTGAACCGCCATACGATTATGGACATTTAACTGATGATGAAGCATGGGCAGTGAATGTCGATACAAGATATTTCCATGGACTTTCATGGGAAATTGGTGATACACCATATGAAACATTGGTTGAATACTTGAAAGAGACATTGAACAACGTGCGCTATATTTTTGTTCGCCATTATGAAGTGCAATATTATCTGGAATCATTCATGAAAATAGATATACCAATCATAAGATTGGATAGAGAGGATTTTACAATTTACAATAATTCGATTTTTATCAGATGTCCACATCACGACCAACACTGCGGAGAAATGATGAAGGGAGAAATAGATTTAAAATTTCCACGTCTATACAACCCTCTATATGAATGCGCACTTAGAAATGTGAAAAAACTAAACCAATGGGTTCGTGAGAATATTTCAATTCTTGATGATGATATCAGACCAATGAGAATTTATCAAATAACCAACAAATTACTCAAGTTGCATCCAACAGATTTAAAACTTTCAACAAAGGATTTCATCATAGAAAATGTCACAAATCTTATCGATACTGCATGGGATGGACTGCCTGATGAATGGAAATTAGATGAAGATTTTAAAATGTATCGACGATGGTATGAGCATCATCCACCAAAAGACGACTAAAATGATGGCCCTGTTCCATTTGTTAAGAATTGTAAAATGTGTAATGAAAAATGAAATGATTTGTAAAATGTGTTTTAAAAAAAAATTAAAAAAAACAATTATGATACATGATTTATTTTATTCATATAATCAATTTTTTTTAATAATACAGGATTAATGATAATATTATATTTTTCTATTCGTAATCTAAATCTTTCTCTATCTCGAGCTGCTTCTTCCCAACATCCATGTCTAGCTACTCTGTAAGCATAAGTCCATGTATGCATTACGTGTATTTTCGGTTGAAGATTGAATTGAACAGATTTTCGTTCGATTATAATAATTTTCATAATTGTCGACTCAAAGGTTTGTATTCAACAATTCGATCATGAACGATTAAACAGTATGCTGATGCATCATCGGGTATCGGTTTTGTAGATTCGAATTAGATTCGCACATCCACAGGTGCAGATTTTAATGATTCATTTTGTTTTGAACAATCGATGACAACTAGGGGTGCTTTGCTAATAAATTGTTCTTTTGTGAGGATAGGTTCTGAATCTTTACCATAATATGATTCTTGGAAATTTTTGTACATATCATATGATAATGCATATTGATTGTGAAATTTTTCAAGATTCAAGTTGCCATATGGATAACATTGTGAATTGAGAAAAAGTTTTACGTCTCTCAAATTACAATGATCGAATTGACTGGAATCTTTTGTTGCATCATTTTTTTGTGCTGTCTGGAATGCCAGTATAACATGTCTCGGTTTCTCCAATTGTGTTGATGTTTTCACCATCCAGACGTTTTTCGTTGTTCTCGGTAACAATGGATATTCATAAGTTTCCCATGATCAGAAACTCAATGTTATTGGTGGATCCTTGGCAATATAATTCAATAATTGTATTTTTCTGTATCTGACACTGTGATGTAAGGAATCATCCATTCAATTCTCGTCAATGTAATTTTTTCATCTGTACTAGCTGTGGCTTGAACTATAGCATTTGGATCGGTATTTGAACGTGTTAAAACAAGTTCATGCTTAGCATTGACAATAATCCGATGATAATCTTCAACAAATCCCAATAGCATATTCAATGGCAATAAAATGTCAAAATATTCTTTGTGATATAGACTCATCAAAAACAACTCCTCTGTTGATAGCTAATGTCTCCTCCCCCGCAGCTATGTCAATAAACACGCAAAACAGCACACTTTTACTTTGACTTTTTTTGTATGCGAAGGCCCAAGCTCTTGAAAAACGAAATATTCTGACGACTTAGTTGTTTGAGGTTTCGTCGTTGACTGGCAATTTTTCGGCATGATAACTCAGTTTTATAGCTTCTCCCGACAATCGTCTTATAAACAATACCCATTATTTTACAGATTTCACATGCAACCGAATTGTTATTGTTTCTCCTCGGAAATTAACTGATTCTCCGTCTTGATCAACAATTCTCAATTGTATGTGATGTATTGCTTGTACGGCGATTGGAAGATAAATGACGTTAGGTCGCACTTCAATGATTTTATATCCTGTTGGAACTGATGGGAAAAATTCATGAATTGTTTACACTAATTTATTACCTATGTATGCTCCTGTAGTAATATTGCACTCGATTCTTAATGCATTTATTTTCAAGATGGAAACTGGTGAATCTGACGCCTGTGTTGATTTTGGCGCGATAAGTCTTGAACCAAAACCCAACAGACGACCAGTAGAATCATTGAACTCGAAATTTATTGTAGCGTTATCACTGTAAATCTGAATGTGCAATTCATTGTTGTTAGGTTCAATGAAAATTGACAGTTTAGGATCAGCTTTCTTCAGATAATTTTCAATATCTTCAATTTCATAGCTTCCTGTTGGTATTGCAATAATTTTATCTCGTTTATTTATATTATAATGAAATTTATTATTTCCATCGTCAATATTTGGGATAGAGTTGAACGTTAATAATTGAACAAGACCCAGTACATAATTTTTTGTCCTTGCTAATTCGATAGGTAGGAAATAATATGCCTCTAATATAGAAGACTGTCCAGACAGCGTTATTGTGATCGAATCGTCCATGACTGAAGAACTTTTTATGTAGCTTCACTTTTTACATGGCTTGTGGAATTATATCCCATACTGAGTCCACAGATGTCTTTAGCATTTTCTCTGAGAAACTTTAATTAGAGATGTCCACAATTTGTTGTTGAATAATCTTGTTGCTTTTCATAATTATATAGTATGCTACCAACATCGAGATGTTTTTGAAGTTCATGTGGTGGTTTTAAATTACCGAAACTATCAAAGTATATTACTTTATTTCCTCGTTTTTTATATGCCACCAAGTGATCCATCTGTATCATCAAGATTAATAATAGCTGACTTATTTTTCCATGGTTTAGATTTCGGTAAATCATTTCTCATGAAAACTCCACGGAAATATGGAATTTTCATAATTTTCGCATGCTTCAAAGTGTCGATGTTTGTTAATGCTCAATGTGGTAGCTCTATACGTTTTTTTCCGCTGGTTTTAAGTATAGACCATGTCCTCGTTTTCGACGTTTAAAACGTAGATCTCTACCCCAGGCTATGGCTTCCATTTTTCGATTGTGACGTTTTGCTTCATCCAATTGACGATGAGCAGTTCTAGCATTACTAACTGCCTTTGCAATACCTGAAGCTCTACGGCTGAAGCACCAATTGCACTTAGATCAGCAAATATCGGTGTAAGTGGTAAAACACCTCTAACCTTAGTCGGTACTGGTAATACACGAGGAACTCGAACATTCTTTTTTCACCAATCGTTTTTACTGCTTTCCGTGCAGCTATTAATGCTGATTTTATAGGATCGGCACCCGAATTCATCATCAACTTGTCCAAATCCACAATCTGTCTTAAAGGTTTTTTCTTCAAACCTTTTCCAACTTCTTTCTTTCCCACTCTTTTCTTCAGAACCCATTCCGAGTTTTAATTTAACATTCATGATATTTGTAACTCCTAATGAAGCAGCTCTCTCACTGAGATTTGCGTTTTTTGCAAGAACTCTCTGCCAATCTTTTTCAGCAAGCACTCTATCAGCTGCGTTTCTTGCTTCTACGTTTTCTCGATTTCTCGAATACGCAATATCGTGCTCTTTACACGCTACGTCTAACGGATTTACACCAGGATCACCACGTTCTAATCGTTTTTGTACTTTTGTTCCGGGTCCACAATACTGATATCCAGGAATATGTAACTCGAATGGCAATTTATTTATAATGGTGTTAACTAAGCCGGTGCCACGTCTGTACTGTGTCATCACCTGAGCCGTACTGAAATAATTTCCATAAAAGTCGCGCATTTATACTCTAGCTCTTCAGTTGATAACGAGATGAAGTTCGAGCAACAAAGAACTCGATTACCGGTGTCGAATTTCGACAACGTCGTGCCACAAACTGTAAAAATTCAACGCCATGGTAATTTATTACCAAGTTGCGTTCGCGGCATGATATGTGCCCCCTCGAATCAAGGTAAAACAAATGCTTTCTTAGCTCTTAACGTACACCCGAATGGATTACGATTCGAAAATATATATTTATATATTCGAAATCTATACATCAGCCAAAATACAAATTTTTGGAAAAATTACTTAAACCTGTAGAAGGTATGGCTTATTTTCCTTTTAATGAACATGAGGAAGTTGTTAAACCAGAGCAAGCAAAACCAAATTCAATAATGATTTTTGATGCCGTAGCGTGTGAAAAACAAGATAATATGCGTGCTTTGTATGGGACGACACAGAGAAGGTGATAGCTTTTATCTCTGTCAAACTTATGCACATATTCCCAAACATCTAGTGACAGATAATAAAAATTTTCTCGTGCTCTTCCGACAAGATGATATGAATTCGAAGCATATTTACGATGATCATGTAAATACTGATATGACATTTTCTGATTTTCGAGAACTTTGTTCTCAATGTTGGAATGATAAGTATGGATTCGTCGTTATCGACAAAGATAGAGAAATCAGTTGTGAACGTTATAGAAAAGGATTTGATTGCTTTATAAATATAAAAATTGAACAACAATAAGAGAAAAAAAACATTTGTGACGCGGTCATCAAAGTGATAGTATAAAGATAAAAAATATGCAAAAACGAGCTGATATTTTGCATCAAATTGCGAAAGCCAGTGACGCAATACGACAGAAGCATGAAATTATTAAACATGGGCGAAAAATAACTTAACGAGCTATAAACGAAATGTTTAAACGAGTTGTAACTCCTTTACAACAATTAGTGGACAAGACTCCGATAAAAACAGAGGAATTTAATGTGAAAAAAGAAGAGCTAATCAAAAAAGATCCTACAGAAGGAGCGACAAGCTTTCAAACAACACATGATAATAATACTGTTGATTATGATGTGGATAATAGTAAAATAACTGATGATCAATCTTTTACCACTGCTCCTCATCAAAGTACACCGATAAAAGAGTTACCTGCAGTATCATATTTAAAAAAATTCGATTCGAAACATCAAGTGAAGGAATTGGATACAATGTTTGGTGTAAGAAAATTAAAGAATAAACTGATGATTGGTAATGCTGAAGTAAGATTTGATGATAAATTTGTTTACATCGATAATAAAGAATATAGAAGTACTCCTGGTCTCTTAGAATTACTTTTCATGGAATCAACTGATCAAAATGTAACAACTGAAAGTGACGAAATAACTTATGGACAAATTTTAAAAAGCACTAATGCCTATGATAAAAATTACCACCCTGACAGAAGTCTCAGAGAACGTTCAGAAAAAATTGAAAGGAAGACCTAAAGTCCAATTGCCATAAGTAAAGAAAAAAAATAAATTGCAGAAGAGCTTCATAGACTGGTGAGAAGAAATTATCAACGACGGACATGTGGATATACGTGGTCTTGATGAGACTTGGCAGGCTGATCTTGTTGATATGAGTGCATATGAATCCTTCAATAAAGGATATCAATATTTATTAACAGAAATTGATATTTTCTCCAAATATGCCTGGGCTTTACCAATAAAGACTAAAAATGGTAAAGATAACACTGCTGCAATGATGTCAATTTTAAAAGGAAAAAGAATACCCAAGAATTTACATGTGGATACAGGAAAAGAGTTTTATAATAAAGATTTTGAAGGACTCATGAAAGAAAACAAAATTAATATGTATTCGACATTCAGCAACTTGAAAGCATCAATTTGCAAGCGATTTAACCGAATTTTTTACAGAAAGCTTAAAAGCATGAAGATGAAGAATAAAAATAGATTCAAAGTTGGTGATAAAGTTCGCATTAGCAAATATAAACATGTATTTGAGAAAGGGTACACTCCCAATTGGACCACTGAAATTTTCACTGTCAGGAAAGTCAAAAATACTCATCCAGTGACTTATAAATTAACAGATTATCAAAACCAACCAATAGAGGGCAGTTTTTATGAAGATGAATTAACTGGAGTTCAATATCCTGATTTTTTTTTGGTTGAAAAAGTTTTAAAAAAACGTGGGAATCAAGCATATGTAAAGTGGTTAGGATTTAGCAATGAACACAATAGTTAGATAAATTTGAAAGATATATAATTTATTCAGAAAACTTGTAATTGTGACAAAAAATAAATAATTTATAATTATAACAAAAAGAACAATCATCAGAATGAAATATAACGTATGAAATAACACTTGAAACCTTAAGCTATGATAATTGTAATTTATAACCATGAGAATTGAGTAATGACAATTGTAACTTATATTTATGATATTCGTAACTTGTAATTATTTCAATACGAAAATAAATATAAAAAAATTACAAATTCGTATAACATTCTCTCTAACCCCATGGTAAAGTATCAGTAGTTCCCTCTAATAATTGTCTTTTATTATCTTCCCAACTTAAGGCTTTTTTTATTCTCAAAGTAGTGCATACTTTATGTTTTTTACCTACAATATGATATTCATCTTTTTTTAAAACAGTATGATGGAACAAACAATTTTTATAATCATCAGTCGTAATCGTTTTAATTGTTGCTTTTTTCACACCTTTGGCTTTCTTTTGATCCTCTTCATTTTGAACTTTGAAACTATACATTTTTGCTCTAAGTTCAATAAACTCAGTCATAATTTTTCCTTAATTTTCATCTTTTATCAAGCCTAGAACTTTCTTATTAACTAAAGGAATACCATGAACACTATTTTTAGGATAATCAGACGTATCATATTTCTGAATGTCACGTTCAATATAATCATATATGTTTACATTAGTAAAATGATAGATTAAGCTATCTGTGTCTGTATATAATAATTTCACATTATTTTCAAAAGTCTTCATGATATAATTATAATAGAAATCATAAATAAAAATTTTAGATAAATCAAGTATTGCAAACCCTACATAAATTGGCTTATTGAACAGTATTTCCAGTTATTTATTTCTATAATGACTATATTTTCATCAAATATAATGCTGCTATGAAAGTTGGGTTGTGATATTAGAGTTTGTGCTCCCCATCTTCCCTTCCATTTTGTGATTAATTTTATATCTTTGTAATTACGGACATTTTCCATTGTCTTTTCATGAACAGCGTTATTCATCAGTTTGTAAAAGTTTTTTTCAAATTCATTTTTAGATTGCTTTCTCATATTTGTATTTAAATCTATGTATTTTTTTAACCAAGCTGATTGCTTGAATTGTAAAACTCGATGAATTTTTTGAATTTTTATACCAAGTTCAACACACTGCTGTAGGTTTCTATAATGTATAACATACTCATTTTTAGGTAATAATGTTGTCATCAACTTTGTACTTTCGCATTCAGGTGGTTTCCAATGCTCTGGACATAGCGGTATATCTTTATGATGCTCATGCAATGATTGTGGATAATCTAAATCTACCTCAAAAATATAACCGATTAGTGAATCTTTGGGAATATTTAAAATTAAATAATTTATAACATTCAAATCAAATTTTTCAGTAACCCATCTGAAAGAACCAGTGGGCAGGTATTCACTCACTGCTGCGACATAAATATTGTTTACATCGAAATACATTAAGTAAGATTCATCCTTGTTTGGATCAAAATCATCTCTTATAAATTGATCATTAGCTTTGCCATATCTATTGCAACACTGTGACACACCTCCTCTTATTCCTTTCTTTATGGAATTGAGCATTCCAACATCTTGCAAAGGATCAAGTTCTATTTCGGTATATGTCAGCATAGCATCAAAAGCTAGGCCAGATGCAGTTAAGTAATGTAAAGGATCTAAATTGTATGCATCTAAACAATTTCTACGAAAATTTTCAAAGATGTCTGCTAAGAGCAAAACATCAGTTTTCATATATAAATCTGAATAATCACCTAACGTTTTAAGCTGGAACTTATTCCACACAGCGAGTACATGCTCATATTCTTCATCTGTGATATTTGCATCATTTAATTTAGAGTAAAACGTTGATTGGGCAGGAAGCTGAGTTTCATCAAGTTTATCCCAATTATCAATATATTCATAGGGAAAGACTCCCTTTCGCACTACTAATTTAAACTGTTTACGATCATTATAGAATTTTTCCGTAATATTCTTATTATCATCATGTAAAAATGAAGCTCATTTTTCAATGCTACTTGCCATGAATCTACAGGAATCTATGAACTGTAATTTGACCGCTATGTCACAAGTTCTTTTTCTATTGTTTCCAGTGAATTCCTCCTTACCGACAGTTTTGGTAAAAGCTATTTATTTTTCCTTGTTAATTGGTAATAGATTAACTTTTCCTTCAAAAGATGGTGAAGCTAATTCTTTAATTAGAAAATGCGAATCGTATCCTGAAAGATTATGGAAAACTATTGGAATGATATAGGAACATTGATAATTTAAATTACATCTGTTGTGAGTAGGGCCACGATAATTACCAGTAAAATGACAATGGTCACGAACTTTTGTTTCATTATTTAAAAAAATTTGATTACAGATGCGACATTTTTTAGCTTCATTATGAGTTTTCATCAAAACATCAATGCATATTTCTTTTATAATTTCTTCTATTTCACTTGATGGCATAAAAAGTTCATGTGGTGTTGTAAAATACTTTATATCTTTAATAAATTCACCATCCTTCAAATTTTTAAATTTACAAGCTAAGGAGAAATTCACTTTCACACTGCCATTATTATCAATAGTATTTTTTATTTTTTCTACATATAATTGACTTAGCATCAATCAAAAATTCATTCAAATTTAAATGCTTCAAATTAATGATTGATCCTGTAGAAATACGAAGTTCAAATATACTTTTTTCATCTCTCCAGACAATCGATGGACTTCGTCTTCTAACATCACGTTGGAGATCACCCCCTCGCACAAAATTTTGTTGAGAAATAAATTTTTCACACAGTGATTTTAGGACAAAAATTGTTGATTAAATTTTCATCTTCTCACCAACTGATTGATTATTGTTTAATTGTTGATTTAATGTATTAACATTTTTTTCTCCAATCTCCAACTATTTATTAACAGCTTCATTCTTGTTTGGTTCACTTAATGATGGAAGAAGCACATAAGCCTCTTCCATTATTTGAATTAACTCTTTATAATCACACATTTTTTGTCTCTCACTTCTTAGTATTCACTTGTTAATTTTTAATTATTTTTATTCACCAGATATTTTTCTTTCTTTTAAAGAAACAACACTTTCTGGAAAATTTCTTCTTTATCCACTTGCTATTGTTTTTAATTTCAACTAAATTCCCATGTTTACTCGGCAACTTTTAAATCAAAAATAGTAGAAAAGCTCTTATACATTCATTTAATATACAAGCCAATACTACCCTCAAACATCACTAGATTTTATCGTCAATACATTCCAATGATATCACTTAATGAAAACTATACAGTCAGTTTGAAAAACGTCATCATACATATGCTAAATAACAACTGCCCTCCAACACTACTTGATTACATGGCTTTTTTCTTTGTGACGTCATTTTTACGAAAATATACGTTGGTTCAATAAAAGATATTGATAAATACTCTCAGAATCATAGACGTGGCTTGAAGAGTCATAAAGAAAGATATTCTTTGTCGTGTACAGTCTTGAATAATTAAAAATGGGAAAAAAAATTCTTTACATAATTGATATGGAAGGATTCATGGTTAACAAAAAATTTGTTTGCAAAGAAATGGGATGTAGTAACACTATGACAAGTGAAGTGAATTCAAGATTTTATAAAATTGGTAAATTTAATGAACTATCATATGAAGATAAAAAAACTGCATCATTCTGCTTGCATTATGTCCATGGAATGCTATATCGAGATAAACAAGATGATGAAGATCCATCGAACCTAGATAAATTATTATTGAGAATTGCTTATGAAGCAGAAAATAAAAAAATGGTTATAGCATACAAGGGTGCAAATTTTTAGAAAACAAGGTTAAATCATTTAAACATCAACAACTACATCAATCTGGAGTCAATAGGATGCTCAAAATTTAAAGTCATCATGAAATACATGGAACAAAAAGATAAAGCAGCTTACAATCAATTAGAAACTCTATCGTGTGGAAGACATTTCAAGCTAAGGAACACACAAAAAGTGGCACATTGTCCAAGAAAAGAAGTCTTTTGTTTCAACTATTTCTTGAAAAATATGTTTTAAGTTTATTATTATTTATAGAATATTAATTTTGTCATTCTGAATTACTCTCTTATGTTATAACTCAATGACAATGTTCAAATTTTCAATAATTATTAATGTAAGTTTTGTGAAAGTAACTTAGAATAAAAAATAACACAATTACAATAATGAAACTATTATGTATTTTTATAATAATAAACGATATTTATAAGAGAAAACGAGAATAATTTTTTATTCAATTATAAAATATTATAGTATAGTTGTGAACATTATAGTTACTTTTTATCTTAAAGAATATAAGTGAATTAACTTATAATTACATTAACATTAATCAGAATGAAAAGATAGATAATATTTAAAAATAAGAAGATATCGTCACCATGAAGTTCCTCAGCAGATACTGGTAAAAACACATATGTTTGTTCCACATCATCGTACACTAAGCGGCAGATTGTGTCATTCATACACAACAAACGTTCCTGCCGTCTTAATTGGGAACCATAATATTTCATGGCGTAGTTGATCCTTTCTTCAATCTGATTTACGTGTTGCCATTGAAATGGAATGACAACAACGTAAAAAAACGACCATGGCTGGATGTATGTGCTGCAATAATAAAGATTTCACGTCATACATTTATAAAGATATGTTAAATATACACATATTTTTTTTATTATTTAAACTGTACCTTTCAATGCTGTCGACTTGAACCTCATGATTTATAATTTTCATGGAATCAATATCTTCAATAATGACATCTCCATACTGAATTTCCAGCACCCTCACAAATGTCCATATTTTATCATTTGGATTTATGAGTAGCGTTGTCAAAATTCCTTGGTATGGAAAAAAGAAATTCTGGATACTACCCGTCAACTACACCCATACTTTCATTGCTGAAGATATTTGATAAATGAGATTATTATCGTCTACATAATATGCCCACTCCTGAGGTACAATTACTTTCATCTCCATTTCAAACAAATCCATCTAAATTATTCAACAATTATTCATTATTATTATACAACACTATTTTGTTATTGAAATCATATTTAAAAGAAAAAATAAGAGAATAAGAATTTACTTACTTTCAATTGATGTAATTGCGAGATTTTTCTTATCGTAATTGACACAATGTTATTAATATTTTTATGTATATATGTACTGAATAATTTTTTTTTGATAAGTTAAAATATAATAATCAATATAGGATAAAATAAATAGTATTCATAAGTTTATTAAGTAACACAATTAAAGTAAAATCAGCAGTAAAATAGAGATTAACGTTAAAATAAATGCAGTGTATATCTTTTAACTCTAGCCAAATCTTATTAATTATCCAAGTATGAACTTTAAAGCAGCAACGCTAGCTTGCAAGAGACTGAGCCTTAGTCCCATCTCTTTGTGCTCCTCTGGCCTTGTTCGTTGTCATGGGAAAAAATACCATTAATATAAACAAATACAGATTATTGGTCCACGTGATATAAGTGGAATCGAAGACTCAATGTCCTGTTTACATCTCTCTTAAATTTATTATCCGATGCAAGATGACGAGCTGGTGCTATATGTAGAAAATATACTCCTACATCAAAATTATTTTTTTGTCGTTGAATAATCAACGGAACACTTTAGAACACTGTAGAATATTGTTGTGGAAGTTGCGTCTTTGTTTAACCAAAGCAGTCTATACGACGCTCTATCTTTTTTCATTTTTTGGACCTGTTAGGGCACAAGCATCAAAACAAAGCGCACGTGTATTGGCGTAACACTGCGCTAGTGTCGCATCTCCGTTTTACTACCATGGACTATAATATATTCCATCTTTGTTTTTCAGTTGTGCTGGTTGAAGTATAAACGCACGTGGTTGAGCTGCGCGTTCAACCATTTTTCATAGATGATTTGAAAAAAATCTGCTTATATATGAATATTCACTTTTACGTATTAAGAATACTTAAATGAAACATTAAAAAATAAATAATTATATGATTTTGAACTTAAATTATTATCTTATTCAAAACAGACACATTAAATAATAATTTTATATTATTTTTAATTTGTTTAATTTCTTTTATAATCGAAATTATCTTAAATATAATTATTATTTAATAATAAGTCTTATTTGATTAGGTTTTGGTCATTATTATTACAAAACAATTGAATTATTATTGAATAATTAACATAATACTTTCATGAGAAGGATAAAAGGCTGATTTTCAAAAGTAGCATTCGAAATAGATCGACATTTGAACTCTAATTACCAAAGGCAGATATATTGATTAAAATGAGCCGCTAGATGGCAGAAATGTACATCAATAGATCGATATTTTCTGATTTCTCAGTCACTAGAGGACATGCATGTATATCGATAAATAATATATTTCTGTTCTTCAGTCGCTAGAGGGCAGATCGATCAATTCAAAATCATGCAAATGTTTTCCCCTATCAAATGGCTTATTGACAACTTAAATTTACCAAGGCTTAGGGTGTATTTTTTGTGGTTTAGGGTGTTCACACAATCAAAAAACATGAGCCGTAAGGCGTAAGATTTAAGACGTACGCATGCGCACAAACCAATTTTTTAACTTATTATGATGTTAGTGCGCACGCGTACGTCTTACGGCTTATGTTTTTGATTGTGAGCACGGTCTTAGCGTAAATTTCAAGATTCTATGTTGATATTATTGAATATTCTATCGGATAACCGCTAGAAAGATTAAATACATGAATGAAGTTGATTTAATTACATACATTTATTGAAAATCAGCCATGATACATAATAATAATATTTGAAGTAAAAGTAAATCCATTTAGTATTTCAAATATAAAAAATTCTGAGTAAAGTAAATTTATGTGCATACAAATTTCATTATGAATTAAAAGATTTGTTTTTCATATCTTTAATTTCTTTTTCAAAGTATATAAGAAACTTTTCTGGTAACATATGAATTCCATCCAATGATAAGCAATTAAAATCCATTCTAGCGTAGAACTTTTTCAGCACTGGTCGCATTTTGTTGATTGAGTTGGAATCAAACCACATCTTCATCTTCAGTACATTTTTTAATGCACAATTTGAAGCTAAACTTGGTCCATGATGAAAAGCATGTTTCCATCTTGGTAAATCGGGAATAATATGTAATGGTGGGCGATTCAAATCATCCAAGTTAATCACAGTTTGTCGGTTATTCACAAACTGATGCATCCACACTTTCTTTTCAAGACCTTTCACATAAATGAAATTAGCTTTGCCTATTACATCAACAATTATACCAGGCATATCTTTATACGTCATTTCACCAGAATCCTATTGAAGTCCATGGTAATTGCGAGTATACCAACGATTTATTACTTGAAATTTTTGCGGTAATAATTTCCAATCAAATGGTTGTTTGACAAATGAACACAACTGATTTTGTACTACTCCGTCAATAAAGAAAAGAATCACTGCAAATTCTTGCACAACAAATTGATTTGAAGGAGCTTTAAATCCCTGAATATCAACACAGATATCCATTGTGTAGGTTTGATGTTACCAATTCAAAGGTCTCAAACTGATTGATGAAACTTTACAAACGTACTTGTTCTAAATTTATGACACAACATCTTTTCTACTAAACCGGCGATCTGTTGATATTATAATAAACAAAAAGGAAGACTTGTTACTTCCATAACGTCGTTTGTTTTGAAAAAGCTAACAAAGAAATAATATTTATGAATAATATTTTTCTGGGAATTAAAATCTAACGTAGTTCTTTGCGAATAAAACTTTCAAAAGTTACAAAGAAAATTGCGCTGTTAGAAAAATGTGTTCGAGTTATCGGTCGCTAGAGTAAGAGGGCTATATATATATACAAAACAGATTACCAAAAAGTCAGTTCAGCAACAGAGATCATCGGACACATATCTAAGTGTACACGCTTAAGTGTAGAACAGTGATTGGTAAATTGTTGTGTGTGAAATAAATATGGATATCAAACCGCCGGAATTACAACGCCATTGAGTGAAAAAATGTTGGTAATAATTATCGCCTGGTGATCGATAGTCGTTACAGGTCGATAATATTCAATAAATTTCAATTCTTCGACCACCACAACAACAGCGCTACTCAGTTAAGAAGATTGACAACAGTTACCAACATTAAATTGGTAACAATCGCCAGTAAAAAAATTCAAATTCTTTCACCCGCCACAACAGCAGCGCCGCCCAACAATTACCGACTGCATGTGGATACAGCGCCACCTAGCGGGAAAACTGAAAACTACATATACAACCGGTAAGTTACCGGCCCTGTCAGTAAATTACCGACGCAGTTGGTAATTTGCCGACACGGTCGGTGATAGTAGATTGAGCAAGGCCCCCTCCCCCCTCCACTTAACTACTTATAAGTTAGTTTGGAAAAAATGTTCAAATTAACTAATAATATGAAAATTGTTAAAATTTTCTTCAAATTAACCAACAACACCAAAATTCAATCAATTTTTCATATAATAACGAAAATAGTACAGATCTCGAAACAGGTGGGTGAACAGGGAGACTACCTGGGTGATTTAACTGATGAGTTAGTAAGCTACAGTACAGGCAGCAACATAAAATCTTTTATTTCGGATCACCCGAAATTTTATGCTTACTTTGTACAAAAGCCTTGTGGTTTGACAACTTAAGTATGTAAACTAGAAGGTGTGACCCTATATCATACAAAAAAAAATTAAATTAGTTATGAAACAATCCGCATGCTGATTACTGGTGATTTTACGGCACTTTTAGTAATTTCGTTTTATGCAATTGGACAAATATCTTTCAATCAAGTTGTTAAATGAGGTAAGGTGTTAAGAGCCATTGCTGATGACAATTAGCTAAGCCTCCTAAAAGAATATAATTACCCTAGAATTTTCTCCAGTTCTCCAATATCCATGTTCACAATGATAATTTTCTCAATACATGAGGGAATTATTTTCCTCTGCTTTTGAATTCTGACCTAATTCACTATGATAAATATCCCAAAATTCTTTCATTCGCGATTAGTTTCGATCGTTTTCGTCTACTTTTCTCTCGGCCAATAAGTTTGTTTTTGAACCTTTTTCCATGTGATCCGCGCCTCAATTTGTTTCTATTTTATAATTGCTGAAATTTTAAATTTGCATTTGTTAAAAAAAATTGTTTATATTCGTAAAAATGTCATCATTAATAGGTACTTACAGAGAAAAATATTTGGATGGGGTTTTTTTTGTGAAATATTATTTAAACCTCTATGGTACGACTCTATACAGTTATTAGTTCGGTCGTATTTTGTGTTGAACACTGAAAAACCCGATGGTGTAATTCTCTTTAGCCAGTATGATTCATAATAGCCAAGGAGAGAAGCAAAACATTATCCAAATTCTTCTTGACAGGTAGACTTGATAAGATTAAATGTTGGTAATATCTGACAGATTGGTAATAGGGCTAAAGCAATAAGCTGTTTGGAAATAATATAAATGTCAGGATCGGTAGCAGGATGAATGTTTTTTCCAATGATGTGAAGGACTTTAGCTTTCTTAATTATCGCCTACAAAGAAAATGTTGCTTTTTATTCAAGCTCATAAATAATGAAGCCATAAAATAAGAATAATGTTAATAATAAAGAGTTGAAATAGTTCATTATTTTACTTGCGCATAATGGTAAGTAAAAGTAAGCAATGGCGACCAACAATATTTGGAAAAGAAACTTTTACAACTTTATGGATTGCAGCTTCAAAATCTGGAATGGAAGTTTCTAGTTGTATACTAGAGAATCTTGCTTTTCAAAACTGAAATATTCTATTGTAGCAGTCTTCTGTTCTTCGAGTCATCATGACCGACATAAATGGAATAGCCTGAGAGTTATTAACAAAAATCTTGTAAATTTAAAAAATGAAGATATAACAACGAAGTTGACCAAACAGGAGCTGTAAGTAATTGTACATGAATGGTTAAAAGTATTTTATAAATCTGAATTTGTGCCTCATTGATAAATTTTTTTAAAATGTTATAATCTACGTTTTGTTTTTTTTTTATTTTATAATTATATAATTATAAAAATATAAAAATAAAAAAATATAATTATATCGCCTGGATATTCAGATAATTAAAGTTTTATTTTAAAAATTTTTACATATATCATCATTTACATGACATGTTTTCAAATATTTTTAATATTGCAGAATTGATAGTATATATTTTTTTTTAATTCATGTAATTATACAGACAATTATAATTTAGTTTTTTAAAATAATAATAATAAAAGTAAAATTTTCTACAAGTCTTCGATCATTTATTCAATGTACTTCATTAAATTAGATTTTATATAATAATACCTGGCAATAGATCATTAATCCCAGTATAGTTAATCAATTTTTCTGGATTTGTCTGATTTTTATGATATGGATTAGATAGAAAAATATTTCAAATATTTGAATAGTTTTATTTTGTTACTTACTATTTTTCCAGTGTTGAAATAATTTTCTCGTTATCGAAGTAAAATCACTCGAATAAAGCAAAATATATATATATATATATATATGCATATATATAAAGCATTCATTCAACTAAATGTTGATCATTAAATTTCAGAAAGTACTCTTTCAAACTTTCATCCAAGTTAACTATTGGATTTAATATTCTAATGCATGTGAATACATCGAGCCTTTGGATCACCATATCTTGTCTAACAGCTTGTAATCGATCAAAAATTAATTGCTATATTACAGTCCAATTTACATCTTTTCTTATAATTACCCTGTTTCAAAAAAACATGATTAATCAGGTCAGAATCGACTTTCTCGTGTTTTTCGTTTTATCATCTACATCTAGTACGTTGAAAAAATTTCCTTTTTTTTTCTGAAAGAATAAATAATTCATACATGTGGTTTAAAATAACAATTTGGATTTGTTTTTGTTCGTTAATTATACTCGCGAAAGAAAATTTATTAATTGAATCTTATGGAACTTGTTCCTTATCTGGATATATAGCAAGACAAGTTCCTTTAAGTTTTTCAGCCATTTTGACAATTTATCTTTAGTTGTAAAATATCATGAATTCAATAACTTTAAAAAAAATTGATTAAATAGCCACCAATGTACATAGATAGAGAATAATCTTTTGTCAGTTGTTTGTTTTTAACTAAACTTTTGATAGTTTCTGTATAATATACATTTATGACATACGATGCCATCTAACAATCAAGAAAACTCTAATTTCTAAAGTATAAAACTTCCTACATAATCGACAATTAATAATAATCGATTGGAGCGCCTCCAGTTGTTTTTTAATACTGAGTTGCTCGTTGCTTTTTTTTAATCGATGCCTGCAGGCTGCCAATTACACACCCAAAAATTGGTATGACTGATTTTCGGCCTAAATTCGCCGAGCTGCACGTGGATGTCACACGTAACAGGCGTATTAGACGTTTGAGTTTTTTTGAACTGTTGAAACTCCACAGATGAATCAAACAGACATACAATAAAGTCTTGAGTGTTGGAGAGGTGACTCTGACCACTAATTGCAATTAAACTGTATTTGAACAAAAGAAATCTGTGCGAGTGTAAAAGACGCGACCGGTCATTTTTGCGTGATTGTTGGGAATCGCGTCATGGTGTCTGAGTTTCCGCCTCATGAGTCTCAGGTAGCGCTGAGTGTCTGGCAGTCCGAAAGATGCTGCCCTCTTAGCGGACGGCGCGGAAATTATAGAGTTTTTAACAACATACTTCGAATAAAAATTTTCCAAATTTGAATAGAGCATAAAAGATTATAGAAAATATATTTATCTACATATTTTTAACACTTCTGGATATACCTTTCTTTTCATCAAAAATAACAAAAAATCTGTAACCTGAAAACTTTTAATTATTTTTTAATAGGACCAATTCTAAATGAAAGAGCATAAAAAATTACAAGATACATGTCTTTGCCATTTTTTAAAGTAACACTTACATGGGAGGCTAGGAAATAATTCACTTTTTCCTCGATTACTATAAAAATGATGAAAATGGGTAATTTATTCATTGTACATATTACATACATGAAAATAGGTGAAAAAGTATTCAGGTCATAATTACTTTTTACGCCATACACAACAAATAATTGCTATTTAATACGTATTAAAGTATTTCGACATACTGGACTGTCACAGTACGAGTTATATTTATCTCTGAAAGCAAAATCCGCTAGATTTTCAAATTTATCTGGTTTGATCAAAGTATAAACACTTTTATACCGTAAATATCGAAAAATATTTGTAAGTCGGGGAGATAAAAATTGATTATAGATAAGTGATTGTAACTTAATTATGATATTCCTCAAGTGTGAATTTAAATGATCTTCTCGTGATAAGGCACTGTCCGAAAAATGTCCTATATAATTCTTTTATATGCTGAACCCATAAACATCTAAAGGTTGGATTCGTCCGGTAGTCCCTTCAGGGGAGGATAGTCATTATCTCAATTTCTTCATTTGACGGTCTAACAGACGTGACAGCTTCAGGGCAATGACCAGTCCAGGAATCAATTAAAAGTAAACTTTTTTTGCAACATTCGGAAAAAATACATTCGTCAACCAGATTTCGAAGTGTACTAAGAAAATTACTATTGAACCTTACAGAATATGTCATATAATGTAATATTTGAACTGAATTTTTTACCTGCAGTAAAATTTCCAGATTTCGAGATTTCTACGTGTACATTATCTCGTCTGAAAAGCGATGTTTTTACTCGTGGACCGAGTTTTCCGGTTGGTTCTTTTAACCCAAGAAAAAGAAGAATCATGGATGATCACACCAGCATCGACGGCAGATATAAAATTTTCTAAAGTATATTTGCAGATTTTTCTTTTAAATGTTCCAATCTAATTTAATTGATGTGCCCAGCGCCGTAATTGTCAAACAGATTGTACTTTTTTGAATCTTCTCTTGATAATATCTATATTTAAATTTTTTTTCATCTCACTCTACCGAAACTCAACTGCTCGCAACTTATGGTCATGACTCAAGTCCTCTTTATCAGCAGTACATCCACCTTCAGACGTTTTCGGTTTGTTGATTGCAGATGCATATTTTTCATCTTCTACAATTTTTGGTTCCCAATCCTTATATGGTTCTTCAAAATGTAACATATCCTCCTTCATCATTTCTACACTATTGTATTCATCCATCGCATTTTTTAATATTTGTTCAAAATGATTCTTTAATTGTATTTCAGTTCTATTGACAGGTGTTTCCGGAATTTGCATTGTTTGAAATATTGTTGAAAGTAATTGAATAACATGGAGGGGATTATCATTCATTTTTATCGATCGAGTGTCACACAATTATTTATATAAGCAATTTTGATGCTTATTTCAAGCACCACAATTCAATCATATCTATTCAAAACAATCAATATCAACTGACATTAGAATGTATACAAGTAGTCAAAATTAAAATTCTGGTAAGTATTATGATAAATTCCTAAGAATATTATAACACATTTATAGATCCTAAAAATATGTTACTTCCTGTGACAACGCTCAAATTGAACTGACTTTACTATGCTTTCAGATGTATCAGGTCTGAAAGAAAAACAACGAGTGACTATGACAAATACTTTGTCTATTTTTACCCAGACACGAAAATAAGATAACATTTAAATTGATGATTGAGTCTGCTATTAAGAAACATTTCATTCTACTACTATTATGATTATAGATAACTATCTCAGAACAAATTTCGAATCTATTTTATAACTCATATATGATAAATTTACTGTGTACGAAAAAATACAAAAATGATTTTTTTGGTACTAACAGCAAACGTTGTTATTAAAAATTTAAAAAGACGGTTATTATCGTCCATGTAAATGTTATTTGGAAAATTGCAAAGACACGTATCACATAATTTTTTATGCACTTTTATTTAAAATGAGTCTTGCTCTTCAACCATAAAAATGCTCTGTTTAGAAGGTAAAATCTTTTTGGAAAATTCTTATTAGACATATGTGAAAACTGCAAATTATCATATTTGGGTTCAAATTTGAGGGTGATTTTCACCCGTTTACAAAGTTTGTTAGCCAAAAAAAAAAATTACAATAAATAAATCCACTCAAAATTGAACATGTAAATTCACTAAACAATAGGTACCCAGTAAACACTGTTATATTGCTGTAATATGGATGTAATGTTACAAATATGACATACTTATATTACAGCTATGTACCATGGAAGTAACATAGATGTTACTATTTCCTACTTAGCAATGTAACAATGTAACATAACTTTGTGATATTAAAGTGACAAACTCGTTACATTGTACTAAAAAAAGTTTTTTAATGATTGATGTTGCTAATATAATTAAATTATACTTGTTTTATTACATTTCTTTACTTTTTTAGTTAAATTTAATTTTTTATTGTAAACAAATTTTTCTCCTATAGGGAGATTTTGAAGCTACGACCGCTAGCACACATACGACTTAAACCTACGCCTTAACCCGTTCGGCCATCCTATTACTTGGTATCTAAACCAGAATATAGGTCTACATATCTGAATATTCTTATTGAATTTAATAATTTCGATAACAGAACGAGTAATCATGTTATTTATTAGTATATATTTAGGTAATTTAAAATAGACAAAAAAAAAAATAATACGATAGCATACTCGTTACAAAGTTATGTGGCATGAATGTTCCGCTTATGTAACATAAGATAAGTATTGCAAATATTTAATCATGTTAAGTAACTGGAGTAGCATATAAGCAACATCGCTAAGTAATGTAAAAAAATATTGTCATCCTCATATGGCCAAATACCCTGGACTTACCCTATAACATAAATGTAACGTAAGTTACATGACACGGATGTGACTTCATTTTCTTGATACTATGTTACATTGAGGTAATGGCTGCGACATTACATAAACATAACATAGATATGCACCGCGAATATCTGATCACATTTTGTAACATGTACATCACTTGAGTTTCAAAGATGCAACATAACATGTTAATAACTATGTTACATAACATTAATGTTACATTTATGTAACTTTAGTTACATATTAAAATTTTTATGTGACATATTTGTAACAGGAGTGATATTGCTCTCATGTTACAATGTCATATCGATGTTATGTTTTAGGGAGATAACAGTTGCAATATCATTTTGTTACATTCATCATACATTGCAACAACATACCATACACGTAACGAAGTGTTATATCACACGTTACATTCTGTTACTTCGATGTAGCATTGCTGCAATATTCAGTGTTTACTGGGTAGTATACACTACTTACTCTGTTTATTTACTTAGTGTTTATTATTCTAAGACAATTATATGATAATGGCAGTACAGCCTCACAAAATCGGCACAATTGTGGAAGTACATCATCACTCCGCCGTCCCTCTTACGGCCTAACTGCCTTCCAAATATCGAAGCATAATATGCATCAACGACAGAGATATGTGCGTGTAAAGTTTTGCTGATGACGTCGCACAACATTTTTTGTGTATAAAGTATAGTTGGTAGCCTCAACGCACATAAGAGAAAGAGCGCACTAGTATAAACCAGAGAGACGGTAAATGTTTGTTCGGTGTGTATCTACTGCGAGTTTAGATTGAATTTGCTATAAACACTACAAAATCTGATTCACTGGTAAAGAGTTAATGACAATGTAACATAAATAAAGACGAACTTTTTCATTCATGTTAATTTGATTTGTTTTAAAAAATTCATGTTGTGATGTATGCAATGTATACGAGGTTTTTTAATGAAAAGTTGTTTGTTCCACCAAAAGAGAATCACTAACAACGTAACGTGAGTAGCATTAAACTCTTCTTGTATATAACATTTAAATCCTTCATATACACTTCAGAATAAAAGTTACGCAATGAATAAAGGTTCGACATACGAAATGTCTATTTTTTTTACCAAATTTAAGTTATTGAATATGTAATGTGGTTGGAACTTTTTTTATTGTTTAGATCTATGAAATCGTTGTAGAGAAGCAGAAATTAAATCTTTTAATAACATAAAATTTTTTTTTCGTCCATCATCAATACTTATGGATTCATTACTTTATTAATAGTATCAACAATGCGTATCCAGAATCGGCACATTTGAACTTGAAACTTACTGTTAAAATTAAAAATTTGATCATGTTACGTAATTATGCACTCCATACGGATTAAGTATCGGAAATCAGCTAGTTTATAATATACAATCAAGAATGTTCGAAGTGTTTTATCGCTTCCTTGACAACCTAATGGTTCATAATTTGTATGCTCCTATATTTTATCACTGTACTTCATACAAATTACATAATTATATAAGCAAACTTCACTGAACACATTATTCTTTAATTTTCAAGATCCCAATTAATAATTTTGATTTTGTTTCAGATTTCCCCGATCACACGATTTTGTAAGGTATGTAACGTTCCTTTGAAATTATCTTTTTCTAACTTTTATTTTAATAGTCGTATGTAACTCCTATACATGCAGATAGATTATAGTTACATATTATTTTCTTGATCTATATAAAAAAATGAATAATTGAATCAAGAAAACTACACATAAACAGTTTTTCTTCAACACTGCCAAAACGTAGTGGTAGAATTTAACTCACATATAAATTTCCACGATTTCTACAAAATACCTCTGACTGTACAGTCCAGTCATCTTAGATTTCATTTCTGGGAATATTGCCGTGGATGGAATTTTCATAGTTTATTTTTAAGGGATGTAGAATAAATTCCCTGCTCGAAGAAAGTGAGTTCCGACATGGGCAACAGTTGAAATCATCTTTTCAATATTCTTCCATGCCTTCTTCCATACATTTGTCCCATTTTTATGTAGAGCTACAATTAATATGGAGAAATGTTTTAAACACAAATTGTAGCAACTACAATTTCAAATCAAAAACTCCGCATCTTTGCGCCGTTACCTTTAATAGATAAAAAGTTATTGACCTCTAAGGTTGATAAAATTCGAAACGGTAAAAATATTGAAAAAATGCATACTAGTACTCATTTAACAGTTGTAATTAATTAACGTACACAACGCTTGGAAATGATCGGAATTCAATTAAAGAAAATCCATTACTTTTCTAGTGAAAAGACGAATCGTAATCGAAAAAACAGACAAAAATAGCAGATTAGAAATTCTTATCTACATCTTATCGCATTCTAGAAAAAATTTGTATATCATCAATGTGCAAACTGTTTCAAAATAAGAGAAAATTATTCTCTGATATCCATACATTCACACATAAGATTAAATATGATTTCTATAAATTACATAAAATTATAATACACTTGTTTTCGTATTCTGATCATTTGCCTTTGAAGTTTTTATCGATATTAGATTTATCTAACATTAGATAATGTTTCAAATTCCTAAATACAATGTACGTATTTTGCGATAACAATAACTGTTTGTACCGACTATATCATTACCGATAAAGGATTATCACACTCTGTACACATGAAAAATTTTTAAGCAGTCTTGATGTGATTATCACGTTAATGGTACCGTTATAACTTACATTTTTTTGCTCTCACATTGAAAAAATGCAAGTGAATCCTATAAACATAATTCACTTACTTTACTTACTCACATAGTCTACCTCAGTAGTGTGAAATCGTCACACTAGTACCACACGATCAGCTGGGAGTTGGTTCATGAGCTGCTGAGCACGTCGAGCGTCATTAAAGAGATCGCGCAATTTTGCTGAGTCAGTAGAACAATGCTAAATTAGTCACAAAGTTCGCATAAGTGAATATATGCACATATTTGAAAAAGATTATACTCCCGATTGGGCAACTGTAATCT
Source organism: Chelonus formosanus (assembly GCA_028641665.1). NCBI lineage: Eukaryota > Metazoa > Arthropoda > Insecta > Hymenoptera > Braconidae > Chelonus > Chelonus formosanus. Next base: position 14,577,432 of record CM054006.1, on the reverse strand, counting down.
TTACTGAGAGCAAAGTAGAGAATACTCACTATATGACATATAAATTGACTGATTATCAAAATTAACTGATAGAAGATGGATTTTACAAGAAAGAATTAACTCAAGCTCAATACCCTGACATAAATTTGGTAGAAAAAAAATTACAAAAACGTGGCAATCAAATCTACGTAAAGTGGTTCGGACTTGACGAGGAACACAGAAGTTAGATTAATAAGTCAGATTTATAATGTTCGAACGTAAAGATTCGATAAAAAAAAAACTCTGAGCAATTTGAATGTGTAGAACAAATGGATACCATTGTTATGTTCGGCATTTTTAATTTTTATCTGTTAAGTTAATACACCGTCAATCGCGAGGTATATTAACTCAACTCTACGTTTTCATTCAATTTCATTTGTGGACACTATATAATATTTTTCTTTATGTCGTTTAACGTCGTAGCTACCTCACTAATCGGGCGTATTCTTCAAATTCAGCAGATTTCGCCTAACACCATTCATTGTTTTTTTCACCTTTTCTATCCCTACCTATGAGCTGGCCACCGCCTTCAAAATGCAAAGACGTGGCTTTCTGTCAACGACCGTAGACTCATCGAAACGGCTCGAGTACTTAGTATCGCGTAATAATTTGACGTAATTTGCGTAATAATTTTAATACGACAATTGTCGTATCTAAATAACCAATAATTGAATATTAATAATATAATAAATGATTAGTTCGTTATCAAGTCTAAGTGCAACGTGTCACATGGTGAACTCTAAGTTTCAAAACTAAGAAAAGCTGAGTTGTTTATCCAGGTTCGTGAGAAACATTAAATCAGTAATTGTAATCATTTTTTAATGACCAGAACACAAAATCTAGTGTCAAAACACAAGTTATAAATCAAAGTAGAGAATTATTTCACATATGAATAGAATGGGAATCTTCAAAAACTAACTCATCAGTGTCCATCGTCATTCATCTACGAATTATTCGACCCTTCTGGCATTTATCTAGTACAATCCAGGGAGAAGAGTAAGCTTTATAGTTTCTTCAATTTTAAGTTCTGTTGCTACGGTAAGGAAAATTTTATTATTCTGAAATCAAATCTATGTTTTTTCCTTTTCACATCCGTATTCAATTCCTCGCACAGTGAACTGCGTAGAACTGCCACTCTCGGCTAAGATGACAACGGATCCCAATATCAAATATAAGAGAGCACGATTTTTCGTGTCTTAAAAACTCTCATTAGTCCGAACGCATTTCCTTATAAAAGCGCGCTACTTATCATCCACGATTTCAGTTTTATTTAAAATCATTATTATTTAAATTACTAAATAAATTAGCTCTGACATAACACCATAAGCATGAAGCTAAGCATGTTGCATAAATACCATTATCTGGCAAAGAATGACAACTGATTGATAAAGAAATAGAAGTAATAAAAGGTCTTGATAGAATGAATAATCGAAAAAATACAGAAGAAATGAAGAATCACAAAATAATTTATAAAAATACAAAATTGTTGCATTATTCGTTAAAAAAAATTTGTAAATAAGGCCAATTTTTGTTGTACAATGGTTTGGACAGTAAGTTTTTCGCTCCTCATTAGATACTGCTTTTTAACAATATCTACATTATCACTTAAACATCGTTTGGAATCATCAAACGTGATAGATTGCAATGTTGACTTTTTATTCCGTCAACTTTTTTCTTCCTTTCCATCTTCTTCTTTTTTGTCGTTTTCATTTTCTAAGAATGGAAAAGAATATAGCTTGGAGCGAAGCTCAACAAATTCCGGCATGCTTTCTTTATTATTTAGTGTCATTGGAAGATGACATTTTAAATGACCATCCACTTCAGCCGAGTATTTTGTAACTCTTTGATGAACCATTGAATGCATGTGGGTTATTGATTTAATCCAAACCGTGATGAATTATTATTATATAAACAATTAAGATAAAAAGCAACACTGTGTAGGACATGCTTTTGCGTCTCATCTACTTGCGGCTCTAAAACATACCCAAGTTTGACAGATACTGCAAATACTATAGGGTCTGTACATTCGAAATTACAGAAATTAACAATCTAATCTTTTTTCTCAGGAAACACCATTCAAACCTTATTCATTTTGGAATAATCACGTTTGTGATTTTTATATGACTTTTGCAATTTGAAGTGATTTAAACATCGATCACACAGAAACGATTTATAGTTAGTTGGTTTTTCAAGCAACATGGAAGATAGGATGAAAAGTTTCATCATCCATTTGAATCCCAGCTTCAACAACGAAAAAATGGCTAGCTGGTATGCTTGATTCAAAATTATTTCTCAAATACACAGATATTATAACCCTTAAGATTACGTTCACTTTCAGGTTACCTTCTCGATACAGTATTTCTCCAATTTTCTTAATCACTACAACTTTTGCATCAATTAAAAATGTTCAGATGTCCGTACGTCTTAGATTTAATACACATGCTGTTTTGATGTGATAGTTAAAAGAACTTTCGAATTCCTGCCATAGGGTTAAGTAATTAACATCCAAATCACCTCCTACCACTTGTCGAATCAAATGACAAAACTCGTCATGGATTGCATGCAATAGAAATGTTTGGTTGCAGTGATTGGTTTCCATGAATACTTGTCTGCACTACCGTTGGATCACATCATCATTCACAGCATCGAGTTTCAAAAGTTCCTCGTACTTTTTTTTAATTGTAGAACTCAGAGGATAAAATACACATATATTTGTTTTTAGCAATATTTTACTTAGCAAATTTACTTTTCATTTAATAAACCGGAAGAACCATATAATAAAATTCAAGTATTTAAATTCATCGCTCTTAGCACCAGCTCTTTCTCTAGTAGAGAGCTTTTCTTATACGAAGGAGTCAGACTCTGAGACTTAGGCTATGTTGAAATCTAGATATGAGAACCACAAGAAACTCATTCATATGCACCTGAAGAAACTCTTTCGTCAATTTGCTGAATCTGTAAGAGCTACATCTAATTCTCAAAGAATCTTATCATTACTCAAAATTGTAGATAGTTCACTCGATTTATTGAAGTTTGTGGGACAATCAACTGGAAATTAAGATGTCATTCTCGTCTTTCTTATTTTAAAACATCTAGATCAATATATTCGTAAGCTCTGGGAGACTGAAGATAATGATCTTGAAAGAATGTCATCTTATCGAGAGTTCCACGAATTTTCATTGGCACGGATTCGCATATTCGAGAAACTGGTGCCATAATAAAGAACAGCCATTCAACAACGCTCATCGAATCAATTACTTGTGAGCGTAGATTCATCTGTGACTGCTGCAATGGTAGTCACCCCATTGTAGTCTGCCAAGAGTATAGGGCTTTGCCTCTCAAACAATGCCTGAGGACTACAGACAATAAAACATTGTGTTGAAATTTTCTGTGAAGACATCATACACCAGCCTGCACCAACAAGAACAGATGTAAGGTGTATAACTCTAGACATCATACAATGTTTCACTTACTGATCTTCAAGCAATTATCAAGTGGTAATCCGGCGTCTTCAAGGCCACAATCATCAGTTAGACCATCTACAAGTCAACCATTATCTTGAAACAATCAACTTCCAACTTCACAACAGTGAGGAGACGAAGCGGTCTTTGAAGAACAGTCATCACTTACACAAATAATCCAGCTTGCTGATGGACTTGCTCTGGAGGGTCAAACTGACTGGATGACCTTAGTACATGAAGTTTTCGCTTGAGAAGGATTAAGGGTTCAGTTGGGATGGTTCAAAGGACAAGTTCATAAGCAGCATAATCTTCTAGGACAATCAGAAGGTCAGAATCACCATGAGACAATCAATCAACACTTAACTCGTGCTACTAGCCCAGAAAATTAACAATCACGTGACGTTAAATCAATTTTATTTAATAGACAATTTAATAGACAATCATCAATTCTAGTAGTTTGCTGAAGTCAAACTATTTCAAGTCATCTATACGATGATCGTTCAACGCTGTTTGCAACAGCAAAAGTTAGAGGCAATTCACCTTCAGGGAGTTAGATTGCACGAGTGCTCGTTGATCCTGGATCACAGCTTACATTAATAACTTCTTAACTTGCCAATCTGTTGCAACTAAAAAAGCATTACTAAACAATCAACATAAGGAAGTAGGGAGCTCTAAACTCACTCAAACATTCTCGGCATTCATCAGCACGATACAATGTTAGAATTCCACTCATTATTTCCCCTGTAGCTCTTGGAGATTTCTATACAACTGCGTATCGATGTTTGAAGGGTCAGTTGAAGAGATTAACCAATGAGACTGAATACAGCAATCTCTACAGACAATTCATAAAAGAATACGAAGAACCTCGGTCACATCAGACCTGCACCAAAAATCAATCAAGACTCTCAAGACATTCATCTATTCTTTCTTTCTCATCATGGGCTTTTAAGACCAAGTAGCACTAACACCAAGCTTAGAGTCATTTTTAATGGATCCAGCCCGAGCTCAACTGGAGTCTCATCGAATGACATCGCATTACTTGACTACATAAAATCTCAGTTTCACGATGAATTCCTACAACATAGACAATTAGAACAAAATCATTCCATGTCAACTGACAACAATAACCTACAGCACTAGATCAGCTCCTTATAGAGCTGTTCATGTGTTACTGCAATTAGTTGGAGATGAATGACATTACTCATACGGGAGAAAAAATTCGACTAGACATTTTCGATGTACTTCAGTTAATGGAGCAGATTCACCAGACGAATTATTTCAAGTTGCTGAGGAATTCAATATTTTGTGCGAAGCGGGCGGCTTCCTCGTAGCAAGATTGCGATCAAACAGTCAATCGTTACTTCGAGAAATGTCACAATCATCAGTCAATCAAGAGAAAATCACTTCCGAAAAATTCACTGCATAAATTGTTGGATATTAATGAATCCAAGCTGAGACACATTCACATTTTCGTAAAAATCAGTCACTTGAGAGTCAACATATTTAAAACGAGTCGGACGAACCAGTCTCACAATCAATCATTAATCGCTAACTCATTATCAGAGAAGATTTTACTCGATTACATAAAATCTTAATTTCACGATGAATTCATACAACAAAATATTTAACAGTACAACTTCATGGATTCTCTGATGCTTCACGGCTTACGATAGCTGCAGCAATTTATCTCAAATTCAATTCACCGACCTCCGGGCCCATAATCACACTTAGCTGTGCGATAACCAAAGTAGCAGAAACTAAACAAATCACAATTCCTAGCCTTGAGTTAATAGCTGCGTTAATTCTAGCGAAATTCTCAAGGTATGTTTGAGTTACACTTTATGAAGGAAACATGCAATCAATTTATAGGTGGGCGGACTCATCAGTTACTTTTTTATAGATCAATTCAAATTCAGGACTGCGCTTCAAGAGGCATCACAGTCAATCATTTAAAAGATTACTTGCTATTGGGGAGGAGACCCACCTGGTTATCAAGAAATTAAGAAAACTGACCAGAAAAATCACCACCCGCTGACAAGACTTGTAACTTAGGAGCACGTTCTAGAATTTCACTGATAGCTGCTATTCAAGATTCAATAATTCAATAGGACCGAGTCAGCAGATATTCGACACTTAATAGACTACTTAGAATCATCACCATAATCATAGAATGCACCTCAAGGCTCAGACATTCACCAGTTTCTAGTTCTTTGGCATCAATCACATCAGTTGACATCAAAAAGGCGAGAATCTTCTGGATAAAGACCACTTAAGCAGCACATTTTTATCAAGCAATCAGAACTTTATTGAACAATTAGAATCTGGTGCTTAACTTACTGTCTGTTTCTTGTCTAACAGTTGTTAATCGTCATCCATTATAATAATCGATTGTTGTGTTGAATTTTATTCATTTATTTGTTTTGAAATGCCTTTGCATTTTATAGGGCCTCAGAAAAATAAAAAATTACTAATTTATGATGGTTTCGTGTATTTAAAGCAACAAGTTAATAAAAATAATATCAGTTGGCGTTGTACAACAGCAGTTAAATGTAATGTTATAATACACACGGATTCTGAAATAAAAGCAGGTTAGTTTATTGATTTTTATTGACGTTGAAATTGTTTTTATATGCTAATAGCATTGTAATTTTGCACAATTTTGTTATTTTACTCTGGTTTGTAGGCCACATCGTCGGCAACATTCCTACTCATGAACACCCGGCAGATATTGCGGACGTAGAAGCTCGAATAGTTGGGGCTAAAATCATTAAGAAAGCTGCTCAATGTAAAGAAAAACCGGCAAAATTATTTCTGGAGCACTACAGCGAGTGAAATTATCGATTACAGCGATATTACCTAAACCAGCATCACTTACTCGATCAGTTCAACGTATTCGAGTAAAAATGATTCTGATTATAGGTTGAATCCGTTAACACGACGTGATCTCTAAATACCTCAATCACCTAAATATACTTATAATGAGGAGTTATTTTTATTGTATGATAGCGGAGGTAACAAAAAAAGATTTTTAGTTTTTTCGACAAAGAAGAATCTTGATTTCTTAACTTCATGCAATCGGTGGCTTGGAACTGACACATTCCAAGTTGTTCTTGATGTATTCGCTCAACTGTATACTTCACATGGCGTCAAAAATAACAAATCTGTGCCTTTACTCCACATGTTGGCTCCAAATAAAACAAAAACAACAGATCTTATGTTTTCGAAAGTATTAAAATCGTTTATACCTAATTTTTCACCAGTTAGAATGATGGTCGACTTCAGAGTAGCTTTTATTGAGTCATTTAAGGAATGTTTTCCTACGTCAAAAATTGTTGGATGTCATTTTCACTTTGCTCAATGCCTCTGGCGACATGTGCAATTATGCGGATTGCAAAAGATGTGCAATACTGATGTGATATTTTCGTTAAATGTAAGATTATGGGTGGCATTAGCGTATGTACCTGCTGATGATCTTGTAGCTGCTTATGAAGAAATTGTAGAAAGTGATTATTATGACTGTAATAGCGATATATTCGATGATTTTTTGACATACTTTGAAACAACTTGGATTGACAAGCCACAGCACAATCGCAAGCGTCGTGAAAAACCTATATTTAATTTAAAGTTCTGGAATTGTTATCGGCAGTATTGGCAGGTGATATTCGTACTAATAATTTAAAGGACGGTTGGCACAACGGATTAAAAAACTGTGTTGCTGTTGCCTATGCTAATTTTTCTCATTTCATGAATTGTTCAAAAGATGAGAAAACAATGACAGAAGTAGTTAATAATCAAATGAATACAGGTCTTAAATGTGCTTCAAGTTCTCGGCAAGTCTGTCGTACTTATAATACTCGTCTTCAAGTAGTGGTTTGTAATTATGACCGAACGAACAAGCTATTTGACTAAAAGGATGTGGCCAAAATATTGAAACTCAATAATGTGATTTAAGACGAAATGCAATAATTTATTGAAAAAAGTTAAAAGTTATATTTAAATTGTTAATTGTAATTTTATTTATCGACGTAACATATATCTCAAATATTTTAATTTATTTATGACCGATAATTTATAAAATGTTCAATTAGACTGATATTTCTTAACATACAAATAGTTGTGAAAATGATTAAAGAAATAGCCAGACGATGAGCTGTGAATTATTATTAGTAACTAGTATTACCAATTATCAAATCAAAGAATGTTCAGTTGATGTTAGCTATAAATTATTGAGTTTAAGATCAATAATTACCTGAAAACATTTTGATAGATTTCATAAGGAGCCGGGAAGAGAAAAATGATTATAATAACTTAATAATAATTTTTATTCCTAACAAAAAATGCATTACTGTGTCCTTTCATCGTTGGTACCCTTAATTTGATATTTTGAAATCTCAATTAATGATCTTCCATCCAAATGGTACATTGAATTGTAGATATTGAGAAAACTATTCGTTAACATTTAATCGTTATTTGTTATTATTGTCATGTGTTTTTTCCGCAAAATCAATATCAAATTACTGTTACCAACTGTCAATACGAATTTATTTTCATTTCGAACATGCATACCTGGGTAGCCTGTAAAATTTAAAAAATAAATATAATCAACATTCACTTAAATATTTTTTCGTAAGTGACAACCACCTTATTCTGATTAATTATTCCTTATTAACTTCCCATTAGGAAGTTATTGTAATTGGGCCGATTGGTGGAATGTGAATTTTCATCATTTCTACACGTTTTAAGATATTTCAAGCAAACTGACCATTTCTTAGAATGATGTTCGACGTACGTACGTACGAATGTATGTATGTATGTATTCATGTATGTATGGACGTCAGCATTTTTTTCGCATAGACTTAGAGGTTTTCTACGAAATAATATTATTGATGATGAGAAATGACTTTTAACAAATACAAATTGTAGTGCTGCTGGCTTTCTGATTTGTTAATTTTTAGCATTTTCAATCTCTTGTATTTCGAAAAATATTTATCTTACGTAATTACCGCAGAGGAAATTTTTATCCGTTTTTTATGCTCAATTTAGCTGTGGACCCCGAGTTTACCCTTTTCTTTAACACCCTGTATAGAAATTGCAACTGAACAACATTTTGCATATTTTTTTTTATAATAATAAGTGAATATGCAATATTTCATGAGTTTAGTTGATTCTAAAATAATACCTGCAACTTCAACTTTTATGATGGAATGATAGACTGCATTTAATTTGTTTCCAGTTATATCCATCACAAGCACTTTTTAATATTAATTCTTACTTTAACTATAATTTACAGCTTCTTTTCAAAAAAGCTCTGTAATTAAAAAATGTACGTTAGCAAAAAATAATTCAACGTAAATATCAAAGCATAGTCTTCAATTTTTCATAATAGCTCATTTTTGTAAATATAATTGATATTCGTTCCGAGTAAATTTTAGTTGATGTAACCTTTTAAAAAAAAGATAGTTGCCTACTACAGCGGATAGTAGCCTAATGTTAAAAATGCTTCAGGGGACACTTGCCACTTGTAAATAGACAAATCACGTCAAGTGGACCCCCTTTTTTTCACTTGGTCACATAATTAAAATATAAATTCGTAATCAATAAGCGCTAATTAACCATAATCATTACCCAAAACGATTTTTTTAAATTTTAATTCTAAGATACATTTTTTCAACAATGAAAATTTTCTGAACTTTTAATTAATAAATTTATTCTGAGTTAACTAATCATGAGAAATATATGAAATTTTCAGGACTAACATACTTATATTTTAATATCATGATAATAATTTTTAAAAGATAGATATATTCCTTTATTGTATTTTAAAAAAATTTTTCAATAAACAATTAGAAGAATCAGCGGATTCTCAATGGAAAAACAATTTTTTTTTTATTAGTTCGATGTATTAGATATTAAAGTAAAATATTGCTAGATACAATCTTATTGCCCGACGTTTGTGTAAACAATAATAATTTTTCATTAAGCGTCGAAACACAACTACGCTGAAACACGTGTGGCTGAATCAACTATGACTGCAGTTGAATTCTTTTTCCATCATTTTTATGAATATTGATAAATGAGTTTTTTTATCAATAACTATAAAACAGAGATGAAAAATGTCTAAAGTGAAGATAAATAATCCAATGATTTTTTTTTTGTAACTAAATCAAGCAATGTTGGCTCATATTTTTAATTTTATTATCTTTTTCTCTCTCCGTATAAATATCAGATATTTTTTCTCTGCTATTATCCTTGGTATTCATTATCAACTTCAATTAGTGTTAACTTCGCATATTAAGTCAATATACGAAATATCAAGGTCCTATTCAATGATAATTTTTTTGCATTTACACTTCCATTCGTTATTTGAATATAGAAAACAAAGACGATCCATGGGCTAGTTTAACTTATTTGTTTTTCTTTTTATACGTATCAGTGGGACTATTTCATATTCGGAAGTGCTCTATTTTCTACTGAGTCATTAGAAAAATTGTCATTTACAATCATATATGTGCACTTGTCAGTAATGGGTCGCGTGAAGAGTTGCTGAAATTCATTCAATAATAAAATCATAAAAATATTCGAAAAAAATTTAGTTTTAATTACAGAAAAACGAGCTGTTAAGTTTAAAAAATTGATCGGATTATATGTCTGCAACTCATGTGAAAGATCTATTTACGAAGGCAAAAACATTGAAACAGTAAAAAAGTTGCATAAAAACCAGTGTTTCAATATGGAAGATTCTGAACAATTACAATATAACGATACTGAAAATAATTGAAAAATGGATCCTTCTCATAAATGTGCTAAAGTAGACAATGAATTGGAAATTGAAGAAGTTAGTCGTATTTTATCAGAATTAGATGAACCATCAAAAAATTTTAAACGTCAATCAAGCATTAGTGAATGTTAAAAAGCCTTAGTTCCTGCTATTATAAAACTGAAAAATGAGAATCATTCTTCGAATGTAGACTCTAATCAGAGAGAATTATTACGAATCGTTTATAATTTTGGAGTTGCTCTCGATAAAAAAAAGGATAGATGTAGCAAAACACAAGTGTTAACGACACTCCTACTTCACTAATAGTAAATATAATAGTAATGTTCTCCCGCCCGATAAAACAGATCACAGTTTGTATTGGTACTAAGTTAGTTTGAGTCCGTGCGGAATTACCAACCGCTGGCTGCTCTGTTTTACCGGCCGAGTTACCGTAAAATTGCTGGTGGTCGTTATCACTGTTTACCGACAGTTGGTTATTGTGACATTTGGCACGATTTTCAGCAACGTTCACTCTGTTTTACTGACTGAGTTGCTGGCAGTTGATAAATGTAGGATTCTGTGCGATTTTTGGTATTCCCTCTGTTTTACCGACCGAGTTCCTAGCAGTCAATAATTGTAGGATTTTCGTAAAATGACTTTTTTTTCAAGAAAAGCTTATACTTTACGGTTTCGATACTGCGCCGTTGACGTCATATCCAAGTTTACACATGTTATTGAGTTTAAACAATTCTACGAAATTTCGTCACGCAACTGCGTAGAAGATGGTGACGTCAGAAGCAAGTTTAGACTGGCAACTGCGTAGTATGATGACGTCATCAACAAGTTTCAACATGTTTTGCGCATGCTCTTAGAGTGGAAATTTTCGATATAAAAGTCAGAACCTAAAATAATTTCCATCAGTCCTAAAAATACATCTGTGCGCAGTAAGCTAGTGGAGACGCTGTTACAAAGAAAAGTCTTGAGTAGATAGTGTGTAACGTAACTAAAATTTCATTGAATATAGAAAAAATCAATCTATCGCAAGTAAACCGATCTGCTACTCTGGAAGATTTCAGAACTGCTATCAAAATGGAGAATCTCTCTCTCTCTCTCTCTCGATACAAGCTACAAAGTCGATGAATGGAGACTCGTCAAAACCAAAAAATATGGATATGCTGTTCTCGGACTATTAGAAAGAACGGATGGAGAAAATTTGATTGTTTTTCTTCCCTCACGCATTACTAGAGAGTACCGACGAGACGATTTTGGAGGTCACTTGAATGGATTTGCCACAAAAGGCCAGCTATTCTTTAAATTTCTCGGTGGCGAATATAATAAATTTGAATTCACTACAATTGATCAATAGTACTAAATGTATAAAAAAAGTCTAAATAAATTATGTAAAATGAATCACTGTTCAATAATCTTCCCTGCTCTGCGTCACAAACGTGTCCAATCCTCATGGGGTAATCTTCAAAGAATTACACATCCTAAGAATCATCGATGTTGGGAAAAAATATATCACACATTCAATGTAAAATGTTTTACATTTAATGTCTTATATTTTATATGCAATATCTCACATTAAGTACGGAATATCTCACATTTAATATGACATTTTTTTTATGCAATTGTGTGACGTCAAAAACAAGTTTAGACTTGTAACTGCGTAGTTAAATGACATCATAAACAAGTTTAAACTTGTTCGCGCATGCTCTTGGAGTGGGGATTTATGATATAAAAGTCGAGGCCTAAAATAATTTTCTTCAGTCCTGAAAGTTCTTTCGTCATTTTTATTTGTGCTACTCTAAAGTGTACAAAATGGACGTGTTTGTAGATGTTGAAGGATTCTATACTCATGATAATCAGTTTATAGCAAAAGAAATTGCAATACTATCACTGAATGATCCAACATTTAAATATTTATTCACATTCAAACCCCCTCTCGACAGTTTTAATGAAGTGATTTTGTTTTCGAGTAAAGATTTTTGGGAGCAAAGCCATTCTATACCTTGGGATTCTGGCAACAATGAGTATAAATACCTGGAAATCGTACTAACTGGACTTTTACAAGATGCAATTTACATCTACGTATTAGGGGCAGATAAAGTAGAGTGGCTAAGTACTTATGTCAATAAACCTACAATTGATGTGGCAAAAATGCATTACATAAATCATTTGGAAAATAATAAATTGAATAAAAAAAAATTCGAATGCACACATAAAAATGTCCGACGCATGAAAGAGTGGTTCAAGTGTTATTGGAGTCCATCAGACGAGAAATCATTACAGTTGTTCCATCAACTGCAGAGTTTACGGAAAATGTCACCAATTAACATTGCTTATCTCGATAAAAATTTTATACTACAATTTGCAAATTCTGAAATTTGCGAAATTTGGTCAAAATTACCAACACGACCACAAAAAGATAAAAGATTCATTAATTGCCATAGTATGATACTTGAAAATTTTTGTACATGTCGTATAACAGTGCATACTGATTGAGAGTTATGTCGAGATTCATGTTGCCGTATGGATAAGACTGTGCATTGAGAACCAATTTGACATTGCTCAAATTACAGTGATCAAATTTACTCGCATCTTTTGTAGCATCATTCCTACGTGCAGTTTGGAATGCAAGTATAACATATCTAGGTTTTTCAAGTTGTGTTGATGTCTTTACAACCCACACATGTTTTGTTGTCATTGGAAGCAATGGATATTCATACAATTCCCATGATCTGAAACTTAGTGTCATTGCCGGATCTTTTGCAATGAAATTCAATAAATTCACCTTTCTAATGTCCGAGACCGTGATGTAAGGAATTGTCTATTTATTTTTTATGAGGGAAATTTTTTCATTTGCATCCCCTGGATTTTGTTTTATGGCGTTTGGATCTGTATTTGCACGTGTCAATACTAATTCATGTTTTGCATTGACAAGAATTCGCTGATAATCTTCAGCGAATCCCAATAACATCTTCAATGGAATAAAAATGTCCAAATTTCCCTCATCATCGTACAACAGTTCATCATCCAACTAGCCGACATTATACAAAGAATTTTTCTGTCCAGGCTGGAAAGATAAAGTGCCTTTTATGAGACTTGTGGGCCGACATTTTTTTTGCGATCAATTTCTACGGAAGTAATCACAAATCTTGATGTTGGACTGAGATGTGTATTTTATCGTTGTTGTTGAATGTTGCAGAAGCGTATGGCTGATAAGAATGCACTTTATAATGTGAAATGGACTCATCAAATATCACGCCTCTATTGATACCTAAGATTTCTTCTTCCGCAGCCATGGTAGTAGACATGCAAAGGAGCACACTTCCATTTGATTTGTTTGCGTGGTTTCAGGCCTAAGCTTTTTAGAAATAAATAGTTCTAATGATTCAGTTGTTTAGGTTTGTCGTTGACTGACGATATTTTGGCATGGTAACTCAGTTTTATAGCTTCGACCAATGATTGGCTTGTAAACAATTCCCATTATTTCATGGATTTCACATGTAATTGTATTGTTATTGTTTTTCCTCGAAAAGTAACTGATTCTCCGTCTTGTTCAACAATTCTTAATTGTATGTGATGTATTGCTTGCACAGCGATTGGTAGATAAATGACGTTGGATGGTACTTCAATTATTTCATATCCTGGAAGAACTGAAGGAAAGAATTCATGAATTGTATGCACTAATTTATTATTTATGTACGCTCCTGTTGTAATGTTACACTCAACTCTCAGTGCATTAATTTTTAAAATTGACACTGGAGAATCGGATATTTGATTTGACTTTAGAGGGACAAATCGTGAACTGAACCCCAACAAACGACCAATCGAATAGTCTGGTACAAAATTGATGAGCGTGTTTTCCCTGTAAATGTCACTGTGTAACTTATTGTTGTTAGGTTTAATGGAAATTGATAATTCAGGATCAGCTTTCTTCAAATAATTTTCAATGTCTTCAATTTCATAGCTTCCCGTAGGTATTTCGATAGTTTTTTCATTATTTTTTACTGCATAATAAAATTTATTATTCCCTCGATCAATGTTGGGGATAAAATTGTATATTAATAATTTAACAAGTCCCAATACATAATTTTTGGACTTTGTTAATTCAATTGGTGGATAATAATAAGCTTATAATAGAGAGGACTGTCCAGACAGTGTTATTGTGAAAGGATCGTCCATAACTGAAATATTTTTATTATTTTACTGTTCTTTCGAACCATTTAGATATTTCAAACACAAATGTCCACAATTTGTTGTTGAACAATCTTGATGCTTTGTATGATTGTATAGTGTGCTACCAACATCGAGATATTTTTCAAGTTCTGGTCGGGGTTTTAAATTTCCAAAATTATCAAAGTATATGACTTTATTTCCACTTTTTTCATACGCCACCTAGTGAATTCCAGGTCTATCATTATCATCGAAATTAATTATAGCTGATTCATTTTTCCTGGGTTTCCTTGGTAAATCATTCCTATAAAAACACCACGAAAAGAGGAAATTTTCATGATTTTTGCACACTTTAAAATATCGATGTTACTTAATACTCGATGTGGTAGCTCTATGTTTTTTTTGGCCGATTTCAAGTACCGAACGAGCTATAGATGTAATGTTTAAACCCGTTGTGACTCCTCTGCAACAACTAGTAGCGAAAGCACCAATTAAAGAAGAGTTTGATGCAAGCATTAAAAAAGAAAAGCTAATTAAAGATGAGCCAATAAAAGAAGAAACCATAAGTTTTCAAGCAAATGCTGTTAATTATAGCATGTACGGTGATATTATGACTGATGATGAGTCTTTTGCATCTACTCAGAGTATGCCAATGAGCGAAGCCCATCAAAGTACGCCAATCAGAGTAATATCAGCAGTTCCGTATCTTAAAAAATTCGATTCTAAACGCCAAGTCAAAGAATTGGAAACAAAATTTGGTGTGAGAAAATTAAAAAACCGTTTAATGATTGGTAATACCGAAGCGAGATTTAATGATGAATTCATTCATATTGGCAATCACAAATATCAAAACACCCCTGGGCTTTTGGAATTATTATTTATGGAATCGCTTGATACAACAATTACAAGAGAGGGTGATAAGAAAACGTATGGGCAAATTTTAGAAAGTACCCATACATATCATAAGAATTATTACCCTGATAAGAGTCGCAGAGAAGATAAATTCAAAAAAGTATCGTAATATTATGAGCGAATATTTACCGAAAGGTGGAGAAGGTTTGCCCCGATATATAACAAATCACAATCGACTATTAGATTATGTTTATTAGGATGATCCAAATGAACTTGTTGATCGATTGCGACTACTTGTTTCATCACGTGCAGCAGGGAATTTCAGCCATAATAATGGAATAATATCCATAATCGAAGAATTACGTGAAGCTGGAATTATATATTAATTCAATGCTGATCAAAGGAAACTCATTGATTAATTTGCTTCTGATGAGAAAGGATGAGTGTTGATATTTTCGGACGTCAATTGACGAAAGATGCACAAAAAAGTGCTATCCAAGGTCGACCTGGCATTGGATTTGAATTAAGCATTGATAATCAGTATGATATAAATAATAAAAGATTATGCAACCTTGATGAGTCAGTGGATCCAAATGATGCTGTATCATTGAAGGTTGTTGAGAAAAAAATTGTACTTTTGAAAAAATTCATCGAAATAAAATTCCGTCTTTTGAAAGAATTGATATCAGATTCAAAAAAATCAATCGAAAGAAATGCTGAAAAAATCAAGACTCTTGACTATCAAGTTGAACATCATGTAGAATTGTCCCAAGAATATCGAAAAATTTTACGAGAAGAATTAAATGAAACAATTCAACTTCATGGATTAGATTGATTGCGTGCATTAATAAGAGCAAATCGTAAACAAGCTGAAGTTATGAAACCGTTGGAAGAGAATATACAAAAGTTCCTTGCTCAGTACTCGGCAGCAGCAGCAGCAACATGAACAAGGAAGAATGACAAATTACAGAAGAACTATATAGATCGGTCAGAAGAAATTACCAACGACGCCGTGTGGATATACGCGGTCTCAATAAAACATGGCAAGCCGATCTCGTCGATATGTCAGCATATAAATCGTACAATAATGGATATCAATATTTGCTGACAGCTATTGATAATCTTTCAAAGTATGCTTGGGCTTTGCTATTTAAAACGAAGAATGGTAAAGATGTCACTGCTGCAATGATGACAATTTTGAAAGAAAAAAAAGTACCTAAAAATTTACATGTCGACCGGGGAAAGGAGTTTTATAATAAAGATTTTGAAGAACTCATGGAGCAATATAATGTCAAGGTGTATTTAACATTCAGCATTCAGCATCAATTTGTGAACGATTTAATCGCACGTTAAAAAATAAAATGTGGAAAGAATTTACTTTTCGTGGAACTTACAACTGGATTGACATTTTACCAAAATTACTATCATCTTATAACAATACTAAACATCGCACCATACAAATGAAACCTGTTGATGTGACTCAAGCTAATGCAAACGGATTACTCGAAATAGTCTACAGAAAGGTCAAGGTAACGAAAAAAAGGAATAAATTTAAAATTACCGATAAAGTTCGCATAAGTAAATATGAGCATATATTAGAAAAAGGTTATCCTCCCAATTGGACAACTGAAATCTTTACTGTAAGCAAAGTAGAGAATACTCACCCTGTAACATATGAATTGACCGATTATCAAAATCAGCTTATAGAAGGTGGGTTTTACGAGAAAGAATTAACTCGAGTGCAATATCCTGACATATATTTAGTAGAAAAAATATTAGAAAAACGTGGCAATCAAGTCTATGTAAAGTGGTTGGGATTTGGCAAGGAACACAATAGTTGGATTAATAAATCGGATTTATAATGGCTCAAAACAAAAATTCCAACTTTTACACTACTTTGTTCACATGAGAGTTCAAATTTTGAATGATGTTATGATCCCGAAGTTTCTCGCTTTTAAACTCATCAATTGCGTAGTTCATCCCCTCCATTTTAGGAAATATTCTTCGAAAATTGCATAATCCAAAACTGCGTAATTAAAAAGCTACAAGTCCTAACAAGTCCGAACCAGTCAAAGATCAAAGATTCCGCATAGTCAGACCCAATCAAAATTCAGGATGCCTTGCAGCAACATGTTTAAACAAGAAAAGACGAAGTATGACGCAATCCTAACCATAAAAAATGACGTCATCAAGAAAAATACTGTGTAGTAATAAGTAAGAACCAATCAGAAACTTTTCGGATGAAGCAATTTCAAAGAATGTTGCGTCATCCAAAAAGGAGAGGGGGATAAACTACGCAGCAAAGAACAAATCAGTCGAGATGATGCAATTTTCCGAGAAATAGAGAGGGGGAAAACCTATTAAACAATACTGCAAGCCAATCAGAGAATTTCTAGATGACGCAAATGAGTAGAAAGAGGGGGAATTCATATAAATTGCGGAAAGTATGTAATAATCCTGAGTTTCTCTTCAGCAGTAGCAGTCTAAAGTTTGAATAATAGAAATCGTGATAGATATACAAGGCTTTAGAGGCTTTAGAGGCAAACAGTGAGTTTACTCTAAAAGAAATTGCATCAGTTTCAATTCAAGATGATATCAAAGGTATTTGTTTATATTTGAATGTCGTGATTAAGCCAACATACAAGTGGGAATCATTATCACCTCATTATCGGCAAATTAATACGTATATTATGAAGAATATTCATGGAATTTCTTGGGATGGTGGCGAAGTTGCATACGACAAGATTGAACGAGTTCCTCGTCGCATGACGAAAGAAAGACAAATTATTTATGTAAAAGGATTAGAAAAAAAGTTATAGCTACATAAGTTTATTGGATCGTCAAAAACGATGATTGATTTGACAAATTTTCATTGTCCACCGTTTAGAAGTAAATTTATCAATCATTACGATTGCCGATATCATCGTGATTGTGCTCAACGTGATAAATACATGTGTGCCATGGAGAATGCCAGATTATTAAAAAGGTGGTTCAAGACAAATTGTTGTAATGAACCGTTATTGAAAAAGTCATTAAAGATCTATTGCCAACTGAGTCAGAAGATTAAAGACATGAAAGCTGAAGACATCGTATTATTCCCCAAAGAATTTTTCATTGAATGTGCAAAAAAGAAATTTGATAGAATTTGAAAAAAATTACCGAAAAATCGACAGAAAAATGATGAAATTAAGAAATATTGCGATGTCGACTACATTATCAACCCGCAGCCATTGATTATGATGCACTTTTTGACGATATTCCGCTCGTGATGAATTGCAAACAGTGTCAGAAAAATAACAATTTTCTTTTATAATTACCTAAATTGTAGTTTTATTATTATAAATAAAAATTTATTATAATGTGAAATAAATAATGTCAGAATCGAAATAAGAAATTGATTTCTCATATATCAAGTACCACTTTTATAAAACGTCATCTAGTGCGCCCTCTAAACACACTTATCTGAAATTGCATTATTTATCACGTAAATTTTCTCCAAAATACAATCTTTATGATGCAAAATGTATATGCATTACCATTTTATTCTTTTTCAATGTACAGGTAGCAAATATAGATCAAATAGATCAATTAAAAATGATGCTACAAAAAATGCAAGTAAATTTGATCACTGTAATTTGAGCGATGTCAAATTGGTTCTCAACGCACAGTCTTATCCATACAGCAACATGAATCTCGACATAACTCACAATCAGTATGCACTGTTATACTACATGTACGAAGATTTTTAAGTATCATACTATGGCAAAGAAGCTGAGCCATTACTCTTGAAGAAGCAATTTTTGGATACATCACCTTTAATCGTAATTGATTGTTCAAAGCAAAACGAATCTCTGAAATCTGGACCTGTAAATGTTCGACTGGAATTTGAATCAACAAAACAATTTCCGGCTGATACATCAGCTTATTGTCTAATTATTCATGATCGCATCATGGAATATAAGGCATTAAGTGGATAAGTACGAAAATTGATGTAAGTTTAACATCTAGAGGAAGAAGCAGCTTGAGAGATTTGGAAAATTCAATCCTAAATTAATCAATGTAATCAAAAAAGAAATAAACTTTTTTTATATAAATTTTCATTTATTTTCTTCTCGACACCTTATACAATTTTTCTTTGAAGGAAATGGATTTTCTATGAAATCATCTGATGTGTAATGGTCTCCACATCGTAAATAATTAATAAATTTTTTTTTTTTTGTAGTCGTGTTGGTAATTTTGACCAAATTTCGCAAATTTCAGAATTTGCAAATTGTAGTATAAAATTTTTATCGAGATAAGCAATGTTAATTGGTGACATTTTCCGTAAACTCTGCAGTTGATGGAACAACTGTAATGATTTCTCGTCTGATGGACTCCAATAACACTTGAACCACTCTTTCATGCGTCGGACATTTTTATGTGTGCATTCGAATTTTTTTTTATTCAATTTATTATTTTCCAAATGATTTATGTAATGCATTTTTGCCACATCAATTGTAGGTTTATTGACATAAGTACTTAGCCACTCTACTTTATCTGCCCCTAATACGTAGATGTAAATTGCATCTTGTAAAAGTCCAGTTAGTACGATTTCCAGGTATTTATACTCATTGTTGCCAGAATCCCAAGGTATAGAATGGCTTTGCTCCCAAAAATCTTTACTCGAAAACAAAATCACTTCATTAAAACTGTCGAGAGGGGGTTTGAATGTGAATAAATATTTAAATGTTGGATCATTCAGTGATAGTATTGCAATTTCTTTTGCTATAAACTGATTATCATGAGTATAGAATCCTTCAACATCTACAAACACGTCCATTTTGTACACTTTAGAGTAGCACAAATAAAAATGACGAAAGAACTTTCAGGACTGAAGAAAATTATTTTAGGCCTCGACTTTTATATCATAAATCCCCACTCCAAGAGCATGCGCGAACAAGTTTAAAATTGGTTAATGACGTCATTTAACTACGCAGTTGCAAGTCTTAATTTGTTTATTACGTCATCAAACTACGCAGTTACAAGTCTGAACTTGCTTATGACGTCACACAATTGCATAAAAAAAATGTCATATTAAATGTGAGACATTTCATATTTAATGTAAGATATTTCATATGAAATATAAGACATTGGTAATTATACACTTTTGCGGTCACCTGGTTTCTTGAGCATGAAAAATCGAAAAATAGATGGATTTCAATGATCTTGGTCTCAAAATGTTCCATTTTACGGCAGATTATTGAAAAGAAGTAAAAGTAGCTAAAATTAAGATTTCTGATAATTTTATGGATTTGAGTAGTAAAAAGAAAGCTGTTTTTCAAAATAATCCTTCACAAAAAATTATCTCATTATCAGATAAAGTTCTTATATTTTTTTCGTATTCTACATAAATTATTTAACAATAAGAAAAAAAAAATCCAAAAAGCATGATTTTTTCAGTTTTCACAGCTTAAAATAAAATGAACGAAAAACAATCAAATTTCGTTAATAGTTTCGTACTATATTCTTTAATGAATAGATTGTTTTACTACAAAAAAAATAAATTTAATTATGTATTTTATTTATTATCTATAAAATTATCTATAGTAGGCGATGAAAACAACACAGTAAACAATAGTTATTTTATTTACAAAAAAAAATTTTTCATTATAATTGAAAAAAAAAAAAATTTACTTCGTGAAATCTTCAGATGTTTTAATTTGAACATGAAAATAAAACTTTTCTTTTATAAACCTAGTAGTCTTAACAAACGTCAAATATTCTTTTCAAAAAACACAAAAACTACTTCTAAAACTATTAATTATTATTATTGCTAATATTATTCCAAAAATCATGAATAATTATAAAAAAAATATGCAGTCTTTGACAATAATTATTGTATTTTGCGCGAAACAAAAATTCTGCAATATACTCAAACATGTTTTCTTCTTTCGAACTGTATTAAGGTATATTTGGCCTCGCCCTTCTCCAAGTTCTCTCTATATTTTCGTATGAGTGGTCATGTGTCCGGAATTCAGCAGTACAGGATTTAGAAATTTTCCCAGTTCCGGACACTGTCTGGAATTAGGGTAGTGTCGTCAATACGATACCCACAAATTCAGCCAGGCAGTTTATTACATGCAAAGACAGTTTATTTCTTGCGTTTAAAGTCGTGAAACTGTAAGAAATATTAATTTTTTCTTGTTTTTGTATTTTTTTCCATAAATCCGCCGCAAAAACGAAAATTAAAAAAAAAAATTCATCGAAATCGGATGATTTTTTTGATTTTCTAGAGCCAAAAAACGAGGCAGTACAGGATTTAGAAATTTTCCCAATTCCGGACACTGTCTGAAATCAGGGTAGTATGGTCAACACTATAATTACCAAACTTTTATTTCCCATTATTGCGACAGTTTTTGTTTTTATATTTTTTTGTTGTTTTCAAAAATTCGTCTGCTTCTTTGCGAGTTTTTCTGCCTCTTTTTGATTTTCTTCTTCTAGTTTTTTCTCTGATATTCCATCCATATTTTTTCTGTTACCACTGTGGGAATCATCTTCTTCTTCTTTCTGTTGTTTGACGGTGATGCTTCACTTTCTGCTTTTCGCTTGTATTTGACAATTTTATTTGACCAAATTAAAGCTTTTTCGAACGAACTTGAATTAACATTATTATTTACAGCTACTGTTTTTTCTGGTAAAGCTTCCGATGGCTGTTCGACCAATATTATTTCTCCATTATCGCCTACTACTGAGTCCAATTGTTCACTATTGTTCGAGAAACGTTCATTAATTGTTAAATGATTTAATGTATCTATTATTGGACAGTTGTTACTGAATTTTATGTCGTGATTAGTACCTAAACTTGTCCATGCGTCAAATAAAGATAAATATTTTATATCACCTGTCCGTCGGTTTTGTTGACTTTTAAATAGTGAGACAATTAAGGGATTCAGCTTGTCTTCAATTGCTTTTGTTGCAACGGAATTGAAATAAATGTCTCTTTAATGATCTGCTTCTACACCTGTTGGACATTTATCATGAATCCGGAATTTCCCTTATTTACATCACTTAGATCAACAAGTACTCATTTTTCATGAGATATTGATATGACGATTTAAAAAACCGAGAACCCATGTCAATCCAGGGACTCCATTTTTAAATGTAGTTGGACGATTCAATTTTTCCACACGTCTTCCAACCGCCCCCACTAATTGTATTTTGGAGATGGGAAATCCTTTTTCACCCATTTCTACAATCCACTTAACTAAGACATCCTCTTCAGCAGCACCGAACACCATTGGGGCACCAGCTTGTTCAGGTCTTTGAAATTTATTTTTTACTTTATCACTTGAAGTACTCTTTGGAATATTGAAGGCCTTAGACGCCATCCGAACTGTCATCAAGTTCTTTTCTATGCAATTTAATGCTTTACACATGGCATATTCTGTGTGTTTTACTTTCTTCATTGTAAAAGAATTCCACCACTAGGTACACTCGTACAACACAATACTCAATTAAAATGTCACAAAAACTTTCACCAAGAACACGGAGTTGAGCATTAAGAGTGAACATCCAGAGAATTTTGAAGTTTCCAAAAAATTGATGGGGATAAAACATTTCAAATTTGACAATATGATTGGTTTAAATATCGACGTTGGGAGAAATCTACTTGGTGATTAGTAAAGTAGTAAACATATTTAACAATAAATAAATACAATAGAAAATTTTAGATGAGTACAAGACGTTCTCTCAGGAAGAAACCGACAGGGATTGAAAAATCCTCCGAGACATTGCTTCAGATTTTGTTTATTGTTAATCTGCCGAACTAACGAATATTTCGAAAAATGTTTAAGAAAGCTGTCTAGCCGCAATTCAAAAAATGTTTTTACTCGTAATAAACTGTCTTTGCATGTAATAAACTGCCTGGCCGAAATTGTGGGTATTGTCTTCACCACACTACCTTAATTCCAGACAGAGTCCGGAATTGTGAAAATTTATAAATACTGTACTGCCGAATTCCGGACACAATATTTTTTTTTGTCAAGAAAAATATCGTTAAAAATGCAAAATTCAAGGTGTTATTGACTAAGTAGAAGTACAGACATTAAGTAGTAGTTGAAATATCTATTAGAAATTGTTTGAATCAAAAATTAACTTCATTTTACTACAATACTGATTTTAAGCACATTGATGAAAAACCTAAGGGAGTTTTTTGACCGGAATAATTTTACTTCAAAAGATACAAAATTTCATTCAAAAAATTTGTAGTAGAATAAGAAAGAGTATAGATGAGCGTATGTAATGCTATAACATTCTGAATTTTCCCAACTTGAGGGTACAATCTTTTGATGACACGTTGACCTGAAAATATCCTTCTTATGAGTATAAGCAAAGGCTACAATTTTTTATAAATGAAAATATTAAATTACTTTAATCTTCAACTTCAATTTTTGATTAAAATTCTCTCAACATTTGACAGTATTACATCATGATTGAATTTTTCCTGTCATTATTTCACCATCGATCCAATATTCTAATAATTTTTTCATTACCCTTACATCAACTACCTGCATAGAATCCAATAAAAATCGTTTTATCAAATCGATTTTAGGAGTAATACGTAGTAGCGGTATTATTCCTGTATAATGATAAGGCTGACTCTGACTTCAAAATGACTGATTTTTTTTAAAGGGCAATTGAGAGGTAGAAAAATATTTCGATTTGCATAACGCTGTCCTAATACTGTATATTTTTCGCAAGATTCATATCCAGTGTGACCGATTATATATTTTATGAATGATCGAGCAGATCTATTGCATATAAATCCTTTAATTACAAGCTGAAATGATTAATTTTCGACAACCACCCCAGTTCTTTGGAGATTTTTTGTTTCATCTATAAACTTCGTAAAATATTGCTCAATGTCTGTCGGTTTTTTATCACAACAATATATAGCAATTGAAAACGATTCATACGCCATTGGACTATGAAAAATTTTTCCTAAAAGAGACCAAAAACTTATTGCACTGGTGTTGCGGCATTGATGGGCTCGTGGAAAAAGATGGAAAAAGATTATAGCTGGACGGTAATCGAAAATCAAGTGGACTGTATTATTAATTGAATAGGTTGGATGCTAGAACAGTCGGGACTGTTGAACGGGTGTAAATGAGTCGGATGATACCTTTTTCCATATTGACAAGTACCAATTCATTTATAACAAAAGACACAGTACCACAAATACCATGAGAGATATTTTGTCTAAGAATTGTCTGATCGGAGTTCACTGATCATTATCGGACCAACTTGAGATGACTAGTACTTTTTGATGTGAAGTCGACTGCTTGATGAGTTTACAATCATCTCTGTCGATTATTGACCGTTGAGTTATTCCATTTTCTGAGGAATATTCTGAAAAGTTTTCTGGGTTTGTACTAGCGAGCTTGTCTGTGTGAGTTGTCCATTAGTACACACATACCGACTTAACTGTTATAACAAGTTGTCTGTCGGTTGGCATCATT
Organism: Chelonus formosanus; assembly: GCA_028641665.1. Classification (NCBI taxonomy): domain Eukaryota; kingdom Metazoa; phylum Arthropoda; class Insecta; order Hymenoptera; family Braconidae; genus Chelonus; species Chelonus formosanus. The sequence continues at coordinate 14,552,668 of CM054006.1, read as the reverse complement.
CGATGATGCCAATGAGGCGTCGGAGTACTAACACGTACGAATACTGACCGACACCAATAGTAACTGACGAATAACGGCACGAATACTGATGAATGCCGGCTAATATACCCGAAACTTTGTGTTCTCGAATCTTCTAGGTCCTTTGAAAGGGATATCAACGCCTAGAAATTAATTAGAGTAGTCTAATTGGCGTTGATGAGTTGGCAGGACAGACCTTGAGTTGTCTCATTATTTGGTGGGGAGACAAAACTCAGGCAATAGATGGAATACTCCTGACCAAGTCAGAACAACTGGACTTGAACAATGGTAAGCCATCATTATTAAATCACAATTGTATCACGTTACTTCCATGAATTTCCGGATTCAAACATTCCAAAATATTATTCGTAATTCCAAAATATACAAATTTATTTGTTTCATTGAAGCTTACAATATCGTAGTTTTTTAATGTGGTATGCAAAAAGTTTTTGCATTTTTTAGTGACTGTGGATAAGATCTACTCTTCAATATTGCACGTAATGATTCTACATTAATATGTGATATATGTGGGTCCATTAATGTCCATCGACAAATATCTTTTATATCATTCAATATTTTAATTTCAGAATTATTTTCAATTTCGTTTTTTACTATATCACCTGGATTAAGATTACGACTCGCTATCAGTTCACCACAATCAGATTCATCTTCTGAACTATTTGTGCTCGTATGCAGTGAACTTTCCTCAGCCTCACTCTTTATAACTGATCCATTATTATTTATATGTTGTTCTCGACTTTTATGAATGGGCAGTTCTTCAGGAATCATCTGAAAATTATTAGAGTTACTACTACTATTTTCTTTATTTTTATACAACTCATTATTAACTGTGACATGACTTTGTTCATACAATATTGTTTTATTGGGAATCAAAGGATTTTTATCCTTTTCCGAATCTCCGAATATGATATGCTCTTGTTATTACAGATTTTCTAAATCACGTTGAAAAGCACGATAACGTTGCATTCTTAGACGTCCTAATTCAAGTTATCTTCAACTTTGCGGATTATTTTCAGTTATGGTTCGATAATCGACTTAAGGACTTTATGAGGTTTTCGCAATCTGATTTTCGTTTACCGAACATTTATCTTACAAGGTCCGTACATGACATTAGGCATAACCCCCATTAAATTCTAGTCAGGTATCTAATAATAATTAAATTAGCGTTACACATAAGTTGTATCCATGTAATATGACAATGCTTTACTAGTAATATATATTTTTCGTTTTTCAATGTTGTGCTTTTGAGATAGAACTGTAATCTCTATGTTATATTACATTCGCTATATAACTGTTATTTGAATGTTATATAACATGATTGTATAAAACGTAATTGTTGTTTCTAACACTGAATTGTTAGAAAATTTTAAGTTCACTTTATTATTGGCTATGTATGTATTATATTAAGAAAATGAAGATTTTTTAATCAATTTGTTCAAATTAAGACATTTACAATACGTTTTGTAATCTCGAAAGATAAATGAATTCCAATCAATAATATAAAAAAGACATTACATGTAACAATTATTCTGAACTAACATAATAACTGAACTGAACTTTTACAAATACCGTTCTTTTTATTTATTTCATACTAAGCAATGTAACGAAAATGTATGTCACATCGACATAGAAACCAACGACTTAAAATTCTTTATTAAAATATCCGAAAGTAAATTTACAATTTACAAGAAAAACCTTGCGAGGTATCCCATACCGATTTAGTTGCAGCTTTACTATAATAATCTACATAAAAAATGATAAGATACGTATTTTTGTTTTTTTTTCGGCTAACAAACGTTTCAAAGGGATGAAATCACGCTTAAAGTTCGTACCCCAAAATGGCGGTTTGCAGTTTTCACATATTTTTAATAAAAACTCTCCAAAAAGACTTTTACTATAAAAAAAGCATTGAAAAGCATGAAAAATACCTTTATCCACATATCGATAAGACTTGTGGATATACATTTTTTTTAAAAGATAAAATCGACGAGTAATTGGAGAAGAAGTTTATTGATAATACAATGACAATAGAACCGCAGATTCCAGGATAAAATATCACCGAAACAGAATTTTTTCGGACAAAGTTTCTAATACGTTTCGTTTCAGATGTATACTTGGGCAACTAATTCGCCTAAATGAAAAATTCCTAGAGCGAATTCGAATATCCTTTTGTTCGACCTATCAAGAGTAAGAGCTCGTTACTTGCACTCTGTGACGTCCCACTTTTTGCCTTCTCTCTTTTTTTGTTTTTCTCTTTTTACACCCTACCATCTACGGCTTCCTGTCTAGATCCTGCACTACTTATATTACAATGGTGTCACTGGATAATCACAATGGATGCACAACTTCTGCCGTCACTCTTACTTAGAGACACTGTGTGAAACCCACTACAGAAATCAGTGTTAGAGAGTATGTACCAGTAGCTAGCTTACTCAGTCAACTCCACTGGCTGCTGGCCACCGCCTTATTTTCGTGACTCTTTAATTACCCGTCACCGCACCGAATTCTGACGTTATCTGGACCAGAAATTTGTCGAAACTGAAGCTGTGGAATGTTACTGAAGACTTGATATTTCTTTCACCCTCTGTGCAATCTCTCTGCCTAACAACCTAATCGACCGACGTTACTGCTGCTGCTTTCTGTGCAGGTTTTATCGACATAATGAATAGATATGCTCCAATGAGGCAGCTTACTGTGAACGCACTCAAGCTTGCTCTGTGGAGTCTACCTGAACTCATCTCTCTTAAACGTAAAACAGTGACCTGCTGCAGATGATTTCGTCATTCAAATCATCTACTCCTACAGAATAACTTCCGACAAGCTACGGCTACCTACCAACTACAGCTTTTTTCTGCACGTGCTAACTACTATACAGCCAGACTAGTGGGTCTTACTGGTCCTGCCATGTGGCGTGAACTCACCAATCATGCTCTTACAAGATCTCCTTCCCCACCATCGCTCACTGCTTTACCTGAGGATCTCAACGCTCATTTTGCTTCTATCTCCAATATGGCACCCTATTATTTACCTGAATAAATCGCAACTGTTACGACAGGCGTCTCTACCTCTGTGAATGCCCGCTTTTGTCTTACTGCTGTTAGGGATGTCATCATGTCAATGAAATCGCATGTCCTAGGAGCTGATGGGATTTCACGCAAAATGATTCTTCTTGTGCTGGACATAGTCCTATCTCTTGAATACCTCGTTGAGTTAATGTAACTTCCTAGCCTTTCAGAAGCGTGCCTTAATAGTGCCAGTCACAAAAATCAAGATTCTTAAGTCACCCGGTGACTATCGTCCCATTTTGAAGTACGGTTTTGGAGCGACTCGTATATGACCAGCTATCTACTCATCTGCTGAGCTATAACATCCGTGATTTACTCCAGTGTGGCTGTCAACCAGATTATAGCACACAAACAGCCTTGTTAAAACTTATCAATGATATTCGTACCAATATAGAGTATCGCAAGCTCACTGGCCTAATCTAATTTGACTTTGTCAAGGCTTTTGACACGGTCTTTCACACGCTGCTCTTCTCTAAACTCTCCAAATCGGTTCTTACTGATGATACTGTTCAGTAGCTGCACTCCTATCTCATTGGGCTTGAGCCAGCGGTTAAATGCTTTGATGGCACGCTACCATCCTAACATTCTATCAGTTCTAAGGCCCTGCAGGGCTCTATTCTTGGTCCACGGCTGTTCTCCATCTCCATTTATGACATTGGCAGCTGGATCAGCGATGCGTTTCATCTACTTTATGCCGACGATCTTCAGATTGATCGAAGCTGTGCACCAGCTGATCTCCTTGAGTGGCTAAACGCTCGTGTTAGTAGCATTAAAGTGAAAGCAGCAATGGTTAACCGCTTATAGATTTTTTCAGCTAAAATTAATAGTATCGTGAGTCGAATGCTGCCACTTTGGTGGACCTCATTTTCATCTCCACCCCAATGTGGGGATGAATATGCGTCAGTCAGAGCTTTCTTATAAGAAGTGGAGGCCTTGTAGCACAGCATAGGTATAAAAACTGCATAGTGAGAGTTTAGGAATTGCTTTTTAATTATTATTTTAATCATATTTATACATTCATTATAATTGTATTATTATTATATGTACGATTGCTATAAATTTTCACACACACTCTCAAAGAGTCTAAAGTCTTTCTAAAAAGCCATCATCGCGCCTTCTAGCGTTTTTTAAGGTATCAAGTCTCGTGGAGAATAAGCTGTGAAGATCGTGTGCCATGATGCTCGAGAGCGAATGGTGAGTTGTTGCTTAGTGGAGGCGATGGGTGTGAAAACTGTACGGCTGAAGTTTCTTACACTCAAAAGCCTTGAGACACGCCCCACTGACGGGTGGACTGTTACTTAATAATCAATTTTCCGGATATGTATACCTGCTCGTGCACTTTCAAGCGGCGTACAAATGCATTTGCATATTTATATGTGCTACACGCACCAGGTGTATTACCAAGTTCATATGTAGACCTTACTCTAGCGACCGATAACTGACACACATTTTCTAACAGCGGAATTTTCTTCGTAACTTTTGAAAGATTTATTCACAGAGAAGTACATTAGATTTCGATTCCCAAAAAAAAATTTTTCATAAACATTATTCTTTTGTTAGTTTTTTTAGAACAAACGACGTCATAGAAGTAACAAGTCTTTCTTTTTCGTTTATTACAACATCAATAAATCGCCGGTTTCTTAGAAACGATTTGATGTCATAAATTGAGATAGAGTACGTTAGTAAAGTTTCATTAATCAGTTCGAAACCTTTGAACTGGTAACATCAAACCTACACAATGAATGTCTCTGTTAATATTTAGAGATTCGAAGCTCCTCCAAATCCATTCGTTGTATTAGAATTTGCAGTGATTTTTTTTTTATTGGGGGAGCAGTCCAAAATCAGTTGTGTTTATTCTTCAAGGAAACATTTAATTGGAAATTATTTCCGAAAAAATTTCAAGTAATAAATCGTTGGTATACTCGCAATTACCACGTACTTCAGCGGGATTATGGTAAAATGGCATATAAAGATATGCCAGGTGTAATTGTTGATGTAATAGGCAAAGCTAACTTCATTTATGTGAAAGATCTTGAAAAGAACGAGTGGATGCGTCAGTTGTAGGAGTAAATTTTTTACATATAGCACTAGCTCGTTATCTTGCATCGGATAATGAATTTAAAAGAGATATAAACAGGACATTGAGTCTTCGATTTCACTTTTATCACGTGGACCAATAATCTGTATTTGTTTATATTAATGGTATTTTTCCCATGACAAAGAACAAGGCCAGCGGAGCACAAAGAGATGGAACTAAGGCTCAGTCTCTTGCAAGCTAGCGATGCTGCTTTAAATTTCATACTTGGATAATTAATAAGATTTGACGAGAGTTGAAAGATACACACTGCATTCATTTTAACGATTATCTCTATTTACTGCTGATTTTATTTTCATTTTGTTACTTAATAAACTTATAAACGCTGTATTTATACGCATAAAATAATAATAACATTGTGTTAATGAAAGATACGAAAATCTTTAAATGACATCAATTGAAAGTAAGTGAATTCTTTTTTTTCTTATTTTTTCTTTTAAATATGATTTTAAGAACAAACTAGCGTTGCATAATAATGAATAATTTTTGAATAATTTAGATGGATGCGTTTGAAATGGAGATGAAAGTGATTGTACTTCAGGAGTGGGCACCTCATGTAGAAGATAACCATCTCACTAATCAGATATCTTCAGCAATGAAAGTATGAGTGCAGTTGACGGATAGTACTCACAATTTTCTTTTTCCATTCCAAGGTATTTTGACAACGCCACTCATAAATCCAAATGATAAAACATTTTTGAGGGTGCTGGAAATTCAGTATGGAGATGACATTACTAAAGATATTGATTACATGAAAATTATCCATCATAAAGTTCAAATCGACAGCATTGAAAAATATAGTTTAAATGATAAAAAATATGTATATATGTAACATACATTTATAAACGTATGACGTGATATCTTCATTGTTGCAGCACATACATCCAGCCATGGTCGTTTTTTTCCGTTGCTGTTATTCCATTTTAATGGCAACACGTAAATCAGATCGAAGAAAGGATCAATTACGCCATGAAACATTATGGTTTCCAATTAAGACGGCAGGTACCCAAGTAAAATAGCAGGAACGTTTATTGTGTATGAATGACACAATTTGCCACTTAGTGTATGATGATGTGGAACAAACGTATGTGTTTTGACCAATAACTGCTGAGGAACTTCATGGTGACGATATCTTCTTATTTTTGAATAATGAAGGAGAAGAAGAAGAAGGAGAAGAAAGTGGTTACGAAAGTGGAGTAGGAAGTATCGGAACTGATGATGATGATGATAATAATGACGATAATAACAAAAAACAATATGACAGTTGGTAAAAAAAATGAGAATACAATCAATCATCTTAATTTTAAATTCATTAACTGAAAAATTCATTTCTCAAAGAAACTGTATACGAGGGGGTGATCTTCAACATGATGTTGAAAAACAAAGTCCATCAGTAGCTTGGAGAAAGGAAGAAAATGTATTTGAACTTCGGATATCTTCTGGATCAATTGTTAATTTAAAACACGAGAATTTAAGGGATTTTTTTAACGATGCAAAAGTAATTCTTTGTGGAAAATCGAAACAAATAATTGACAATAATGGCAGCATAAAAGTAGAATTTTCTTTGGCGTGCAAGTTTAATAATGTTAAAGATGGTGAATCCATCGAAGAAATGGAATACTTTACAACGCCAAATGAACTATTTATGCCATCAAGTGACATAGAAGACATTATAGTGGTGAAAGTCATTGATGTTTCATTAGCAAAAGTTGAGGACTTTGAAGAAAGAGATTCAGGATGGTCTATGGTGGAAATTGTGCATCTCCAAGTAAACATCAATAAGTATGATCCATTAGCAGCAGGAACATCAACTTTTATTCCCCTACAAAAGTGTATTCAAGATAAGAAAGCAGTACTAAACATCAAGAATAATGACCAATGCTTTTTTTTTTGGGCAGTTACTGCAGCTCTGCATTTAGCTGAAATTAATTCTACAAGAACTTCATCATATCCGCATTATTCAACAGTTCTCCAGTATGAAGGTATTAATTGTCCAACAACTCTCTATGATATACCAAAATTTGAATTAATTAATAAAGAAAAGAATTTTTCAATCAATGTTTATGGGTTAAATAGTAATGATAAAATAGCCCCATTATACTTGAGTAGATTCCGTCATGAAAAATGTATACATTGGTTAATAGTGGAAAGAAATGTTCAGGTTATTTATGAAAATAATTTAGAATCGACTTATTATTTTTGTTTTAATTACGGATCGTTCTAGATTAGTTAGCGTTCAAATTTCTGATAGTAAAACGAAAAAACATCTATGCGATTATTGTTTATGTCATTATAAATTTGAAAAATCTTATGATAATTATCGTGAAGATTGTATTAAAATGAATAAAACAGCAATCACTTTCCCACCAAGTGATGAAAACATTGCATTAAAAAATTGTAATAATAAGGATCAAGTTCCACTTGTTAAATATGCTGATCTAGAATCCGTACTTAAACCAGATAACAATAGACAGAAACATATTCCATGTAGTATTGCTTTTTATTCTCATTGCTCATATAATGAGTTTAAATCTAAATTTTTCATGGAACGTGGAATAGATTGCATTGATTGGTTCATGGGAGAATTAATAAAATTGTTAGAACATGTGAAAGACATCATCAAACATATTGTGCCAATGAAACCATTAACTCTCCAGCAGCAAAAAGTTCATAATCAAGCTAGACAGTGTTACATTTGTAATGGAGTTTTTTTACATGGTGAACCTAAAATTCGTGATCATTGTCACTTTATCGGTAATTATCGCGGTCCACCACAAAACAGATGTAATTTGAACTATCAGATTTCTTATATCATTCCAATAGTTATTCAAAATCTTTCGGGATACGATTCTCATTTTTTAATTAAAAAATTAGCAGCAACATCATTTGAAAGTAAAATCGATTTATTGCCAATAAATAAAGAAAAATACATAGCTTTCACAAAAGCTGACGGTAAAGAAGAGTTCAATGGAAATGGGAAAAGAACTCGTGAAGTAGTAATCAAATTGCAATTCATAGATTCCTTTGGGTTTATGGCTAGCAGCATTGATAAACTAGCATCATTTCTAGATCATGATAAAAAAAAATATCACTGAAAGCTTTTATAACCTCCCCGAAAAATTTGAATTAGTAGTAAGAAAAGGTGTTTTTCCTTATGAATATATAGATAACTGGGATAAACTTGATGAAACCCAGCTCCCTGCACATTCAGCTTTTTATTCCAAGTTGAACAATACAGAAATATCAGATGAAGACATGCACTCAATGTTTGGAATAAGTTTCAGCTTGAAACTTTGGGTGAATATTTAGATTTATATTTAAAAAGTAATGTTTTACTATTAGCAGATATCTTTGAAAATTTTTGTGAAAACGGTCTAGCTGCTTATAGCCTTGATCCATTACATTATTTAATTGTTCCAGGTCTAGCTTCTGATGCCATGCTAAAATACATATAAATAAAACTTAGTCCTTTAAAAGATGTTGAAATGTTAAATTTTATTGAGAAAGGTTTAGAAGGTGGTGTTTCTCAATGTAGAAATAGTTATGCTCAAGCTAATAGTGAGTACATGGGAGAGCTTAGATGAAAATGAAAAAGAATTATATCTGATGTATCTTGATGTGAATAATCTTTATAATGCTGCAATGAGTGAATATTTACTCACTAGTTCGTTCGAGTGGGTAACTGATAACTTCATTTTAAATAATGATATTCAATTCAATTTTGAATATTTCTAAAAATTCTTCTACTGGCTGTATTTTTGAAGTAGGCTTATATTATCCACAATCATTCCATGAACATCAAAAAGATTTACCATTATGCCCTGAACATTGGCAGCCACCAGATAGCAAATGTAAAAAGCTGATGACAACGTTATTGCCAAAGAATGAATATGTTATACACTATAGAAATTTACAACAATGTATTGCACTTGGTTTAAAAATCACTAAAATTCATAGAGTTTTACAGATTAAACAGTCAGCTTAATTAAAAAAATATATTAATTTAAACACAGAAATGAGAAAAAAGTCCAAAAATAATTTCGAGAAAAACTTTTTTATACTCATGAATGACGCTGTTTATGGGAAAACTATGGAAAATTTGCGTTATTATAAAGATATTAAATCAATTACAAAATGGGCGGGAAGATGGGGTGCACAAAGTCTGATATCACAATCGAATTTCCATAGCAGTGTTATTTTTGATGATAATGATATGGTAATAATTAAAATGAATCAGCTTGAAGTAAAGTTTAATAGACCGATCTATGCAGGTTTTGCAATTCTCGATTTATCAAAGATTGTTTTCCATGATTTTCATTATAATTATTGTCAAATATAGACGTTGAGAATGGAGAAGATGGTACAGAAGCTCAAGCTAGTTCTCCACTATATCTAAGTATAAATAAACAAGAAACTGCAACGACAACTAGGGTATTTGTAAAATGAATAACTTCCTCCAAAATTAGCCTACACCATTTTAACCAATCTCCAGAAGGATGACAACAGAGCTACCTGCAAGCCACCAGAGGGACTTCAAAATATATTGTAAATTAGTTATAAGAGGTCTATCATTGTAAACCAACAGATGGAAAATAATTTCAAATAACCAACCATGTATGAATTGAGTGTTACTAATCTTATTGTAAATGTTTTGATTTTATGAAACGTCGTACTCGATCAAATTTTGTCACTCGTACTTCCGTCTAACGCGGGGGGTGTAATGTCTGAGTGTATTCCAAACCGAACGGCATACGTTTAAACTCCCAATGTCCTTGTAGGGTTGAAAACGCCGTTTTAGGGCTATCTTTTTGATCCATCTCAATTTGATGATATCCAGAAGCCAAATCAAATACAGAAAAATACATTAAACCTCCTAATTGATCAAGAATATCAGCAATATTTGGTAAAGGATAAGCGTCAGTCATTGTTCTTTCATTTAATTTTTTATAATCTATAACGACTCGCCACCTTTTATTACCATGCGAATCTGGTTTCTCAAGCACAATCCAAATTGTACTGTTATAAAGAGACTCAGAAGGCCTAATAATGCCTGTATCGAGTTCTTCTTCAAATTGCCTTTTAATTTCTGTTTTTAAAAACTGAGGTGTACGATATTGTTTTACTGTTATAGGAATATCTGAGGTAGTTGGTACTTTATGATTATATACATCAGTTGAACCCAATGGTTCGCCTGGAATATAAAACCGATCTGCATATTTTCTTAAAATTTTTTCAACATGTTTTCTTTCTCCTTCGCCTAAGTGGCCTGATCTTAATAACTGTATAATTTTCTTAAACCGTTTATCATTTTCAAAAGTCTCAACAATTGACAAAATTTTTCCTGTATTAGAATATTTAACACTTAGTTCATTAAAATCTGATTGACTTTTAATTTTATAATTTTTATTCAAATATTCTTCTTGATCAATTTTAGGATCATGTATACTTTCTACTGACTGTATAGATAAAGTAGGAATTTTCAATCCCACTCCACTCTCAGTCGAATTGAATACCTGCATATAAGCATGACCATTATTAACACGTACTACACAATTGGCTAAAAATATGCCATTACTCGCTCTCATTCTCGGAACGTAACCTTCGACAATATCTTTATTTTTAACTTTTACGAAAAAGGTCGATTCCCTACGAGGGGGAATGTACATCACTCCATCCTCGACTCTATTAGCTTTTTTAAACGGATATTGAAAATCGTCTATTTTCATTACTTTATTTTTATAATCAATTTTTACCCCGTGAGTTGCGAAAAATCGAGATCCTACAAGACCTGCATGCAGAATACCTATAGTATCAGGAATCACACGACATACAGTCTCTTTATTAAACAATTTAATTTTTACACTTCCGAGTGTCTTTATGGGTACATTTGCAATACCATGTAATTCAACAATTTTATTTTTGTCAATCGTCGTGGGATCATTTACATAGCTATACTTACGTAAGTTCGGCGAAGCTCCTGAATCTATCATCATAATGACATCTTTATTTTTATTTGTTTTTCCCACAACAATATACGGTAGATCGTCTAAATTTTCTAATTTCACGCTCATGAGTAGTACTCGCTTTCCGTTTCTTCCTCGAAAGTCAATGTCACCGGACGCTTTTGAAGTGTCTCTGACGCCCATCTAGCGAGACACGTTCGAGTTTCCCTGATCGTCATATTTTTTAGCTTTAAGACGGAAACAGCTAGAAATGTCATGACCTGATTTTTTACAGAATTTACAAGATTTGTTTTGATTACTTTTATTTGAATTATTAATTAATCGACACGTTTTAGCAATATGACCATTTTTTCCACAAATTTGACATTTTACATTTGATGAAACTCCATATGGATTTTTAAAACAAATTTTAGCAGTATGTCCAGTTTTACCACATAGCTGACAATTTTCTTTCGAATTATTATCTTTTTCTTGACAATTTTTCTTTATATGACCGGGCTTATTACATGAATAGCAAACAATTTTTGTCTTTACTTGATTATTATTATCCGGATTTTTGTCTTTATCATTATTTTGATTATTAGTTACAAATTTAACAGGTTTACATTTATCTTCATTCTTATTTTCTTCAGTTTTTGTACTTTTTAGGTCTTTACGAATTTCTTTTCGCGCAATTAATCGTCTTTCTATTTCTATTGCTTTCTCTAAAACCTCAGTGACATTGTCACATCGAGACATTCGTTGATCTATTTCATATCCTAAATTTTGTACAAAACATTGAGCTACGGCTTTATCAGTATTATCTTTATAAATTTGAATCTCATTTGTAGTTGCAGTTGGATTATTCGATTTATAACATTCTACTATTTCTTTTGCTTTTTTTCGTAATCTATTAACAAAGTCTACTACCAGTTCATCATCTTTCCGGAACATTCTTCCTAGTTCACCTTGCAACTGAAAGAGTGTTTTAGAAGGAACATAAACTTCTTTAAGATCTCTTATGAGTTCATATACAGTATTATATGTTATTCCATTTAAAGCATCTTTAACTGAAGAAGATAATTTACGACCAAAAATTAATTTTGTGAGATTTGATTCAACTTGATCTGGCAACATACATTTTGCTTTTTCACAACAATTTAAAAAAACAATTAATTCTTCTGGTTTGCCCGTAAATGTAGAAATGCATATTAACGCGTCTTTAAGAGATATATTTTGTCAGATATTTTCCTCTGTTCCGTCATATTTCTAAATTTACCGTCTCTACGCGAGCTTAAGTTTGATTAATCGTTTCGTCACTAATATCACTCTCGTCAAATGTAACGAGTTTACTTGGTTCTGAGGTTCTTGTTAAATCATCGATACCCGAATCAACAAATTTAAAATTTTTAGATCTAGTAGGCGGAGCTAAACCTTCAGGATATAATGGGTCACCGGTACTTCTCAACGAATAACCTTTTTTATTATTATCAGATGATCCAGAATTATCAGACATTTGAACTATTTTTCCATAGAAGATCATTGCTATCCCGGACGGGCCACCAAAAATTGTTATGTTATTTTGCTCTTTAAAGGTGTCAATATAAAATACATAGATTAACCTTAGAGACTTTAAATTCCTCTTTTTAGTCCTCGCCTTTCGACCAATAGACAGGAATGAGGGGAACTTCGACAGAGAAAGTAAAAAATGTGTGATTTATATAAAACAATAACAAAGTTTATTAAATAAAAATTATCAAAAGAATTATAACATCAATTAAAACGTTACAAACAGATGATTTCCTTTGCTCAGGTAAAAATGTATTAAAATTGATTGGTCCTCCGTTGATGCTCCAGTCAGCGTAATATTCTCTTTTTTTACTCGCGAATTTATTTAAATATTCGTTGTTAACAATTTTAAAAATTATATTGGCTTCACATAAAAATTTACTAACTTCAACAAAATTATTGATACAAGACAAAATAAGACTTACAATTTTCGATCGATGTTTCACGATGATCTGATCTCGATTTTGCTTTTCCGACAACCTACTAATGCATCAAATCTCACGTATTTATTTAATCGAGGATGACATTATTAGGAGTCCCTTGCTTCCGTGGGTTTTCCAACGCAATTGAATGTCTAAAAGATGAGTTCCTCAAAAATTCTCCGAAATCTTTTCTATTTCAACAAGGTTTAAAAAAAAATTAAGTAATAGTCGTTAACCTCAATCATTGAGTTTCATTTTTAACCTCCTTTGAAAACATATGTACATTTTAAATAATTATAGAAAATAATTGAAATACACTCAGACACATAATTACATTATATTAAGAAAATGTTAAAAAATAATGTTAAATTGCTATATACGAATACGGATAGTTTAATTTATCATTTAATAAATGTTTACATACATGACTATATAAAACATGATATTCATATGTACGATATCTCTGATTATCCAAAAAATAGTGTATATGGTATTCCTGAGAAGAATAAAAAGGTATTAGGTTTAATGAAAGATGAGGATAAAGGGATAATTATAACTAAATTTGTTGGTCTTAGAACTAAAATGTATAGTTATACTTTTTTAATTGAAGGAAAAGAAAAAGATGAAGATGATGTTGTTGAAAAAGCTAAAGGTGTGAAGCAGGCTATAGTTCAAACCATTCCATTTGATGACTACAAAAAATGCCTATTCAATTTTACAATTCTAAATAAAATTGAGTGTCACATTGATAGTAAGAAACATGAAGTATGTACTGTTTTTAGATCAAAAAAAGCTTTGAGTTGGCAAGACAATAAAAGACAATTATTAGAGGGAACTACTGATACTGCACCATGGGGCTATAAAAAAAGTAATACAAATTTGTAATTTTTTATATTTTCTATTGAAGTAATTACAGAATATCATAGTTATAAGTTACAATTGTCATAGCTCATAATCTTGACTGTTATAATAGTTCTTGTATAAGTTAACTTATCAGTATTAGAATTTTTTCTGATAATTATCAGTTTTTTGTCATCATTACAAGTTTAATTTTTTGTCAAATGAACTATATATCTTTTGAATCCATCCAACTGTTGAATTCATTGCTGAACCCCAACCATTTCACATATGCCTGATTTCCACGTTTTTTAAAACTTTTCAACTAAATATACATCAGGATATTGAAGTCCCGTTAATTCATCTTTATAAAAACCGTCTTTTATTGGTTGGTTTTGATAGTCAGTTAATTTATAAGTCACTGGATGAGTATTTCCAACTTTGCTGATGGTAAAAATTTCAGTGGTCCAATTGGGAGTGTAATCTTTCTTAAATACGTGTTTATATTTACTAATTCGAACTTTATCGCCAATTTTGAAATTATTTTTCTCCTATTTTATTTTCAAGGCTTCGAGTTTTCTATAAATGAAATCAAATAGTTGCTTTTCATCGGCTGAAGTCACATCCACAGGTTTCATCTCAATTGTACGATGTTTAATATTGTTATATCATAATAATAATTTCGGTAGCAGATCAAATCACTTATAATTTCCAATAAGAGTAAATTTTTTCCAAATTTTGATTTTTTAAGTTCGATTAAATCTTTCACTAATTGATGCATTGAGATTGCTGAATGTTGAGTACATTTTAATGTCATATTGTTTCATTAGTCCTTCGAAATCCTTATTTTAAAACTCCTTGCCTCTATCAACGTGTAAATGCTTTGGAACTCTTTTTCCTTTTAAAAGAGTCATCATTGCAGCAGTGACATCTTTACCATTTTTAGTCTCAATTGGTATAGCCCAAGCATATTTAGAGAAAATATCAATAACTGTTAATAAATATTGATATACTTCATTGTAGAATTTATATGCACTCATATTAACAAGATCAGCCAGCCAAGCCTCATCAAGACCACGTATATCCACATGTCGTCGTTGATAATTTCCTCTCACCGGTCTATGAAGCTTTTCTGCAATTTGTTTTTTTTCTTTATTCAAGGCAATTGGACTTTCGGTCTTCCTTTCAATATTTTTTGGAACATTCTCCTCCAGCTGTTTTATAATTTCGATATGCCTATTATCTGCCTTTTTAAACTCATTTAATTGATGAAATTGATAAAATATATTTATTTAATTTAATTCAGTCTTCAAACTTTGTTGTGCTGCTTGTGATTACTCTACTTGTTGTTTCACTTTCTCACTGATATTTTTAATTTTTGCTTGAAGATTTTGTATCTCTTGTGCTATAGATGCTATCGTATTATTGATGCTTGATTTAACAACATTTAATGACACAGCATCATTTAATTCCACTGGATCATCAAGGTTACACAATCGTCTATTATTAATATCATATTGTTTATCGATTGTTAATTTAAATCCATTTCCAGGTGGACCACGGACAGCACTTTTTCGTGAATCATTGTCTCACTGAAGTCTAAAAATGTCTACACTTATCCTCTCTCTTCAAGAGATAATTGATCAATGAGTAATGACATTAAGCATCTGATTAATATATGATTCCAGCTTCACGCAGTTCTTCAATAATTAACATTATGTCATTGTTATGGCTAAAATTACCAGCAGCACGTGATGGAACAAGTAGACGTAATCGATCAATTAGTTCATTGGGATCGTCCCAATAAACATAGTCAAGTGGTCGATTATGATAGATCATATACTGCAGCAAACCTTTACCTCTTTTCGATTAATATTTGCTAATAATATTTTGATATTTCTTCGAATATTTACTCTCTCTGAGACTTCTGTCAGGGTCTGTTGTCATATTTTGATGAGGTGATTCCATGAAAAGTAATTCTTAAGAGTCCCGGAGTACTTTTATATTTTTTATTATCAATTTAAACAAATTTATCATCAAATCTTGCTTCAACATTACCAATCATCAGTTCATTCTTTAATTTTCTTATACCAAACTTTGTATCCAATTCTTTCATAATGAACAGTATTATTATCATGTGTTGTTTGAAAGCTTGTAGCTCCTTCTGTAGGAACTTTATTGATGAGCTCTTCTTCTTTTACATCGAATTTCTCTGTTTTCATTGAAGTCATGTCCACTTATTGTCGTAAAGGAGATACAAGTGATTTAAACATTATGTTCATAAGTTGTTGAGTTATTTCTTACCCATGTTTAATAATTTCATGTTTATGTCGTAGTATCGCATCACTCGCTTTCGCAATTTAATACAAAATATCAGCTCGTTTTGGCATTTTTTTTTATATCTTGATACTACCGCTTTGATGACCGCGTTACAAATGTTCTCGTTTTTTTATTGTTGTTTTATTTATATATTAATAAAGCAATCAAATCCTTGTCTATAACGTCCACAACTAACTTTTCTATCTTTGTCGATAACGACGAATCCATACTTATCATTCCAACATTTGGAACAAAGTTCTCAAAAATCTGAAAATGACATATCAGTGCTAACATGATCACCATAAATATGCTTCAAATTCATATCATCTTGTCGGAAGAGCACAAAAAAATCTCTATTATCTCGCACTAGATGTTTGGGAATATGTGCATGAGTTTGGCAGCGATAAAAGCTGTCAACATTTTTGTGTCATCCCATAAAAAAATAAGCACGCATATTGTGTCGTTTCTCAGACGCTCCGTCGTCAGATATCATTATTAAATTCGGTTTTGCTTGCTCTGGTTTAACAACTTCTTTATATTCATTACGAGGAAGATAACCCATACCTTTTATAGGTTCAATTAATATTTCGAAAAATTTGTATTTTTGCTGATGTATGGATCAAGAATATAAATATATATTTTCAAACCGTAATCCATCCGGGTAAACAATACGAGCTAAGAGAGCATTTGTTTTACCGCAATTCGAGGCGCTACATATCACGCCGCGAACGTCACTTGGTAATAAATTACCATAGCGTTGAATTTTTACAGTTTTTAGCATGACGTTGTCGAATTTTGATTCCGGTAATTGAGTTCTTCGTTGCTTGAACTTCATCTCGATAACAACTGAAGAGCTAGAGTATAAATGCGCGACTTTTATGAAAATTATTCCAGTCCGGCTCAGGCGATGACACAGTACAGACGTGCTACCGGCTTAGAAAACACCATCATGAATGAATTGCCATTTGAGTTACATATTCCTGGATATCAGTATTGTGAACCCGGAACAAAACTACATCAATAATTAAAACGTAATGATCCTGGTGTTAATCCGTTGGACGCAGCGTGTAAAGAGCATGATATTGCGTATTCGAGAAATCGAGAAAACGTAAAAGCGAGAAACGTAGCTCACAGAGTTTGAAGAAAAAAGTGGGAGAGAAAAATAGTTGGAAAAGTTTTAAAAAAGAAACCTTCAAGACAGGTTGTGAATTCGGTCAAGATGAGAATGAATTCGTGTCCCGATCCTATAAAATCGGCATCGATAGCTGCACGGAAAGCAGTAAAAACGATTGGTAAAAAAAAAATCTTCGAGTTCCTCGTGTATTACCTGTACCGACTGAGGTTGGAGGTGTTTTACGACTTATACCGATATTCGTTCGAACGTCGAAATCGAGGATATGACCTATACTTGAACCCGGCGAAAAACGTATAGAGCTACCACATCGAGCATTATCAAACATCGATATTCTGATGTATGCAAAAATTATGCAAATTCCATACTTCCATGGACTTTTCATGACAAATGATTTACCGAAATCTGAACCATGGAAAAGTCAGTCAGCTGTCATTAACCTTGATGATAAAGATGGACTAGGAACTCACTGTGTGGCATATAAAAAACAAGAGAATAAAGCACTATACCTTGATAGTTTCGGTAATTTAAAACCCCGAAAAATATCCTGATGTTGGTAGCATACTATAAAATCGTACAAAGCAACAAGATTATTCAACAACGAATTGTGGGCATCTATGTTTAAAGTTTCTCAGAGAAAAAGTTGAAGACCTCTGGGGACTCTGTATAGGATGTAATCTCGAAGATATAAGCGATAAAAATGAATAAAAGTTCTTCAGTCATGGATGATTCATTTACCATAACGCTGTTTGGACAGTCCTCTACATTAGTGGCACATTATTTCCACTTATCGAATTACCAAGGACAAAAGATTATGTACTTGGTCTTGTTGAATTATCAATATTTAACTCTATCTCAAATATTGACAATGGAAATAATAAGTTTTATTATATTATAAATAAACGAAATGAAATTATTAAAATACCAACAGGGAGCTATGAAATTGAAGATATTGAAAATTATTTAGAGAAAGCTGATCCTAAATTATCAATTTCCATTGATCTTAATAATAATGAATTGCACAGCGAGATTTACAGTGATAACGATACAATAAATTTTGAGCCAAATGATTCTGTTGGTCGTCTGTTGGGTTTTAGTCTAAGACTTATCGCACCGAAATTAACACAGACGTAAGATTCACCAGTTTCCATCTTGAAAACAAATGCATTGAGAATCAAGTGCAATATTACTATAGGAGCATATATAAATAATAAATTAGCGCATACAATTTATGAATTCTTATAGACGAAGAGCCAGTGACCAATTTTAGGTGGTCATTTCAAAAGTCACGAAACTTTCCATAGTAAATCCTCTATACTTACTTATAATTAAAAGCCACTTCTGGCAGCCCTCTGTGGCCGGGGTAAACTACCCTAAAATTTTAAGGAGGGTAAGAAATAAGATTTATTTTAGTCAAAGTATCAGTCATAAAATTTCAGGAAATTACTTTCGACAGTATTTTGTTTTCATAGAATTTTTGCCAGAACATTTACATCCCTCTAAATTGTTGACAGAACGCTTTAAATATTTATAAAAAAAAAATTCATTTTTGTTATTTTATCAGTCTTCAAATTTTAACAGAATGAATAAAATAAATAAAAAATAAATAATTTACAATGCCAGAACAAAATTCCATCACCAACAATCTGCCAGAGCAAAAAACATGTTCGTGCGAGTGCAAGTAAGACAGGAATATGGAAACGTGCGGGTTAGAGAGAGAGCGCTAATTGGGCATCTATTGATTTCATTTAAAATTATACATAATGCAGTAGATTTTTCTTAATCTTGTTGAAACATTCCTTGAGAAATATTTTTCCGTACCTTTGACACAGATGTTCGCTAGGTCATTGTCAAGGATACTGTGGGAAATATTGTAACGCTGAAACACGTACTATTCTAGGTATTCTTTTCTTTTAGGGGGACAAACTGTAGAAGGTCCATTGCTCTTACCTGTACCTGTGACGTAGTTTTCTAAAAAAGGTCCATTGCTCTTACCTGTACCTATGACGTAGTTTTCTATTCCTTACTTTACATTTCGAAGGTCCTAACACAGGTATGAACAAAAAGAGGGGATCTTCTAACGCTTTAGGGTGTTCCAACGATTCAACATCTCAGTATTCGTTTACGAATATTTTCGGAGTGCAGTTGAGTTTTACTCGTGCGTCGATTTTGCTATCAGAATAAATATTTTATACTATAATATTACAAAAAAATTTTTTTTTGTCAAAGATTGTCTATATATTCATGTACAGACAATTTTAAAGTATCGTGAAGTATATTTATACGTGTGTTCACTTGCTTATTTTATTATATTATTTTATTATATAATACTTTAGACTCGTATACTACAGACTTTTTTTCATACTCCGTTTTAGTAATATTTTTAAAAAATGATTTCTGCAATTTGTAAAAAAACTGGTGATAAAATTTTACTGTTTGACACAGTAGAAAAATTAAATAAATGTAGGAGAATGTTAGCAGCTCGTAAGAAACATCAAATGCGGTTTTGTGATGTAGTTTTACCTGATGATATTAATAGTGATATTGGATACCACAGCAAGTGTTACGCGAATTTTACTGCTGTAGGGCAAAAATATTTAGATGAAGAAAGTGTTGTGACTGCCACCCCAGAGAATCTTCCGGCATCACCTCAACCATCGACTTCGCATACATTTACGGAAACAGAAGAAATGGAGCAAGATGCTAGCAATGATAAAGGACACGATGATGAAAATGATGACCTTGAAATAATCCAATCAGATGCTGAATGTTTCTTCTGCGAAAAGAGAAGGAAACAACATCGTGGTAAAGAGCAAAAATTATATGCAACAAAGAAAGGTACTGTAACTGAACTTATTCAAAAATACAGTCAATTAAATGATGCAGATAATATGTGGGAAAGATTCCAAAATTTAAATGGAGACACATTTTTTTATCACAATATATGTAAAATGTCGATTATAAATAAATGTAAAGCAATTGAAAAAGAAACTCCACCAACTGATTGGCATACATACCGTCGCTTTCATGAATTAGCATTTGATGAATTAAGTGAATTTATTGAAGAAAATATTTTAACAGCAGAGAGAAGTTTTTTTTTGTCACACCTTCATTCTATATACATGACTTCAATAAAAGCAATAGTTGAAGAGCACTCCCACGAATATGAAGCTGAATATACAGCTCATCAATTACAAATAAAAATTGAAAAAAAATATGGGAAAGATTTAAGATTTGTTAACATGCATAATCGAATCGTTATCATGCCGAAAGACTCTAGAATACCAAACTTAATATTCCAACAATTAGAAGAATCTGAACTTTTACAAAAAGCGGCACTTATTTTGAGAAAAACTGTATTGAAAATGACAAAGAAACCTTTCTCAAGCGATATTTCCATTCAAGATTTAATTGCAGGTGAGTGCTTAATTCCAGATAACTTGGAAGATTTTTGTTATACATTATTTGGTGGTACAAATCGCAGACGACATAAAAGTACTGCTTGTCAAAGAATTGTAAAGTCTGTTGCTGAAGACATAATATATAATGTGTCTAATGGTAGCATTAAAACATCAAAACATGTTACATTGGGTTTATCACTAAAGAGTCTCACAAGCAGCAGAAAAATCATTGATATCATAAACCGTTACGGGCATTGTTGTAGCTACCACACAATTGAAGAATTGGAAACAGAAGCAACTTTTTCTTCTTCAAATTCATCAACTTTGTGCCCACCAGGTATTATTCAATCACCAAATTTAGACACTGGTGTTGCATTCGATAATTTTGACCGATATGTTGAAACTATAAATGGAAAAGATACCCTCCATGACACTGTTGGTATAATTTATCAGGATATAACGTCAGAAACAAATGAAGAAGAATCTGTAGAAGAATCTGAAAGAGAACCCGAAGTACAACCCGAACAAATCCCTACAAATACAACAGAAACCGTCAATCAACCAAGACGAAGAAGAAGAAGAACTTTTGATGCAATAGCACCTGAACTGACACCTTATTTAAAAAAGCCGAAGATGATGGATCTTCTATTACCAAACGAAGATCGTCGTTAATTATCAGCTACTGGATTGGACATTACAATAATAAAAAATATTGATCTGATTTGGATGTTATGTCATGCATTCAAAGTTCCGAATCTGCCGATGTGGGCTGGTTTTAATAGCCAAATCATTGAAGATCGAAGTCTTCCACAAAAAATTTGTTACTTAACTCCAGTAAACTTATCCCCTACAGATAAAAGTGTTGTTTTTGAAACTTTAAAACAGAGCCAAAAAATTGCAGAAGAGGTAAAGCAGCCGTTCATCCAAGTAACTTACGACTTAGCGATTGCAAAAATCGCTATGCAAATTCAATCAGAAGAAAAACCACGATTCAACAATATTTTCATTCATTTCGGTGGGTTTCACATAATGATGGCATATTTCAAAACGATTGGCAAATTTATCAACGATTGTGGCTTAACAACAATTATGATGGAGAGTGATCTATTGGCGAGTGGATCAATCTCAGGATTTATTGAAGGAAAACATTTTAATCGGTGCAAGCGTCTTCATCCGATGATGGCTCTAGGACTAGAAATATTACACTTCAAATCTTTCTTAGAGACTAAAAATATTGGAATCGATGACGAAATCGTGTCTGAACTCACAAACCTTTGGAGCAATAAGTCTCCTAACGCAAAAACAAATAAACCATTATTAAAAAACTTATTAACTGAATACTCTGATTATCAGGAGGATACATTGAAAGGGGAGTTTGGATTGACACAAAAATTTTACATGATCTATATTAAATTAGTACATTATTATTTGTATTTAAGTAGAAGTTTTCGCACTGGAGACTTCAATTTGTATAAATGGGTCTTACCAAAAATAACAAATTTATTTTTTAGTTGTCATCAACAAAATTACGCTAGATGGTTAGTGAAATATTATGATAATTTGTTGAAAGTTGAAGAGGAGTACCCTCAACTACATGAAGCATTTGAAAATGGATTTTTTGGAGTTAAACAAACGAATAAGGCTTTCTCTAGACAACCGATTGATTTAACATTAGAGCAGACAGTCAATGCAGATGCTGCCGAACGATTCACAGAAATTTTACACTTTACGAACTCAATATCTGCTCGACAAAGGTGGGCAAAAAGCCATGATATAAGAACAAGCGTAATTAGTTACACGTATAATGAGACAGGGATTAAAAAAAAACAAGATATTTCCACAGATTTGGAGAAACATTCCATGCGACAAAGTTCTATACAACTTCAGAGATTTCTCGATGCTTTTTCAAAGTATATAAATCCATTTAGTTCTGCATTATCCCGAGATTTTCTTTTTAACATCTGTAGTGGAAAAGCAGCATCAGAAGAAGTTGCTGATTATTTATTAAATATTGAAACCATTGGAGGAACATTAAGAAAAAAATTTATTTCTCAATGTTCTACGTCAACTGTAAGATTTGAACAAGCCATCAACAAAGTAGAAATACGAAATTTTTCATCCGAACTGGGGGAAAAAAAAAAAATAAAAATTGGACAACAATTTCAAATTTCAAGAAGTTCGTTTGCAAAGAGATTTGTTTGGTAGGCTATTAGCAATATCAATCAAGTATAAAGTAGATATTACTAAAGTTCTGTCATATCCATTAACTCCAGTACCTTTTTCAATGTGTCACATAGATGGAGCAATCTGTAAAACAGAAAAATCTTCGCTCTTAAAATTTTTAGAAAAAGGTGTTAATCATGATGAGCCAAGTTCTATAGGTGTGGTAGTCATCGATGGATTTTTCTTATTACACACAATGAAAGATGTACCAAAAACATTCGATAAGATCTCAAAACGATTTCTGAGTCTGGCTGCACAATTTGGAGGCAGAAGAATTGATATTATTTTCGACCAATACTTCGAGCCATCTATAAAAACTTATGAAAGACAAGTAAGAGAGTATAATATTCGAGAATATACAATAGTAGGAGCAGATCAAGAGAGACCAATTGATTTTACAAAAGAATTAAGAAATAACAAGTTTAAAGAAGCAGTAGTGAATTTTTTTATCCAACACTGGGCAACAGATGAAATGGCTCCGTTTATTGGTAATAAAGTCATTTATCTTAACTTCAAAGAATGCCATCGTTATGAATGTATCGATGATAAAGTTATCTCCACAGTTTTTCCACAATTATCTTGCCCAGATCACGAGGAAGCAGACACGAAAATTGTTCATCATATTTGTAAAATAGAAGATGAAGAAAATATACTTATTCGATGTTCTGATACAGATGTTCTTATTATTATGCTTGGAAATATGGATCACCTACAAAATATGAATGTGAAAATTTGGATGAATATTAGTACAGGTAATAACCAACGTTATATTAACGTATCAAATATATACCAAAAAATTGGTCCAGATATTTGCAAGAGTTTACCTGCATATCACGCTTTTACTGGATGTGATTATAATCCAGCATTTTATAAAAAAGGAAAAATTAATCCGTTCAAGCTCCTGATAAAATCCAAAATTTATCAAGAGGCTTTCATAAATCTTGCCAATGTAACTGAAGATGTAATGGATACTGACATTTTCGCAACATTAGAAAAATTTGTATGCCACATGTATGAAATAAAGAATTGTGATGACACAAATAGCGGAAGATTCGAACTATTCATGAAAAATTTTATCGCTGCAAATATTGATGAACCATTTGAAAATAAAGTAATTAAATTTGATGCATGTCATTTGCCTCCATGTCAAGTTGAACTCCATCAACACGTATTGAGAACTAAATATATCGCTTGCATTTGGAGAAATGCACACCTGGATTTGCCTACAATATTGAGTCCAGAAGACAATGGATGGGTGTTAAATGATGGTCAGTACGATTTTCGCTGGTTTGAAGGAGATCAGCTACCGCCTACAGTAAGTGATGCCATCGCTAACGACAACATTGATCTCGAAGCAGATTATGCTAATATTGATGGTAAGTGTATTTTTTCTATAAATTGCGTACATATTATGTATATATATCAAGTCGTAATACATTAATTATTATTAATTTTGTTCACAGATGATGAGATATTAGAGCCTCAAATTGTGTTGATAGAAGATTCGAATGATTCTCTATTCATTGAGGATCGACGTGATCAATATGATAGTTCACACGAGGATGAAGACTAGTACACATGTTAATTATTTCACAAACATAAATTTTGTATTTTTTAATTAGTGTAATAAAATTTTCCTTACATTGTATATATTCAACTTCAATATATTTTACTCTTCAATTAGCGCTCTCCCTCTAACCCGCACGTTTCCATATTCCTGTCTTACTTGCACTTGCACGAACATGTTTTTTGCTCTGGCAGATTGTTGGTGATGGAATTTTGTTCTAGCATTGTAAATTATTTATTTTTTATTTATTGTATTCATTCTGTTAAAATTTGAAGACTGATAAAATAACAAAAATGAATTTCTTTTTTATAAATATTTAAAGCGTTCTGTCAACAATTTAGAGGGATGTAAATGTTCTGGCAAAAATTCTATGAAAACAAAATACTGTCGAAAGTAATTCCCTGAAATTTTATGACTGATACTTTGACTAAAATAAATCTTATTTCTTACCCTCCTTAAAATTTTAGGGTAGTTTACCCCGGCCACAGAGGGCTGCCAGAAGTGGCTTTTAATTATAAGTAAGTATAGAGGATTTACTATGGAAAGTTTCGTGACTTTTGAAATGACCACCTAAAATTAGTCACTGGCACTTCCTCTATTACCACCAGTTCTACCAGGATATAAATTCATTGAAGTGCTATTTAACGTCATTTATCTTTTAATCGCCGTACAAGCAATCCATCATATGCAATTAAAAATTGTTGATCAAGACGGAGAATTGTCAACGACGAAACCTCAAACGACTCAGTCGTCAGAATATTTTGTTTTTAAACAGCTTACGCCATCGCATACAAAAAAAGTCATAGTAAAAGTGTGCTGTTTCGCGTGTTTATTGCTTTTGCTGCGGGGAGAAGACATTAGCTATCACCAGCTATCAATACAGGAGTTGTTTTTGATGAGTCTATCTTACATCATGAATTACATGCTTATCAACCTTATGCATCAGCTTTATTCAACAACAACGAAAAAATCCGGATTGCTGTCCAACATCAAGATTTTCGCTCATTGCCTTGTGAAAGTTCTCTACATATTACTGGAAAATTTACTAAACATAATGACACTGCTATAGCAGCGAGAACAAAATTTGTAAACATGGCATTATGTCACTTATTCGAAGAAATACGATATGAATTGAATGGCATTGAGATTAATCGTAATAAAAATGTCGGTCTTACAAGTGTCATTGAAAGATATATATCACTTCATCCAAGTTAATTAAATTATTTAGATAACACAGGTTTGATTGACAATGATGAAAAGTTTACGGATAACAAAGAATACGTTGACATTATATTGCTATTGAATATGCTATTAAGATTCGCTGAAGATTATTATCGCATCATTGTCAATGCTAAGCATGAACTTGTTTTAACACGTTCAAACACCGATCTGAATGCAATAGCACTAACTGCAGCTAGTACAGATGAAAAAATTACATTGACAAAAATTGAATGGATGATTCCTTACATCACAGTGTCAGATACAGAAAAATACAATTATTGAATTATATTGCCAAAGATCTGCCAATAACTGTGAGTTCCCGATCATGGGAAGCTTATGAATATCCATTGTTACCGAAAACAACGAAAAACGTCTGGATGGTGAAAACATCATCACAATTGGAGAAACCGAGAGATGTTATACTGGCATTCCAGACAGTATGAAAAAATGATACAACAAAAGATTCTAGTTAATTCGATTATTGTAATTTGAGAGACGTAAAACTTTTTCTCAATTCACAATGTTATCTATATGACAACTTGAATCTTGACATATCTCACAATCAATATGCATTATTAAATGATGTGTACAAAACTTTCCGAGAATCAGATTATGGTAAAGATTCAGAACCTCTTCTCACAAAATAACGATTTATTGACAAAGCACTCCTGATTGTCATCGATTGTTTAAAACGAAATGAATCATCATAATCTGGACCTATGGATGTACGAATCGAATTTGAATCTACAACACCGATACCCGATAATACATCAGCATACTGTTCAATCGTTCATGATCGAATTCTTGAATACAAACCTTTGAGTTGACAATTATAAAAATTATTATAATGGAACGAAAATCTGTTCAATTCAATCTTCAACCGGAAATATACGTAATGCATACATGGATTCATGCTTACAGAGCAGCTAGACAAGGATGTTGGGAAGAAGCAGCTAGAGATAGAGAAAGATTTAGATTACGAATAGAAAAATATAGTACTATAATTAATTCTGTATTATTTAAAAAAATTGATTATATGTACAAATAAATCATATATGAATGATTGTTTTTTATTTTTTGAAATACATTTTACGATCCTGAACAAATGGAACAGAGCCATCATTTTGGTTGTCTTTGGGTGGATGATGCTCGTAACATCGTCGATACATTCTAAAATCTTTATCCAATTTCCATTCATCAAGCAGTTCATCCCATACAGTATCGATAAGATATGTAGCATTTTCCATGATAAAATCTTTTGTTAAAAGTTTTAAATCGGTTGGATGCAACTTGAGTAATTTGTTGGTTATTTGATAAATTCTCATTGGTCTGATATCATTATCAAGAATCGAAATATTCTCAAGAATCCATTGGTTTAGTTTTTTTTAGTGCACATTCATATCGAAGCTTGTATAGGCGTAAAATTTTTTAATCTTTTTCTTCTTTTATTATTCCTATGCAATGTTGGTCGTGATGTGGACATTTGATAAAAATCAAATGATTGTTAATTGTAAATTCCTCTCTACCCAATCTAATGATTGGTATATCCATTTCCACGAATGATTTCAGGGAATATTGCACTTCATAATTGCGTACAAAAATATAGCGCATGCTGTTCAATGTCTCCTTCAAGTACTTGTCCAATATTTTATATGGTGTATGACCAATTTCCCATGAAAAACCATGGAAATATCTTGTATTAACATCCACTTCCCTTGCTTCATCAGCAGTTAATTGTCCATAATCGTATGCCGGTTGAAACACAAAGTGATATTTACAAATTTTTTCCAATTCCAGCTATTTACACCACGCCAACTCTTTTACAATAACTTTACCGTTAGATGAACGATGTCCTTGTATGTCGAGAATTAGATCCATGGTGATCACTCGTTTTTTTTCTGCAGCCTAATTTTAAATGCACAAGATCGGTCGTTTATCTTAAGATATAGAACTTGTGGCGGGAGAATTAAATCTATACTCTCGACCGTTGAGTTTCTGACGTCATTATTTTTTTCAGAAAGATTTATCTGATCTAGATGAACAAAGGAATGTTTAATTATTTTCATTTGGGACGTCATTTCTCCGAGAAGCTAACAAAGTGGTTTAGCCAAACGAAGATGACTTATTATCCTAGAAATCACAAGACAATTACAGAGGAAAATTGCGTTATTACGCAATGTGTTTCGGAAATTGACCGCTAGAGTAAGGTTCATGCAAGAACAGAAAAAGACTTTTAACAAGTTTATTCAGTCACAGAAATTACCCAATTTAAATCTAAGCGTACACCTTTGAGTAAAAATATATAAACTCTTCAATGGTGCATAGTTAAAGGAAGCAAAAATGAATTACATCAACAGCATTGCCAATAACACGCAAAAACCTAAGAAAAAAATGGCAGAATTGGAATCAACAACGCTATATAAAGTGCACGGCTAAAAAAAGTAAAAGTAGAGCATGGTGACGCAGTCATTGCCCCATTGGATGATGAATTCATTGTATTTCCACAAAAATGGCTAGTTGAAGTATTCTAAGGTGAGGATCAAACAAGATGATTGATTAAACAAATATATAAATACTAGCTGATACACACCCGCTCCGCAGGTCGTACGATAAAATTTGATGGTTAAACCTAAATGTGAAAATAATGCTGAATTTTCTATTGACAATAAATTTAAATTTAAAGTTATAACTAATTATACTGGTTATTGTATGAAATGTCACTGATTTCCGATTCATTCTTTCAAATTAAATTGAAGAAATGATGTGAGTTGGGTATTTTTTTCATTTCGTGAATTTGTCAGTTAATCTGTGAATCTGTCATTACGCAGATTTCCCCACTACCCATGAGGTACTGTGTAGTAGGATGCGCTCCCATTTTTTTACATGGCGGGTCCCTAGTAGACCGAAACCATGGAAAAATTGCCATCATCAAAAAAAGAATATATTGTCTTTTCAAATTCATTAATTTCATTTTATTCTGATGAATATTATCTGTTTTTTACACAGACAAATTTCGATATATTTTTATTTTCTGCATTTTTCATGTATGACAACTTTTTTAAATAATGTTTTTCTTTCCAAATAATCATTTATTTGCTTATAATTTTTACATGCGATCTGATAATATTCTATCTATGTCCAATAATATTTATTATTGGATATATAGAAATTTATCAAGTAATTTTATTACATATTAAGCACTTCTCTATATACAATATTTTTTGGTTGGTTTTCCTGGTTTAAGGGAAATTAAATTTTCAGGTGAACTTACTGTAGAACATGCCACGTAAAATTGCCCATGAGGAAACCAGTCACTTTATAAATCCACTCCAGCTACTTTCAAATTTTGTCCTTGAGATTTATTGATAGTTATGGTAAAGCAAACTCTGATTGGAAATTGCAATCGTTTAAATTCAAACTGATAATCTGACGGAATCAAAGGTATTCTTGGGATGAATACATTTTCGTCTCCATACTTTCCTGTAAGAATGGTCGCTTCGATTATGTTTTTCCGTTGTGTTTTCACCTGAAGCCTTGTGCCATTACACAATTTAGGCGGGCTTAAATTACGTAATAACATTATCGGTGTACCAATTTTTAGGTAAAGAATATGTGGTAGTATGCCTGGTGTGTTGAGCGTATGCAGGAACTCCACAGGATAGTTAACAACATCTTCTTCTTCTACGACTGTATCAACAGACTCATATTTCATGTGTTCAGTTGTTAGATTTTCTATGAAAAATGCATTGATTTTATCAGCTGAGTCATTCGTTGGAGTCAGAATGGCTCTTTCCTTTAACCATTGCAAATTATCTGGTGCGGCTTGTTGAATATTTGGGTAAATTCTATCAATTAACGAAATCAAATCTCCGGAAATATCACCAAGATTGTTAGGAATTATTATTTTCCCTTCTTCTTCTGAAATATTTCCGTTAACTATGTTGATCAATAATTCTGAGGACTCTTTTGCTCTTAATTCTTTTTGTAGATAGACCCGCATGGTAATCTTTAATGATTTAACTTTTACATAAGGCCATATAATGGATGATTTCAAACAAGCTATGATTTCATCTGCGCGTGTCCCTCGCGGTACAACAGGCAAAGTTTGTCTAAAATCACTAGCTAGAAAAATAGTCAATCCACCAATAAGTTGCTTATGTTCTCTAATGTCTTGAAGCGTTCTATCAAGAGCCTCAACACATTTTTTATGGGCCATAGTACATTCGTCCCAAATAATAATTTTTGTTTCTCCAAGTACATGCGCCATGTCACTTTGTTTGGAGATATTACGAACAGGATTTTCATAATTAATCAAATCGGGTGGTAGTTTAAATGCTGAATGTGCTGTCTTACCGCCATCAATCAATGTAGCTGCAATACCTGATGTAGCAACTGCAACAGCAATATTTTTTTCACTTCTAATTTTAGCAAGTAATAGGTTAATAAAAAATGTTATTCCAGTGTCACCAGGAGCATCAAGAAAGAACAACTGTCAATAATTACAATCAACACTATTCGAGACTTCATCATAAACTTGCATTTGATCTGCATTTATTTTGTAACACCTCCAGAAACTACTTCTATCAACTTAGATACATCACAAGCCAATTCATTCGAATAATGACGGTTATTGATAACTGTCCTTTTCTCTCTCAATAGTTCTGGAAGCCCGAACTGTGATATCGTTTTACCAGGCATTGATGTAACAATATCTTTAAGAAGGATAAGACATTGGTTGTAAACAACATCAATGACTAGTTCAACATTTGTATTTTCTTTCTCTATTCGTCTTCTGATATCTTCTTCTAAACTTTCCTGATACTTGTTCCATAATTTCATCGGATCTCCTACTTAAGAAAAAACTAACATGATTGCAAATAACTCTCTAATTTTGTAAGGAAAATTAAAAATAGAAGCTTCCTCTAAAGTACGATCCCAGTGCAGGTTGTCTTCTAGTAACCCAAGTGCTTGGCATGCTGTTTGAAACGTCGGATGTTCTACATTTGCTATAGTTTTTGAAGCAGTAAATGAAGTAGGGCCACGAATCTCATGTAGAAGAAGGGGCAAATAGTAGCATTCAGAATTCCCTGGATGGACAGTATACACTCTACCTAATACATGATCTTTTTTTATTCCCGGATAATTTGGAACAATCTTCCCCTTTTTTCTTCTAACGAATGTATTTTTCTCCAAACATACTAAGCTGGAACTTCATAATACAAAAGAGTTCTCGCGAAGTTATCTGCTTTACAAAGATCAAAAAATCCTATAAGAGTTTTTATGGAAGGATTTTCAATCTTGTCAACAACATTTTTTTCCGTAGAATAAACTCTTTGACCATTTTCGAGATGAACAGCAAGGTGAACAACAGGAGGATACCTCTCGTGAATGTTAAAACACAAAATACGCCAAACTGCTTTAGAACTGCTTATGTATCGACCTGCTTCATACCTAGAAATCTCATCTAAATTTTCAACCGTAAATGCTGCTTGATCAGGTCCTTTATTTACGTATTTACATATGTACTTAATGGATTTCACTGAATTACAATACTCAACATTCATATGAGCTTTAAGAGTACGGGACGAAACTGGGTTGTACGGTCAACCCATCGATTGTCAATATCATTACCGTCAATTTTTGTCTTTATTACACCATTTTCTGGAGACCGTCTACGATACTGAGGATAGCCATCCTCACCTGTTTGAGTTTCTTTCAAAAACGGTCTTGGGTATCGTTTTGTGCATTTACCATCTAGTATGCAGGGTGAATTGAGGTTACAGGATCCTCAAGGGCTATGAATCATCGTTGATTTAATTATTTCATTAAGAGTCTTATCTAGATCAGGATCAGGTCATTCAGCTCTTATAATTTTGTCAATCGAGTCAGGTCGTTTTTTTTCCAACCATATGAGAATGTGAACATAAGGAAGTCCACGTTTTTGCCATTCCACAATATACATGTGGCATCTGGTATTGCCCAATATACAACCTTTCGTCAGAAGATTCATCATGTATTTCACTTTTAAATGAAATACCCTTGCTATGATGTTATGACGATCATGAGATTTTTGACCTTGCCTTAAGAGATCTTCTATTTCTCGCTATTTAGGATTGCAAGTGAATGTAATAAACAAATCTGGATGTCCGAAATGGCGTACGTAAGTCATAGCGTCTTGTGTTCGTTCATGCATATAGCGAGGTCCTCCTGTGAAGGATGACGGCAAAACGACCTTTTTTCCGAGGTCTGAATATTGTCCGTCTGATTTTGTTATAGCGTCTTTCAAATGGATATATTCCTCACTCCTCAATTTTTTTTTATTATTGCGAATCTAATTGAGTCTTTTTGTTTCAATTTTCGCATACATGTCAACAAAAAATTGATTGAAGAGATGACGAAAAAGCACTAAATAACCTATTTAACCAACACGTTCCATTATTCGATAGCTATAGAACTCAGAAGTATAGACGGTCTTCTTGAAAGGAGTCCTATTTTTTGCATCACGTTTTTGTATACTTATGGAATAGCTATCTTCTCCACGGAAAAACATCAAAGGGTACTGTAGAGCATCGTAAGCACGATGTGTTTCACTGATTCGTACTAATTTATCGTCTCTGCTATAGAGAATGATATCTCTTTTTTCGAAATCCTGACCAACGATAACAACTGCTACTTCTTAATCTTGAGGAACATTAAATCGACCCTTGTGTTCTCCATACGGTTTTTTATCTGCATTGATTACAACCTTGAACTCTTTTTGTCATTTAGGAACTGAATCAGTAGCAGCCTTGAAATAGCGAATATATCTATTATGTTCATGCAGTGACTTCTGTAATTGGCTAACTAATTCTGGTTTGACACCACGTGAAATTCTACAACGAATATCTGTTTCACGTTCAACGAAGAAACGAAAGTTGTTGATGAGGTTTAGCCATAAGACTACCTATTCTATGGTATACTTGTCCCTGGACTTTAAATGTTGGCATAAAGTTTCCCTCCTTTACTTCTTTTGCTCCGAAGGATATCATTTGAAAACAGCCATTATACTTACGGATTGTAGAAAGGAAATGTTCTCAAAGCGGATCCTGATCTGTAAGAAGACTAAACAAAGGTTCAGGGTATTTCTCAATAATCGGAAGAAGGACTTGACCAGCACTGCAGCACATTCCTTGATGTTCATCTTTCCATTTTAAAGCATGACACCAAAAACAGGGCAATCGTTTTCTGATACTTACAATTTTATCATTTGAATAATCAACATTTGTTTTATATTCAAAACCCGTGAAAGTCTTAGAAGTCCAAGCTGTTAATCTAATTTGTGTTCTCTTTTCATTATATTTCATTACAGCTGTCTGGTAAACATGCCTATTTTTATACACATAATTTCGTACAGCTGTTTAATTGACTTCAGGTAGATTTTTAGAATATTATGTAACAGCTTTTCTATTTACTTCAGGATGACTTTGTAAATACTTTAAAAAAGCTTATCTTGCTTGTTTAATCCGAATCGAACTTGTAAATCTGTCCCTTCGTTTTTTGCTTTTTTTGGTTCAAAAGGTATTCTATTATCACTTCGATTCAATGATAAATAAACGTTATTAGTTTAGTTCGATTGTGTAATTGATCCACTTCTTTCATTCCGTTTCACATTATTTATGATTTTACGATTGAAATTTAATAAATTATTTTTTGAAATTAATATATCATTTAAAACTACACATGGTATTTTATCTTGATACTGAGATTCTGAAAAGAATTCATATCTTCTATTTTTTCCACATTATCACTACTACTATTGATATTATTATTTTTACCATGTATTGGTTCACCAATATTAATTAAAGCATCGAAATAACCACTGTTAAAATTTCCGGTAAAACGCAACCTTTTACACCTTGTGTTGCAATACCAATAAAAACTATTAGGCAGCAACCTTGATATACTTCAAATCTAAAAGGAAATAATTCTGCAGCCGTCATAATTTCACAAATAGATCCATACGTGTACTGCATAGATATCTCTGTGCGATAAAATTCTTTCGAATAATAAGGGGCACCAAATAGCATCTGAGTGAAGCATTGAAACCGATTCCAGTTATTTGATACATGACGAACAATATTTTGTCTAATCTCGCCAGCCTTAAAAATGTTTTCGTGTATCAATTGAGATAGCGTAGAAAATAAACACGGTTCATCACCTACAATTCCAATAATTTGTAACGGAATATAATGACCGTCGACTGAAATATATTCCAATCTCATTATATATAAAAAATTGATAATAAAGAAAATTTTTTGTTACTTCAATCTACGAAAAATCTATACCTATATTGATTCCGACTTTAATTGATATGATTCCGTAATAAATGAAAAAAAATTATAAAAAATATTAATTTCTTAATGTATAATAAATAAAAGTTATCTCACCAAAACAGCATAAAGAAATCAAAACTGATGATATCCTAACTAATGGAAAAAACTTACCAATAACATGTAAATGAAATAAAATTATTTTCAATTACCTGGCTCCTTCTTAATTAAATAATTAAGAATTTTTTTGTAGATAATCAAATAAAACACATATATTTATGAATATATTTTCATTTAAAATTATTTTGACGCATGCTGATATTTCCCAATGTTGCCCTGGTTGATTGTGGCCATCTGTATTAATTACAAATGCTGTCGGTTTTGTCCGCACCTTCGGAATCTCGTCTGCTGGATATACACCTATTGTATGAGCCGAAATGTACTGGAGAGCTTCTATAATTTGCGGTGTATTCATTACATGCTTTACAATTATTATCGTCACTATTTAAATTTTGCCTGGCTGTTAGAGCGATCGGAAATTTGATGTACACTGATGAATTATTTTGTAGCCAACTACGGTAATAATAAGCAGCTGACATTGAACAGTGGCCTGTAAACACGGTCGTCAGAACAGAGTAATATGAACAAACGATCTCCACAGTTGACGGGACAGTTAATGGCAGTTTATCAATCATGTCGTCAATATTTATAATTTTTTTACACACAACTGTTTCTAATAAACGTTTTTGCATGAAACCTCGTGTAAGAATCTGCTCAGCATTGTGTGTAATAGCTCGTAAATTGTATACAACCTCGATTGATGATGAGCCTTCGTACCATGGTATACCATGTTGTGATGTCAATAAGATATTTGCTTGTTGTTCTGATTCCGATAATAATGAATAAGAAAATTCAGGAGCAATTATCCAATGGCCAATGATATTAGCTTCTAAAGCAAGCAGGGCAATTTCTTTTGGTAAAAAAGCAGCGTCGTTATTGAAAAACCCTTGTATATCAATTACGAACTTCATCTTAAGTAAGAATGATCCTTACTACTTAAAAAGTGTTACACGGCAGACGGTTAGCTCGATACTAAGCTCTTTGCTGAACAATATGGCACTACTTTATTTAAAATATACTTAGCCAACAAAATCCTCAATAATTTGCCGAGATGAATCAGTTTCAAATATATTTTCATATTCAGCATAAATAATACAATTTAAAGTTAAAGCTAAGGCGTTATCAAAGCGTACTTCTGGACGTACACTGCCATGTTTAATCAAATTCTAGAGTGTATTGCTATGTGCAGAACGATCAGGTGTCAAATCAAAAGCAAATAAGCAGTAGCAATTTGGCTAGTCCATGCAATTAATGCTGTTCACTTCATTAAGAAAATGTATGCCTGTTCCTAAGAACAGTGTGTGATAACAGTCAACATACAGAGAATTTTTAGTAAAATCTGGTTGAAGAGGTTTTGAAGGAATTTGACGGCCATCGACATATAATAACTGATAATTAATTTACAATAATGAAAATTGAAAGGATTCAATTTTGGATTACCATTTAAAGCTTTGTTATCAACAAAACCTATGATTATTTGTCGTGGTAATTGACCCAAAATAACATTGTCAATAGTTTCGCCGTGTACACCACCATGTATAGAAACAGCCTTAACTTCCACATGTGTTAAAGGATATTTAGCGGTAGTTTTTGTAAGAACTCGAGCATGTAAAAGCAAAGTGCTCGGGGATATCTTCACACGCCTCATTATCAGAGAGGCCTCAATTATTCCAACTTTGCATTCAACAGCTGATGCATTCATTAAACAACATGAATCTCGAGATTATGTTAAACGTAGCCGTGTTTCAACACCGTTTATTAAAAAACGCTCTTGATTGAATACATCACAATGTAGATGGCCACGTAAATCAAAGGTTTTCCCACATGATAAATATTTTTGGCAGATTCATTAAATGATAGGCCATTATCAAGGACATTATTGGCAATACTCAAATCTGATTTCAAAGCTTCTTTACCTATAATTTTTATACCCCTTTTTAGAAAAGGCAGTACACATCTAAAAATCTACCGATACTATGTCCCCGCTGATTGGGTGTTCCAATGTAAATTTGACTAATACTACCGTATCCACCACGACCAAAGCCGCCTTGCGGAATATCATAGGTAATTTCTTGATACATGTTTATCTTAATTTTTTAAAATGTAGCGTTACAGTCAACGTATCGTGTTTAAATGGTATAGCTTGACGAAATTTATCTCTTATATCTATCTCTATTGTACGAATATCTGACTTTAAAAGAGGAATATAGCGCATTGTTGAAAACGAATTTATACGTATTGAACCACATGTATAATTATGCATGTCAAGGGGCACAATGGGTAATAATGGCGTCTGTACATCGCCTGTTACATAATTTTCACAAACATCTGTGTAAAGAAATAAGTTACACGGTATAGACGCATGTATATTTACTGGACGTGTACTTTTTAGAAGCGGTAATAATGATGGTTTATCTTCAGCTGGAAATCCAAGAATCTGTTGGAGATATGGCGATAATTGAACTAAGTGAGCCCCGTTACAGCTATTTTCGCAAACCATTGTAGCTTCTATATAGCCACCTGGAATCAGCTCCCATTTTATATGCTCACCGATAATAACGAGCTTATTCAACTCAGCGATCAGATGATCAAGTCTTTGATACACACCCGGGGGCAAACGGACAGCATGATTCTCAGGATTTTCAAAATTATGAACATCAGGAACGTTTACTTCAAGAAAATCAAAAAGATTAACATTATGTATGAGTGTGAATAAAACAGTATTATGTTTCATAGGTAAATCAAAAAAATTCATTGGAATGCTTATTTCTTCTAGAGACCCACCCCACTCGCCCGTGAATTTCAGAGGTTGGAATAACTGTGTAATGAAGTGCGTTGTGGTGTTATCAGGAAAATAAAGCATGCTACTATTACTGGGTAATATTATGCGGAACTCGTCTTTTTGTAAGGTCATTTTTATTTTTGCTGTTTCGATTCTCGACCAACTTTTGATAATTCTGCGGCATAAAAACTACCGTCGATATCTTGATGATTAAGATCTTAAAGTATGTAAACGGGTGTTTGGCGGATCGTTGATATGCGAATAATTTTGAAAATTTCTTCACTCCAACCGCTTGTATATCCTTTCGTGAAAGCTGCTTTTGCTTTACTGACGCGAACGAGATCACCAACCCTATATTTAGGCTTTTTTGATGCTTTCTTGAAATGTTTATTGTGCTCATATCTATGTTGCATGTTTAAGAAAGCTGTTAACTCGTTGTTAAAATCGATTTCAACAGGCATGAGTTTTGTAGCACTATGTTTAGTATTATTGTAAGAAGCGACAATTTTTTGTAAAACGACAATGTATCGTTTTGAATGCGTGTACGTCAAGTAACGTCACATTCGCTCTTTCAAAGTACGATTAAATCGTTCAACAACAGCCGCTTTGACATCCGGATTTTCTACAGTTTTAAGTATAGTTTTTTCTTTATTTAAAACTTTTTGAAAATCAGAGCCCAAAAATTCTCTACTGCGATCTGTTCGTAATATGTGTAGTAATCTTTTATTACTACGCCTGAAAATACGCTGCATCGCTCGAGCGACAGTTATACTTGTTTTATTATTCAATGGTTCAACCCATACAAATTTACTTAAAACATCCATAACAATTAATAAATATTTAATGTTATCATTATGCGTAGCAATATTACGTATATCAACTAAATCTGCCTCCTATACATCGTCAATATGTGAAACATTATATGTGTGTTTTGAGAATCGATGCCTTGTTGGACGGTGTCACGTGTAAGCATCTTGAATTTCTAGCCATTTCTTCTCATTATCACGATGTATGTTTTTTGTATAATTTAGCATTTGCTTTGCAGCAACAAAACCGGCCGGGTGTTCAGGGCTGTAATATATCTTTTTCAGAGCGGTCATTACTTCAACGAAAATTTCAACCATTTATTTTTACAGTTTCGCTTTAAAAGCCCAGAACCTATTAGAGATCTACTGCTACGAGCGTTTAAAAAATCACTTGCGTCAGGGGGCTCGGACTCACTTTGTGATTTCATTGATGAAGAGTCTCTAGCTATTCTATTCGGTATGATGAGGCGGCGTCTTCGTGATACACCTGTCGGCGTGGACGTTTCCACTTTTTCAGGATCAAATAATTCGTCATTGCCTATGTACTTCCGTGGTACGTAACCGTTATGAATAACCCGTGCAAACTGATCTCTTTCTATAGCATATTCATTTTTTCTAGCTCTCATAGCGTCATTTGAAAGATCAATAATATTCGAGCCTGGTATAACTCGACCCTCAATACTAACAATACCTGCGTTATCCCACGAGATAATATTATCAGGCATGTTTTTTAAGCACCTGTCGAGAAGTTTTGCTTTTGATTGGAATTTTTTTCGGCACACTGTCAATAACAGACTGGTCTATATTATGATTAGGCGATTTATATATTGATTCATCTGTTTCGTCATCATACGTCGATGCTTTTTCATTGGCGTTTCGAGTCAAAGGCTGACTCACTACAGGACGACTTTCATGGTTGATTAGACGCAAATACCTTTCTAACACATGTGAGTAGGCATTTCACTTCTAACGTTCATTTTGATAAGCTGTTGAGCATAATATTTCATTCATCTCTTGATCAAGCTGCGTTAGAACGGTATCATAACTTTTATCTGACCTGTTCATCAATAATTTTGTGTCTGCTGCTGGTAAATTCTTTATCGTCCCTTCAGGTATTAGAACCATTTCTTTAGCATGATCCATTTTCAGCCGTTAATCAGCTTTGATATTAAGCTGCCAAGAATAGGTGCCAAAAGAACTGGCAAACAACCACCCCCTTTCTGTAAAATGATTTTCTTCTTCCTCTTGGCACTACCACGTGAAGCTGGACGGCGTAAAAGAAAAGCTTGTCGCTTTCATTTACTTTTTTGCTCAACGACACGGTACTCCGTAAAATATTAAGAACACATTCACATATATATCGCACTAGTCGAGGATCAGCTTTCCATAATATGGTAGCACATTGTTCTTTGCTTAGATAAAATAAAGAACTGAGAATTGCTGCTTTTTTCTTTCGCGATGCATTTGCAGCCGCTACTAACTAACAACTGGTAAATTGTGATTATGTGGGCTCTTATTTATAGGTTTACGCTGCACATAAACATAGTGGTTCGGGTCCTCTGGAAAAATACATGTGCGGAAACGATAATTTTCAGGTGTTGATTGTTTCAAGTCTAGCAATAAGTAACCGTGCGGTTGAGCTGTTGCGTCATAATATATTTCTTGGAAGAAACGGGTGTTTTCTGGACACACTTGCCGGGCTAAATGTTGGATCTGTAAGCGGTCACGGGGGTTTTTGAAAATCGCAATGTAGTTAGCATTTAAAGAAATGTCTCGTCGTCTCTTTCTTTGATGAAATAAATTTTGTGTTAAGAATATAACGCTCAAATTACGATGATGACTGCCCCTCGTAAAAAGGTCAATAATTGTACTACTTGATGATTCGCACATAAGATCATCAATGATAATTCATTTTGGAGTGTAATCGGACGTATAATCATCACTAAATGGTAGGCTTTCCTAAAATTGAAGGGGTAGATATTTTGGATGATTATTATAACTCTCTTGCCATTCAGCATGATAAAATACAGTTTTTGAAAAACGTGTATCTGTTATGTCCGAAGATATTTATTATTAATTAATTAGAAGAATTAATTAATTGGATTGGTAGCGGCCAAAAGGCTAAACGAGGGATCTTGGACTAACAGGGCTTTTCTCTTCTAACATATATAATACTAGAAGAATTTGTTATTTAAAAAGGAATTGTCGCAATGAAGTTCTACCTTACGAGAACCCACACCTCAGTTAATGAATAGAATAATGCAATGATATGAATTAATTTTTATACTTACCGTACAGCAGTATCGGCTTGGAGTGTATATATATATATTTTAATGAATCGTAAGCAATCGATGTCGGTTTGTCAGGAAGTGGATTTAAGCAAGGTAAATAGAGGTGCTTCCTCAAGAAGACTTTGACGCACTAAATACTCTTACATTCACTTCACTTTTATTTCCAAGACCCGAGATACAATTGCACAAAAATTACAGGTTGTGAAGAGAAAATAAAACTCAATAAGAGATTTATTATTTTTGTTATGAGTCTTTTTGGAAGGCGTCTCAGTACGCACATAAACCGAGAGGATTCTACGTTAGACTTTGAACAGGTCCTAAAGGCCGGAGTATACTATACTTCGTTAGGATAACTGTTGAAGATCTTAATAAAATTCTCGAACTTACTAACGCGTCGTGGTCAGCGAGCGCGGGGCAATCGAGCCTGCATTTCACCGTCTAGTTTGCTGATTAACCAATGAGTGATGATTTATGACGGTTTTTATAGTAGTTAGTTGGATCATAAATTGGGGAAATTTAGGGGAGATTTAGGACAGAAGTTGCAATAGATTGTGAAATGCTGAATAAGCGTGGATGACTTCAGGTGTTCCAGTTTATGATTTCTTCATCTTGAATGTTTTCGAAGTTAGCGAATTTTATGGAATATTTAAAAAGAAGAGAATTGGGTCAGATGTAACATATCACTCATGTAGTTTATAGTGCTAATCAACCTTTTTACGAAAACAGTTTTACCGCACCCTGTAGGACCACAAATAATTGAGGTCGAAGGATGTTTCCAGCGTGGATCTATAATTATAAATGGCTCTAATAAAAAATGACTATTATTTTCATGTTATAAAAGTTTTAAGAGATATATACAAAAACGCCTGATCGTCAGCATCTTTTTGTTAACGCTCAACACTGGTCTTGTCAGAAAATAACTTGGTGGCAGGTTTTACAACTAAGAATGACCAAATTTGTTAAGTGAACTAAAGAATAAACAATATTCATTTATAAAAGGCGCACATTCACACAAATAACGTATTTACAGGTTTTTGAATTTGCCGCCTTGAATTTTGCGGACTTGTGAATCCAAAGTGACGGTCGGTAATACAGAAAATACTTTAACCCGCGGTTTAATGTCATTCAAACAAACAATCAGTAAAATAACTTTCTCAATAATCGGTTTTCAAGATTCTAAACGGAATTATATACTTTGAATATCCCGCTAGAAAATGGCGGGCGACCCCAAAATGGCCGTGTTTTTAAATAATGAATATTCGGCCCCGTGCTTCTAGGTTAATTTTTGAAAGTTAAACAGCAGTACGATTTTTTTTTAACTGGGAAAGAATTTACAGTGATTTTTAAACTGGTAATTATATATAATAAGAACGGGAAATAAACAATTTGGTGAATTTGAATAACCACAAAGAACGGCAATCGGTGAATTTATATATAAACGAAAACAATGGTTTTTAAACCCGGAAATAATACAAGTATTTTTACACAGAAATCGGACGGTTTTTTAACGACCGCGGTATAAGCATACACACTAATAGAGTGTCGGGTAGTATCGCGAACACTCACACAGAGGAAGAAGAAGAACGAAAGGGTAAAACGCTCACTCCCTCCGTCCTCTTCTTTGTCTAGAGTTTTGAAGTGGTGAAACGCTCACTCACCTTAAAAAATCCCAATCAAGTAGGTGAAACGCTCACTCAGGCTTGACAGACAGGTACTGGTAAAGTAATCTCAAAATGAGACGAAGATGCTTTTTCACCGCACCAATTTTTATATCTATTAACGTTTTTAACATAGCCCAGTTGCGACATTTGGTTTGCCATCTGGCGGCGCGACGCGAACTAAATCATTACATGCCAACTATATCTATATAGTGGCCGCAGACTAGAAAACAATACTTTTTACGGGTTTTGTGAGTTAACCCTCACAACCGTGACACAGATGTTCGAGGTCTTTTTACTGATATTAACACTTTTTTCGAAATTAAACAAGAAGCAAGCGGCTGGCCAAAACAATGTGAAAATAATCCAATTGAACAAAAATTATATCTAGAAAATTATGAAAAAGCTGAAGGCATTAAATTAGAAAGGGAAAAAATAATACACAATCCCGGTTTGCGATCAGTTGCAAAATTATTTCTGGATTTGTTATGGGGTAAATTTGGGCAGCGTAAAAATCTTACCCAAACAGAAATAGTAAATAATCGTGTTAAGCTTATGGAAATACTGACAAATCCTGAGATCGATATCACAGGTTTACACTGCGTTAATAATGATATTTTGTATGTGTCAAACGTACAGAAAGAAGAAGCTCTTAAGTCACACCCTACTACAAATGTTGTCATAGCAGCTTACACAACAACTCAAGCTCGTTTGAAGTTATATACTTATTTAGAAAAATTAGGCTTTCGCACTTTGTATTGCGATACTGATTCAGTTATTTATATTTCTAATGAAAATAGTGTCGATCGTGAAACAGGCAACTACCTGGGTGATTTAACTGATGAGTTGGAAACCAATGGTACATGTAGTAACATAAAAGCCTTTATTTCTGGTAGCCCGAAATTTTATGCTTACCTCGTACAAAAGCCTGACTGTTCAACAGCTGAAGTATGTAAAGTAGAAGGTGTAACCCTAAATTACACAAATAGTAATCATATTGATTATGTAACAATACGCCCGATGATTACTGGTGAACGGACGGCACCTATAG
This sequence comes from Chelonus formosanus, assembly GCA_028641665.1. Lineage (NCBI taxonomy): Eukaryota > Metazoa > Arthropoda > Insecta > Hymenoptera > Braconidae > Chelonus > Chelonus formosanus. The sequence continues at coordinate 14,509,819 of CM054006.1, read as the reverse complement.
TAATTACGTTTGATGCAATTAGACGAACACCCTTCAATCAAGTTGTTACACGTCATGAAACAAAACAACCCGTATACAGAATAAAAAGCAGCGCCTTAAAGATGACTTTTCAACACTTCCTTTTGAATATCCAGAATATCCAGTATCCAGAAGTCATTATGATGTGAGCTTGGCGCCAATTTTTACAGATATCCGATGATATCTATTTTGCCCAGATCTATCTTACTGTATGAATTTCAAGTGTCTGTCTGTCCTTCAGGCTAATTTCGAAAACAGCTGAACCGATTTTGATAATATTTTGCAAACATGAAGAGAAGTAGTCAAAAGTAACATAGTCTACTTTTGTTTATGTTGATTCTTCATAACATCTGTATCATTCGAGGGCCTTTGTTTGGACTTCAATAAAGAATTATCATTTCATCTCAGCTTTCCTTGTTGAAAATTTGTTGTCAATAAAAAATCATTTTCATGAATATGAAGCAATGGTCTTAAATATCACGTCTGATGTCAACGATTAATTAGTTAAAAAAATACAGATAACAACAGTTTTGATAAGTAAATAATATTCTCGCCAATGTCAGTTGTAAAATAAATTAGGAAGACGAACGCCTGTTGAAAATTAAAAAAAGTCTAGGTTATTGAAACTGGGTCGAATGAATTTGATCGAATATGAACTATACCTATACCGAGAAGACCCACTTAGCAAAAAGATGTCTAAAAGATATCTAATAGATATCTTAACCCAGAGCTGGATATCTAAAAAAGTATCTGAAAAGCCTCTTTGGATGAAAAAAAAGACATCCAATTTAAAAGCAATAAATGATTTCGGGACTACAATAATATCAATTGAAATTTCGATAAATTGTAGACTAATTATAAACAAAAAATGTTATTCGATTATGATTGTTTCATTATTAATGGTGAAAATAACTTCTGAGGTAATCACTGAAACTGTTGTAAACTCGATCCTGAAACCTTTGTAACTGTAGATTTAAACCTTGACTACTGTGCCAAATTGGAAAACTTAAGATGCTATTTTCGAACCGTCTATTTGTATGACTGAAGCTTTTTCAACGGGTTTTTTTTTCTTTTGGTAAAATAAAGTTACAATTCATATCGAAAGCATAGAAATTCACTCTTTTCGTTTATAACAATTAAATTTGTTATAAACAACAGAAAAGAAATCTTTTCAGCATATTTAAAGTCCTCAACGCGGAATTTATTCTTAAATTTGAATCAAGTTACAAACCATGTACAATGTCTCCAAACCAATTTTTTTTTGTTAACAACATTTAAATCTGTATAAACAATGAAAAACGAGATCTATTCAACATATTTGAGTTTTTCTAACGCATAATTTTTTTTTTTAATAAATAATGTTTCGAACCAAGTAAAACGTATGGGAACCTACTTTTTTTGTTTAAAAATTCTGGGTGAGGAACGTACGTTGACATACACGTGTACATAGTAAAAAACTATAGTATATACAAATACATATGTATCTAGGTATAGTCAAATAGCCCAAAAATTGCAAGAAAACATCCGCATAAGTGTATACGATTACAATTGAATTGCCAACATTGAACAGATATTGAATTGAGATCATTTTTCATATATCTGAATTAAGAGATCTGAAAGATATCTTTTAGACGTCTGCAGAAAATATGTCTCGATTGGGTTATCTTTTAGATATCATTTTTTTTAATATCTAAAAGATATCTAATACAGTAAAACCTCTCTTAATTCGACACACTATAAATTCTACACTATCCCCACTTCTTATTCTTAGAATAGAATATTATCCCCTCTCTTATGCGCGCGCAGAAAAGCGTTAAACAACTACATGTGTAAGCCTGATGAATATAAGCCCAATATATTTTAGTTTGATCGAGGTTATAATTTATATAAATTACAATTAAAAATTAATTGTACTAATGTGAAAAATTATTTTGTTAAGAAAAATGGTGCCAAAGATTGTCAAAAAAAAACAATGTACAAATTATTACCAGATTAAATGCTCTTAAAAAATCAAAAAAGGCTGTAAAAAAAAGTGAGATTGCTAGAGCATTAAATGTTCAAAAATCAACAGTTGGAAAGTGGGTTAAATCTGAAGAACTGCAGAAAGATTGGACAGAAAAACGTAAAAATAATACTGAAGACCAAAAAAGGATTAAAAATCCAATTGACAAATTAGTTGATAAAGCTACATGATTGTGGTTTCAACAGAATCGGGCTGCTGGAATACCATTGACAGGTCCTATCATACAAATTCAAGCTATGAATTATTCACAACTGTTTGGAGAAAATGGTAAATTTAAAGCAAGCTCTGGATGGTTTGAGAAATGGAAAAACCGTCATAAGATTAGGAGCATAACTTTAAGTGGAGAAAAATTGTCATCAAATTATGAAGCTGCTGGACTTTTTAAACAACCTTTCTTGAATGTTGTACAGAGTGAACATTTACCACCAGACCAAATATTTACTTGGGACGAGACTTCTTTAAATTTCAAACAAATGCCTAAAAGGACCTTAAGTTCAAAAGATGAACCAAGCTCAGCAGAATTTAAAGTACAAAAAGAAAGACTATCAGTGATGGCTTGTAGTAATGTCTCAGGCTCATTAAAGTTGCAATTAATGGTTATAGGTAAATCTGTGAAGCCTCGTACAATAAAAAACTTATCTGTTTTACCTGTGATTTACAGAAATCAGTCCAGTGCATGGATGTCAAAAGATAGATTTAAACAATGGTTTGAAGAACACTTTGTTCCACAAGTCAAAATATTTTTAGTAAGCAAAGAACTACCTCCAAAAGCAATATTATTTGTAGATAATTGTAGTGCACATCCACCTGACTTGAAAGTTGATGGCATCGGGGTTAAATTTTTTTCTGCTAATACAACAGCTTTGATCCAGCCTATGGAACAAGGTTGTCTTTAGAACTTGAAAAGTTTATATAAAATACACTTGATGACATTCATTACAGAATGCTTTAGAGCAAAATTGAATGTGCCTGCAGCATTAAAAGAAGTTAACATTCGATATGTTATTTTTTGGATAGCTGATGCTTGGAATGCAGTTCAACAATCTACTATTATCAAGTCTTGGAAATCAGTAAGTAAAAATAAGTTATGTATATATGTTTTATGATGCTTTTGTTAAATAATATTGTATTCATTAATTTTATTATGTATATGTGCACGGCACTTTTCATAAATATAGGTTTGGCCAAAAATCATTCAAATAATGGAAATTGAAGATACTCATGAAGTTAATTCAAATTCTAATAACCATTCAGAAGAACATGCAGCTTTGATTGCATGTTTTCATCAATCTTCACAAGAGGGAAAAGGTGAAGCTCCAAATTTACAAGATATCCATGAGTAGCTGAATCCTAGCACAAATTTAACAACTGATGAATGTTTAACTGACTCTGATATAGTTAAAATTATCCCTGAAATAAATAATGAAGAAGCTATAGAAGAAGGGGACATGATTGAAGATAAAAAAGAACTATTCCTTGGTGATAGTAAAGAGTTACTGATTGATTTTAATGAAGAAAAGATAACCAATCAAGATTTCTATGAACATTGTGATATATTAATTAAACTTTGTGAATGAAGTCTTCTGTTTAGTGAACAAAATATTTAATATATACATGAGATTAAAAAAAAACTCGGTAATCAGTCATAAATGTTGTAAATAATCGGTATTTTTTTTTTTTTTTAACTTCAACGCACATTACACCAACTGAAACTGCCAGTACATTGATACAAACGGTGCGAGACTTGCTAGCGCTATTGACGATTTTGATCTATTCATATACAACGATAATTGTTTGACGCACCTTAACACACACAATAACTCCAGGTCGAATATAGACCTAATTTTGTCCACGGTCAACACAAGTGACCTAGTTGATGTTCAAGTATTTGATGAAACTGTCGGTAGCGATTACTTCCCCATAAAAATAAGTATGTACAAAAATCTTTTTACTCTGAAAAAATCTTTAAGGCCACCACAGAACGGACAAACTGGACCAAATTTTACAAACTACTGGACGAGGGCTACCCAAAATTTCTCAGTAAGGAGTATGATTTTTCATCTCCTGCCGATAAGTATAATATCTTCGTCGAAACCATTCTTGATGCCATAGTAGCTAGCACACCCCGCAAAGGTAAAAGAAATAATCCATTCAAAAAGAATAAAAATCCTGTAATTTGGTGGGATCAGGAGTGTATCAAGGTAAAGAGACCCCGTAGAGCAGCTTATAGAAAGTGGGAATGGTCACTGGCCTTGGAAAATCTCATCAAGTATAAGCGAGCTTGCTTTGGAACATATGTAAAATGTTCAAAAATAAGTGGGTCAAGGTTCATACCTCACCGTCCCCAAGTAACACTCACGACAGCCAATTTAAAGAGCTAGCACTCGACAAAATAAGTCCGCTTACGGACCATCACGCTTACTTCGTGTCTCTGCAAACTTCTTGAATCTATGATTAAATCAAGGCTTCAATGGTGGGCAGAGGTAACTCTCTGTATTCCACAATCACAACTTGGCTTCAGAAGAGGACGCTCCTGTACCGACAATCTTACCAATCTCACCTCCAAGATTGATGAGGGTTTTCTTGAGAAGAAGTCAGTTCTTGCAGCCTTTCTGGATGTTTACGGAGCCTTCGACAACGTGAATGCCGACATATTGTTAACTAAGCTCGTATCTATCGGCTGTCCTAGCAACCTACTACATTTTGGAAAGTTTCTTTCTCATGAGAGATACGTCATCTCTGATGTTAATCGAGATAATCTTAGAAAAGTACATAAAGGGGTGCCTCAAAGAGGTGTGCTCAGTCCCCTGTTATATATTCTGCATGTTAATGATATTGTAAAAAATCTTCCAAGAAGTGTGCACGTCTCCCAATTTGCTGATGACATTGGATTGTATGTTAAATGTTCCTCCACCAATTTTGGTATCAAAATCTTAGAAAAAGCAGTTAAGCTCACTAATAACAATTTGTTTAATATTGGTTTGGAGCTTACTCCAAATAAAACTAATTTTATTTATTTCAACAACAAAAAAATTCCACCGGGTTCAATGAATATTAACGTTGGTAATGTCTGTATACAATCTACTGAGTGTGCACGCTTTTAAGGAATCTTATTCGACTATCGTCTTCAATTTACATCTCAGGTCTGTCAGGTTGGAAAAAAAAGTCTAAGAGCATTAAATATAATTAAATTTCTGAGGGAAACATGGTGGGGTTCAGACCCGGACACATTAGTTACACTATATAAAACCTTTGTTCGATCTATAATCAATTACGGAGTATATTTATATTTACCAAAAAGAAAATCGTTATTAAAAAGACTGAAACGTATTCAATTCTCAGCTATCCGGGCTGCTCTGGGTTACCGCAAAAGTACTCCAACGAACATTCTTATTGCGGAGTCGAAACTTCCACTAATAAGAGACAGGGCCGGATTCCTGGGTGATTGTTTTCTCGCTAGATCTCTTTCTAATAATACTTTACTCATTTCCGAAGCTATAACTAGTCATTATTACAAATTAAAAAAGAATAAAAAATGTCAGAAAAACTTGAGATCGATTAGCGAGAGCACTATTAATGTTATGGAGTTCCATAAGAAAATAATGTCGTCTAGCAATTTTGCCCTGTACTCGTATGGTTTCGACGCTACTGTCACGTCAGTACCCATTAACTATAAGCTTGGCAGAAAACTACAGAAGTGTCGACAGCCCGATGCTCTCTTTAATTCTTTTTTTGACAGTAGTGACACTGTCGCCATGTTCACTGATGGCAGTAAAAGTGGTGATTCGCTCGCGACAGGTTATGCATGTAGGTGCTCTGAGTTAAATATCTCTCACTCATGTAGCCTAGACAAATCAGCATCAGCAGCAGTTTTTACTGCGGAATGTGCAGCTATTAATGTGGTTATGGATATTGTCCTTCAGCACCCTCACACCAACTTTCCATTTTCTCCAATTCCCTGAGTGCACTCCAAAGTATTAATGAAAGCAACTCCGATATTAAGACCAACCCGTACGTACTTCAAATCAAATATAAATATCTGCAAGTCATAAATAGAAAGACTGATAATGTACAGCTCTTCTGGATTCCGTTGCATGTTGGAATCGGAGGCAATGGAGAGGTGGATGCTGTAGCCAAACGCGCCGCCTCCAATTATCCTTCTTCCTCTGACTCCACTCCATATAGCGATTTCTACGAAATTTTCAAGAAAAGCTCTCTCATCAAAACCAATGAAACGATTAGACATCAAGGTCTTTTTAAAGGTACTAGATACTTTCAGTTATATTTTAATCACAAACGTAAGCCTTGGTTCGCTCAAAAAAACCTCAAAATAACGATGGCCGTGAGTATTAACAGAAGAAGGGCTAATCATATTCACCTTGCGGAATCATTAGCTAGAATAGGATATATAAACGATAAAAGTGAAACGCTAAATCATGTTCTTTGGCAGTGCAAATTATACGATCATGTGCGCCCTAAACTTATCAAAAGTCTTCGGATTTTGAAACTGTTCCTCCCGATGTCTGGAGAAGCTCTACTTGCTGTAGCTACTCACTATTAGCTACCCTAATAGTGAGACTTGTCACTACGTGTTTCACTTTCTTGAAGACTGCGGTCTTAAGGTTTAGCCTTTCAGAATAATTAATTATAATGCCTTTACCATGTTCAAATTACTTCGTACTTATGTATGATAACTGTTATTGATTCTCTTTTCTCTTTATGAAAATGTTTATGTATACTATGTAGCTAATATAAGCTTCACATGAAGCTTCAATTGCTTTTCAATGAAGAAAAAAAAAAATCGGTTTTTTTTAGTATTATAGAGCTTATCTATAACTGTGATTATTGAGTTAATGGTTGATTTTCTCAAAAAATTTTTAAAGATTTTAGTCAACAGTTTACGACTAATTAGTTGAGAATGTTCATAGTTGATTTAATTCATAAAGATTATAGCAGTTATTTGTCTTTATCAATACTGTTCATTAATATTTTGCTTTTTAATTTCAAAATGTTTAACATTCATTATTTATGGGTAACAAAGTACTTTAGAATATGATTATTATCATAATAATACTAATTTTAAATCTAGAATTGATTAATTTATAAGACAGCGAATTAAACTAAAGATTATAATAGTTCATTATGAAGTCTTGTGGTCATAAGCAGCCTATTATTTGATATTTTTGTGTTATTTATACATAATAAAACAATGAAAAGTGCATTTTTAAAATTGAAATGATATTTATCAACGTTGGTAACTATCTAATTATTTTTAAAGTCATAAAACATCGAAGTACTTTGTACTTATGTAAAAGCATGGTTGTGAGAATAATTTTAATGTTTCAAAATGTTCATAAAAAAGCATGTGATATATTTTAATTCAATAATTAATTAATACATATCTAATCAATCATTATTGAGGTCTTTTATAAAAGTGGGGATCTCCTAACGTCTACTTTTAAGAACTGAGAGCCTCAAGAGGTAGAACTTAGAGAGGTTTTACTGCAGATGACTTTCAGATACTGGTGCTATGTGAAGAGGTTTTTTGTCTATGAAACTCCATGAAACATGTCTCCCTTACCTTTAATTATCTAATTCTACCTTAAGGCTGGGCTGAAGTCAGAAAATTTCCCGAAGTTGATTTGACGCCCTCGCGTTGAGCGGTGGAAGGCCGAAGCTCGATATCAATTGAAATTGAGTAGGTAACACGAAAATCGTTCGAAAAATGATAATTTACAGGGATGCATGTAACAAAGGGAGCCTTAAGGCTGGGCTGAAGTCAGAAAATTTCCCGAAGTTGATTTTACGCCCTCGCGTTGTGCGGTGGAAGGCCGAAGCTCAATATCAATTAAAATTGAGTAGGTAACAGGGAAATCGTTTAAAAAATGATAATTTACAGGGATGCCGTTGAAAAAGGGAGCCTTAGGGCACCAAAAAATTTTTAATTTTTTAAATCTGTCAAAATAACCTATATATGTAGGTATTTTGACAGATTCCAGATCAACCGTTCGAATAGGGATACGTACTTTTCTCACACTGGAAAAAGTTTCGAATGTACTACACTGTCGAATCAACATTACTCCGAAACGGAATTAAGCCGAATCCTCATCGTATCGATTGAACGATCATTCGAAAAGACATTCAACCGATTCCTGTTTCTTTCGAAATGTTTAAACATCGATTCAACATTTATCCGAAATCTTTAAAAACCGAATAGTTATTATTTCGAAAAAAAAAAAAATTTCTTGCCCGATAATATAAATATTGGCAATGCCTACAGTCTAAATCAATAGATAATGCAGGATTCTATAAACAAAGTAGATATCTGTTGCATCCTGTTGAATTAATTTGAAAAATATAATTCTTATGAAAATATTATGCGAGCAATAGCAATTTACTTATTTATTAATGAAGAATTTATTTATAATAATCATAAAAATTTAATCATTTTATTTATTAACACGAAATCTTAAATTACAATAGTAGTCATTACTTTTTAAAGATAAATTAGCCAAAATTATTGCAATTATGTTTCAAAAATAAGATAATTTATTGATAAAAAAGCGATACAAATTTTTATTAAACTTAGTTGGAATCTTTTTAAACAAAAAATTTTACTTTTATGAAAAATAAGAAATTTTTACTTGAATAAAAAAAGCCAATGTTAAAAGAATTATAATCTTCAAAATGAGAAGCTTCTGTATCTTCAAAGGAACATTATGTTTTAGCCAAATGATAAAAAAAAAAACTATTAACATTTGTCGATTTCAGGAAGATGAATTCTTTCAACTGAAACTGCAGGTACATTACATATTGGGCACTGAAGCCGTTCTCGATACTTTGAAGCATTTTCTACACCAGCGGCACAACCAATGCATGTATATGCATGATTGCACGGGGTCCATATTGTTTCAACGTAATTTTTTTCACAAATTTGACATAATGCCGAGCACTGCTTGCCTGCTGTAAAACAGTGAAAAATTAAATAAATCCTTTTAAATCACCATTACGACAAAATTTAAAACAATAGAATTTTTAACTACTATACCATCGTTGTACGAAATTGGTAGAAACACTTTTTCAATATTTCTTACTGTTTCTTCGCAAACGAAGCAACTTGAAGTCAAAGTATTCCCGATACATGCAATACATAAATATGCATGATTGCATGGTTTAAATATTCTCGACACTGGATTATTTCTGCACATCTGACATCGAGTATTATTATATTCCTTGTTACCTACATAAAAAGTGCATATTTGATAAAACCAAAAAATAAATAATTTTGATATATTCAATAATTATAGTATGTGTCAAAACAGATAGTTATGTTTTAAACGGAATTACCGTTTTTGAAAACTTCATCTTCTTCATGGTTGACACTTGCTAGTAATCTTTCAATTTCGATCTCTGCAAATTAATGTTTTAAAACATAATAAACAGGAATGAATTAATAAACAGGAATGAAAACAAGTGAGTATAAAATACTTACTTTGCCGTTTGTTATATTCAATAACATATATATCGTCATCTAGCCATTCCAATGGTGGGTACTCAACCAAAAATTCATCAACTATAAAGAGTTTTTTAAAATTACATTCATTTTTCTTAAAAATATATTTTCTATTATAAAAATATTTCTTTGATATTCAAAATTCAAAACTCACTTTCATTTACTAATCGTTGATGTTTTTTGTCAAAATCAGTTTCATTATCGTAAATACAACATAATTCTTCTGATAATGATTCATTATTATAAATTAAATCATTTACAAAGTCACTTATTATTTCTGATGCTCTGTCTAAAAAATGCAAATTACTGATACTACCAGTATCATACAAATCCCATAGCCGACCAAGTAACTTTCTCGAGACACATTCATCTGCTTTTGGTGTCCGAGTGATTTTAGATTTTTTCATTCCGGTTTTCTTTATATCATGAGCTGATTCACTTTCAATAGAAACAATTTGTCCTGTAATAATTAATTGAATATATCTAAAGTAAAAAGCAATCGTAAACATTTGTTTTCATTGATTTATTTACTCACGGATAAATGTTGTTTGATCAGGATGTGGTGTATTCATTTTGTTGAATAGTGTTCGTCGATGCATTAAAGCAACGTTGTTAACTGATTCAAAATTTTGATAAATGCTGAAGCACTCTGAGCCTACATTCTTCAACCAAACCGTTCGATGATAATCGAAAAAGCCAGTAAATATTTCTAATAAATGCATTGGAAGTAGATCGACGAAACTTTCAAAAGTATTTTCGATTTTTTCTGATGGTAATAAAATAAGAGCAAATATTTTTTTCATAACATGTTTCACGTCATCATTTTGAAAGTTAACACTTTTTCCTTTGTTATTTGAAGCAAAATCTGTCATTAATAATTTCATTTAGTATTAAATAATTTTCTCTTACACTAAATCAGGAATCAATAATAAAGAGATGGTGTTACGCGACTTACACGACAGTAACTCTCAAATGTTCGATGAATAGAAGAATGAAGAAAGATCCTGTTACACTCACGAGAAAAGTTATATTCAAAATCACAAAATATATTAAATTTTTTATCAGAAGATAATCGAGTTTTTACATGGTTCAGAATGTCTTTACAGGTCTTCAAACTTCGATCAGTTGATAAAAACCATCCAAACGGAAAAGCCTAAAATTTTAATTCAAATTATCATTTTACTGAAAATGTTAATGATATTATTATTTATTTATGTTATATTCGTATATATATTTCTATTTTTTGACATCTAGAAATATTTTAAGAAACTTACATATTTATTATATTCGCCGATGACAAAAGTTAGAAACCGTGTATGACCAATGTTTGGAAAAATAGTATTTGTCGAACTAATGTGAACATTTTAAATATCCAATGAATTCATTAGTTTAAAGTTGTCAAATACTATCGCATTATTATTTATATTTTGGACATTTAACGATCGTAATTCACATGCATCAGTAGAATACCATTTAAAAGATTCCCACCCTTCAGACTTCAAAAGATCTTCTAATTCATTGTAGGTTTTGCAATTTGGTAAATTAGTACTGTTACGCCATGTCAACATTGTCTTTCGAATACTTTCAAAAGTATTTCTTTCAGCTGCATTAGGATGTCTAAACAGATACAAAATAGAAAGAGTAAGAATAGAAGTATTGGTTAGTATAAGATTTCAAAAATATAAATGTTTGATACTTACAATAATTTCATGTCGTTATAAATATCTTTTAATGGACGAATTTGAGAAATGGTTGCCTCATATAATGATCGTCGAAAAACCGAGTCATCTTCTACTTTTTTTATTTCAGTTGTATGATTATGATCCTGTAATAAATAAAACTTTCCAAATTTATCCACTTTTCCCGTCGCTTTGCAATTTTCCTTCGATCTGTACTTGCACCGGTAATATCTAGTCACATATAAAAATGATGTCAAAATTAAAAAATACCATATAATTATATGATATTTTTGATAAAAGTTACTCTTACTTTCAAGATTTATTGAAAGATGTAAAAAACGGAAAAAAACTTTAATTCATTCACAAATAAACTTACTTAACATCTCCAACAGCTTTATTAAAAGTATACTCTCTTCCATCAAAAATATGTTCACAAACTCTTGGCTTAATTTTACTTCTTCTCAAAGTTGAATTTGACATTATTAATTTTAAAAAAGAAATTTTTTTCAGATAATTTTCTTTTAAATAGTTTATTTTAATTTTTTCACACTTTTTCAATTTTTTTATTGAATTCTTTATCAACGAATATAAATTGTAGAGTTTCACAACTTGTATTAATAATGGTTGTACTTGCTGAGATAGTTTGAATAAGATAAAACAATTTACGTATATATTCGTTAAATGACTACACAACATTTTGATACGTCTTTTGTTTTAATTCCTTCGCGAAAATTCTTTCTTCGGCGTTTTTAGTTTTTTACGCATACATGTGTACCAACCAATAATCGCCCCGCGCGAGCACAAGACAATCGTCTCGAGTCAGAAGTTTGTTTACATTAGTGGGAACGATCAATACATGTATCAAAGCTTAATATCTACATGTCCAATTAATGAAAGTTAAGTTATCGATTTTAACCTATTCAGTGATTTATTACAAAAGTGAAGAAATTTTACAATGATGTACAATAACGTTCAAGTTGAAAAAGATTATAAAACGATCTCAAACAATGAGATAATAGAGAATTCCGATGGAAAAATGTATTTCAATGGACATTATTATGGGTGTGTGAGTAAAAAAAATAATAAAAAGTAAGTAGTACTCATTTCTTAGTATTTTATCAATAATAAGTTATTAACAAAAATAAATTCATCATTATTAATAATTGAAGTAAAGTATGGTTATATTTTTCTAAAAAATTGCAATTGTTTACATGTAGACATAATTTTTTTATATTTGAATAATTTTTGTTTATTATATTTCAAACAGGTACATGATATGCGAAAATTATGTGAAGAAAAAGTGTCCAAGTCGTCTGAAATGTGACAATGGAGAGTACATAGTTATGAAGGACCATGATCATCCTTCAAATAATGATTTACAAATCAGTTGTGAATTTCGTGGAGCAATAAAAAGCAGTAACTCAAGATCTTCGGAGTATACGTAAAATATATGATGAAGTAGCTGTAAGGTGAGAACTCTTAAACATGTATTAACTTATAAATTTGAAATTATAGCATATGTAATGAATTAATTATTTTATAATAAGTAGAGTTTACTTTCATTTTCTAAAGTGAAAAGCATAAGTCTTCAATGAGTTTGATATTTTATACAACATGTTTTATAAACTATTTTAATAATTCAAGAAAATATTTATACATTATTGTAATACATTTATTTGCTAATGTTAAAGTAACTTAAACATGACAATTAATGATATTTTTTGCTATATATTATTTGCAACTATAATTAGATGATAGTTTAGATGTTAAAAAACATAAATACTTGTTGATAATTTTAGCTATTAAGATATTTTGTAATTTTGCATCTAACAACATCGGAAAAAAATATTTAAATGTTGAACTTAGATATCCAAAAGGTGCTGCACTGGAACCATTTCAAAAATTATCATCATCAATGTATAAATGGCGAAGTTTTTATCGTCCTCCTATTCCACGTTCATTAGAACATTATGTTAATCTTCTGAACATGACAAAGTGGAAAGACTTTATTCAGTCCAGTAATACAAATATCATTGTGCGTCAGATTACTGCTTCAGATAAATCAACTGCAATAGTATTTAGTGATTTAATGTTTTTAAAATCCATTTCGATAACACACATATACGTTGATGCTACATTCGATATTTGCCCAAAAAATCCAAAAGGAATACAACAATTCTTAACAATAATGGGGGAAATTGATGATTGTGTAAGTACTGTATTATTTCATGTTTTTATGCCTTTTTTTAATTGTTGAAAATTAAATCTTTCTAATCAATTATTAAATTATTTTAGGCATTACCAATTGCATGGGCTTTAATGACAAATAAAACAAAAGAAAGTTATATTTCTGTATTCAAATATTTCTCTACAGTACTTGCTCCGCATCTAAGAATCGAATCATTCATGACAGATTTTGAGATAGGTTTAGCGAATGCGATTTTAAATGTATATCCAAATGCTATGCAACAATGCTGTTATTTTCATTTTAAACACGTAACATGTGACTCAATATATTTGTAACATTGTTTTTATAATCATTTTAAATTATAATATTTATTTCAGGCTCTCATCAAGAAAGCTAGTAAGCTCAAGTTATTCGAAAAAATAGAAAAAAGTGATGATGGAAAAACATTTTTCAATAAATTAACTGTACTAGCGTTACTGCCAGCAAATGACATTGAAGTCGCTTTTGGATTGCTCCAAAATCAATATTTACCTTTAATACCAATTTTTCATTCATTTTTGAATTTTTTTCAAAGTTATTGGTTGAAAGTGATAACACCGAGGAAGTTCAGTGTTTATAAGCTAACAAACAAAACTAATAACTATATCGAGTCTTATCACAAAACTCTTCAAACAAAGATTGGTCGGCATCCAACAATATGGCAGTTGACAAGTATATTGGACATTTGTTGTATAGTTACAAATAAGAACGAAGCAATAATATTAATAATACATACTTATTTATATTTTTTACAGGGAATATACTTGCAATTCAAGAAATAACGCATATTGAAGTTCAAACTTTGAAAATTGGTCAGCCACTTCGAAGGGAGTGTCGGCAAAAAAATAAAAAGGAAAATGAAACTCTTTGGAAGTTGTGGATGATGTATGAAAAAGGAATCCTAGATATTTCAGCTTTTTTAGATCATGCGATCACGGTTTAAAATAGTATACCATTCAAAAACGAATGATGTACTTGCAGTTTCAGTTGAAAGAATTCATCTTCCTGAAATCGACAAATGTTAATAGTTTTTTTTTTTATCATTTGGCTAAAACATAATGTTCCTTTGAAGATACAGAAGCTTCTCATTTTGAAGATTATAATTCTTTTAACATTGGCTTTTTTTATTCAAGTAAAAATTTCTTATTTTTCATAAAAGTAAAATTTTTTGTTTAAAAAGATTCCAACTAAGTTTAATAAAAATTTGTATCGCTTTTTTATCAATAAATTATCTTATTTTTGAAACATAATTGCAATAATTTTGGCTAATTTATCTTTAAAAAGTAATGACTACTATTGTAATTTAAGATTTCGTGTTAATAAATAAAATGATTAAATTTTTATGATTATTATAAATAAATTCTTCATTAATAAATAAGTAAATTGCTATTGCTCGCATAATATTTTCATAAGAATTATATTTTTCAAATTAATTCAACAGGATGCAACAGATATCTACTTTGTTTATAGAATCCTGCATTATCTATTGATTTAGACTGTAGGCATTGCCAATATTTATATTATCGGGCAAGAAATTTTTTTTTTTTTCGGAATAATAACTATTCGGTTTTTTAAGATTTCGGATAAATGTTGAATCGATGTTTAAACATTTCGAAAGAAACAGGAATCGGTTGAATGTCTTTTCGAATGATCGTTCAATCGATACGATGAGGATTCGGCTTAATTCCGTTTCGGAGTAATGTTGATTCGACAGTGTAGTACATTCGAAACTTTTTCCAGTGTGAGAAAAGTACGTATCCCTTCTAATAAGAGTAATTGTTTTAAAGTACAAACGACAGATTTCTGTATTATATTAGAAAGAACCTAGATGATATTGAAAGGACTTTGAAAGTGAATTCTACGATAATTATTATTCAAACTCTATATTTCATATACCATGAAAAAAAGGACGATTTATTATTGATCCAGAATCTAAAATGGACTTGGGATTCACAAACAATGTCAACGGGAGTTGTGAATTTTCATAGATTTTAATGTTTCATTTATTTAAACAATTTCCTAGATACGTAAGTAAATAACTGTACATAACCCTACTAATACTCTTGTTTTTAATAATCTTTTTTTCTTTTCAAAAATTTTTAGAAATTTATTTCAAAACATTGAATTATTTTCAGGTTACAGCCTGTTGCTGTTTATGTTTAGCTGGCAAAGTTGAAGAAACTCCCAAAAAATGCAGGGATATAATTAATACTGCCAAGACATTACTAACTAAACAAAAATTTATGACTTTCAGAGAAGATCCAAAGGTTTCTCATCCAAAATTCATTCAAACAATCAAATTTGATCTCCAAGTTGAACATCTCCATAGTTATTTGATAAAATATGCCAAATATTTATTACTGTTGGGCATAGAAATGCTACTACTGATATAGTTGAACAGAAGTTATTGTTTGTGGGAAGTGAAAGAGCAAAATTGGTTGCTTTTAGAAACATTATTTGTAAATGTATATCTCTACCAGTTCTTGTGTTCGTGCAAAGAAAAGAAAGAGCTCAAGAATCATTTAATGAGCTCATTTATGATGGAATTAACGTTGACGTCATTCACGCTAACAGGACTCAAACTAAAGTGAGGTTTTTTTTATTTAATATAGTGGAAAGTGTATATTTATGATCATAAGTTTATCATAGATAAATTAGTAGAATAATTTACAGTAAATAATAAGTCTGAGTAACAGTCAACGAAAAAAACAAGTTAATGATGATTTTTAATGAAATTCCTAATCAAATTATTATTTTTTGCAGAGAGATAATATTTTAAGGTGTTTTAGAGAAAGCAAAATATGAGTTCGAGAAAAAAGAATTAAAATCTTCAGGATGTACAATGTATTAGTTATCTAATAAATATTTTTTATAAAAATTATTCATACATGTCTTATTAGTTACTGATTAATACTTATGTCGGGAATAATCTCAACAAAAATTGATTGAAAGGAAAGACTTATAAAAAAAAGACTTATTAAATATATTATATGTATTGAAAATGTTCATGAAAACAATTGGATAGAAGTTTTTTTATTATTATTAATTTTTATTAATTATAATTATACATATGTAAATTATATCAAAATATATATATTTATTTTTAATTAATTGTATTGGATTGTAATTAATTGTATTGAATGTCTTTGAACAGAATATAAATAGAAAAATTAAAGATAGTAATTTTTTAACGAAAGCAAATACTATACATTACAAATTTTCAGTAAAAAAAGGAATGAATAAATATATGATATGATAATAAATGAAGATTTATCATAATTTAGAATTATTGCAATAAAATAAGATATTCATTAAATCATACAATAATAAATCGGATAAATGACAAATGTATTTTGACAATTACCGTAGCAATGTAATTGATTATAATGATAATAAAAAAAAAAAATATCTTTATCACATATAATTTCAGCATTTATATTAACAATTTAAAGGCCTGTTTTAATATCAATAACATTGTTATTTTTTGATAATGACAATAAACGAAATAAATAGTTTTATCTTTCAGTACCATCATAAATTCAAATACTGATAAATAATAATAAATAATGATAATAAACAATAAATCATTGACTAGTTTTAAGACGCAAAAATGAGAAATTTAAATTTTTAGTTAATAAATATTAACTACAAAGTAATAACAAATTATTTTAATGAATAAAAAAAAAAATTAATTAAATTAAAAGTAATAATTGAATTATTATTATTATTATTAGACATGAGTTTAAAAATAATCATAAACGAAATAAATATACATATCGTTTATTATATGAGATTTTTATTCATTATTTATTTCAATAACTGTCAGTGGATACATTCACACTAATGCAATTGTCAGAAAAGTGCAGGGCACCATCAATTTTTGATACGGATTGAGCATTTTTCAAGTCTGGATGACTGGGGTCAATGGATAGCATGATGCTGCCATCTGTTAGATACTTTGGAACTTAATTCCAACGTAGACCGTATGAAATCGTATGTTTCTAATTTCTTTGTAATTATCGAATTATATCGCTTGAAATATGTTTTTTTAGGTACAAAAACGGTGCAAGAATTGCGGAAACTAAGTTTGATAAGCGCAAATTGAATAAAAAATGAATTATTAATGATTTCTTTTCATAACCTTGTAGCGGCCATCTTGGCGTTGAAGCGCAGCAAATAAATTCATAATTATGCAATTTTCTTTTTAATTATTTTATTAAAAAAATCAATTGGATAATCAAAATTTATAGATTCCGCATTGCAGAATGAAATGAGCTTTAATTTGAGACCAAAATTCCTAAGTAAAAATATGAATTCGCGGAGAAATTAGAAACATACGATCCAATGTATTTACATAGGGGGAATCAGTCGCCTCTCTGGCTTCAGCCCAGCCTTAAAAAAAATAGTTTCCAAGTAGTAAAAAATTTTTTGGAGTGATCCTTGCCTACAGCTCCAATTCTAAATTTTTACCGTTATTGAACCTTCATGAACAATCAAAAATTGTATTTATTGAATAACTAATGCATACATTACATAGACTTGGATGCTTCTAACAAAATAATGTTGTATATGATAAGATTGATGACTTGGGATGATGCTTGTTTTTATTATTGAGAAATTTCAACTCTAAGTTCTATATGTAACTTGAGTAGAAGAAACCTTTTTACCGGTTGTAGCAATGGTTCCGTGGCGTAGTGGTAACTGGCGTAGTGCTTACTGAGCGACCGGACGACTATTAAAGTCCCGGATAAGTGAATTATTTTTTTCTTTTATTTACAAGTTATTTAATATAAAAGCAAATAATTCATAATTCATGAAGAATAAATAATTCACGATGAATAATTCTATAAATAATTTTTTTAATTTTAAGTGAGGAAAAAATACAAAAAATCATGAAAATAGGATTTATAATAATTATAATAACAAAGTCATTGATATTCTGAAAAATAATCTGTTATTTAATTTTATTTTAAAGGGGTAAAAGACTACTCCCTCACGGAGGCACGGGGCCATTGTGCTGGGTCTGTTTCCACAGTAAAAGCGGTCGTCAAGTCTTAGGACTGCAGGTTCTCCCAGGTTCCCAAGTTAATTCCCCTTAATTCCCCTGTTAGTCCCGAACAGCCTCCGTTTATTCCATAAATTTCAATTTCAATCATTATCTTTTGCCTCCGGAGATTCCGCCAGGCCTCGTGACCTCCCGATTTCCTCACCATCAGCTGAGCAAGATCTATATAGGCCCGGTGTGTCAACCTTAGAAGTCGTCCACCAGCTCGCTACAAGAAATCGTCCCTTGCCTCTGGAGATTCCGCCGGTTGCCTCAAGAGTCCTGGTTTCCTCGACATCGGCTAAGATAACGAAAGATAGAGAGAGTGAGGAATTTTGGGGTCCACCTGACAGAGCCTCTTGCTCGGGTAAGGCTGTATATACAATGGGGTGAGTCTGGTCCCTCCAAGGGCATCGTAGCGGTAATAGTACTTTTTACTATTCAGTCATCAGCACGATAGCTTACATTTTTCACGGCTCCCTGGAGAGGCCTTCCGGTCACCGTGGTCAGAGAAAAGACTACAAAATAAGGTCTTGTCTCAGCCGGGAATCGAATCCGCTACCTATAGCGCGCCAGACTGACGCGTTACCACTAGACCACGGGTTGGTTTTATTTTTAGATTAAAAAATTTATAAATAAAAAAAAAAAAAACTGAAGTGGGACTTAAACAGCCGTCCGGGCGCTTATAAAGCAAGAGCATTACCACTACGCCACAGAACCATTACTACAACCGGTAAGACAGTTTCTTCTACTTAAGTTACATATAGAAATTTCAGTTGAAATTTCTCAATAATGAAAATGAATGGCGTCTTGCCGCTTTATAAACTTATTGAGGGGATCCTGCCCTACAAAATATATAAATGTGATGGGAATCTGTGATTCCCAAGTTTGACACTCCCCTTGTGAGTAAATTTTCTACAGTACGATTTTATTTAGTGAAGTTTTGATATTTATTAAGCGTAATTTTTAAATCAGATATTTCTTAAACAATTTTACTCCTATGCAATTCACCAAAATCAGAAATCGTTCGATCTTTGTAGAAAAAGAAAACGGCGCCACGTGACTGTTGTTTAAAAGTTTGATATTTTGGAATTTCTTTTAATGTAAAAAATGTTGAGAATTATGTCCGAAGTTGCCTTTCAATAATAAACAATACAGTACGTGGGCGACGTCTTATAAAATATTTTTTAAGTAGCTACTTTTTCGAATTAAGTAAAAATTGATTGCAAAAAAAATTCATCGTAAATATTCATCTACAAATTACTTCTTAAAATATGTAAAGAAAATTCGAAAAAGTATTTTTACACAACTCATCGAAATGAAAGAAGAAATAGACTAATTTTTGTAGATGACATAGCATTCTATTTGATTTCATACTTTTTTGCTTTCTTAAAGTTCTCTTAAATGATTTTTCGAAAACGAGAATCCAGTTATCTGTAGAGTTATTTGGGACGTTTACATGATTTAATGTTTTACTCTTATCCGGCCATGGCAATTTTGGTAGTATACTCTGAACACTTAAAGAAAAGTTCTGAATAAGATTTATGCCAGCCAATGTTTATTAAAATTTTGATCGAGCATTCGATCTCCAATTTCTTATGCACACTTCTACGATTTTATTAGTAAACAATTCCATGCTTTTGCGAATATGACAAGTCGGACTTGGCGCAATTTCATGATTTCAAACATTTTTTGCATTAGAAAAAATTAAAAAATATCGAATTTCCAAACAACCGTGACGTGGTACCGTTTCTATTCAGGTATCGGATGGAATCTGTTTTTGGCCGATTTTGCTCAGTTATTTTAACAAGTTTTTATATTAGATGAAATAATATTAGAATTCACGTGGTAACTCAATTTTACTCAAAAGATTAATAGACAATCATAAATGTCTTTTAAAATTTTTTTTTTATCAATAACTTAAGATTAATTGAAGAACGCATCTACGGTAACACAATTTAAATTTTTCGTGATGATCTCGAGTTCGATTATTAATCATAATTTCTATCAGCGTTGAATATAAACGTTCATCTGAATTTATTTCTTATCTTGAGGAATCATTACACCACAGCGAGTCGATTTAAAATGAGTTGATCGGTGTAAAAGTGATACTAATCTTTCTATTAAAGTAAAAAAATCGAGTCTGACGAAAGGTAAAGGACAAAAAAAAGAATTTATTGTTTTTCCCCATCTGTGCTACAGTACTAGCCCATTCCCGTGACTTCGTTTACATAGATACTATTTGACTGTTATAAACAGTAATAAATTTAAAACAATTAATGAATAGAGATTAGAAACCAATGATATTTTTAATCAATTGGAAAAATTTCTAATTTATTTTAAATATATGATATGTCACAATTACGTTACATAAAAAAATTCGGTCGTTTGAATGTCTCGATTCCACATACACTGAGAAAAAAAGTATATTCAGTCAAATCGTTTTCGTATATTTCAACTTCGCCGCAGGATTGGATACGGTGAAATCTGTATGGGGGCTAATCCAACTACCTGGCGTAGTTGACAAAGCAATCGTGTCAATTCCGTAAGGAATTGAGTAAGCTCATCGGTAATTCGTTAAACAAGGAAAAACAATGCATTCTATATCATATACTTTTGCGGAAAAAACAATAATAATTGGCACAGATTATCTAGCAGTTGGTTTGAATGTTTTCATTTTTGCTACCATTTTAAAAAATATTACAACGAAATTAAAATACATTGTATAGAAAGTTAAAAATATTGAAATTAATAAAATTTACAGTCTATGGAACGATAGATTTGGATTAACTGTATTTCATACTAGATTCAATATATCGGCATTCTTTGGTTATACTATCCTTAAAATTATATTTATGGTAGCTCTCTTTAAATAAAAAATGTATTTGTTAAAATAAAAAATGAACCTTTATTTAGTATTACAATACAAAAACATTTATCGAGTTTCTTATTCATTGTTCATCGTTACATTATTATTAAACATAATTAGATACAACTATGAAATACTTATAAACTACGAATGACACATATCAAGATAGTTAATAATGTATTGTAATTAAGTTACAAATCAATTTTTACTTTTAACTTGCATAAAAATATGTTTTTTAAAGAAAATGTTTACATATGTTATGTCCGAAGATATTTATTATTAATTAATTTGAATAATTAATTAAATGGATTAGTAGCGGCCAAAAGGCTAAACGAGGGATCTTGGACTAACAGGGCTTTTCTCTTCTAACATATATAATACTAGAAGAATTTGTTATAAAGAATTGTCGCAATGAAGTTTTACCTTACGAGAACCCACACCTCAGTTAATGAAATGAATGTGATGAAATCAATTATTATAATACTTACCGCACTACAGTGTCGGCGTAAAATATAGAAACGATTTGATCAGCTACTTCAGCTGATGATTGGAGAGTGGACTTATGATATTGGTTTGACAGGAAGCGAGCTTGGACAAAGGTAGATAGAGGTGCTTCCTCAAGAAGACTTTGACGCACTAAATACTCTTTAGTTCACTCCACTTTATTTAAACACAAATTACAAGTCGAGAAAAATTATAATTAGTAAACAGAAATAAAACTCAAGAAGAGATTTATTACTATATTTCGTTTTGAGTCTTTTTGGAAGGCATCTCAGTACGCACATAAACCGGGAGGATTCCATATCAGATTTTCAACAGGTCCTGGAGGTTTGAGTGAACAAACACTTCGTCAAGATAACTGAGAAAAATCTTAATAGAATTCTCGAACTTACTAACGCGTCGTGGTCAGCGAGCGCGGGGCAATTGAGCCTGCGTGTCACCGACTAGTTTGCTGATCAACCAAAGAATGATGTCTTTCGACGGTTTTTATAGCAATTAATTGGCCTGTGGATTGAGGGAATTATGGGGAAATGTAGGGCAGCAATGAAAAACTACCCAGTTTCCACATCAGTGTTATAATGAGTTGTTAGGACATTGAAAATGAGGAAACTGTAGAGTTTTGAAATCGCTCTTATGTGGAACAGAGTGTTGAATCGAGGAGGATTCATATTTCGCTTATACTTAAATATTGTTAAAATAAATAATCCAATAAATTGGGACACGAAAATGTCGGACATAACACATAAATGTGGTATAAATAAGGAATTTTTTAAAACATAAATATCTCGCGGTGCTTTGATCTCCAAGTTTTCTTGATCTATAAAACATAATCTAGTTGTTGCTTTAACATTATAGGCCTGATAGTGTTCTTTATAATCAATCATACTTAATTCTTCACATAAAAATCTTATATTTTCCTCGCAATTTATGAAAATAGATTTAATTTTCACAAACTCGTCAGACTCCTGGATTCTACTTACATTTAATGCGACATTAAGATGATATATTGTGTCGTTCACTTCGACCCAGTTGGTACTTGGAAATTTGTCGATAAGTTGTGAATTATTTAAATTTGTAATAATATCATATTCTAGGATATCTTTTAATTTCACAGTTTTTGAAGGTCCTTTCAATACTCTTCTCATAAATCCACTCTTAGAAATAAATCTTTCGCAGAGCATCAATTGATTTTTTGAGGCTAAATTATAAGCTCTGTTGACTCTCGATTTACATACTAGTGCATATGATTCGAAGTCTTTATGGTTAGCTTTATATCACATACACGATATCAGCCATATAGGTCCAACAGCACTAATAATTTAAGGATAATGGATAAAGAAATGAAATTTGGGTAATAAATGTTGATTTAACAGTCTTAGATACAAAAAATGATGGTCGGTAATTAATTTTTCTAAATTTACAAGAGATTCCTCATCGAAATAATTTCCTGTCAAAATACATGTTATATTCCTTAATAGCAAGTACAGTTTACTAAATTCATTGTTTTGCGGTATAAGATCACCAATTATTAAATTCAAGAGACTGATTAAAATACTCATTTCTCCACTATTACAAATATAATGACCTTTCGTTATATGTGCATCTGTAAATTTGGGGAATGTTTTATTTAAGTTACAAATACCGAAGTTGAGGTATTGTATTCTTTTATCAAGAATTTGGAGAGTCAATTATGGAATTTCATTATCGTGAATTATACATTTGTAAAATATGCGTGTGTGTCTATCTATCGATGAATTCACAAACGACAGTTTATTAGTTAACGACGATTGCTTGACAATTAGATTGTTTATAGCAACGAGGGGAGAGTTTGTTTATCTTCAGTTTGTGACGGAGACTAGCACAGATTAGACGTCATATTTTAGATTCTGTATTTGAATCTGTCATTTTAATAAACTTTCATTTTAAAATATAAGTTCTCTTGATGTTATATTTTACAATATTTTAGAATTAATGATAATTTATATCGCCAAATCCCTTCAAATAGGTCATGCATTATGTCACCATAATGGTTTTTCGTTAAATGAAAGTCCAGAATTCTATGAAAAAATCATTCTTGTTTGATGTCATGTTCTAATTGTAATAAATCGTTATCATAATTATCTATATTTCTCATCATTGGATTATTTTCCCTTACTTGATGTCCCATTACACTTTTGTGTTCTCTGAAGAATCTACAATAGAGATTAGAATTAAAAGATTCTTGTAGCCCGAACAAAAAATGAAGACCTAAGTTATCTCTCCTCAATAAAGCTAATTTAGAATAAACTCGTTTGACATCACCTCCAAATATTGATCAATATTTCCTCAGTTTGTAATAATATCAATCCATTAATCAATAGGCTGAATGTTTCTTTGATCGTGCAACCCGTTGGATCTTCGTAATCGAGAGATTTGTAAATTGAAGTCAAAAAAATATTTTCTATTATAGAAGAAAATTCCGGCAGTAAACATGTAATTTCAAAATATACTAAGCCAACTTTATTTACCCCAGTATGTGGTCCTAATGGATTGTTAATTTTTTAAATCATCAAAATCTATTGTTAACAGGATAACTATTTTGCCAACAAATTTTGACTTAATATTTTTCCAAAGTTTGGCTTTTAAGAAGTGATCAATAATGTCCGGAATTGATGTTTCAACTTTTCCATTATAAGATATTAGTTGACTAAATACATTCGGTAATTCTAAGAATGACTTTAGTATTTTACTGATTGATATGAATTGCCCTTCGGCATTTTTCAAATCAAGAATGCTTTTATTATTTACGATAACCGGATTTTTCAAAATACGATTGCCTCAAATAATCTGTTTCTAACGTTTTAAAAGGATTGGTGATTACATCCAACGCTTCACCAACATTTACATTCAAAGGATTAGTGGTGGCTACTATTTGTTTTAAATAATTTAAGCCGCATGTCTCAAACATTTCTGCTGTATTTTCAACGATCGTCTGTATGATCGATCGCGGCACATTTGAATTCGTTAGTAATTTAGCAATGAAAGCAACAGCAGCCGAATGTACACATTCTCGCATTTCATCGGCATTAATATTTGGTGAAGCGTAGAATGCATCATTATCAATATTATCACAGTTTAAATCAGCATGCAATTTATCATTGATACATGATTCAGTATTAGAAAAACTACGATGTTTAAATCTTAAAGAATGATGCGATTCAATGTTGACTTGAACAACTATTTGATGCTTGCTAAGAATATGTTTTTTAAAACTGTACATATTTGTGAACGTTTTAAGGCAAAAAGATTGTTTACAAGATACTGGTTCATTAAAACGAAGATTATGTTTTAATTTTAGATGAGCGAAAAAAATTTGGCTATTATTGCAAGAAATTGTACAAAGAGGGCATAAATAATCTATTTTAACTTAAAAATTGAGATCAATTATATCACAGTTTTCACGAAATTCTTATTTTTTTGTATTTTTACTAAAACTTTGTAATAATTTAGTTACGTGGGGATGTTTGATGTCGTATACAGTCGTGAATTTATCAACTTGTCTTTGTAAAAAATACCAAATCTGTTTTGATTGTTTTGGAAATTCTGCGCTACATGTAAAAAATAATTTAAAACGAATATCTAGCGCTTTGAGGGGCGAATCGAATCGATATCTTACACTATCTACAATTATATAAAAATTATTCACCGACTCCAATGTTGTTCCAACTCTGACTATATATCGCTGCACGGTTAATCCATACTTCTGCATTTTGGTCATCAATGCATTATGAGCTGCGTTGATATCAGTTAATTCCTGAAAAAAAATACCACATAAGTTCTTGATGAATAAATTAATGATTGATAATAAATAGTAGAATTAGATGAATAAATGCTAATTATTCGAGACAAGATAAAAAAAAATGTTGAAAATGAATTTTACCTGTACATGTATGACCATGCCTTGCTGGCTGCCCGGGATGCTTGGTTTCCAGATGTCTCCTTTTCTTTTACTTACTCCAGCCCGAGAAGGAATCAAGTAAGCTAATAATAATATTTCAAGGAACTGTTTGGAATGTGGAAAAATTATATAATTTAGATTCGAAAATTATAATATTCCTGATGAATTATTTTTATGCAGACAAAAATAATTTACGTTTATTAATATCCTTTTTCTCTAGTAATTCCCATAAGTTACTTTCATAAAAACTTGCTACTTCCTTTTATATAACATACATTTCCTTTGTTCTGAGGCTCGTTAATGTTTCGAGAAATTACAATACAGGAAAAACCAACTCTATTAAACTTGGCCCATGCTCTGGGTCTAAAAGAATTGGGTATTGGCGAAAATAATCGGGAACAATACCGGTGGATGATGTTAGTTGCTGTAAACGGGCCTTGGCTATATGCTTCCAGTGGATCAGTAATTCCGAAAAAATTTTATTATGTTGTAGCCAAGACAAGCTGTTTTTATTTGCTTCGGTTATTTCTCTCGACGTATTCTCAGGTACTTCAGTTCTCCTTTTTTTCGTCGAATACCCGCACAGTTCACAAAATTTGCTTAATTTATTCGTAAACTTGTCACCAAGCCCTCCCCGTCTTTTCACAGGGCACTTGTTGTCATTATCAGCTTTTCTCATAGGAGGAATAAAATAAGTATCCCGATTTTCATTAGGAAACAAAGTGAGAATTTCGTCTGTTAAATCCGAAATGTCATCGTTTGTTAATCGACTGAAACACAAAAGTTTATTTATAAGTTGTATTTTTAAAATACTAGTTCTAATATACAATAATAATATGTAAAATACTTTTCACAATTAGTGATTAAGTCTAAAATTATGAGATCGCACAAATCGAGACTAGATGTTTCAGACAACTACTCATTTCGCTCATACTCAGCTAACAAAGCTGGTCCTAATGTTCCCGGTTTTTTTAGTAAATTGGAGACGTAGTTTTTATCTTTCTCCTTTATTCTCTGACAATATTCATTGCCGTTATTAAATTTTCGTTTTTTCAATAATGATTCTTGTCCTTTTTCGGCCGTAGCTACATTCTCTTGAATGTAGTTCAACTCTAATGTTGAATCTTCATCACTGCTGCTTTCATCATCCTTTAATAATAGAAAATAATTAAATTATTATAACAAATTTTCATATGAAATAGAGTAGTATGTGTCTGTCTAATAACTACTTACGAGTTGGATACATAATTTACTTTTTGAAGCTGATCCAAACGTTTCCATCCACTTGGCGATGAAATCAATCCTATCACCGATTATGGGAATGAGGGATGTTATGACGGGCTCATTCAGAAGCTTCATAAGATTGATAATAATCTTTTGTTCTGAAATTGATCACTTTATTTAATTGTAAGAAATTTTTTATAAATTCACAATTATGAAAAAAAAAATAGATGCAAATAGAATTATTCAGTACACAAAATGATTTACCTTTGAACAAATCGATGAGCTCTTTTAAATTCCATCTAATTAAATACGATTTTGTCTCTTCATCAGCCATTATAAATACACAAACTGTTTTACACAAAACTATTTACCTCAGAATCGTCACACACGCGCGTATGCTTTGTAAAAAAGTTTTTTCCACTTGACTAAAAAATAATTGTACCAAAATAGGACTGAATCAAAGAATTTGTTGAAAAAGCAAACTGTTGTTTTCCACTTTACTGATTAAAAATTACACTTGAATGTATCTGCACTGAGAAAAAAATTTCGTTAAATAGAAGAAGTTTTTATTCAATCAATAAAAGAAACTTGAAGTATTTTCAAGATAATATTTTATTTAATCTAATAGTAGTTTTATTAAAGACACATTTTGTCATTTGTTTCAATACAACGACAAATTTGAAAGCATATTTTCAAGGTTACGTCAAGTTTGAAAACAAATGACATTTTATTCATTTGAGTAAATAAAATGATTTTAATCAAATATTCATAATTTCGAAGAAATATTTTATTGCAAATATTTAAAATTTCGATGTTAATGATCGAATGAAATCTTTTTTGCATGAAGTAAATTTTTTTTTTAGTGTGCCAACAAAGCACAGAATCAACTAATTTTTTAAATAAAAAAGATGGACCCAATATGTACTATTGATAGTAGTGGGAGGGATAGTGCCAATTAGCAGATAACTAAAAAAAAACCCGTAGGTAGGAATACGTCGACAGGGAAATTCCAAGTAATAAAATAGGGCTCCAAGTTTTATAAATCATTGTTGCTGCTTGCCATATTATAGTAGACTCAGATTTCTAAGTGAAACATTTGACGTTTTCTTAAAGTGACGATGAGTAATTCATTGTTTTACTAGTACTCTTATTGCATAATAATCTATGTTGCAAGAAAAAAAAACAAATTATTTTCAAATTTAATTTGCGAAATATACTATGGAGTCTATTCAAATAATTAAAACAACTAAACCGAGCAATTCTACTAATTAATCGAAAGAATTATCCTACTCATTTCAATAAAAATATGCTTCAATTAGATAGTGTAGAATATTGAATCAATTCTGGACTGATGTTCAGATGAATAATTAGTTTTATCAAATAAAAAAAAACAGATTTTTTCCGTTAAATGATCAGCCATTACTTCAACTGCACATGATTTTGAATGGCAACTCCGCTACAGAGTTAGCTTAAAAAATATAATTCATTTGGCTTGATCTACACAATGTCTGTATCAAATATGATCTGTTTGATGAGACTGTATTCTCTCCAAATGCCGAGCGGAGTTGTTCCAATGTTTTTTTTTTCTCAGTGCATTTATTTAACATGAGTTATACCTTTTTGTCAGTAAAAGAGAGAGAAATATCTCGTACTTATAACCAATGTTAAAGTTGCTTTGTCGCTCACGATATTTATGGAAGTCATGGTGTAGTGACATTACTTTCCCACCATACTTTCTTCTTCTACATCTCCCCACTGTGTATTTATTTTAGCTCAGGTTGTCACAGTGAATGCTTGTGTAATGAAATTTAAGTTACAGAAAGTGTCAACTAGAATATCATCGAGAAGAGCATTAGCAGTTAATTTAATACTGTTCTGACTTGGTCAGGAGTAATTCATCTATAGCCTGACATTTTCCTCCCCACCGAATAACTAGACAACTCAAGGTCTCTCCTGCCAACGCATCTTCGCCAATTAGACCACTCTAATTAATTTCTAGGCGTTGACATCCCTTCCAAAGGACCTAAAAGCTTCGCGAACACGGAATTTCGGGTATATCGGTCTGTATTAGTCAGTATCCTTCAGTTGCCGTCAATACTTGTCAGTAATTGTACGTGCTAGTACTCGGACGACTCATTGGCATCATCGGATGATGCCAACCGACAGACAACTCGGTATAACAGTCAACTCGGTACGTGTGTACTATCAGTCAACTCACACAGACAAACTCTTTAGTTAGACACCAGAAAACTCTCCAGAATATTCCTCAGAAATGGAATAACTCAACGGTCAATCATCTACAGAGATGATTGTAAACTCATTATGCAGTCTAACTCACATCAACTATTATCAGTCATCTCAAGTTGGTCTGATTATACATCTTCGCTGAAAGAGACGCGAACGATGTCGGCTTCGACGCCTAATGGCCTCATGGACAGTCACTCATACAAGGTCCACACCAGAACAACTCACTTGTGTCGGTGTGACTGACGCCAACTCATAAACACTCAGACTCCTCCTGGTCCAGGGGACCAGTCCTAGAAAACTTACAACTTTCCAGGGATTTCTACTCATCGGACGATCCATCAGTGAACGCATCATATAGAAGATCAGCAGTGAACTCATTATGTGTGTGTTTCAGTGAACTCAGATCAGACAGTTCTTTGACAGACTATCTCTCGCTATATTTGTGTTACTACCTTTAGTTATTAATAAATTGTTAATTGTTACTAGAAAAATAGTGTCTCAGCCGACTCATTTACACCCGTTCAACAGTCCCGACTGTTCGAGCATCCAACCTTTCCTCAAAATACAGTCCACTTAATTTTTTGATTACCGTCCACCTGTAATCCTTTTCCATCCTTTCTCACAAGCTCATCGAAGCCGCAACAAATACAAAATCTAATATTCGACATAAATAATTTGTGTTATATTTGTTTATGAAACAAAGCCAATCAATGTTCAATATTTATCGAGATATTTACAATTAAACATCGCGTCGTGACGAGTATCTACCGCTACTCTAAATTAATATGGCGGTTAATCTGTGTTAGTACTATGTAAAATATTCTTAACAAATGAAAAAAAAAGAAGTGAAATCTTTTTATTTAGCGATTCTCTTGTTTGTTTACTCGATTGAGGTTCATAGAGTATTGAATTTTTATTTCGTTATTTCACAGTTAATTTATCTGTAATTAAATCAATCAAATCTTTAGATTTTCTCTTGTATACTTTCGAGCTGAGAGTCATTCGATTCAATCATATTAACATCATAAGACTATTTGAGAAATTTAGAGATAAATTTCAAAAAGCCCATTACAAAAAATTAAATAAATTTAGAATTTTCTGATTTTTCAATTTTCTGACAATGAAGCCTCTCGCATCCTGGACAAGACCTCGAAAATGTGATGTCATAATGTATTAAAAAGACATTAAAAAGATTACTCCTTCATAGCCTACACCTAGTGCAATAAATAGGATAAAATACGAGTTTGTTGTATTGAATGGTTAACAATCATAATACAATATTCTTTGAGTTGAAATAAATGAATTAATAATATAAAATGATTGGGATAGTTATCGAATTTATGGATGAATTTAAAAACTAATTGAAAATTTATTGAATTAATCATTAAAATATAATTTTAAGGTCATACAAATATTTATCAAGAATGTAAGATTGCATTTTCGTTGGAATTTTTTATGGAAAAAAAATTTTAAGATTTACTTTTGATATTAGAGTCAAAATAATAATTTAAGTTAAAGCTGTATCACTCTAATAAAATAATGATCACAATTACTTATTCATAAGAACTTTGATTGTTGACAATTTAACACATTTTGATGGTTAAAACTAACATGTCCCTTGAAGATCATTTTCGGTCATTGCTAGCAGGTAGCAACATCCTTTCTTATTTAAGTTTTATTGAATAGCTTATTTCGATAAATTTCAATCCAGACAGAACAGATACCTTAGGATATCTATAAAAATTGGCACCAAGCCCACATCATAATGAATTCTGGATACTTGAATTCGATTCCGTTGAAAGCAAAAAAATCGCTGAAATCATCTACTTGCACTAAGCTTCACTCCATTGATATATTGAATTTTATGAATTGTCTGTAGTATCGTCGAATCATCTTCAACAAATTTTGAGAATTTCTATATTTCATTTATGTTATTTATAGGAGAAATGCTGAAGTTGTTATTCATAATGTAAAGCAGAATGAAATTACTGTCATCTGCATGTCACAGAAATGCAAGAAAAAGTTGTACTATTTTTCTCATTGTTTGGAAACTTTTTTTTAGCACTTGTTATTAAGAAATTTTATAATCAAATGCGTAAATTTTAATTATTCGTTTTTTTCTTTATTCAATTCACAAATTTTATATAGACAAATACCAGAACTGTGTTGCATTTATCAAAAATTAATTCGTAATGTATGAATTCTTAACTGTTTATAAATAATATAATGGTAATAAAAATTATTATTTTCAGGCAGTTATTGTTTTAATAATGAGCGACGCTCTTTCTAATAATACATCTGGAAAAATCATGATATTTTTATTTAATTAATTTTTAAACAATTTCTTTATTCTTAATTATTTTTTTTACTTCCTATATTTTTTTCCAATAATTTTAGTATTGTTGAAAACCAGCTGTCATTTATTTATGTTTATTAAAAATTTTTTCTTATTACTTATTAATAATTATAAAATTATTCTTTACGCTTCTTTATTTTTTCCAAATTTCTAAACAATCATTGACATTTTCATATAAAAAAACGCATTCTATGTATTTTTCTAATGCGATTTAGTACTCTGTAGATATTTTTTAATTATTTTTAACTTATTTTACAGAATTTTCAAATTTTTTTACTATTCGATTCTGCACCTTGCGACTATAAAGAGGCGGAACCTTCTGGTGCGGGAAGTCACTTGAACAAAGAGAGCGTCGGTAGCGCACTCATACATCGTCCATCCGTACGAATTTGCATCTCTTTTTTTCTTTTAGCAAAGTTTACCAAAAGTTGTCCATCTTCTGAGAAACCACCTCTTTGAAACTGTATTTTCGAACTAATCTGAGGATTGCTTTTCCTTATAATTTTTTGTATGGTGGATCTTTTTTCTTCAAATGATGGCTTGGCTGCCATTTCAAAATGTCTGTCATAGTTACACAATTTATTATATTAATAATTACAACTGATAATTACTAAAAATTTTTAATCAATTCTCATACTCTAATTGAGCTTTCAAATAAACTTGTTTCGGTTTGATGTTGGGCATAGCAGAATACTTCATTAGTGTCTTGTTAAATTTTCGCTTTTCATCTAATAATGGGTCTTCATTACATGAATGTTTACTTTTTTTACTTAAAGTAAATTTGCCATCCTCAAAAAATTCGCCTGCTCGACAACCTTTTTTTTCATTGACACATGACAAATATCTATACAATTCACACAAACAATTTTGAATAATGTTTCATATCGCACAGAATTTTTTAATTTTTATAACTATTATAAAATATGTAAAGCTATAACTCACGTTCTGCCTTTATAGGTAGACTTTTTATGGTATTAGTAACCATCAAAATATCATTGATGATTTTTAGCTGTTGTTTTATTTTTTCGGTTTTCGAATCATTTTAATCATTTATCTGATCTTCTTCCTCATTTTTGTCCACATTCAAAGCACTTACAGATGTTGAATTATTACTTTTATTTGATCAGTTTTGATCAAGTTTTAATCTATTTCGAGTATATCTCAGTTCTCCTAGCTGTGTCTGTTGTTGACTCTAAGGATTTCCACTTGATTCAGTCTTCAAATTTTTATTATCTTTTTCCATCATGTTAACCATCTCTACAAGTTGATCATTACGAGATGGTGTCTCAGATGCCCCAGAAAAAAATTGACTTACATATCTTCCATCTCCAACTTGGAACTAAAACGGTCTATTTCCACTACTGACAAAAAACTCCATGTTATCTAATTATAAAAGGAATATTATGAAAATGAATACTTGATTTATATTTATTGAATTAAATTTTTTCTAATAAAAAATATCAAACTTACTATGATTGGATTCTGCATAATCCAAAACTCCTTCATCTTAAAGAATTTGTGCAGTTTCAAAAACTAAATGTGGACAGATAACGTCAGCTCCATAGTCAAGTAAAGCACAAACATGATGATAAACTTCGTGAGCTTCAGCAGTTTCTGCGATAAGACCAACTTTCATACGTTGTCGAGTTCCTATAAGATGATGATGAACATCTTCTGCTGCTTAATTAGCTTCATTATCAACACAATGAAGAATTTCCCATGATTAAAATAAATAAATAAAATACATGATGCCTCGTTACCACAATTGTCTAAAATATAAGTATGCAAAAGGTTTATGATGGTCGTATTATGATTCCACAGAGTATTCACATGCAAATTTATTTTAATTGTATAACATCCCACACAGCACAAGTAATTAAATACTGATACAATATAAAGTAAATCTACAAAAATAAAATAATCCATGTGGCACACGTCTCCGAATTATATCTTTTTAAAAATATCATTTAGATATCGATAAAATGACACTAAAAAGGTATCTATTTTCAAACAATTTTTATATCAATACGAAAACTCAAGTTAGATAATTATTTAATTATCAATCGATTAATAAGTTAACTTATTACAGGTTAGTCATCTAATTACTGATTTAAAACAGTAAATTCGAGGAAATTGATGATTTTACAATTAATCAATTTTTTTCCCCATTAAAGCTTACTGTCAAGTTTAATTCGAATTATTATTTTTGACCATTTTTTTTTTCTGTAAAATCCTATTGTATATTTATTTGAATTTCTCATTACATCGATAACGAAGAAGTAGCTTCAACCACACAAATAGACGATTCGAAAATAGCATCTTAAGTTTTCCAGTTTGGCGCAGTGGTCAAAGTTCAAGTCTACGGTTATAAAGGTTCGAGAATCGAGTCTACAACAGTTTTCAGTGTTTACCTCATAAGTTATTTATATCATTAATAATGCAACAATAATAATTGAATTCAATTTTTTTTAATAATTAGTCTACAATTTATTAAAATTTTTGTTTTAATTGATATCATTGTAATCCCCAAATTGTTTATTGCTTTTTGTTGAGAATTCCTCAATTCTTAATCCAAATTGATAGCTGATCGGAACTTCGGCGGCCATCTTGGCACCAGGTCGATAACCAATTGACGAAATAGTCAATAATTTGAAGTTTAGTCACTCATTTGATTAATTTTCAATGGCCATTTTGACTACCGAAGTTCCGGTCGCCATTCGTTTTCTGTTCTCTTTCACGTTAAAACGCTATTCTGATCATTTCCATAAAAATCTACTAATTTTGAGTTAATCCTTAGTTATTGTGTGTTCCTGAATCGACAGAAATATTCAGTGAGTCATTCATAACTTAAATATCACATTATTTTCGGACATTCAATTTATTTCACCTGAAATAAATTCATTGTTGCATTGCTCGTTGGGCTCACGCCTCGAGCACTATCACCATTCAACTCGACTTGTAAAGCGTGTTGAGCTCGTGTGAACGTTCAATAATATCGAACACACCAAGTCAAGCTAAATAAATTGACTTTCATAACTATTCAGTGAAAATTTAGTGACAGACATTCATCAAGTAGTCGTGAATTCAAACTCTGTATTTTTTGTGTACCTGTTGATAGTGCTTAAATAAACTTGTTATAAATTTGTTACTTAAAACCTGTCTACCATTTTGCTCTGACCCGGCACAATCATTCTTATCCTTAAACGGTTAGTTTCATCTCATTCTAGAGAATTTTCAATACCTGTAAATTGGATGTCTTTT
This sequence comes from Chelonus formosanus, assembly GCA_028641665.1. Lineage (NCBI taxonomy): Eukaryota > Metazoa > Arthropoda > Insecta > Hymenoptera > Braconidae > Chelonus > Chelonus formosanus. Next base: position 14,474,920 of record CM054006.1, on the reverse strand, counting down.
TTTTATCCGCAAAAAGATATTTTACGGATATCCGCAAACGACGCATAAAACACCTGAAAGATATCTTTTGGATATCTTTTGGAAATGTCTTTTGGATATCCGTCTCCCAAAAAAGATATCTTTTAGATGTCTTTAAGATATCTTCGTACTATGTGGGATAAATATTAATTATTATTAAAGTCTTTACAACATATTGCTCAAGTCTTCCTGGTTGATTAGAAGCATTTTCCGTTTTAGTGTATCTCTTAAATGATAGTTATTATGAATATATCAATAGAATTATTGTAAAAATGAATGATATTAGAAATGACTTTCAATCTTTCTTATTAAGTATATATACTTTTTCATAATTTAAATTTATCATTGTAAAAAATAATTCCATAATTATAATAATGTTATTGTTCAACAAAATCTGTGAACCCAGAATGCCAATACATAATTTCTCTTTAATTAATTTTTTATAATCCTATTCTCACTGGTAAATAATATTAAAAGTCCCATGGATTACTGATAGAGTCTTCAATCGCGATACTCCAATTATTGAAGAGTGTTTTTAATGTAAATAAATTGCTACTGATTATTTTTAATGTTTAAATGAGCTAGATAAGAGATAGCGATTGAGCTACGCCGAAGGATGTGGTCAGGAAGGAACTTTTACGCACGAACTAGACACTTGTTGAGCTTGTCTGGTTTTTATTATAAAAAATAAAACTATTTAGAACGTTAACAATGACTTATTAACAATAGTCGAGCTTATCAGAACAGTTTTAAACAAACTAGAGCTTGAACGGAGCTTAGAACAATTTATACAGAGCAGATTTAACAGAGCGTTGAACGAGCACGTGCATAAGCGCGGTACATGAGCGTTAATGGCTGCAAACACGTTGTAGCCGGCGTCGGTAGACCTAGCGTGATAGTAGGCCCACTATCATTGGCCAGGTTAGAGAAAAAGATCGATGATTCGTTGAGCGCTGTAAAAGGAACTAGGATAGGGCGAGCGGATCGGATGAGCTCGACGGAGCACGAGCTGGGACGAGAGCTGACAGGTTGCGGTTCAGTTTACGCAACAAAGAGTAAACCATTTAAAGCTGAAATATTATCCATTGACACTTGAAATTAATACACCAATTCCACATCCCGCTCAAGAATGGTTTATTTTTAAATAAAATAAATGGGTGCGTTTAGCCGACACAACATCTTGCTAGCACTAAAAGAAAAATGGCGATTGCTGAGTAGCATAGGCTGAGAAATGTTAAATGGCAATATTCAGATTGGATAGACACCTGGTTTTGAACACGTGTACTTAGTGAAGAACATAACCTTAGAAAAAAGTTTGAAAGGATTAATTGTTTTAAATATTTGTGTTCATCATTAATTGTCAATAATGAGAAAAAATTTGAATGATAAAATAATAGATGAAAATCTTGCGGATGAAATAGATATGTTAAATGATGATTTAGTGAATGTTGCAGAATTGATTGGCAATGCTCCAATAAATTCAGGTACTTAACACGTACATTATTGTATATTTAATTCATAGTATCATGACGCAAAAATATTTATTTCATTGATTTACTCATTTACAATAGAAATACAATAGATTAATGTACTTGTTTTGAAGGTGCTACTGATATTTTTAATGCAGTAAATGCTGCGGTTTTAATGGCAGAAGAAGAGGAGAATATTTTGAATATTGAACCCCGAGGTAACGGACCTGCTCGTCTCCGGAATTACTACACTATTAAAATCGAAAAGTGTAGCCAACGATGCCATGTAGTTGGTCTCTACGTATTTACCTCAAACTAACTTCAATTATTTTGAATACGCTTCTGTTGGGACAACGGAACGAAAAAGAATGTGTTCCGTTCCATCAACTACATGACACAGTTGTTTTTGTCGATTTTTACATTTAACGTAAAGGTTTAGAAGTTCAGACAAGCAAATTATACATTGCTTGAAATTTACTAAAAATTAAAATGAAATACGTGAGAATTATTGTACTGACAGATTTATTTGCGGCAACTGATTATCATTTTTCAGGAACCGTCATCAATTGTAAATGAAACACTTGAAAGATTGAATAAAGGAAACTATTTTTGAGATAGTAGGACTATTTTATTGATTTTAAAAAAAATTTTTTTTGTGTCAACTTTGTAATTATTTAAAAGAAAGCAATATCAAATTACTTAAATAAGGTTCAAAATAGATCGAAAGTAATTCCTCAATTGCAACAACACAATGACATCATTTATAAACTATTATGGACTTCAGATTGCAAATCTCAAAGATCGAATGGATTGGAAATTTTGAATGATTTATATAGATATATTAATATGTCTATATAAGTCATAAATCTCTAACATTCACTTGGCGGAGAATTTAGTAAGAAATTTTAATCCGTCTTTACCTGCAATGATAAACATTGTTTATTTACATCCCTGATTTTATATGGTAATTTTAGATATCTTATCGGTTCAACTACCACGACTTATCATTAATTATATTTTCAATGTCTTCGCTCACATTTTAAGTTTAGTTTAAGTTTTCAACTGAGCTTAAACGCGTCTTTTTGGTGAAATTAAAATTAAGAGGTAATAGTGAATTTTGTATTGAATACAGTGCTCAGTGCAGTGTTTCCTAAAACAAATTTATTTCGTCTAAAGTTAAATTTGTGATTGAAAACCAAGGTTAAAAGTGCTTGAAGAATTCACATAATGGCTGATGAACGCACTAAGGTTCTTCTCATGTCGAATTTCAAAGAATTAGTGAATATCTCTGAAGGTTATTATAAAAATGTTGACAGGTCTTCCATTTTACGTGTAATAATTCAATCAAGTAGAAATTGTTTCAGATTTCAATATAATTAAAATTTCTTGTTAGAATTACCTAATGTTTACAATTGTATAAAAAAATTCACACGTGAAAAATAGAATAATAAGAGTAATATGCTAGACCATTTTTGGACCATCTACTTTAAACTAAGATGAAGCTGTATAAAAGTATAAAGAAGCAATGAAGAAATGAATTGAAGATCATCTGATTGATTCGTAATGAACTATGAATATGAATATTATAATTATTTAATATTCCATTACACGTACGGAAGTTTGGGAAACTGAATGTTGGATTTGTTGTGTTTAACAAAAATTTAAAAATTTTTTGAAGTATAGACTAATTTGATTATTAATAATTGACATTGTTGAATGTTTTTGTTAAATTATTATTATAATAAAATTGCATCATCCGTTCCAGTTCCATTTTCCAGAGAGGTTTTTACTTTTGCATGTTCTTAATTGTTATTATTAATTCAATAAATTTAATTCATTTTTGATGTTTTTCAATTTTGTTTGAAACTCTTGTATCGTCGTTGTTCGTTTTAACCTCACAACTTCCTGAAATACTTGGTCTAACGCTTCTTTACGATGATGCTTGTTATGATAATTCGGTGAATCCATTACATATGAACACTGCTCATCTTTGATACCATCAATTAACAATTCAATTTGATCTTTAGAGCACTTTTCACCTTTAGAATTTGTATTTTCCTGAATTATTATGGAAAATACTCCACTATCGAAAACACTGATTGAATACTATACCATCTGTTATCTTATGCGCGTCTTAACCACGTGATTAAATATTGGTCATGTTCGCTGACCTCATCACTTGTCCTTATCACTCATATGCGTATGCGTGAAAACAATTCTGAACTGCGCGCGATTAGTTCATGCGCAAAAAACATTTTCTAGGGTCTGACCAGAAAACTTTGTGCAATCAGTTGATTTTTAGTTATAGGTAAATTCTTTATTATATACTTATCTAAAATTTATGTAAATATTGTTTCTAAGGGATAATGAGTGAGGAAATCATAGAACATATTTTCTACAACCATTGCAGTGGTTCTGTTTTTAATAATAATTTTTGCGCGTGTATAAATGTCACGCAGTTTGACATCATATTTGTGCATGCGCATATAAATAATAAGGACAAATAATGAGGCCAGTGAACATGACCACTTCTTCCCGATTAGCTCTCATTCGAATCTAGTAGCAAATCTAACTCGGAAAATAGTGCATGTCCTATCTGTAAAATCTAGAAGCCTCTCAAGCAACCAAGCCCCCAGTAACGTCATTGTCTACCTCCGCAGCCAGCTTGGTTGCCAGCAAAAGTCTTAGCTAATAATCCAGTGCGTAATCTAGCCTCGTGTGACGCGGCTTACGTCCCATAGGTTCCTTTAAGGCCAATATCGTTGCATGCCCTGCCCGAAAACTTCTTCACTATCTATTGCTCCTTGAGCGGACAGCCACCCTCTTAGCTAATCCCTCCACCATGATTTCTGGCGAAAGTATGCTCAGTAGACAGCCCATGGTCAGGGTCGGAGTCGTCCTTAACGCCCAGCAGCGTCGCTCTGTAGACTTTATTTAGTTGCTTCCTGCCGACGTCCTTTTAGATGGACGTTCACCATACCATTGAGGTGTAGGTATAGGGGCTTTTCATACTGCTCTTGGACTGTTAAAAACAATTTTTTTTTCAAGTCACTTTAAATAATATAACCGTCAACAAATCTGAACGAAATTTGTTATACAACATGATTTTTGAGGAACATTTTTATTCCAAGACAAGTTCTGGGTAGAAAACTTATTATAATTATTATTTATTCCATTACCTGGCCACTACAATGTTTTTTCGCCAAAACAAAATTGATTTTATTTGCATGAATTCTGCAATAGAAAAAACATTGCTTCTCATATATCATTATCGACTCACTGTGTGTTTCAGCTTTCTGCAGTCATTGATGGTCTTTATGCTGAACATGCGCATACCGCTGGTTTATTCTCACATTTAACTAGCCTTCAATTCATAATCGGTGGAGGAGCTGAAAATACTATCTTACCAAAGAAGAAAGGAATTCCAAATTTTGTTGGATGCATTAAAGAGGTAAGTACAAATCTTCGATTGTAATTCTTGATGACTGTTAAAATATATGAATGATTAAAAGCGAGTTTCACCTATAGCAATTTGCTATTGTATACGAACCTAAAATTGGAAAATTTTTAAAAAATGATAGAAGTTGCTCTATGCGCCACCTGGCGAGTAAATGACATAATAATTTTTAATATTAGAACGAAATATCTACGTAGTTGACCGGAGTAAGGTTATTTTTTTATTGTGAAAAACAAAAAAGATAATAAACAGGTAAATATTTGTCATTATTATCTTTTTATATGTAATTTAAAGCTAATATTATTTATTATTATTACATACAATATGTTAATGATGAATCTTTTTAATAGTGTGAAATAAATAGTCGAAATTGATTAAGTACAAACGTCGGAAAAATTAAGGTTATAAACTTATTTTTTCTATATATAGAAAATCAATCATTGATTATGATAGTAATCAATGTCAATGTAATTTTTTATGATTTTTTCTTATTACAAATAAAATATATACAATATATTGTATCTGCTCAGGATAATGAACAATATTTTACTACTGCTTTGGTTTGATGACGAAGATGATCACATTGCCAAAAGGCCTCGCATAATTCGTCCTCGAATTGATTGGTTTGAATTTTTCGATGCTGATGATTTTATTCAAAGATTTCGTTTAACAAAGGCGATGACGAGAGAAGTTTTCGTCCAAATAGAAGCAATAATTTCTCCCGACTTTGAAAAGTATTTATAAAAATGAATATTACCCTAGTGACCAAATCAACGTAAGTCTGACGTCAGGTTTAGATATTTTAATTTACGTACGTAGTAGCCGTTCTTCTGAAACAGATAGATGTAAAATTGTCGTCAGAAAATTATACGTAAGGAAATGAATGGCAATCTGATGTAGAAAGTAACAGACGTGCGTAAATGGGATGAAAATTCTTACGCCTCAATGGTTACTAGGATACACTAATTGATAGTTAAGATTCATATTGATTCCATTTACAAAATTATTTGATATTTATTTCAATTTTCAGTAATAATACAATCCCAGCAATTATTCAGATGCTCGTGACTATGCGGTTTCTAACTATAGTTGGACTGAAAAGAGAGTTCCTCAAGTGCTCTTTGTACGCTTGCGCAATAGCAAAAACGTGAGTGATTCTGCATATTCTCAAGTGCCATTTATAATGTCACCATTACAAAATCCAACAACTTCAGCTGAAGTACTTTACAATGAATCCCAAATTCGAACTCAAATAATGATCGAAAGATGTTTCGGCGTTTGGGGACGTATGTTTGCTGTTTTCATCATAGGTTCAAGATTTTCTAAGCCAGAGTCAACATTGACAGCAATAATTGCATCATCTGTGTTGTACAATATTGCTCGAGAAGCAATCCTCCTACACCTGTAAATCAAAGAGGCTATGATGGGATTCCTGCTACTCATCAGCCGTTTTTACAGAATCAGCAGAGGCACATAATTGATCACTATTTTCGTAAGTATGTTTCAATACTTTATGCAAGTAACGGATATTACATTGTACTTCTTTTAGTTATCAACATTGTATTTTTTTTCAGTTTACTTTAAATGCTTTTTCAAATCATGGTTTTTTAGCCGATCTTTTTCATGAATGTTAGCAATCATAAAGTAACAGTATTATTACTTTCAAGACCACTTTATAATGCTACTACTTTCAAAGAATTTCTTCAATATATGAGAGAATGTCTCCAAGAAGAGTGTAAGTGTAGGTTTTATGAAGATTTTTAACGAGTCGCAGTCCAAAAGAAGCATTTTTCAAATCGGCATAATGTATTAGTACAACTACGTAAACTATTTACTGACTATCGTAATATTGTCTTCAGTTATCATCAAGAGCCTGGAATTACTATTCTGGAATCATAAGTATAAGATCAGGAACCGATTTCAATGATCTTCGAAAAATAGAGGCGATGGATTTGAATAAACCAAGTGGATGGGTGGTGATTCCTATTAAAGACATGAATAAACGTCATGTAAAAATCTTCATGATACGAATCGCCGTGATAAGTAAGCGTCAAAATGATCAAGATACTTATATGAGACAAATTCAAGTACGCAATCCTGCCCAAGACAATGTAGGTCCTCCAACACTTTATCTTCATGTGAATTGTTCGACCAACGAAGTTCAAAGTTATGCTACTATAACATAAGTTAATGAAATATGTAATCTTCTCTATAATTACTTAAAATTAAATTTTAAATATTTTGTATAAAATAAATTATTTCATTGATATGAAGTTTAACTCAATATTATTTTACTTTTTTATTCAATAAATAATTTCATAGGAATTAAGGATTTTTTTTAGTACAGAATTTGAGAGAGTCCGCAACAGTCTAAACTATTGAAATCAACTTTCACTTACATAAGGTTTCAAGTAATTGGTGTGTTTTATTAATAAACAATTAATAGAGTTAAAATTAAACAAACACTTGTAACTGATGCACTTCTAAAAATATTTGTTAAAGAGTAATTAATTAATCGTATGGATTACTTTAGTGACTCTATAGCCGACATTGAGCAATGCTCCAAACGAATTGACAGCAATTAACAAATTAGCAATTTTAACTCAATTGCTTCAGATGTTTGTGTTGAAATTGATGATTAATAATACCATATTTTATTGGAATGGACATTAAATTAATTATACATAATCGTGCATCAGTTGATGATGATTTAATTTTTATTTTGATGATTTAAGTCAGACATGAGTCAGTAGCAGATTTTGATACAATAAATAAACATAAGGTGATCAGTTATGGAAAGAAGATCAAGAAGATATTAATAAGATTTTCAAACGCAAAATCACTCCAGTCTTCATCGGTAAACGAGGATTTTATATATACTTAGCATTAGCTTATGTATTTTTGTTGAAAATATTATATGTGTATGTATCATCTATCTGCACTAAAACTATTGAGATATTTGATATGAAGTCGAAAAAATAATAATTTAAGTTATTACACTAAATTTGGTGGAACTTCTGATGCTTTTATAATTTTTATAAAACTAGTAATGCTTAAAAAACAATTCTGAGATTGTAAATAGCAATGGAATTATTGTTTAAAGTAATGAATGCCTTAATATTAGTTAAGTTATTCAATTAAATGCCTTTGGAGAAATAGAATTTTCACACTTTTGGCATTGGAAAGAAGAAAATTAAATTATGCATAAAAGTTTTACAGGTGACTGTTACTATTTATATTATGATTTATATTTACACATATACAGTGGAAACGGAAGTACAATAATGTAATAATTACATTTTTTTTGCAAAATAGCATATCTTTATTTTCATTGTACTTATTGTAATTATCTTATAAAAAAAATGAAATTTCGATCATATATATGTATGACAACATATGATGCAATGTTCACAAAAACAATATTGAGATATTTTTTTACTTCAAATAAAAAACGCAATTTTTAATTATGAAATCAGGAATAACTATCAATAGTTTTTTATGCTTCGTAATAGCATTATTAATCAATTACAACGCTTTAACTTTTATTTTTAGTAATACTTGTTACAATTATTGACTTAAAATTATCGTAGAATTATTACATAGTACAACTTCCAATATCACATATTAGAGATATATTTTTTTTGTATTAACTTAAGTAACTTCTTTTTGTACTGATATATTCTTTAACATATTAACCACTAGTTAACTAATAATTGTAGTTTTCATGATCTATTAGCAACTACATTTATATTATTAAACAATTACTTTTAATGTTGCACGTGAATCATTTTTTTTCAAAGAAAACTAAGCATTTTCTTAATTTAATTTTATGAAATAATTCTTTCCTTCATATTTAAGAACGAAATTTCTTTTAATCTTCCATACGAATATAAACGTATAAGTACTCATTGACAAATAATAATTAAACTGTAATCATAACTGAACTTTGGACTTTAGAACACATTGTAAAATTTGTATTTCTCTTAAATATAAATATGATATGGATTTATTTTCTAATCGGAATCAGAACTAAGAAAAATAGAGTCATCTTCTTTTTTAGAACCAGTCTGTTGTATCACACTATCATCACAATCAGTTTTTTTTTTCTTATCATGACCAAAAACTTTTTCTTCTAGCTTATCATTAAGAGAATAATTATGTTTTATTTATTGCAAATCAGTGAGAATAATTATGTTTTTATTATTGCAAATCAGTGAATATTCACTCATATCCAGTTCTAATCCAATGACTGATTTATTCAGTGCAGAGTTCGGCATCAATATTTTTTTTTTGTAGTATTCCAGGGCAAGATTATCAATTACTTCTGTAATGGATAATTTAGAAAAAAAAAATATGAATTACTGAGTAATCATTAATATCGAAAATAAAATTATCAATTACAGTGTTAATTGATAATTTTATTTTTAGAATTATCAATTGACAAAGTTATCTGTAATTTGATGGATCCAATTACGAATTACTTTATTAATTTGTAATTTCTTAGATCCAATCCCAAATTAATATACTATGCTAAGTGAATAATTCATTAAAATAAATTGTTGATAATTTATTTAATGAATTATTTATTTAGCACCGTAAGCTATGTACTTGATCCTAAAGCAACTATATGTTTTCTTGATGCTATAATTTTTTTTTTCAGTGAATGTTAATTTGTTTAATAGAATTGTTAGCATTCACTCATATTTATTTTTGGAATTTTTTATGTTCTAATCGTACAATATTTATTTTCATTCCTTCAAATGATGTTCCCATAAACAAGAATATGTTTTAACGTTGGATCGTGTGGTCTAACATTCCAATTCATGTTTTGATGATCAAAAGTATGTTATAACAAACTTATTTATGTTAGGACGGTCGAATATGGGTTTTAATGTTTCAGATCATATTTTAATAAACAAGAATATGTCCTGACGTTATGTTATGTGTTCTACTATTTCCACGTATGTTCTAATGATGGAATCTGATGAATAAAAACATAAACTCCATAACATAACCCTTAATGGTGATGAAGTTAGGGAGCAGCCTGGCCGAAGACTAGGGCTATTCCGTTTGTAGTTTATGATCATTTCGATAATTACGCAAGAATCAACGTGGTGCCTTGCGATTTATAAAAGTTCGTTATCTTGACGAAATAATTTGTCTGCAGTATTAAAAAGATAGTAGCTGTTAGCTCTCCTCAATCTAAACAATTGATTGAAAAGATTTCCAGCTGTACCCGCGAGGAGGACGCCACTTCTACAGCAAAAAAAATGTTTACCTACCTGTTCTATGTAAACTTTACTTGATTGGATTCCACAATTTGCAACATTATATTGAATATTAGACGATTAGAACATAAAAAAATCCTTAAAACTCATATTTGACCTTCCTAACATCAATAAGTTCGTTATAACATACTTTTGATCATCAAAACATGAATTGGAATGTTAGACCACACGATCCAACGTTAAAACATATTCTTGTTAATGGGATCATAATTTGAAGGAATGAAAATGAATATTGTACGATTAGAACATGAAAAGTTCCTCAGAATGCATTTTCTATAATGAAAACATAAGTTGAAACATTAGAACACACAACATAACGTTGGAACATATTTTTGTTTGTGAGAACATAATTTGCAACATCATAATGCATATTAAAATACCAAAACATGTATACAATCGTAGGAACATATGTTTAATCATTTAAACATTAGTTAGAACGATTGATTGCATGATTGAACGTTAAATCATTTTGACGAACATTAAAATATAAATAATATCTTTAAAATATATGTGTTATGGTCAAAATATATGTGTGAACTTCAGAACACATAATTTATTACTGAATCATAGGTTAAATCGTTGATATACATATAAAAACATTATTCTTTTTTTATCATGATAACGTGATGCATTCATCATAAAATAAATAAAAATCTTAACTAACTCTTAGTAAAATTACTAATTATTAATTTAGAAATTTTAATAATCAAATTATCAATTACTTTAGTATTTAGTAATTGAGCAAAAAAAAAATATAAATTAATCCTGTAATTTGTAATTCCACCAAAATATCATCAATTAGAAAAGTAATTTGTTATTATATATATAAAATAACAAATTACTTCGTTAATTTGTAGTTGGATCTAAGAAATTGTGAACACTAAAAAACTGCTTAACTTTCGGTTTATTTGTAGTTAGATCAAAGATGGAATCTATGAATAACTCATCTAGTACTAATTTAAGAGTCATTGATCCTTTATCATAATTTAAAATTGATTTATACTGATCCGAATTAAGAATTGTGACGTATTTTTTGAGGTTTCGAGGAATTGGTGGATTACACATAGATTTATAATTGGAAATGGATCGTTCTGTAGAGGAAAAAGGAACAGATGACAGTATTAGGATATTACAGGATTAGCTCTAAAAAAATTGTATAAAGTGTAAAAATTGATTCAACTAAGGAATTTGTCAAAGTAAAAATAAATATGAGGAAATGCTAACAATTCTATTAAACAAATTAACATTCACTGAAAAAAAAATTATAGCATCAAGGAAACATATAGTTGCTATAGGATCAAGTAAATAGCTCACGGTGCTAAATAAATAATTCATTAAATAAATTATCAAAAATTCATTTTAACTAATTATTCACTCAGCATAGTATATTATTTACTTGATCCTGAAACAATTAAACCGATATGGAAAAAAATATATTTTTCGAAATATATTTTATTTCAAAAATATATCAACATATAATTTTTTGGCCAAATCATATGTAAACGAATATTAAAAAAAAAAAATTAAATATATTTACGTTGTCAATTACTCAATTATATATTTTTTCATATTCGCTTACATAAGATTTGGCTGAAAAATTATATTTCAATACGGTTTGATATATTTTTGAAGTAAAATATGTTTTTTTCCATATGAGAACATCAACTTGATATAAAACGATTAAATATTAAATTAGAATGACAAAAAATTACCTCGATTTGCATAATTCGAAAACTTCCTTCGGTGATAAAAAAGAATTTTGAGCAGTATCCTTCAAGTCGGTCACGAAATCTTTTTTAGCTTTTAGGGCATAATCCGGACCATGATTATGTTCATAATACTGTGAATGTAAATAAAAATCCCCATCAATTGAATAGCTCTTAGCTGTGCAGGATGTTTTTTTTTTTTTTTTTGATTTTGCCAATATAATTTACTAAAAAATTTACAAAAAAATAACATTTATGTTTGTTGATACATTAAAAATTTATTTAAAAGCTTACATGACATTTCCATTCCTAGTATGGACCACGTAACGATATCCATCGAACACATTATTTCCGAGTCATTTCTGGTACGTTTTTTTCAGGAATGGAAATATCTGACTCTGTGCATTTAGATTATCAAATTTAAAATAATTCATAATCATTCGTAAATAAAATTTGTAAAAAAAAAACAAGCTATCGAAGTAATAGATAATCGACCAAAAGATAAAAAGTCAATAGATAAACAGAAAAGTATTCACGACTCTTGAACTATTCAGGTAAAAAATGTTATTACAAAAAAATAGAAGAAAAAAATTCACCGACAAGACTGATGCTAGAGTCATATAAAATAATAACGTATTAATTGTATAATCACGAACAAAAAAATTTCAAATAGGTATTGCAGTTAAAGAACAGGTATAAAAACATTAACAGTCGACGATAGATTTACGATTTTTTACCAAAAGTATTTTTACTAAAATGAGAGATATGGGACCAGTACAGAATGTCTTGACACGTTTTTAGGAATATTCAAGCTAAACAAAGGCAAACGAAATGATGAAGAAAAAATGAATGACTTAGATTCATCAATCAGTTGGATATTACAATTATTAAAGATCAAAAATAAACTAGAGTTCTATTAATGCAATCTTAAACACTAGAGATACTTTGACATTTTGTTACTGTCGAATGACTAAGTATAACACAATCAACAATTGGAGATTGTTCAACATCTTTTTTCAGGATATATACTACTTAATAAGATGTTAAAAATCGGAATAAGTTTAAGTGTTTATTTTTGAATAAACTTCGAGCTCACTCGGAGGAGAAAATCACATTAAAAATGATTAATCACTGAGATTCATCATTAACATTGATGGTAAAATTTCTAAAGATACGTAAAGATTTTCAGGTAATCATGAATTTAACAAATATCTGGAGATTCTGTGTTGTTAAACACTTAAAGAACAATTTTTTTTTCTTTTATATTCAAGATAGAGACACTTTCGAAATTTATAAAGATTTATCATTTCGCTGATATGGAGAAAAATTAGCACATACCTTTTGAGCAGCCAGGAATAGCAATGTCTTCATTGTCAGGAAACTCACTCATAATGAACAAAAATGGAAATCAATTAAAAACTTGAACACACAATCAGATGAAATAAAAAACGTGAAAAATTATTTTTTTGTAACACTCCCCATAAAACTTTAAACGAAATAATTGTATTTAAAGAAAAAAAAACTCAGGGCACAGCGTACGTTAATTGCGTTCTACACGAATGTCTAGCGATGGATGAGCACTCATTTCTTGTCGAAAAAAAGAGACTCAAATTTCAGATACTTTTTATTTTATTTGTTAGATATATATATATATATGAACATGTTTATTCACATATACACTGCACTATATGGTGAATTTTGATTATTGTTTGTCATGAAAAAATTATAATTAATGGAATAAATCATAATTACGATGAAAAATATGCGACCGCTTATTGACTCACGGAAAATTTCACACGGTAACGTTCGTCACTAGAAATCACTGAGAAGTAAAATAACTGTTTTTTGATTTGAGAAATAGTCTCTATATATTAACAACATTGTTGTTAGCTATACTGGAAGTTCTTGCGATTAAGAAACGGTTACTCTTAATGCATTAATTTTTTCCAACCATTCTTAAAGACAGTTACACTGCTACTTTCATTACGGAATGATACAGACTTTGAAAATCAATAGCGACTAAAATAACTGATGCTTAATCCAACTAATAGTTTCTCACATAAATTCGGAAATGACCCAGACGATACTATAAAGTCGTTTTTGTCGGGAGTATTGATATAACACTGGTTTAACTCTTCAAAATCATTATTTGTTATATGCTGCGGAGAATTACGTTTAAAAGACCTGGTGCATATTTAGGATGCTAATGCTTTTTTTTTTGCACATTGTTTATTGGTATTAGTGCATTCATTTTATGAAAATTCTAAATATGTAATTTTAAAACGATTGATTCAATTGTGACATAACCTCGACAATACTACGACGTTGTCTTCGTCGGGAAAACTGACCTAACACTAATTTCACACTAAAAAATAATTTTCCGTCCAATGCTACGAAGAATTACGTTCAAAAGACCTGGTGCATACTTAGGATGCTGATGCTCTTTTTTTTGCACATTGTTTGCTGGCAGTAGTGTGTATATTCTATGAAAATCCTGAATATGTAACACTAAAACGATTAATGCAATTTTGACATGACCTAGACAATACTACGACGTCATCTTCGTCGGGAGTATCGATCTAGATCTGATTCAGCTCTAAAAATAGTATATTACGCACGTTAGGGCATCCAACTTGCTGACCGTGTGTCGTATACTATTTTTCTTGATTTCCAGCCGAAAGTACGTTCAATCATTAGTTTATGTTGACAGCGACTGATTTGCCTTCAACCATATATATATGTTTTCACTTTTGTGGCCTGCATCAGCGCGTCCTTCTGGCTACCTTACAAAGCCAGTTGACATTTCGATCAGCTGGCTGGCTGCATGGAAATCGCCCGCCGACTTTTGCAAAACCGAGGCGAAGCCGAGGTTTTTGCTGGTTGGGGCGGGCGTTAATATACGTTATAGGCATACAAAAAAATAGTTAAAAAACTTTTTTTTATTCTTCAGTCAAAACCGAGGTTATGTTGGTCAGGTCGGGTATGAAAAACACAAGACAAGCTAAAGAAACCGGAAAAAGGTTTCAATGAATACCAATAAGACATTATTTAACGATACTTTTATTTATTCTTTCAATATTATAAATTTTCTTTGTTATCTTCACATTTATAAGATTTAATATTAAAAGTACAGTTTGTAAAGGTGCAGTTTTCAAATTTTGCAGCTTTGATTAGAGTATTTATATTGTTATTTTCATCTTGAATATTCAATTCATTTTTTTCAAAACATTTGTTCCTTTTATTTGGAGGGGGCTGTGCAGTTGGTTGATTAAATTTTAATTTCAATGGCGGTTTTGTGAAGAACAGTTGACTGTTGTTAGGAAGTGATGAAGATTCAGTTTTATTTGACGATTGTGATATAAGTATTCTTTTGTTTGAACTCGGTTGTTCAATTTTACCTGAAATGACCAATGAAAAATAGAATGGATATTATTAACTCTAGTACAAGACTTCTCTTTTGATTTCTAGTAAAAAAATGAATATTTTTTATATTTACTTGGAACAGAATTAAGGTGATTTGCTGTGAAGTCCTCAGAAAAATCCAACCAATCTAAATCGTTATCAGTTTCTGATGATTTTGAAAAAGTTTTTGCAGTTGTATTCGTAGATAATTTTGAAGAAGTTTCTGCAGCTTTTGTGCTCATTGATGATTTTAAAGAAGTATTGGCAGTCTGTGTGCTTGTAGACGGTCCTGAATATGTATTAGTTGTTGAAGCTTGATGAGTGATACCATCAAAAATTAATTGTCTATTTCGCAAGGAGTTCTCTACATAGCCTTGCGCAATAATGTCCGAACGCCACCTTCCCAGTTGTTTGATTGTTTGCATATTTGCACCAGACTCCGAAAGGAGTGTTGCAGATGTTCGTCTAAAACAGTGACCGGTGTATCGTTTTACATCTTGTAAATTTAAGTAAGAGGCAATGGTTTGTGGTATTTCTCCTATCTTGTGCCTTCCAATAGGTTGGCGAGAACATTTCCCCTGATGATACTGGATGAAAAACCTGTCACTGAATTCTTCTGTTGGTCTTAATAAAATATATTGCTTGACTTTATCATAGAAAAGCGATCCAATGATGAACTGGCCAGGATAGTCATTTTTGTTGCATTGGATCGATACTAAAAACCTATTATTTAAATCTTCGACATCATTGCACTTCATATTAGTAATCTCATCACATCGAAGAGCACCACAAACACCGAATACAAGTATAACCTGCAATTATTGTGAGTGTAAGAATACAATAGAACTAAAGATAAGAAGTAAAAGATTAATTGAGACACATGTATGATAACTATTACCTTTGCAGCTAAGTATATATGATCCGGTGCATTTTCCATAAATTGCTTGATTTGATCCCACCTTAGAATGAAAGACTTCTTGGGCTTGTAACCTTTGGAGTTATTAGTTATCATACTCTTCAACTTTAAAAAATTACCAATATTGACGTTATCATTCATATTCAAAGTTTTTCGTAGCATACTCCAAATACTCCAAAGAGTCGGTGGTTTCAGTTTTCCTTTTAATTCATTAAAATAAATAATTAAATTATTTTCATCCGAGTTTGATAAAAAATTCACGTTTTCTATTTTCCACTTTTTATAATGATTATAAACTAATAAATAGCGTTCACTAGATTTTTTTGGTAATGTTTCTGTTTGAACAATTATTCTAGCTTCTTCATCAAAGTTTTTTATTACTTCTTCTTCATCTGCGGAATCATCAGATAAAGACATTTTGATTCTGTTTACGTATTTGCACAATAAGTGTCAATGCACGTTTTAGTTAACCTAGGTTATGGTGAAAGCGCTGTGGCGTATACTTCACTCAGCAGGCCACAAAAATTTTTTAGCCAATCAGAGCGCGCATTAGCTCGAATAGGCCACAAAAATTGTTGTTCCCGGAGCGAAAAGCCGCCAGGAAGACCGTACTTTCGGCTAGGGGATCAAGAAAATTCATTTCTTCAGAAAACTACTGAGGATTACGTTTAAATGACCTGGTGCATCCATAAGATGACCGATTCATTCTCTGTATTATAGTTCGGCATTGTTATAATTATTTTTAGCGAGAGACATCCCTGTACGCGGAACATCCTGCGTCTAGTGCCTGTATCGGCACGGTCTGGCTGTCCTGCGTCATGAGAACTGCTGCGTATTACCTGCTTTGCCTTCAGTGCCATCTCGTATTTCTAATATTTTTTTATCTGTTGATATTAAGAACTTTTATTTAGTTTATTTATTGGCAATAGATGGAGTTACTGTGATAATACTTCTAGAGGATTTTTTCTGTGGAGGATTTTTGCGTACACCGAGTTTTGTGTCTGTTGTTTGAAAATTTTTTTGCAGTTCCTTCTGGCATTAAAATCATTTTTTTAGCATGTTTCATTATTCTTCAACCGTTAATGAGTTTTGATATCAAACTACCCAAGATAGGGGCTAGAAGTATAGGTAAAAACCCGCCACCTTTCTGTAGAATTATCGTTTTTTACCTTTTGGCTCTTCTCCGTGAAGCTAAGCGGCGTAAAATGGAAGTGTGATGTTTTAATTAGCTTTTTTGCTCGAGTGTCAATGAAACGTTGCCTCATAAAATATTGAAAGTGCATTCACATATATATCTTACTAACTGTGGATCAGCTTTCCGTAAAATAGTAGCTCCTTGCTCTTCTCACAGGTAAAATAAAGCGCCGAGAATTGCTGCTTGTTTCTTCCGTGATGCGTTTGCTGCCATCACTAAATAACAACTGATAACTTATTGTTATTCGAACTCGTATTTATATGTTTATGCTGAACATAAACGTAATGTCTTTGATCATCTGGAAAAATACATGTACGAAATTGACAATTCTGAGGTGTTACTTATTTCATATTCAATAATAGGTATCCATGCGGGTGTAGTGTTTCGTCATAATATATTTCTTGGAAAAAACGTGTATTTTCTGGACACACCTGCCGAGCTAAATGCTAGATCGGTGAGCGGTCATGAGGGTTTGTCAAAATGACAAGGTAATTAGCATTAAGTGAAATGTCACGTTGTCCTTTTTCCTGATGGAATAAAGTTTGCATTATGAATATAACGCTCAAGTTATGATAATGACTACCCTCCGTAAAAAGATCTATAATTGTGCTATTCGATGATTCACGCATAAGATCATCTATAATAATTCATTTTGGCCACTGATCAGACGAATAATCATCATTAGCTCGTAATCCTTCTCTAAATTCCAGAAGCGATATTTTTGGATAATCGTTAGAGCCATCTTGCCACACAGCATAGTGAAAAATGATTTTAGAAAAACGTGTATCGCTCATATGATATATAGCACTAATAAATTTTTTTACAAAAACAGTTTTCCCACCGCCTGTAGGGTCACAAACAACAGAAGTCCATCGATGTTTCCAATGCGGATCCATCGTGTATAACGATGTTTATGATAATCGAAAACAAATATATTCTAAAAATTTTCATTACCGTGTCATTGAGAGGCCAGCTACTTTTTGCTGACAGTAGTCATTTGACGCACAGTTTCCTTGATAAGAAAAATGAACCGCCGTGATGGGCGAAAATAAAAATTAATATTTTACGTATTAAATGAATAACGATAATATAAATAAATTCTTATTATCTAAATAAATTTCAATCATTAAAATAAATTTTCATTATCTAAATAAATTCTTATTATTTCGAGAACTTTTTATTACCCCGACCCTAAATTTAAAAAAAATAAGTCATGTAACTACAGTAATTATATAGTTATTGAAGGTCTTCTTCAAAAATAACAGCATTCAACAGCTTATTTCGTTTTTAAAAAGGATTATGATAGGAAATTTTTATTAATATTTTATGACATCTGTTGAGAATTCGTCAACTCGAGAATTCTCAATTTGAATGACCAGCTGATTGGAAGTCAGGCGGCCATCTTGATGTAGATTCATTATCGACTCAAGGCAGTAATCGATACTTAGTTGGTCTATTGAGCCAAAATTAACACGCAATTTGGCTAGCAACTTTCTAGCACTTCCGTCTTCTCCATCTCACCATCCCTTGCTTTTCTTTCGTTCAAAGCACATGCATTTTTTCGTAAGCCATTCTGTTTCAGAAATCATGAGTCAATCAGTTTAAATATTAGTGATAAACTACACTAGTGAATCAATCATCGTCAGCCTGGCATCCTCAGGAGTGGAGTTACAACCCATTTGTGGTTCAAAGGTGTCAAATTCAGTGCATTGTACGCAGGTTAACCACCACGTGCACATTCATCCTTCGGAGAGAGTACGGTGTACCTCTCAGAGAATTCAGACTTCATAAAACATTCATTCAGTGAACTCAAAGAACACTCAAGACAATTATCTTTGTAAATTACTGTACGTTGTGTTTGTGATTTGCATAACGCAAAAGAAAACCATCAATTCTGGACTCACGACTCAATTAGCGTCACCTGAAAGCGTCCACTAGTCAAGTAGAGACTAGGCATTAAGCGCCCAGGTAGTCAAAACATTGTTAGGGTTCGATTTCCGTTTACTCATTATTAAATTTGGTCGAATTCATTACAACATTAAAACAACATAGGTATACATATTAAAAAAATTTATTTTTAATATTTTCATTCAACATTTGAGAACATTTATAGCCTTGCTTCGCTCACAATATGATTTCAATATCCATAGATGATAATGTTGCTGATGACATATAACTAGGATTTAGTTTCTTAAGAAACTTTGTCATTACTCCCTCACGTTGAAGATAATTGGCTGTAAAGGTATGAATCAGATCCACAGGAAGTTAGATGGTGTTGATAGTATGTTAAATAGCTGGTATTTCATCTCTCAGCGTCTCAACTATTAACTCCTTGCAGTTGGTGATTATAGAGATGAAGTTTTCTAGTTGGTGCGAGCGTTTTTGAATTAAAATTTTTATACGTTTAACGTATTCAAGAGTGCTACTCTGTATAAAAAATTGTCGTGCAGCACGATGCGTAGAGACGTTGCTGGTGTCTTGTATTTTCAGCATTCTACTGCCGTATTTTGCACCGCCCAGCATCATGAAGGTATATGAATAGCCAGCACAGATGTTTTCTTCATTGACTAATTTACGATAAGCAGCATCAAGGTTGCCGAAGCATTTCATTAGCTGCGGCAGATTCTCCGTAAACTCGTTCCAGTTTTTAACATTGAAAATCACTCCGGAGCACTTAGCATCGATGATTGAAACACACACTTCGAATTTATCGCTGATGTGGTTCAAACGAACACCAGTGATAATTGATTTCGAGCGTGCGGCGTTCAAACCATAAGATGTTGAACAAAGAAATTTGACGGTATGACCACGGGGCGTAGATTATCGGAGTTGTGTTCTAACAATATCCATATCTGGCCACGGGTTGTCATTCGTTAAAATTTTTATCTTATCTTGGAATGACTTGGATGTCGACGTTGATGCCATGTTAGCGCACTTAGTAGTTACACTATCAACGCTAAGAGACCAAATGAGGCACTCGAAAGTATTTTTTGATCTGTCTCTTCAATGTTACAATAATTCAATGCCATGACGTAACACCCGCTGACCTGGCTATGTAATTTGAAGCTTCAAATTCATGATTTTTGCAACCATAACGGTTTTAATATTTCTCATTTTAAGTCAAGGTATTCTCAGTAAATGATCCAAAAGTCTTAATGTGATCTTTGCAATCGTAAGACCTTTTGGCGATTTGTTTATTATATCTCTTTTTTATGTTTAGAGTTGTGCTTGTGCAGGATGTATAATATTTCAGTATGTATGAGAATTTTTGAAGACAATATAATATTTTCATTCTTAGGAAAATGGTTTATAAATGCACCGTGAACAACGGCTGCATTTTCATGCCTCATTTTTGAACAGTCAGTAAGTGAAAAGCATTATTGTGAGAGTGTTCTCGGTCTTGCGATTATTTGAAACAGTAGCTAGTATCAATTGTAATGGCTAATACAAAAGAGCCCCCTTTTTTAGTAGCATTATTCAATTTCGTCCGATATTTACGTGATCGATGACCAGCGAGTTCTCGTTTTTACCCTGAATTTACCCAAATTTTAGTATCATGCGTTCAGTGGCACATGCTTTGACTAATAGTGATAAAAGTAATGCTACCTGTGTTTTACCGTCCCTCAACTATTATGGTAAGTTATTTATAATTATTTCAAATGCCATTGCAAATTATATGTCTAAAGGATCTCGTAAAACGATTATTATCATAAAGAGGCGATGCAAATATATTTTACTAACTTCTGATTCCGAGGATGACGAAAACAGCGATGGAGAAAAAGCTACGGTGTCGAAAATGAGACAATACATTGCCCCTGAAGGAGTTAAAGAGTCTAACATTGAAGAAAAAATTATTGAACTCAATACTGCTGAAAAAATTGAGAACCCACAACCATCTATTTCGACTGGTATCACTAGTACAGTAAATGATATTAATGACATCAAGTGTCCACAGCCATCAACATCATCTGGTGTTACTTATGATGGTGTAATGGCTAATTGGATCCAAGCTCATAGCGCACCACCACAGATTATTAAACCAGAGGATATACCTTTGAATCTCGAAAGAAGTCGGTGGTTTAATGTCGATTATAGGGATCAAATTATTATAGAATATAATGGAGCTTGGTGTACTGTCGGTGACAGTATTTCTACAATCTCCTGTTCTTATTCACAATGCAGCTGTGACATCAGCATCCCTTACAAAGTTGATACTAAAGAAGAAATATTTGTGGACATGCCTTGAGAAGCATTTCACCCAACGCCTGAGCCGCTATCTCCTGCAGATATTTTTGAAGAAAGCGACGAAGAAATTCTTGTTTTATGCGGCGACGATGACACTGAGCAAACTCGGCAACAAAGTTCATCAGCGGCATCATCCTCTGGAAGTAATTATTTTTATTTTTTAATCTACTTTTATAACGAGTATAATTATAGAATTTGTGTAGGTTATGATTACGATTTTGGCCCGCGTGAAGAATAATGCTGTCTCCAACTATCAACAACAACAAACAAAATAACGTATTGTCAAGTATATGATCAGGAAGTTTTGCTGACTTCTACTCACCAGGTTGTCGTTTCATTATCGATATAGAACGTGTAAAAAATTTTGAAAAAGTCCAAGTTATGGGTGAAGAATGTCCAATAAAAATAACAGAGCCATCAAATAACCAAAATGATTCACAATGGTTCGAGGGGATTTCAACTGACATTACAACATACATTACGCAATCATGTACAGATCGTGATAGGATTGGCTTTACTATCAATTATGAAAGATTGACAGCAGGTCCAATTTGGACTCATTTTAGGCCACCACAACATTATACGAGTCGCGACTTGTGGAACTTACTATGTAAAATTGCTCAGAGTGCTGGTGGTTCAAATAGTGATGATAATATTGTATTAACGGTTTGAATTGTACGCGGCATCAGGGAGTGTGGTAATAAAAAGTTAACATTTGAAGATATTTTTAAAAGTTCTATTTTACTCACTACTAACGATAATAATTTATGTTTTTCACGTTCACTTGGTGTCGCTGATCTTTATGCTGAGCGTGGTGAAATTCGTACTGGTATAATACAAAAACGATAGAAAAAGATGTGCAATAGAAGATGTAACTTACAACGCGCTGCAGCCGTAGAGTTAGTAAGCAAAACCGGTGTCAAAATGCCTCGTAATAGTTGTGGACTTGATGAAATAGATGCTTTTCAGCGATATTTTGCTTGTAAAGGTATAGCTATTGTTGTTTATCAATTTCATACATTAGGAAAGGGAAAAACACCTTCAGTTAATGGTCGGGGTGTTGTTGAAGAAAGTCACGGTGCTATTACTAGAACTTTATTTATTTTATATTATCAACAAACGCATCATCATGAACCAATATTAAATCTCAGCGCTGCAATAGGCGCACGTTCTTTTTGTTCAGCCTGTAATAAAAGTTATTCTACGACTCCAGCATTGCATCGTTTTCATTTGAAATGTCTTCGGTGCGGCAGCTCACCTGGCTGCACGGCTGAAAAATCGCGCATGTGTCATGAATGTATTAGATATTTTTTGAGTGATAGCTGCTATAACAAACATTTACTCAAAGGCTCTGACACTTAGTGGTACTGATAAAGATTTAACTATTTGGAATTTGATACAAATTTGTAAAAAACGTTTTCGCCTAAAAATATATACCGCAGATCGAAGAAAACAGCATGCTTGTGATGAAACTTATTGTTGTATTTGTAATTGTAATCGGCCGTTGAATCATCGATGCTATATGAGTGTTCTCAAAATATCCGAGCCATCTTTTTATTCTATGATTTTGAAACACACCAGCACCCGCATATGAAAGGCGATAAGACAACAAAATTGCACGTTCCCAATCTTTGCGTTGTTCAAAAAGTTGCGTATATTGTGCAAACAATAATGATTTATCCTAAAGCTGCTCGTCCTGTAGTAAGCGCGGTTATATATTTTATGAAAATTTTATATGTAGCCTTGTCAATCTAGCATTTAGTCAATATAAATTATTCAAAAAAATAATTTGCATTGCGCATAATGCACGTCGTTTTGACGCTTATTCTTTGTTATTTAATAGAAAATAAAAGAACACGTATCCCCGACCTTATTTTAAACGGCAGTAAAATTATTGTCATGCATACAGATAATATCATTTTTTTAGATAGTTTAAATTATTTACAAATGCCTTTAGAGGCTCTATCGAAGGCATTTGGTTTCGACAGTAAAATTAGTAAAGGGTTTTTTCCTCATCGATCCAACATACTTAGAAATAGCAATTATGAAGGGTCCAATCCTGATATAAAATATTATACCCCTGATACAATGCATGCAAAAAAACGCCAGTCTTTTGTATCATGGTATAATGAAAAGAAACAGGCCAATTACATTTTCAATTTTCAAAAAGAATTTATCTATTACTGTAGAGCTGATGTTACTGTGTGAAGACGGGCGTGCATAAATTTTAGAGTTATAATACTTAATTGTGGTGACGTTTGTCTATTCACTGAATGCTGCACATTAGCCTCGACATGTTCAAAAATTTTTAGAAACAAATTTTTGAAAGCTGATACAATAGGGATTTAACCGCCCCGGAGAGTGTATCGATGGTCTGTTAATCTATCACCTATAACTATTTCATGATTATTTTTTTAGGAATAAAAACGCGTTCATATGATAGCTCATGCCGCTCGTCGAAAAAAAAGCTGCTTACTCTGTCGTACTTCAGTCGGCGGTTATTATTATAATCCAGAAACTCAAAAAAAAATTGTATTTCAATTTCACGGTTGTTATTGGCATGGTTGCTCTTTGTGTTTCCGTGTAAATAGAGATGAAAAACTCCGTTACAGTAAAACCTTTGATCAGCGCTTAGAATTAACACACGCTACTTCAGATAGAATACGCTTATTGGGTTATACAGTGTATGACGTTATTTTTTTCGAATAACGTCCCATTGTTAGCTCTAGTATATTTTGTTACATATATTGAGGCTTATGATAGTCGATATAGGATGTTCTAGTGACAATATAATGTAAATATGTTGTTATCTAAGGCTCCTCTGAGCATTTATAATGACTTCTATAGCCAGATGTTTATTACTCGCAACATTTTATTGATTATGCTTATTTTTCCTTACGCCAACCATATCTTCATTATTTCTATTTGACTATGCAGCTTTTTAATTTCCGAGACCTTATTATTATCTAATTTTATTTCTGTATGTTTCTATTGTTAATTCCTTATTCAGCTTAATTTTATTAAAATCTATAATTCGATTAGCGTAGAATAGTTAATTATGAGTTAGAATTACTTTACTGGATGCAAACCATGGCTGATTGATCAAGTCGTTATCAAAGTAGTGTAAGAATCTCAATAACCCAACGATAAAGCAGAGTTGTGCTCAAGAAGTAGATTTCTCAGAAATATGGACTGTTAAGAGGAGAGTTGGGAGGCTGTAGTGGAGTAGAGGACCAAAGTAATTTGTTACCCTGCAGTTTTCTCATGTTGGAAGACGTCCTAGCCCTAAGGGTTATAGCCACGAGGCTGTTGCCAGTAAAATGGAGCTCCAACAAAGAGATGGAATTATGGGAAAGGTCGTAGGATTAAGTTTTTGAGTTTAGACCTTAAGTTTTGAGTTAAGACAATTAGTTTTCGAGTTTAAAATTAAGTTTTAGTGAAAATTTGTTTAAGTGACCCCTCCATATGGAAATCTGGGAGAAGTCACGTGAAGATAGCCACCAATAAAAAGTATTGTATGACAGATTGAAGGAATTTTGCGTTTGGAGGGAGAAGTAACTTAAGATAAAGGATTTTGAGATACGTTTTGGAAATGCAGTGAGGGATATGTCGGGAGCAGTCAGTCGAAAGTCAAGTAAGAGCGGTGCTGAAGTCGAGAGTCGTTGGTGAGCTAAGCTCAGGAGAAGTCCAGTAGTACCAGCTTGATCAATGTGAAGAGAGCAGAGATCCAGTATGCAAAATGGAGACCAACCAGGATCCTCTATTCTAGTAAAGGAAGTCCAGAACACCAGGACCAGGTCTGACAAAAGCCAAACATCGTAAGCTGTCTGTGGAAACTGTCAGTTATTGAGATCTGGTTTGAAATGTGTTATAAGGTAAATTGGTATTTAGTTAGAAGATTTTATGGGATGATAGAAAATCCGTGAGGCTTGGTTTGTTCTCGTACTCGTTAGTTTAAGTTTAATTATATATTAAGTTAAAGAAAATTATGACTTAGTTTAGTTTATTTAATTTGAAGATTTGTTTCGTTATTGAGAATCAAGATATTGAGTTATCGGGCTTTGAATTGTGAGTTATGATTTATTGAGAAATATTGTGTTGAGGAAATACTTTTCGTTCCTACGAGATTCGTTTGAGCTCCAGAATTGTAATAAGCCAGAGAATTGTTGATTCATTTTGCAGTTTGTAATAATGTTATTCGCTTATTTGAGATAAAGGAATTTATAATTATGTTTTGAGCTCCAGTAATTGATTAGAAAATTAATTTAAAAAAAGTATTAGAATCAAATTAAGAAATTAAGAGAAGATTAACTTGTTAAATTTATTTATAGTCGTTAAGAACCTTCAACTAATTTCGTGATTAGTTTATTTAATTCGTTTTTCAGTTCTTGTGTTTTTTTCTTATTTATTTAACTTGTTTTGTTGGCCGGACACGACCCATCTCTACAACCTACAAAACTGAGAGCCAGGACATGCCCTGTTCAGGAGAGTCCTGAATTTCGATATAGAACCATTTTACTCAAGTTAGTTGTAAGTTTGAGCCTAGATTTAAGTATTGATTAATTTTGGTTACTTAGTTAATAAGTTTAGGTTTAAGTTGGTATTAGTTTTAAGATACACCAGTTTAGTTATTTTGGTGATTAAAAATAACTTGGTGCCCTAGGTAAGATAGTTTTAGTCTCCCAGGGATGGTTCTAATCAGGATGCTGAGCTGAAGGAAGGTGCGTTATGGAGTAAACCCCATTACGAGGTCATCATGTCTGATCATAGTGACACATCAAACACTCAACACTCCAAGAAGGCTGTTCAAACGTCATCTGAGAGCATGCTAGCCTCTGGTAGGTGCTCTCCAGTGATCGAAGAATCTTCAGACACCTCAATACTCAACACTCAAGCTCCACCAAACACTTAGGATCAACCCACCACTCATCAGCTTGTGCCACCACTTCAAGAAGGACGCAGGTCTCGCTCGACTTTACCACACATTCTTCCAAGTGACCTGCTCAACAAGGTCAACACTCAGCTCGGCCGAATAACGCTACTAGATAGCTTTTCCAGCGGATTGAGACAACTTGGAGCTGCTGCCACTCTAGAGGAGGTTAAAGTGATTGAAGGACAGGTGGAGTCAACTCACAAGGAGTTCCAGAAGGCGCATGCGTATCTGGAAGTCACTTGGCCGACAAACCAACAGAACCATGCCTACTTCACAAAGTCAGCCTTCGCTCAAGAAGGACTCGCGTAC
Organism: Chelonus formosanus; assembly: GCA_028641665.1. NCBI lineage: Eukaryota > Metazoa > Arthropoda > Insecta > Hymenoptera > Braconidae > Chelonus > Chelonus formosanus. The sequence continues at coordinate 14,447,982 of CM054006.1, read as the reverse complement.
GCTGAGCTCAAAGGGATTGCTGCACGAATCAAAAGCACACTCGCTAGCTCCAGAGCACCACTTCAGACCACCTCAACACCTCAGCAACTCGCTCCAGCTTTTCCTGCTTTCTCAACACTCCCGAAGCTGCCCATGGCAAACTTCAAAGGTGACTTCGCATCGTGGGTCTAATTCAAGGAAGATTTCATGTCAAGAGTCAGGAACAACCCTTAACTGGATGGTGTTCATAAGTTTGCGTACCTTCTGCATTATACAGAAGGTGCAGCACACTCGTTAATCGACTTTCTTCCACGAACACCAACCGGATTTACAACAGCATGGGACGAGCTCACCAAACGATATGAGAACAAGAGGCGTCTCATATTTGCACAGCTGGACACGATCTTTCAAGGTCCTCCTGACACACGACGACTAACCAACAAATCTGAAAGCCTCGCAACACTCCTCACCACCGTAAGAAATGCAGTGAAATCTATCGAGCTGTTGGGTCAGTCCGTAGAGAACTGGAATTGTATCCTGGTTTACCACATCTCCAGGCAACTGGACAAGGACAAAAAAGAAAGGTGGGAGACATCAATAGGTGAGTCCCCTGAGTTACCAATCTTTCAGCAGCTTGAACACTTCATTACGGCGAGAATCAGGACACTCGAGAGCCTGGAAGGGTCCTCCAAGCACTCAACACCTCAACACTCGGCAACTCGGCCCACATCATCATCATCTCAAGGGAGACATCAGTCTCGCACCAGCCGCCTCAGTCAAACAAGACAGTTTGAGTGTGACTGCTGTTCCTCGAGCCACTTCACCAGTGAGTGTGAGAAGCTGAAGTTCTCAACACTTCACGAGCAGCTCACCTTAGTGCAGAACAAGAAACTGTGTGTCAACTGCTTCGGTAGGCACTATGCCCACTCGTGCAGGAACAAGAGAACCTGCCGGAGATGCAATATGAAGCATCACACCAACCTGCATGATGCTCTAGTGCCTCGCTCTCTAACTTCTCAAGCTTCCACCTCAGCCACTCAACCTTCAACATCAAAGGCCGCTCAGTAAAAACTCGGCGCAGTCTTCAAAACTCAACACTCTCAACCAACAATCTCTCTACTTGTGGACACTCAACACCCCTTTCGGACACTCTCTCCAGCTTTGGACACTCCGTCATTTGTAAGAGGACTTGCGATGAAAGGATTGATCAGTGGAATGACCTTAGCACATGACACTTCAGCGTCAGGAGGGTTGAGGGTTCCATCTGGTCGGTCTGAAGTCCCTGCTCCTCTACAAGTGACGACACCTCATCATCACAGCCTGATGGCTACCACTCAACACTCTCTACAATCAACGGCGTGCTTAACACGCCACAATCACTCATCAATTCTAGCAACAGCACTCATGGAAGTCTCTACTTCTTTCAACACTCATCAGATCAGAGCACTTGTCGATCCTGGATCAGAGGTGACTCTCATCTCGGCCACTCTAGTGAAAAATCTCAAGCTCAAAAGGCGACACTCAACAATGCTGATCTCCATTAACATCAAAGGGCGTCGTCTATTGTACACTCAAATCTCTCATCTCAGATGAAACAATAGACATTCAAGCCCACATTCTGCAAACTCTGACACTCTCGTTACCATCATTCAACACTCAACACTTGGATTGGCCTTATCTGAAAGGACTGCAGCTAGCAGATCCAGCCTTCTCGACTCCTAGACCAGTCGATCTCATTCTTGGAGTAGATTATTATGGCCAGATCATCAGGCCCAACATCATCACTCACACGTCAGAATCTCCTATAGCTCAACGCTCACTATTTGGGTGGCTAGTTCTTGGACCAGTTCAGCACGAGTCCACATCAACATTCCAGAACACAGTACACCTCGTAAACACTCAGACTGACCGTGCTATCCAAGATCAACTCACAAAATTCTGGGTCCAAGAGGAGATTCCAACAACTCAGAACTCTCCACGCTCATCATCAGACCAAGAATGTGAGACACTCTTCCAAACCACTCATCAGCGACACTCCTCGGGCCGATACATAGTCAGAATTCCCCTCAAATCTACAGCTCACACTCTAGGTGACTCCTACAGAACAGCTCACTTCTCTCTTCAGCGAACTCAAACAACTCTCCAGATCTGGAAAACCTCTTCACCTCTGAACAAACCTCAACACCGATCAACTTCGAAGACTGCAATACCAAAATACTCGGACTCAACTGGAATCCCATCTCAGACACTTTCAACTTCACATCCAAAACTCAAACCTCAGGATCGATCATCTCAATTCTTTCTGAAGTAGCTCCGATCTTTGATCCACTTGGATTTGTTTCACCCACCACGGTGCGGGCCAAGATGCTATTGCAGGAGCTCTAGCTACTCAACGTGAGCTGGGATGAACTAATTCTACACACACTCGCCACCAAATGACAGAGCATCAGAGACGACCTCACAACACTCAATAAAATTTCTCTTCCCCGATGGATACACTCATACAGCGACTCCAGCTGTGAACTTCATGGCTTCTCTGATGCCTCACAACTCGCCATGGCTGCGACACTCTACGTAAAGACACTCAATCCGTCCACAGGGCGCATCGTAACACTTCTCTGCTCAAAAACAAAGGTCGCTCCTTTGAAGAAACTCACAGTCCCACGGCTAGAGCTCACAGCTGCCCTCATGCTCGCCGAACTCACTCATTATGTTCAAGCTACTCTTCAAGTGAACATACACTCAGTACATTTGTGGACGGACTTGTGCGTTCCTCGCAACTACACTCAACACTCACGCACAATAGGAACTAATCAACAGATACTCAACTCTCTTAAAACTTATACGAATAACTGCCACTATTCAGAAAGCCGTTACACTCTTGAGAAAAGGACCACGATCTTATTCACTCATCACTCCATCAGACTTAATAGCAGCTACTAACTTCTGGGTCAAGTCAACACAGGCAGCTTACTTTACCCATAAACTAAAGACACTCTCTAGAAATCAGGAACTCCCACCGAAACATCTACTCACTCGTCTGACTGCTCAATTATTCGAAGATGGAATACTACGAATACGTAGCGGCTGCAACAATCAACACTCGATCCTGAGGGCAAACATCCTTCAATTTTGCCAAGACACTCGCCACTCACCAAGCTCATCATCGACGAACACTTCATGGAGGTGTACAACTCACACTCTCTACACTTCGACAGAAATACTGGATCATTGGTGGACGGTGTCCAGTCAAGTCTGTCATTCTAAAATGCGTTGAGTGTGCTCGTCGACGAGGCGTACGAGCGCAACAATTCATGGGGCAGTTACCACAAGCACGGGTCATTCCCTCCAGAGCTTTCACCCACACTGGAGTAGACTACGCAGGGCCTCTTACGATCAGAACGTGGAAAGGAAGAGGTGCCAAAACCTGCAAGGCCTGGATTTGTGTTTTTGTATGTATGACCTTATCAGCCGTACATCTGGAGCTGGTTGGTGACTGCACAACAGAGGCATTTATCGCTGCATATCGGAGATTTATTTCACGTCGTGGTATCACTCAAACACTCTACTCCGATTGTGGAAAAAACTTCATAGGAGCATCAAGCGGCTCTTCACTCAATATACTCAAAAACATGAGATAATCTCAAAGGTCATCGTCGACTCAGGAACTCAATGGTCGTTTAATCCACCTGCTGCACCACACATGGGCGGTAAATGGGAATCGGTGGTGAAATCGATCAAGTGTCACCTCAATAGAACTGTCAAGGATCTGACACTCACCTTCGAAGAACTCACGACACTTCTTACTCAAATAGAAGCACTTCTAAACTCGAGACCACTCGAGCCACTTTCAGATGACCCAGATGATCTCTCTGCTCTCACTCCTGGACACTTCTTAATTGGATCTGCCTTGAACTCTCTGCCCAAGCCTACACTCACTGACACTCAAATCTCAAGGGTAATTCGGGGGCAGCTGATTCAACAACAAACTTAACACTTCTGGGCTAGATGGTCAAAGTACTATCTACAAAAACTCCACTCAATCTAAAAATGGTATAACGAACGGGATGACATTAAGGAAGGTGCATTGGTCCTACTGACTGATGAACGGTTTCCACTAGCGAAGTGGCCACTCGCTCGTGTTCTCCAGCTTCATCAAGAACCGGATGGACTCTCGAGAGTCGTAACCAGTGACTGTAGTGAATTATAAAACAATACAATGACTAATTACTGGTGAATGTAAAGAGCCCATTGTTTTTGCTTTTGAAACTATTTGAAGAACGTCATTTAATCAAGTCGTTACACGCCGTAAGACGAAAACAATTCAAATACAAAATAAAAAACGCCGTATAAATGACAACTTTTCAACATGTCTTATCGGTTATCGAATCAATAATTAGTTATAACATGAAAAATATTATAACTTTAGAGTACTGTATGATGTAATTTTCAGTATTGATTTTCACGTTGTGTGCCGTTAAAAATAATGTAAAAGTAATGTAAGTAAGAAATTTTTTACACTCATTAAAATATGTGTAACATTAATCATGTTTATGTAGAAATAAGGATATGTTATATTATACGTTTATAAAAATGTAAAAGTATATGCAACTATAAAATAAATAATTAAATAAACAGTGCTGTTCATAATAAAAATAAAATCATCCCCTCAAGACACGTACTTATCCATGACACAGTCAATAGTCTGCGCACAACCGTTATAAATATACAAAACCGTTTGTGCGCAGCTCGTACAGACGCCGCTAAAAAAAAGCCTTCATGGGACCGTGGGAACGTCTCGATTGGAGCGGCAATAACACGCCATCCGTTTATAAGCCCTCGCCTGGCGGTTCTAAAAACTGCACTTAGACAGCTCACAGCGGCGGCATCAGGCCCCACCACACGGCACCCCCACTACTCGTGCCCGAACGACGGACTGCACACAGGCACTGCCAGCGTACCCTTTGTGTTATACGTTATATTTTTTACCGTTAAATGGCACGTCGATGCTCTTCAATGCATCGCAGGCCTTCAATTGCAATATCAGACTCTTGTTATGCGCATGCATCAATAGTACATGGATATCAAAATAATTTCATGTAATTTAAGTACTTATAGCATTTCTCATAATTAAACACAAGGCTAATTGCAATGAAAATTTCAATTATACCGCGATATTAGGAATATAATTCTTTCTACATGTATAAATATATACCTCCACTTCACGCTACGCGACTATCCCCACCGCCTGCGGCACGACTCCGATGGACACAAATTTACCTTTACTTTGTGGTGGGGATAAGAGTGAGGTCCGCCAAAGTCGCTCCATACTACTATAGGCCATTTCCACGTTTAATATGGTTTCTCTCGATCCTCTTTGATCAACCGTATGATCTCTCGATCTGATGTTGATGCTGAACCCTTTCTACTTAAGGTTAAATCTATCTTCGTAATCTCTATTACTTATTCTGTTCTTACTAACGCTGAGGTATATTAAGGAGAAAGAAATACAAAATGATCAACAGTTGAGGCTTACCAATCCTCTTTATTTAATTCAGAATAAATCAAGGCCAAATAGAATAAATGTTAACAACAGCTTTAAATAATGACCATGCTCATGCGGAACACTTTCTGCCAGCTTTGAACTCAAAAAATCGTAATATTTACAACAATGCAATATTCGCAATAATTTACTACTTAACACAATATTCTCGTGATACTTCAATGAATTATCTCTTTAGCGTCAGTCTAAAACTCTAGAACGCAGCGGGGACAAAGTTATATGTGGTTTTTACTCGAAAAATTTAACTCAATTTCTTCCAAAATATCATTCAATTCTATGCACTAATTCTATAACGGTTCAATTGCAAAGATTCGTTCGCTTTTCAAAATTATCAGAATATAAATTTCAAATAGTTATGCAAAGTTCTTCAAGGCTCTTCTAACAATTAATACAAGTATTTATTCTCTTCGTTTTACGATACATCATTTATAAATTGTGAGATAATTTGACGACTCTGCCCTGTCAACAACACACTGTCTCTCCCTCTTCTTAACTCTAACGACAACAGGGCCCCACGTCGGGCGCCAATGAAACACAACACCGCGCTAGAGAAGTTGTTGTCACCTTCAACTAACGAATGTTGGCCAATTGGCACCCTAGAATCTCAATAGACTACTTTTTCTACTTCCCATTACCTGAAAGGCGTCAAGTGGGTCCTCAATCCACTGATCACAATTCTGAGGAATCTCTCGTTAATTTAATTAAATTTCGGACTCTAATTCTTTTGAGTCGATATTCTATCCATTCAATATAATACAATACTTCATACCAATACAATCATTCTTGGCTAGCTTGCGTATTTTATACAAGACAATGTCGTTCTAACTTAGTTTATCGCATACTCTGCCCCACGCTACTCACCTATTCGTCCATACATGCTCTACAATTACAATTGTCATTCCACAATACTCAATTACAACGCTGGCTGTACTTCTTGACGATGTCGGCGATCTGCTGGCTGCTACGCTGATCCGTCAATTCACCATCCTCAAGGCTCATTTCTTTCTACTAGGTCTTCTCCAATCTCTTAGACTCTGGCGATTCTTCTAGGCCCTTTTCTACGGCACTTATGCACCTTGGACACCTTCTTTGTGGCAATTCACCTTCAATAATTTGTTACTTTCTGAGCCGAATATTCTAACTACTAGCTATTTTGAGAGTTAGCCCAACACTCCCGTCATATGTATTTTGATAGGACTATTTCCCTCCGAACGTCTCTCAAGAGTGACGTCATTACGTGTGATTGGTCGATCGATACTGCTCTTTGATCGTGTACTGTATTTATCCTCAAGGCTAAATATACGGTGCTTACTTTGAATACTAATTATACAGTGAAAGGGTAAGCAAGGGAATGATGATCTGTCTCATCTGCCCTCCTCAATGACATTGCTTACTCTGGTCCAAAATAGCTGACCAGTTGCCATGGTAAAAGCTAGCCCGCTGTCTCGTTGCTGAACGTAGCTCGTGGTATCCCTTCAGGTTCGATTGAACTTCCTAACGTCTCAAGATTGAGTATGAATCACGTGCCTTTTTCTGTTAGGTTGCATCACGTCACCATATATCGTGCCTAGGGTAACTTACTGGTGCTTACTTATTGTTTCTTCATCAGGTACCTTTTGACATACTTTTGAGGTTGCTTTTACTTGATTTTCTTTCGTGCCTGTGCCGATACATTTTTAACTATTCATTCTTGTGTTCCGATAGTAGGATAGTATTCTCTAACTCGATGTAGGATGAAATCTTTATGGTGAATCTCGATTATGCTTTTATTTCGCCAGCGCACATTTTCTAATTATCTCACGCATCCATTCCCTCACACTTTCATAATTAAATCGAACTATGTCTTGATGTTGTATTAGCTACTTTCTTTCCAAGTGCCGTTAGTTCTATTACTTACTCACTATCAATAAACAAGCGACTTTGAATTATAGCGAGTTATGATCGCTCCTAAATATTTGCTTATCATACTTAGATCTTTCCAACTGACTTTTTGCTACTACACAACGCCAAATTGACCAGCCTCTCCAACAGTTAAGAGTAACTAGGAAGATAAGGAATACTGGAATGGGAAGTTACTCAGATATTTGTTCAGAGATTTTGAACTGCTGTGTGAATTGCTGATACCATATAACCAGTTTGCTAGTTATTTGACAGAAGTTCTGAAGTTGATTCCTCCTCATTCATTCAACTAATGACTTCATACTTCCTTGATAATCTTCTTAATGGTTGTCATCCATTATGGATGTAGTGGTTCCACAAGGTTTGGATATTTCTAGTATTCAGGTGTGTGGATTAGTTTACTTCATACGTCGTAACGACTCTCTCTGTTGACTGCATAAATCCTTTAGGGAACATATAAATGATTATTGTCACCAGTATCAATGTAATGATTACTAAGCAAGAATATCACCATTCCGAATCTCGGGGTCACTATCAGTATTTCTTTTGACCGAATAAGTGCCTTTGGATCGTCTGCTAATACAACAATTTTGATGTTCGTTAAGTTTTCTCCTGAAATGACGAGTTCTCGATTCCTGAATCTGCACCAACAGTACCCAGGGAAAAGCATGAATCGAGCTTGTCATCTACATAGAGCTCGTACATTAATTGAGAGCCTTTCCTCCTGTTTGTCTCTTTCTAGTGACAATTTTTCTTGATTTCTCTGTCCCGCAAGGTGATGGAGAATACTTAACTAATTCCAAGTTGGCTCGATCTTTTTATATTTCTCTTAATCGCTAATGAAATGCAATACATCATCAGCTTCTATTACAATAAGACCACTTAGTTTACGGATTAACTGTTATGTTGCATTCATTATATAATGAGTATTCTTCAAGAACTTTAAAACCCAGGGACTTTTATTCTATTATCCTTATGGGCTCTAAATTCCTAAGCATTCCAGCGAGGCTATATATTTGAAGTCTTTTTGGAAAATTATGATTAAAAATATGTGAAAACTGCAAACCGTCATTTTCGGGTACGAACTTTGAGCGTGATTTTCACCCCCTTTAAAACGTTTGCAAACAAAAAAAAAAATACCTCTCATTATTTTTTATGTAGATTATTATAGTAATGCCGCGACTAAACCGGTGAGGGATAGCTTGCAGGGTTTCCTTATTAGCACAGATACTAACCTTCATCTGGTGTATCGGGTGAGAAAACACTCCCAGTACACTAGGTTTATTGATGCCTGGGGCATCCCTGATTAGCAATCACTGACCACGCGTATGGTTTTTCTTCATGTTGAGTTTGGAATTTGGAATTTTTCAAGTTTGGGCTAAACTCAAAAAACTTCAAGATTTGAGATTTTTCTAGAAATCTGATGTTTTAGTACATGAAATAATTTTTTTTATTATTAAAACTTTCAACTATTGAAAGCTCTGAAGCAAATAACAATGATCAGCAAAAATGCCTGGAGAAATAAATAAATTTTACATTTGGCCAGTCATGTTTGCACGGCCATCTTAATATCGAGACATGAAAAATAAAAATGAAATTATCGTTAATCAAATCAGCTTGTACATCATTAACATTGTACACTTTCAAAATAAAAAAAAAATAGCTCTCACGCAACAAACATCGAGATAACAGCAATAAACGACAAAAATAAGAGACAAACCCAAACATTCACCTTATAGAAGGAGGCGAAGTTAAAAAAAAGGAAAAATTAAGCATAATCTGTTTCATACTATTAACTAGGTACTTAGAAATGTGTACAATTAATTTTAAAAAATGAGCCTTTCTTGAGAGGAAAAAGCGTGGATAGACTGATTTTGAGTATTGTTTCAATATAACATTGTTTGAATACGAATGAATGTTTGAATACGTTGATACAATTATTTGTCAATGTAATTCTTTGTAGAAAAATTAGATTTCTTTACTACACAAATTAACTGTAGTATGTAAATTGTTTCAGGTTCTCTTTCGAGCGGAAAATTACGAAGTAGAAATTATCGAAGCTGTCAAAAAAAAACTTGATCATTCAACTGTCTGGGGAAACGTTGAATTTTTTTGTCGAGAATTTAAGTCAGATCCAATTACATTCACTTCTCGAGATTCACATATCGTAAGTATAATTTATAGAAATTTCGATATACTAGTAGATAAGAAATATCCTTGAACAAACAATATTTCTAATTTAATTTAAGTACTTGAATAATATTGTATTCTATAAAACTGATGTAAATTTTTCAACATTAAAAGTCGTTCATTTTTACTTCAGGTAACGGAACATTGCTTTTCCTCTAATGTGTTTCTAATGTATAGCTTCTTTTTGTCGACGAAATGTCAACTTATAAATAACCTAGCTAGTAAGGATAGGGATAAGTGTACCGGATTAGAACAATTAGGAAGTCAGGTTTTATAAAAATGTAATGTTGTTAATTTTTTAGCACTATCAATCCACAATATATACATTGTACAAGTTGTAATTACTAAAAATCAAATACATGTCACGAGAGCAAGATACATGGCTATTGAAATCACTGAATTCAACTCAAATATCTATAAAAACTAACTTAACTTAGTATGTTCAGTACCATTGACCTTCCACACGAGTTCAACACGCTTCTCAAGTCAAGCAAGAATTATTTGTTGACTTAGTTTTAAAATAAATAGATGAAAAATTCATTTTACTATGAATGTCGTGAACTTCACAGATTGAGTCAAAAGAACGAGATTTTAATTAACGACTGAGAATGAAGTTTGAATGTCATTAAGAACAGGAAAAGGATAACGGACAGGAACTTGACTTGTTAAACTTAATACTCGATTTTGGTCAATCGAGTGACTAGGATTTGAGAATTAATTGATTGTCTGCTCGACTGGTTATCGACCCAGTGTCAAGACGGCCATTGAATTTCCCTTCAGATAGTTATTTGAGTTGAGAATAAATTAATTCTAAAACTAGAAAATTAATATGCTGCAAATTTGATTGTATACGTCATACCTTACAATAGTTACTAGCATATGCTCACGACGGTGTCCACGTGGATATTTTTTGACTGTTTTTCACAGTTACATATTATCCATCTATCTATCTATACTACGACACGAAGTGAAATTTTTTATTGCGCGGAAGTAAAAAAAATGAGAAGTACATAATTCGATGTTGTAACGAAATAAGTGAGTCGATTGACACTCAGTCCTCCAGTAAGTCGATACGTTATCGACTTGTCGATCATCGATTGACGTAATTCATCGATTACGTCCAATTAATTGATTTTTGGTGACGCCATTATCACCACGCGGCTAGCCGGCAAAAATATTTCCGGAAGGAGGGTATTGTAGTATTACGATGAAACGAGTAAACACAGAGTGTCTACGTTTTTCTCCAATGTTGCGGAGTATTATCTATTGAAGGAATTTATCAAAAAGTCTCTTGACATTTGCAAGAGCATTGGTAGAGTGATTATTCTATCTGATTCAAACAAACGACGTTGCGAGAGCATTTGTGACTTACGCACCAAATAAAAATTCATAAGACCTCGACGTTGTGAGGCAGTGAACGAACCAGTCAATATCTTTAGTGGATGTCTCGTCGTACTTGCAAGCCCATTAGACCAGGGGTTGGAAAACCTGGAGAGAGAAGAGCTTCTGTGAGCAAACGGACATCTCAACGAATTTCGTCTCAATTTCCCTTTCTCAAGTGTATGGTATGAATGTGAGAGAAAGGTAAGCGTTTATTAAACGTAATCTTAATCTGGTAGCGGTACGCGTTGTTCAGGACTTATTTTCCTCGTTCCTCGCTGAGGAATTTCTACGTTTCGATCTATTTAGCTATGTTGAAACCGTTCTTCGAAATTAAAATTTGAGTAAACGATTGATTCACATTATTATAAATTATTATCAATGACATTAGAATTCACTTTGACTAGTGAATTCGTTTATTGATTATTAAGATTATTAGACAAATGATTTTGCGCTAATTAAATTAATTTGAATCATTCTCGAATCATTATTTAACAGATAAATTTCTTGGTTTTATGTTTATTGAAGATTTATTCTTTTTGAGTGAATGAAAATCTCCTTTGTTAAACTGAATCACTTCTTGTAAAGTTTGTTTATGTTCTCAAAGGCATCAGAGCTAGCCAGCTTTTCCAGGTGTCTCGTTTTCCGATCTAAAAACGAGTGGTGTCCACGAGTAGAGTTATTAATTGATTAATTTTTGGTAGGTGAATTAGCACCTTCACGGTCAGGGATTGAGGCAACTTGCTCTGATCGCGGTAGCATCACAACGTTTAAAAGTAAAAATGTATGTGTAGAAGTAAATTTTACGTAATAATAAGTAAGTTATCCACTACATTCTAAAAAAATAGATCTAAGCACACTTTGTCTGTGCTTACACGACGAACTTGCTATTATTAATTGTTTATAACAAATTTGCATTATTATAAACAATGTGTAATTGTTAAAAGTCATACCTTGTTATGAATCATATTTTTTTGTCCAAAATATGCAAGTCTATGTAATAGATAAAGTAGTTATCCAATAAATATAATTATTGATTGATTATAACAAATTCATATTATTATAAACAATGTGTAAGTGTTAAAAGTCATATCTTATCATAAATCATATTTTTCTGTCTAAAACAATTAAGTCCATGTGATAGATAAAGTAGTTATCCAATGAATACAATTATTCATTGTTTATATATATAAATTGTTATAGACAACGAAAAAAAGAATCTCTGTACTAAATTTAAGTATTTTTAATGCGCAATTTTTCTCAAAAGAGCAAATTTGCTGGTTCAAAAAAATTGTCGATTTTCCGACAAAATTCCTGATTCTAAAACGTTAGTTAAATTTATAAGAATTTATGTTACTACGATTACTCTCATTATTCAAGGGATCGATGGTCTTTGGATACTACTGAATAAAGAAATGTTAACACCATTAAATCACTTAATGTTAGATACTTATTCTTCTTTTCTTTCCGAAACTCTCCAAAGTCAATATACATTACTACTATTTCATGGACATAACTATTGTTGGATTACATTTAGATTGTATTCCATGTCACATAAAGGTTCAAGAAATAGCTGAATGCTTGACTAATATATGGAAAGATAGCACGAGAATAGCAACTATAGCTCCACCGACAGCCATAGCCAAATATCCAAAATCTTTTAATGACATCATAAGTGACTCTGGTGTAAAACATAGAGAATGAAGAATTGTCACAGCTACTTGTAATCTTGTTATCTACTGCAATGATAATAATGTAACTTCAAAGTTTAAGGTAATAGAAAAGAAAATGTGTGATCAGAAGAGTCAGGATACAAAATGGTCTAATGTGGTTGCCCAAATCTCAAATGACTTATATCCACTAATCATTTCAACACAAAAATGGAAAGTTTTACGTCATCAGTGTGAACTTTTGTATAGAATATCATAAAGAATATAATTATTATTAGATTATTTTAACCTTTATAATAAATAAGTATCAAATTTTTAAGTTTAATGTATAACATACATGTAACCCAGTGAACACTGTTCTGTAAATTTTATGTCATCTTGACAGAACTGAAAGTCACGTGTTATATAAAATGTGAGTCACATGTGACTCACATGTAATTTACAATTTTTCACTCATAAATGTAACAATGTGACGTAACATTGTTATGTTCTTGTTACATTTCAAACAAATATTACTTTGATGTTACTTATAGATAAAAATATTGTAACATTCTCAATAAACACTGTTAGATCGTTGTAATATGCATATAATGTTACTAATATGACATACTTACATTTTAGTAATGTAACATGGAAGTACCATAGATGTTACTATTTCCTACTCAACAATTGACAATGTGACATCACTGTGATATTAACGTGGCATACCCGTTATATTGTACAAAAAAATAGGTTAATGACTGATGTTGCCAATATAATTAAATTATACTTTTTTATTACATTTCTTTACTTTTTAAGTTAAATTTAATTTTTTATTGTAAATAAATTTTTCTCCTGCGGAAGGATTCGAACCTACGACCGCTCGCACGCATACGACTTAAACCTACGCCTTAACCCACTCGGCCATTCTAGCACTTGATATCTAAACAAGAATTGAGGCCTACATATGCAAATATTCCGACTAAATTTAATAATATCGATAACAGGACGAGTTGGCATGTTATATATGAGTATATATTTAGGTTATTAAAAAAAAAGAAAAAAAAAACAATCGTTATAACATAGCAAACTTGTAATAAAGTTATGTCGCATAAATGTTACATCTATGTAACACGAGTCATGTATTGCAAATATTCAATCATGTTATGTAATATATAAATAACTCAAATGATATACATGCAATATCACCAAGTTATGTAACAAAATATTGTATCCATGTAACATAATTAACGTATCGCAGTCTATATAACAGATATGTAACGTAAGTTACATTACACTCAGGTTACTCAGTTATATTGATGTTATGTTACACTGAGATAACAACCGCAATGTTATTTTGTGACTTTCATGGAATATTGCAATGACAATTCATACATGTCACTATTTGTTACATCACGTGTTACATTTTGTTACTTCTATGTTATATCGCGGCAACATTGAGTGTTTACTGGGTTTACATAACAGTAATATGATTTTAATGTAACGAATACGGTAAAGTTATGAAATTAAAAGATTCAAATTATGTAAATATTACATATCGACTCATGGAATTTTTCAAAGGGTACAGATGTCTGTGTGTGCATATGTGCGAGTGTTCGTTTGCACTTGCGTTCGGAATTATTTTTCTGCTCGATTATCTCGAGAACACCAAATGACATCAATGTAGGATCGATTGCATTCGACGTGTCATTACGTAATTTAGAACTAATTAGGTTTCCAGCAAAATCGATCCAGCTATTTTTTTACAGAATCAGAAAACTAGAAAAAATGGTCAACTCGCTTAATTGTATCTAGTCATTCTTTCGACTGAGAAGTTAGTAATGAGGACGTTTCGAGTCGCACCCAGATCACTGGTTTTCCTTAAATTATTTCTTTTTTCAGTCAGAATAGTTCATCGACGCTTAGAAGAAGGTAATACTGCTTTTGTGGCTCTTTTTCGTTTATTTCACCTTTTTTTTCAACAAGTTTGCATGTATGTTTTCCAGGTGACATTGTTAAGTTTTTTTTTACATCTACTAAATAAGTTTGTCCTTTATTCTCATCAGAGACAGCACTCGCATATCGGAAATTTCTCTATCAAATTTTGAGAGATTTGTATTTCCTTCTTTTTTTTTTTTTGAACGCGCCTTTTTTAAAAGTAAAGTAGCCCCTTGAACATAACCACCTTTCAAGCAGTTCAAGGGTTTTTACATACTTTTAGTAAATATTGTTCCAAAAGGCCATATGGATATTAATCTAGATGAAAAATGATGGAAAATGCATATTAGTACATATTTAACAGTTGCAATTAGTCAATATATACAATACTAGGTAATGTTGTAATATAGAAAAAAAAAAGAAATAATGAACAAATCCACTCAAATAGTACACGTAATGACTGAACACTAAATAGTATACACTAGTTACAGTTTATTTACTTGGCGGTTATGTTGAGGGAAATATTTCACTGTCAATGAAGGTATATGAACACAAAAAAAAACTACGTGTCATTTAAAATTTGATAGATAATAACGAATATCAGTCACAAAAAAGTCGGATGTGATAAGTCAAGATATTTTCCTTGTCAGTTAAGCTATAGTATGGGTTCTTAGGAGCTTTGTGAGCCATTATGTTATTTGGGCTTTCATCAGCCTGACTGAAAGCCGTAATAGAAAATTTTGGTGCATTAGTTGCATACTCTAAAAAAATTTTTTGCAGCTCATTGTATAATTTTAGATGCATTTGAATCATTCTTTGTGTAGATAAACCGCTATCTGAATTACTGTGCCACCAATCACTGCAATTTCTATGCTGGATAAAAACGTAGACTGAAATACTCCATAGTTTCTGCTATCTCTCAACTCTTTCCCTTATTCTGCGCAACTGCATAACTAAAGAATTTTTTTGAATCCGTTACATTTTTTTTTTAATTTTTAGTCCTTTGTATTATGATTGCAACGAATACCAATTATTGTTAAACCCCTTTGTAAAGTGATTTTTATTTGAAAGTGTATAAATAGTGTTTGATGCTTTATGACGCACTCCTAATAGAGGGGAGCTATCTTCGTTACTTACCATTTCTCCAACGCACAAATTTTATAATTAAAAATTGCGCTATGATTCATCAATAAAGCCCCGGCAGTAGGCTCCATTACCTCAGCGCTTACTCCAAAATTTGTACGGCAGTCATTGTCAAAACCCCGTCATAGCAGAATATCCATTCAAACTATCGTAACTCCTTTCATTTTGTCATTTTGTCAGCCATTTGAAAAGGTTTGAATAAAAATAATGAAAGAAAGATTGTGTGTTAGGAAAGAACGGAATAATAGAAAAAGTAACTAAATATGAGCTACTATATTGTTTTTGCCTCAAAAGTAGAAGTCTGTTAAAAATTAACCATTTATTGACATCAAAAAAATCACATATACATTTTGAAAGAGCTAATGAATAATCTTATGTTCTTAATACTACAATATGTTATTAAATGGAGAATGAAACATAATATCGGTTTCGAAAATTATTACTAGCCCATATTAAAGCACTTGCCAACATTTAGTTACTCTTTTCTAAAGATTTATAAATAAAGTCAAATGAATAATTATGTTATAAAAATTGGAAATTAAAGTTTATTCTGCCACTAGAAAATAATGTTCTGACGATTACGTTAAGTTGGAACAAGATTTATTAAAGATTCTATATTGCTACTTCATCATATCACCAATTATAGAATATTTTATTCATTTCAACTCACATTTTATATAAAAAAATTTGATTCAATTGAAAACAAATTGTCTATGTATAATTCAGCAGTTCATTTAAATAATATTATATTTCATAAAAATATCCATCATGATCTAATAATCGTATCCTGACAAAATCACATGATTCAACAAAATGTGAAAATTTTTGTTTAAAAAAAAATCGAAATTAAGCATACAATCTTACAATTCAACATATAATTTAGCCATGTTAGCCATAACTAGTTGACGTTTTTCCAAAGCAGCTCTATCACAGCTTCCTTTTATAGTTGATTCAATGACTGAGCCTACTTTGGGTTCATGTCACTCAAATGAATCAGCTGATATTTGTAGTGTATTAGAACAGGCTTATATTTTATTTAATGCATATTTTCGATTAGTCCAAACTTGTGTTAAAACTAAGCAACTTTCACATTTTACTGATAACATGGAATTCAGTCTAAAACGTCTCTTCTCTTCTATATTTTCTAGTGATAATGTTTTCCTATGTATACAACACTTTAATCGTTCGCCGAGTTCTTTTAATTTAACGATTAGACACCCTTTACATAACTTAGTATTTTATAATTTTAAATTCAGAATCTCCTTTAGAATTACGAGTAGATTTTTTTACTCGTACATTTAAATGTTGCAAGTTGATATCAAAGTCAGTTTTAGATTATTATTATTTACAGTTTAATAAAATTTATCAGTTCCTCCATCAATGTTCGGAATAGAATTCAATGTTACCTGAGAAAAAAGAATGTACAGGCCTGAGATAAGCCCATGACACGCCCGTAATGCAAGAAAGCGATATACACCCGAATCTAGTCTGTCGTATTTTGTTAAAGAAATATTAACTCACTAGACTGCATTTTTTTTTTCTTCACTGAAAAGCAACTGAAGCTTCATGTGAAGTTTATATTAGCTACATAGTATACATATACATTTCCATAATGAAAAGAGAAAATCAAGAATAATTACCATACATAAGTGTAAAACAAATTGACCATGGTAAAAGCATTATAATTGAGTATTGTAAAAGGTTAACCTTTAGACCGTAATCTTAAAGAAAGAGAAACACGTAGCGACAGGTCTTTGGATCAGCCAGTAGATCTCGGATCGTTTATGTATCCTATTCTAGCTAATGATTTCGCAAGGTGAGTATGATTAGCCCTGCTTCTGTTAATACTCACAATCATCGTTTTTTGAGGTTTTTTTGAGCGAACCAAGGTTTACGTTTGTGATTAAAATATAATTGAAAGTATCGAGTAACTTTAAAAAGACCTTGATGTTTAATCGTTTCATTGGTTTGGTAAGAGAGTTTTTCTTGAAAATTTCGTAGAAATCGCTATATGGAGTGAAGTCAGTGGAAGAGGGATTATCAGAGGCGGCGCGTTTGACTGCAGCATCTACTCTTCATTGCTTCTGATTCCAACATGTGACGGGATCCAGAAGAGCTGTACATTATAAGTTTTTTTTTTTATGACTTGTAGATATCTATTTTTGATTTGGAGTGCATACGGGTCAGCCTTAATATCGGAATTATTCTTATTAATACATTGGAGTGCACTCAGGGAATCGAAGAAAATAAAAGTTGGTCTGAAGATGCTGAAGGACAATATCCATAGCCACATTAACAGCTACACATTCTGCAGTAAAACCTGATGCTATTTGGTCTAGGCTACATGGATGAGAGATATTTAACTCAGGTCACGTACATGCATAACCTGTCGCGAGCAAATCATCACTTTTATTGCTATCAGTAAACATAGCGACCGTGTTGTTACTTTCAGAACAAGAATTAAAGAGTACATCGAGCTGTCGACACTTCTGTAGTTTGCTGCCAAGCTTGAAATTGATGGGTACTGACGTAACAGTAGCGTTGAAACGATACGAGTACAGAGCAAAATTGCTGGACGACATTATCTTCTTATAGAACTCCATAACAGTAATCGTTCTCTGGCTAATCAATCTCAAGTTCTTCTGACATTAGAGGAAGTTTTGACTCCGCAACTAAGATGTTCGTAAAAATACTTTTGCGGTAACCCAGAGCCGCCTTGATAGCTGACAATTGAATACTTTCCAGCCTTTTTAGGAACGATTTTCTTTTTGGTAAATATAAATATACTCCGTAATCGATTACAGATCGGACAAAGGTTATATATAGTGTAATTAATGTTTCAGGGTGTGAACCCCACTATATTCCCCTCAGAAATTCAATTATATTTAATGGTCTTATACTTTTTTTTTCAACCTGACAGACCTGAGATGTAAATTGAAAACGAAGGTCGAAAAAAATTCCCAAAAAGCGTGCACACTTAGTAAATTGTATACGGACATTACCAATGTTAATATTCACTGAACTTGTTGAAATTTTTTGTTGTTGAAATGAATATAATAAGTTTTGTTTGGACTAGGCTCCAAGCCAATGTTGAAGAAATTGTTATTAGTGATCTTAACTGCTTTTTCTAAGACGTGAGACGGACACACTTCTTGAATGATTTTTTACATGTAAATGTAAAATATAAAATCAAGACGACTTACATTTTTAAATAAAAGTTTATTAAGATGGAGATTCAAATACAGAATCTAATATATGACGTCTAATCTGTGCTAGTCTTAATCACAAACTGGAGATAAACAAACTCTCCCCTCGTTGCTATGAACAATCTAATCGTCAAGCGATCGTCGTTAACAAAAAAACTATCTTTTGTCAATTCATCAATAGATGGACACACACGCATATTTCACAATATCATTAACATACAGAATATATAACAGGGGACTGAGTCCACCTTCTTGAGGTACCTCTTCATGAAATTTTCTAGGATTGTTTTAGTTAACATCTAAGATGACTTTCATCAGAAAGAAACTTTATAAAATGTGGTGGGTTTATTGGACAGTCGATATGTACAAGCTTAGTTAACAATATGTCGGCATTCACGTTGCCAAAGGCACCGTAAACATCCAGAATGACTGCGAGGACTGACTTCTTTCCTGAGGGTAAGATTGGTAAGATTGTTGGTACAGGAGCGTCGTCTTCTGAAGCCAAATTGTGATTGTGGAATACATAGGTTCACCTCTGCTCACCATTGACGTCTCGATTCAATCATAGATTCAAAAAGTTTGCAGAAACACGAAGTGAGCGTGTTGGGCCGATAGTTTCTTCCATTAGGTTTTATGATAAAGTGAATGAAAGCAAGTTCCCAGGCATTAAGATCTATGTTGGAACGATATATTTTGTTAAAAATGTCCAGCAGAAGCGAATGAAATTCAATTGGAAGGTTTTTTATCGTTTATTGTTTATCCCATCTGGGCCAAGTAATGATTTCGTTTTTCTGGAACTCAACGCTGCATCAAATTCTGTATAATTAAAGTCACTGCTGAGAAAAGTGTTGTCAAGAGCCTCTGCGATCCGTAGAGAATCCGTGTGTACCCATGGCGGACTTATTTTATCTAGTCCCAGCTCTTTGAATCGGCTATCGTGAGTGTTACTTGGAGACGGAGAGGTATGAACTTTAACCTATTTATTTTTAAAAATTTTACATATGATTTACATATGAACATTTCTTTTGCCTTTGCAGGGTGTGCTAGCTACTATTGCATCAAGAATAGTTTTGACGAAGATATTATACTTATCGTCAGGAGATAGTATATGATACTCCTTACTAAGAAATCGTGGGAAGCCCTCCTCCAGTAGTTCGTAAAATTTAGTCCAGTTGGTACATTTTGTGGCAGCCTTAAAGATTTTTTTGGAGTAAGAAGATTTCGGTATATTGACATTTATTTTTATGGGAAAGTGACCGCTACGGTGAGTTTTGTTAAATACTTGAACATTAACTAGGTCACTTGTGTTGACGGTAGACAAAATTAAGTCTATCTTCGACCTAGAGTTATTGTGCGTGTGAAGGTACGTCAAAGAGTTATCGTCGTGTGTAAATAGATCAAAATCGTCGATAGCGCTGCCGAGTCTTGCACCGTTTGTATCAATGTATAAGCAGCTCCAATTAGTGTGATCTGCGTTGAAGTCTCCCATCAAGATCGTGTGACAATCTGATAAGATATCGCTCATTATTTCATTCTAGTTACTTTGCGAGAGAGATGCACCCTGGGTTTTATAGCAAGCGATCACATTCAGTGGAGGTAGTATATTATTAAGCAAGATATCGCCTAGTTCAACAGACTAGTCAGGAGAATTCAGATTGACTGGAACAAATGCATATTGTTTTCTAATGAAGAAGATAATCCCTCCACCCCTTGCATATGCTCTATCTTTACAGTATGTCACAAACCTGAAAAGAGAGATATGATCTGAGGGGGTAAGTCATGACTCTACACATACTAGGATGCCCAGGTCCTTAGTTGGATCATTCACTTCGGTATTGTGTTGAATCAGGCTTTTGGCATTCCACAACACAATGCGTAGATTTTGTGATCTTGAAGCGTTATGAAAGCAATCATTCATAAATAGAAAGAGTTATTGTGGAAGCAGTGTCGTCACCATTATTGCTGGAGTCTCTACTGTAAGAATCATCCATACTGGAATCAGAGCGTACTCGTATATTTATTTTCAGTCTAGTTATTCTGCTTTTAAATACTCTGTCTGAAATTTTGCTGTGAATGTCTGATAATATCATTACTGAAGATGTAGTCTTGTGAGTGAAGGTTGATGAGTGAAAGTTGACAATACATGTGGATTATCGTGAGTAACACATAGAAAGTCAGCTATCTGTTCAAGATTTGGAGGATAACTTTAATCCCGGTTAAGGAGAATTTCCTCTGCCGGTTTCAATTGCATCAAAATTGTGTCCTTTGATACTTCAGATTTTGGTTGTTCACATGATTTCTTTGTAGGTTTTTTGAGGAGGTGAATTTAGTCGAGAGACAATTGGAGTTGAATGTGAGTCAGTTGATTCGGTGGATTGCAATGAAGTTGATAGAGCTCTCTCAGAACAAACAGGTGGAGGCTCTTGAAGATCAGCGCTTGTACCTTGAGAATACAGTGCTTGTGAAGTTGAACGGGAATCCTGTGTATTATCCTAAAGACCAGTTGGAAATGTTCCGTCAGATATAGTGAGAGGTTCAGTGAAACGTAAACACTCGCACAATCCTGTAAATACATAACATTTATTACATTGTTGAATTAAGATATTTTTTTGAATCATTTAGAAGGTTGTAAGTATATGAGGCAAATATAATTAGAAAAGGATTATTATGAATTAATTTCCAAAGTATTTTTTGAACAAATGATTGATTGATGCCAATCTAATTTTTTATTCACAATATTCTATGTTGTAATCTGATTTTGCTACATGCAATTTTTTACTTATTTTTACAATCAAACATAAATTAATAATTAAATGAACACTAATTAGTGTTTTAGACAGATGTAAACTTACAGGGTTCCATACCGATGGGATATCGACATCAGATATATTATCAGAATAATTATCTTCTACAGTTTCTATTACATTCGATGCTGATAAAAAATTAGGATTTTTGACCAATCATTTCGTGAAACACCACATAAAATTTCGAATTTATTCTATTTAATCTACAGTTAATTGTGATATAGTTACATAATTATAAAAAAATCGAATTTTTTTCGTTTTCGATATCTCAAGAAAAGATTGAGATATCGACTTCAACCGATATTTTTTCGAAAGATATCGTTATGGAGAAAGTCTAAAAGAAGTTTGAGCGAATTCGGTTTAGCCGTTTTTTCTTGTAACAAAAAAACTAATAATAAATAAATGACAAGATTAACTATTTAAAATACTTTTAAGCAAAAGAATGACAATTCCATTTGAAAATTAACTCAACATTGACTGAACATTATTGTATACAACTTAATAAAACTTTCGAAAAATACCAATTGTTTGTAACAATGTGAATTTGTTATAAACACATAAGAATCGTGTTGGAATATTCGGGAACATGTCAAATACTAGTTTTATACACTGCCGTATGAGTGCTAAGCGTTGTTACGCGGTATTTTCAAGAAGAGAATAATGGGAAGTTCGTCGGCACAAAGTGCGTCCAGACCTATTTTCTTCAATCTTTTATCTACAATATGCCTACAATGATACATTGATCAAGGTTTATACCGATGAGCACCGTCAAACAGTAGTTTTATCCGATATTTTGTCACTTCCAGAAAAACATTATGCATCATATCGATTGCAGTTCCATGTATTATATTTGGCATTAATTTACTAAGAATTGTTGGACATTTTATTACACAAAATAGTCCTTGTGTGCCAATAACGGCTTGAGTTAAATTATTATGTGTTTGAATATTACGATACATCAAATTTCCTTCGAATGCTTTAATGTGTGTATTCTCATGAACACCTTTTTTCCTTACTGTGTAACGTTTGAAGTGACATCTCGAACAGCCGTTGTCTCCATTGAACTGAATATGATTCAGATGTTTAGCTCTAGCAAAAGCATTGCTATTTTCACAAAGAATAGATGCCTTCACTCTTCGGAAATTAGTCAGTGTAAGCCCATTCAAATACCCACCCTCATTGAAAGTTGCCATTTTCCGATAAGTTGGTCGTAGGAATAAATTTATCTCAGGATCCAGAGAACCAAACCATAATCCGACTAGAATGTTTTCCTCTATAATTTTTTTTCATATGAAAGCTTATTGATAATCAAATCAAATGACCATACGCTAACTGCAAATCTCGAAAAATTTAAGTGTTTAGTAACAAAACGTTTAAACTGTTTAATAATTAAACATCAAAGTATTTACAATTTATAATGCCATTAAATGTTTAATTGCTAAACACTCGGATTTGCTGTGCAGACACACAGTACACCACATAAATGTGAAATAATAATCATTGGAATTGATATCTCTTGCTCTTATATATCCCTTTTATGACATATCGTCATTTATATCGCCAATATTATCATCACCTTCCTTCATACGATTGTTTTTATATGATAAATCATCAATAAAACGAGGTTGCATCAAAACTCCTTATAATCGGTCAACTATTGGATATAAAATATGAACTTTCAGGTTGACTACGAACATCATTAGAGCAATCATATATGCTATTTTTAGAAGCAAGATCACTCGTACTCTTGGAAAAATAATAGTGTTTTTTTTAAGGTACTTCACTGCTATTGAAATGTTTTTCAAATTTGTGAAGAGTTTTTTTGTGAGAAGATTTGCTCGGTAAAGGTAAGAATAATAATATCAAAAGACTTCTGCCTGTCCATTCATACGTTTTCTATCTCCTGCATGAGACGTTCGATTACTTTAAAAGTTATCAGTATTCATTACAGATTGACTGTTTATTATATTTTTTTTATCCCTACTAATATAGCTTTGCCTGAACAAATAAATTATAATACATTTTAAGTACTCAACTATGCGTAGACATATATTTATCAGTAAATCAAGGTAATATGTAGTGTTTGTTAGATAGAAAGTATGGAGGTGACTATTGTAAGTTTCAATAATACTTTGCAAGTGTTGAAGTTAAAATTAATAAAGGTTGGTTGGAAGGATGACCTGCCGTGCGTAGATAAACACGGCATAACTACTATATTTGATGCCAAAATATTGAAAATACATAGTAAGTAAAGTTTTATCCTATTTTTTAATGCATTCGAATATTTTATATAATAAAATGTTTCATTTAGCTGACAACAGAAACAACTCCAGCCTCGGGAACTTTAGGGAATTTTCCAATATTCTATTGTTTTACGACCATTCTCTCTTATCGTGGCTGGTTTTGGGCCTTTAAGGCACTCACAATCTATGTAGCATATCATTTGAGGATACGGCGTTGCCACGTTGCAATAAAAATTTTTGACTATAAGCCAAAATTAACCGAATTAAAGGTAAACCTCTACTGTAATTGTATACGTTGTAATCGCAGGGTGATTGTTTCTTCTTTAACCGTGCGGACGAAGGCACGGAAATTTCGAGAGTTCAGAGAGGGATACCAGTCCCTTGCCTTAAAAGTATGCGTTGGTAGTGATGATATATATATATATATATGTATATACATGAGACAAAATAACATTGACGTGAACATTGACGAGTTTAACAAAAAACATGCTTTTGTTAGGAATATGATTATCCATACAGTAGGCGGAGAAACAAATTTAACAAACCGCGGAACAGCAGAAACATTACACCAAATGGAAATATTTGGACTGCTGTAATAGGTAATAGTTTGAATATGAATTTATGTATTGTTGATTTGAGGAAAAGAAAATATTTCTTACAATCTATCGAAAAATGTTTTACAGGTGACATAAAAAGGAACTTCCAAATGGTAGTAACTGTTGAAGGATACAATAATATTATTAACCACCAAATTCTACTTCTGAAAAAAAAATAAAGAATTGACGGATGAACAGAAAGATATTAAAAAAAAACAAGTATTGACCAAGCAAAGAAAAGTCGATAGAACGAAGCCAATAATTCCAGAAAAAAGATAAAGCAAGTATAGAAAAAGCATTAAATAATTAATTATCACACTTAGATTTATAATAATATATGCAAATGTTATGTCTGTTTTTAATAGTTTCAATTCCATCTGATAATGAACCTGATCAATTATTTCTATTATCATCGCCATCGACATCATCTGAAGAACCATAATAAGCAACACTTCAGTTATCGTCATTATCAAAGACTGTAGAATCATCATCGCTACTGTCTAAATTATTATTGATAGAAATCAATCAAAAAATAGCCAACGGAACAAATGAAAAACTGGAACAAATTGAAAATACTGGGAAAATTATGTCAATAATGTGAAGATAATAAAAAGTAAGCCTTCCAAATATTATTACAATTATTATATACAATATTATATACAATTTATTGTCGAAACTGTATGAAGTTTTACAATATGTATTAATAAAACTTATGTGTAATAGTTTCAACTGCATCTAATGGCAATCATAAGTCACCAGCTTCGGTACCTATTCATCGTCCTCAACTCTGGAGATATCACCACCATTGCTCCAACTATCATCAGTATCATCAGAAGTCGTAGAACCATTAGCAATATCACCTCAACCATTAGTCCGAGAACTGATCGCTGAAAATGGCACCCGATCTGTTGAAGGACATGTATTATTGGAAAACGTAGTATTCAAATAGATAAAAACAATAATATGGGAGTTTAAGTCCCTAGCCGGTCACTTGGCTAAGCAACCATTTTTTGATCTTTTAAATTCTAGTATAGTTGTTTAGCTCATTAGTTAAAGCATAATTTTTGTATGAAATGAAAGCTTGAACTTTCTAGTTCCCGAAAATAAAAAATTGCCTAAACTCTGATCGTGAAAAATTTTGGCATCCCACTTTGAAGACGGACAACCCGTGTTACACTATAGAATACTCCATAAGAAACTCTGTGAAAATATTATACCTTAATACATGAATATCCCATTAAATTTTAGTAACCTCATTTTTAAAATTTTGAATATCTAGGAAATAAATAATGGAATTTATTGTTTTCACAGACAGTTAATATTATAATTATCCAGTACATAATTGAAACAGGGAATAAATGAGATAGTCTGGTCAATATTAACAAAATGTTCTTTTTTGTTGATAAAAAATAGCTCTTTTCAAATGAAATCTCTCGATAACAACGCATTAAAGATCAAGACAGAACATGTGTAATTTTTAGAGCTTTTCACGGTGAAAAAAATGTGAAAAGTCTCAACGCTCTACGACAAATAGTTCTCGAAATATTTAATTTTTGATATCAAAAGTGGCACTGGGTTTTAAACGATTAATCGTAGTTCATTAACAAATAAATTTCTTGAAGTTGTTCTTTTAATTGAAAGCTACATCCATATCAAGTCAGTTGATATATTTGATTACGGTCAGAGGCTAGGCAATTTTTTATTTTCGGGAACTAGAAAGTTCAAGCTTTCATTTCATACAAAAATTATGCTTTAACTAATGAGCTAAACAACTATACTAGAATTTAAAAGATCAAAAAATGGTTGCTTAGCCAAGTGACCGGCTGGAGACTTAAACTTCTATATCATTGGGTTTATCTATTCGGAAACTACCTTTTCCAATAATATATGTCCTTCAACTGATCAAGTGCCATTTTCAACAGCCGGTTCTTCGCCTACATTATCAACAGAATCTGTAGGACCATCAACAGTACCATCTCAATCATCATTATCAACAGAACCTGCACGACTATCGCTACTATTCCCTTATTTAATTACATTATCAGAAGTCTTAAGACTATTAGCAATACCACACCAACAATCATTATCAATAGAATCGGTAGGACCATCGCTACCATCGCCTCAAACATTGTTGTCATCAATGGCGATAGAAGGTCTACTATTACATCTACCTTCTCAATTATCATCATTTCCATCCATTGTAACTTATCATTCATATCCTCCGAATCAGCTGCCTTTTGCTACTCATTCTTCTAATCATTTTGACCACCACTATTACCATTACTATTGAATATTCCTATCACAATCTTAACTTTTATCATTCTTATTACCCGAACTATAACCAATAATACGACGGACCAAATGTTAGCCAAGAAAATGGATCTTTTGAATTAACATCTTTGTTAAGTATTTTTAAGATTATATCCACCTAGTTTCATGATAAATATAAATTAAATAATCTTTATTAAATACTGCGCATGTAAATGTTTATGCAGCAGAGTTGAATTTCGCGTATGAAAAATATTTTATATTGAAGATATTTTATGCAAACGTGAATATCAATCTTATCGTTCAATAAACTACAAGACTTCCAAATATATTCCTTGCTTTTTTGTTGCATAAAGCACACGCGGTTTTGTTTTAAGCCATTAAGTTTTAGCATTCATCTGCATTGTACGCAGGTTAACCACCACGTGCACAATCATTATTCAAAAAAGAGTACCGTGTACCTCTCAGATAATTCAACTGTTGACAGACATTTATTTTGTAAATTCAAAAACTATTCAATACAATTAATTCAGTAAATTGTACTTAGTGATTGTGAATTGAAAAAAGGAAAAAACCATAAGTTCGGGATTCATCATACATTCTCTCACCTGAAAGCGTTCACTAATAAGCATTGAGACTAGGCATTACTCGCCTCGGTATTCAGGTGTTAACAGGGTTCGATTCCCTCTGAATTTATTGTAACTTTGGCACTTGGTTCTAAAACTAAGCATGCTACAGATACTGCTTGCGCTTTAGCAATTAAAAAAAATGATTGGGTTCGCACTTATACCTCCGGAAGCTGTCAATGAAGCACTTTATGTATCAATAAAGTCTGATCTTTTCCGCGATAATTTAAACGATTTAGTTGGTATAATTGACTATTTTGAGAAAACGTGAAAAGGTGAAGAAAAACAAAGTAGAGTGATAAGGCTGCCTTGATTCGGAATTGAACTATAGAATTCTTATTATGCTTTGGTACATAATTTACCACAAACAAATAATTTTTCAGAAGGCTGGCATGAATGAATAATGCAGCGATTGGATATTTTATAAATGACCTTAAAATAGAACAGGTTTCTGTAGAGTTGATGCAAGATCAGCTTAACGTCGGTCGTGACATAAAAATTATGATGAACGAATGAGAAACGTTATTACTAAATATAAAAAGGAGAATTTAAAGTGATACTTAGAAAATTTAGCATTAAATGTGTATATGTGTTGAGAATTAAATCATTCTCAATTCAAATAATCAGCTGAGGGAACTTCGACGGCCATCTTGATACTGGGTCGATAATCAATCGACCAGACAATCAATAAATTCTCAAATTCTAGTCACTCAATTGACTAAAATCTGGTGTCAAGTTTGACCTGTGAAGTTCCTGTCTGTGCTTCTTTTCTTGTTCTCGAAGACATTCGGACGCCATTCACTGTTATTCATCAAAATCTAATTCTTGTGAGACAATCTGTGAAGCTTGTGTCATTCAAAGTAATATCAATTATTTATCTAGTCATTCTAAAACTTAATCAAGAAATATTTCAAGAAAATTCATAGTATTTTCGATATATTAAATAAAGTAAATTTCCTGATCTGTTCTTATTCACGTAACTACGCCATTCTATTCATTCTCACAAAAATCTAGAATTTCTGAGTCAATCTTTAGTTCTTGTGCATTTCTGAACCAACAGAAATATTCAGTACTTAAGTCATTAACTGAACCAAGTGTTAATTTTGGACATTCAAGATTTTTTTCACCTGAAATAAATTCCATTCACTTCGCATTGTTAGTTAGGCTAACTCCACGTGCACAATCATATTCTTGCTTGACTTGAGAAGCGTGTTGAGCTCGCGGGGAGGTCAATAATACTGAACACACCAAGTCAAGCTAATTAATAGACATTCATAAACATTCAGTGATAAATCAGTGACAGACATTCACCAAGTATTCGAGAAATCAAACTTGTATTATTGTGTCCCTATTGATAGTGTTAAATGAACTTGTTATAATTTTTGTTAAACTAAGACCTGTCTACCATTTGCTCTGACCCGGCACACTCATCTCTATCCTTAAACGGTTCGGCTCATTTCATTTTTGAGAATTCTCAATAATATGTAACAATCAATATTATGAACGACTAATTGCGGAATTTAGGTTTAATATTACTGTAAAATTGACATTATCTTACTTTCTGTTTTATACTTGTACTTTCATATTTGTGTTTTGTTAATAAAGAAATTTTATTTAAACGTTTGTATTAAATATTAGTGAGATATTTTACCAAGGATATTTATTTGTAAGAATTTATTGTTTTCGGATGTTATGTCGCGGATATTTTGTCCACGGATATGGAGGCGTGTGCCCAAAGAATTGGACACAAAATTTGGAGTAAGAAAAGTGAAAAACAATCGACACATGGTCAGTAATATTGAAGCAAGATTTGACGATAAATTCATCTATATTGGCATGGAAAAATATGACAGTACCCCTAGGCTCTTGGAATCATTATTTATGGATCTACCCAATTCAACAATGACAACGGACAGTGATGAGAAAACTTATGGGCAAATTTTAAAAAGCACTTACGCATATAATGAGCATTATCGCTCTAACAGAAGTCTCCGGAATGTTGAATATTGAAAAAGTAACGTAATATCATCAGCAAATATTTGCTAAGAAGGGAAGAACATTTGCTTCGATATTTAACAGATCACAATCGAGCATTGGATTATGTTTATAGGGATGATCCGGACAAACTTGTTGATCGATTGCGTCTACTAGTCTTATCATGTGCTGCTAGGAATTTTAGTCATAACAATGAAATATTATTTACTATTGAAGAATTACGTGATGAAATTTGTTGAAATAGAATTACGTCTTTTAAAAGAATTAGTTTTAAACTTTCAAAAAATTAATTAAAACAAGTACAGAGAAAATCAAGGCTCTTAATTTTCACGTTGAACAGCATATTAAACCATGTCAAGAGAATCGAAAGATTTTAAGAGAAGAATTGAATAAAACAACTGAACTTCATGACTCACAAGGGAAGGGCTCCGGGCATGGTGTGGGAAATACGCTTCGGGACAAGACTCCGTGTGGTAGTAGTTTCTTATAAAGGTATGCAAACCCTAGAGGATTATTTCAGGATAGCCAGTAGTTTCAAAGAAACTACTGGTTTGGTGAATACCCAAATAATATTTTATGTCATTCACATTTAGTATACAGATGAAAAATTTGCTAAATATTCAATAATAGATGTAATTGTAGTTATTATTTATGAATACCATAATTATTAGGTGCTTTACCATTTAAGAAGTATAACAGCTAATGTAAAACAAAAATAATTAAAAAAAAAAAAAAAAGGTGGCATGCGGAAATCGAACCCTGAGGGTCCACGTGGTAGACTAAGACATTGCTGATGTTTTACTTATTTTGTAAACGGCGTTTGTATATGGAAACAATACAGAATAAAAATCAGAATGGTCTAAACGACCTTACAATGACCATAACAATATAGAGTCGTACAACATGGTTGTACACAAAGTTACACATGGAGTTTCAAAGGCTCATTTCTTCGAAACTACTAACCATTCTGAAAAAATTTTTCCGGGTTTGCATACCCTTATGAAAAATTACTACTGCACGCAGTCTTGTCCCGAAGTCATTTTCCCACACTGTGCCCTTCTTTTGTTGGATCGATTGCGTACATTGAAAAAAGCCAATTGTGTAGCAGCTGAAGTAATAAAAGTGTTGGGAAAAAATATGTAAGAGTCCCTTCATCAACGCTTAAAAACAAAAGAATATGAATAAAGGAAAAAGGCAAATTGCAGAAGTACTCCATAGACTAGTCAGAAGATACTACCAACGACACCGTATGAGTATACACGGTCTCGACGGAGCATAGCATAAATATATGGAAATAAAATCGAAATGTCTGTCTGTAATTTAGAAAAAACAGCCTTAAACTAGGCTTAGAGGTTCGTTTGCATGCTGTTAAAACGTAAATAACCATTTTTGGCATGGTCTGGCTAAAAGGCCTTGACGAGCCATCTAGCGTATTGTCACAGCGGTTGACTGCGGTGATACGGCTCTCAGCTGGTATACAGCAAGCAGTTGCTGTATTACTACGCTCGAGGGTAAGAGTGGTGAGACTAAGTCCGATTCATGCTGGCTGAGCGCCATTTCGAGCGTTCAGTCTTACCCAGCCAGAGCCTATGGACGGGAGGCCTGTTGCTGTCACTCTGTTGCTGTCACATATAAAGAAAAGAGATAGACGTGAGTTTGATGCTACGAGTACTATGTAGAAAAAGAGCATGTTTGTAGCTGTTGCTTAGCAACGCGCTATGATGGCCGTCACATATTCACGTGCTTGTAGCAAATTACATTATATGATTCTAACGTAATCATGACTTAAAAATACATACTTAAGATCATAAAAATACAGCGTTATGGTATTGAAAGATGTTTTATATTTAATTACTTGTTTGAGATCCAAAAGGAAGTGTTGAAAAGTAATTTTTAAGAAACCGCTTTTTACTTTGCATACAGGTTGTAGTTGTTTTATGACGTGTAACAACTTGATCAAAGGGCGTTGTTAAAAGCTATGCAGGCACGTCTCAACACGATAATATCAGCACGACAGTAGTGAATCAATTCTTTTTGAAAATTAAAGGTATAGTGAGGCTTGTATCATTTTATCATACCGTGTCATGAAAAACTCGCGTTCTTTATTATGCATTGCTTCAGGGGAGTAATATTTCATGTCAGAAAAGGCTTTTCATAATTGATGTTTTCAGGAGTGTTATATAAATAAGGAAAGAAGCCTTTAGTTATCTCGCTGTCGAAACCAAATGTTTTAGGTAGAGCCCTTTTATGCATTTGTAAATAATTGACACTATCTAAAGATGTTACATTATCTATTGTCATGACAATAATTTTACTCTCGTTTGAAATTTTTCAATGAACACCTTGTGAGTGAAGCGATGGTTTAAGAATTTTTCAAAGATTTTTGTTAAAACATAATGTAGAGTTATTACAAATAATTTTAATGTAAACATTTATGTGTGAAACTGTACTATGATCATAGCATGGCAAAAAAAATATTCTTCATCTAATCCTCTTCATCAAAGGGCCTTGACGAGGCATCTAGTCCTTGGCAGATGCTGTGTTGCTACGCTCGAGAATAAGAGTGGTAGAGCTGGCGTGTGGTAAGAATAACAAGGAAACCTCGCAAGGTGTCCTTCAGCGATTTAGGTGCGGCTTCACTATAATGAGATACGTATTTTTTTTCGTGCTGACAAACGTTTTAAAGGCGTGAAAATTACCCTCCAAGTGCGTACCTCAAGAAAACAGTCTGCAGATTCCACATATTTCTAATAAAAATTCTCCAAAAAGACTTTAACCATAAAAGAGGGCATTAAAAATCATAAAAAATACGTTTATCCATATATTAATGAGACTCGTGGATACACTTTTTTTTTTATTAAAAATGACAAAACATTCATAACTTAAAAACTATGCATTATTTATCAATGGCACCAATTTTGAATGAAAAAGCATAAAAAAGCTACGAGATACGTGTCTTTGCAATTTAAAAGTACCATCGAATTCAATGCAAAAAAAAAATTTCCTGTTTTCGCAGATTTGTATCAAAATGAAGAAGATAAATTATTTATTCATTGTACGTATTACATAAATAATAATCATAGCAAAAATGTTCAAGACATAATGAAGTTATACACCATGCACAACAAATAATTGCCAGATCCCGACATCCGGAAATATCACAGTGAGAGTTACGTTCATCTCCAAACGCAAAGTCTACTGGATTTTCGAATTTATCTGGTTTAATAGGAGTATGACCACTCTTAAACCATGAATATCGGAAAAGATTAATATATCGTGGAGATGAGAGTTGATTATGAATGAGTGATTGCAATTCAATTATGTTATTTCCTCAAGTGTAAATTTAAATTATCTCCTCGTTATAAGACACCGTCCGAAAAATGTCTTGTAACATTTTCCACATTCGAAACCCATGAACATCTAAAAGTTAAATTTGTTCAGTGGTCCTTTTAGGGATAATCATCATCTCAATTTTTTATTTGATGATTTGGCAGACGTGACAGCTTCAGGACAATGACCAGTCCAGGACTGAATTTAAAATAAACTTTATTCTCCAACATTCAGAAAAAAACATTTTTTAACCAAATTTTACATACACTATCTGGTCTCAAAAGCGATGCCTCAACCCGTGGACCTAGTTTTCCAGATGGTTCTTTCAATACGAAAAAAAGAAAGTCAGAAGTTTTCCATCAGCCGTCATAGTTGCTAGTATAGTATAAGTATTAATTATTGAAGAAACTGATTGAACGGTACACTCTACTTTTTTCTCTCCTTCTGGAGCCAAAGATCTCTCAGAATGCAGTTTTAGTGTGAAGCCACTTTGATTGGAATTGTATATATTGTCTAGACGATACGTTTAAATCTTATCTTATCGTTTAAATCTATTTTAGCTCTATTGATAGGTGTTTCCAGAATTTGCATTGTTTGAAATGTTGCTGGAAGTAATTGAATAACATTGAGGGAATTAACATATATTTTTATCTATCGAGTGTCACACAATTATTTACATAAAAAATTTGTATGCTCATTTTAAGCGCCGCAATTCAATCATAAACATTTAAAGCAATCAAAATTACGTAACGGTAGAATAAGTACAAACAGTAGAAATTAAAGTTTTGGAAGTATTCTGATAAATTTTGAAGAATATTGTAACACATTTATAGATTATAAAAATATGTTACTTTCGGTGACAATGCTCGAATCAAATTGACTTTTTGTTATGCTTGACTATGACAAATATTGTATCTATTTTTGCCCAGAACCGAAAATAATTCAATATTTAAATTAATGATTAAGTCTTCAATCAAGAAACATTTTATTCCACTACTATTATGACTATGAATGACCTTTCCAAAACAAATTTCGTAGAAATTTTATGCGTCGTATAACTTAAATTCGATGTATAAGATAGAATACGAAAATAATTTTCTAGGTACTAACAGTAAACATTGTCATTGAAAATTTCAAAAAGGCGGTTTTAATCATCTGTGTCAATGTTATTTCGAAAATTTCAAAGACACGTGTCTCGTAATTTTTTATGCTCTTTCATTTAAAATTGGTCCTATAAAAAATAATAAATATTTTTTGAGTTATAAATGTTTTGTCATTTTTCAATGAAAATGAAAAAATTTGTTAGTTAGTTCTAAACATTGAATAGTGTTAGATCCATCTCCCTACATTAAAAGAAAAAATAAATTCTGTTATCATAAATGTCTAAGGTTTTACTTTTTTAGACAGTGAGTTTATTGGTTAAGAATTTTCTACTATAACCTTAAGTATACTTGGAAATTATAATGTCCAAGAAATATCATATGAACGTACTGTGTTGTTTTAACCACCTAAAAGTTTTTCATCATTAACAACTGATATTTAAAATCAAATTAAACGGGATACTCATGTCATTCATGGATTTATGTCATTCGACTTGGGATTGTGGTGAAGTTCCACCTAATCAAATGGAAAAAGTTATATCAAACACCATACAGAATGTAACATATGCTTATATTAATGATAGTTTACAAGAAGATTTCTTTTCAAAATTTATATCACTAAATCAAGTGATTATTGATATTTCAATTTTTAGATATGAAACATCAGGAATAACATCAGCACATAAACTTGAATATTGTCTATATTACAAAAAGTATTGTGAAGGTATTTCTTATAGAGAAGAGCTTGATCATATGTTTCAAGTTAACTGTAAATATTGTGGAAAACATCTACACTTTGAAAAATATAAGTTTTTATATGATTGTGTGAGACTTGCAGTACAACTTCAATGTTTCTACATAGATAAATGTATTAATTTAACATCAAAACAACATTTTTCATCTCTAATATATTCAAACTTGGGTAGTATTACACAAATGGCCACTGATGATATTTTTGAGTTGGGTTTTTGAACAGTACTGAAGAATGCATACAACGAAATTGATTATATGTGGAATAAGCTACCATTCTCATGGAAACATCATTCATCAGTGATTGGATACAAACGTTATTTTTACGTTTTCATAAAGATTCAATGGAAGTTTTGAAATTTAAAAAAGATTTTTTTATGTGTGATAATAATAATACTCTTGTATCAAATTTAATTAAAAAAAAAATAAAAAAAATCTGCTTTCTTTTATCATAATTTCTTATATATTATTAATAAGAATAAATAGGTTTCTTTTAAATAACAAGTCATAAATATAGATATTTAATTTTCATTAATTGAACTTATCAAGAATAAAATATTAATCAATTACATTATTTATAAATTATGGAAATAAATTGATGATGATAATAGTCTTCTATAGTAATCTGAAAGAGACCAATGAAAACATACGTAACTTAGAAAAAAAAAATCAAAATAAAAATAAAAAATAAAAAAACTTACTAGATATTTATAAAACAGAACCCGGGTTAAACAATTCGATAAAATCTTATGGGAAAAAAGTGATAAGAATAAATCCGAAAATTGCATGAGAAAAATCGCACTCTTTATAAGAATCTATTAGGTATTTTCTTATAGATTCTTAAAATAAGTGTTGAATTTCTCATGCAATTTTCGAATTTATTCTTATAACATAGTGAGTATCTTTAAGAAACATTTGTATCATTTTTTATTAGAATTCATAAGAAATTATTGAGTATATCCTGATCGCTCTGTATAAGAATCTATAGGCATGTTTTGTGTCGTTTTTTATCGGAATTTATCTTTTTACCACAAAAAAAATCAATTCAAACAAAAAGAAATTTTAATTCGATCCAGACGTTCATTATTTATACGGATTTGTTGTTCAAATAGACACCTGAAATTAAATTTATTAGAAACTTTGTCCGAAAAAATCCTGCAGACGATAACATTCGATCCCGGCATTCTCGGATCGACAGTCCACTACGCTGCCAACTGCACTATTTCAAAACATGGAGACATGGCTTCCGCCTAATCCATTTGAGTTAAACATAGCAAGTATTTTGAAGCAGAAAAATAATAATTTCTATTTGCAAAGAAATGACAGGTAGAATGCAACTTGGAAATTATATCTTTATCTCAATGTCCCATAATAAAATTTTATTATATTTTCAACATATGTATTTTCGCGGAAATTTGATGAAAATACGTTCAATAATTAAATATTTTAACAATATAAAATCTATAAACAATGAGATAATCATCCAACGTAATTATTAAATTTCACTTGCCTTCATCAGGCTTTTCCCACTTGGTCCGAATAGGGACAAGCGTTACATTCCCAATGTGGGCCTAATGTGGTATCCAAATTGGCGCCTAACTTGAACTTAGGAAATTCGAATTGGGTGCGAACTCCTTCCCTAAAATAAATTTTACTCGGGATGTTATTAGATTGAATAAGTATTTGTTATGTCCAGCGCTTTTCGCTCCTAAAATTATTTCTAAATCTATCACAAAGATGTAGAACACGATTACGCTGAATTTCTTTCGTCAGATAATAACGAAATTCTCTAAAGTATCTGGGTCTCCACGAACAATGACCGAACATTTTGCTGAGTCTGATGTGTCGAAACCCAGTACTTTTCCACAAATGTCCTCAATTTTCCCTCGGAAACTAACAGGGCCAACGCCTAACGTCCACCTGTATAAAAATCGCCCCAAAACGTCACTCGGGGCTCAGTCAATTCAAGCTAACGGTGAAACGTAGGTTTACGGCCCGCGCTCGATAAAACCGTCGCGTAACAAGTCTCTGCCATTGTGCTTCTCCGGATCTGTTGAAACATCATTATAATTTTTCGTGCGTACTGAGACGCGATAAAAAGACTCAAAATTCGTTCTGGGTTTTTACCCCTGAGAATTACCCGTTTGAGTTTGGTATAAAATATTATTGTATTTTTTTTTTGTTGTTTGAATTAAATAAAGTGTAGGGCAATTAAAAGGGAATCACACGGAGTGTCAAAGTTATTAATTTAACGCCTCCTTCTCCTCCCTCGATTTAAGTGTACTACTGATTTCGTTAATCACATCTACTCGTCATTTCTGTTATCTGCAAATTCTACTGGTCAACCGTAATCTTTCATTCAAATTTCACATAAACAGTAAGGAAACGGTAAGTATACTATATGTTTGGTTATCTTTCTCTTCTAAATATTTACATTGATTAAGAGATCTCGAAGGCGTAGGGTTCCTATCTCGCATAACGAATCCCAAATTTATTTTAACTCCAATATTCATAAATTCGAACATTGGAGAAAACCCCCTGTTAGTCCAAGCCTCCATGAACATCGCCAGTTGCTACCTCGAATAATATTAAATGAATGATAAATTATCATTAAATTTTCTTTGGACATAAGAGTGTGTTTTCTGGTGGCAGCGGTGGGATAATTTTTATCGCGTCTGATAGGAAAATTTTACACCCTTATTTCTCAGTAGTTCAATTAATAATATTTATAAATTATAAAATAAATACAAAGAATTTAACGTAACCTACTATCTAAATTTAGTTATTAACGATCAGCACTACTTACGTTTTCATTTCACGAGTGTCGGGTTGCATATAAGAATTCTTTCGCAACCGACCTTATTATTAATTTACTTACAAAGTCAATCACCTTTTTGAATACCTCTTGTGACTATATTCTTTCCTGATACCTTCGAGTTTTCTTTACTCAGATTTAGCTATTTTTACACTCTATCTTTTCTATTTTTCGTGCTAATAAACGTAATTAATAAGTATGAATAACGGTACCGCATTTCCCCCGGCCGGACCGGGGGCAGCATCCAGACAAGATTCTTTCACAGCCCCTGTATCTCATGACTTTACTCTGAGCGTTATGGAGCGATCTTATTTTTCCGCGAAAGATTTCGCGTCATCTTTTCCTATATTTTCAGGAGATTCAGGATGCGACTACGAGACGTTTGATCGCGCTGTAACTCGTCAATCACATATGTTACCTGCAAACAACCAGGAATATTATGTTGCTCATGTTCTGAATAGAATCACGGGAACTGCTCGTAAACATCTAGAAGATAAAAATCTTGATAGTGTCCAAACTATTCTTGACATCTTGCGAAAACATTATCGACCTAAAGATCCTGTTGGATATTTATTAGATAAACTTCACAGAATGACACGAAGGACTAACGAATCTACTGAACAGTTCTACTTTCGAATAAACGACATCTTAATAAACCTCAAGGGTTATAGCAACCAGAGTGCAACTAATCAAGCCCTATATGACCGCGCGTGTAAGGATGCTGTACGAACTCTTTTCTACAGTCTCCCCGAGTCATTACGCGTATCAATTGAACAATGCGAGGAACTGGATAAAATGACTTTAGATTCATTACGAAAACGAATATCCCGAGAACTCAGTTCTTTAGATCCTAGAATAAGAGATTTCCCTTCATATCATCCCTCAGAAAGACGAGATTCTTCTGGAATACGCTACAGAGACAGACATGACTCACGACGCGATGATCGTCGATAGGACCCTCGTCGGTTTGAAGATTATCATGACGATAGACGTTCTCAGCATAGGTATGAAGACCATAGACAGAATCAAGACAGTTGGGATAGATGCCGAGAGCGAGACAGAAGATCGTTTGATAATTATCGAAATACCTATTATAATGATCAACACTCGCGAAACTTCCAACAGTACGATGATCCTCTTTTTTGCATTTTCACCATTACCTGAACGTAAATCTTCACGTCAACGCTCTTCTTCCCCCTATCCAGACACAAGGGGTAGCTCCCCCGATCGACATGAAAGGACCGGTAACGTTGGAAATGATAGGAAAGTAAGGTTCGATGAATCATCTTCATCACGGGATCGTTCGACGGGTTCAGTTAGAGGAAAATTTGAAGAAAGATGCCCTGTCGAACCCTCTTTATCTTCTGAACATTTTGCGAAATTCTCTCAAGCGCTTGAATCTCTCTCTACGTCAGCAGGGTGTTTAGCTAACAAACTGAACCCCACTCCTCCAACTCCTCCTGCTTCAAAAATAGATAACTTAGATCTCTCAGCTAACGCGTTAATGGAAAAAATACAGAAAAATTTAAACTTCCAGACCACTCGGCGGCAAGGGAGAGCCCCGAGCGAGAAGACCCAGATTCCCCCGTCCTCTGCAGGAGAATTAAAAACGAAACTGTTAAAGAGAAACGAGAAAGAATAATAGGTGGGGGCCCTTATGTTACTGTCTGGCTTCATCAGTTTCTCATTAGGCC
The DNA here is from genome assembly GCA_028641665.1 of Chelonus formosanus. Lineage (NCBI taxonomy): Eukaryota > Metazoa > Arthropoda > Insecta > Hymenoptera > Braconidae > Chelonus > Chelonus formosanus. The sequence continues at coordinate 14,408,814 of CM054006.1, read as the reverse complement.
TGTTCATATGCTTATTGATACTGGATCTACTCATAATTTTATTTATCTTGGATGCTTAGGAGACGATGCTCCCTGCATCCCTGCAAATAAAGAAGTAAAAGGGCTTACTGAGGATCCTGTTGAGGTCTGTGGTAGCATCACTTCAAAATTATGGGAATGGGATGTTGAATTTTAGATAACTACAACACCTTTAGGAAAATTTGACGCCTTTTTCGGTGACTCGTTTCCCTGTAAAGCAGGAGCAGCGATCTCCTTTCATTCTAATACGATCAATTTTATCAATCGTCCAATACGCCCTATTCCATTTAAAATACAAGGAGCAAAAGAGAAAAGAAACTTGCTTATCGACCCTGGACCTCGAATCTTTGTAAAATGTAGGGATCTCTGGGGTGGAGAACAAGCTTTCTTACTTGATACTGGAGGAGATGTTAGTCTCATTAGTATGAAAGCTCTTAAAACCCAAGCGCGTAAAAGAATAGATTCTGCTCGCAAACTTCGACTAAAGGGTATTGGTAAAGACTACTTATATTCTTTAGGAACAGTAGATTTGAAGATCTTGGGACTAAAAATGAGATTTCATGTCGCAGACTTCGAACTCCCTGTCACCGGGGTAGGAATTATTGGTAATGATGTCTTTATTAAAGAAGCAGCAGAAATCTCTTACTTACGTCAAACCATTGTTTTCTCTAGTTGCCCAAGGACTCCATATCCTTTCACTCTTTCATCTCGACACAAGACCTCCTGGCGAACCGCCGCGATCGCGAATGATAGTAGAATTTCCTGTAAAAAACAGTTCTCTTCGAGAAGAATATTTACCCCGGACTAATCTTGGTCCTGGAATTCTTTTTGGAGGAGCAGTGGTCACAGTATCAGAAGGAACGGCTAGAGCATTCATTGTTAATGTCAGGAGCGAGCCCCAGGAGATACACATTCCTCCACAGGAATTAGAAGAGTTTGAACTGTATCATAATGATGTAACAATTGATGATGATAGCGACTCGGAGAATGATTCTGAACAGTCTTCTCCTCTACACTATCATGATCGAGTAGCAGAGGTTATCAAGAGAACAGATATCCTGAAGCTCTCTCCTGACAAACAACTGCATATTCTCCCATATTTACAAAAATATCCCGACATATTTGATCTTCCGGGAGATGAAGTAGGGGTATTTCTTAATTCAAATTTCCAGATACCGATAATCGATGACAAACCTGTACATATTAAACAGTATCGATTCCCGGAGGAACATCGTCAAGAGATTGAGAAACAACTTCATACTCTCCGTAAACGGAAGTTGATAAAAGCCTCTCGATCTCCTTACAATGCTCCTCTCTGGATCGTGCCCAAGAAACCTGATTCACAAGGCAGAAAACGAAGGCGACTAGTGATTGATTTTAGAGCTCTTAATCGTAAGACTATTGGGGACGCGTATCCTCTTCCCGACATCGAAACGATTCTCAGTCAGCTAGGGGGCGCGAAATATTTTAGCGTGTTTGATTTAGCTAGTGGATTTCATCAGGTACGCATGGACCCAGCTCATAGCCATAAAACCGCGTTCTCATCTCCGGACGGTCATTGGGAGTTTGTGCGCATGCCCTTTGGCTTGCAGAACGCACCCGCAGAGTTTCAGAGCATGATAGACTCTGCCCTTACAGGGCTAAAAGGAGTTGAGCTATTTGTATATCTCGACGATATTATCGTTCATGCAAGATCACTAGAAGAACATGGTAAAAGAATCGACAGACTCTTTCAACGAATAAGAGAAACCGAAGTTAAATTACAGCCAGAAAAATGTAAATTTCTTTGCTCTGAAGTCAATTATTTAGGTGTTATAATAACTGCTGAGGGAATTAAACCAGATCCCGCAAAAGTTTCGGCCCTTCGCGCAGCTTCTCGTCCTCGTACTGAAACCGAGATGAGAAAATTTCTTGGTCTCGCGAATTATTAACGTCGTTTCGTTCCAGATTTTTCAGAACGTGTTAAACCACTAACTGATCTCACGAGGAAAACTCGCGAGTTTAAATGGAACGACGACGCGGAAGAAGATTTTAATGACATTAAAGAATCTTTATGTGAACAAACTTTGTTGTTTCACCCACAACCTAATGTACCCTTCATCCTGGCGACTAATGCCTCAGAGATAGGAATCAGTGGCATATTAAGTCAGGAAATTGAACTAGTTGACCCAGACGGGGATGGCACCCTTAAAAAGAAAGAGCTAAGATACATAGCATTCGCTTCAAGAATCTTACGTGATGCAGAAACGCGTTATTCGCCACCTGAACGTGAGTGTCTTGCTCTTGTATTTGCTATAAATCATTTTCGTCCTGTTCTCTCTACTAAACCTTTCATAGTACATACTGATAGTGATTGTATCGCATGGTTACAGAACGCCGTGCAACCTACAGAAAGACAAGTAAAATGGAAAGCGTTGTTGAATGGCTATCAATTTAAAGCAATCTGTAAAAAGAGAGTAGGAGATTTATATGCTGATGCTTTATCCTACAACCCTCCAGATCGACCTGCAGGTGATGATGTTACTCTTAGGGCACTTCCTTATTCTACTAAAGAATCCGAGGAAGTTAAAAGACCCCGTGGTCGACCCCCGGGTAGTAAAAACAAGCCGCGAGCCCCAATCATCCCTGTGACCGAGACCATTGCTTCTCGATTGCGTAGTCGAATCAAATCACCTGACACGTCTAATGACAAAATTGTATCTGTTCAGCCTAGCTCTGAAAAAGCTACACCAACGATAAAACAGAAAAATATTCCTTCTCAAGATAAGAAATCCACTCCTGGAATAATAGAAATGCCTCGGGTGAAAAACATGGACACTACTGTAATGGATACAATACCTGAGGAAAAGTCAATCGAGTTGGAGACTTCAGGTAAATTATCTCGAGCCCCTGTGGAACCTACTTCTACTGCTTCTACCCCCTCAGCTCCTTCACCCGAAGTTCTACCATCAGCATCTTCTCCTATAGTTATCCCTTCAGAGAAGACCCGTCCTCAACCCCTTAGTTCTGACTTTATAAAAGAAATAAAATCCTCTATAGCTAAGTTCGACCAAACCTTGAGAGAAAATCCTCCAATAAGCGATGTAGTATCCATGAATAACAGTACTGAGAATGAAGGAAATAGACAAGACGAATGCAATGACGATATCATCGATTATGACAACGACGACGAAGATCGAGATGAAATTAATAATAACACAGAATTAGACTGTTCTGACGACTCCGATATTAACTCTGGAGAAGATGAAAACGATCCCGATCAGACTCCTAATCATTTGTCCATTGAAATTCCACACCCTTCTCCAGACATCCGAGACCAATTTAACCTCACTCCTTTCCAGGATATGTTCTGGCATAAAGGAGCATATCAGGTATTGGATTCTCCACTTCCTCCTACTCCTAATCCTCCCCCACTTTTAACAACCAAATCTAAAAATCCCTTATTATCTTCTTTACCTCCTTTTGATCCTGCTACTCTCCCTACCGCAAATTCCAGTATTTTACCCCCTCCGAAAAATATAAGTGATCCTCCAGACATACCACTTCAATCTACAGAATCAACGGAAAAAGAGAAGTCAGTCATGGACGCCAGTAAAACCTCCCCTACTGTTGTTCCTTCTCGACTCGAATCAGGGGGGATCTACGTCTCATCAGATAATTCTAGTTTCGTACCTGAAGCTCCAGATGAACCCTCACCCCCTGTTAAAGAAGATTCACTTCCCACGTCATCTAATCTTCCTCCAAAAACATTAAAAATCATTGAAACACGCGATGGACTGACGTTTGCACGTGACAACATTGCACACTTCCTTTCTGCTGATTGTGAACTCGCTCAGCCAGTCTCTAAGCTCTTACAAGCACTGAGATATATATCAAAGGAAGATTTGAAAGCTGAAAATCCCTTTCCCGGAGAAGTTTTTATCACCCCTATCGGTAAGAAACGCGTATTTACCGTTTTTCTGAAAAAACATCACTTTGATAAAGTTACACCTGAGCAGATTATTGGGTGACTAGAACGCCTACGCGCCGCGTTAGTGAAATATAATATTCAAACACTTCGCATGGCGGCAAATGGTGATGCAACTTGGTGAAAATATAAAACCGTACGTCGTCAAGGTCTTTGAGAAATGTCCCATTGAAATTTCTCTTACTCAGGGAAAAATAGAGCACCCAGAAGTAGATAAAAGACCAGCTATCATTAAAGAAAATCATTCTAGCCTCGTTGGTGGACATAAAGGGGTAGTAAAGACCTATAAGCGTATAAGAGAGAAATTTTATTGGCCGGGAATGAAAGAGGATATTTACAAATTCATTGAGGGATGTGATATATGTCAAAAGGAAAAACATTCGCGTATTAAAAATCGTCCCCCGATAATCATAACAGACACACCTTTTGAGCCCTTCGACAAAATTTCTATTGACACTGTAGGACCACTCGATATTACACCGGACGGTAATGTTCATATTCTTACAATTCAAGATAACTTCTCTAAATTTTGTTGTGCTATACCCTTACCCGACATACGGACGCAAACAATTGCAGAAGCCCTTGTTAATAATTATATATGCATTGATGGGTGTCCTAAGGTGATACTATCAGACCGAGGAACATCATTTACGAGTAAATTACTTAATAAACTCGCGAAAATCTTGAGAATCGAAAGAGTTACAACATCAGCATATCATCCTCAATCTAATGGAGCTCTAGAACGGTCTCATCATTCTCTTGTTGAATATTTAAGGGCGTTTATCACCCCCTTCAATGATTGGGATAGATATTTACCCATGGCTATGTTTAGCTATAATTCTTCTGTTCACAGTAGTACGAAATTCACCCCGTTTGAACTACTTTATGGTAAACCGGCACGCGCACCTACATCTTTCCTTGATTATTCTGAAATTAACACTTACCCCGAAGCTTTAGAGAAACTAGTACTTCGTCTAGCGGAAACGCGTGCGATCGCGAGAGAAAATTTATTAAGATCAAAAAATAAATCAAAAGAACGTTTCGATCAAAAGAGTCATGAAGAAAAATTTAGGATAGGTGATTTCGTGCAAGTACAGAAAGAACCGCGACGCAATAAGTTGGACCCACATTATATCGGTCCCTTCGAAATCGTCGATATTACTGAACAAGGAAATTACATTATAGAAGATCAGAATGGTGGTCGATTCATGAAACATCCTAGTACTTCTCTTGAACTCTCAAACATTCTCTAATTCTCGCTGTAAATATAGGACCTCGTTAAGACCCTAAACAGTCAAGAATGGAGTTTGTTTGGGGGGGGGGGGGAGATTCAGAGAGGTTGAAATCACTGGTTTTAGCCTTGTGCGATCATAAATGAAAACAAACCCTCTAATTTCTCCTGAGAATATATAGGGATATGTTGGGGCCTCTCTTATTAGTCCTCCTTCGACGAAAAAAAAAAAAAAAAGGAGAAAAGAGAGAGAGAGTTTTGTTTCCCATTCTTTTTCTCTTCTACCTTTAAGTAATAACTCCTAGCTTCTGATTCCAGATGAGGTTTTTCACTTTACTCTACTTTTTACTGGTTCTTCCTCTTTTCGAGACCAGTCAACTTTTAAAAATCGAAACCTTCAAGCATAGACCTGGAATTTATTTTGAAGAAAATACCAAGATTCATCTGGTACGGAACACCTGGAAAATAGTCTCGTCTCTTGATATCGTAGAGCTAATTAATGCTCACGATCATGACCAAACGACTTTTCAAGATCAGTACGAGAACTGTACGAACATCCTGAACGCAAGTTGGTGTCGAACTATACTTCAACCTGACTCTATTATACCTGAGATAATACAAGGAAAACAATTATCTGAGCACTTACGTCAACTAGTAGAACGAACTCCTCTACAAGCTCAACGGCGTAGACGTTCACCCTGGTTTGTCTCATAGGAACAGGACTACGTAAGCTTTTTGGGACCTTAGATTACAACGACTTTGAGCACTTTACACATGAAGTTGACAAATTACATCAGGATCAAGCCAGCATTGTTCGTCTTGTAAATAATAGTACTCACATTATCCAAGCCGAGGTAAATACACTAGTCAATAGAGTCAAACAGAACAACGAAGCTATCAGTGATCTGTTAGAATACTTCAACCAACTGAAAGTTGATCTGACAAACTGGAGATCCGTTTACAACTTGGAACAGAGTTATACCTTGTTTGGGATAAAATTTTTCAGAACCCTTCAACAACATAACTCTGTAATGAGACAAGTAATTGCAGCAGTGGAGGAAGCAAAAAGAGGAACGCTGAACCGCATGACTGTCTCACCGACACAACTGATTCAGGCTTTACAACATATTGAAAAACAGCATCCCGATCTAAACCCTCCACAACCGTTGGACCACATCGACCTGCACTCATTATCTGAGATTTCTGAGGTATACGCTGCAAGACTTGGACGATACTTCATTACTGTTATTGAAATGCCCCTCCTGGATCGTCACCTCTGGAGAAACTATCGTCTACTTCCTTACAAAATTCCAGAAAATCTAGGAAACACGAACTCAGCATTAACTATCATTCCAACTACAGAATATCTCACGCTCTCAGACAATGGTCAACATTATTTTCTCACTACCAAGGACTACCTGGAAGAGTGCTCGCCGGCAGGCAAAACTCTTGCTTGTTTTCCCATCAATATAATTAAATCCTCAGACAATCGACCTATTTGTGAAGTGGAATTACTTCGACGTCCCTCTAATGAGACCCTTAGAAAATGTAAAATACATCTTACGACAGATACTACCCCCAGTTGGACTTCTCTAACTCAACAAAATTCATGGCTTTTCTCAACTTTAAAGATGGAAAATTACAATATCATCTGTAACAGCCAGATAGTCGACAATTTAGAACTGAGTGGCTCTGGAATTCTTCACTTAAGCCCAGGCTGTAAAGCACAAAATCAGTATGAAATAATTCTGAGTCTGGGAGAACTTGAATCCAACATCACTGGACTTCTACCATCATTTTCTCTCAACTTATCTTCTCTATCACCCTCTCTCTCTCTATTACCAGAAGCTACTATTTTTCTTTTGAATCAAACTAACCGAAAATTAAACAGTTTAGATTTTGCGGGTACCTGGGGGGACAGTCTGGACCAGATGAAGAACGAATTAAATAAAATATCATTACATCATCAAGATCAACGCTCTCAAAACCACTGGAGGTGGAGCATTGCTGGCCTGGTGGGTCTATAAGCCTCTTTAATAACTGGTTACTTTGCTTATCTCAACTGCCATCGTTGTCGCCTGCCAACCCGCAAATCCAAGAAGAGTTTGAGACAACGAAGAGGGCTCGACATCCCGTTATCTATCATCATCCCTCCTAACAATGCACCTGACGCAGCTGTAGCCTCTGCTCATCAGAAACCAGTCCTCAAAACCTCCGACAACCCTGCCGGTCAACTGCAGGTCATCCCAAGAAGTAACACCGGAATACTAGTTACCCCAAGCCCTGCAGGTTTTTGATACCTACAAATATCTATATCAAATTTTCTTTCATATGTAATTGTTATTTACCTATAAAAAAAAAAAAAAAAAAAACAAAACGAAACTTTTATATATATATATATATTTTGTTAAATAAATAAATATTTTTATATTGGTGAAGGGTAAACTTTTGTAAGAGATTAATGAGGAAGAGGAAGTATGTAGAAATATTTTCCGAGCCTAGGACAATATTGTCACATTACTTTCTACTAACACAGTTTATTTAGCTGACACTCACATTCTTGTAAAGGTCTTTAATTCTTTATGATCTTATATTTCAAAACAGTACACTCTTGGCAAAAATTTTCATTTGTCGGAATCCTCATTTTTCTTAGACTCATAATAAGCAATTAATCTATAAAAAATTTAATACCTAAAAGGAAAAAAAAAATTTTTTTATCTCTGATATCTCTATGTTACATGATTGCACTTAATATTTGTAAACAATTCTGCATATATTACTGTTCATTCTGAACACAAAGGAAAACTCAGAACGAAGTCACGTGAGTCTCTGACACTCGCTTTATTATCAAAATGTCTTACTTCGCGGTAGCAAATGGGCGAAAAATCGGAATCTACCCTTCTTGAAAACTTTGTCGCTTACAAATTAATGGTTATTCTAACGCGATGTTTTGTAGATTCAAAACGTTTCTAGAAGCCCGCGAGTTCCTCACCTGTCGTTTACCTTCATTTTTAGACCTATCCACCCTTATCAAAAGTTCCCTCTTCCCTCGAAACGAAAGAAATCAGATTGGAGTCTATGCAGATGGAGCTTGTACGGGTAATGGTACCCCTGAAGGCAAAGCAGGAATTGGCGTTTTCTTTGAAAAAAATCATTCAGAGAACATATCAAAATTCATCCTTTGGAGAAATACCAACAACGGAGCCGAGATCGAGGCTATCCTTCACGCTTCACACGTGATAATCTCCTTCCAATTGGATAACGTACACATTTATACAGACTCACAATTTGTAACCAATAGTCTCTACGAATGGTTTCCTTTATGGCATCGTCAAGGTTGGAGAAACTCCTCCGGCCAGTCTGTTATTTACCAGAAAGAAAACGAATACATCCACGAAATTATCAACAAACACCCTATCGTTATGCACCATGTCAAAGGTCACCAAGGGATCCCAGGAAATGAAAAAGCAGACCACCTGGCGAAAGCAGCTATAAAGAATTTTTAAGGCGAAAAACTGACTGCTGAAGACGACTCAATCAAGTCGATCTCATCGCCTTGGAGGGAACTGTTATGTCCGGCGTTTTTCGCTCCTAAAATTATTTCTAAATCTATCACAAATATGAAGAACACGATTACGCTGAATTTCTTTCGTCAGATAATAACGAAATCCTTTAAAGTATCTGGGTCTCCACGAACAATGACCGAACATTTTGCTGAGTCTGATGTGTGGAAACCCAGTACTTTTCCAGAAATGTCCTCAATTTTCCCTCGGAAACTAACAGGGCCAACGCCTAACGTCCACCTGTATAAAAATCGCTCCAAAACGTCACTCGGGGCTCAGTCAATTCAAGCTAACGGTGAAACGTAGGTTGACGGCCCGCGCTCGATAAAACCGCCGCGTAACAAGTCTCTGCCATTGTGCTTCTCTAGGATCCTGAAGAAGAATCCAGTAATCTGAACTTCTCCGGATCTGTTGAAACATCATCATAATTTTTCGTGCGTACTGAGACGCGATAAAAAGACTCAAAATTCGTTCTGGGTTTTTACCCCTGAGAATTACCCGTTTGAGTTTGGTATAAAATATTATTGTATTTTTTTTTTGTTGTTTGAATTAAATAAAGTGTAGGGCAATTAAAAGGGAATCACACGGAGTGTCAAAGTTATTAATTTAACGCCTCCTTCTCCTCCCTCGATTTAAGTGTACTACTGATTTCGTTAATCACATCTACTCGTCATTTCTGTTATCTGCAAATTCTACTGGTCAACCGTAATCTTTCATTCAAACCTCACATAAACAGTAAGGAAACGGTAAGTATACTATATGTTTGGTTATCTTTCTCTTCTAAATATTTACATTGATTAAGAGATCTCGAAGGCGTAGGGTTCCTATCTCGCATAACGAATCCCAAATTTATTTTAACTCCAATATTCACAAATTCGAACATTGGAGAAAACCCCCTGTTAGTCCAAGCCTCCATGAACATCGCCAGTTGCTACCTCGAATAATATTAAATGAATGATAAATTATCATTGAATTTTCTTTGGACATAACATATTTTTCGTTCATTTATTCAAGGTGGATAATTATGAGACGTTGTTAGTTTTTCTGATAGACACAATATTTTCTTATTGTTTCTCATTTTTAGTTATTCAGAATTAATCAGTGTATACGTTAAAATGCTAAGATCAAATTTACAAAGAGGAGATAAATACGACGGATATGTCTGAAACTGAATTTGCAAAAAGTTCAATAGGTAGTCATTAAAAATTTAATATATACTAAGAAACTCATAATAATAATAATAATGGAATGACTAGAAAGAAAAAAAAATGAGCATTTCTATAACACCTCAATTACTGTAGGTCAGATGTCTTCTCCAGAGTTGTACAGTTGTACAACATCGAATAAAGTATTGGTAAAACTATATAGCAAACACTAATAAATAAATCAACGTTATCTACAAATTAATCCTTATTCAATCTTATGACATTCATTCTGATAGAATCGTATAAAATCAGACAAAATATCCAAAGGCATAATTAACTACAAAATTCCTGTAGCATCTTATGAGACACGATGTGATAGTTTCTCATAGAAATAGTTGTTATGTTGTCAAAATTATTTACCAATAAGTCCTTATTGAATCTGATAGCATTCTTTCTCATAGAATCGTATACAATGGGACGGGGAATCAAACGGCATCATCAACTATTAACTTCTTGTAGAAACTGATGAGAAACCACCTAATAGTTTCGTATAAATTCATTCAGAAATTGAAAAATATTATTTGCTTATTGCTTCTTATAAAGTCCTATAGCATTTTTTCTTGCGAAATTGTATCGCATTGAATGGAAGAAAAACTTATCACTTTTACCAATAGATTTTTATTGCATCTTGTAATATTTTTCTGATACATTCTGATAAAATTATTCAAAAATAACAAAATATTATGTACCTATAATTTCCCATTGGAACTTATCATATTGTCCTAATTCATTCTCACGTATACTCATAAAATCAACTAAAAGTTTTTTTACTCTCATAAATTCTGATTTATTCTAATCGTATTGTCATAAGATTACTTCCAGTCCTTTAATAGAACCAATACGTTCTTAGTCATTTTTATGAATTGTGCATCAGAATCTGTCGGAAATTATAAATTTTTGTCGGTTTGTTTTACCAGGGAAACATATTCATAGAAAAATTCAAATGAATTACATTCACCTCCATAATATTCCATAGATAAATGCTCGCCTTCACAAGCTTTTTGTATTTCTTTCAATTGTTTACCATCATTAGCACTCAATGAATTCAAAATTCTTTTCGAAAGAAAAACTTTGAATTCATGATCTCCAGTAGTCACAGCAGCGTTTCCAAATTTAGTTAAAATTATATTCAATGATGAAACTTTATACTTTTTTGATATTCCAAGTTCTTTCATCTTTTTATTCATTTTGAAAATTTTTGCGTTCCTTTCACCAATCAATCAATTTATCATACTGCTAAAGTTACTGTTAAAGATACTGTTAAAATTAATTAAAAATTTTCTCTTCATGTATGCTTAGGTTTAGAGCCATATTTTAAAATCATCTTAAAAACATTTAAAAGTCGCTGATTGTAACTTTCCATACTTTAAAACACTTTTTCTTTTTGATTTCTATTAACGGATAAAGTTGATAAAAAATTATTTCTTCATGTATACATATGTTTAGAGCAATATTTCAAAATCATCTTGATAATATTCAAGATTTGCCGTTTACAACTGTCAGTACTTACAAATACTTTTCAATTAATTGTTTTATGAATTTTTTCTCCATATATAAGTATATATTTACTCCATTGGTTCATTTAGAAAAGAGGGGGTTGAAGAAAAATATATAAATGAATGGATGAAAAATTTTATTTCTAGTTAATCAGAAAATTATAAACGATAGATTTTATACGTGTGAATCAACTATATAGTCTTTCACTATATCAATTAGAATTAGTTTATCAATACTCAAAAAATGGAAATCAATGTGATGATGAAGACATTATATAATGGATAGATAAAGCGGAACTGTTTTACAACATGCTCCATGTTGACTCACAAAATAAAACATTTTTATTAGCTCAGCAATCTAACGTTATACACATAGCTAAAAGAGTAAAACATGTAAATGAAAAACTTAAACACATACTAACACATTGTAGTTCATTATTAGAAAAAAAAACCACATATATCTGTTGAAGATCATTTATCAAAAAAGAATAAATATTTTACAAGTATATATAATAAGCTTAAAGAAATTATAAGTGAAAGTGGAGTAAAAACTACTTCATTATCTATGCTATTAACATCAAGAGCATCAGTAATACAATTAGCATCAAGATCACATGCTACAGCATCTACATCAAGATCACCTGCAATGTCATCTACCTCAGCATCACAATCTCTGGATATCAAATGGATTGAACTGGAAAGTACATTTGGATATCGTATGAGTACTAATGCTATATTAAACTTTACATATTTAAATCTGAAAAACTTTCTTGTAGAATGCGAAAAATTAATTAGCGATAAAGTAAAAAAACATCAATTATCAAAAATCAATTTGCTTATGAATTTTATATTAAATTGTTCATTTGAAAATATTAAACAAGATTTGATAGTGTGTGATATAAAACATTTTAATCCAAAAAACATGAAAGTATTATTATCTACAGACTTTACAGATATTTTTTTTAAGGAAATTATACCTGAACTATTAAAAAAAGTTGAGGATTTTGAAGAAGAGGGCTCGGGATCGTCAATGATAAATATCAGAAGCCTACAAGTAAACATTAATTACAGTACACCATTGAAAGGATCTGGATATGTAAATAATAATCAATCAACATTTCGTGAACTCGATGATTTCATAAAGAACAAAGGATCCGTTATTAATATTATAAATAATGATCAATATTGCTTCTTTTAGGCAGTTATCGCATCATTACATCCAGTGGAATCAACATTAAAAGGTAATGATGTAAAGTATTATAGAAAACATTGGGAAAAAATAAATAAAACTGGAATTTCCGCACTAACATCATTAAACAATATCTATGAATTCGAAAAATTGAATAATGGAGTCATTAATATTCATGGAAGGGATAAGAATAATTCCATTATACCTATTTATCTGAGTAGAAATTTTAAAAAATTTTTTGAAGAAGATAAAATAACAATTCATCTTTTACTATCTGAGAATGGGGTGAATAATGAAAGTAGAAAATCAATCTGTAATCATTCACTTATCACATATCTTTCGTGTTCAGTTTCAAATCAATTAACTAAACATCATGGAAAATTACATCTTTGTGACTGACGTTTGAATCATTTCTCTTCTAAAGAAATTTTAGAAAGTCATATTGTTGATTGTATCGAATTAAATAATTGTAAAGTTAAATTTCCTGAATATAAGACAATGAAATTTAAAAATTTGATGCATAAAGAAAAAGTACCATTTGTAATTTATGCTGATTTAGAATGCATTAATAAATTACCAATTAAAAAAAAATGTGCGCATATACCATATAGTATAGCATTTTATATACAATGTTCTTATGATGATTCCAAATCAAAATTTGCTTTAAATCGTGGAGAAAATTGTATAAAATAGTTTATGCAACAATTACTTGATTTTTTAAAGGAATATAAAGAAATAATTGATAATCCAATACCAATGGAACAATTAAATAATCAACAAAACTTTAATCTTCATAATGCAGAACGATGTCATATATGTGAAAAGCCTTTTGAAAATAATGAAACTAGAGTCCACGATCATTGTCATTTAACTGGAAATTTTTGGGTCCAGATCATTATACGTGCAATTTTAATTATTAAACACAATCAACAATTCCAGTTGTCAATTCCATCTATCTGTTACATGTTTTATCAAAACCTGACCATTGATTATAAGCTTTATTTTTGTCCTTCTTCAATGCTTTTTCAACAAGATAGACATCTGGATATTTAACCTTAGTTAATTCTTCAGTATAAAATCGTCCCTCAATAGGTTGATCTTGATAATCAATCAATTCAGAAGTTACAGGTCTAGTATTTTTGATGTTTTTAATGGTAAAGGTTTCTGTTGTCTAATTAAGTGTGTATCCCTTCCCAAATGCATGTTCATATTTACTTATACGAACTTCATCTCTAATTTTAAATTTCAATTTTAATCGTTTATTTACTGTATATAAATGTTTTTTATAAATATCTTGAAGCAATTGTTTTCTGTTATCAACTGTTACATTTTTAGGTTTCATCGTAATAGTACTATGTATTGTGTTATTATTTGATTTTATAAGAGAAGGTGAAATATCAATCCATTTATAATTACCACCTAGAGTAAATTGCTTCCACATTTTATTTTTTAATGTACAATTAAATCGTTCACATATAGAAGCTTTTAGATTCGTAAATGTTAAATACATTTTAATGTTATATTGTTTCATAAGTGTTTGAAAAATTCTCGGCTCCACCTATTAATATCCCCATGAAAAATATTCCAGAAAAAAAATCCTGGCAAAAATATTCCCAAAATTAATATTCAAAAAAAAAAAAAAATTCTAGTAAAAATATTCTATAAACTAATATTTCTAAAATACTAATCAACATAAAATACAGTACTTCTATCTGCATTTTCATTATTTTATTTTTATTCTTTACCAACACGAAAAAAAAAAATTATTTTTCTGTATTATTACGCATTAACATTTGGTCAGTCATATTATTTTAACGAAATATAAATTTTTGCGTTATTTATCACATTAGTTAACAATTCAAATATTAATTAGTTTTTACATTAAATGATACATAAATCTTTGCTCTTCTTATTACTAGTTATTAACGTCATCAAAGTAAAAATTGACTGCCAATTACTTAGATTTTTAATAAGAAAAAACAATAATAATATCTCCATAAAAATTGTATTCGTTTTAGAAAAGAAAAAATTATTTAAGTCATAATTTTCAACTATTTTTTTGATTTTTAATTTTTTATCACAATGCTTCTCGAGCTCGAAACCAATTCCGACTGGAAATAAAAATTAAATAATATTCTTTAGCTTTCTCAACAGCTGCGAGTCTTCAACATATTAATATCTTTTTTTTTTCTATTTTTTTGTACATTAATACATTAGCACAAAAAATCCAATATGAATATCTTAACATAAATTATATGCACTTTTTTTTAGAAAAGACAAAACATCATTTAAGTCATAACTGTCAACTATTCTTTTGATTTTTTAACCTTTATCACGACACTTTCGTCTTTTTGGTTTTTACTGCTCCACTAACAAAACGTTCCAACTTGACATCAGTTGACACTTATTCATTTCGTGATAAATCAATGAATTTCCAAATATTTAAGTGACATACTTGTGCACGAGTTTCCAACGCATTCTGTCAAGCTTCAACATTATTATTGGTTCTTCCAATCCCATTGATAGTATTACTATACCGATTCCATAACGACAATGCATACTTTCCACCACCATGACGTTTCCGACGATTCATTTTACCTAACCATGTGTTCTCATAATAATTCAGCAATTCTTCTAATTCACTCTCATATTTAATGTAAAAGTCAGTTGATATTAATTCATCATATGCAGCTACAACATCACATTCTGGCACAAACGGTATTGCAAATAACATTTTTAAATTTAATGCATTATTCCTTAGCGTAATTTGTCTGTAAATGGTAAGCCTGTATTTTGCGCCAGATAGCTTGAGTGTGATGGAAAAAGCAGCCTTTCACAAAGAACATTAGGAAACACTTCTTTGACAGCATGTATAAATGCCATTTCAAAATCTACTATTATTTTCGATCTAAGCGTGGCTCAAGTTTTTGTAATTCTTTCAATATTTTGACATGAACAGATTTAAATTTACCAGTAAAAAGAGCATAAACAAGTGGCACAACTGCATCATTCACGTGTGCATGTATAGTATATAATTGATAAAATATACGCGGAACAGTTTGGAATGTTCCATCTGCGTACTACACTTCAGCATTTCTTAGAACTGATAAGTTATTGTCAGTCGTAAATATCAGTAAACGTTCACTACTAGCCATATTTGAGTCCTTAGAATCGTATTTTAAAAAAATCAATTTTTCGTTCACTATACACGCGATAACCTTCAGAAATAGTAAGATTATCAACAGACTTTGGATTTGGTAATATCATATTAACGTTCTAATTACGAACAGGTTGTACAGTCATTGCTAAACTGTGAGGACTAGCTAGTTGATATAACACATCAGGATCAACATTCTTAAGCAATGACGCAACAACAACACTACTGGGTTTTGTAGAACGTTTAGCCTTTCTCTTTAATAGTTCCATTACTTTCAGTGATTTCAATCTGGTAGCATCTGGTCTATGATGATGGCTATTTATCATTTTGATTATTTTACCTATAAAATAAGTTTATTTATTTTCCATAAACAATCAGATTAACGATTATGAAAAGAAATTATGTTAGATATGAATCTTACTATCCTTGTCTTTAGAAGTTGTGTGAACACGAGCCAAGCATTTACCACATGGTCCTTCAGTGTAAAATCCACAACGCCAGATGTATTTATTATTAACTCCATCGTGCTGATATACATATATGTAACCGTCTTTATTCACAAGATTATTTCCACCTTTTTGATTCACCACAAATTTCAATGGCATCGTTATGTTTTATAATTACAGCAATATGAAACGTTCACCACCTTTCTTCTCGCTAACTTTTCCATCACTACACATACCAATACAATTAAATCTAAATTAAGATGTCTTCCTGACATCTGACCCAGGTGACATCTCATATTTATTAAACTATTTATCAAATGACCTATGAAAAATATTGAAATAATCAATTTAAGATATGCTGGAAAAAGGAATGATGAGTGTTGGATTAAATAAGCAGACAGGTTTTATAACAAAAAATAGTCTGTATTGTTACACAGCTTTTCACTAAAATTAATTTATTTTATTAATGAAGAAGTCACTTTGGTTGCTTAGTTCACTGAATTTTCACTTGATGTGGATGGATGAATTTCCTCTGAGTGATGAACCACGTGTGGAGGCACACAATGATTGTTTGGGTGACTTGAGTGTCAGATGTGCAGATGATGATGTGTCTGAGAGTGTATGAGGGGTTGTAAGGCCCTCACTTGAGTGTCAATTAATGCTTTTTTCAGCCCTGAGATACAGATATTATCGATCTGTACCTCAACTGTCTCCACACTGAGCTGAAAGCGAGTGCCTGTTACACGCGTTGCCAGCGTGGGAACCAAGTGAGGTGTTCAGATGGTTAATTCTGAGATGAACTGAGGTGTAGACGTATTGAATGATGTGTAGAAATGAGTGATTAAACTGATGTGTCGATATTTTTCCGTACAAAAGGACGTAATGAGCGAGAAAACTTTAGAGTGACGAGAAAGCGTAACCGCGCGCGTGTACTAGAGTTTTGGGAATGGCGAATTGGCCCGAAGTTCGCTTACACGAACACCTGGTGGCAGCAGCGGATGGGCAGACTAAAGAGTGCTGCCCCCTGAGGCTGACGGCACGAACAGTTGAGTTTTCAACAACCTAAATATATCGATATGACAAGAATTATCACCAGGTTCATTATCAATATCAATCGATATTACAGGAATCCACAACACAGTTATGCAAAACAGTATAATACTAATTTGTTTAATGTTTTCTATACATTTCATAGCAAAAATATTCCCAAAATTAATATTTCTATTCCTAAAAAGAAAAATCTTAGCAAAAATATACTTTAGATCTGCCCTTAGAGACTTAACACGGTAATGGGTACTACAGATTTTAATTGAGACTATTTTATTGAATAAAAATAGTTCTGCTTCTATCATAGTTTCCATACATTTCATGGCTCAGAAACATTATTTATTCGGGATTTAAGTATAGGAAACATTTTCTTGAAGATATTTTTGCCAGGATTTTCATTCCAGGATTTTTTTCGGGAATTTTTTTAGGTGACCCCAAAATTTTCTACGGATAATTTTAATTTATGTAGTTTAAACTTCATTTTAAAGTCAACTAAGTACAAAAGTTTAAATACCATTGCTTTTATAGTTTCAAATCAGTTGAATAATGACTGCGAATAGACAAATACCTAAGAAGAAGAAAGGAACAGGACTTTTAAATAAAGTTATCAATAAATTACCTGTAGAATTACATATTCTTGGGTATCAATTTTGTGGACCTAGTACAAAATTACAACAACGATTAGCTCGACATAATCAAGGAATCAATACTTTGGATACTGCTTGTCGAGCACATGATACAGCATTTTCTCAGAATAGAGAAAGTCTATGTAAGAGACATTGAGCCAATGAAATACTTGCTGACAAGGCGTGGCAACGTGTACTAGCTAGAGACGCTGCTTTAGATGAAAAGATAGCTGCGTAGGGTGTTGTAAATGCTATGAAACTCAAAACAAAATTTGGAATGGGATTAAAAAATAAAAAAAAAGCCACCAAAAAGAATGGTAAAGGAATAAAAGAAGAAAACGTCACAATACAAACGTCGTATACCTTTACCTTTTGCCATTTTCGCAGTACACAGAGTCTGTCACACAATAAATAGGATAAGCATTGTAAAATTTCAGAAAATAAACGTGAATAATTGTTGTATTAATCATTGGGTTGCAGCTATTATTCAATCACTCAAAATGACGAAAAACACAGTTTCTACAATACATTTATTTGTATGTTAATTCAATTAACGTATAGACATTTCCGCGATCAATTGTAATTACTGGTAAACGATTTAAATGATTGTAGTCATGATATTTTGATTGTAGTTGTTATCTTATCCGTTGAAATAATGATACACATAGTTTTCAATAAATTTTTATCATTTTTTTAATGGGGTTTAATCTTGGAGATTCTGTTGAGCAGTCGTTGACGTATGCAGTCAGTGATTGTACCTCTGTTATGTCCCGTAACTGGCTAGCAGTCTCATAGTTTAAGTTAAGAGAAAAAACTCCTGCAACTGGCTTGGGAGCGGAGACCTCGCTTTTATTTGGTGATGATTTCGAGATAGATTAGAGTATGATACAAGTATATTTACGAGATATGTCAGGATATTGATTTCTTAGCTACTCAAGACACATTATGACACTAGGCACCAGATAGGTAGAATCATAAATGATGATTCACGTTGGATTTGTCTGCTGACACCCAATAATTATTTATTAATTTTGACAAATATGATGACAGATAAATTTCATGTTACAAGATTGTGAATAATAATTACTGATTATATAAGTATTTCGACATTCATAATTTCAATAAGTAAGGAAAGTCGAGAGAGTCTGAACCGAGCTTCGACCACCAAGGGTTGGTTGTTAATATCAGACCGCTCTTGGCCAATTTTTGCACGCCTTTTATACAGGCTCCTTTAATTCTCCTTTGCCCTATTTTGGTGTTCTCCTGCAACCCTCGCTTTTGCTACCCACGCACTTCTCCTAGCCCCCTAAATTAGGACACCCTTTCGTGGTCATGTACCCGCTTCTTTGCTGCCTATACGCCCTTTTTCTTAGACGCCCACGCTCTTCCTACTCCTTCTTGGTCAGGCGCCTCTCAGTCGCGTGTCATTCTTCCAAGCAGCAACTTCATCTTAGCCTCGCACAACCCTCGCTCTCTTTTTGATTTTATTTGTTTCAATACAATACAATCTTGTCGTGACAAATTCTAACATTTAAATCATAACAAACTTCCCTGCTTAATAACTGAGCATAGGGGCCTCAATGGTCACTATGCGAGTTACATTTAACCCTCACAGTCGCTCGCATTAAGTAGACTATTTTACACATATTGCTTCATATTGCTGCTCACTCTTGACAAACAGTTCCAAATTTCATGCATATATACTTTGGTTCGAATTTCTCAAACATGTTATTCGATGATCATTTTTATTTGTTAACAACAATATTCGAATTTTTTGATTTTTTATGCATACATCAACACCCTCAAAATTCTATATTTTGTAATAACAATTCCACATTTTGTTCTGATAGATCGTGTATTCAGTTTATAACATTGCTCACATTAATTTTACATAAACATCAATTGTTCTACACTACACAGTTAGTTAATATGAGTCCACTAAATATTTCACACAACAATATTTTATTCAGGGTCGTCGGATTCCTCGCTTTCTTCTCCAATTCTTGGTATTTTTCCACTCAGTACTTCTGTTCTGTTCTGTACAGGATTCTACGAGCTGCTGCCTTCCTATTTAGTGCTTGTCCCTAATTGAGCACACTATTCTGAAGTTTCCACTTTCTGTTCCTTTTACTTCTGAATATACAGGCATTGGTGTTCGTTGTTTGTCTGCTAGTATCTTCAAGTAGCCTATTGGATTTATCCTCTTATCTATTTTTCCACATTTTGTTTGCACTGTATTCATTTGTATAAGTATTTCTCTTGTCATTTCTTCTATTGCATGAAGAAGTGTACTGACTTCTGTCTTCTTTCTAGATTCATTGAATTTACATTTTATTATCCATATTCTATAAGGTCGAACTCCTTTTGTTGTTGCCTTCATTCTTGGTAATGTTTTTCCTTCATTTATGCACTGTTGTAATAACTTGCTCCAATTGCATTCTGGTATCCCGCGTTCTGGACAATGAACAATGACAATGACTCGTCTTTCTCGAACTCCTATTCTTATTTTATTGGTAGTGTTCTTCACGTTAACTTTCACTATTGTAGGATTTTAGAAAAAATAAAATGATAATGAATAAATCCACTGAAATTGGACATGTAAATCTACTAAACAATAGGTAGTATATACACACTACTTACTGTTTGTTTACGTGGTGTTTTCATTCTAGTCTCTTCGTCAACCTTCACTATTGTAGATACTCTCCGAGAGTGGGAAATTCCCTCGATAGTTTTCCGACTCTATTCCCACCACCGTGGCTTGTGGCCTTCCTTAAACTCCTCCCCTGTCAAAAGGCGTCGTAAAAAGATATAAAGTCACATTTACTGATATCATAGTGTAATTTAGTTTTTACTTAGATATCATGCACTCAAATCAGTACTTGATTCGACAAATATTAATAATTCAAAAAAAAACCTGGATGAGTTTGACTAGGCACTCCACTAAAGTCATGTTGTCACCACAAAGTTTAAATTTGAGCTGTAGACGTTGTAGTCCTCTTTGACTTTCTTTCGGTCAGCGGCATTGATTTTTTTCGACTTCCTCTTTTTGTTTTTTTTGTTTATATGACCAATTACTATTTTGAATGTCTTTCCTTCGACCACTAAAAATGTCTTCCCTAGCAACGTCTATTTTATGGTCATCCATATCTATCTCTCAACTCATGATCTCTGCGATTTCCTCCAAGGTGGTACACAAATCTCCTTCTGTCAGAGGGAGAGGTAGTTGATCCGGTTCTGTTTTTGTAGTTTCTGCTTCGTTCCCATATTCATTACCTAAATTATTGGCTTTATTTATTACTTCTACAATGTCTTAAAGTTCGTGATCTGTAATATCCTCTTGTCGTCTATAAACTACATTTAGATTTTTCTGCCACGATTCCCTCATAATCTTGGCAGCTACTGCAATGGCCTCATGCATTTCTCATCTTACTGCCCCCGATGATAGTATCTTTATAATGCACTGGCAGGTGTATTCTTCAACAATCGGTACGAATGTCATACGGTACTCCGTGGGTGGTCCGCTCATTACCATGTTTACTGTATTTAATTTAGTTACTTCACATTCCTCCTTCTTACAGATTGGACACAACGGATACATTGCTGTGGATATTTTAGTGGTACATAATTAGTATATATTCACTTCACTACAAAACACTCCATGCAACACTCATCACTACTAAATCGTTTATATATGTATTAATCAATATGTATCAATTAATTTTTATTTCCTGATTCTATCAATTACTAAAGTGCATCTGCTTGTTCATATCAGTTTGCTGCAGCTCTTATGTGTAGATATACTGCACACCGCATTGCCAGATGAATCATTGTATCTACTCCTCGCATCACTATTCCACCTGAGGAACACACTATTCGATATTTTCGATAGATGTATCTCAAATAAAACTTGTGTGCTGTTTCCCGAGCTAGGATTGTCATTTGTACCAATTCATCGTCTGTCCCAGATTAAATTCTACATCCAATCCTCAACTTCCCATTATGTACTCGTTTTTTGCATTGCAAAGTAAAACTTAATGAATCGTCTTTATCATCGATCATATCGTCTGCACCATCTATATTGACATCTTTGATAAGCTCTAATATTTTCTTTGCGGCTCTTCTGGCTGCACAGTGTTTACGTATATTTATTGCTTGAACAGTTAAACCTTCTATGCTATATGTCATGCAAGTCAAATTTTCCCGTGCAACCTCAATAGGGTTCGTACAATATATTCCATGACATTTCTTATGCATTCTACTAACTTTACATTCTGTACTCGTGCAAGTTGAACAAAGCAATTCATTTTTAATCTCTTTTTATCCATTATGTCATATTATGTATTATGTGTCCGTACCTTAATCTGTTTTATGTTTCTATTAGTCAGCTTATACAGGTACTGCACTATTATTTAATCTACTACTCACGACGTATTCTTTGGAACTGTGAGGATACCTTGGCAATGTTTGAGTATATCTAGCTCTTATCCCCTTTTTTGATAAAATGGGCCTCTCTTCTACTATTTTCTCAACCTTCACTTGACTCTCAGCTTTGTCCTCTGCTATCCTTGTACATTTTATCCGGCATAAACATGTCACACAAGTCGTTACTAGAAAACACAAAGTCAAATTTATGAAAATTACTATAGGAACGTAGGCATAAAATCTTGTTTCAATAGCTTGCATCTCTCTT
Source organism: Chelonus formosanus (assembly GCA_028641665.1). NCBI lineage: Eukaryota > Metazoa > Arthropoda > Insecta > Hymenoptera > Braconidae > Chelonus > Chelonus formosanus. The sequence continues at coordinate 14,386,179 of CM054006.1, read as the reverse complement.
AATTCCCGCCTTGACTTAATAACCATCCTCTAAAATGCCTGTAGGTCAGTTACTTGTCTTCCCCTAAGAGTCACCGTTTTATTGTCTCCTACTAATTCCTCTCCATATGTTTTCTTAATATTGATTGTTTACACTATAACTTGTGTTATTTTCTTTTCTCCGATGCCCACAAACTTTCTCCTATCTTAATTTGGCAATTTTCTTCTGTATAAATTAATCCAGCCCCTTCAATCTCTCCTCGGCTTAGTCCTTTGTTTGTGATTGTTTCTATTCTTGTATTCCTCGGTGCTGAGTATCACCATCAATTTTTTACTGGTAAACTATCTAAATGAACTTTCATGTCATCTTTCCTGGCTATAAAACAGTCAGACAATACTTGGTCACTTGACTCCATCATAATTTTGACCTCACACATCGTGGCTTCCGTGGTCCTATACAAAGGATAACTTTGCTCACAAATTTAATAATCTCTATCTTCTTGACAATTATTTAGCTCTTTATCTGATACTAAAGCAAACAATCTTGTTCTTCTGATAGGAATAAATATTTGTTCCTTGGTTGAATAGTAAATATAGTCGAACCAAAAAAAGAGTGGTCTCGATTTGGTGTCTAATCTCACGCCTTCTAATAAAATCTTATGGGGACGTGACATTAGACACCAAATCGAGACTACCTTTTTTTTGGTTCGACTATACTTCGGTTCGTCGTACTGTCAAGGGATATCCATGCAGTCTATATATAAAATATTTATTAACATGTAGTCGTGGAAGATCGAAGGTCAAAATCATTCGAGTCCCTTCCGCCGTCACATCTAAGTATAGATTTATTTTCACTCCATTTAATATAATTTTTATGTAATATCCATTTAACCTTGCCATTTCTTGTTCCAGTTCTTTAGCTTCCCAAAATTTCACTATTTCAGTAAAATTTGCAAAATCTGTTGGTAGAATTCCATCCATAGCTTGGCTTACCGTCTTTGCCACCAACCTTAACATCTTCAAGCTTGCAGTTCGATATTTTATTACCTTATTGATCCAGTCATCATATCTTACTTCTAAATCAATTTCCCCTATTTTGTTACTCGACGGTGCCTCTACTAAGCTTTGGTTAGCATAATTTCGGGGTTCTAGATAATGTCTTTGTATCTCTTTTAACATATTATTTAGCTTCCCTCTTATGAGACAGACACCTTCTTCCTCCCGTATAATCTCTTTTTTAGTTTGACGCTGCATTTCACGAATGTCTTGCGCATGTAATATTAACTCATAATTTGTCGACTTTAAATCAACTGCTATTTGTTCTATAGCTCCTCGTTGCCCTTTAACTTGGTCATCCAATAGATTTAAGGTGTCCATTCTCATTATCAATGGACAATTCTCCTGTCCCAAGCGTGTGACACAATTTTTTACCATCTCCTTTTTTTCGTAAGTCGAATGAGGTTAAGTGAATCTAATGTCTGGCATGTCAATTGTCCCGATCATTCTCCGCTTTTCTACCGAAAAAGATATCTCCCTAACTTGTTCATAATATACGCCAACGGGTTTTTTAAATTTTTCTATTTTTAGTGCACTAGTTTTTATAACTATGTAGATTAATAGGTAGACCTCTTTCGTATACATTCTACAACAAATGCAAATAATTATCCACAGCATATTTACTAATCATAAGTTCTTTTTAAAACATACACATGCAATTTTTTTCTTTCCCTTTTTTTTTCATGCTCTACACATGCGACACATTACGTAATTCTTTAAAACATGAGAGATAAGGAGATTGATTCTCCATCATACTAATCACTTCAGTCTCACGTGGTATAGCTACAGGTCGTTTATCCCTTTTCCTAGTTTCTTCAGGTATTTCTACTCCCTTCTCAACATTACTTATTGATTCTTTCTCTCCCTTCGGTCGCTTTCCTAGATGAATCAATAAGTTAGTCACTGAATCCTATACAACTCCAACCAAGTGTATTGGCCATCCATAAATTGTTCGTAATGCATATCCATAGATAACGGTGTCGACTAATGATTTAATTAGTCTTAATATCATCACAAAGCCTATTATACCTGCACCCGCCGTTCCAAAGGATAAAAATGATCCCCATACATAATTCCATGTATGGCTGAAATGCACGCCTCTTGTTATATGCATTCGATGATATGCCTTATGTCCTACTTCTTAAATGTATTGGAAATTTCCACTTCCTACTACTTAGCTATGCGAATGCATCCCACAATGTCTCACGCGTCTATCAATCACTATTTTACACTGAATTACTTTCACTTTTTGATAATCACTGTGCTGTAATAAATTATTTTTTACTTTTGAAACTTCCATTTCTGGAACTGTCACGTTACATTCTTCTATTTCCAATAAAGATATTGTGGTTACATCCTATACCTAGTAATTCCAAACATTTTAGCTAATTTTTTTCTCACTTGACCGGTTAAATTTGCATCTTGATTAGCCAATATATATTTTGGTGCCCCACATACGCATATGACTCGCATCATCACTGCAGCGGCAACATCATACGACGTCGTCTTCCTCGATGGTACTGCAACTAAAAGTTTACTTAGCTGGTCTTGTATTGTTAATATATGTGTGTTACCTTTGCTTGACCTTGGCGATAGTCCGACCACGTCCATAGCCACCTTATCAAATACTGCTTGTAGTGTATCTGTAATTTTCATTAATTGTTTACACTTTTTTCTTTTTAACTCACTTATTTGACACGATAAACAATTGTTAATAAAATTTTTCATACCATTTTTCATCTTTTCCCAATAATATCTCAGTCTGATACGCTGGTAACTCTTCGTCACTCCTTTGTGACCTCCAATCGATAAAGCATGTGCTTCTTGCATTATAACTTTTCTTTCATTCCTTGGCACATATCTTACTCTTCTTAGACACATGCACAATTTTGTTTTTGTATCAGCAATGCTTTCTTCTACCTATTTGCATACCTTCCGCCAAGTGTAAGTACTGATTTTTTCGGTCTTTGCTACTGCGATGACGCTCAATTTCAGTTTTTGCCGCGCATTTCGTATCCACTTTATCGATCCGCCACCTGTTGCTAACACTACCGCCACGTGGATTCTCTTGCCTATCTTCTTGACTACAATTTTTTTAGGTCTACATTACCCATAATTTAGAAATGATTGTTTTTCTTTCAATTTTTTTGACCCATTATCACATGGTTCACCGTTTTCATCTATGAAATATAAATGATTTGCTTAACACATGTAAATTTGATCTCTGGTTTCAATCATCTCTCGTTCTTTCTCAGAGCGCACCTTTTTAAAATCAAACTTTTCTTGGCTTTCTACATCTTGATCTCCTTCTTTAAAAATTTTGAACACATTTTGAGACATTTTTAAAATGTCTTATGATCTGTAACAATAGTAAATCTTCTTCCATATAAATATGGCTTAAATTGTTGTACGGAATGCAGTATCGCTAATGCTTTTCTCTCGTAAGGACTATATTTCTTTTCTGCATCTTTCAGCACTCTCGAGGTGTACGCTATCGGCCTATCTCTTCTTTAAATTTGCTTCTCTCAATCTCAACATCACTTTATTTAATTCAATTTGATGTTCATTTAAATCTGTAGCAAAAACAAATATATCATCTTCGTATATAATCGCTACTGTACCCAGTAACTCTGTTAGTATTCTATTATGAATTGATCGTTTTACTGCTCTGTTTTCGGTTTCTTTTATTTGTTGCTATGCGAGCTTCTGATGAATTCTCACTAATTCTCCATTCAACATATATCGATTTTTAGAAGGCATATCAATATCACTAAGATACTTACACAGGGAGTTTACTGTCTGAATTTCTAAACCTTCTAATGTTTTTCTCACCTCACCTCGCACTCGACCTCACTCTACTTGCACAAAATATTCTTCTGAGTTTGCAAAAATCATTTTCGTTGCAGCTTTGCATCCATTAATGAAATCTCTTGTTCGAACATTATGCCCATCAAATATGGGTATTAATTCTATGGCATATTTAAACGACATATGAGGAGCTGCTGGTTGAATCATATTGCTATCTTCTCTTTGCGGTGCACTAAGAAGTCCGGTGCCCGTCATTCCAACGCCGCTCGCTCCACTAGTATTTATTATTGAATCATTTTTATTTTTTGATGCTTCTTCACCTCTTGACTCGTCGTCAGTATGAAAGTTTTTCCATTACGCCTGTAATTGTTCATTCTTCTTTTTATAATCTTCAAGCTTTTTAACTAAGGATCTATGAATCAATTCATTCTTGATCTCGTCCGTTCTTATTTGTTCATGAAATTGTTCAATAGTTTGCCTATGTTGTTCTTTTCTTGTTCTAAAACGGTAATTTCAAGCCTAGCTTTACTGGTGAAATCTTCTAGCAATTTTATTTTTTCTACAAGCTCAAGCCTTACCTTGTCTAATACATCGACTTCTTGTGTTTTCAGCTCTGCAAGTTTCTTATAATATCTGAGCTCATTATCTAGTTCTTTGCGCTCTTTTTGGAGTAATTCTTCTCGTTCTTGACGTTGTTCTAATTCTTATCTTTGTTGTATGCAGATAGAAATCGTACCTTTATAACTTTACTTTTACAGACGTACATTTGATAAGTAGCACTAATGATTATTTATATTCTAAAAACCACGAACGATTTACATAATTGTAGTCATTATAATTCAATCGTAGTCAATATCTTATCTGTAAAAATAATAAAAAACATACCAACATTTTTTATACAAAATTTATTATTTTTTCAATAGGGTTTACTCTTGGGAATTCCGTCGATCGATCGTTAAAGTATGTAGTCAGTGATCGTACCTTTATAACTTTCTTTCTATATGGGATAACTCTAAATGAATAGCACCAATGGATACCTATGATTTAAAAAACTACAAACTGTTTTGATGATAGTTGTCATATAATCTTGATTAAAGTTTTTATCGAAGCCCTCAAATCAATGAATTGCATACTTTTGATACGAAATTGTTTTTTTTCTAAACAGAGTACTATCCGACTTTTTTTTTATCAATCGCTGAAGTATGTATTTATTGATCGCATTTTCATTACTTTTTAGATCGGATAACGATTAGGTTGGTGTGTAAGTTCTTAGACACTCGATCACCATTTTCAAAAATAATTTTCTCTATTAGTGAAGAAATATCAATCAACCATATAATGTCTCTCATGTTTTACTCCTAGAAAATTTTGTAGAATAATAGATTATTGTACCATATAACCGAATTGAAGCCTAGAAAAATTTTTGAAAAATCCATATGTCCAAGACATTATACACCAACCTAATATTAATAACTAGTAGCAGTGAATATTCATGATTTGAAGAAATATGTTAGGTCGAGTTGCACACGTGGACGCATGCATCACGGGTGAGAAGCGCTCGGATACAACCGCGTCATTAACTTCGACAATGTCCGGCTATTGACTCAATTAACTTCGGGAAATATTCGGGTGTCGCATGGTGAGGACCGCCGGCCCGCGCCGCGACTGCTCTATTTCCGTTGCTAGGCCCTCCGGCAGTCTGGCAATTGATCGCCTATTGATTGCACGCATGAGTCTAATCGTCTCGGTTAAAACATAGTTTCTATCGAGTTGTCTTGCTTAACTTATTGATTATACGCCATATTCTAAATTCAGTTCACTCTAGTCTTTGTGATTACGATTAATAAGTCTAATCTTACGTTAGTGTCACGTTTTTATCATTACTAACGTGAAATCTCTGTCAATTACGTTCACGGTTGTGCCACGCTTCTCGACCCATAGCCATTAACGGCTTTCTTTCTATTTTCACAGCCATTGCGGCTTATACTACGGCCCCAGTGCCAATAATTAGTTGCTCGCGACTGAGTCCAGCACTAATTTCTTAACACACGTGGTCAAAACGATCCACAAGCGTGTCTTTTCACGAGACAACGCTTTCTCACTCATACACACATACTTACTCAATTATACACACAATTTCTGTAATAATCTTATCATTCAGAAGGTTTTTTTACTCGGTTCTTGCCAAGTTTTTCCTCCTAGGGGTCAATAAATTCCTTCATAGTACCCCAGCATCGAGTCTCATCATTTATAAATCCCTCGCATTCTTCACAACAATTAAAAATTAAAACACGTGGCCTCGGCTCAGTGATGAGGTTACGACAAACAAAATACAAGTGGTTTAAATGATTGTACTCATGTAATCCTAATTGGAGTTTTTATTAAAGCTTTGTTCATAGTGATAAAAATACTCTCGATACGAAATTTTGTATTTTTTGAAAAAAAAAAATAATTTTGACAATTACTTTAAACAATCGTTGAGATATGTAGTCGGTGATAGTACTTCCATCACTTTTTTCTGAATATGATTACGTATAATGAGTAGGAGCGATGAATATTTATAATTCGAAAAACTACAAACGATTCAAATGATTGAAGTCCTGTCATTTTGATTGTAGGCTTCATCAAAGTACTCAAATCAATGAATTGCATACTTTTAATTTGGATGTATCTTTTTTCCAAGAAGATTACTATTTCGAGTTTTTTTGATTAATCATTAAAGTATGTAGTCAGTGATAGTACCTCTATAACTTTAAACTACAAACAATAAAACATTACTACAATTCCCGACATAGTTTGTAGTATCGTTAAACATTGATATACCTTTTCATTTCTCTGTGTGAGTTAAGAAATTCTATAAATAGTCGAACTCAAAAAGAATATACTTGTTTCAATCAACTTCGATCGATGCAAACGATGGTTATAAGTGACTATCACAAAAGCTCAACCTCAGTTGGTTCCGAATCTTGAATTTTCATATTTTTTAAAAGTCTGATTCTCACAACAAGCTGTTAACGTCATTGCAAATGTAGAGATCGTTTGTAGTTACTTATATTTTAGAGGATTCGTTGCTTCTGTAACTTTTCAGCCTCTTGATAAATTTGAGGAGTGCAGAATGTATTTTTGTAACATTATTCAGCCAGAAGCAATTTTGAGCTTACTGATTTTCGTAGACATGTATAATGTTATTTCTATACATTTGTTATGATTTTCTATGTTTTTTAAAAACTACAAACAATGAAACATTACTATAATTATCTCCATGGTTTGTAGTATCGGAAAACATTGATTAACCTATTGTATTCAACTCTGTGCGTTGAGAACCGCGTTGAATAGCCGAACTTGTGATGAATATAGTGACTGCAAATGATGACAATCAATTTGAAAGATGCTTATACGTATTTATCTCAAAAATAATATTTAGTTGGTTTCGAAACTTGAATTTTTATATTTTTCGAAATTTTGATTCTGACAACTAACATTTGACGTCACTACAAACGTCGAGATCGTTTGTCGTTCTACTATTAAGAAACGTTCCTTATTCAAGTTATAATACGTACAATCTTCGATGTGCTTTACTTCCCTGGTTGAACAATCCCATAGAAACCAATAGAAAAAAATCTATGAGAATGAATCCGAAAAATGCATCAGAAATTAAACTTGTTTTATGAGAATCTACAAAGAAATTTCTCAAAGATTCTTATACGAAAAGTCAAATTTCTGATGCATTTTTCAGATTCAATCCCATAGATTCGATTTTTTTTCTTTTTATAAGAATTTATCGAAGAAATCTGTAGACGACGGTTTATGCGAATCTATGAGAATCTAACGGATTGATATACTTGGTTCGCATAAGAATCTATAAGGAATATTTCTATCGTTTTCTATCGAAAATCATCTTACCACAAAAAAAAAATTCAGTTCAAACAAAACAAAATTTTATTTCGATCTTGATGACCATTATTCATACGGATTTGTTGTTCAAATATACACCTGGAATGAAATTTATTAGTAACTTTGTCCGAAAAAATCCTGCTGATGGTAAAATTCGATCCTGGCATCCTCGGATCCACAGTCCAGTACGCTGCCCACTGAGCTATTCAAAAACATGAAGACATAAATTCGGCTAATCTATTTAAGCTCAAAATTTTTAAAAAGTGACGCCATTTGCAAGGAGCAATTACATAAGTTACTCTAAGAAAAGATCGGTAAATAATATTTTACAATTTAAAATCTCTTTCAATAAGAATCATTGAGAGCCATCGTATAAGTCTCTACAAGAATGAATGGAAAAATAATATTTTTAATTTGATTATCTCCTTCAATAAAAATCTATGAGAGGCATCGTATAAGTTTCGATGAGAACGGATAGGTAAATAAGATTTTTAATGCGATCATCTTCATCAATGAGAATCGGAGAAAGGCATCATATGAGTCTCTATGAGAAAGGATAGGTAAATAATATTTTTAAATTCATAATCTCTCTCACTCGAATTATTGAGAGGCATCGTAGAGGTAAAAGGAATATTATAACCTCGTTTAAAGAAAATCGGCTCAAAAAAACTTATACGATACCTCTCATAGATTCTTATTGATGGAGATGTTCGAATAAAAGATATTCTTTACCTATTCATTCTTGAAGAGACTTATACGATGTCTCTCAGCGATTCTCATTGAAGGGGATGATCGAATTAAAAATATTATTTTTCTATTCATTCTCATAAAGCCTCATAGGGTTGTCCTATTTATTCTTTGTACTCGTATTATAGTTTCGAATTTTTGTAGTACCTATAAATTCCGATTCGTTCTCACAATTCTTCTATGAGAACCGTGCTACCTCCCGATAGAACCCATAAATTCTCATAAGATGTTTATAGGTTTCGATAGTATTCTATCAGACCCTATCAGATTGTTTTACCAGGGTTTATTTACATTTATCATTTCTATGTCATAAGATCCCAATTGAACCTAATCCTGCATAATTTAAGTGCATTTTAATTATACAGTAAGCACCGTCATTTTTTGTTGAGTATGTATAATCTTGATATTTGCTACAAAATTTTGTTTTCACAGAATCTTAGAGTAGGAGTTAAGATTATACTTTTTAGTTAGTACTAAATATTCAGATGGTGCATGATTATCTCATGAACATTTAGGTTTACGTGACTCAGTGTGACTATCTGTCGAACATGACCGTATTTACCCCAAACCTATTACATACATTCCCGTACAATCTTATATATTATGCTCCGAATTCGTTTTCTTAGGTTATATCTCCGTTCAATATTAAACAATTTATTTCCTTTATACATGACGTATTGCCATTACTGTTCATTACTCGTTTCAACATGTATTACAATTAGCGCTTTCATGATAGAATTCAAAGTGTATGGAAAGAATCTATAATTTTTCCATAATAATTGATTTTTTTTCGATTGTTTCATTATTCCATGATGTATTACTTATCATTTAGAGAAATCGTACCATTTTTTTTTTTTTGTGTTTGTCATAAATCAGAAAACTTTATTCAATTTCAAACATTATAGAATATTATTTTTTATAATGCTGATAGCCTATAGGTAATCGTTATTTGTATGGAGTTTCACGTGTACTAGCTTTGTCTTTCGTTTTATTACGAACGACGTTTATCGTTATTGTACGTATATCGCTCACTTAATATACGTACAAACGACTTATGCTCTTTCCACGACGGTCTTGAAGTTAGTGTTTACGCCAAAAGTGTTGACTGTGGAAACGAAAGATATATTTAATCCAACCATTTCCGCAACCAGGCTTGGAACTAGATGATTAACCTGAAATATTTCCACGACCGTCGTGGAAACGGCATTTGGTCGTGGCAACAGGAGCTGGAAGACTCAACCCGTCGTGGAAATAGTATCAGAAGATATGTACATATTGTAAAATATACGTGTATGCTCATCTATTAATGGATTGACAAACGACCGTTTATTAATTACCGACGATTGCTTGACGACTAGATTGTTTATCGCACCGAGGGGAGAGTTTGTTTATCTCCAGTTTGTGACTGAGAGTAGCACAGATTGGACGCCATGTATTAGATTCTATATTTCAATCGGTCATTTCTAATAAACTTTCATTTTAAAATATAAGTTGTCTTGATCTTATATTTTACAATATATATATATATGTTAAGAATTAATTAATTCTCAATTCAAATAATCAGCTGAGGGAACTCCTACGGCCATCTTAATACTGAGTCGATAATCAATCGACCAGACAATCAATAAATTCTCAAATTCTAGTCACTCAATTGACTAAAATCTGGTGTCAAGTTTGACCTGTGAAGTTCCTGTCTATGCTTCTTTTCTTGTTCTCGAAGACATTCGGACGCCATTCACTGTCATTCATCAAAATCTAATTCTTGTGAGACAATCTATGAAGCTTGTGTCATTCAAAGTAATATCAATTATTCATTTAGTTATTCTAAAACTTAATCAACAAATATTTCAAGAAAATTCATAGTATTTGCGATATATTAAATAAAGTGAATTTCCTGTTCTGTTCTTATTCACGTAACCACGCCATTCTATTCATTCTCACAAAAATCTAGAATTTCGGAGTCAATCTTTAGTTCTTGTGCATTTCTGAGCCAACAGAAATACTCAGTACTTAAGTCATTAACTAAACCAAGTGTTAATTTTGGACATTCAAGATTTATTTCACCTGAAAGAAATTACCTTCACTTCACATTGCTAGTTAGGCTAACGCCACGTGCACAATCATATTCTTGCTTGACTTGAGAAGCGTGTTGAGCTCGTGTGGGAGGTTAATAATACTGAACACACCAAGTCAAGCTAATTAATAGACATTCATAAACATTCAGTGATAAATCAATGACAGACATTCACCAAGTATTCGAGAAATCAAACTTGTATTATTGTGTACCTGTTGATAGTGTTAAATAAACTTGTTATAATTTTTGTTAAACTAAGACCTGTCTACCATTTGCTCTGACCCGGCCCACTCATCCCTATCCTTAAACGGTTAGGCTCATTTCATTTTTGAGAATTCTCAATAATATATATATATATATATATAAAAAAAAAAAATAATAATAATAAATAAATCCACTTAAAATTGTAGTAGTATACACTACATACTCTGTTTATTTACTTAGTGTTTATTATTCTAAGACAATTATATGACAATATGTATATATATAGGACTAACGCATAGTTTGAGGTCATCATTTTTTATCGCTTAGAAAAGTCGCATCTCTCTCTTGTGTCGAATGCTTCAGGAAATTTTATTTATAGAGCACTTTACATACGTAAAAAGCCCTCATGAGATATTAATGATTAATGCATCCTTTGAGGACAATCCGAAGAAAACGTTTCTGATTTCAAGAGAGCATTTCTTACGCATATTTTAAAGACAAAATTTATAATTATTGTGTACTTTATAGACAGTTTGAAGACTGACTCATAGTAGTTTAGAGACATAAATTTAGTTGCTGACCCTAGACTATGTGTTACGTCTCGAAAGTATCAGTTTATATTCTACAATTAATAAGCTTCACATTCATGGAAATTGCATGATTTTGTGCAAAACGGAGATAAATAACTGTTTTGTAAAAAATGTGCGCAGTTTTTTTTTCCTCTCTTAATATATAACTTGAACTGGTGTATAATATTACTTGAAGTAGTTTAAAAACATTATTTTAGCTTCTGACCTCACACTATGCGTTAGTTATCACATATGTTTTCGAAGTATCTGCATGTACATTGTAAAAAATCTATCAAAATTTAAAAACGATTCTATTTTCCAGTGACAAATTGTGAATAATATCTATTTCGTATACAATGTGCTTAGTCTTTACGCTTTTAATTGATACTTTTCTTCTACTTATCTTTCACATAACTTAGTCTTGATGCCGAGGTTGGTCACAGCAGCTGTCTTTAAACTATGTACTACCTTGTATTTCCGTTGTTTATTGTTATATGAACGATATTCCGATTTACATCATTTGATAATTGTTATTATTATTATTTAAAGGACTCAAATGAGGCGGCTCAAACTACGCATTGCATATGCACTTAATATACAATTTTATACTGCTGACCCCGAAGCATAATGTCCCCAAACTATGCGTTCAGTCTATAGATAATTTGGGGTCCGACCCTGAAGTATGTCCCCAATGTAAGCATTAGATATATATATATATATATATATGCTATATTGACTTACGAAATTTGAATTAATTTTGAAGTACGAAAAAAAAATCTTCTAAATCAAAAAACTATGGAACTTTGCCCAATTATTAAGATTCTCTCGATAATTCTTGATATCAAAGTTTATACATAAGCACATTTGAAACTGAATTGGGCAGACTTCAAAGACAAAATTGGGCCAAGTTCCATAGTTTTTTGAGTCAATAGTACATTGCTACTTCGAAAAAATTATCGAATAAAAAATTTGTCTGAGCGCACTCTGTCTGTCCTTACACGACGAACTTCCCATTATTATAAAAAATTCATATTGTTATAAGCAGTTTGCATTTGTTAAAGCTCACATCTCGTAATAAATCATACTGTTTTATTAGAAACATCCAAATTAATGTGATATATGCATTAGTTATTCGATGAATACAATTTTCAATTGTTTTTAACAAATTCATATTGTTATAAACAATGTGTAATTGTCGAATGTCATATTTACTTGTAAATAATAATGTTCAGTGAATATCGAGTTAATTTTCATATGAAATCGTTTTTTTTTTTTGCTCAAAAGTATTTTAATAAATAGTCAATCTTTTCATTTATTCATTATTAGTTTTTTATTTATAAAAAAAAAACGGCTCGACTGCATTCATTTAAACTTCTTTCAGATCCTCTTTATAACAATATATTTCGAAACAATTTTGGTTGGAGTCGATATCTCAATCCGTTCTTGAGATATCGAAAACGAAAAAAATGCTGACATACGTACGTACATACATACGTACGTACGTTCACACACACACACATCATTTTAGAAGTTGGTCAGTATGCTTGCATATATCTTGGAACGTGGAGATATAATGAAAATTCTTGGCGTTTTCTTGATTCCACATGTTGTTTTGATTTTATTTTTTTTTATTGATACTAATTTTACTTGAATGTAAACTTGACGCCAGTTTTTACAGGCATTTGTAGATGCCTGTTTTGTTTAGATTTTATTCTACAATAGCAATTTAAAATGATTTTTGACTGGAATTTCTTCTTTTTATTCGTCGTCACGTATTGAAAATCGTTAGGGGAAACTGGTCGGATGTCTCTCACTACACTGCAACGCTGCCGCGATCAGGGCAAGTTGCTTTAATCTCTGACCGTATCGATGCCAATTCACCTAATAGCAATTAATTAATCAATTTTTCTATCAGTGAACGCGTCTCGTTTAAAGGCCAGAAAACGAGAAACCTCGAAAATCTAGCTAGAAAAGTTCTGATTACCTGAAAAAAGCGAATAATAATCGCGAAAATAAATAACCTTTACAACAAATATTTAGGCTCAGATAACAATCTTCTGTTAACACAAAAATAAATCCAAGTTTAATACTTGATTAAGAAAGAATTGATATCTCAATTAAGAAATTAATAAATAAAAGAATCTGTATCATTAATCGACTAGCAAATTATGCAAACAATTAATGAGAAAAAAAAAACCAACTTGATTCAAGACTAATAATAAATTTGATTTAATTAACGAAATTGCAAGATAACTTGGTTATTAGAAGCAACTATGTATGTCATGAGAACGAAACAATAATAATGATAACACGAGAACATTCTTGAACGTATTGAATTGACAGTAATGAAGAAATTTTTTAATGAGGAATAAGGACAGATGGTTCTAGGCAAAACAACTGATACCAGATAGCCATAAGCACTCTCTCACTCAAGCACATACTCACACAAGGAAGATAAAAGGAAGGTAAGGGATAGTAGAAATTTGTGGATGTTCCTGATTACAGGAGCTCTTCGTCCTCTAGGTATTCCGATCCCCTGGTCCAACGGGGCTTGCTCACCCTGCGAGACATTCACCAAAATAATGTGTGACTGGTACCTCAAATGGTTCTTTTTTCACTAATCAGTTGAACATGCCAATCGTGATGTCTTCATGCCATAATGTCGAGGGTTTTTTTCTTAATTATAGCGAACTGGCACTTCACTGATGCTCTCGCAACGTTAAGAGACTTTTTAACTGATAATTTTGTTACTGAATAATACACCCCAACGTCGGAGAAAGAGTCATTGTAAAAAATTCACATAGAGAAAATCACGACAGATGCGTTTTCGCTTAGTAATAATTCCACAATGGCATATCTCCTGAAAAATCCTAGCCAGCTGGCCACGGAGTGATGATAGTAAAAACTGAAAATAAACTATTTTGACCTAATTAGTAAATTAGGCCACGTATTAATTGAAAGGTCGATAACGTATCGATCCGTTGGAGAGCAGGATTACACACTCGACTCACCCACCTCGTTATAACACACATGCATCGTATGTTTCGAATTTTTATTTAATGTGTACTACACTTTTCATTAAATTTTGGAACATTTCTGAAATTACGATTGAGTGATTGAAAATTACTTTTGATTTCTTAAGATTCGTCAAATACAATTTAATGTTGATTTTGAATTTTTGAAAGTATTCTTGAAATTTCAATGAAATGTCTAAATATTAAGGAGCTAGTTTGTAAATCCAACTATTTATAAAACTAATTAAATTTAATGTCAAACTTTTCATATGTTCGTTTCTTTATGTACATGAAGCTACAATACATTTTTAGCAGATTATTCAAGTACAATATAAGTTATAAATTTGATGAATGTAAAACGTAAACGCATTATGTGGAACAGATAATGAAGCCCTGTAACGTGATTACGATTTTCATTGATTTATATAATCGAATTTTGATATAGCAGAATATCTGTCATTAATAATTCAATGAATTATTAATTGGATTGCCGCTTATAAAGAAACGACTTCCATCATTTATGGCAAAACGACTCCATGGTACGACGATTACATTTACCAACTCTGAATCACATTTGGTAAGCGTAATATGAATAATTTACTTTTACGAGAATAGTTGCACGATGACTATCTACAGCTTATAGTGAATAGTGAAGCAGGCGTATAGACTATCGATAGCTAACACTTCACTTACTAGAATGATGTTCACAAACGTTAAATCACTTGTGTTCCAAATGAAATAATTGCGTTTTTAAAAGAAAATAATTAGCAGTTAATAAAATTAGAAATTAGAACAATTAAACACTTCTTTTTTTCCCTTTTTTTATAACAAATTGATGCTTCTCATACAAGCTAACGTCTTAAAATTATTTAATGATAAGTTTAATCACTCTTGTTGCATGAATGTAAACATGATACTTTCAAATTTTTTGCACTGCTTTCGGTGATTTCGATTAAAACTCTCATCTCAACGAGATAATAACAGTAAAAAAGATGACATTTTTTTCAAGATAGTTTTAAAATTATTGTAGTGACAATTATCGAGATTTTCATGATTAGAAACCGATACGTGCACACCGGACTGAGACTCCTCTAGATTTGGAATACTTATCTATACTAACACTAGCATGCTGCTTTGCCAAAAAGGAAAAATTCCGCTGGTGGCGCTCTTATTCATTGTCGGACTCCTGTGCACAATTGTTTGAAACTCATTCAATTGTCATCAACGCAGAATGTTCGTTCATATAAATGCTTCACAGCAAGTCATCCTTCTTTACAAAGAACAAAAATTTTCTGTTAGCAGATCTCGAACACGGAGAAAACGGCAAAGTAACCATTACAATTTTTGCTAGCAAAAAAGTATTTTGTTAACAAAAATTGTAAAAGAAACGCAATTCACTGTTATTTTTACTATTCAAATAATAAGTTCTATATTTTTTTAATTAAAACGAGAACTTGGATAATTTGTCTAACGTAGTTTACACGTTGGTAGTGTAAAAATCGGATAACAATTTGAGGTAAAAGTCCGTATTATGAGACACATTTCGGAGTAGGTTGAACATTTCCACTGATATTAATTCTTTTCGAGTCGAGAAGATAATTTTTATTGCATTATACGGTAATTTTATTATTAATTAATCAAAAGTTTTATTTAGTAATACATTTTCAATTGAAATATAAATTTTCGAAGAGAACCTCTGTGACTGTATTTATGAGACATTCCAAAAGTCCATGGCCCCAGTGGCTTCTCAAATAGATCCCTATTTTTGAGACAGTTTGACACAGTTGATTCGATGATAATTATTTCTTAACAATTTGAGATCATTCAATTACGAAAATGTTTATATTAAGATTTCAAAAAAAATAACAAAATTTTTATAAAATAAACGACTCATTAACCCAGATTATTGATTCAAATCTATTTTTCATTTCGAATTTTTTTTGTAATTCTTGAGCTTTAGCCATCAATAATCATTTCTCATCTTTACATTTTTTCAAATTATCTATTTTTAGTTGTTGATGGTACCATCCATCGGACGTTGTCACAGATCGCAATTTTATTTTACCTGTTTTTTCAGTTTTCATTCTTTTCTTTTCCGGCGAATAATCTAAATGTAAGGTGAATATTTCCTTTATAAATGAAAGTTTATCAGTAGAATAAGGCAAACGATTTTTGTTAACTTCAGAATTTGTGACTTCTGTAACATTTCGTACGTGCTGTACCGGTGTTACATTTAAATTTTTATTATCAACAGGGATTGATACCGGAAGTACGTTAGTGTGGAACTTTACTTCCGGTTTTTCATACTTAGGCCAAATAATAGCTCTTCAAATGCTCTTTTAGGATCAGCAATTGCTCCAACTCAAAAATTGATAATTAATCAAATATTGTTAATGAAAAACATTATTTTTTAATAAACAATATCTTTGTTAATAAATAACTTTTCTATCAAATTTTGGTGCCAAAAAATTGCTCTACCTAAATCATTCGTCAAAAACATAAATTATTGAATTATTAATGAGTTATTAAAAATATAATGATTAGCATTCATACACAGCGAGCTGTGACGTCATTCCCCATTAGCGTAACACGTTAGTAACATACACTATACTTTACAAGGTATAGTATGTATATCCAATGTATACTCCAATATTTTTTTTCCACATGGCAGGTTGTTCGTAAACAAAAAAAATAACTCTACTGTAGTCGCTCACAGTATTGAAAATTCAGTATGGTTTGAATTTCAATCTTTAATAAAAAGTAACATCATAAATGGCATCAAAAATCATATTAAATTAGCAGTAAAATGAATCTGAGAATATGCAATATTTCAAGACTGCCATTGATCGTATCAACTTGCATGAATTATTTTTAAAAATCTATTGTTGTGATTCGACAGATAATGATTCCAATTAGACATGTAATATGAAACGAAAGAGCAAATGAAAAAGTACGATAATGCTTGTTCAGTTTGTTTTTCAACAACTGCAGATGTTAGGGATTAGACTATAGCTGACGACATAGTATATTTTGCATCTACGATGTGCATTATTTGCGTTTATCTATGCTCTTATGTACTTTTTTTGTAAAAGCTTCTCCATTTATTCTATCAAATATTATTATATATCCTTACAGGAACTAATTTTTACTTTTATTTAATGAAATTTAAATGTGCATTTAATAAAAGCTTGTTGAAAACGTTGAAAAAGTCTTAGCACTACTATAACAAAATCAACTTTATTAATTTTCGTACAGAACTGATTTCATGTATAATAATTATAAAACAATTTAATTTAATTTTAAGGGATCAAAAGAAATTGAAAGCGAATACACTTTAATTTAATTTTTTATAATCTTTATTTTAAAGTGATAACAAATTACGCTACGCAATTATATTAGTGTTTATACAAATACGTTAACTTGTTTGAAATTTTTTGGTAAATTAAATTCAAATAGAAGTTATACTCATAGTAAAGTGATCAATAATAGAATTTATATAATAATGTTGATATAAAATCATTGTCATTGTCATTGTTTCAGTATTACATTCGTACTCATATAATTTTAAGATATTGTCAAATAATCTTGACACATTATCTCCACAATTTAAGATAAAATTTGTTATAGAAAAAAGGTTTGTGAATATCGCTGTACTTTTTTTATAAACTTGAGCAGTTGCACCAAACTGTGCATAATATGTTTGGCAAGAAAAAAAGCCGTCAGTTTTTAACTGAGCATCAATATAACATTTAAAGTTTTTAAAATTAGAATAACTGAAAGCTAGTAGGTCTATAAGATTATCAAATGGACAAGTATTGGTGACAAATATTTTCACTCCATTAATAAGAGGCCCAGGAAGAGCCATAGCATTTTGAATTACTTATTTTTTTTTAAATATTTTTTTTGAAGGTTTTTCTGCAATGTTATAATGTAATATTTCTACTTCAGGAAATGGGTTAACATATCGACCACGCTTCAGTTTTATTTCATCTTCAATAGGTGCACTCAATAATCTTTTACAATGTAGTTGAAATTTATTGATTTCTGGCTCCAAAATAATTGAAAAATTATTCGATTTTTTATCAATAAAAAATTGATCATTTGATTTAAAAAAAGATTCATTTTTTATGGGTGTCGAGTGGAAGATTGGTTTTGATAAATCAATATTAACATTAAAATCTGAAGGCACTTCAATTTTTACTTTATTCTTCCAATTTTCGACATGATTTAAAGCACTATCAATGAAGTCATTTCTTTATTAGACTGAACGTCTTTACTTATTTTTCCTTTTCATTTTAATTCATTAAATTTAGCTCGAGCTTCGATAATCCGGAGTAAAATTGATCGAATGTGTTTAATTATGAATTTGTCAGCTCGACATGGTAATAGGTTATTTAGAACATTTTCACATATCAAAAATAGTTTTCCGATCTAGCTGATGTAGCAACTGAATTGAAAGAATTATAATGTTTGACTAATACATTTGTTCATACAAGAAATTTTTTAAACAAATTCTTAAGATCATTCAAAATTTCTGGAAAAAAGTAAGAATTCCCATTCTTATAATCAATAGATTCACTAGTATTGTCAGAGTTATTGGATACACAATTTTCTGCGAGATTATCAATATACGTATTTAGATCAATTGATGCATCTCCATCATGCTCATCATCAAATTCTTCATTGCACATGACATGTTCTTCACAGGAATTTTTATTCAGGCGAACACTTAGCTTTTTTTTAGTTTTATAATCAACAGTTTTACGAAAATCAAAAGTCTTTATTTTTTTGAGAACCCAATCAACTTCAGTTGTGCAGCCAAATTGATTTTGACAAATAGTAAAAATGGCTGTCATTAATCTTTCAGCATTTTCAAAAGTTGTCACTGTGCGCATCAAACCTAATACTTGTAAATAAAAATCTTTATTTGCAGGATTTGCTTTATTAAAAAATTTCAATCGTGATGCCCAAATGAATAAAGGGTGCAATATCGATTCGCGATCGAGTTTTAGGAGGTGTTTGATTTTTTCATGCAATAAATTGTACCATTTTGTTAAATAAGAAGACCAAGTTGATTGATTCGTTGTTAAAGTTATAGCATTTTAAAATGATTTACTCATATCTGTCACAATTTCAGATGGAATAACTGCTTTTGAAGTAACCCATTCTCGTAACCAAAACTGAATGACTTTGGTATCATGTCTACTTGAAATCATCTGGCATACAGGCACAATTAGCTTATTAACATATGTAACAATTTAATATAAAAAAATAGGTGAACTTGAATTATCACAATTAGCTTTTTTTACTACACTTCAATATATGGCTGCTTTGCATTCTTTACAAAATCCAGATATTTCAATTAAATATTCTGTAGTACGTTTATGCACTTTTTGAGATTTAAAACTAATTGCACAAGGTAGCTTTTATTGGACGTATATTAGCTCAGCAATAATATGTGTCCATCCTTGACGTAACGAAAAATATTGCTCGCCATCTTTTCTCAACTCTTCAATTGATTTAATTTTCAACTATTAATTATTAGTGAACTTTATTTCAAAACTAAGTAATTTCTCTTTACAAGGATGATTCTCGTCCTGTTCATACGAACTACGCTCGTTGGAATCACAGTCACAATCTCCACCACATTCACTATTTTCTGCGGTATTACTATTATGTAAAAGAGTACTTTTATCAGTTTTTTCAAGGTTACGTATTGAACAATTACTATTAAAAATTGCATTTCTATTTTGGAAAATATAAAAATATAAACTTATCGGTGTCATATCGTATTTTCCATTTGCTGACTTCCAAATTAAACAAATTTTTTCCCAAATCGGATGTACTTTGGCGAATATTTTTCCATCATCTTTGCAAATATTAAAGTTTTGAATTCTGTCAAGAATTTTGAAATGTGAAACAGCAGCCCAATTACTCATTTTTACAATACGTCGTATAAAAATTCAAAAAATGCAGAGTAAAACATATATAAACTTTAATGTTTTGATTCTGGTCTTCTCGTCATTACACAGAGCACTTGTTACTTCTTTGTTTTACCGTGGCGTGAATTTTTACACAAATTATACACCGAAAGGAAATTAGCGTGGAAAAAAACTTAAACTAATCTTTTAGTTTTTCAGTCTAAATGCGAAAAAATTGCTCCTAAAATGCTCTTTCAGAATCTGCAATAGCTCTAACAAAAAAATTATTATTGATTAAATATATACAATTAATAATGTTTAGTTTTTTTCCTATTTCGTGCGAAATGACTTTAACACAAAAGACAGCTACGATATTAGCTTATAGATTGCTGTCCCATTATAGTGCCGTAGATAATAAAAATTTTATGTGGCATACATTAGAAATGCACTGTTACTGATAATTTATGTAAGGCAAAAAGTGCAAAAAATTCACCAATAATAACAATTTCAGCGAAGAAAATTTGAAAATATGGATTTCAATTAGTATAAGAATGTATTTTAGATGAATTAAGATCAAATCATTTATATCAATGTTTTGCATGTGGATTTAACTCGGCGAAGAGGATGATAAAAATTAACAACTTTCTTTGTATTGACATCGATCATTTTTATGAAAAATCAATTTATTTTTCTAAAGTAAATAAAACACAACGTTTTAAAATTAATTTGAGAGAAATTCCAACTTTATTGAACATTTGTGATGGAGATTATTCATTATGTGCTTCAATAGCATTTAAACCACCAGGTATTCCAGATAGTTTTTTATTAGGTCATTACACAGCTTACACCAGAAATATTAATGACCAATGGGAAAAAAATGATAACTTATTTGAAGCGACTGATATTTTGAATTCTGAACTACCTGATGTAAGAATTTCATTACCATTTTATGTACAAGTTTGAAAATGAACAATTTTATTTTTATTTATGTACTGGTTAAAAAATGAACTTCAAAGTTAAAAATAAAATCTTTCGATTATTTTTAGTTTATGGTTTAAAATTGAGTCCAATTTTGGTTAGAGCTAATCCAAACGAAAAAAGACTGGAAGACGATTCAGCTAGAATTTTGTTTGCATCTTTGATGATAGTTGGGATTCTTTTGGAGGTTTCAAGGTTCCAAACACAAACTTTGATAACAGTTTTCCATCTGAAATCAATGGATCTTTATTAAAATTATTAAAATTTATAAACATCGTTTTCAAATAAATTGATTTCAAAGATTAAATGTTAAAATAAAATTCTGTAAAACAAAAGTCAAAAAATAATTTTTTTTTATTTTGTTATTTAATTTTTCTAAAAAATGTTTGATTTAAACAATCATTGATCCATCTATGATGAATTATTCAAAAATATCAAATTATTAGTAAGATTAAACTTTATCACAGATGTTTAGAAAATACCAAGTTGATGACAAGAAAGTAAAGCTAAATTCAAGGATATTGTAATGCATTACAACTTTTTTAACTTTAAGTGTGAATCTGATTAATTGAAAATATTAAACTTTTTATATATAAATAAACTCGGGACGCATGATCATTCAATTTTTTTGAACATATTTTGATTTTAATTGCTCATCTACGAGATTTTTTAATATAATTATTCAAAATTAATTAATATCTTTTGCATCATAATGAAACATTAAATATGACTTTACCTGAAACTATGTAATTTTTTATTACCAATCTTGCTCCAATAAATTCCTTTACGATTTATTTATGATCATATTAGAGCATTAGAACTATTAGACACTCCAGAGGTAAACGTTAAAGTACAAAAGTAATTTTAACTCTCAACTCTACATTGATCATTGGCAGGTTTGAATTGCTCAGCTGTAGTATAGTTATTAGCACCTGTAGTTGTTGAAAAAAAAGCTGGGCAAGCAATACAGTAGTTAAGTGGGGGGGGGCATCTACTATTACCGACCGTGTCGGTAAATTACCAACAGCATCGATAATTTACTGACAGGGTCGGTAACTTACCGGCGGTGGATGTAGTTCCCAGTTTTTCAGCTGTATCGATCTGCAGTCAGTAATTGTTAGGCGGCGCTGTTGTTGTTTTTTACTGGCAATTGTTACCAATCTAATGTTGGTAACTATTGTCAATCTTTTTCACCGAGTAGCGCTGTTGTTGTAGTGAGTGAATAATTTAAATTTTTTCAATATTATTGACCTGTAACGACTATCGATCACCAGGCGATAATGATTACCAACATCTTTCACTCAATGGCGTTGTAATTCTGGCGGTTTAATATCCATATTTATTTCACTCATTAATTTACCAATCACTGTTCTACACTTAATCGTGTACACTTTGATATTTGTCCGATGATCTCTGTTGCTGAACTGACTTGTTGGCAATTGGTTCTGTTCATATATAGCCCTTACTCTAGCGACCGATAACTGAAACATATTTTCTAACAGCGCAATTTTCTTTGTATTTTTTAAAAGATTTATCCACAAAGAAGTACGTTAGATTTTAATTCCCAGGAAAATATTATTCATAAATATTATTTCTTTGTTAGATTTTCAAAACAAACGACGTCATGGAAGTAACAAGTCTTTCTTTTTTGTGTATTATAATATCAACAGATCGCCGGTTTCATAGAAAAGATGTGATGTCATAAATTTAGATAACGTACGTTTGTATAGTTTCATCAATCAGTTTGAAACCTTTGAATTGGTAACATCAAACCTACACAATGAATATCTTGGTTGATATTCAGGGATTTAAAGCTCCTCCGAATTTATTTGTTGTGAAAGAATTTGCAGTAATTTTTTTCTTTATTGACGGAGCAGTACAAAATCAGTTGTGTTTATTTTTCAAACAACCATTTAATTGAAAATTATTACCGCAAAAATTTCAAGTAATAAATTGTTGGTGTACTCGCAATTACCATGGACTCCAATGGAATTCTGGTGAAATGACATACAAAGATATGCCTGGTATAATTGTTGATGTAATAGGCAAAGGTAATTTCATTCATGTAAATGGCCTTGAAAAGAAAGTGTGGATGCATCAGTTTGTGAATAACCGACAAACTGTGATTAACTTGAATGTTTTGGATTGCCTATCATTACATACCATTCCCGACTGACCAAGATGGAAACATGCTTTGCATCATGGAGCAAGTTTAGCTTCAAATTGCACATAAAACTGCACATAAAATTACTTTACTCAGAATTTTATACTTGAAATACTAAATGGATTTACTGTTACTTCAAATATTATTATTATGTATTATGGCTGATTTTCAATAAATGTATGTAATTAAATCAACTTTATTAATGTATTTAATCTTTCTAGCGGTTATCTAATAGAATATTCAATAATATCAACATAGAAATTTACTCTGAGACCGTGCTCACAATCAAAAACATAAGCCGTAAGACGCACTCGTTCACACTAACATCATAATAAGTTAAAAAATAGGTCTGAGCACACTTTGTGCTTACACGACGAACTTCCCATTATTAATTATTTATAACAAATTCATATTGTTATAAACAATACGTAATTGTTAAAAGTCCTATTCCATCATTGATGAATATTATCTTGTCGAAAGAATTTAAATCGGTATAAAATTCGTATCAGTTAATTGATAATCGAAAATTTCAATTGTTTATAACAAATTTACATTGTTATAAAGAATGCATAATCGTTGAAAGTTATATTTAGTTGTGAACAATAATGTTTAGTCAATATCGAGTTATTTTCAAATGAATTCGTCATTTTTTTGCTTAAAAGTATTTGAAATAGTCAATCTTGTCATTTATTTATTATTAGTTTTTTTTTTAAAGAAAAAAACGGCTTTACCGAATTCGTTCGAACTTCTTTCAGATCTTCTTTATAACAATATCTTTCGAAAAAATCTTGGTTGAAATTGATATCTCGATCCGTTCTTGAGATATTAGAAACGAAAAAAATGCTGACGTCCGTACATACATCCATGCGTACATACGTACGTACGTACGTACATACACACATCATTTGAAAAATTGGTCAGTATGCTTGCATATATCTTAAAACGTGGAGATATGATGAAAATTGACATTTCACCAATCGACCCAATTTCAATAACTTCCTAATAAGAAATTAAAAATTGGTTTGTGCGCATGCGTACGTCTTAAATCTTACGCCTTACGGCTTATGTTTTTGATTGTTGATTAAACACCCTAAACTACCAAAACACACCCTAAGCCTGGGTAAATTTAAGTTGTCAATGAACCATTTGATAGGGGAAAACATTTGCATGATTTTGAATTGATCAATCTGCCCTCTAGCGACTGGAGAACATAGATATTTATTTATCGATATACATACCTGCTCTCTAGCGACTGAGAAATCAAAATATCGATGTATTGATGTACATTTCTGCCATCTAGTGGCTCATTTCAATCAATATATCTGCTCTCTGGTAACTAGAGTTCACATGTCGATCTATCTTGAATGCTACTTTTAAAATCAGCTTTTTATCCTTCTCATGAAAGTATTATGTTAAGTATTCAATAATAATTTAATTGTTATGTAATAATATTAAAAAAAACCTAATTAAATAAGACTTATTATTAAATAATAATTATATTTAAGATAATTTTGATTATGAAAGAATTTAAAAAAAATTAAAAATAATATAAAATTATTATCTAATGTGTCTGTTTTGAATAAAATAATAATTTAAGTTCAAAATCATATAATTATTTACTTTTAAATGATTCATTTAAGTATTCCTAATACGTATAAGTGAATATTCATATATAAGCAGATTTTTTTCAAATCATCTATGAAAAATGGTTGAACGCGTCGCTCAACCACGTGCGTTCATGCTTCAACCAGCACAACTGAAAACAAAGATGGAATATAATATAGTCCATGGTAGTAAAACAGAGATGCGATACTAGCGCTCTGTTACGCCAATACATGTGCGCTTTGTTTTGATGCTTGTGCCCTAACAGGTCCAAAAATGAATAAAGATAGAGCGTAGAATAGATTGCTTTGGTTAAACAAAGACGCAACTTCCACAACAATATTCTACAGTGTTCTAGAGTGTTTCGTTGATTATTTAACACCAAACAAAAAATTTTGATGTAGGAGTATATTTTCTACATATAGCACCAGCTCGTTATCTTGCATCGGAAAATAAATTTAAGAGAGATGTAAACAGGACATTGAGTCTTCGATTCCACTCAAATCACGTCGACCGATAATCTGTATTTGTTTATATTAATGGTATTTTTCCCATGACAACGAACAAGGCCAGAGGAGCACAAAGAGATGGGACTAAGACTCAGTCTCTTGTAAGCTAGCGTTGCTGCTTTAAAGTTTATACTTGGATAATTAATAAGATTTGGCTAGAGTTGAAAGATAGTTTTACACTGCATTCATTCTAACGTTAATCTCTATTTACTGCTGATTCTATTTAATTGTGTTACTTAATAAACTTATGAATACTATTTATTTTATCTTATATTGATTATTGTATTTTAACTTATTAAGAATTATTCGGTATACATAGATAAAATATTAATAACATTGTGTTAATTAAAAAATAAGAAAATCTTAATTACATCAATTGAAAGTAAGTAAATTCTTTTTCTCTTATTTTTTCTTTTAAATATGATTTTAATAACAAAATAGTGTTGTATAATAATAATGAATAATTGTTAGATAATTTAGATGCATTCGTTTGAAATGGAGGTGAAAGTAATTGTACCTCAGGAGTGGGCACATTATGTAGACGATAATCATCTCACTAATCAGATATCTTTAACAATGAAAGTATGGGTGCAGTTGATGTGTAGTATTTACAATTTCCTTTTTCCATACCAAGGAATTTTGACAACGCTACTCATAAATCCAAATGATAAAACATGGACATTTGTGAGGGTGCTGGAAATTCAGTATGGAGATATTATTATTGAAGATATTGATTCTATGAAAATCATAAATCATGAAGTTCAAATCGACAGCATTGAAAGGTATATTTTGAATAATAAAAAAAAAAATGTATATATGTAATATATATTTTATAAATGTAATATATATTTATAAATGTATGACATAAAATCTTTATTGTTGCCGCACATACATTCAGCCATGGTCGTTTTTTACGTTGTTATAATTCCTTTTCAATGGCAACACGTAAATCGGATCGAAGAAAGGATCAATTACGCCATGAAACATTATGGTTCCCAATTAAGACGGCAGGAACGTCTATTGTGTATGAATGACACAATCTGTTGCTTAGTGTATGATGATGTGGAACAAATGTATGTGTTTTTACCAGTAACTGCTGAGAAACTTCATGGTGACGATATCTTCTCATTTTTTCATAATGAGGGAGAAGAAGAAAGTGATTACGACAGTGGAGTAGGAAGTATTGGAGATAAAAACGATGATGATGATGATGATGATAATGATAATGATAATAACGACAGCGATTCAGAAATTGTCAGCGTTGGAGAGGAACTTCACCATTCAGATGTTGATGAAGATGAAAGTGATAATTTTGACAATGATAATGATAGTGATGGAAATGAGAATAGTTCGAGTGATTGTGATTCTGATGATGATGATGATGATAATTCTGATGAAAAAATTCGAATATATAGGGTTAATCATAATATACTTTTTGTGATATAACTCTCAAGTGTTTTTTCTATTTTGCTGAAATATTATTTGTCTTTTTATTCTGATTAATGTTAATATAAATTAATTGACTTATGTTCTTTAAGATAAAAGTATCTTTATTCTGATTAATGTTTCTATAAGTTAATTTACTTATATTCTTTAAAATGAAAATGTAACTATAATGTTCGTAACCATGCTATAATATTTTATAATTGAATAAAAAATTATTCTCGTTTTTACTATAAATATCGTTTTTTTTTTTATTATAAAATACATAATAGTTTCATTATTGTAATTGTTATTTTTTTATTCTAAGTTACTTTCACAAAACTTACATTGATAATTATCGAAAATTCGAACATTGTCATTTAGTTATAACATAAGAGAGTAATTTAGAATGACAAGACTGATAGTACATAAATAATAATGAACTTAAAACATATTTTCCAAGAAATAGTTGAAACAAAAGACTTCTTTTCTTGGACAATGTGCCACTTTTTGTGTGTTCCTTAGCTTGAAATGTCTTCCGCACGATAGAGTTTCTAATTGATTGTAGACTGCTTTATCTTTTTGTTCCATGTATTCCGTGATGACTTCAAATTTTGGGCATCCTATTGACTCCAGATCGATGTAGTTGTTGATGTTTAAATGATTCAGCCTTTTTTTCTCAAAGTTTCCACCCTTGTATGCTATAACCATTTTTTAATTTTCTGCTTTATTAGCAATTCTCAATAATAATTTATCCGGATCCGATGGTTTTTATAAAATCTTGAATTCACTTCACTTGTAATCGTGTTAATAAATCCCATTTCTTTGCAAAAAAATTTTTTGTTAACCATGAATCCTTCCGTATCAATTATGTAAAGTATTTTTTTTTTCATCTTTTATTATTCAAGACTATATACGACTGAGAATATCTTTCTTTATGACTCTTCAAGCCCCGTCTATGATTCTGAGAGTATTTATCAATATCTTTATTGAGCCAACGTATATTTTCATAAAAATGACGTCACAAAGAAATATCCATGTAATCAGATAGTGTTGAAGGGTAGTTGTTATATAGCATATGTCTGATGACGTTTTTCAAACTGACTGTATAGTTTTCAAGAAGTGATATCATTGGAATGTATTAACGATAAAATCTAGTGATGTTTGAGGGTAGTATTGGCTTGTATATAAAATAAAATGTATAAGAGCTTTTCTACTTTATTTGATCTAAAAGCTGCCGAGTAAACATGGGAATTTAGTTTAAATTGTTAACAAATGTATAATTATTAATGATTAATTATTTGATCAAAGAAAAAGTAGCCAAAAAAGTGAATGACGAAGAAATTAATAAAAGTGAGTGAAAATGGATGATTATTATAAAAATTTGATTGAAATGATGGAAGAAGCTTATGTGCTTCTTCCATCATTGAGTGAATGGAGTAAGGATAAAGCTGTGGGTAAATGGTTGGAGATTGGAGAAAAAAATATTGCTACATTAAAAAGGCAATTACGATACAATATGATGGTTAGTGAAAAAATAAAAATACAATCAACCATCTTAATTTAAAAATCATTACATGAGAAGTTTATATCTCAACAAAATTATGTGCAAGAGGGGGATCTTCAATATGATGTAGAAAGACAAAGTCCATCAGTGGTTTGGAGAGAGGAAGAAAATGTATTCGAACATCGTATTTTAACAGGATCAGTAATAAATTTAAAACACGGAAATTTAACTGACTTTCTGAATGATGCAAAAATATTTCTTTGTAAAAAATTTAAACAAATAATTGACAATAATAGCAGCGTCAAAGTCAATTAATTTTTCTTTGGCGTGCAAGTTTAATAATTTTAAAGATGGTGAACTAATTGATGGAATGAAATATTTCACAACGCCAAATGAACTATTTATGCCATCAAGTGATATAGAAAGTATTTTGGTGGAGAAAATCATTGATGTTCTCTTGGCAAAAGTTGAGGACTTTGAAGAAATAGATTCAGGATGGTCCATGGTGGAAATTGTGCATCTCCAAGTGAACATCAATAGGTATGATCCATTGTCAGCAGGAGAATCAACTTTCATCCCCCTGCCAAAGTTCATTCAAGATAAGAAAGCAGTACTAAACATCAAGAATAATCAAGAAAAATAATAAACACTAAGTAAATAAACAGAGTATGTAGTGTATACTACTACAATTTTAAGTGGATTTATTTATTATTATTAATTTTAGGCCGTAAGAGGTACGGCGAAGTGATGATGTACTTCCACAGTTGTGCCGATTTTGTGACGCTGTACTGCCATTGTCATATAATTGTCTTAGAATAATAAACACTAAGTAAATAAACAGAGTATGTAGTGTATACTACTACAATTTTAAGTGGATTTATTTATTATTATTTTTTTTTTTTTTTTTTTTTTTTTTTTTTTTTATTTCCAGCTTCGCTTTTATTGCTTTTCAGACGATTTTAATTCCAATGCTACTTTCTTTGGGCAGTTACTGCAGCTTTGTATCCAGCTGAAATTAATTCTACAAGGACTTCATCATATCCGCATTATTCAACAGTTCTCCAGTACGATGGTATCAGTGTTCCAACAACTTTACATGATATTCCTAAATTTCAATTAGACAATAGTCTATCTATTAATATTTACGGGTTAAATAATAAAGATAAAATAGCTCCATTATATTTAAGTAAATTAGATCATGAAAGATGTGTACATCTGTTAATAGTTGAGAGTGATATTCAGATTGATGAAGATAATAATGTAAAACCTATCTATCATTTTTGTTAAATCAAAGATCTCTCTAGATTAGTTAGTTCTTGAATTTCTAATGGTGAAACAAAGAAATGTCTATGTGATAGGTGTTAGTGTCATTTCAAAATTGAACAATCATTTATCAATCACCGAAAAGATTGCATTAAAATGAATAAAACAGCAATCACCTTCCCTCGAAGTGATAAAAAAATTAAATCTAAACATTATTAAAATAAGGAACAAGTTCCATTTGTTGTTTATGCTGATCTTAAATGCGTTCTCGAACCATGCGAAGATAAGGAGAAACATATTCCATATAGTGTTGCGTTCTATGTTCATTGTTCATTTGATAAATCTCAATCTAGATTTTCTTTGAAACGTGGTGGTGATTGCATTAATTGGTTTGTCTTAGAATTAAAAAAATTATCTGAACATGTAAAGAAAAGCATTAAATATGTTAAACCAATGAAACCATTGACTTTACAGCAACAGAAAACTCATAATGAAGCTAAAAAATGTCGCATCTGTAATCAAATTTTTTAAAATAATGAAACAAAAGTTCGTGACCATTGTCATTTTACTGGTAATTATCGTGACCCTGCTCACAACAGATATAATTTAAATTATCAATGCTCCTATATCATTCCCATAGTTTTCTATAATCTTTCAGGATACGATTCACATTTTTTTATTAAAGAATTAGCTTCACCATCTTTTGAAGGAAGAGTTGATCTATTACCAATCAACAAGGAAAAATATATAGCTTTTACAAAGACTGTCGGTAAGGAAAAATTCGATGGAAATAATAGCAAAAGAACTTGTGACATAGCGGTCAAATTACAGTTCATAGATTGCTTTAGATTCATAGCTAGTAGCATTGAAAAATTAGCTTCATTTTTACATGATGATAATAAGAATATTACGGAAAGATTCTATAATGATCGTGAACAGTTTGAATAAGTAGTGCGAAAAGGAGTCTTTCCCTATGAATATATTGATAATTGGGATAAACTTGATGAAACTCAGCTTCCTGCCCAATCAACGTTTTACTCTAAATTGAATAATGCAAATATTACAGATAAAGATTATGAGCATGCACTCGCTGTGTGGAATAAGTTCCAGCTTAAAACTTTAGGTGATGATTCAGATTTATATTTGAAAACTGATGTTTTGCTCTTAGCAGACATTTTTGATAATTTTCGTAGAAATTGTTTAGATGCATACAATTTAATCCTTTACATTACTTAACTGCACCTGGCCTAGCTTTTGATGCTATGCTGAAATATACCGAAATAGAACTTGATCCTTTGCAAGAGGTTGAAATGCTCAATTTCATAGAGAAAGGAATAAGAGAAGGTGTGTTACAATGTTGCAATAGATATGGCAAAGCTAATAATCAATTTATGAGAGATGATTTTGATCCAAACAAGGATGAATCTTACTTAATGTATTTCGATGTAAACAATCTTTATGGTGCAGCAATGAGTGAATACCTGCCCACTGGTTCTTTTAGATGGATTACTGAAAAATTTGATTTGAATGATATAAATTATTTCATTTTAAATATTCCCAAAGATTCAACAATCGGTTATATTTTTGAGGTAGATTTAGATTATCCACAATCATTGCATGAGCATCATAAAGATTTACCGCTATGCCCAGAGCATTAGAAACCACTTGATAACAAAAGTACAAAGTTGATGACAACATTATTACCGAAAAATGAGTATGCTATACATGGTAGAAACCTACAGCAGTGTATTGAACTTGGTTTAAAAATTAAAAAAATTCATCGAGTTTTACAATTCAAGCAATCAGCTTGGTTAAAAAAAATATAGATTCAAATACAAATATGAGAAAGCAATCTAAAAATGAATTTGAAAAAAACTTTTACAAGCTGATGAATAACGCTGTTTATGAAAAGACAATGGAAAATGTTCGTAATTACAAAGATATAAAATTAATCACAAAATGGAAGGGAAGATGGGGAGCACAAACTCTAATATCACAACCCAACTTTCATAGCAGCATTATATTTGATGAAAATATAGTCATTATAGAAATGAAACAACTGGAAATACTGTACAATAAGCCAATTTATGTAGAATTTGCAATACTTGATTTATCTGAAATTTTTATTTATGATTTCCATTATAATTATATCATGAAGACTTTTGAAAATAATGTGGAATTATTATATACAGACACAGATAGCTTAATCTATCATTTTACTAATGTAAACATATATGATTATATTAAACATGACATTCAGAAATATGACACGTCTGATTATCCTAAAAATAGTGTTCATGGTATTCCTTTAGTCAATAAGAAAGTTCTAGGCTTGATAAAAGATGAAAATTAAGGAAAAATTACGACTGAATTTATTGGGCTTAGAGCAAAAATGTATAGTTTCAAAGTTCAAAATGAAGAGGATCAAAAGAAAGCAAAAGGTGTGAAAAAAGCAACAATTAAAACGATTACGATTGATGATTATAAAAATTATTTGTTTCATCATACTGTTTCAAAAAAAGATGAATATAATATTGTAAGTAAAAAACATAAAGTATGCACTATTTTGAGAACAAAAAAAGCCTTAAGTTAGGAAGATGATAAAAGACAATTATTAGAGGGAACTACTGATACTTTGCCATGGGGCTACGGAGAATGTCATACGAATTCGTAATTTTTATATTTTTTTATTAAAATAATTACAAGTTACAAATATCATAAATATATGTTACAATTCGCATTACTCAATTGTTATAGTTATAAGTTACAATTGTCATAGCTTGAGGTTTTAATTGATATTTTATAAGTTATAATTGTTCTTTTATAATTTTTCATTCTGATAAATGTTCTTTTTTGTCATAATTATAAATTGTTTTTGTCACAATTACAAGTTTTTCAAATAAATTATATATCTTTCAAATTCATCCAACTATTGTGTCCATTGCTAAATCCTAACCACTTCACATATGCTTGATTTCCACGTTTTTTTAAAACTTTTTCAATCAAATAAACATCAGGATATTGGACTCCAGTTAATTCATCTTCATAAAAACCACCCTCTATTGGTTGGTTTTGATAATCTGTTAATTTATGAGTCACTGGTTGAGTATTTCCGACTTTGCTGACAGTGAAAATTTCAGTGGTCCATTTGGGAGTGTACTCTTTCTCAAATACATATTTATATTTGCTAATGCGAACCTTATCACCAACTTTGAATCTATTTTTTTCATCATTTTCACGACTTTAAGCTTTCTGTAAACAGTATCAAATAATTGCTTCTCATTAGCTGAAGTCACATCCACCGGTTTCATCTTAATTGTACGATGTTTAGTATTGTTATATGATGATAATAATTTCTGTAAAATGTCTATCCATTTGTAATTTCCATGTAAAGTAAAATTTTTCCACATTTTATTTTTCGAAGTTCGGTTAAATCGCTCGCAAATTGATGCCTTCAAGTTGCTGAATGTCGAATACATATTAATTTTGTTTTCTTTCATGAATCCTTCAAAATCTTTATTATAAGACTCCTTTCCTCTGTCCACATGTGAATTCTTGGGTATTCTTTTTCCTTTTAAAATTGACATCATTGCAGCAGTGACATCCTTACCATTTTTAGTCTTTATTCGTATAGCCCAGGCATATTTAGAGAAAATATCAATAACTGTTAATAAATATTAATATTCTTTATTGTAGGATTTCTATGCACTCATATCAACAAGATCAACCTGCCAAGTCTCATCAAGACCGCGTATATTCACATGTCGTCGTTGATAATTTCTTCTCACCGGTCTATGAAGCTATTCTGCAATTTGTTTTTTTTCTTTATTCATGGCAATTGAACTTAAGTCTTCCTTTCAATTTTTTCTAAACGTTCTCCTCCAGCTGTTTTATAATGTCGGTATGCCTATTATCTGCCTCTTTGAATGTATTTAATTGATCAAATTGATAAATTTATTCATTTTATTCAATTCAGCCTTCAAACTTTGTTGTGCTGCTTGTGATGATTCCAATTGCTGTTTTACTTGCTCACTGATTTTTTCAATTTTTGCTTCGAGATTTTGTATCTCTTGTGTTATAGATGCTATCGTATTACTGATGCTTGATTTAACAACTTTTAATGATACAGCATCATTTAGATCTACTGGATCAGCAAGGTTGCACAATCTTTTATTATTCATATCATATTATTTATCGATTCTTAATTTAAATCTATTACCAGGTGGACCACGGACGGTACTTTTTCGTAAATCATTGTCTAACTGACGTCCAAAAATGTCTACACTCATCCTCTCTCTTCTAGAGATAATTGATCAATGAGTAATGACATTAAGCAACTGATTAATATATGATTCCAGCTTCACGTAGTTCTTCAATAATTAACATTACTTTATTGTTATGGCTAAAATTACCACGTGATGAAACGAGTAGACGTAATCGATCAACAAGTTTATTTAGATCATCCCAATAGACATAGTCCAGGGGTCGGTTATGATTTATCATATATTTCTGCAAACCTTTACCCCTTTTCGGTAAATATTTGCTGATAATATTTTAATATTTTTTTGAATATTTATTCTCTCTGAGACTTTTGTCAGGGTGATAATGTTTATGATAGGCGTGAGTGCTTTTTAAAAATTTGTCCATAAGTTTTTTCATCACTTTCTGTTGTTATATTATCATCAGGCGATTCCATAAAAAGTAATTCTAAGAGACCAGGAGTACTTTGATATTTTTTATTATCAATGTGAACAAATTTATCATCGAATCTTGCTTCAGAATTACCAGCTATCAGTTTATTTTTTAATTTCCTTACACCGAACTTTGTATCTAATTCCTTTACTTGATGTTTTGAATCGAATTTTTTCAAATATGATACTGCAGGTAACTCTTTTATCGGTGTACTTTGATGAGGAGCAGTGGTAAAAGATTTATCATCAGTTATTACACTATTATCCACATCAAAATCATCGTGTGTTGTTTGAAAGCTTGTATCTCCTTCTATAGGTTCTTTTTTGATTAGCTCTTCTTTTGTCACATCAAATTTGTCTGTTTTCATCGGAGTCTTGTCCACTAATTGTTGTAAAGGAGTTACGATTGGTTTAAACATTTCGTTCATAGCTCGTTGAGTTATTTCTCGCCCATGTTTGATTATTTCATGCTTCTGTCGTATTGCGTCACTAGCTTCTGCAATTTGATGCAAAATATCAGCTCTTTTTTGCATTTTTCTTGTCTTCATACTATTACTTCGATGACTGTGTCACAAATGTTCTTTTTCTCTTATTGTCGTTTTATTTGTGTATTAATAAAGCAATCAAATCCTCCTTTATAACGTCTACAATTGATTTCTCTATCATTGTCGATAACGATGAATCCATACTTATCATTCCAACATTTGGAATAAAGTTCTCGAAAATCAGAGTATGACATATCAGTATTTGCATGATCATCATAAATATACTTCAAATTCATATCATCTTGTCGGAAGAGCAAGAGAAAATTTGTATTATCTCTCACTAGATGTTTGGGAATACGTGCATAAGTTTGGCAGAGATAAAAGCTATCAACATCGCTGTGTCGTCCCATACAAAAAAAAGCACGCATATTATCTTTTTTTTCACACGCTACGTCATCGAATATCATTATTGAATTTGGTTTTGCTTGCTATGGTTGAACAACTTCTTCATGTTCATTAAAAAGATAATAACCCATACTTTCTACAGGTCTAAGTGATTTTTCCAAAAATATGTATTTTGGCTGATATATGGATTTCAAATATAAATATATGTTTTCAAATCGTAATCCATTCGGGTGTATGATAAGAGCTAAGAGAGCATTTGTTTTACCGCAATTCGAGGGGCCACATATCACGCCGCGAACGCTACTTGGTAATAAATTACTATGGCGTTGAATTTTTACAGTTTGTGGCAGGACGTTGTCGTAATTCGACAACGGTAATTGAGTTCTTTGTTGCTTGAACTTCATCTCGATAACAACTAAAGAGCTAGAGTATAAATGCGTGACTTCTATAGAAATTATTTTAGTATGGCTTGGGTTATGACACAGTACAGACCTGACACGGCTTAATTAACACCATCATAAATAAATTGCCATTCGAGTTACATATTCCTGGATATCAGTATGGTGGACCCGGAACAAAATTACAAAACGATTAGAACGTGGTGATCCTGGTGTAAATCCGTTGGACACAGCGTGTAAAGAGCACGATATTGCGTTTTCGAGAAATCGAGAAAACGTAGAAGCGAGAAACGCAGCTGATAGAGTGCTTGCTGAAAAAGATTGGCAAAGAGTTTTTGCAAAAGACGCAAATCTCGGTAAAAAAGCTGTTGCATTAGGAGTTACGAATATCATGAAAGTTAAATTAAAACTCGGAATGAGCTTGGAGGAAAGAGTGGGAAAGAAAAAAATTGGAAAAGGTTCAAAGAAAAACCTTCAAGACAGATTGTGGAGTCGGCCAAGTTGATGATGAATTCGGGTACCGATCCTATAAAATCGGCATTAATAGCTGCACGGACAGCAGTAAAAACGATTAATGGAAAAAAGAATGCTCGAGTTCCTTGTGTATTACCGGTACCGACTAATGTTAGAGGTGTTTTACCACTTATACCGATATTTGCTGGTCTAAGTGCAATTGGTGCTTTAGCTGATGGAGCTTCAGGTATTGCAAAAGCAGTCAATCATGCTAAAGCTGCTGAACGCTAATTGGATGAAGCAAAACGTCATAATCAGAAGATGAAAGCGATAGCTGTGGGACGAGGTCTACGCTCCAAACGCCGGAAACGAGGATATGGATTGTACTTGAAACCAGCCAAAAAAAACGCATAGAGCTACCACATCGAGCATTAAGTAACATCGATATTTTAAAGTATGCAAAAATCATGAAAATTCCATATTTTCGTGGGGTTTTCATGAGAAATGATTTACCGGAATGTAAACCATGGAAAAATGAGTCAGCTATTATTAACCTTGATGATAAAGATAGACCTGGAACTCCCTGGGTGGCATATAAAAAACAAGGAAATAAAGCAATATACTTTGATAGTTTCGGTAATTAAAAAGGCTCACCTAAACTTCAAAAATATCTCGATGTTGGTAGCTTACTATATAATTATACGAAGCAACAAGATTATGTAACAAAAAATTGTGGACATCTATGTTTAAAATTTCTGAGAGAAAAAGTTAACGATATCTGGGGACTTGGTATGGAATTTGATCTCAAAAGCTCTGTAGAAAGTGAAAATGAATAAAAAATTCTTCTATTAGAGGCATATTATTTTCCACCTATCGAATTAACAAGGACAAAAAATTATGTACTGGGTCTTGTTGAATTATTAACATTCAACTCTATTCCAAATATCAATAATGGAAATAACAAATTTTATTATAATATAAATGAACAAGATAAAATCATTGAAATACCAACAGGAAGCTATGAAATTAACGATATTGAAAATTATTTGAAGTAAGCTGATCCTAAATTGTTAATTTCCATTAAACCTAACAACAATGAATTGCACCGTGAGATTTACAGTGATAACGCTACAATAAATTTCAAGCCAGAAGATTCTATCGGGCGTCTGTTGGGTTTTGTTCCAAGACTTATTGCGCCAAAATCAACACAGAAATAATAACAATTCGTTTGCATGTCAAATCTGTGAAATAATGGGTATTGTTTATAAAACAATTGTCGGAAGAAGCTATAAAACTGAGTTACCATGCCAAAAAATCGTCAGTCAACGACGAAACCTCAAACGACTAAGTCGTCAGAATATTTTGTTTTTAAAGAGCTTGGGCCTTCGCATACAAAAAAAGTCAAAGTAAAAGTGTGCTGTTTTGCGTGTTTATTGCCATGGCTGCGGGAGAGGAGACATTAGCTATCAACAGAGGAGTTGTCTTTTATGATTCTATATCATATTATGAATTACATGCACATCAACCTTATGCATCTGCTTCACTCAACAACAACGATGAAATCCGGATTGCTGTTCAACATCAAGACTAGTGCTTATTGCCTTGCAAGAGTTCTCTTCATATTACTGGGAAATTTACGAAAACTATGACATAGCTGTAGCAGTGACAACGAAATTAGTAAACATGGCATTGTGTTACTTATTCGAAGAAATACGATATGAATTGAATGGCATTGAAATTGATCGCAATAAAAATGTCGGTCTTATGAGTGTCATTAAGGGATATCTATCACTTCATCCAAGTCAATTAAATTACTTAGATAACACGGGTTGAATAGACAATGATGAAAAGCTTACGGATAACAAAGGATATTTTGACATTTTATTGCCATTGAATATGCTATTGGGATTTGCTGAAGATTATCATCGGATTATTGTCAATGCTAAGCATGAACTTGTTTTAACACGTTCAAATACTGATCTAAATGCAATAGTACAAACTGCAGCTAGTACAGAAAAAGAAATTACATTGATGAAAATTGAATGGTTGATTCCTTACATCACAGTGTCGGATACAAGAAAAATACAATTATTAAATTATATTGCCAAGGATCCGCCAATAACATTGAGTTTCCGATCATGGGAAACTTATGAATATCCATTGTTACCGAAAACAACGAAAAACTTCTGGATGGTGAAAACATCAACACTATTGGAGAAACCGAGATATGTTATACTGGCATTCCAAACAGCACGAAAAAATGATGCAACAATAGATTCCAGTCAATGCGATCATTGTAATTTGAGAGACGTAAAACTTTTTCTCAATTCACAATGCTATTCATATGGCAACTTGAATTTTGATATATCTCACAATCAATATGCATTATTATATGATATGTACAAAAATTTCCAAGAATCATATTATGGTAAAGATTCAGAACCTCTCCTCACAAAAGAACAATTTATTGGCAAAGCTCCTTCAATTGTCATCGATTGTTCAAAATGAAATGAATCATTAAAATCTGGACCTGTGGATGTGCGAATCAAATTTGAATGTACAAAACTAATACCCGATAATACATCAGCGTACTGTTCAATCATTTATGATCGAATTGTTGAATACAAACCTTTGAGTGGACAATTAAGAAAATTATTATATGGAACGAAAATCTGTTCAATCCAGTCTTTAACCGAAAATACACGTAATGCATACATGGACTCATGCTTACAGAGCGGCCAGACAAGGATTTTGGGAAGAAGCAGCTCGAGATAGAGAAAGATTTAGATTACGAATAGAAAAATATAATATTATCATTAATCCTGTATTATTAAAAAAAATTGATTATATGAATGAAATAAAATGAATTATGTAAGAAAAAAATTGGTTCTATTTTGTTTATAACGCATTTTACAAAACATTTCATTCTTTATTACACATTTTAGAATCCTTAACGAATGGTATAGGGCCATCATTTTGATCGTCTTTTGGTGGATGATGATTGTCACATCGTCGATACATTTTAAAATCTTCATCTAATTTCCATTCAGTTTATCCCATGCAGTGTCGATATTATTTGCAGCCTCTTTAATAATGAATCTTTTTGTTAAAAGTTTTAAGTCTGTTAGATTCAACTTGAGTAAATTTTTGGTTACTCGATAAACCCTCATTGGTCTGATATCATCATCAAGAATCGAAATATTCTCATGAACCCATTAGTTGAGTTTTTTTACATTTTCAAGAGCACACTCGTATCGTTGAAAGTATAGACATGGAGGTCCTATATTTATTCCTTTTTTCACTATTCCTCCTATGTGATGGTCATGATGTGGACAAATGAATTGAGGAACATCATAAATTGTAAAATCTTCTCTCAACAAGTTAATAATCGGAATATCCGTTTTTATCAATGATTCCAAGAAATATTGCACTTCATGATCACGTACAAAAATATAGCGTACGTTGTTCAGTGTCTCGTTGAAGCACTTTTCTAGTGTTTCATATGGTGTATCACCGATTTCTCATGGATGTCCATGATAATATCTCTTGCAAAAATTAACGTCCTATACTTCAGAAGCATTTAATTTACCGTAATCACATGGTGGTTCAAATAAAAAATGATATTCACAAACGTTCATGAATTTTAACTATGTACATGGAGCCAACTCTTTCACAACCACTTTGCCGTTAGAAAAACGATAGCCTTTTATATCAATAACGAGATCCATGTTGATCACTCGTTCTCTCTGCGAGACTAACTTTTAACGCACAAGCTCGGTCCCTTATATTAAAATATAAGACAAGTGCTAAGAGAATAGAATCTATACTTTTGACCGTTAAGTTTTTGACGTCAAAGAGAGGTTTATCTGATTAGATGAATAAAAGAAATGTTTTATGACGTCATTTCCCCGAAAAGCTAACAAAGAGGTTCAACGGAAAAGATACGACGTATTATTCTGAGAATCACAAGACAAAAGGAATTGTGTTGTTAGGAAATGTGTTTCTGAAATTGTCCGCTAGAGTAAGGCTTATATATGAAACAGGAAAGACTTCCGACAAGTCAGTTTAGCTACAGACATCATCGAATTCAAAGTAAATACCTTTGAGTGAGCATTCAGTAGTGCATTGTTCGATAAACATGGATTACATCGAAAGCATCGCCAATAATACGCAAAAACCTGAGAAAAAAATATCACGATTGGACACAACAAAGCCATATAAAGTGACAGGGCTGAAAAAAGTAAAAGCAAAGCATGGTGATGCAGTCATTGCAACATTAGATGATGAATTCATTGTCTTTCTACCGAAATGATTGAAGCGTTAAAAGATAATGATGGTGCATTCTACATGTTCCTGGACTTCGTCAAACGCGATAAATTGACACTTCACTACTTCGGCGGAGAATGAAACGACTTCAAATTCATTGAATCACATGAAGACAACATCTCAGAGGATTCCACAAAGCAAGTTAATTAATTCAACACGAAGTACACTTAATTATGTAGATGTTATCCAATTTAATTCATGTCAGTGATTATAAAATAAATTTTTTGTAAATTTCAAAGATTCTCTGACATTCACTGATAGCACCCTCTAACGGACGACAAATCAATTGCTCAATTTGTCTGAAAATTTGAAATCTCGCGCCCGCCACAACAGCAGTGCCACATTATGGCGGATATTTATCATAATTGAACATAAATTTTTAATAAATTTAAACAGAATAACAACGCTATTAAGTAAGAAAGGTTGGTAACAGTTATCGCCTGGTAGTAACCAACGAAAGTTTTTTTTTAAGAATTTAAATTTTTTTACTCCCATAACAGCGCCATCTAGTGGAAAAGATTGGAAATAGTTGCCGCTCAAGATCGATAACAATTACCAGCAAAAAAAAAATTTAAATTCAAATTTTTACCCGCTACAACAGCAGCGCCGCCTAGATCGGTAACGATTACCGACCGTTGGTCGGTACAGTGCCATCTAGCGGGAAACCGACAATTACACCCACAGTCGGTAAATTGCCGACTCTGGTAGTAAATTACCGACTCAGGTGGCAATTTGCCGATCCAGTCAGTAATAGTAGATTGAGTCACCCCTCCTACTTAACTACTCAATACAATTCACATTTTCAACATTATCTCTAGTATAGCAGCTATCGTGCTTCTAGGAATTTGGAGCAGGCTTAAACATTACAGCCAAAGGTTGAGCAACAAATATTGATGTCACTTAAAGAGATGCTGAAAAATTGAATTCCACAACTTAATCTACTGGTCTGAATATGAGATAAAAGTTTACAAATCAATTCTACTGAATACTTATATAATAATTATATTTATTTTTATATAAGTTAACATTCGTGTTACTTAGCAATTGTATTAAACGGTGCCATAACCCCAATAAGTTTAAAAAATTGATTAAAACTGGAAAAAGCAAATAAAGATAATGCAGCTGGTTTTTTTACTTCTGAAGGATTAGCTAATAAACGTTTTTAAACGACTGATTCTATTAAAAATAAAAATCCATTTATTTTGAAACAACTCTCAACGTCAGACTTCTGTAAAGATTTTCCAATTTTTATTAAAAACCGTTATTCTTAAGACGATCATCATACTTTTTCATTTGCTCTTTCGTTTCATATCACATGTCTAATTGGAATCATTATTTGTCGAATCAGAACAATGGATTTTTTTGAATAATTCATACAA
The DNA here is from genome assembly GCA_028641665.1 of Chelonus formosanus. NCBI lineage: Eukaryota > Metazoa > Arthropoda > Insecta > Hymenoptera > Braconidae > Chelonus > Chelonus formosanus. The sequence continues at coordinate 14,344,332 of CM054006.1, read as the reverse complement.
GTTGATACGATCAATGGCATTCTTGAAATATTGCATATTCTCAGATTCATTTTACTGCTAATTTAATATGATTTTTGATGCCATTTATGATGTTACTTTTTATTAAAGATTAAAATTCAAACCATACTGAATTTTCAATACTGTGAGCGACTACAGTAGAGTTATTTCTTTTGTTTACGAACAACCTGCCATGAGGGAAAAAAATATTGGAGTATACATTGGATATACATACTATACCTTGTAAAGTATAGTGTATGTTACTAACGTGCTACGCTAATGGGGAATGACGTCACAGCTCGCGGTGTATGAATGCTAATCTTTATATTTTTTAATAACTCATTAATAATTCAATAATTTATGTTTTTGACGAATGATTTGGATAGAGCAATTTTTTGGCACCAAAATTTGATAGAAATGTTAGTTATTACCAAAGATATTGTTAATTAAAAAATAATATTTTTTATTAACAATATTTGATTGATTATTAATTTTTGAGTTGGAGCAATTGCTGATCTTAAAAGAACATTCGAAGAGCAATTATTTGGCCTAAGTATGAAATACCGGAAGTAAAGTTCACCACTAACTTACTACTGGTGGGATTAACTGGTATTTAGTTGCTATCAGCTGATGACTTTTGAAGGTTTACTTGAAGAGATTCACATATGACCTTAAAAATGTGTCCATCATCAATATAATTAGTTTGATCACAGGTAATCGCATTACGGTTATTGTCCATAATAGTAATGGATTTTGATGCATTTTCACTATTTATTGAACTAATTGTTTCACTATTAGGAGATAATTTTTCATCACTAGTACAGAGGTAATTTATCGAACAATGAGTATTCGAATGAATATAGTTTAATAAGCACAGTTGATCAGCACTTAAGTTATGTTCTAAAGTACGTCAAATACGACCCTCTTTAATATCTTCAATACTTCCGTTTACTAGCGTCTGATTCAAAGAAATGCTTATTTAGAGGAATATGTAAATAGGTGTCAAAAAATATATAGCATAGTTGGAGCAAATTAAAATGAACAAATAAAAAATTATTTAATACTTTAAATAAGGAATCAATGTAAGAATTGATTACGTTATAATTTGATCTCAAATATAGGACATCGTAAAAATCGTATCAAAGGAATTGTATATAAGAAAAAAATCTGAGTAAAGAATTGCGAGCATCAATTATGGTTAGGTCAATAAACATAATTTTAAACTACATATTTGTTTATTTTAAGTACCTGTAGAAGTGTTAAAAATTCTAAACCACACTCAAAGAAAAAAATAGTTGGATTTACTTTTTTTTTTACTATTTTTCAGAGTTCCAAAAGGACTCAACTAAGAAAAATAGTAAAATTTGATAGTTCATAGGACTACTATTTTTAGTTATAAATACCGTCATTCTAACTAATATTTCATAGTAAACTGGTGTACTATTTTTTAATAGTATGAATTTCACTATTTAATGATAGTAGAAATTAACATATTTACTATTAATATGTAGTAATTATTACAATTTTATTGTTGATTAATACTAATTCAGCTGAGCAAATTTTGAGCTTATTTGGAAGAAAAATACCATCAAATGCTGGTTATAATTAATTTATTATGAAAATGAGCACGCTAATTATAACGTAGTATTACAAAATTTTTCATTCGTAGAATAACTGTAGTATATATACCTTTATAACTATTATAAAAATTTCAGTAGTCAACGCATTTATAAACATATTTTAAAAGAAAGTTATTTATCTTAAATAATGATCATAGACTACAAAATATTTTTCCTTAGAACAAACATGGAAAGTTCGTGTTTCAAGTAATGTTAGAGTGTTCAATTTTATAAATTCTAGATTCTCTGAAAATAATATTTCGTAAGCTTGATAATGATCATTACTTGAAACAGTCTCACATAATCTAACAAGAAATCCAAAATTATTTATGTTGATCGCCGAATTTTTACAGTTACCAATAAAAAATATATTTTCAATTTTAGAAAATTGTGGATAAATAGTTTCTTCACTTCGTCGTATTAAACATCCAGGTAAATACAATATGTTTTCGATACTTAAATTACAAAGTTCAATAACATCGTTTTCAGAAGGCAAATAATTTTTCACACTCAGTAGAATTTTAGTTCGTTTCTCTTTAAAATCAATCAATGATTCATACTTATAATTATTACATAAAAAATCTGCAGAATGTAATTGATATCTAGATGTGACAGAATAACATAAATTTTTTCGATTGCAAGTCTTCATTGCGATAGCCTTGGCAATTTTATGTTTGGCTTCAAACCTCATTGTCCGAATATGATGAAGTGGACCAATTGTTCTCATTATACGACAATAATGTATCATAAAATGATCCTTAGGTTCAAAACTCTTTGGATACGATTCTTGATATAATGAATAGTGCTGTATTATTAATTCTTCTAGCTTATCGTATGAATAACTGTCACAAGAACGATCATAACAAAGAGAAAAAATTTGACGAATTGAAAAAAATAGTTCCAGTATTTATCAGTTTTATCTTTCATGAGATCACCAATCATTACTGACCAAAAAAATAAAAAACATTTCATTTCTGCTGAAGAAAATCTCAATGTATCAGATTTTAAAATTAAATCAGTTAGCAATGAAGGTTTATTACAATTATCAGGATATGAAAAATATTTTAATCTGAAATTAAACTCTTCTAAATTGAAAAATTTATTTCTTTTCATAAACTCATTCAATATTAAATTAACTTCATACTTTGCAACACCTTCAAGTATATCGTGCATGATATCTACACTGTAATTGTCCATTACATGAAAATTATTTACGTTATTCCATACACATCTTTCCTTGATTCTTGTAGTTTTAGGATTATTTAATTGAACATTTTTTTCATACGTTTCTTTAGTTCGCAATTTTTTAACATCTTCCCTTACTGTTACAGGAAAATCTTCAGTTTTCATTGAACAAAACTGACAATAATAATTGGCCGTAAAACTACCCATAAATACTAACGTTGTATTCAGACTTGATTTGTCACCAAGAATTAATATTAATTGAAATTTGATATTTTTTATTACATTATTGACAGAAATAGTAATACCAGTTTGGGATAAATAATTCAATTCACTTATAATTTTAGAAAAAATAATATCACTAAGAAAGATTTTGAGATCATTTGAAAAATTTAATTGAAATAAAAAAATGTTATGTAATTTAGAACGAATTTCCGGTGGTATACATGCGAAAGATACGTATATAGCTGATAATTTATACAGACTGGAATGAGATCCTAATGGATTTCCTGTTTCAAAATCATCCTGATACAGAAATAAAGGAAAAACAATTTCATCACTAGAAAAATTTAGTCTTTTTGATTTCGGAAGATGTGACTGAATTATGTTTGATACAGCATCATTATTTTCAGCTAAATGAGAAATATATTTAAACGTTTTGTCAAAAACGTTTGGAATTTCAAAAAAAGCTTTGTAAAATGTATCGTAAAGGTATAAATTGTGCAAAATTATCAATGATTGCTAATTCACCAGCTGACTTTCTCTCTTCAGTACATCCTCACAAAATTTTTACTGGTTCAATATAATAACCTAAATCTGTTAATTTTTTAATGTGTTCATGCTCTGTATTCATGTCTGAAAAAATAGTTTGTAATTCTTTAAACTCGTTTTCTATGAATAATTTATCATTTGAATTAATACTGGTAATTTTTAAATAATCGGAATAAGTACTATTCAGAAATTCGTGGAAAAAATTGATTACTTTTTTAATTTGAATTCTTGATAACTTTGGATCTGAATACAATATTGAAATATTTCGAATTACATGGTAAGACAATATTTGTCTTGAACGAATCAAATTATTTTGCGTAATATTACTTTCAATTAATAAGTTATCATTGGGATCGCTGTTGCGATTAAGAATCTCAGGATCACTACAGACAACATTCACACTTAAATCATCATTTTCGAAGGTATTACAACCTAACGATGATACAGAAGAATTACCAAATTCAAGTTCTGAATTGTTACAGCTTAAATTATTAGATTCGCGTGTACAGGAACGAAAGTGGTTTCTGTACAATCTTAAAATATTAAAAACTCGGTGACAATTTGTTTTCGCACACTCATAAACTAATTTTTCTTTATGATGAACATATATAACATGATATGCCGTTACAATAGTTTTAATTAGTTTAAAACAATAAACACATTTAGCAAACATAGTAATAATGATTTTACCAATTAATATTTACCATATTTTCGCAGTGCATCTTTGCATGAATGTAAGGTTTTTGCTTTTTCAATTATATACTTAACAAGTGTTGGCCAGTTCTTAAACAATATATTAGGATCAGAAATTTTTAAGCACTCAAAGTCAATAGTTAACTATAACAAATGATTAAATATTTTGAAATCGATTATAATTTTAAACATATCAATTAAAAGTATTTAACTAATTACCAATGATGCCCTAATAGTTGTACGAAGTACTGGATATTCATTAAAATAACTTGTAGTTTGTAGTTTATTTGGAATTCTTAAATTATGAGTCTTCCTCCACATTTGCTTCCATGTACTTTCATCATCAAGAGAAATTGACTTCAAACTAAGTAAGAGTTCACAATTATCAGCAGAATCTTCTGTCTGAGATGGTGATGATACTGATGTAGCTTCTCCAGATGTACCTTCAGTGTGTTTTAAATGTTTCTTCGATTTTTCTTTTGAATTATTGTAGGAATTAAATAATTTCCCACTTGCAGGACGACTGTCTTTCGCAGGAGTATAATACCCAGATATTCGTTCAAATGAAAATAGTGCAACTATTTGATTCCCATAGGAAATAGAATCTTCTTTCGATAATCTACAAAAATATTGATTAATATAAAAACTGATGGTAAGGATTGAAAAGATTCATGCATAAAGTTTATAAGCATGATAAATTGTAAATAACAAAATCTGTAAAAGAATAAAAAAATGCAAGACATTCACTTTTTGCCTATATTCAAATGATAATTGACTATTTCCGTTACAAGATCGCTTCTGTCATCTGAATCCAACTCCTTTTTTGATAAGAGAGCCCGTCCAATTGCAGTTTTTTGTAAAATTAATTTTAACTTCTGTAAATAATTTGATTTGTATATATATTAATTTTGACTTCTGTAAATAATTTTACTTGTAACAATTTATTCGTATATAATCACTTTTAATTATATATAAAATAGTTTAGAAAATTTTCTAATGATAAATATCAAAAATTAATAACTTACTGAATTTGAAGAATCAGAAGTAGGTTTTGTTGTTATTTCCTTCATTTCCCGAGATGCTTCAGGTACAACTAATTCACTGACCTTTCGAGGTGGACGTGATAAGTCCCCATTTGAAATCAACAATTCTTCTCTTTTCTTTAAAAATCAGAAACGTGGACCTATAGTTAGTATTAACTCAGCTATTATTTCTTTTGGTACGGATAAAAAAGTTTCCTGATCTATTTCATTTTCTGTAAATTTTTCAGAAGAGGTTAAATATATTACTATGCACTTCTTTTCACATTGAATAACACTAATCACTTATCAAGAGTACTTACGTTCGAATATTTCAATATAATTACACAAATTCCACTCAGTTAACTTTTCTTTCACAAATAAATCCATTATTTTTTTGATTTAACATATGCTGTGTACGCTCTACTAGTTCAATCGTAACTGGCCACACTAAAGCGTACAAGGAATAAGTCGTATGAAGAATGAGACGCTGCTAATAGCGAAATGTAAGCAAAAGATGTTTACATCGAATTTCTGACGACGTTCGATTCAAACACTGAAGTCAACGTATTTTTAATTCTGAGAATACGATTCGATTCCGTTTTTGAATAATGCTGTCGATTTATATCGAAATAATAATATAAATTAATATTAAATTTATCAAACTTATGAATAAAATTTTATCCATATTAAACGTATAAATAAAAATTATTGTCATGATTGTTATTAATAATTAATTAATTTTTATTAATTTTAAATTATAATCACTAAATATTTATGTTTATGCAAATATATGTTTATATGTTGAGTATACATATATGTGTGTATATGTACGTACAATAACGGATTTTTACAAACTTAGCATTTCAACAAGCTCTTTTTTCATTATTTGTGTATAAACTTTAATGAATAGTAGAATGATAAAAATTATTTGTTAAGCTTACTAATTACAAAGCGTTCTCTCAACTAAATTAAGATTGTTAAAGATCTAATATAGAATATTAGTAATAGATACTATTTTTTATTAAACTATTACGCGTAATAGTTTAATAATAATAATATATTAATAATAATAAAAAATAAAAAAAAATAAATTTTACTATTCCGAAACATTTCATCCAACTATTTTTTCTCTGATCATAGTGAATTTTTCTCAAATAATAATTTTTACAACTATTGAATTTTTTAATAATGAAAATAATTCTATTTACCTCCCTCTTTTTTTCAGTGCAGTAATCAAATAATACTTTTTTTTACTAAGGTTCCAGTTCATGATCCACATTTTGCAGTTTCTCTGAATTTATTAAATGTATATTCTGGTAAATTTTTCTTTAAATTTTACAAAAATTGTTATTTTTCTCCAATTACTTCTGAATAATTATTATCCACCTGATCGGTAGATTGTTTGGATTTTTCACTCTTCTGTAAAATATCTATTATGTCCTAATGCACAATTAATTTATTAAATTAATTGTAATAACAGACACAAGCAAGGATATCTCCGTTTTTGCCCTAGCTTTTCAGTCAATAGACAGGGAAGGAGTACTGGGAGCTTTGAATGTAAAAATTGATTAAACAATGAATTTAACTTTGAAGTGACTTTTAAAAAGTCGTATATTGAAAACAATTTTAATGAAACAAAATAATATTTCTAAATGAGATTATAATACCTTGAATTTACAGCAAATTAATCCGAAGAATGTACAATTTGAGATAAGGAACACAATAGTCAATTGGATGAAGGCAGGAACTACAACTTCAATGTTTTTAAATTTCCGTTGACGGACTACGACTATTATTTACGATCGTTTGGTTCAAGTACGACTTCGCAACTGACTTTTGCGTTTTTACAATGATATATATCCATTTTGAAGGAGGCGTTGACTTTCCTAAAACAAGAAAAGTCAAAACCAATTAGCTTTAAGATTTTTAACTTATTAATTGTTATTGGTAAAAACTAATATTTCAGGGAGCACACTATCCCTTCCATATTGGTGACACCTTAGCCTCTCGGTATCTTACTCACTATGCACTGACGTCACCGGGCGTAATTACCTTTCTAATTGCTTCTACTAATATATGTTGAAACGATACAATTTCTTCAGAGTAATTTAAAATGGTGTTACAATAGGTATTGATTATCAGGTTTTTCTTTCGCTACAAATATTTATGTTCTATTGCGTATATGAGATACAGATAATTAAGTACTTATTGGTAAAACTTTTCAGAATAACATTAATTGTTTTATTGCCTCTTTTATAATTTTTACAGAATACTCCATTATATTAAAATTATCATGACCATAAATTATTGCTTATATTACAAATTTAGTGTTAAGAAAATAATTAGTAAAAATTTTTTCAATTTAAAGAATTACTACAAAATTACTAAACATATAAAAGATTTCAATAATGAGAGAATGATTACGAAATTGATTCAAATGTGGAGAAATAATTATATATTACTTCTTAAAATTATTAGAACAGACGGACGTCACACCTCCACTGTTAGATAGAAGCTCATCATGATTATTGTAATTATTCTTGCATTAATTGACTCTACAAATAATTAAAATATCTAACATTATAAAATATTATGGAACAAAACATCTTGATAAATCTGGAGGTTTAGATAATATAAGTAGTAAAGTCCTAAAATACCTTTCTAAAGATATAAGTAGACCTCTTGAATACGGTTTTAACCTATGCGGATCTAAAGGCATATGGCCTAAGGCTTCAAAATCGGCTGAAATCATCCCAATATTTAAAAGTGGTGATAAACATGTACCGACAAATTACAGGCCGATATCACTTATTTTAAACTTAGCGAAAGTTTTTTAAAGAGTTATTTTTAATAAATTCTCTAGTTTCTTCTGTTCATGCAATATTATCTCTGATAAGCAATTTGGCTTTGTAAAAAATAGGAGCACTAATGATGCACTTGTTTCCGTTACAAACTTCATTTATAGCAATATTGATGTAAGCAAACTAACTATGATAACCTTCCTAGATCTCGCTAAAGCTTTTGCCACAGTTAACCACAAAATTCTTTTATCGAAACTTGATGCGTATGGTGTTAGAGGTGTGACTTTAGATTGAGTGAAAAGCTACTTAACGAATACAACCTAGACTGTAAGGTATAATAGTTGCTGTAGTGAAACCTACGTGTTTGAAACAGGAGTTCCGCAGAGCACAATTCTGAGTCCCTTTTTTTTATCATTTACATAAATGACTTTTTTAACATACTACGTGATAACTCAGTAGTGTCTTATACTGACGACACAACCGTCTTATGTGCGGGTGAAACCTGGACAGAAGTGGTTATAATCATGGAAATGAGGCTTAATAAGTTGGACTCCTGGCTCAAATTTAACCAACTGTCGCTGAATACAGATAAAACTATTTTTATGGCTTTCGGTTGCTATTGCGATAGTTTCCCCTCAAATTTACAATGGTATATAGACGGCAAAGAAATCAAAAGAGTGGAATACTGTAAGTATTTAGGAGTTTATATTGACTGTTACATGAGGTGGAACTATCATATCAAAGGAGTAATTAAGAAGACCAGGTACTTGAATTTTGTGCTCATTAAGTTTGCTAAAACGCTTGATCCGTAGGCCTTAAAGATGATTTATCAAGCATTGTTTAATAGCATTATTAACTATGGCTTGATTGCTTGGGAAGGTACCTATGATAATGCTTTGAAACCGCTTAAGTCCGTTATGAATCAACTTATAAAAAGAACCAAGATGAAGTCAGTTATGAGTATTGATAAATCTTATACCGTTTGCTTAGTTATGTATTGTTATGATGTATGTAAACAGAAATACAGTGAAAGGAATGCAAATACTAGGTCTAAGTCAATTGTTTTACCAAAGACAAATGAGGCAATAAGCCAAAAATGCGCACTACACTGCAGTCATGTATTATAATAAATTACCTAACTCGCTAAAAAACATATTAAGTAACAAAAAAGCCTTAAAAAACAAACTATGTAAATGGATCAACTCCATACAATGTTTCTGATGAAGTATGTTATAGGTGTGTATGTAGTGCAATAGGCGTCTTATGTTAGAGATATGCGCAATATATGTCTTATATATGTATGTGTTATTTTTGTATCAAAATTAGTCTTAAGTTTCTCGAGTCCTATATACATTTGATTTTTCCAACTGTGTAGGACACGATAAATTATCGTGAATTTTTTTCCTGGAAATAAATCGAACAAAAAAAAAAAAAATAAAAATAAAAGCAATGAATGATTTGGGCATTACAATAATATCAATTAAAACAAGAATTTCGATAAATTGTGGACTAATTATTGAAAAAAAATGTAATTCGATTATTACTGTATCATTATTAATGATGAAAATAAGTTTTGAGATAACTACTGAAACAGTTGTAGACTCGACCCTGAAACCTTTGCGACCATTAGGCTTGAACTTCGACCACTGTGCCAAACTGGAAAACTTAAGATGCTATTTTCGGATCGTCTATTTGTATGACTAAAACTATTCATTCGTTGTGAATTTAATGAGAAATTCAATTGCATTTATTATAAACAATGGCAAACGGGATCTACTTAACATATTTGAGTTTTTCCAACGTGTAATTTCTTCTTTTACTAAAATAATGTTTCGAACCAAGTAAAATGTATAGGGACCTTTTTTTTTTGTTCAACAATTCTCGATCTGTTATGTGCGTTATAAGACCTACGCAATAAACACTATGATCCTACAATCGACATCTGGGATTCTGTAAAAACATTCCAAATCAGTTTATTATTATGTGAGGTAATTATGCGCATTACGCGGACGAAGTCGCGGCAATCTACTAGTCAGTCTAAAAAAATATCTAAAAAATGATATTTTTTTGACATCATTTCATGGATATCTTAAGGATATCTGAAAAAACATATCTTCCGAATACTTGTGCTGAGCGGGTATGCTAAATTCCGCATAGGTTAGGAACGTACGTTGACATACACGTGTACATAGTAAAATACTATAGTATATACAAATTCATATGTATCTTTGTATAGTTAAATAATTCTAAAATTGCAAGAAAACATCCGCAACAATGTATACGATTATAATCGAATTGCCAACATTGAACAGATATTGAATTGAGGTGATTTTTTATACTTCTGAATTACTAGATCTGAAAGATATCTTCTAAACGTCTGCAGAAGACAGGTCTAGATTAGGTTATCTTACAGGTATCATTTTTTGAATATCAAATAGATATCTGGAAAAAGATATCTAATGGATGACTTTCAGATACTGGTGCTATGTGGGTAGTTCTTCAAAATATAACGAATCCTCCTCCATCATTTCCACACCATTATACTTATTCATTGCAATTCTTAATATTTGTTTAAAATGATTCTTTAAGTGTACTTCAGATTTATTAATAGGTGTTTCCGGAATTTGCATCAGTTAGAATGTCGTTAGAAGTAATCGAATAACATTGCGGGGATTAACTTTCATTTTTATTGATCAAGTGTCACACAATTATTTACATAAAATATTTTTATGTTTATTTTAAGCGCTACAATTTCATCATATACATTTAAAACAATCAATATTAACTATCGTTAGAATGAATTCCACTAGTAAATAACGACGTTCTGGGAGTATTTAAATAACTTTTTAAGAATATTATATCACATCTATTGATCATAAAAATATGTTACTCTCTGTGACAACACTCATATCAAACTGACTTTATATTATGCTTTTAGATGTATCAGGTCTGAAAGAGAAACAACTTGTGGCTACAACTAATATTTCACCGATTCTTACCCAGACACGAATCCAAGATAACATTTGAATTGATGATAAAGTCTTCTATCAAGAAACATTTTATTCTACTATTATTGTGACAATAAATAACCATCCCAAAACAAATTTCGTGTATAATTCATAAGTCATAAATGATAACTTCGAAGTATAAAGTGAAATACGAATATAGTTTTGTAGGTACTAATAGTAAACGTTGTCATTGAAAATTTTAAAAGGGTGGTTTTAATCATCTGTGAAAATGTTATTAAAAAATTGCAAAGACTTGTGTCTCGTAATTTTTTATGCTCTTTCATTCCAAATTGTCACCATCAAAAAATAACAAATTGTTTTTCGACTTATAAATGTTTTGTCATCATCTTTCCAATCATTAAAGTCGTTTTGGAAAATTTCGATTAGAAACATGTAAAAATCAAAAAACATCTTTGTAGGGTGTCAACAATAAAGGTGATTTTCACCTCGTCAAACCGTTCCTCCGCGAAAAAAAAACATTAATTAATAGATTGCGAGTCATAGATTTTTTGCTATTATTAATAAGAAAAAAATGTATATCCACAATTCCCATAAATATATGGATAAAGGTATTTCTCATGATTTTTAATGCTGTTTTTTATAATTAAAGTCTTATTGGAATATTTTCAATAGAAATATGTGAAAACTGCAAACTGTTATTCTAGGGTACAAACTTTGATGGTGATGTTCACTCCTTTAAAACGTTCGTTAGCAAAAAAAAAATACGTATCTTATCATATTTTATGTAGATTATTACCGTAAAGCCGTAGCTAAATCGATGAAAGACACCTCACGAGGTTTTCTTGTTAGAACATCAATGACAACACACAGAAACTGTCAAATATTAGATCAAGATAATAATTATTAGAAAGGAAAGTTTATTGAAAATGACAGATTCAAAATGCAGAATCTAAAAATGACGCTCAATCTGTGCTAGTTTCAGTCACAAACTGAGGATGAACAAACTCTTCCTTCGTTGCCATAAAATTACGACAAACATAATCATAAGTAAATTGTAATTTTTCATAGAGATCGAAAACATATTCACCTATAGAATCATTTTCAGAAGTGGTTTCTGAAAGAAAAATTCCACGAAGAAAATCTAGAAGTCAGCTTAATTCACGACCTAACATTAACAATGCGAAAAAAATTTTGTAGTCTCATGCCAAGATGAACAATATGCTTAAAGAAATAGAAAAATCCAACAATCCCAATCTCTTTCATTTTTATTAATGCATTTTGACAATTATTGCAGAATAGTCCTATGCAACCTTTCAACTAAACCAAAAGAGGTGCAGTTCTAGTCTTTCCGATTCCAAATAGATTCATCATCTCTTTAAAGATTTCTGATTCAAACTCTCTACCTTGATCAGAATGATAAAATATTTGAGAAACTAGAGCTTTGGCAATAGCATCAGCTTGATGATTAGGAAGAGAAATTGCTCTATGTCATTTAGTGAAATAATCAGTTACAACTACAAGAAATTTATTTCCAGAAGAAGTTTTAGTGAGAGGACCAAGAATATCGATAGTAACTCTTCCAAAAGGAGAACCAACATTTTAAATTCGGATCCAACCATATGGATTTTTATGAAGACCATTTTTAGCAAAACAAACTTTACACTTCTTACACCAAATATCACTATCTTGTTTAAGAGTAGACTAGAGAAATCTTTGAAAAATTTTAGAAATTGTCCTCTCAATACCAAAATGTCAACCAGAAGGAAACTTATGAGCTTCAGAAAGTATTTCATTAACTTTAACTCAAAAGACAACAATCTAAAAAATAATATAAGAAAAATTAGCAGCTTTCCATCGTTTAAACGCCATTTTTCAGTTCTAAACAATCCCAATAAAGTAAATAACGTTCGAAAGTTAAATCTAAATAAGAAACATCACTTAATTCAGGAATTTTATTTTCCTTTTTGAATTTGATTATTAAATTCAAAATACTATCATCATTCTGAAATTTAATCCAATCTAAATTATTATTAATTCCACAGAGAGTAAGGAACATATTATTCTTAAAGAAACATTCTTCGTTAACATTAATTTTCAGACATTTCTTACAATCACATGGACGCCAAGATAAAGCATCAGCATTACCATGACTTTGACCGGGTCTATGCTAAAACTCAAAATCATATTGGGACAAAATTTCTAACCAACGAACAACTTGATCTTTAGGATTCTCAAAAGAAAGTAACCAACTGAAAGAACCATAATCAGTTTTCATCGTAAATCGTCTACCGAGAAGAAAATGACGAAACTGTTCAACTGAAATAACAACAGCTAATAATTCTTTTCTAATCACAGAAAACCATTGAGCACCAAGAACTATATCTAAAATATCTTCTCGATGAGAAATCGAAGTAGAATCCTTAAGTGTAACATTATTTAATTTGCGATAATCAACACAAAATCTAATTTTACCAGCATTCTCAGGAACGAGAAAAATAGGAGATACCCGTGGACTATGACAAGGTTCAATTGTGTCCTGTTGCTTTATTTCTTTTATAACAGTATTAACTTTTTCCCTATAATGCAAAGGAATACGACGTGAAGCCTGTTTAATAGAGAGAGCATTTTCAACATTAATCTTTTGTTGTAAAATCTTACACTTCCCAATATCCAAAGAATTTTTTGAACAAATATGTATATTTTTCAAGTATTATGTTTTAAAACATGAAACATTTTTTTTATCTTATAACTTCGAAGATCTTCGAAATAAATCTAAAATGAATTCAGAAAGATTATTTGAGTCGAGAGAAATTTTATTAATTGAAACAACTTTATTATTAAGCAGAAATTTTTCATAAAAAATTTCCTTAAACTCATCAAACAAATCTGATCTTACTAAGAAATCTTTCTCCACAATACATTCTCCGTAACTTGAAGTAAAAAAAACTTCTAAATTTCTTTTAATATTCAAAATGTTAATTTCTTAAGTCTCATAAAAACCAAAACCAAATTTACCACCGGAAACTGTAAAAATAGAAGGAGAAGAATTAATTGCTGTAGAAGAATTTTCATCAAGAACAGAAGAATTAATAACTGTAATATAAGCAGCAGTGTCGACTATCATGTCACATTTTCTGAAATTAATTTCAACTTCAAGTATGAGTAAAGGGTTCAATAAAAAATCTGAATCCTGAAGAATTTTCGAGGAGCTAGCTAAATTATGACTTAGTTCTGCCGAAATTTTTTTCGGAAGAATTATCGTTTAGAGAATTGTTATTATTTGAGAATGACTTGCCAAACTAGTTTAAACAGCTTGAAGAACTTGACAATTATTTCGCGAATGACCTTTTTGTCCACAAACCCAGCTCTAAAAACCTTGAGAAGAATTTCTATTATCGTATGTCATAAAATTCTATTTAGAAAAATTAGAAATATTATTTTGGAAATTTTTGTTATTATTTCTAAAATTATTATTATTGAATTTTCTGGTGAAATTCAAAGTTTCTTTATTTTTATAAACATGATCATTTTTATTTATTTCTTGATTTCCGCAACATAACTTATCAATTTACTCTAATGCAACTGCCCGTTGAGTCGGCGATTTGAATAATTCCAACCGTTCAGACTGTAATAAATATAATAAATTAGTACTATTTAATCCTGCAATAAGTTGTAATCTGGCCATTCGTTCTCTTTGTTGACCAGAAACTCTCCCGCACAGACCGACCCGTGGTCTAGTGGTGACGCGTCAGCCTGTTGCGCTATAGGTAGCGGGTCCGATTCCCGGCTGAGACAAGATTTTGTCGTGTAGTCTTTTCTCTGACCACGGTGAACGGAAAGCCTCTCCTGGGAGCAGTCAAAAGTGTAAGCTATCGTGCTGATGACTAAAGAGTACGAAGTACTATTGCCGCTACGATGCCTGCACTCTCTCTCTCTCTCTCTCTCTCGTTATCTTAGCCGATGTCGGGGAAACAAGGACCCTTCAGGCAACTGGCGGAATCTCCAGAGGCAAGGGACGATTTCTTGTAGCAAGCCGGTGGACGACCTCTAAGATTGTTATCGGGCCTATAGATCTTGCCCAGCTGATGGTGAGGAAACCAGGGGGCCACAAGGCTTATCGAAATCTCCGGAGGCAAAAAATAACGATTTAATTCGATTCAAAAACTGAACACCATGAAATGAACGGGGACTGTTTGGGGCCAACAGGAGAACCAAGGCAACTTGGGAACCTGGGAGAACCTGCAGTCCCTAAGACTTTGACGACCGCCTTTACTGTGAAAACAGACCCAGCACAATGGCCCCGTGGCTCAGCGCAGGGGAAGGCGAGACTTTCAAAACACCTGACTCCATGAGGGGGTAGTCTCTACCCCTTTAAAAAAAAAAAATTATTATTATTATTATGATTATTATTATTATTATTATTATTATTATTATTATTATTATTATTAGGAGACAGAAAAGAAAGATTTTATCCCGCTTATAAAGGTTTATAGAATTTCATTTATTTCTAATTTGTTCTATGTAAGCTGCTCTCGTCATTAATGCCTTATCAATCACTATTATCTACTTGCAATAGTTCGTCGGGTACGACGAATCACTTCTGACACCAAATGTAAAATATTAAATCGAGACAATAATTGTTGAAAAGGTAAGTTTATTGAAAATGACATATTCCAAATAGAGAATCTAAAAATGACTTCTAATCTATGCTAGTCTCAGTCACAAACTAGAGATAAACAAACTTTTCCCTCGTTGCTACGCACAATCTAATCGTCACACAAATGTTGTTCACTAATAAACCGTCGTCTGCCAATCCATCTACAGATCTACACACATGTATATTTTACTATACTTAATATTGTCATTCTAAGTAGTAATATGACGTAGATCAACTATATCAGTTTCCTGTACATTGTCTACATGTGAAACATTATACGTCTGCCTTGGAAAACGACGTCTCATTATACGATGTGAAGTATGAGCATCTTGGTGTCCTGACAATTTTTTTACTTGATCGTGAACTGTATATGTCGCATAATTCAACAACCGTTTTACACCAGCGGGTGTTCGGGACTGTAATAGATTTTTTTCTAATTCTGTCATTACTTGAATAATCATTTCACCTAACGCTTTTTACACTTCAGATTTGAAAGACCTGAACCTCTTAGTGATATGTAGCTGTGTGCACTTTAAAAATCATTACCTTCATTACTATCCGATTCACGTTGCGATTTCATGAACGAGAAACCTTCATCCATTGTATCTGGTGTAATGGGCCGGTGTCCATCGGTTGAGTGCGTTAGCGTCAATGTGCCTACTGTTTCAGCATTAAATAACTCTTTATGAATCTCTCTATGAATAACGCAGGCAAACTGATCTCTGCCTATAGCGTATTCATTTTTTCTAGACCTCATAGCATTATTTAACAGGTCTATCATATTTGATCCTGGGATAGGATTACCGCCAATACCTGTATTATCTTATGTATTTATTATTATCAGGCATATTTTTTGAACGTCAGTTAAGAAATTTTTCCGTTGACTGAAATTTTGTTGAATTACTATAAATAACAGATTAATCAATGTTATGATCAGGCTATTTATTTATCGACTCCCCTACTTCATCGAATAGTGATATTTTACGATTACAGAAATTTCCATATCAAATTGAATTTGGTGTTGTCACTGCTTGATTTTCATGATTGATGAGGCGTAAGTACCTTTCTAACACTTAGGAGTAAGCATTCTGCCTCTCACGTTCATTTTGATAAGCTGTAAAACATAGTTTTCCATTCATCTCTTGATCAAGGCTTGCTAAAACTGAATCATAAACTTGATCCAACTTATTCGTAATAAATTTTATATCTACTACCTAAACATTTTGGGCAACTTCTTCAGGTATTAAAAATATTTTTTGTAGATATACAAGTAGTGCCCCGAAAAAAACAGATCGAGGTTTGTGTCCGTGCTAAATTGGTTTGAGTTCATGCTAAATTACCGACTGGCTGCTCTGTTTTATCAACCGAGTATACCGCTAAATTACTAGCGGCCGGTATCTCTGTTTTGCTTACGGTCAATAATTGTAGGATTTTTGTACTTTTTTGTTAAATGTCACCATTTCTTGTAGAATTGCTTCAATTTGGCCAACTTAGCGATACTCAACTGTTACTGCGCAATGACGTCATATACAAGTTTACATTGCTTACAAACAATTCTACGAAATTTTGTTATGCGTAGAAGATAACGTCATAAACTGCCTGATGATGCTACGAACCGGTTTTATTGCATCATCTCTCCTTAGTGACATCATCGACAAGTTTAGACTGCGTAATGATGCCACAAACCTGTTTTATTGCATCATCCTTTGTGTAGTTTAATGACGTCATAAACGAGTTTAGACTTGTAGCTGCCTAGTTTGATGACGTCATAAACAAGTTCAGACTTGTAACTGCGTAGTTAAATGACGTCATAAACAAGTTTAGACTTGTTCACGCATGCTCTTGGAGTGGAAATTTATGATATAAGAGTCGAGGCCTAAAATAATTTACTTCAGTCCTGAACGTTCTTTTGTCATTTTTATTTGTGCTATTCTAAAGTGTACAAAATGGGAGTGTTTGAAATTGCAATACTATCACTAAATGATTCAACATTTGATTATTTACTTACATTCAAACCCTCTCTCGACAGTTATAATGAAGTGATTCTATTTCCGAGTAAAGATTTTTTCGGGCAAAGCCATTCTATACCTTGGGATTCTGGCAACAATGAGTATGAATACCTGGAAATCGTACTAACTGGACTTTTACAAAATGCAATTTACATCTACGTGTTAGGGGCAGATAAAGTAGAGTGGCTAAGTACTTTTGTCAATAAACCTATAATTAGTGTGGCTAAAATGCATTACATAAATCATTTGGAAAATAATAAATTGAATAAAAAAAAATTCGAATGCACACATAAAAATGTCCGACGCATGAAAGAGTGGTTCAAGTGTTATTGGAGTCCATCAGACGAGAAATCATTACAGCTGTTCCATCAACTGCAGAGTTTACGGAAAATGTCACCAGGTGATATCGCTAATCTCGATGCAAATTTTATACTACAATTTGCACATTCTGAAATTTGCGAAATTTAGTCAAAATTACCAACACAACTACAAAAAGATGAAAGATTTATTAATTATTTACGATGCGAAGACCATTATACGTCAGATGATGTCATAGAAAATCCTTAGAAAAAACAATGTATGAGGTGTCAAGAAGCAAATAAATAAAAATTTATATAAAAAAACGTTTATTTTATTTTTTGATTACATTGATTCATTTAGGACTATGTTTTTTAAAAATCTCTCCAGCAGCTTCTTTCTCTACATGTTACATCAATTTTCGTACTTGTCCACTTAATTGCTTATATTCTATGATGCGATCATGAGTGATTAGACAATATGCTGATGTATCAGCAGGAAATGGTTTTGTTGATTCGAATTCCAGTCAAACATCAACAAGTCCGGATTTCAAAGATTCGTTTTGCATTGAACAATTAATTACGATTAAAGGTGATGTATCTAAAAATCGCTTCTTCAAGAGTAATAGCTCAGCTTTCTTGCCGTAGTATGATATTTAAAAATCATTGTACATGTCGTATAACAGTAAATACTGATTGTGAGTTATGTCAAGATGCATGTTGCCGTATGGATAAGACTGTGAGAAATAATTAAACATCTCTCAAATTGCAGTGATCAAATTTACTCGTATCCGTCGTAGCGTCATTTTTACGTACCGTTTGGAATGCAAGTATAACATATCTAGGTTTTTCGAGTTGTGTTGATGTCTTTACAACCCACACATGTTTTGTTGTCCTTGGGAGCAATGGATATTCATACAATTCTCATGATCACAACTCAGTGTTATTGCCAGATCTTTTGAAATAAAATTCAATAAATTTACTTTTCGAATATCTGAGACCATGATGTAAGGAATTGTCCATTCAATTTTTATCAGGGAAAATTTTTCATTTGCATTAGCTAGAGCTTGTATCATAGCATTTAGATCTGTATTTGCACGTTTCAATACTAATTCGTGTTTTGCATTGACAGGAATTCGTTGATAATCTTCAGCAACTCCTAATAGAATCTTCAATAGAATAAAAATGTCAAAATTTCCCTCATCATCGTACAACAGTTCATCATCCAACCAGCCGGCATTATACAAAGAATTTTTCAGTCCAGGCTGGAAAGATAAGTTGCCTTTTATGAGACTTGTGAGGCCGACCTTTTTGATGCGATCAATTTCTACGCCATTGAGTTCATATCGAATTTCTTCAAATAAATAGCATATAGCTATATTTCCAAGTTTCGATGAAACTGCGACGGGCTGGCCATCAAGCTCGGCAAATTTCCCAGTGATGTGTAAAGAACTTTTACTCGGAAGTAAACACAAATCTTGATGTTGGACTGAGATGCGTATTTCATCATTGTTGTTGAATGTTGCAGAAGCGTATGGCTGATGAGCATGCACTTCTTAATGTGGAATGGACTCATGAAATATCACGCCTCATTGATAGCTAAGATTTCTTCTTCCGCAGCCATGGTAATAGACATGCAAAACAGCACACTTTCATTTGATTTGTTTGCATGGTTTCAGGCCTAAACTTTTCAAAAATAAATAGTTCTGATGACTTAGTTGTTTGAGTGTCTGTCGTTGACTGACGATATTTCGGCGTGGTAACTCAGTTTTATAGCTGCTTCCAATGATCGGCTTATAAACAATTCCCATTATTTCACGGATTTCACATGTAATCGTATTGTTATTGTTTCTCCTCGGAAAGTAACTGATTCTCCGTCTTGATCAACAATTCTTAATTGGATGTGATGTATTGCTTGCACAGCGATTGGCAGATAAATGATGTTGGATGGCACTTCAATGATTTTATATCGTGGAGGAACTAAAGGAAAAAATTCATGAATTGTATGCACTAATTTATTATTCATGTACGCTCCTGTTGTAATGTTACACTCCACTCTCACTGCATTTATTTTCAAGATTAACACTGGAGAATCGGATATTTGATTTGACTTTGGAAGGACAAATCGTGAACTGAACCCCAACAAACGACCAATCGAATCGTCTGGTACAAAATTTATGAGTGCGTTTTCACTGTAAATTTTACTGTGTAACTCATTGTTGTTAGGTTTAATGGAAATTGATAATTCCGAATCAGCTTTCTTCAAATAATTTTCAATGTCTTTAATTTCATAGCTTTTCGTAGGTATTTCGATAATTTTCTCATTGTTTTTTATTGCGTAAAAAAATTTATTATTCCCTCGATCAAAGATTGGGATAGAATTGAACGTTAATACTTCAATAAGTCCCAATACATGATTTTCGGACTTTGTTAATTCAATCGGTGGGAAGAATAAGCCTCCGATATGGAGGACTGCCCAGACCGTATTATTGTGAAAGGATCGTCCATAACTGAAGTTTTTTGATCATTTTACAATTCTTTTATACTTTTCAGAAACTTCAAACGTAGATGTCCACAATTTGTTGTTGAATAATCTTGATGCTTTAAATGATTGTAAAGTATGCTACCACCATCGAGATATTTTTCTAGTTCTGGCGGGGGTTTTAAATTTCCAAAACTATCAAAGTATATGGCTTTATTTCCACAATTTTTATACGCCACCCAGTGAGTTCCAGGTCTATCTTTATCGTCAAGATTAATTATAGCTGATTTATTTTTCCTGGGTTTCCTTGGTAAATCATTTCTCATGAAAACCCCACGAAAATATGGAATTTTCATGATTTTTGCATACTTTAAAATATCGATGTTACTTAATGCTCGATGTGGTAGCTCTATGCGTTTTTTTTGGCTGGTTTCAAGTACAATCCATATCCTCGTTTCCGGCGTTTGGAGCGTAGACCTCGTCCCACAGCTATCGCTTTCATCTTCTGATTATGACGTTTTGCTTCATCCAATTAGCGTTCAGCAGCTTTAGCATGATTGACTGCTTTTGCAATACCTGAAGCTCCACCAGCTAGAGCACCAATCACACTCAAACCAGCAAATATCGGTATAAAAAGTAAAACACCACCAACTTTAGTGAGTACAGGTAATACTCGTGGAATTCTAACATTCTTTTTGCCACAAATCGTTTTTACAGCTTTTCGTGCAGCTATCAATGTCAATTTTATAGGATCGGCACCTGAATTTATCATCAACTTAGCTGAATCCACAATCTGTCTTAAAGGTTTTTTCTTCGAACCTTTCCCAACTTTTTTCTTTCCCACTTTTTTCTTCGAGCCCATTCTAAATTTTGGTTTAATTTTCATGATATTTGTAACTCCTAATGCAGCAGCTTTCTCACTAAGATTTGCGTCTTTAGCAAACACTCTTTGCCAAGCTTTTTCAGCAAGCACTCTATCAGCAGCGTTCCTCACTCCCACGTTTTCTCGATTTTTCGAGTATGCAATATCGTGCTCTTTACAAGCCGCGTCTAACGGATTAACACCAGGATCTTTACGTGCTAATCTTTTTTGTAATTTCGTACCTGGTCCGCAGTACTCATAACCGGGAATATGCAACTCAAATGTCAATCCATTTGTAGTTTCCACGAAAAGTAAATTCTTTCCACTTGTTTTTTTTTAACGTGCGATTGAATCGTTCACAAATTGATGCTTTTAGATTGCTGAATGTTGAATACATATTGATTTTATATTGCTTCATGAGTTCTTCAAAATCTTTTTTATAAAACTCTTCCCCCTCCCCCGTTGACATGTAAATTTTTAGGTACTTTTTTTTCTTTCAAAATTGTTATCATTGCAGCAGTGACATCTTCACCATTTTTCGTTTTATTTGGTACAGCCCAAGCATACTTTGAAAATTATTAATAGCTATTAGCAAATATTGATATCTATTATTGTAGGATTTATATGCTGACATATTGACGAGATCGGCTTGCCATGTTTTATCTAGACCGCGTATATCCACACGGCGTTGTTGGTAATTTCTTCTGACCGGTCCATGTAGTTCTTCTGTAATTTGTCTTTTTTCCTTGTTTATGTTGCCGCTGAGTTCTGAGCAAGGAACTTTTGAATATTTTCTTCCAACGTTTCAAGAACTTTAGCTTGTTTCCGATTTGCTCTTTCCAATGCACGCAATCGGTCTCATTCATGAAGTTTAATTGTTTTATGTAATTCTTCTCGCAAAATTGTTCGATATTCTTGGGGAGATTCTACATGCTGTTCAACTTGACAAGAGTCTTGATTTTTTCAGTATTTCTTTCAATTGATTTCTTTGAATCTGAAATCAATTCTTTTAAAAGACGTAATTCTATTTCTATAAATTTTTTCAAAAGTACAATTTTTTTCTGAACAACCTCCAATGATACAGCATTATTCGGATCTACTGACTCAGCTAGGTTGCATAATCTTTTGTGATTTATATCATACTAATAGTCAATTTTTAATTTAAATCCAATGCCAGGTGGACCTTGGATAGCACTTTTTTGTGCATCTTTCATCAATTAACGTCCGAAAATATCAACACTCATCCTCTCTCATCAAAAGCAAATTAATGAATGAGTTTTCTTTGATCAGCGTTGAATTAATATATAATTTCAGCTTTACGTAATTCTTCGATGATAGATATTATTTCATTATTATGGCTGAAATTCCCTGCTGCACGTGATGAAACAAGTAGTCGCAATCGATCAACAAGTTCATTTGGATCATCCCAATAAACATAATCTAATGGTCGATTATGATTTGTCATATATCGGGGCAAACCTTCTCCACTTTTCGGTGAACATTTGCTTATAATATTTCGATACTTTTTGAATATTCATCTCCCCTGAGACTCCTATCAGGGTGATGATGCTCATGATATGCATGGGTACTTTCTAAAATTTGCTCATAAGTTTTCTTATCACTCTCTGTTGTGATTGTTGGATCAGGCGATTCCATAAATAATAATTCCGAAAGCCCAGGGATGCTTTGATATTTGTGATTTCCAATATGAATGAATTTATCATCGAATCTCGCTTCGGCATTACCAACCATTGACCGGTTTTTCAATTTTCTCACACTAAATTTTGTGTCCAATGCTTTGACTTGGCGTTTAGGATCGAATTTTTTAAGATACAGAACTGCTGATATTACTCTGATCATCGTACTTTGATAGGCCTCGCTCATTAGCATACTCTGAGTAGATGCAAAAGAGTCGTCATCAGCTATAATATCACCGTACATGCTATAATTAACAGCATTGTCATTTGCTTCAAAACTCATGGGTTCTTCTTTTATTGGCTCATCTTTAATTGGTTTTTTTTTTTTATAACTTGCATTAAACTCTTCTTTAATTGGTGATTTCGCTACTAATTGTTGCAGAGGAGTCACAACGGGTTTAAACATTACATCCATAGCTCGGTATTTTCTTGTCAATGTTCGATCGCTTCATGTTTTCGCCGTATTGCATCACTAGCTCTAGCAATTTGATATAACATATCGGCTTTTTTCTGCACTTTTGTTGACTTCATATTGTCACTTTGATGATATCTACTCAAATGTTCTTGTTCTCTTTTTTGTCGATTAATTTATATGTTAACAAAGCAATCAAATCTTTTCTTATAACGTCCACCATTTATTTCACTATCTTTGTTGATAACTACAAATCCGTACTTATCCTTTCAACATTTCGAGCAAAGATCTCGAAATTCTGTAAATGACATGTCTGTGTTCACATGATCATCATAAATATGCTTTAGATTCATATTATCTTGTCGGAAAAGCACGAGAAAATTTGTAATATCTCGCACTGAATGTTTAGGAATACGTGCATAAGTTTGACAGAAATAAAAACTATCTATATCCCTGTGTCATCCCATACAAAAATATGCACGCATATTATCTTGCTTCTAGCATGCTACATCACGGACGATTATTATTGAATTGGGTTTAACTGGATCAGGTTTCACAACCTCTTCATGCTCATTAAAAGAAAATAACCCATTTCTTCAACAGGTTTAAGTAATTTCTCTAAAAATTTATACGTTGATTGATGTATAGATATGGAATATCAATATATATTTTCGAATCGTAAACCATTCGGATGAATGATAAGAGCCAAGTGTGCATTTGCTTTCCCAAAATTCGAAGTTCTACATACTACTCCGCGAACACTACTTGGCAATGAATTGCCATGACAGTGAATTTTTACAATCATCGATAAATTGACATTTGAGTTGCATATTCCCGGTTATGGGTACTGCGGACCAGGTACGAAATTACAAAAAAGATTAGCACGTAAAGATCCTGGTGTTAATCCGTTAGACGCGGCTTGTAAAGAGCACGATATTGCATACTCGAAAAATCGAGAAAACGTGGGAGTGAGGAACGCTGCTGATAGAGTGCTTGCTGAAAAAGCTTGGCAAAGAGTGTTTGCTAAAGACGCAAATCTTAGTGAGAAAGCTGCTGCATTAGGAGTTACAAATATCATGAAAATTAAACCAAAATTTAGAATGGGCTCGAAGAAAAAAGTGGGAAAGAAAAAAGTTGGGAAAGGTTCGAAGAAAAAACCTTTAAGACAGATTGTGGATTCAGCTAAGTTGATGATAAATTCAGGTGCCGATCCTATAAAATTGACATTGATAGCTGCACGAAAAGCTGTAAAAACGATTTGTGGCAAAAAGAATGTTAGAATTCCACGAGTATTACCTGTACTCACTAAAGTTGGTGGTGTTTTACTTTTTATACCGATATTTGCTGGTTTGAGTGTGATTGGTGCTCTAGCTGGTGGAGCTTCAGGTATTGCAAAAGCAGTCAATCATGCTAAAGCTGCTGAACGCTAATTGGATGAAGCAAAACGTCATAATCAGAAGATGAAAGCGATAGCTGTGGGACGAGGTCTACGCTCCAAACGCCGGAAACGAGGATATGGATTGTACTTGAAACCAGCCAAAAAAAACGCATAGAGCTACCACATCGAGCATTAAGTAACATCGATATTTTAAAGTATGCAAAAATCATGAAAATTCCATATTTTCGTGGGGTTTTCATGAGAAATGATTTACCAAGGAAACCCAGGAAAAATAAATCAGCTATAATTAATCTTGACGATAAAGATAGACCTGGAACTCACTGGGTGGCGTATAAAAATTGTGGAAATAAAGCCATATACTTTGATAGTTTTGGAAATTTAAAACCCCCGCCAGAACTAGAAAAATATCTCGATGGTGGTAGCATACTTTACAATCATTTAAAGCATCAAGATTATTCAACAACAAATTGTGGACATCTACGTTTGAAGTTTCTGAAAAGTATAAAAGAATTGTAAAATGATCAAAAAACTTCAGTTATGGACGATCCTTTCACAATAATACGGTCTGGGCAGTCCTCCATATCGGAGGCTTATTCTTCCCACCGATTGAATTAACAAAGTCCGAAAATCATGTATTGGGACTTATTGAAGTATTAACGTTCAATTCTATCCCAATCTTTGATCGAGGGAATAATAAATTTTTTTACGCAATAAAAAACAATGAGAAAATTATCGAAATACCTACGAAAAGCTATGAAATTAAAGACATTGAAAATTATTTGAAGAAAGCTGATTCGGAATTATCAATTTCCATTAAACCTAACAACAATGAGTTACACAGTAAAATTTACAGTGAAAACGCACTCATAAATTTTGTACCAGACGATTCGATTGGTCGTTTGTTGGGGTTCAGTTCACGATTTGTCCTTCCAAAGTCAAATCAAATATCCGATTCTCCAGTGTTAATCTTGAAAATAAATGCAGTGAGAGTGGAGTGTAACATTACAACAGGAGCGTACATGAATAATAAATTAGTGCATACAATTCATGAATTTTTTCCTTTAGTTCCTCCACGATATAAAATCATTGAAGTGCCATCCAACATCATTTATCTGCCAATCGCTGTGCAAGCAATACATCACATCCAATTAAGAATTGTTGATCAAGACGGAGAATCAGTTACTTTCCGAGGAGAAACAATAACAATACGATTACATGTGAAATCCGTGAAATAATGGGAATTGTTTATAAGCCGATCATTGGAAGCAGCTATAAAACTGAGTTACCACGCCGAAATATCGTCAGTCAACGACAGACACTCAAACAACTAAGTCATCAGAACTATTTATTTTTGAAAAGTTTAGGCCTGAAACCATGCAAACAAATCAAATGAAAGTGTGCTGTTTTGCATGTCTATTACCATGGCTGCGGAAGAAGAAATCTTAGCTATCAATGAGGCGTGATATTTCATGAGTCCATTCCACATTAAGAAGTGCATGCTCATCAGCCATACCCTTCTGCAACATTCAACAACAATGATGAAATACGCATCTCAGTCCAACATCAAGATTTGTGTTTACATCCGAGTAAAAGTTCTCTACACATCACTGGAAAATTTGCCAAGCTTAATGGCCAGCCCATCGCAGCTTCATCAAAACTTGGAAATATAGCTATATGCTATTTATTTGAAGAAATTCGATATGAACTCAATGGCGTAGAAATTGATCGCAACAAAAATGTCGGCCTCACAAGTTTCATAAAAGGCAACTTATCTTTCCAGCCTGGACAGAAAAATTCTTTGTATAATGCCGGCTGGTTGGATGATGAACTGTTGTACGATGATGAGGGAAATTTTGACATTTTTATTCCATTGAAGATTCTATTAGGATTGGCTGAAGATTATCAACGAATTCTTGTCAATGCAAAACACGAATTAGTATTGACACGTGTAAATACAGATCTAAATGCTATGATACAAGCATCAGCTGATGCAAATGAAAAAATTTCCCTGATAAAAATTGAATGGACAATTCCTTACATCACGGTCTCGGATATAAGAAAGGTAAATTTATTGAATTTTATTTCAAAAGATCCGGCAATAACACTAAGTTTCAGATCATGGGAATTGTATGAATATCCATTGCTTCCAAGGACAACAAAACATGTGTGGGTTGTAAAGACATCAACACAACTCCAAAAACTTAGATATGTTATACTTGCATTCCAAACGGCACGTAAAAATGACGCTACAAAGGATGCGAGTAAATTTGATCACTGCAATTTGAGAGATGTCAAATTATTTCTCAATTCACAGTCTTATCCATACGGCAACATGAATCTTGACATAACTAACAAATCCGTATGCACTGTTACATGACATGTACAAAGATTTTCAAGTATCATACTACGGCAAAGAAGCTAAGCCATTACTCTCAAAGAAGCAATTTTTAGATACATCACCTTTAATCGTAATTGATTGCTCAAAGCAAAACGAATCTTTGAAATCCGGACCTGTTGATGATCGACTGGAATTCGAATCAACAAAACAATTTCCTGCTGATATGATCGCATCATAGAGTATAAGCCATTAAGTGGACAAGTACGAAAATTGATGTAAATTCAACATCTAGAGTAAGAAGCTACTGGAGAGATTTTTAAAAAACTTAGTCCTAAATTAATCAATGTAATCGAGAAATAAAATAAACGTTTTTTTATATAAATTTTCATTTATTTTCTTCTTGACACCTTATAAATTGTTTTTTATAAGGAAATGGATTTTCTATGACATCATCTGATAATGACGTATAATGTTCTTCGCATCGTAAATAATTGATAAATCTTTTATCTTTTTGTAGTTGTGTTGGTAATTTTGACCGAATTTCGCGAATTTCAGAATTTGCAAATTGTAGTATAAAATCTGCATCGAGATTAGCGATATCACCTGGTGACATTTTCCGTAAACTCTGCAGTTGATGGAACAGCTGTAATGATTTCTCGTCTGATGGACTCCAATAACACTTGAACCACTCTTTCATGCGTCGGACATTTTTATGTGTGCATTCGAATTTTTTTTTATTCAATTTATTATTTTCCAAATGATTTATGTAATGCATTTTAGCCACACTAATTATAGGTTTATTGACAAAAGTACTTAGCCACTCTACTTTATCTGCCCCTAACACGTAGATGTAAATTGCATTTTGTAAAAGTCCAGTTAGTACGATTTCCAGGTATTCATACTCATTGTTGCCAGAATCCCAAGGTATAGAATGGCTTTGCCCGAAAAAATCTTTACTCGGAAATAGAATCACTTCATTATAACTGTCGAGAGAGGGTTTGAATGTAAGTAAATAATCAAATGTTGAATCATTTAGTGATAGTATTGCAATTTCAAACACTCATCCCATTATTTTGTACACTTTAGAATAGCACAAATAAAAATGACAAAAGAACGTTCAGGACTGAAGTAAATTATTTTAGGCCTCGACTCTTATATCATAAATTTCCACTCCAAGAGCATGCGTGAACAAGTCTAAACTTGTTTATGACGTCATTTAACTACGCAGTTACAAGTCTGAACTTGTTTATGACGTCATCAAACTAGGCAGCTACAAGTCTAAACTCGTTTATGACGTCATTAAACTACACAAAGGATGATGCAATAAAACAGGTTTGTGGCATCATTACGCAGTCTAAACTTGTCGATGATGTCACTAAGGAGAGATGATGCAATAAAACCGGTTCGTAGCATCATCAGGCAGTTTATGACGTTATCTTCTACGCATAACAAAATTTCGTAGAATTGTTTGTAAGCAATGTAAACTTGTATATGACGTCATTGCGCAGTAACAGTTGAGTATCGATAAGATAACTACTGATAACTTCTTGTGATTTCAACTCTAATTGATACGTTCTTGCCACACAAACGTAATGTCTCGGCTTTTATTAAATTGTCAACAACAATGCATAACTTCATACATGTGTTTATGACTGTATAAATTTTTTCATTTTTTTTCAAAGATTTAGGATTCTATAGAATTTTTTTCTATCGGTTATTTTGTTTTATCCAATTGTAGAAAATTTGAAGAAATTCTATACATTCGTGTTCGATTTTATTGCCCCATTTTTTGAATACAGTTCTACATAAAACGATCACATTATACTGTATGTGATCGTGTTTAATTCTATCCAAACATTTTTTGTCGCGTAAAACTATTTAGTTTTCAAAAATATGTAAAATTCTATAGAATTGTATAAGAATACATAAAAATTCTACATAACTTTGTAAGATTCTATCATCGCATTATATCATTATATTGAGGCTAATTATATCGAATTTTTAATAATTATACCCAATTTTATTCAATCTCAGTTGTTCTCCAAGTAGGTTTGCTATCTAGGGCATAGATTAGAAAGAAATGAGAATGCATAGAAAACAAAGAAAAAAACATTAGTTACCCACATGACTCTTCCAGGCAACTCACTACACTAGTAATGGAAATAGACAAGTAGGTGGAGTCAAACAGTACCCTTAGCAGTGAATTTCGATAAAATAGACACACTTGTCTCTGTGGTGCTAGACCAAAGTGACCGACGAGAATTATAGCTTTTGTTGTACTGAGCAGAGTTGTAGCTCTACTATAAGCGTTGTAGCCTTTCAGTTTCCTGAAGAGTTGTAGCTTTCTAACAGTTGAAAGATAGCAATCACAAGTTGAGGATCACGAATGAATCAATGGAAAAGTTGTGGCTTCCACCAATCTTCTAGAGAAGTTGTAGCTTGCTGATTCGCCAGACAACGTTGTAGCCTCGCCTCTAGAAGATGTCAACTCCTGGAGAGTTATACATTCTGGTTGGGAATCATGATATTTTCTAATCTTTTTATGCTATTCGTTCTTCACCACCATCCAAATCAATACCCCATAGTTAGGTTAGATTTTAGTATTTATTGGACTATTCACTATTGTAAAACCACATTGTTCATTTAAAAGTACATCATTGATATATATTGTAGTATGTAATACACACGCAGCCTTATTTTTGCTTATCTTCATATTCATAACCAGAAGGGTCCCACGTAATGCCCATAGTTACATTCTATAAAAATAGACTTTGGAAAAAGTTCATAATTAGTAAGTTCATACTTCAGATCCAGTAAAAAAAAGCGTTGAAAGAACTTAAACGTATTGCACGAATCCCGTGTCTCATTGTTTGGAACAAATTCAGTTGTGACGAACATAAAAAGTAGATTTCCATTCAATCTACATCTCTAGTAACTTTATTTCATCAAAGGAAACCATTAAGCATGAAAAAAACTCAAATATATTACACATACCCTGTTTT
This sequence comes from Chelonus formosanus, assembly GCA_028641665.1. Taxonomy (NCBI): domain Eukaryota; kingdom Metazoa; phylum Arthropoda; class Insecta; order Hymenoptera; family Braconidae; genus Chelonus; species Chelonus formosanus. The sequence goes on along the minus strand of CM054006.1, from coordinate 14,314,124 downwards.
CAATTTTTTCATTACAAATTTCATTGTTAGAAACAAATGGAGTAGATTTTCATGCTCTTTATATGGTTTGTAACTATATTTCACTAGAAGAAAAAACTGCGCTTCGAAAGAACTGAAATATACAGCATTGATCGCTTTTCCATTGTTTATACCAAATTCAATTGTTAGAAACAAACGGAAAAAGTTTCCATGCTCTTTATAAGCAATGAAACTGTATTTTACTACTAGCTGATTTTCGCGACTTTATCCCCGTAATGTGTAAAAATCTGTTACGCATTGATAAACCAACAGAAAAGAATCAAATTCGAATAAGCAACTTCTAATGATATGTAACAGTCTTTTCGTCGATAAAAATGAATTCCAGTTGAACAACACAAAAAAAAAAGCATAGATCCCGTTTTTCGTTGATTTCTAATAATTTCAATTGATACGAACTAAAAGAATTCGATTCTACCTATGCTCAGCAGTAAGAAACTGTTTTTAAGAAGAAGCAAAAATATTCCGTTGGAAGTGCCTAAATACATTGCGTAAATTCGGTAATCTATTTTTCATAATAGATTAAATTAATACAGACTACAGAAGTTTCTCTTCGCCCATACTACGGCGTTAGTAACCCTTTTTAGCAAAAAACGAAATTATGCGTTGAAACAACGTGAATGTATTACGCATGTGCCGTTTTGAATTGGTTGTAACAAATTCACCTGTTCAAACAAGAAGTAATCTTCACATCTATGTTACACAGTTGGTATTTTGTTTTCAGTAGAAGAAGAATGTCTCGATGGCAGAACGCCAGTATATTGCATAAAACATGTTTCCGAATGATTACATCTAATTGGATGGTTACGAACGGAAAAGCCCACTCCTATACATGCAACATATTTAGTCTCTTACTTTCAGTAAAAAAAAAAACAGTTTTCTATCGAAAAAAATCGAATGTATTGAATGGAGATCTCACTTTTAATTGCTTTTAACGAACTAAATTTTTCACACAAAGATAGTAGGATCTATTTAAATGGATTGATGAATTAATCTTCCAAGGAAACCTCGCGGGGTGTCCCTCGCCGACTTTGTTGCAGCTTTAATATGATAATCTACATGAAAAATGATGATACGTATTTTTTTTTTTTTTTTGGCTAACAAACGTTTTAAAGGGGTAAGAATCACGCTCAAAGTTCGTACCCCAAAATGACAGTCTGCAGTTTTCGCATATTTCTAATGAAAATTTTCCAAAAAGACTTTAACTATAAAAGAGAGCATTAAAGCATAACAGAGTTACGAGATACATATCTTTGCAATTTTCACAATAACATAAAAATCGATGCAAAAAAAAGTATTTCCTTTCTTTCCAGATTTGTCTAAAAATAAAGGAGACGAATTATTCATTCATTGTACGTATTACATATATGATAATCATTGAAAAAATGTTCAAGATATAATGATTTTTTAGACCATGCACAACGGATAATTGCTATATTTTGACATCCCGAAATATCACAGTGAGAGTAATATTTTTCTCTAAACGCAAAATCTGCTGTATTTTCGAATGAATCTGGTTCAATAAAAGTATAACTACTTTTGAACCATAAATATCGAATAAGATTGGAGTATCGTGGAGATCAGAGTTAACTATGAATGAGTGATTGCAATTTAATTATGTATTTTCCTCAACTGTAAATTTAAATTATCTTCTCATCATAAGACACCGTCCGAAAAATGTATTGTAAAATTTTTCCACATTCTAAACCCATAAACATCTAAAGGTTGAATTTGTCCAGTAGTTTTTATAGGGATAATCCTTATATCAAATTTCTATACAAATATTGTATAGCATAATATCCATATTAAATTTTTTACCTGACGTAAGTTTTCCAGATCTCGATACTTCAATGTATGAATTATCTGGTCTCAAAAGCGTTGGCTCAACCGGTGGACTAAGTTTTCCAGATGGTTCTATCAATATGAGAAAAAGGGGAGTCAGAAGTTCTCCATCAGCTGATATAGTTGGTTGCATAATATAACTATGAGTTATGGGAGAAACTCATCAAACGGTACACTCTACTTTTTTTTCTCCTTGTGGAGCCAAAGATCTTGTAGAATGCACTTCTAATGTAAAGCCACTTTAATCAGAATTGTATATATTGTCTAAACTATATGTTTGAATCCTCAATTTTACATTAACAACAAATGCATCTGATGTTTGTTTTAGAATTTTCGGTCTTCAATTATTTTTGATGATACAAATTTATTGATTTCACGAGAAACAATACGATAGTAACCACGTTGGAGATGCTTAAAAGCGAAAATTATCGAATCCTGAATTTTTTTTAGCTAACAACGCCTATTTCCTCAAATCAGAACCATGAATTATCATACCAGCATCGACGGCAGATTGAAAATTTTTCAAACTATATTTGCGAATTTGAGCCACTTTTTCTTTATATGTTCTACCTTGATTTTATTGATATGTCCAGCGCTGTAATTGTCGAACAGATTGTACTTTTTTGAATCTATTCTTGACGGTATCTACTATACCTAAATTTTTTTTTATCCCACTCCGCGAAAACTTAACTGCTCGTAACATATAGTCATGACTTAAGTTCTCTTTATCAGCAGTACATGCACCTCCGGGCGTTTTCAGTTTGTTGATTGCAGATACATATTCATCATCTTCTACAATCTCTGGTTCCCAATTTTTATACAGTTCTTCAAAATAAAACGAATCCTCCTCCATTATTTTCCCACCATTATACTCATCCATGGCATTCTTTAATATTTGTTTTAAATGATTCTCCAATTACATTTCAGCTCTATTAATAGGTGTTTCCGGAAGTTGCATCGTTCAGAATGTCGTTAAGAGTAATTGAATAACATTGAGGAAATTGACTTTCAATCTTATTGATCAAGTGTCACTCAATTATTTACATAAAATATTTTTAGGTTCATTTTATGCGCTACAATTGAATCATACACATTTGAAACAATCAATATTAACTAATGTTAGAATAAATACTACTAGTAAATAACGAAGTTCTGGGATTATTTCGATAAATTTTTGAGAAGGTAATAGCACATTTTTAGATCATAAAAATACGTTACTTTCTTTAACAACGCTCGAATAAAACTAACTCTATATTATGCTTTCAGATATATCAGGTCTAAAAGAATGGCAACTAGTGACTTTGACAAATATTTTATCTATTATTACCCAGAAACGGAAATATGATAACATTTCACTTGATGGTTAAGTCTCCAATCCAGAAACATTTTGTTCTCCTATTATTATGACAATAAATAACCATCCCAAAACAAATTTCGCATATCTTTTATGAGTTATATATATATATAATGAATTTCATGGATAAGATACAGTATGAATATAATTTTCTAGGCACTAACAGTTTATTGTCCGTGTAAATGTTATTCTAAAAACTGCAGAGACATGTATCTCGTGATTTTTTATGCTCTTCCATTTGAAATTAGTCTCATTAAAAATTATAAATAGTTTTTGAGTTATGAATGTTTTATCATTTTAAATAAAAAAAAATTAATGTCCACAAATCTTATAAATATGTGAATAAAGGTATTTCTCATGATTTTGAATGCTCTTTTTTATAGGTAAAGTCTTTTTGGAGAATTTTCATGAGAAACATGTGAAAACTGCAGACCGTCATTTTGGCGTACGAACTTTACGCGTGATTCTTACGCCTTTAAAACTAAATCGGTGAGGGACATTTCGCAAGGTTTCCTTGTTTGTAAAAGAAAAAATTTCTAGTTGGAAGAACTTAAATGTATTGTATAGATACCGTTTTGGATTGGTTATAATAAATTTAATTGTTGTGAACAAGATACATCGACAAAAAGTAGTATGTTACTTCTGACGATCGCCTTTTTATGTCTGCAAAGTTTGATCAAAATCAGTTCAGCCATTTTTGCGTATACCTCAGACAGACAGACAGAAAAATTATAAAAATCGTTATTTACGTTTTAACAGCATGCGAATAACTCTTTAAGCTCATTTTGAGGCACTTTTGTAAAATTACAAACAAACACTCTAATTTCATTCATATAGATTTGTTATTGGTTTATGTTCATTATTTATCGGATGTTATTAACAATTATTATCGTTTGTTGGAATTAATGAGTTTAGAGATTAAAGTTAAATTCGTTTTTGAAAGAATTTACTTCGTAACATATCCACCAAAGCACCCTGGAGCTTAATTTGTGAGATTTGAAACTTGACCGTTATTTTCTTAAGTATTTGCATAAAGGAAATTTCTTTGTTACACTGCTACTACACGAAAATTTATTAAAATGCGTTTTCCGAACCCCCCTTTTTTTCGGACATTTGCACTGAAATGTATTGTAAGTAGTTGTTTTTCCGAAGGAAAACATAGGACATAAAATGTACGCTACTGTTTTGACTTTGATGGTCTTGTCAGAAAAAAGGAAAGTATATTACAGATGGACGGTAATCAGAAATAAATGCAGACTGTATTTTTATAAGATAGTTGGACGCTAGAATAGTCAGAACTGTTAAACGGGTGTAAATTAATTGGTTGATACTATTCCAACGGTAACGAGTAACGATGTTTTCATTGCTAAAGTAACAGTAATAGGAACATAACGATAGAGAGTCTGTCTGAGAATTGTCGGATATGAAATGAATTTATTCAAAACAACGTCTTTGAATTATCTGTACAATGTTGAGTTCACTGATATTCCACACAAGGAGTTGACTGATATTTCTTATAATGAGTTTACTGATAAATTATCTGATGAAAAATCCGTGGAAAGATGTAAGTTTTCCACGACTGGTCCCGAGACCAGGAATAGTCTGAACTTTCGTAAGTTGGCGTCAGTCACAGAGACAAAAGCCAGTTGTCCTAGTGCGTGCCTATCCATGAGGCTGTGAGGCGTCAAAGCCGACATTTTTCACGCCTTTTTCAGCAAAGATGTGTAATCGGATCAACTTGAGATGACTGATAACAACTGATGAGAGTTGGACTGCCTGATAAGTTCACAATCATCACTGTAGACTGTTGAGTTATTCAATTTTTGAGGAAGATTCTAGAGAGTTTTGTGGTTTCTAACTGAAGAGTCTGTCTGTTTGAATATTCCAATAGTACACACGTACTGAGTTGACCGTTACAATGAGTAATCTGTCAGTTGGCATTATTCGATGATGCCAAGGAGTCATCTAAGTACAAACTACGTACGAGCGCAGACAGTAACAAATGAGTACTGGTGACTACTGAAAAATACACCACTCTAAGCAATGGTAACTCTAATATTGAGTTTGTTCAGTTCTTCGTCATTACTGATGGTTAACTGAAGATGGCAAGAAATGATCCCAGTCTTCTTATTGTCACGAGAAGCATTACTTGCTTATTCTAGAACTTCAAGTATCAAAATTTCTATGACTGCAGCTGAGTACGCTTAAGCTATTGCACCAACAAGTTCATAATTGCTTCTTCAGAGCCTACGAGCCGAGTAGAAACTAACGTCCAGCTAAAATAGATCGTGTCTTCGATTCTTAATGTTCCACTGTCTTCTTTATAAAGATCGTAGAACCTAGGCATTTGATAGGGGTAAAAATAAGTCCGATAATGTAATCGATATTTTAGCTGCAGCCATTTGGAGGGAAAATAATGAATTTTTCAGTTCGAATAAATGATGTTAATAAAACTTGATATGTTGTAACGAAATAAGTAAATCGATTGGCACTCAGCCCTTCAGTAAGTCGATACGTTATCGACTTGTCGATCAACGATTGACCTAATTTATCAATCAGGTCCAGTTAATTATGGTCATGTATTTGAAAAAACAGAATAATGTGTAGCTTGAGTTTCCATTTTCCACCTGTATGTGAATTTCAAAGTTACACTTTTACACATATTACATGTGATCATGTAGTTTCCTTGATTCTCGATACACACATATTAGATTGACCACAATACGGCGCCACTTTCTAATAAAAGGGTATATGAGCACTACGAGCTTCCGTACTACTCTTTTCAAGCTGTAATCTTTTTTTGCTTTGACGTTGCGGAGTATCGTCCATTGGAGAAATCTCTCAATGTTGCAAGAGCATTGGTGGATTACGCACCAACTAAAAATTAGTGCGATCTCGACGTTGCGAGGCAGTTAACAAACCAGTCAATATATTTGGTAGATGTCTCGTCGTACTCGTAAGCCCATTGGACCCGAGGTTGGAATATCTTAAGAAAGAGGAGCTTCTGTGAGTGAACGGAGATTTCTATGGATTTCTTCTCAATTTTTCTGTCCTGAGTGTATGGTATGGATATGAGAGAGAGGTAAGTGTTTATTGAAGGTACTCATAATCTGGTACCAGTATGCGTTGTTTAGGACTTTTTGTTCTTGTTTCTCGCTGAAGAATTATTATTGTTTTGATCTGTTTAGCTTCGTTGAAAACGTTCTTGATAAATTGAACTTGAGTAAACAATTAATTTACGTTCTTATCAATGATTATCGATGGTATTAGAATGTATTTTAAATTATAAATTTGCTATACATGAATAAGTTTCTTAGTTTTATACTAATTAATAAATCATATTTTGAGTTAATAAAATCTCCCTAGTCAAAGTAAATCACTTCTTGTGAAATTCATCTGAGTTCTCGTGGTTGTTTTCGCGATTTTCCGGGATCCCAGAGCTAGCCAACTTTCCCCAGGTTTCTCGTTTCGTGGTCTAAAAAACCAGTGGCGTCCACAGGTAAGGTTATTAATGCGGATAAGCCGTCTTGAACATTACTGCGAGCAGACAGACAGACACCAAAAATTTATAAGTAGAATAGAAGTGTTGGTTTTGGGTGGAGTGATTAATCTCAGTGAATCAAAATGTAGGATCCGGAAAAACCTGAATGTGTTGTGTATAACAGATTTGTATGCAGAGTGATAAGACTAAAAAAAATCTTACCAACCGCGGAAAATGTAACGTTATGTCAGAATGTGTCAGATAAATTAAAAACCGTTTCTTCAAATTGTGTAGTACGTGGAACCTGTCATTTAAAAATATATGAGCAAAAAACTCCAGAAGTTGTTGATGATATGGATCAGAATCAACCAACTGCTTGTACAGCACATTTCGAAATTGCACCACTTCCAGATTTTGACGCAGATGTTACCTATAAAATACAAAATGATTCCGACAAATTGTCAGCGGATTAATTACACCTCTCTATCCCATGAACTATATCTTTCTATAGATATTGTTCTATTCGTTTTTGTCCAACTAATTCGAATAATGCACCTAATAATGCACGCTCACACTTGTTATTTAAAACGATCAATTTTTATTCTTGTTGTTCAACATATATAATTAATAATTGTTTTCAGAGAGACGATTCGCAATCAATAAAATATATTTACATGGTACAACAATTACAGCGGAAGATGTGACAGATATTTCCCAGACAGTTAAGTGTAATATGACGCTATTTAATGAAGTCAACAACTATGGCCTTTCAGAAAATTAAATACGTATATTTACTGACTTATCTTATAGTCCAGTCAATGTGCATTTTAAATACGGAAATACGTGGCACAATTCAAGATCGGGCTCATTTTGTAACGAAAAATGTGCTGGATTCAATGGAGTGGTTCCTTGACGAGAACGCCGCCTGCGTCGTATTTTTTTTTTATGATTAAAACCTTTAATTATCGGTGTTACAGTTTTCTAATCGATCGATAATACCGATGAATTCGACAAAAATGGTTGTCACTTTCCTTTACAAAATGAGCCCGGTCTCGAATTGTGTCGCGAAACATTCTATTAAGCACGTTTTCCGTTACACATTGACTAGACTATTGAGAAAATCTTATTGAACTACGCACCATGACGACATTAATGCGAAATAGTATATCAAAAACATGTATTTCAGCACTGGTAGTTATCTGCTTAAAACAAGTATCGACCGAAATCTGTAAAAAAAACGGTGCCACGCCTCTGTTGTTTAATACTTTGATATTCTCAAATTTGTCTTACTGCAAAAAATGTTCAAAATCATGAAATTACGCCATGTCCGACTTGTTACATTCGCAAAACCATAAAATTGTTTCTATTAATAGTTCAACAGTAAAATCGTGCAAGTGTGCGTAAGAAATCGTAGATCGTATATTTGATTAAAATATTCATAAACACTAGCTAGCATAAATCTTATTCAGAACTTATCTTCAATTGTTCAAAGTATCCTACCAAAACTACCATCATCGGATAAGAGTAAAACATTGCACCATGTACCCGTCTCAAATGACTCTGTAAATATCCAAATTCTCATCTTCAAATAATTATTTAAGAGAATTTTGAAACATCAAAAGCGCTTGAAATGGAATGAAATGCCACATCATCTACAATATGTTCTTTTTTTTTAACTTTGATAAATCACGTAAAAAATATTTTTCGAATTTTCTTTAAACAATTCAAAGAGTGATTGTGCCGATAGAAATTTACGATGAATTTTTTTGCTATCAATCATATCATCAGATATTTTTGTGTAACTCACACTTGCTCACATCTTCAAAGCGCACGTTTACTTCTGAAGGTGTTGCCACTGGATTAAATTGCTTATACTATACTGTTTAAGCAAGTCAGCATCATATCCCGATTGAGAGAGCTCGATTCGCTTTTCATATTTCTAAACCTAGATAATATGTTTGTTCTAATATTTCACGATCTTCAATCGTTTTGAATGATATGAACGTATTAATTTTACGAGAAATATTGCATTGAGCTTTCTTGAATGACGATATCCACGTTGGAGATGCTTGGAAACAGAGATCTATGATAAACATAAAATAAATCATCAATAAATAAGATTACGTACTTGTCATTTAAGTTTCCCTAGTACCGAATTTGTTATTTAGGTGTCTCTAGTGCATAACATATGTAGATATACACTCAGTAGTTATCCAAACGCAAGTTTTCAAATCTCCGATAAGTGGCTACATTCTCTCAGAATGAACTGGTGGAAAAAAATATATAAAAACGAGGCCTGTAAGCCATTGAGAGATACATTCTTCGGGTGGAAAAAGAGTGAGACTCTGGACCATCAACTCTAGGAGAATAATTGCAATACACTACTATCCTAATTACCCGTAAGACTCGCGTTGGACACGGTCAATCCCAGAACGTTAGACGTTGTCCCCCGCCGCGAAGGTCGTCATAGTGCAAGTCGGACACTCGCTCGCGATCCATCCCGCAAAATAGCCCTTCTGGCCACCGATTATTATTTTCTTTCTCTCACTTATAGAGAATTACCCGTTTGCTTATTTCATGATTAAAATACAATTTATAATTGCTCATTGTAATCCGTAACTTTTAATTTTGAATGTCTTGTATATTTCTTTTAATTATTTGATTATTCAATTTACAAAATACTTCTTACAATCTCATTGTAAACATTAAAATTTCTTATTTCTGTTAATAAATTAATTATTTGAAATAAACAGACTTGATCAGTTGATTTAAATAAATCTAAGTTTTGAAGTTTTCTATTTTACTGACCGTTTGAAGAACCTTGGGAACCGACAAGCAAGAGATAATATTGGAATAAAATATTACAAATCAAAACCGTCATAGATCATAAAATTGTGAATTTTTTTAAGCTAATAATGCTCGTTTCTTTCAATCCGAATCATAGATTATCATCTCAACATCGACAGCAGTTTTCAAATTTTCCAACGTATATTTGCAAATTGGAAATTTTATTTTTTTTGTATGTTCTACTTTGGTTCAATTGATGTTTCTGGTGTTTCTATTGTCGAGTAGACGGTACTTCTCTGAATTTTTGCTTAACACTATCGATACTTAAATTTTTTTTCTTACCACTTTGCCGAAACTCCGAATTCTCCTCCATCATTTCGATATCAGTATATCTAATTGTTGCACTCAATAATATTAGTTCAAAGTGATTTTTCAATTGTATTTGAGCATCATATACAGGTGTCTCCGTAACTTCCATAGTTTAAAATGTTGTTGAAAGTAACCGAATAACTTGAAGGAGGCTAATTTCCATTTTTAACTATTGGGCGTTACACAATTTTTAGAATAAAAGAAAAAAATATTTTCATTTCAAGGACACGATTTCATGGTTATTCAATAAAAATTGACAGTTTGAATTATAAATTTTTTGCTGTTTTTATTAAAAAAAAAAAAGTATATGCACAAGTTTTATGTATATAAAAAAAGCGATATTTTTCATCATCTTTCATGTTGCTTTTAACGTATAAGGTAGTTTTGGAGAATATCGATCAGAAATATGTGAAAATTAAAAATCACCTTTATAAGGTGTCAACTTTGGGGGTGATTATCACCTCTCAATTACAATTCTCCGCAGAATGGAAAGTACATAGTTCATCATTTCCGACGTAAGTTATTATGTAGAAGCCTCAGCTGAATCAGCGGTGACCATCTGACGAGGTTTTTTTGTTAGTCTCGCGTATCACTGGCGGCGGCCTGTTTCTGGCCATACAATGCCTTTTTTGATCTACACGTATATCCACTATTTCATAACTGTTCTCACATCTTCGTCGCACTTGTACGCACAATCACTCCACAACTGCTGTTGACGATTATCTTCTGGGACATCTCTAGCACCTTTATGATCACTTCCTCTTTCAATGACCCGTTCAAGTATGCAGTCACTACATTGAATTGCGAGATATTTTATTCGAACTGTGCTGCGAGAGCTAGCATTAGTTTTAAGATCTTTAACCTTGCCACAGACACAAACGTTCAGTGATAATCAATGACGTACCGTTGACTATACCCTTTTGCCACTTATCGAGATATGCGTTTCACGACCTCACCACGGGTGTCATGTTTATTTGTCAACACTAACCGATACCCGACAACGTTCTCCTTGCTATCCTATTGAACAACGTCCTAGGTGTCCCTTTTCACTAGTGATGTGACCTTACCTTCGATTGCATGTACGAGCATCTAACCATTCATTGGATGCGTCGCTATCAAGCGCTGTTTGTACGCTTATTTCTGTAACGTTTGCGAATACTTTGTCCTCCGGTTTATCTTCGCAATCAATTTCAACCTTTGAACTTCGCTCGCCGCTTGACGTCACAGTTCGCGACTAAAACAGTTTTCGCAGTCATTTTCTACTTTCTGTCCGGAGTAATCGAGGTCTTCCACGCCCACGTTTATGAGTTACCTCATTGGGAGAGTTTACCTCAATTACAGGTGTCTGTATAGGCTGTGGATTCTTTTGTGCAGAGCGTGGCGTCAACTTGATAGTATCCTTGCTACCACTTAGTTCAGGTGTCAACCACTCATCGAGTACTCGCGCATCATCAGGACTAACACATGTGACCCTACTGAATTTTACATCTTGTCCCTCAAACAGCTTGTGTGGACTCGGAATCCCCGCACGAAATCCCCTTTACTTTCTTGGATAAGCCACAAAAACACTACTCATTCGTCCATTTTTTATACGGAATTTCACTGTCTAGGCTACTTACAAAGCAACGATTGCATATATAACATGCTGTGGCTGTGGCTTTTGACCAAAACATCGCACTCATCACAGACTGCAACAACTATCATTGACCCATGTTCAATAGCGTACAGTTTATCCAATCACTCACTGCGTTCCGCCGAAAGGAATTAGGTATAGTCGAACCAAGAAAAGAGTAGCCTCGATTTGGTGTCTAATGTCACGTCCTCATAAGATTTTATTAGAAGGCATGAGATTAGACACCAAATCGAGACTACTCTTTTCTTGGTTCGACTATACACTTAACCCTTGCGTTATACCTTAGTCAGCCAAGTAGTTGTCAAATTCTGTGTTACAATATTCGTGACTATTGCCCGATTGTAAACACTTTATTTCCTGGATTGTCTGTCTTTCCACTAACTTTTGATATATCTTAGCTGTAGCTAAGACGACGATGTATCTTCCGCACCTAGTAGACGCAGTTCAAAACAGACCGACAACATCTGAGTGTACTATTTCGAGAACCTTTCTATACCTTTCGTGTTTATTGCGGAAAGGCAATGCAGTTATCTTTCCTTAGGCACACTTCACAACGCGATAATTGATCTGTGTTTCTTACATCAATTTTTAGTAGCATTCCGTCATTCACTAACTTAACGAGGTCATTACTGTTCAAATGCCCAAGTCGTCCATGCCACAACCGTGATCTATCATTTACAGGTTAACTGGTCACTACTTCAGCGCACTTAACACTCTTGCGCACATAATACAGAAGACCACCTTTTCGATCGGCAATCAGCACTGCATTTCCTTGAGGTCTACGTATAATTGCACAATCTTTCGTGGAGACGATTTCCTAATCTCTATCCATAATTTTTATGACTGATATTAGATTTATCCTTAAGCCCTCCTTTACCCTCCACTTTAGTAGACGGATCACTCGCAAGATTCAGCCTTACTTTCAGACTTTTCTTACCCTTCGTTTACCTTCTTATTCAGGCAAACATTGACTTTAGGCTCCTTTGCTCCGTACCTGAAGCATTTTAAAATACGCTTCTATTTCGATCATAACTCGTTTCTGTTCTAATGAGCTGCCATTCCGACGACATAACTTGCTTTCTTTACGCGCAGACTTACTTTGCTCTAGAATTTTTACTTTCTGCTATTCCGGAGACGGTAGCGTATCACGCGTCTCTATTGCTGTGCAAAAACCTTGATACGACGATGGAAGGCTATTCATTACCTTAACTGTCAGCAGATTAGCACTGATCACCTCTCCAATGCTTTCTAGTTTATCAATAGTCTCGAAGAACTCGCTTATGTGCCTGATGTCACTCTTTTTGCGCATTCTATTCTGAGTTACCTGCTTCAGCAATGCTGCTCTTTTCACAGGTCCAGTTGACGCATATATTGATCGCAATTTGGTCAAAATATCGTTTGACGAAGCACAATGCATTTGTCGTGTCTGATTCCTTTTACGACGATTAGTATTTCTTAAGCCATTGGGACGAACACATCAAACGTCCGATGTATAATTTCGTATCTTAAAAAAACCTTATTCTCTTTGCTATAATTACTCCCATTCCAATACTGCGTATTCTCACTCTACAACCAACACAAAGACATGTATCTAGTAATTTTTATGCTCTTATGATTAAAATTGGTCTCATTAGAAAATAGTTGAGTTTTTAAGTCATAGATTTTCTGTTATTAAACAGTGGTTTAAACATTGGTATTTTTCATCATTTCTATGTTGTTTTTAACGCATAAGGTTGTTTCAGAAAATTTTGATTAGATATATGTGTTTTGACTTTAAGTCGGCCGAAGAGAAAGATTACCGATAAGTGGTCTGTATAGAAAATTCGTGAAGGTTGGATGCAAGATGGTCTGGGTTTTGAATAACGATCAGGAAATGAACAAACGTTTTTCTGGTTTTTATTTAACAAAAACACGTAAAACTATCAATCTAACAAGTAAATATAATTAACCGAGTTGTCTGGAGGAAAGATGAATTATTTTTAACTAACGAATTTTTCTGAACGATCACCAAATTACTGAGTCCGTAGCAATAGTCGCACATATACAGATAGGTAGTACGAGTGTGAGTTGTACGTGTGACTATCCGTAAGAGACTATGGCGTCAACGCCGGCAAAGTTTCGCGCGCGATGACACTAATCTGCTTCTGCTGGACCATCGGAACTATATTTAATTAATTTGATAGTTCCCTTTTGTGTGGAGCACTATATGTTAGCTGACTGAACATGATTTTTCCAGTAAAGAACGAGTGGACTATAAAAACTGATGAATCGTCTGATAAAATTACTAGAAATTTTCCTGGAGCTAATGAACGCTACAAGTGCTTGTGCGCGTGCTTTTTAGTGTCACTAGGGCCGTAGAGTTGACGGATGGGCCATAAAGGAAATGATTCTCGACAATTGGTCCAGTGAGATGACTGAAAGGCCAGTGGACAAGTCCGACATTAAGAAACTTCAAATATTTTCTAACTGACTTGGGGCTTCTAAGTCAGAACAATGTGAAAATTAAAAATCATGTTTACTGGGTGTCAACTTTGGGAGTGATTCATACCCCTTCATAACGTTTTTTTGCAGAAAAAAAGTCCGTAATACATTGTTTCCGACGTAGGCTATTATGTAGAAGCCTCAGCTAAACAGATAGTGACCACCTTGCAAGGTTTCCTTGTCAGTAAGGAAACATTACTTATTCTTAGTTCTAATTCGATTCTTAATTCATCTATTAAATAAACAGAACTCATATTTCCCGTTAAAGATAGACATTTGTATTTTAAAAAATTATGAAATATCTCGATAAGATACCATACATGATACTTTTTTGACATTACCGCAGTTTTGATCATACGTCAGTTGTATGTCTTGGAGTTCAATATGCTTTAGAATGCCACTTTTTGCTTTATTGATAATTAACACTAACAACGCCTGAAACAACCGTTGAGAACGTCAAATAATTATGCATAATGAATTTTTTCTTCCGCAGGTGCTGCCACCACTGAAACCTGCTAAATCTGAAAGCGTATCATTCAAAATTCGGACGACAGAACCGAATGGATTAATCATGATAAGTCACAGTGGGACAACATTACGTGTAAGTGTTGTACAGCTCAAACTTTTACTTTATTGTTGATATATTAAGGATATTCATATGCTATTTATATTTTCACAAGACTATTCCTTCAGAAATAGAATCATTATCTACAAAGACCGTCACATTTAACTATCAGGAAAAATACTGCAAATTAGGCGGTAATGTAACTTGTAATCCGTGGACGCAATGATTAATGACCTAGAATTTTTTGTTCCGATATATCCAAAACTAAATTTGCAAACAAATAAATATGGACTATCAACAAGGATGTATTATCGAAGAGTGTGAAAGCAGTCATACTGACATTTTAGCTTTAAGTGTGCAGTTTTTCTATGACTTTGATCTTGGGATGTGTGGTATGGGAGAGTACAGGGTGTTAAAAAAAGGGTAAACTCGAGGTCTACAGCTAGATTAAGCATGAAGAACCGAATAAAAAATTTCTCTGCAGAAATCAAGTAAGGCAAATCTTTTTCGGAATGTAGAAGATTCAATATGCTAAAAGTTAACCGATCAGAAAGCCAGCAGCACAACAATGAGGATTGAGTACGTTTGTTAAAAACAACAATATAGTACTGATATTGTTACAATCATTACACGTGAAAGAGACGATCAGGAAAAATTTCCTTGCAGAGAAACAGGGTTAGATGTGAACTCATTGAGCATTCAGCAAAAAAAAAATGAAAGTTGACGCAATTGCTTTAGGAGACATGAGTTTGAAAAATTAAGTAGAATAAAAATAAAAAAGTAATCAGTTCGAAGAATTTATAATGATAGCTATAAAATTAAACGAAGAGAATAATTCTATAAGAATGGTGTTTCTTTTCATGTGACATTTAGACCATTGGCACTAATACCTATTCACTCATCTATGGACTTATTGTCTCTCCTAGCTGAGCTCCTACTCTCTTCCCTATTTCTCCCTGTACAATGTCTCATACTGACACTGAGTTGGAGATTGGTACGTGGGAATGTAAGAGCTCAGCTAGTAGAGAAACTTTGCGAATGAATAAATGCACATGACAGATGACTGATGAATCAATAAATGAAATCAAATAACCTAAAAGATTAGCAATTAAATTATTGTTTTCATGTCTTTATTAAAAATGACCGATTCAAATACAGAATCTTAAATCACGTCTAATAGATGCTAGTCTCAGCCCTAAACTGGAGATATATAAACTTTCCCCTCGTTGCTATGAACAATCTAATCGTCGAGCAATCGTCGTTAACTAATAAACTGTCGTTTGTCAATTCACCAATAGATGGACACACACATATATTTTACAATATGATACATATGTTATCAGTATGATTTAGCATGATCTTTCTTTTTCAATAGGAGTACTGAAACTTGATATTAGCGATTTGTAAATTGATAAATTTGGCACAGAGGAAAGAATAAAGTAGAAAATACTCTACTATACAGAGAAATCATTTAATACTGCATCGAAAGAGTCAAAAAAAACTTTTTGAGACAAAAAAATTAACCCTCAAAAACAGAAAAATCAATTTCTATTATGACTGCGAATCATCATGCTTCTTATACAATTCTTCTTTCTGTGCCTCAATATTGAATAGAAAAATAATAATCACCGATTGGTCATTAATCATGCCGCACCAGACATGAACATTAGACCGTTGCTGAAACCGTTTTTCCCGGACCCATCGAGGATTTTCGTTAGTATAAATGTGTTCATTATGATAGTTATAGGGGCTATTTTCTCTGGAAATTGCGTTATCTGTTTAGAGGATTTTTTTCAAAAACTCCTCGTCTCGTGCATGTCGCCTAAACTACCGACAAAAGTGAAGCCGTGAAGGTAGATCATCGTCATTTAATGACTGAACTAGAGTGAAGTGATAGGGGTGTAGGGCGTCATATTTAAGGGTTTCGTGGATGGTGACATGATTAATGATGAGATGTCTTGCTGCTTTTCGAGTGCTTGAGAAGAGATTGTGATGGAAGTAATCCAGGATTCTTGCGTCCCGCCTGTAATTGCGAGGACGTCCAGTATCTCGACGCGGGACAGGAACGATTAGCTAATGATTGAGGATACGGTATTAAGGACTTGAGTAGTAGGATGACGACGGTTAGAAAGGCGATCAGCGTGTAAACGAGCAGTGTCCGCCGCGATTTCATTACATTCATGGAAAAGCCGGATCATATCATCGTATTCATACTACTCGTACGCGTTCATTTTCCTCAAAAAACGAAAAAAAAAACTTTTAATCACCGTCCACAAGGCAAAAAACATCTTTTGATGTAAATTACCTTGTGTGTCGTGCTTATATAATTAAACCAGGTCGAAGATAATATTTAGAGAAGAATAATTTTTGATCCAATAGAAATAGAGCGATAGATAACATAAAAACTGACAATGGAGTTGACATAATACATGCTACGCACTTATTTGATGATTTTCTAGGTTTTTTTTTTTTGATATATCAATTCATCAGTCATCTGCAATATGCATTTATTCATGTACATAGTGTCTCTTTCAGCTGAGTTCTAACATTTCCACTCATCAATCTCCAACACAGAGTCAACATGAGACATTATAAAAGGGAAAATAGGAGAAAGTATAGAAGCTTAGCTAGAAGAGATACTATGTGCATAGATAAGTGTACGAGTATAGGTGCTAATGGTCTAGAAGTACAAGAGAAGTCCATACTCTTAGTTCATAATTTTGCAGGTATTTTATTATATTTATGGACTCATGAGTCATCTGCTATGTGCACTCGTTTATTCACAAAATGTTTATTTTAGCTAAGCTCTTACATTTTCTCTAATCAATCTTCAACTTAGTATTAAAATAAGACATTGAATAAAGAGAGATAGAAGAAAGTGTAGGAGCTCAGCTATGAGAACTAATATGTCCATAAATAAGTGCACATGTATGATGTAGCATGATGTTTCCAACGTTCGTATGGACAAAAACAAATTTTTCAAATGAAAAAAAGAGCGGAAAGAAAAATTAGTCGAATTTAACCCTTCAAATACATAACAAAACATAAAATCTAAAAGAAAAAAGAAAAAAAGTAAGGGCGAAAAACTGTATTTTCTGACTAACGGTTTAGATCCACTTAAAAATTGTCAGATACGTTCTCTGCATTATGAAAAACAAATTTGCTAAGTTTTACTATCCTCCGTAGTACGGAAGCTACTATTTGTAACTTTTCTTTGCTTAAAATTAACAAAACCAAGTTGTTGGCAGTTGTTTAATAATGAGTAGGATGAGGGAAAATACCGGGTCGACTCGATTGTAGATGAACAATAGGTAATTAACAAAAACTATACATTATTAATTAACTTAGCAACAGTAATCAGTTTTATTCACAATGATTTTATAAGTTCCATTGAGCTCACAAAATGTTTTTGCCCAATGAGTTAAACACTAAAATGATCACTAAGAACACCAGAAAAATACGCTGAGTCTGATGAATACTCTAAGTACACGACACCGTAGGTTGTAAGGCCGCGTTGTACATGTGAGTCCGTTGAGTTCGATTTGAAGGCTTATTAATTCCCCATTAGGAAGTTATTGAAATTGGGTAAATTGGTGAAATGTGAATTTTCATCATATCTCCTCGTATCAAGATATATGCAAGCATGCTGACCAACTTATGAATTGATGTGTGTGTGTACGTACGTATGTCAGCATTTTTTTCGTTTTCGATATCTCAAGAACGGATTGAGATATCGACTCCAACCAAAATTGATTTAAAAGATATTGTTATAAAGAGGATCTGGAAGGAGTTTAAACAAATTCGGTCGGGCCATTTTTTTTTATAAAAAAAAAACTAATAATGAATATATTTGAAAAGATTGACTATTTATTAAAATACTTTTAAGCAACCAAATAACGATTTCATTTGAAAATTAACTCGATATTCACTGAACATTATTATTTACAACTAAATATGACTTTTGATAATTAAACATTGTTTATAACAATATGAATTTGTTATAAACAATTGAAAATTGTATTTATCGATTAACTGATGCATCTATCACATGAATTTGGATATTTCTAACAAAATAATATGATTTATGACGAGATATGAGTTTCAACAATTACGCATTGTTTATAACAATATGGATTTGTTATAAACAATTGAACATTGTATTCATCGAATAACTAATGCATATATCACATGAACCCTGATGTTTCTAACAAAATAATATGATTTATTACGAGATGTGAGCTTTGACACATACAAACTGCTTATAACAATATGAATTTGTTGTAATAATGGAAAGTTCGTCGTGTAAGAACAAAGTGTGCTTAGACCAATTTTTTTTATTGCAATTAAGTAACAATGAATGCGTTGCGTTCAATTATGAGTTTTGTGAGTAACTGAAGTGAGTATGTGGACATTAAGATGAGAAAATGAGCCCTTTCGACTAATTGAGGGCGTTGAATGAGTAGAAGAGAGTGCACGAAACGATGAGCAACAGTCGCGCGTCGAATGAATGCTTCTCAGCGACTGATCGAAAATCGAACGACAACGATTAGTTAGTCGTCCCCCGGAAGTCGACAGCGTTCACGGCCCTTGGTTGGTCCGCATTAATTGATACAATTAATTCAGTATCATTACTAAACAGTGGTTTTAAAAATTTCTATTTTCTGACCAACGATTTAGATACACGCAGAAATTGACGGATAAGTTTTTCGCATTGCAGAGAATATAGCTGAGATTTTTTCAGTCGACCTAAATAGTTAGTCAGATAATGCAGTTTTTTGCCCTTACCTTTTTTTAGATTTTTTGTTTTGTTATGTATTTTAAGGGTTAGATTCGACTAATTTTTTTTTTTACGCATTTCCCTTGGTTCTAATGTTTTTTTTCCGCTCTTTTTCTTATCTAAAAAAATTTTGTTTTCCGTTTATATGAACGTTCGAAACTCAGCTACATCAGGTGTGAGTGCCACTGGTCTAGATGTTAAATAAAAACAAAAACAATCTTGTCAATGTATGCTCTTTGTTTAATTCTATTTCTGTGATTATGAATTTATCGAACTAATT
Organism: Chelonus formosanus; assembly: GCA_028641665.1. Classification (NCBI taxonomy): domain Eukaryota; kingdom Metazoa; phylum Arthropoda; class Insecta; order Hymenoptera; family Braconidae; genus Chelonus; species Chelonus formosanus. The sequence continues at coordinate 14,294,519 of CM054006.1, read as the reverse complement.
ACTTCATCATTTTTATTCTACTTAATTTTTCAAACTCATGTCTCCTAAAGCAATTGCGTCAACTTTCACTTTTTTTTTGCTGAATGCTCAATGAGTTCACATCTAACCCTGTTTCTCTGCAAGGAAATTTTTCCTGATCGTCTCTTTCACGTGTAATGATTGTAACAATATCAGTACTATATTGTTGTTTTTAACAAACGTACTCAATCCTCATTGTTGTGCTGCTGGCTTTCTGATCGGTTAATTTTTAGCATATTGAATCTTCTACATTCCGAAAAAGATTTGCCTTACTTGATTTCTGCAGAGAAATTTTTCATTCCGTTCTTTATGCTTAATCTAGCTGTACACTTCGAGTTTACCGTTTTTTCAACATCTTATGTTAATAATGAGTAAATAAATGTGAAGGTGCTCTCACGGCGAGATACCTTAGAAATAGGGAAAAGAAAATGAGGGACGATTTTCAGTTATATTAAAAATAAAGAGAAACCTAAAAGCGCAGTCAGTATAAACACGAATTTGTTCCTACTAGACTGATGAGAACGATAAACCGAAGGTATAGAAGCATGAAATCGTATACTATAAAAAATTTACAATAACAATTTTCAAACAAAAAAACAAAATATAAAAGATGCATAAGTGCTCTCTGTAAATGAATATATATATATATATATATATATATATATATATATATATATATATATATATATATATATATATATATGAGGTGATCTAAAACTATTTTAACAAAAGTAACATGTACAAACTGAAGAGAATTTGAAACAGATTTGCATTTGCAAATTTCGTGAATTCGTGAAAATAGAGAAATTATTAAACTATATGAACAACTAATAGGAAAACACAGATAACAAGTAAGAGTTAGCCAAAGACCGGGGACTTTACCTGACAAGGAAACCTCACGAGGTGTCCCTTACCAATTTAGTGGCGGCTTGAATATAATAATCTACATGGATAATGATCAGATACGTATTTTTTTTTTTTTTTGCTAACAACCGTTTTAAAAGGGTAAAAGTCACACTAAAAGTTCGTACCTCAAAACGACGTTTTGCAGTTTTTACATATTTCTAATGAAAATTTTTGAAAAAAGACTTTAACTATAAAAAAGAGAATTAAAAATAATAAAATGTACCTTCATCCACATATTTATAAGACTTGTGGATATACATTTTTTTTTTATTAAAAATGACAAAACATTCATAGTTCAAAAACTATTTATTATTTCTTAATAGGACCAATTTCAAATGAAAGAGCATAAAAGAGTTACGAGATACATATCTTTACAATTTTCACAATAACATCGAAATCGATGCAAACAAAAATATTTCCTTTTTTCCTAGATTTGTATTAAATTAAAGAAGATAAATTATTCATTCATTATACTTATTACATATATGATAATCATTCTAAGAATGTTTAAGCCACAATTAATTTTTCACCATGCACAACGGATAATTGTTATGTTCCGACATCCTGAAATATCACAGTGAAAGTTACATTTTTCTCCGAACGTAAAATCGACTGGATTTCCGAATTCATCTGGTTTAATAGGAGTATAACCACTTTTAAACCATGAATATCGAAAAAGATTAAAGTATCGTGGAGATATGAGTTAATTATGAATGAGTGATTGCAATTCAATTATGTTACTCCTTAAGTGTAAATTCAAATTATCTCCATGTTATGAGACACTGTCCGAAAAATGTCTTATAAAATTTTTCCATATTTTAAACCTATAAACATCTGAAGGTTGAATTTGTCCAGTGGTCCCTTTAGGGATACTCTTTATCTTAATTTCTGTATTTGATGATTTTGCAGACGTGACAAGAATTATTGTGAGTTTTCTCAACAGATCAAAAATTGTAGTAAGTTTACGTTTTGCCAAGATTCCGTTATAATCGACAAGATTCCAGAGAATAGTTGAAGAAATCATCGTTTAGAAACTTTAATGCTTTTGGAAACCCGTGGGGCGAAAAAGCAATAAAATTTTAAAAAGAGTGCATGACGAAAGAAGAGATTTAGCTTTCCAAGAAAGGAAAATACCATGTGAAGGGACTTGGGCACGCGTGAAACAAGGGACTTCTAATTGTGTTATCATTGACTAAATAAATACGTAATCGCGTTTTCGTTCCTCGAAAATCAACCATGAAATAGCTATAGGTGATGCTAATGTGCAGCATTTACTGAAAGGACACACGTCACTACATTTAAGTATCATATCTCTAAAATTCATGCAAGCCCGTCTTGAAACAGTAACATCAGCTCTACAGTAATGAATAAATTCTTTTTGAAAATTGATAATGCGATTGGACTGTTTCATTTCAATATACTATGATACAAAAGACTCGCGTTATTTTGCATGTATTGTATCAGGAGTATAATATTCCATATCAGAAAAAGACTCGCCATAATTAATATTGTTAGGTATATTGAATAAGTAAGGAAGAAACCCTTCACTAATTTCATTGTCGAAACCAAAGGCTTTAGGTAGGGCCCATAAATGCATTTATAAATAATTTAAACTATGTAAAAAAATGATATTATCTATCTGCAGGACAATAATTTTACTGCCGTTTGAAATGAGGTTCGGAATAAGTGATTTTTTATTCTCTATTAAATAACGAAGAATAAATTGAGCGTCCAAACTTCGGTCATTATGCACAATGCGAATTAATTTTTTGATTAATTCCTATCGACTAAATGATAGATCGACAAGGCTACTTATAGGATTTTGATGATATATACGCTCGCTGACCACAGAAAGAGCAGCTTTGGAATAAATCGTTGTTGTTGGCACCATAGACGAATTTGAACAATTTAAACCATGCAAAGATTAGAAACGTTCAATTTTGATAGATCATCGCATTCACTATGCTGGTGCTGTTGTGTTACAAAATCATAAAATGAACAGACAGCTTCCAAAAGCTCGGATATTTTGAGCGCACTCAAATAAGTCTCATCACAAGCTGTTCATCACATACCGTTTTCTTTTATCTGTAGTACATATTTTCAGACGTCACCATTTTCTACAAATTTGTAGTAGATTACGAATATTTACATTTTTATCAGTACCATTAAGAGTTGCAGAGCCTTTGAGTAAACGTTCCCGAGTAGCATTTAGAGTATGGGTGAAATATGGCCCAAACTTGTACGCCAGATTTTGAAGTACGGCCATATCTAAAAACACTTGATACGGCCCATTTCTAAAATGTAACGCCTTGGAGGATATGGGCCGTGTTAAGTAATAATCTCCGGCCCGGAACAGAAATCGTAATTTGGTCCATACATAAAATTAAATTTAGGCCATTGAATAAAAGAAAATTAGAACCTAATAAGATTGTAGATTTAGCCCGGATTACGTTTACAGGTTTTGTTTATCAGTGAAAAATATATGCTATATATTGATTACAATAATTTTTATTAATCTTAATTATAATTAATTTTTATTAATCTTATTTTACGATACTGATTACATTAGGTTATTGGAATTTTAAAATCCGAATGATCAAAAACATAACACAAGACTAAAAGAAGTGAAAAAATGAAAATGAACAGCAGACTTGTGCAGCTTCTTATTGAAAAAAAAAAATAAAATCATAACTATAACATATATGATATTTGCAATCAATGTTTCTTATAACTATAACAAGTATAACGTATAAAATTATTCAAAGAAGTTTGCCGTTAATAAATATTTCAATATAGGGAAATTTTTATTACTTGTTAATAATTATTCTTTATCAAAAGATGAACTGCTCGATATAGTTCGTTTATCTCGTGTAGAGTCTTCATTTTGTTGTGGCTTTTCTTTAGAATCACGATCTTTGCGGCCTCCATCCCAGTCTTTAGAGTTGTTAATCATTTTACCAATATCTTTTTTAAATTGATTTTCATTGATTTTATAAGATGAAGTTTTGGCGAATTCACTTATAATAACATCTGTAACAATTACATAACTTCTTTATGAGAAGTCTGAAATTAGTAGAAAATTTTCATTAGTAATATTTATTTTACCATATAGACAAGAGTAGAAGGATGTCGTTTTAAATATTTTTTTTCCTTTTCTTTCTTTAATAGCTGTGTAAAATTCTAAAACTTCCTTCTTAAGAAATTTTTTTGCTATTTTCAAAATTGATTCCATTGGTTTTGCTGATAGATTTAAACATGGATACATGATAGATATCTACAAAAAAAGTATAAATTACATTACATTAGATGATTAATTTGTTGTAATGTGAAATTTAAAATAAAAAAATAAACATAAACAAGAGGATATTTACACATTTTTGCCGTAGTTCAGCATTATTTTTCAGATCTTTATCAAATTTCTCGAAATCACTTAAGTTTTCAAAAGGTATGTCATATCCTTCGATTTGATAAATTCCATTTAGATTAGCTAGTGAGTGTTGTACTGGCATTGAATTGTTGGATTGATCTATTTTGGCTTTGATCTTGAGTATTTCTGACTGGAGGGTTCCAACTTGATGCGATAACTTGTTAAAGCGATCCAGAACAGCCGTTTGCATCTTATTAATAGCAGAAAAAAACAAAATGTATAATTTTTTTATACGATGATGTTGGGGTCATTACTTATAATTATGATGCAAATAATTTTACCGGCTATAATTTCAACAAAATTGTCTTTATTCTTAGGTTTCATTGGTTGAACATCTTTTGATTGGACTTCATTTCAATCATCCATTGAAACAAAAACATATGAATGACCACATTGAAAAGCAAGAATTATATAGACATCAATAATTTCATTATAATAAAAGTATGTTTCGTCACATAAATAAAAATATCAACAAGTTAGGAGAAGAACACAAAAAAGCAACAGCAATTTGCTCACTTGTTTTTTCTGCAGAATGTTTTTGACATTCGGACAATAATTTTTCTACTTTTTTCCCAGAAGTTTTTGATCCATTTAAACGATAGTGCTTTTCAATACTTTTTTGTTTTTCTTCTTCATTATTAGTATCATCAGTCGTGAAAGCAAAACGTTTGACTTGAAGTTTATCCAACCTTTGGAGACCAATAGCATATGTATCTATAAATGAAGTGCATCGAACAAAATATCAATAACCCAGTCACACAATTGCTTTATTATTGCTTAATAAATTTTTACTTCTTCATTGATTTTTATGTAAATAATTAGAATTTATCGAAAGTATTCTTTGTCTTATAAATCATTCATTTTAAAATCTAATTACTGTTATTATTTGTCAATATTTAAATACATATTTCTCCTGAAAATATCTATGCACTGTACAGCACATCTAAAGAAAACTTACTTGAATATCTCCGGATTTCTACTCGATGAAAAGACCATGTCGTTGGCGGTGGTTGAAGATTTCGAACAGCATTATCGAAAATCTCTTTATTTTTAACGGTTACTTTATCGTAACACGGATATTTTAAACAGTCGTCTTCTTCATCATACTTCAGCCAAAATGATGGAACCATGTCAATACTTTCTAAATCTCCGTTTTCTTTTTTGTCGTCAACAAACAACACTAGTGTATATGCCGTGTTTACAGCCATTTTTTAAACAATGTTTGATAGAAACTCTTCACTATTTACACTCTTCACTATAATTACAATAGATAAATAATTAAATTAACTTCCAATACTTGAGAATATATTAATTAGAGATCATCAGAAAACTACGATATATTCACTACGAAATCTTTTAAGCAACTGATCTTTGTGTCGACGCAAGTGCGTTTATGTATACTATTTAATGATCGAAGATTACGTTTAGTCACAAGCACATGGACTTCAAAACGTAAACAGATACATCTATAAATTGAACACCATAATACTATTTATCTTTAGAGGTTGTTTTATTAGCGCACAGATTATAAACACAAATGAAAGAACGTACTCAACTTGTTATATTCTGAGAAAAAGTTTTTGTATTTCTTATTTCACTAAGTATCCTACACATACACATACAATTTTTTAATTTTCCATATGAAGTAATGGAATTGTGTAAATGTTTTCTGTATTGTTGTTTTCATTATTAATAATAAATGTAACCATTTTTGATTTGACCGAATTCAAGGAACGAGTGATTATATTATTTTCAGTTCTCAATACTTTCCACATTTTTAAATTATCGGATGAATATGGATATGTTAAAAGAGGTCGTAATATTCTTAATTTTTTTCCTTTTATTTGAATAGCATGAAAAGGCGGTAGAGAAAATATTTCTTGAATTTGTAAAACGGTATCACGACCTATTAGTACTGTATTATTCGGATGACTCATGGTTAAAATACAAATTTTTGTATCTTAATTTTTTAATTATTGTTTTACCATTACTCATGGTTTTCTTGCTTAATACTTCTATGTCACTCAATGGATCACTCGAATGATCAGAATAAGCTATACTTCGCTCGTGTAGTCGTCGACAAACTTGGGCTAAGGGGTTTTTCCCACTTCTTAAAAATTTTTTAATTATGCCCAAACAATTTTCAAATGGAAATGCGGTGAAATATGATATTGATTCTTGTAAGTATGCAGCATCATCAGCTAGATGGATTAACGAATGCATGTTTAATGTAACACATTATTGTACGTAGAGTTCGTTGGCTATTGTCACGTACCGTCTCAAGAGATATTTAACATTATCATTATCTGTTACAGCCAAATCTGATGACAAAATAAGACAAGCAACATGTAGAAGAAGATAATGGTGATACTGATTCTCTGTCAAGCAAGATTTTAAAATTGCTGGCCCTGCATATAACAAAAAAAAAACGATGCTCTATCGCTTTCCACTTTGTTATTTGATTTAAATCCCTTGTTGTTCGTTGAAATTCTGTAGGCACTTGTGTTTGTAACTGGAGTAATTGTAACGAGAGTAGGTTCTTTCCAGCGTTACTTAATTTTGAAGCTGCTTGGCTATCAAGCCAAAAATCATCAAAACACTTCTTCATGATGTCGAAGCAAGCAAGATGCATGAAGTCTAGTACGAACATTTTTATCATATCACAATTGTTTACATCTTTAAGTGGCGATATTCCTGAATGGTGTACCGGCTCAGTTTGTTCACAAAAAGATTCATGAGTTCGTAAAGTACTGGTCAGTTCAGTATACACAGTACGATTTTCGACTCTTTCACCCCTTACTTCAAATCTTTCACAGGCAAAATAAGCATTATGATTTTCTATGCACTTCACTAAAGCACGTGCAGGTCGGTCACAAAAGCTTTCACACGGACCTCATAAGGCGTACCATTAATATTGATTCCATCACGCTGCAATTGATTTATTTCAGTCACAAACTGTTCCAAATATCTATTTATATTTATGATAAATTAAGCACAAAATTGGCCAAAACTGTTTTGAAGAAGACTTAAATACGCTCAAACCATCGAAATGAAATAGCAACTGTAATCGTTCTTCAATATGATAACGTACATTGACAATACGTGTAAGATTATCAGTAATACCAAAATAAACAAACTGAGACAATGTATCAAACCTCTGAATTGTATAAGTTGCAGATGATGTACCTAGAAATGTTCTTGCATCCTTAGGAAGGTCAGGCAAGACTCTCACACGCAAAATTCCTAATAATTCGTTTATTTTTATCAAAGGAATATTTGACTCAGCTGCCCATTTTCGTAGTTTTTCAATTTCGTTATCATTATTATTATCATCACTTTCGTCATCACTTACATCAGAAAATCTGTTGTTATTAAAAATATTGTCCTCATCATTTTCATCCTCTTCGAGCATTACATTATCAATATTATCTACAAAATCTTCATTCCTTTCACTTTCATCAAGCACTATATTATGTGAATTTTCCACATTACTTTCAGTTTCTTCAAACACCATATTATCACATGTTTCACTGTCAGTTGATGATAAACTGTTATTGAAATCATGCCCTCAAAATTAGTAATGGTTTCATTAATGTTTAAGCCTGCATTGGTATTTTGGCTGGTTGAAAGTGAAGGTAAAGGATCAGCTGTTTGGAGTGATTCATTTTCTGAAACATGGTAAGAACTAGCTTTCTGTCGTTGACGATACCTTTGTACACGTAATCGTGTTGCTTCAAGTTTTAACTTTTTCCGATGAATATAACCTTCCTCCATTATATTGTACAAGTAAAACAATACAAATACTTGATGGGAAAATATAAATCTCGATTCAATTATTTACACGAAGCAATAATTAGAAAAGAATATGTGATCCTTTTAAAAACAATAGCTGTACTGTGTTAAGTTACAAGAAATATTTAACGGATTAAATAGATATGTGAGAAAAGGGGGATGACTACTCAAGCGACACAAGTCGTCAATTATATATATATTTTCACTATAGGTTTATGTATACATAAACCTCAGCGCGTAGTATGTTAGATATCTAACATATGTTTTACAAGTGACCCCAATTAGTCACTGACATATACTGTAGTTTTTATTTTAACAATAATCCTTTTTTAAGAATTATCATACAAACTACATGAATATTTTTTTTAGGTTTATAAAAATATTTTAACCAGTAAAAATGGTAAAAGATTTTTTTAAATAGATAGAAAATTATCATTGCTTTTTTAAACAATGTTTTTTGATTTAATACATAAAATTATTTTAAAAATATGTAAATAGATACTTAAAATATCAAAACATTGAATACGGTTGAAATAAAAATTATAATATTGGGCCTGAATCAGAAACCTAATGTTTTCCATATTATGCATTAATTCCGGTTGATGAAATTAGGTCCATTTTTTAAATGCAAGGGAAATCGTAAAATGGGTTGCCAAAGGCAATGAATATTTGGACCTGACAATAAAATGCATGGTATGGAAATTTTCATATATGCCGGATCAGGCCCAATAGAAAACGCCTTGAAACGGTTCGCCTTAATATGGCCTTATCCGGCCCTCATATATAATCCGGTTAGCCGTACTTATTTGCTACTCGGGTTGTCATTGCAGCTATCACTCAATAAATATTTATTACATTCATGACACACGCGCGATTTTTCAGGCGTGCAGACAGGTGAGCTGCTGCACCGAGAATATTTCGAATGACAACGATGCAATGCTGCATGTGAAGGATAACGTTTATTACAGGCTGAACAAATAGAACGTGCGCGAATTGCAGCGCTGAGATTTAATATTGGTTCACAATGATGCGTTTGTTGATAATATAAAATTAATAAAGTGCTAATAATGCTAAAAGCACCGTGACTTTCTTCAACAACGCCCCGACTATCAAATAAAGGTGTTTTTTCCTTTGCTTATGTATAATATTGATAAAGAACAATAGCTATACCTTGACGAGCAAAATATCACTGAAAAGCATTTATTTAATCAAGCCCACAGCAATTACGAGGCATTTTAACACTGGCTTTACTTACCAACTCTAAGGCTGCAGCGCGCTGTAGGCTACATCTTCTATTGAACATTGTTTTCTCCCATTTTTGTAACATACCAGTACGATTTTCACCACGCTCAGCATAAAGATCAGCGACAACAAGTGACCGTTGAAAACATAAATTATCATCGTTAGTAATACGTAAAATAGAATGTTTAATAACATATTTCGAATAAAACCGGTAATACAATATTATCCAAATTGGACCTGCTGTTAATCTTTCATAATTAATAGTAACGCCTATCGATTTGTCCATGATTGCGTAATGCGTGTTGTAATTTCAGTTAGAACACTATCGAATCATTCCAAATGATTTTACAATTCGATAGTTGGAGACGACATTACTCTTCATGAGGGCCCCAATCGTAATCATAACCTACACAAATTCAATTATTATACTCGTCATAAAATCAGACTAAAAAATAAAGTATAATTACTTCCAGAGGATGATGACGCTAATGAACTTTGCTGACAAGATTGCTTAGTTTCATCGTCGTTTGATAAAATAGAAATTTCATCGTCGCTTTCTTCAAATATATTTGGAGGAGATAGAGGCTCTGGGGTTAGGTGTAATGCTTCTGACAGCATGTCAACATCTGTTTCTTCTCAAGTATCAAATCTGTAAGGGATACTGATGTCACAGCTGCATTGTGAATAAGAACAGGAGATTGTAAAAGTACAATCACCGGCAGTACACTAAAGTCCATGATATTCAGTAATAATTTGATCATCATAATCCACATTAAACTAACGACCTCTTTCGAGATTCAAAGATCTACCCTCTGGTTTATTAACCTTTGATAGTGCGCTAAGTACATGGATCCAATTAGCCATTACGCCCGTATGAGTAACACTGGATAATGTTGTTTTATCTACAAATAAGTTAGATAAAATTTATAATTCAATTTTAGCACGCCTCGATCAAGAGATGAATGGAAGACTATGGTCTACAGCTTATCCAAATGAACGTGAGAAGTGAAATGCTTACTCCCAAGTGCTACAAAGATATTTACGCCTCATCAATAATGAAAATCAGACAATTACATCACCAAATTTGATTGAAAATGAGAACACCTACAGTGGTGAAAAATCAATACATGATAAAGCAGGGAAGTTGATAAATAAATCACCTGGTCATAACATTGATCAATTTGTTATTGATAGTGTTTCGAAAAAATTCAAGTCAAAAGCAAAAATTCTTTACAGACCTCTAAAAAAATATGCCTGATCATATTATCACATGGAATAATACAGGGGTTGTCAGTATTGAAGGTAGTCCTATCCCAGATTTGAATATTATAAACTTATTGAATGATGATATGAGATCTAAAAAGAATGAATACTAGATTATACACGTTGCGCGCTCTCCGAGCGCGCTGTCCTTCTAATATTAGGTTTGATATTATTTAATAGTATATTCAGTTTTTTCTCAGAGTTGTTTCAAGTTTAATCAACGAATTGTTCCATCGATATTTTTTATTCAATCATTTATAGTGACTATTAAATAAAATATACAATTCATACTCATGTGTTTCGTTTACACTGCAAATTCAACTGTGTCATTCCGGTAGACACTTTTTATGAACATAATCCATTCAATATTCAATGATACAAATAAAATATGGACTTTTAACACATAGTATGTTAAACATATTTACAAAACATGTACAGTTTTATTTATAAAAATTTTAATTCAATATATTTTACATGTGTCATTCTAACACACTTGTAAAATCTTAGAATTTGCAGTGTAATCATTATTCGATTCGCTAAATATTCAATTTATCCAATATCTGGTTTGCCCAAAATTCGGTTCGCCCATTAAACACGATGAAGTGTGCTCTCGAAGTATACGTTTGATTGCGACAAATATTATTAAAACATTTACTCACAGAGTACTCGTAAAGTAGTATTATGATTATTCGCAATGTAATATGTTACGTAATAAGTGAATTTTTGAATACTGAACTAAATGTATAATTCTTTGTACACATAATTCTTAACAATTCTATCCGTTTTGTCATCATTTACATATATTTGTAAAGTTTCCCAGGATCGAACTCGTGAAAATGCCACATACAATTGTCCATGATTAAACACACTTTTAGTAAGATCGATTCCGATCTTATCAAAAGTTTTTCCTTGTGATTTATTTATAGTTATTGCAAATGCTAATGCTATTGGAAACTGTCGTCTTTTAAATGTAAAAGGATAAATATTTTCACAATATAATGTGATCCTACTTATAAAAACTATTCTCCCTGACTTGTCTCCATTCAATATTTTACATTTGAGAAGATTGTTTCCAAGTTCAATAATCATTAACCGTGTTCCATTACATAAACCTTCACTAAGATTGAGATTTCTCAGTGATATAATAATACAATATCTTCGTAATATAAGTTCATGAAATGGGAAGTTCGGCGGATTTGAAGTGTTTAAATATTCTGGTAATATAGCATTATCGATGTCACCATTATCACAATTTTCGGTGCTATCAACACTGGTAAAAGTTTTTTCAGTATTGGAATCGAATAATAAGTGATTGATTATTATGATCACAATGTACACCTATTAAATGCTCGTTAAAGTTTCAAGAAAACGAAGTTTATTTGAAAAGATTCAAAATAATGAGTTATTCACTTTAAAAACAAATTTTTTTTTGTTATAAACAATTGTCATTTGATCATAACAATAACAAATTGTTGATAAGATTATTTTATTATAGTTCCTCGAATCCGATTAACTTTAAAAGCTTCTAATATTAAAAAACAATTTTTTTATTATAAACAATTATTATTTGTTTATAACAATGAGAAATTGTTAATCAAATTATTTTATTACAGTTCCCCAAATTTGATTAACCTTAAGTGATTCTGATATTAAAAAAAAATTTTTTTATTATAAACAATTATATTATTTGTTTATAACAATGAGAAATTGTTAATCAAATTATTTTATTACAATTCCCCAAATTTGATTACCCTTAGGTGATTTTAATTGAAAACAAAAATTTTTTTGTTATAAACAATTATTATTTGTTTATAACAATGAGAAATTGTTAATCAAATTATCTTATTACAATTCCCCAAATTCGATTAACCTTAAGTGATTCTAATATTAAAAAAAATTTTTTTCGTTATAAACAATTAGTATTTGTTTATAATAATGACAAATTGTTCATACAATTATTTTATTATAATTTCGGATTTTAAAGTATGCGATCACCGTCTTCGGAAATTTAATTTTCGTATTATTTTTTTTGTGTAATGAGGAAAATGATGAATTATTGCAATAAATTGTGTTCTGCATTTTTTGCATTGTATGTTAATAAAAATGCTTTAATAATCATAAAAAGCTTTTTTTTTGCAAAACAGTATTTTTTACTATTGTGCAGAACGTAAGCTCTTATTCTATCTTGCATCCGTATTTTTTTTTCTCACATTTATGCATTTTTCTACAATAATAAAAACTTCAGAAATATTGACCAATCAGCGAGCGAATAAAATGATGATGCTGTTGTGAAGTTTAGTTTTCAAAACGTATTTTCTTGTTGAAAAACCGTGTATTCATATTTTTTTTTTTTTAGATGTATCCATCAGATATATGCTTTTCATAATATGTGGTGAAATTCATGTTTTCGGTTTTTTCTTATTTGTTTAATTACATTATAGAGGTGATGTAAAATTTCTACCGGAATGTCATGAGTTTTCAGAGATAGGATGCTATTGGTATAGATCAGTTCAAACGTGTTATTCACAGAGGCTATATGTCACGCAAGTACATAGAAAATGAATAGTTATTTGATGTAAAATAGTTGGCACATCTGCACAAACATACTCAAAACGTGGACGCCGGCTAATTGTACCAGATATAATAGCTGAGAGTTCCTCGTCAATGAAATTGCAAAGTAAATCGGACATTATTGAAGGTTATGATTTTTGAGGTGCACGCAGCGGCAAATAACGAAGAGGATCAGGTCCGTTGAAGCCAAAGTGTAAAAAGCGTTAGCTGAAATTTTTATTCGAGTAATGGTGGCCCTAAAAGAAATATATCATAGTCCGGAACACCCCGCAGGCTTTTCTGGTGCAATGCAATTGTTGAATTATGTAAAAAATATACCTCACAATAAAATTAAAAAATGGTTAGAAAACCAAGATGCTTGCACTTTACATCGTATGACGAGACGTCGTTTTCCACGGCGGAAGTATAATGTTTCACGAGTAGACGATGTATAGGGAGCGGATATAGTTGATCTGAGTAATATTGCTACCAATAACGACAATATTAAGTATTTATTAGTTGTCAGTGATGTTTTAACAAGGAAATCTCGAGAGGTGTATCTCACCGATTAAGTTGCGGTGTTACTATAATAATCTATATGAAAAATGATAAGATACGTATTTTTCGTTTAGCTAACAAACAACATTAGGAAGCATAGAAAATCATAAAAAATAACTTTATCCCAATATTTATGAGACTTGTAGATATACACCTTTTTTTAATTGAAAATGACAAAACATTCATGATTCAAAAATTATTTATTATTTTTTAATGAGACCAATTTTGAATGGAAAAGCATAAAAACTTACGAGATACGTGTCTATGCAATTTCCAGAATAAAATTTACACGGACGATAAACTGTTAGTACGTAGAAATTTATCATATACAACTTATAAAATATATACAAAATTTGTTTTGGGATGGTTATCCATAGTTACAAGAATAGAAGAATAAAATGTTTCTTAATAAAAGACTTAATAATCAATTTCAATTTTATTTAAGATTCGTGTCTGGGTAAAAATCGATAAAATATCCGTTGTAGTCACTATTTGTTTTTCTTTCAGACCTGATACAACTAAAAGTGTAATATGAAGTCAGTTTGATTTAAGCGGCGTCACAGATAGTAACATATTTTTATCATCTATGAATGTGCTATAATATTCTCAAAAAATTATCAAAATACTCCCAGAACTTCATTATTTACTAGTGGTATTTATTCTAACGTTAGTTAATATGGACTGTTTGAAATGTGTATGATTGAATTGTGGCGCTTGAAATAAACATAAAAATTTTTAATGTAAATAATTGTGTGACAATCAATAGATAAAAATGAAAGTTAATCCCCTCAATGTTATTCAATTACTTTTAACAACATTCTAAACAATGCAAATTCCGGAAACACCTATTAATAAATCTGAAGTAGAATAAAAGAATCATTTTAAACAGATATTAAGAATTGCAATGGATTAGTATAAAGGTGTGGAAATGATAGAAGAGGATTCGTTATAATTTGAAGAACCATATAAAGATTGGGAACCAGAGATTGGAGAAGATGATGAATATGCATCTGCAATCAACAAACCGAAAACGCCTGAAGGTGCATGCACTGCTTATGAAGAGGAATTGAGTCATGACTATATGTTGCAAGCAGTTGAGTTTTGGTATGGGATGGAAAAAAATTTAAATGTAGTAGATACTGTCAAGAACAACTTCAAAAAAGTACAATCTGTTCGACAATTACGGCGCTCGGCAGATCAATCAAATCAAGGTGGAATATATAGAGAAAAAGTAGCATAAATCTGCAAATATACTTTAACAAATTTTAAATCTGCCGTCAATGCTGGTATGATAATCCATGATTCTGATTTGAGGAAATGGGCGTTGTTAGCTAACAGAAATTTAGGATTTGATGATTTTCGCTTTCAGGCATCTCCAATGTGGTTACTATTGTTTAGAAGAGCTCATCGTATTGTCTCTAGTAAAAAGCAAAAAATTCGTATCATCAAAAACACTTGAAGAAAATAAAATTCTAAAACGAACATCCGAAGCATTCGTTAATAATGTAAAGTTGAAAATTCAAACATATAGTCTAGACAATATGTACAATTCTGATCAAAGTTGCTTTACAGTAGAAGTGCATTCTGAGAGATCTTTGGTCAAGAAGTAGAGAAAAAAGTAGAGTGTACCGTTCAATCAGTTTCTCCAATAACTCATAGTTATACTATACAACCGACTATATCAGCTGATGGAAAACTTCTGACTCCCTTTTTTCTCATATTGAAGGAACCAGCTGGAAAACCAGGTCCACGGATTGAGGCAACGCTTTTGAAACCAGATAATGTGTACATAGAAGTGTCGAAATCTAGAAAACTCGCGTCAGATAAAAAATTCAATATGGATATTACATTTTATAATATTTATGTAGAAATTCGATATAATGATTATTTCCAGACCACTCTAAAATTTGGTTGAAAAATTTTTTTTTTCGAATGTTGGAGAAAAAAATTTCACTTTCATTTGATTCCTGGAATGGTCAGTGTCCGGAAACTGTAACGTCTTTGAAACCATTAAATAGATCAAAAAGCGGTCTAGGTGCGACCCGAAAGGTTCATACGACTAACTTCCCAGCGGAATGAATGATAAGATTAAGCTAGTTGACCATTTTTCCAATTTTTGATTCTGCATAAAAAATGGCAAGACCGATTTCACTAGAAATTCTATCAGGTCTAAATCACATAATTATGCGTTGAATAAAACTGGTCCCATGTCAATATCATCATTTGTTCTCGAGATACGCGAGATGAAAATTGAATCTGAGTATACATACACACATATACACATACATACATGTGCACACACGGATATCCTCTTAAAAAACATGCCACTCGACTTTAATGGCCTTGAAACGTAGAGGTATGTCGAAACTTTCAATTTGCAAAATCGAACCCATTACTATAACTTCCCACTGTAAAGTTAATTATGATAATGATTACCTCGAAAGGGACCGCTGGACAAATTCAACCTTCAGATGTTTATGGGTTTAGAACATGGAAAAAAACGTATAAGACATTTTTCGGACAGTGTCTCATTACTAGAAGATAATTTAAATTTACACTTGAGGACTTACATAATTAAATCACAATCACTTATCCATAATCAACTCTCATCTCCACGATATAACCATCCTTTTCGATATTCATGGTTTAAAAGTATTTATACTTCTATTAAACCAGATGAATTCGAAAATCCAGTAGATTTTGCATTTGGGTGTTTGGGCGCCCAGTAGATGGGCGATGGTGATAAATGTAACTCTTCCTGTGATATTTCAGGATGTCGGAATATAGCAATTATCCATTGTGTTGTTATTCACAAGTCTTATAAATATGTGGATGAGGGTACATTATATTATTTTAAATGCTCTTTTTTATAGTTAAAGTCTTTTTGGAAGATTTCCATTAGAAATATGTGAAAACTGCAAACCGTCATTTTGAGGTACGAACTTTAAGTGTGACTTTCACCCTTTTAAAACGGTTGTTAGCAAAAAAAAAAAAAAAAAAAAGAAATACGTATCTGATCATTATCCATGTAGATTATTATATTCAAGCCGCAACGAAATTGATAAGGGACACCTCGTGAAGTTTCCTTAAAAGTAAACTTGTATGAGTTGAAGCATTACATGACAAAACAAGCTAAACTGTTGCTCGAGAAATGATACAGATTTTTAAACGTAGTAATAAAAGATTACCGCGAATTTTACAAACCGATCGAGGCAAAGAATTTCTGGACAGTGATTTTCAAAAAGTTTTAAATAAAAAAGAAATTATTTTCAGAACAGTGAGAAATCTTGATGTTAAAGCCGTTTTTGTTGAACGATTTCATTGCACGTTGAAAGAGCGAAAGTGGCGTTATTTAGCATATTCCTACACATAAAGATACATTGACGTTTTTCAGAAAAGTGTCTCAGCTTACAATTGTACTAAACACAGTGTAACAAAATTTATGCTATCTAAAATTGATACAAGAATAAATTAGTAGCCTTTCCGAATATTCAACATCGTTATGGAAATAATAGGTGGTGTAGAAAACTATCGTAAATGTCTAAATATAATGTTGGTGATCTAGTTTGCATCAGTAAAGCAGAGGCTGCTCGCATGAAAGTTTATACCAGCGGTTGGAGCAAAGAAATTTTTAAAATAATTCGTGTGTCACGATTTCGTCAGCCACCGGTATATATACTTCAAGATCTGAACCATCAAAATATAGACAGTATTTTTTATGAAGAAGAGCTGCCAAGAGTAGCCCAAAAATCAAGACAATAAAAATGAGACTGTAAGAAGACATGTTTCACATTATTTTACTCAGTAATAGTAGCATGATTTATGTTCCTGAAAATACCACAGCGCACTTTGTTACGCAATTGTCACATCTTCGCGAATTGCCTAGGAAATGGGGCGTGTCTTTGGAAGAAATAAGCATTCCTACGAATTTTTTTAATGTGCCTGCAAAACATGCTAATTTTTTTTTACTCATACATGACGTCGATATTCTAGAATTCGTAAAAGAAAACGTTGCTGATACTTATATTTTTAACAAAGCAAAAAATCATGAGTTGCTCATTTCTGCTGGTGTATATCATACCCTCAATCTTCTAATAGATGAATTAAATAAACTCGACATTATCAACAAGCATATAAAATTTATGGTGAATCCTGATAGCTATGTTCAAACTACGATGATTTGCGACGACAGTTGTAATGGGATACACCTGGTCCAACTATTACCTTATCTCTAACAGATTCTCGAGTTTGCAGCAAAGAATAAACCTGAATTATTAGCTCATCTTCAAAGCACTCACCTTGCAAGCATCTTTGCATCACTACCATGCAGCTTATTTGTTTATACAGGTATTTGTAAAAATCATATAACAGGAGATGTACAGACGCCATTACTACGTATTGTGCCTCTTGATATGCATAACTATGCATATAGCTCAACAAAAATAAAGTCATTTCCTACAATGCGCTATATACCACTGTGAAAAACGGATATTCGTATGATTGAAATAGATATAAGAAATGAGTTTGGTAAACCTATACCATTTGAACATGACACGCTAACAGTAACGCTACACTTTAAAAGGCTAAGATAGATATTGTAAAATATGCGTGTATGCCCATCTATTGATGGATTGACAAACGACAGCTTATTAGTTAACGACGATTGCTTGACGATTAGATTGTTTATAGCAACGAGGGAAGAGTTTGTTTATCTCTAGTTTGTGACTGAGATTAGCACAGATTAGACGTCTTATATCAGGTTCTGTCTTTGAATCTGTCATTTTTAATAAACTTTTATTTTAAATATGAGTTGTCTTGATCTTATATTTTACAATATGTATCGAGAAATTGACTACGATATTTCACAACACGGCTAATAAAAAATTAAAAACGATAAGCAAGAAATTGCCGTGCGTGGCAGATATATTTAAAAAATAACCATGGCTCTTCTTCATGTACATTCATGTGAATGTGCGGAAACAGAGTTGGAATTATTCTCTGTTTCACCTACACAAACAACAATTGAAGGCTCTTAACAAGTATTCTACAAGTCAATTTCATCGTTAACGGATAATTCACCCATTGAATTTGTCGTTCAAGCGCAAGAAGACGAATGCATAGACCTTGTGCATACTATGTTGAATTTAAAAGTCAAAATTACAGCTCGCCATATGCCAATAGACGATCCTCAAGCCGGTCCTCAACCTATTGCTGTCGTACCTATAAATGACTTTATGTATTCTATGTTTAATCTTGTCGATGTTCTTTTCAACCAAAAAAGTGTATCACCGCCTAATAATTTATACGCCTATAGGGCGTAAAAACGTAAAAACGTTCGATTTTCTTGGTCATTCACATTGTGACGTATCTAATCAAGAATGCTTTTAAATGAATAGCGTGGAAATACGCTTGCCCTCTACAAAATCTCAAGATTTATTTTGTTTAATGAACGTGTCCAATGCTGAATGCAACGTTGACATAATTGAGGCCTCTTTAACAATGAGACGAGTAAAAATATCACTAGGTACTTTGCTATCACATGAGCATGCTCTAACAAAAACGACAGCAATATACCCGTTAACAGGTGTAGAAGTTGGAGCGGTTTCCATACATGGAGGCGTTCATGGTGAAACCATTGACAATGTAATTCTTGGACAATTACTACGGCGAGTTTACATAAAAACAACAGTTAAAATGTGTGATGAACGACTAATTACTCAACTAACATGTAGCGTTTAATCAACTGTTGACCCGGATGCAACCTTTTTTCTCAAAAACATAAAGCAGCAGTTGCAAAAGAAAAGACGAATCTTAACCGCATTTAAACTTATATTAAACTGATGCGTTTATTATAAGTTTAAATGACGTTCGATTGACCAATAACCAACTTTCAAGCAACTATTTATGAACGGTTAACTTATCGTTAATAGATTGCACTTTTTAATGATTGATTTATAGTTGTTTTAAGATACAGTTACCCTCAGATGACTCTAAGTGAACACTGAGTTTACTATTAACGTAACTGTAACTCTCATTCAGCAGTTGACATCAATCCATTAGGGTATTTTGATTTTTCCTCGATTAATCGAACATCATGTAATCACGTTATGTACATTCGCGGGCGAAATTGTGACAATTAGCTAGCTATATAACATAATTATATTTTATGCGAATGGGCTCTATACAATAAATTAATTAGTTAATTAACTCTTCATGCACTACGTCGACGACAAGAAACTGTTTAATTGCCCAGAATTATAGAAATATTGTGAAATATTAGATAAAGACAACGAATGTTGAAAAAAAAAAAATATTAAAAATGACAGATTCAAATACAGAATCTAAATATGACGTCTAATTAGTCCTAGTCTCGGTCCTAAACTGGAGATAAACAAACTCTCCCCTCGTTGCTACAAACATGCTATAGATCTAATGGTCAAGCAAATGTTGGTAACCAACAACTTGTCGTTTGTCAATCCATTCACAAATTGACACACATGTATATTTTACAATATATATGTCCGCTACTAAACACTAACGTTGACGAAGTTATATATGTCAGCTAATAATATGTAAAATTACGAAAATGATTGAAATCCGACCAAAACTGCCATCATCGGACATCAGTAAAACGTCGTGCCATGTACACATCCCAAACGATTTTGCGAATACCGAAATTTTCCTTTTCAATAGTTATTTGGAAGAATTTTAATACAGCAGAAACAAATAAAATAAAATGCCGTAGCATCTGTAATAATGAATCATTTTTTTTTTATAATCAATAGTGTGGAAAAATACTTGTTCGAATTTTCTCTGAATAATCTAAAAAGTTATAGCGTAAATAACAATTTACGAAAAAAATTTTTTTTTTTTATCAATTTACTTAACTTGAGAAAATAGCTCAATAAAAGAAAAATCGCATAAGACTTAGCCAAATTTCTGCAATGTGCTCTATTGATAGAAAATTTCGGAAAATGGTTCTAAAAATTTTCCTCAGCATCATGTCTAAAATTTTCTATCAACAGGGAATATTACGAAAACTGGGCTAAATCTCATAGAATTTTTTTAACGAACTACTTTTTTTAATTAAGATGAAATTTATTGCGGAATAATTTTATAGTAAATTTTCATTAATGAAATTACCGCTCCAATCATCTAAGGAAAAATCGACCCGTGGTCTAGTGGTAACGCGTCAGCCTGGCGCGTTATAGGTAGCGGGTTCGATTCCCGGCCGAGACAAGACCTTATCTTTGTAGTCTTTTCTCTGACCACGGTGAGCGGGAGGCCTCTCCAGGGAGCAGTTGTGTAAGCTATCGTGCTGATGACTGAATAGTACAAAGTACTATTGCCGCTACGATGCCTTTGGGGAACCAGGCGACACCCTACTGTATATAGCCTTACCTGAGCAAGAGGCTCTGCCAGGTGGACCCTAAAAATTCCTCACTCTCTCTCTCTCTCTCTCGTTATCTCAGCCGATGCTAAAGAAACCAGGACCCTTGAGGCAACCGGTGAAACCTCCGGAGGCAGGGACGATTCTGTGGAACTGGGCCGACCTCTAAGGTTGATACCGGGCCTACAGATATTGCCTAGCTGATGGTGAAGAAACCGGGGGGCGACGGGGCTAGCAGAATCTCCAGAGGCAAAAAGATAACGATCCAATTCGATTCAAAATTCGAACACCATGGAATGAACGGGGACTGTTCGGGGCCAACAGGGGAACCAAGGCAACTTGGAAACCTGGGAGAACCTGCAGTCCCTAAGACTTTGACGACCGCCTTTACTGTAAAAACAGATCCAGCACAATGGTCCTATGGCTCAGCCCAGGGAAAGGCGAGACTTTCAAACACCTGACTCCATGAGGGGGTAGTCTCTACTTCTTTTTTTAAAAAAAAAAAAAAAAAAAAAAATCATCTAAGGAAAATTCAGAAAAAGTATTTTTTTACACTATTTATCGAAATTGGAGACAAAAAGAGGTCTCAACACGCTTTGTCTATGCTTACGCAACAAACTTCCCATTATGAATTTTTTATAACAAATTCACATTGTTTCAAACAATACGCCATATTTCGTCATGAATAACCTTATTTTGTCGATAACATCCAAGTCCATGCGATTTATGCATAAGTTACTCGATTAACACAACTTTTGATTGCTTACAACAAATTCACATTGTTATAAATAATTTATAATTGTTAACAGTCATACTTCATCATTAATAATATTATTTTGTCAAAAGCATCTAAATCCATGTGCTATCTCGCGCAAAGTATTTTAAATAGTCAATCTTTTCATTCATTTATTATTAGTTTTTTTGTTATAAAAGAAAAACAACTTAACCGAATCTGTTTAAATTTCTCTCAGATGTTCTTCGTAATAATATCTTTCAAATAAATTCCGGTTAAAGTCGATATTTCAATCGTCCTAACTACAGTAACTTCCTTATGGGAAGTTAACAATGACTTAATTTTATTAATGACATGACAGTTTATTTGATTTCAAATCTTTTTGCGATTCAAAATTCTTCTAATTTGTTTTGAAAAAAAGAATTTCCATTATTGGCAGAGTCATTTGTTATGTGTACATGACACAGTGATTCACCCTTATCCGATGATGGCAGTGTTGGTAGGATACTTTAAACACTTGAAGAAAAATTCTGATAAAGATTCATGCTAGCCGATGTTTATTAAAATTTCAACCAAGCATTCAATTCACAATTTTTCACACACACTTATAAAATTTTATGATAGAAACAATTTCATGGTTTTGCGGATACAGCAAGTTTGACTTGGTGCAATTTTATGCTTTCGAAAAATTTTTTGCATTAAGAAGAATTTAAGAATATCGGACTTTCAAACATCACTGACGAAGCGCGGTTTTTTTTTTTTACAGATATCGTCCGATTCTCAGCGGATTTTGCTTACTTTTCTCAACAAGTTTTTAAATTAGATGAAATGATATATTGAAATTGATGTCGTTACTTAAATTTCCATGGAAGATTAATAAACAACAATAAATGTTCTATTTAAATTTATTTTCTTTTGTCGGTAATTTTAGTTTAATCTCGAGTTCAATTATTAATTATGAATTCTGTTAGTATTAAAAGTGAACGTTTGTTCGAATTCATTTCTTATCTTGAGCGGTGATTACAGCAAAGCAAGCTTATTCAAGATAATTTGATCGATGTAGAAGTGATACCAATCGTTCCACCAGGGTAAAACAATTGAGTTTGACAGAAGATATAGGATGAATTGTTTCCCTCTATCTGTGCTATGATACCAGCTTGTTCCTGCGACTTTGTCCGCGTAGACATTGTTCGTCTGTTATAAACAGTAATGAATCAAGAAAATTAACGAATAGGAATTAGAAGCCATTGATATCTTTAACTAACTGAAAGAATCTCTTATCCATTGTAAATATACAATGTGTCATAATTAAGTTACATGAAAATCGATTGATGAAGTAATGTTTTACAAAATAATCCGGTCGTTCGAAAAAATCTCAATTCTAGATGCGTAATACTATGTTATAAAAATAAACGAAAAGGAATGTATTTTTATGTGTTAATGGAGAGCAGCGAACATTTAGATTTTACTGTGAGATTTGATTCGGGCTCATTCAAAGAAAATACAGTTGTAATTGAGAACATGCTTAATGACATTTGATTAGCATGAGTGATAACTTTTGATCATTAAAAAAAATCATATCGCGATAAAAGAATTCCAATTGAACGCATAGATCTCGCCTTCCATTATTTACAACAAATTCCATCGCTGTACACAAGTAAAGTCAATTTTCATTTAAAATAGTCCGGCCGAAATTTCATTTACGGTAAAGTAATTACAAATTCGATCGTAATTAATGGAATGAACGTTTTTTACGGCATTAAAATGTAAATTATCTAATAATAATGGATACATGTCGAGCTACAAAGTCTGGTGTTCCGAAAAATACACGAAATTCAGAATCAGATGCACCTAGAGAGCTAAGATTACACAACGATTGTACAAGGCATGCAGTAACACGGAATTTAGAATCAAATAATTCATGTAGCTGAAGTTTCGAACGTTCAAATGAACAAAAAAAAATTTTTTTTATTGGAAAAAGAAAGCAATACAAACAACGCATTACAATCATTTACAATGCGTCAAACAGAAAGATAAGTCAAATAAAACCGTTAAAAAACATCACAAAACGAAAAATTGCGAGAAAAAAAAAGTTAGGAGAAGATAATGTATCTTCGAAGAAATGATTTAGACCTATCCAGAAATTGTCATATATATTCTCTGTAATGCAAACAACATATATGACAAGATTTATTATCCCCCGGGGTCCGGAAGTCATCTTTGTTGTTCAGAAGAAATTTTTTAAACTACCAACAGCTTGATTTTCGTGGATTTCAAGTAATATAATAATCGTAAAGGGTGGCTTCCAATACAAAATATACTCGAAACAAAATATTATTGGATAAGTAAAAAAGCATCGATGTAAAAATTCGCAATTATTTTTACCCCTGCCCCCATCTTTCCATTACACACCCACTAATCATGAAAATTTTTTTTAAAATTGATCATAAGCTAACACAAACTTCAATAATACAAATGAGATTTCGATTTCATTAATATTACAAACCATAAAATCACTATAAATTAATCGCGTATTTATTTAAGTATTTTCTTAATTTTTTAAATTATGCTATATGCGTATTAAATCATTGGTCATATATTATACTTATAAAGATCCTATCCATATTCAACAAAAATTAAAGTTTAATAATTAACAGAAATAAATTTGTATATTTCATGTTCTCCATTAACAAAAAATAAACACTTACAACATAACGACTAGTTGTCAATGCACAATAATTTGGCAATACTTCGTAGATACTCGAACTTATAGTTAGGATCATAATTAAAAACAATATTTTTGAAACGACTCTGATAATTACGATACGCTTTACGCTTCTTACTTTCAAAATTGAACCCTGTATCAATTTGAGCGATTAGCATTTCAGTTTTAGTCTGCTCATCTTTCATTGCATCTAAAAATTTATTCACTGTAGCATGAGAAACAAATACTCGTTGGTTGAAACTATTATGCCAGCCTTCCATTAGATTGTTAGATGTTCTATCATCAACTACGGCACGATAATAATTCTACAATTTAGGCTCAAATAACGGTTTATCACATGTAATCTTATTATGGCGTGGTTTACCAATCCATGTCATAGTAAAATAGTTTAATAAATCATCCAACATTTCATAATGAATATCATGAAAATCACTAGAAAGTATTACTTCATAGGAACTTATAACATCATTAACTGGAACATACGCTAATGCCATTAATAACTTAAGATTTAGAGCAAACTTTACATCTTTATTGTATCGTGCATGAAGACCACATAATTGAATATGATGCCACACGCATTGTGTGAAATGAAAATGACACCCGAAAATTTTAATTCCTGGATATGTTTTTATGATAGCATCCATAAAAGGCCTTTCAAAGTCGACCATAATGCGTGATGGTGAATAGTTAGGTAGACTCCAACATAAAACTTTTAAGAAATTCATATACATATTCTTAGACTTATTAGGTGGTAATAAATACACCAAAGGCACAGATTCACCACTCATATATCCATGTGTAGTATATAATTGACAAAATATGTTAGGTACTGACTTAAACGTACCGTCACTAAGCCACTGTTTGCAATTTTTTACAAAATTTGAATTTTTTTACAGTTGTAAATACTAAAAATCTATTTCGGTCTCCACCGCTGTCATAAAGTAAAAATAATTCGTTATTGTAGGTTTTTTTATGTTTATCAGGGAGCTGGAATTCACCTCGAGCAGTTGGATTGTTGAATTGTGGGTTATGTTGAGTCTGGGTACGTTGAATTAATCGACTAATCGTCGTTGTCATTGGCATTAACGCTGCTACTGGAGACGCGACACCACGTAATGCTCCAGAATGAATTTTAGCTGGTTTGTAGTCGGTTGTTTCAGCTTTACGTTTTATTTCAGCTTTCATAATCTTCATTTGCACCACAGTCGCATTTACAGCATGTTTATGAACCGGTACAGTGCCAACAATGTTACCTGAATGATTATGGAGAATTAGAAAAACATTTATAACTACAGAAATTATAGTCACTCTCACGAATAATAACAAATTTATAGATTAAAAAATTAATATACCTGTTTCATCTTCACAATCGGTGAGAATTATCTTTGAACAATAATTATTAATGGCACAACGCCATGAAATATTATTTTTATTCACTTTTTTACGTGAGTAAATAATGCCCTCATGTACCAGTAAATTTGTACTCTTCTGTGATTTTCTAAATTGCAGTGGCATTATGCATACCGTATGGGTGTACGCAAAAATTCTCCTCAGAAAAAATCCTCTAAAAGTATTATCACAGTAACATCATCTATTTACAATAAAAAAATTATAAAAATAAAAATTCCTAATATCGACGGATAAAAAAACTTTATGAATACAAGATGACGCTCAAGGTAGAGAAGAGAACGGGTAGCGGTTCTCATAACGCAGGACAGCACAGACAGTGCCGGCAAATGTACTAGACGCAGAGGGTTCCGCGTCCCAATGCAAGAAAAATATAAGAACAGCATCATAGACATACACCAGGTCTTTTGAACGTGGTCCTCGGTAGCTTATGACGGAAAATGATTTTTTAAAACTAAATCAGTGTAAGATCAATACTCTCGACGGAGACGACGTCGTAGCATTGTCTAGGTCATGATAAATTATATTTATTATACAAAAAGTTTATTTTATGAATTTTTATAGATTAAATATAATTACGCCAACCTACTATGAGTGAAACAGAAAGGAATGGCATCCTAGACATGTACCAGGTCTTTCGAACGTAATCCTTCGTAGCGTCTGATGGAAAATGATTTTTTAGAGCTAAATCAGTGTAAGACCAATACTCCCGACGAAGACGACATCGTAGCATTGTCTAAGTCAAGTAAAAATAGTATTTATTATACGCAAAGTCTTTTTTTGAAATTTTATAAAATAAATATCATAGTGCTAACCCACAGTGCATAAAAGTAAAAAATATTCGTCTGGGGTTATTAATGTTACAAGTACTTTTAATGATATAAATGTAATAATTAGCTCACCTATAATTTGTACAGGCGTGAAGGTAGCAATCTAGGCATGCACCAGGTATATATATCGTATTTCTCTGTAGTTTGAATCAGGGAATGGTCCCTAAGGGTTAAAACAGTCTTAGATCAATACTTACAATATTTTTAACGTTAATTTATGATCTACGTCATGTTTAATTCATGTCTATTGATTAAAAAATTGTAAATAATCTAACATCATACACGGAGGAAAATAATCCGGACTTCAGTACTTGACTAGTTAAGTAAATTTATTCTAGAAAATAATACTAGAATTCTTTCATAATTTTGTAGGCACTACGAGGCAGTTTCTTTTACCTTCTAATAAAAAGTATTAGAATGATCAAGTCATATCAATTTAAGAATTATTACTTTATTTTTCTACTTATTTATTATTTTCTAAAGTAAAAATTTCTAGATTCACAACTGCGGTCAATCTTGCCGTGATTAGTATTCCGAGAAATTTAAAATTTACTTGATTGTAAAGCAATAGTATCGAGTCAGACCAATACAAATAATCTGCGTAAGCTCAATGTTTACATTCGTCGTATAAAGCATTATAGTCAAGTAAAATTTCTGTTGTGTCCGGTAAATTTGCTCGCTGTATCTCAACTGAATTATCGGCCAAACAAAAACATATTTATCATCAGTTTAGATTCCGACTAAAATTTCCGTTACAACGACTAAATGTACACTGAGAAAATTTTTCCTGAAAAATTAACTATAATGTGAGGGTAAAATTTACCAAGCAGTTTGGTAAAGCTACTTTACTGTCGGTTTTTGAGTAAATTTTACCAAGCAATTCATGGTAAATTTTACCCTAACATTTCTATTTAAAATTTAACAGATTTTAGGAGTATTTTTCACCTTTATTTTCGGTGAAATTTTACCAAGCAATTTATAGTAAATTTTACCTCAACATTTTTGTTTAAATTTTAACACATTTTAGGGCTATTTTTTAATGTCATTTTCGGTGAAATTTTCTACTGTAAAAAATTTTTTTTACACGTCTTATGTAAGTTTATCAATTTCAATGGGAAAAAATACACATATTTCAATTTCACTGAATAAATGATTATCTAAAAAAAAAGGATTTATATAATATGAGTACTTAAATATGTTACTTACCCTTTGGACCGAGTAATCAATATTCGCCATCAGAAACAATATCACTTGCACTATTATTACAAATTTAGTGAACAAACACGACAACTCAAAACACTTCTACGTTTTTCACACAAGCTGACTAACTTGATCGTTCTTCGAAGAAGTTTAAGAAAATACTAAAATTGAATATGCAAGGATCTCAAATATATATAAAGAGTGCATACTCTTAAATAAAAGGAGAATGATTTTTTTTGTCAGTTACGGGGGTTTAGGCCAGTTTTATTGCTGTATGGAATTTTCCCAAGTTTAATCAGGACTACGCTCACGTGGTCATTTATGGTTATCCGAATAGTAGGCACATGTGGTCGGGAAATTTTAATCCTGAGCCAGGCATTTATTTAACTATGTGTCGTACATTTTTTTCATAATGAGTGAAATAACATCTTTTTCATTTATTTGTAGGGCTAAAGATTTTTTTTTGTTGGGGAAATTTTACTAAACTTGCTTGGTAAAATTTACCCAGATGGTTTTGTAATAATTCATACGCGTAGTTTGTAAAATTTCCCTCATTTTGAAGGTATCACGCGGTTAACCCAAAGTTAAGGGTAATTTTTCACGAAAAATTTTCTCAGTGTATATTTCAGCATTCATTTGTTTCGCGTCACTTGTGTCGTGCATATCGTGTTGTGCTAAGTGCATTTTTAAATAAGTTCATGAAAAGAACAATGGATAATTCAACATATCAGGTAATAGTTTATATATAAATACATATAGATTCATTTATTAATTATATTTTCTAACAAAGACAGTTAAAGAATCATGAGATAATGAGAAACAGTAGTTTTTTGTTTGAATGCTTGACATATTTTATTATAAAAATACAATAGTTATTGAACATTTAGTTTTTCAAAAAGTTTTCTTTTTTTTTAATCTAAATTTTAGTTAATTTAACCGAGATTTCTATAATATTTTTCTTTTTCATAAATGTATAAAAGTTTGTGAATTTATTCACTACAAATGAATTTGCTAATAGTAGTAGCATGCAGCCATCGTTTCCGTCAGTACAAAATAATACATATACTCAAGGATATACGTCACAACAATCAGCTCGAGGTAATTTAAAAAGTAATAATGAAATTTATTAGTTTCTATTTTAATTTACCTTTTTATAGGGCCTTAATTATTTACTAATTATGAACCACAAGCTTACCTGATTCAAGATATTTCCAATTTAAATTCTGAAGGTAACGGAACGACAGTGTCAACGATTGAAAATAACATCACTAGTAATAATATACCTGTTGAACGATTTTCGAGACAACAATTAGTTGAAGGTAATTCCAATCAAAAGAAATTTTTTTATTTTTATTCAATTCAATTCACATTTTTATAGTTCCCCGACAACTCTCTAATAAGGAACCACAAGTTTTTGTTCTACGTGAAATTTCAAATTCAAATCCTGAACATAACATTGTGACAAATTCAACAGCTAACAATAATAGCACTAATGAAGATGTCGATTATAATGCTGAAAATATTTTTGATCATCCACTGATAGCTTCTAAACTTCCTTTGCTACGGTCTTCATTAAAAGATCTGCTTCACAGAGATCCTAGAGGTGCAGAAGTATTACTTGAATTTGTAAAAATTAAAAATGTAAATCATTCAAAATTGAGTGATATTATTATCGAGTCTGAAGTGACAACACATAATCCAGATAAAAGGTATTTTAGATCAATATTCATTTTTTATTGTGTACTTATAAAAAATACTGCTTGTTGGATTAATTAGTTTCAATCTACAGTTATCTGCATGTATATCTACAATGATAATGAATACAATATTAATTTATACAGATTAAGTCGAGATCAATTTCAAAAATGGACTGCTGACATTGTGCGATTATTCCCTTTCGAACGCGAATCTACGTGGTATTCACCATATCAACCTCCACAAAACGGTAAACGGAAACAAAATGCTAATGGTATTTTATATGGAACTTACACCTACAAAAGGAAGGTATTCTTCAAAATAGGTCTTTTAAAAAAACCACATAAAAAAGGTAATTCATATATAAATATATTCTTAAAGTTCCAATAAACTCATTTTCTTAGTTAAGTGTATTCTTTGTAGCTAAGGAGCATTTTGGGACTATTCCTTCAAGTGATCCAGATATTTTGTGGTTAAAACACAACAATCATCCTTGGTCAGAAGTCATAACTCGATGGACTAAAACTAGAGAAATCCGATTACAAAATAATAACACTATTGAGTCATATTTTAAAGATTTTGCACCATTGAGGTTATCTAATGGTAAACATTTATTAGAAGATGACTTCAAATGGCTGTATCTTGATCATTACAATAAATTTTTTAATAATTGGCCAAAAAAAGCTGATGGAATTATTCATATTGCAAAAGAGTCTACATTTATTAAAGAAGTCAGATGTCTGCTACAAAAGTATAAGAGTGTTATTGATTCAGGTATAGTTATTTTACTAAATTTTTTGTTCTCAAAAACTAAATATTATAATATTGAACAATTTATTTAATCTTCAGGTAACAATAGTGTGATTGCTTTTTTCATTTTGCCATTTTTACTGAGTTCTGTCCATTTATATGGTAAAAAACAAGAAAATAGATGCTCTAGATTAAAAGTGCAGCGCATGTTATTTACACATGTAGAAGTTCGTATTTACTTATCTCCACTTATATTTTTATTTTTCAAATGATTAGAAAAACTAAAACAGAATTATAAAATGCACTTTTTTTTAATTCTATTATATATTGCAGTGCATAGAAAATTTGGAAAAAGCATTAGAGGAACGGCGTTCATCTCTACAGTTCAGGCAGACTACAGCTCAACCATTCATCATATTAATAGGCCCACTAGAAAACTTCGTAACTTGTTCAGTTCAGATCAATGATCTCATGTATGAGTTAAGCACCCCAGAAAAGGCAATTGACTTTTGTTTTAAATCTTATTTCGCGTTAAATGCTATATACCAAATGGAATGTCACCACATTTGGATTTTCATAGAAAGAGCTGTCTATGAAATGAATGTAACAAACACTGAATATGTCGATATTAATAAGCTTATGTCTAAAATTAATACTTTGAGTAGTAATTAGTTCAAATACTATACATGAAGCTTCTTTAAACATTTTTTTTTTTTATTTATTATAAAGTTTTTTTTCAAGATGATACAATGTTTCAAATGTAATGTGGGTTTTACATCATCTAATTATTTAATACTGCATTTAAAACATTGTCATACACTACAAAAAGGAGAACCTTATTCATGTATTACTGGAGATTGTCAAAGACACTACAGCACATTAAATTCATATCGAAAACATTTGAATAGTGCTCATCAAAATGGTACAAATACTTTTGAATCTAGTGAAATTATTGTACATGATAATACACTAGAAAATAATAAAAATGTTAATGATACTAATTTAGCTCGAAGCATTAGTTGTAAGAATGATACAGAAGAAGAAGCGCTCTCAGAATTTTCTATTCAAATATTACAAAATTCTGATAGTGTCAATTTAGAGGGGTGTTTAAATTCTGAAATTTTATCTTTCATTTTAACAATGTACAATTATCCACTAATATGTCGTAAAACTGTTCAGTTAGTTATTGAAAATGTTTCTACATTATTTAATGAATATTTTCTTCCAAGCATATCTGAAAAGCTTTGTAGTAATCTTCAATTAGTGGCAAGTGATAAAGATAACGCTATTTCTCAGATTAATTTCATCTTAAAAGATATTAGTAATCCTTTTGATAATTATTTAACTGAATATAAAAGATTACAATGTTTGAAATCATACAAATTGTACACTCCTCCAGAAAGTTATTATATTGGTCAAGCGAAAGTGGCAAAAAAAAATGAAAAATCAAATAGTAGATGCATTAATAAATGTAACTGGACGATATATACCTTTAGAAAATACTTTTAAATGTGTTTTAAAAATTCCTGGATTATTAACTAAAATTGAAAATTATATTACAGAACTCCAATATGATAAAACTTCTATTAGAAATGTTATTCAAGGCCATGTATGGCAATCAAAATTAAAAGAAGAATTTAAAGATAAGTTTTTTTTGCCACTTTTCGTTTTTTTCGATGATTATGAAACGGGTGATCCAGTAGGTTCACATGCAGGAAAGAATAAATTAGGTGGCGTTTATGTATCAATTGCATGCCTACCACCAAAATAGTCTTCTATTATACAAACGCAATTTTTAGCATTACTTTTTCATTCAGAAAACCGAAAAATATTTGGTAATAATGCAATATTTAGTATATTAATCAATCAACTGAATAGCTTGTATACGGATGGTATTTTAGTTAAAACTGAAGATAGCGAAAGAAAAGTGTATTTTCAATTAATGTCCATACTGGGAGACGATCTTGGACAAAATGGTATTTTAGGTTTTGTTGAATCGTTTGTTAGTAATTTTTACTGTAGATTTTGTAAGACTTCTAAGGAACAGTGCTATTATTTATGTATGGAAGATAGATCTTTATTACGATCTATGGAAGACTCTGTGAATAATGAACGATCTCAATCGCATAATACTGGTGTAAAAGAAATCAGTGTATGGAGTTGTGTCAAAGAATATGATATTTACAATAACATGAGTGTTGACTTGATGCACGATGTTTACGAAGGTGTCTGCATAGTTGTAATGACGTCTATTTTAAATTATTTATTATCTAATGTGCAAGCTTTTACACTAGATGTTTTGAATTTACTTCGGGTATTTGATTACGGTAGATTAGAATTGTCAAATAAAACTTGAAAAATCCAAACAAATTAGATTTAAAATGTCTGCCAGTGAAACTCTCTGTTTTACACGTATTTTTGGAGTTCTTGTTGGAGATTTAGTTGTTAACAAAGATGCAGTATGGGATTTATATATAAGTTTGAGATCAATTATTCATTTTCTAACTGGACCAATGATAAAATATGCTGATCTTCCATTTATATATTCTTTAATAATGCAACATCATACACAATATCTTCTTTTATTTAATGGGCCACTTACTCCCAAACTTCATTTTTTAACCCATTATATTTCCAGAATTTTACTACTTGGTCCACCTGTGCATTATTCTTCTTTAAGATACGAATCAAAACATCGAGATGGAAAGAACTGTGCTAGTTTGTCGTGTAATAAAGTCAGCATCATTCAAACATTAAGTGTTAAAAACCAATTGAGACATTGGGCTTTTATTAATAACTTTAATTTTTTTCGAAATATCAAACTTGGTCCACAAAAAATAGGCATTAAAGAGACGTTCAAGATTTATTTTCCAGTACAAATGTTGAATAAAATTATTAGCACTGTTCTTTGGGTTATTATATCTGGAACCAAATACTCAATTAATTTTATTGTAATAATAGAAAATAAATTACTTCCTATATTTGGAATTATTGAAAAACATTTATCATTGAGTTAAAAGTTCATTTTCTATTATCACAATTGAATTCCATACAGTTCAATCGCGATATGTTTTGTTATGAAGTCACAAAACCTATGATAAAAATTATGATGACTTAGCATCATTTGAACAATGTTTATTCATTGATAAAATAAGCAAATTCTATGTTATGACTAGATATTTAATTTAATCTTATAACAAATTACTTTATTTCATTATGTTCATAATTTTGTTTTGGTGTCTTAATAAATACTTTTTCCATACAAATTATATAACTTTTATTTTTATAGTGTTGGCTTCAATGGAAAGAGTTAATATTCACTACTTCTTAGTGCTAATCTTACCATTTGAGGCGAAAATTTCTGAAATATTTCAGTAAATTTTCTCTTGAATAGTAAGATTAGCATTAAAAATCAGTGAATATTATCTAATTTAAGTTGAGAGAGTGAGAAATAAATTTTTTTATTCAACAACTCAATATTTCATAAACCTGATAGCCAATAAGGCATTATAAAACAATAAATATTGCATGATAGTAAGCATATTTATCATGAATAGTTTGGTAACATTAGCAGTAATATTTGTAAAAATTGTTCTTCAATCAAATCAATTTTACTAGAATTTCCTTTCAACATTGAGTATCTGTTGACAAGAGTATTCTAGTAAAATTGCCTTGAGCCTACGAACATCCATATAAATGAAAGAGTTTCTCGTAAAGTTTACTAGAATTCTAGCACTGTGGTCATGTCTGTTTTCTCCGTGACTGAGGAAAAAAATATAGCATTTAAAGTGAATATGATTACAAACATAAAAAACTGAATGACAATGCTATTTTTTTTTCAGTATGTACTAAATTTTAACTTAAAAAAGAGATTATTTGTTATTGTCGATTGAATCAATTATTATATACAAATATTTAACTTATTATTAGATTGAAATCGGAAGACCAAGTAGTAAAGTTATAATTTCCACAGAGAGTTGGGATTGTGCTAAAGATAAAAAAACATTTACTTCTATGGGAATATCCTTGATGATGGCAACATTTGAACTGAATGAATTATTAAAACGTAATTATAAAGGTGGATGGTGTAAAATTGCAAAATGGGCCGTGAAAAACAAAGCATTGGATCCAAAAAAACTCTCAACAATTAAATGTTTGTATTTGTATTTATTTTTTCAATAAGATCCAAATTAGATTTTGAATAGAAAGAATGAAGTAACATGAAATAGATAATAATGACGAGTTATTAGTACAATATAAATGGTACGGTCTATCATATGATAAAGTTATAAATAATAAAATTGTTTCAGATGTGTTGAGGAATTTATATCAAGATTACAATGATGTTAAAATGAATACTGCAATTAATAATAAATTAAAAAATAGGTCTAGGCACACTTTGTGCTTACACGACGAACTTCCCATTATTAATTATTTATAACAAATTCATATTGTTATAAACAATACGTAATTGTTAAAAGTTATATGCCATCATTGATAAATATTATCTTGTCGAAAGAATTTAAATCGGTATGAAATTCGTATTAGTTAATTGATAATTACAATTTTTAATTGTTTATAACAAATTCACATTGTTATAAACAATGCATCATCGTTGAAAGTTATATTTAGTTGTGAACAATAATGTTTAGTTAAAATCGAGTTATTTTCAAATAAATTCGTCATTCTTTTGCTTAAAAGCATTCGAAATAGTCAATCTTGTCATTTATTTATTATTAGTTTTTTTGTTATAAAAAAAACGGCCCTACCGAATTCGTTCAAACTTTTTTCAGATCTTCTTTATAACAATATCTTTCGAAAAAATCTTGGTTGAAATTGATATCTCGATCCGTTCTTGAAATATCGAAAACGAAAAAAATGCTGATGTCCGTACATACATACATACGTACGTACGTACATACACACATCATTCTAGAAATTGGCCAGTATGCTTGCATATATCTTAAAACGTGGAGATATGATGAAAATTGACATTTCACCAATCGACCCAATTTCAATAACTTCCTAATGGGAAGTAAATAAATTAAGAAGTGAACATGAGGATAATCCGAATAGTGGCGATGATGATTAACATAATGAGCATAATTGTTGTTTATATTTCTTAACAATTGATATGTTTATGTATTAATAATTAATTTTGTTAAAAAGTTTATTCAAATCAATTCACTCTTGTCAATTAAATTTTTATTTCTTGTCATTCAAATTCTCTATAAAAAAATTGTATATTTATAACCAATATGTATACCCAATACATATTCTGAATATATTCAGAATATAACTTCTAGAGGTTTTTTTCTATAATTGTTATATACTCTGAATATATATGTGATATATTATAAATATGTCCTAAATACATTTGGAGTAAATAACAAATATAGAAAAAAACGGTCAAAAGTTCTATAATCAAGGTATATATTTAATATATCTGGGTATATTTTATAAATACTTTTATTATATACACTAAATACCCATGATATAAAACATATATATATAGATATATTTTAAATATAAATTATTTCCATAGGGGAGAGTATATAAAGTACATCCGAATAATCACGAGTGTTATTACATGTTATAGCAGAACCAACGTCAATAAAAAGTCTAAATAATTAATAACTGTATTCTACACTCAACATGTCAGGCAGCCTGTTGAGCTCTTAGTCTATTAGATGGTGATAATCACTGGTACGATACACTAAGAAAAAAATTTCGTTAAATAGAAGAAATTCTTATTCAATCAATAAAAGAAACTTGGAGTATTTTCAAGATAATATTTTATTCAATCTAATAATAGTGTTATTAAAGACACATCTTGTAATTTGTTTCAATACTATGACAAGTTTGAAAACATATTTTCAAGGTTACGTCAAGTTTGAAAACAAATGACATTTTATTCAGTTGAGTAAATAAAATGATTTCGATCAAATATTGATAATTTCGAAGAAATATTTTATTGCAACTATTCAAAATTTCGATGTTAATGATTGAATGAAATATTTTTTGCATGAAGTAAATTTTTTTCTCAGTGTACAATAACAGATGCTACTAAAACGGAAACTTCATGAGGTGGTCACCGCAAATTTAGCTGAGGCTTCTATACAATAATATACGTTGAAAATAATGTACTACGTATTTTTTTTCTGTGCAAAAACGGTTTAGAGGGGTAAAAATCACCCTCAAAGTTGACACCCAATAAGGGTTATTTTTAATTCTCACATATTTCTAATTAAAATTTTCCGAAACAACTTTATACGTTAAAAACAACCTAAAGGTGACGTAAAATACCGTTTGCATAGAATGAATATACGCGCTAGTAGGATGTTCTTTATAGATGCTCCAGGTGGTAATTGCAATACATGCTTGATTAATCTCATATCAACAAAAATCCGGGCTGGTAGAGAATTGCTATAGCAGCAGCATCATCAACAAATGCTGCTACATTACTTGCGAGTGGAAAAACAGCTCATTCAATGTTGAAAATACCAATTAAAGCGATTCATATAGAAAATCCGGTATGTAGTACACCGAAAATAGTCACAAAGCCAATTTCTTACAAGACTGTGTTTTTGTAGTATAGGATGAATGTACTATGGCTAATAAAGTGTTTATTGAAGCTGTCAATAGATTAATGCATGATTTAAGTAACAATCTCTATTAGTCAGCAGTGTTACCCTTATTTTATTCTGAAAAAAATACGGTAGTTATGCAGTTTAATAGCCTCACCTCCGATGCCCTTAAAATTTTAGGATGTTGTAATGCAGTTCTGTTGGCCACAAAACATAATTGTGATAATAAGCTTGATGTTTTGTAGATTTTGTGAGAGAATAAATAACTATTCTCAACTTAAATTACCTTGCATTTTTTAATGTCTACATTTTATTTTCCAATTGTTAAGAATAAAAGGGGTCGTTAGGAATCTGGTAAAATAATCATTTTTAGCCAACTTTTAAACAGCCCTCTCCTTTCCTCTACACTCAAGTTTTTCTTCATCAGACATTCGTGAAATATAAGTTAAACATCATGTAATTCGTATATTCTTGAAATTGAAAAAACTATGTGAAGATGACGTTTCCACGCCAAACATATATACATATTCTTGGTCAGCAATGTATTTTACATATATACATATTCTTGGTCGCAATTGTATTTTTTTTGAATTGCGTTTTTTTTGATAATTTTATTTACCCAATAATTACATAATTTAAGAGCAAGTTATGCGTACATTTGCCATATTATTCAGATATACAGGAAAGTCACCAAATATGAAATACCATACTTTTTTTTTTATATAAAAAAGAACTCCATATTAATC
This sequence comes from Chelonus formosanus, assembly GCA_028641665.1. Lineage (NCBI taxonomy): Eukaryota > Metazoa > Arthropoda > Insecta > Hymenoptera > Braconidae > Chelonus > Chelonus formosanus. The sequence goes on along the minus strand of CM054006.1, from coordinate 14,256,700 downwards.
AAATACTTTCGATGTTTTAACTAATCGATCATACATTTGTATGCAGTAATTAACAGCTTTTAATTGAATATATTAGTTATCTCATTAAAGTCTAACAAAATAAACAAAATCAGAAATTGAGAAATGAAGGTATTCCATATCAGGATACTATTTAATATTTGGTTACTTTTCTCTAAGCTTTTATTCACAGCATCAATGATCATTTTTTAATCATTTATAAAAACGTTATCCAGTTCTAACGGATTGATGGAGTTACAACTTTCCTAAAAAATATTTCCGTTATGGACGAAAATTGAACATTTCGTGTATTCTCAAGTTAGCAGTACTACATTGTATAATAAACGTACACATTTATTATTATTAGGCTTAAAATATTATTCTTGATGATAATGATGGATAAAATTTATTTAAGTGATGATATCGCAATATAATAAATAAACCTGTGTTTATTTCTTGAAAATATTTTTATAAGCAGATGATAAAATTATCCATTGCATTCTATTTTACCCTGAAGCATCGCAGTTTTCCGTTAACTACTACGCCAACTAACTAATTGTTACACTTATCAATAATTTATCATCAAATTGGCGGCTATTACAAAAATTAGGGCTGGGCTAAAGTTAGAAAATTCCTCTAAGTTGACTTTACGCCCTCGCGTTGTGTGGTAGGAAGCCAAAGCTTAATATCAATTGAAATTGAGTAGGTAACAGGGAAATCGTTTAAAGAGGATAATTCACAGGGATGCACTAAAAAAAGGGAGCTTTACGGCATCAAAAAATTTTAAAATTTTACAATCATCTGTTCCGAGAAAGACCGAGCACAAAGTACATACATCCATCTCCTTCTTATTTAGCAGGGGGGAGACAGCGCGTTCGGGCAGTGAGGGTCACTAACTTTGCGAGAAAGCTCAGCCTTTACCCCTTATTCCTAAGCCTATATTTTATAATGTATGAATGTAAACAATACGAATACAAAAGTGTCCTGACCATGTAAACAGAGCACTTGACTCTTATTCTGCTGCGGCTGTATGGAACGTCGTAGTTTCGATGCCAATAAAGATTATTATTATTATTGTTATCTTACAATTCGTCAAAGCATGTCTGGCCAGGGGTCCTAGTGCTCCGACTCGCCAATACAAATTCTTTTTTTTTTGCTTGATTTTGGCATGCTAAAATTACAGCTACATGTTCTTTTAACGCGAAAAGAGAGGAAATAGTACATTGTTCACCAAGGGAGCAAAGTATGATATTCTGACCTGGGTGTAAAATTGAAACCCGAGCCGAAGGTGAGGGTGGCAAACACCCAGGTAAGGATATCTTACTTTGTTCCCGTGGCCAACATACTATTTTTTATCATACCACTGTCCAAAATTAAAGTTTGTTGTCTGTTTTGAGGTTGGAAAAGTGATGTTCTCTCTCTCACGGAGAAAGACAACACCTGTCTGGGCATGCGCACAGACGATTTTTTGTCTTTTTGTGTGAGATAGAATACGTCATTTTGGGACCTGAAAATGGGGAGCAAACTTTCACTTTGGGCGGAGGTATGATGAAAAAAAATTATTGTCACTGGATTTTAACCAGGTTCTGCAGAATAGAAATTAGGTGCTGTAACGACAAGGCCAGCATACCCTCAAAAGAATGTATGTGGGGATTTGTTTTTGAGCTACATGCGTAGTTACTCTGACTTGGAATTGAACTTGCTCATTTATATTTATAGTAGATTAAAATAATTATAATGAATGAGTATGTATATCTTACATGATTTTCAGGTATTATATCAATAAATACGCAATAACTATCATCGTTTTCATTCATATTGACTGTAATTGTTGTCAAAGTGCAGGGCATTATCAATTCTGGATACGGATTAAGCGTTTTCAAAATATAGATGACTCTGGGGTCAACTGCGAACATGGTGATTTACCAAGAAAATTATCTAGAAGACAATATTTCTAATTTTTTCTAAATTATTGGATTTTATAGCATAAATTGATTTCTCCGACTTTCAAAACGGTCGCAAAGACTGACGCAAACACGAATGTTGGGCATAAAACGGATAAAAATAGAATAATTAGTGATTTTCAATCTGAATGACGTAGCTATCTTAGGATTGAAGCGCGGCAAATCTATTTATAATTTGTCTATTTTTCTTTTCAATTTTTTTGATAGAAAAATGAATTGAATAAAAGAGAATTGGTGTTTGCGTCAGTTCGACGTTAATTTCTCTGTGATTCGGCCCTTCATTTTGTAGAAGTAATCGTAAATTGACAGAGAAAATAGAAATTTCCGGATTCCATGTATTCGGGTAAGGAGATCAGACAGTTTTCTGGCTTCAATCCAGCCTTAACAAGTTACATAATTTATTGAAATGTAAAATATTAACGATAATAAAATAAAAAATCATGAAATTTATATAAACTAAAGGTAAAAAAAATGTAAAAAAATGTTGATAAATTTGTTTGAAGCAAACGATCAAATCATAAACAATCAAAAATTATTTTTATCAACGCAATACAAAAGACGAATAGTAAATATAAAGGGTTTTGTAAAAATGATTATAAAATATTATTAATCACCGTTAACAACTAAAAATTGTTTATATCAATTAAAAACGGAATCTATGCAAGACAGTCAAGTTCTACCAACGGAACATTTCTTTTTTTACTAAAAAAGAGCCACCTACTTCATAACACAGACAAGAATAAACTCTTTCTGTTTATAACTATTGAATTTATTGTAAATATTTAAAAATTGAGTCTCACAATGGAATACTGATTTTTTTGTCACAGTTCAACTTAAACTTAAAAATACACTATCTTCGCGGACGAAGTCACGGATGTATACTAGTTTGGTTTTGAACGACTTTTAATTGTATGAGTGTTTATAAATACATAAGTATTAAATGGGTGAATAGTATAAAAATCATTGTAACCAACGATCATTTTTGCATCTACCATTTCTCTAAGTCACAATTGCTTCATAATATGTTGAATATTGTATTTGTTACTTAAAAATCAGATGCCGATCATTCCCTTCAAGTTAAAAGAGCATCATGGCTGTGTGAGAAATAATTTCGCCTTTTTAAACTACACCGAGCAGCTATTTTTCCCGTTGCCTAGGACGATATAAATGTCTGGTACTGAACACTAATGTAGACGAAGTCGTGCAGATAAGCTAGTAATGAATAAAATTAGAAAAATAATTGAAATCCTACAACAACTGCTATCTTTGGATGTTATTGAAACGTCGCTCCATGTCTCAAATGACTCTGCAAATAACAAAATTCTCATTTTTGAAATATTATCTAAAAGAATTCCAAATTAGCAAAAAAGTTTGAAATCAAATGTAATCGCATGCCATTTATAAAATTGTCATTTTTTTTTTAATTTCAATGAATATTGTAGAAACATGCTTTTTCAAATTTTTTTGAATAATTAAAAAGTAATTTTGTAGATGAAAGTTTAGAATAAATTTTTTTCTGCAATGAATCTTAACTTGATTTGGAAAAACAGTTGATTCAAAAGAAATGTCATTAGACTTTTGAGAATCAAGTTAAAATTAATTGCAAAAAAAAAAATTATCGTAAACTATCATCTACGAAATTACTTCCTAATTATTCTAAAAAAATTTTAAAAATCATTTTTCTACACTATTCCTTGAAATTAAAAAAAAATGAGAATTTTATAGACGGCATGTGATTACATTTGATTTCAAGCTTTTTTGCTAATTTGAAATCCTATTAGATAATATTTCAAAAATTCGAATTTTGTTATTTGCAGAGTCATTCAGGACGTGTACATGGCGCGACGTTTTACTGACATCCGAAGATGGCAGTTTCTTGACATTCGAAGACGTAGGGTTTCTTCAAATAGTAAATTTTCAGAATGGTACTTTTGTGGTATAATAGTATCAGATTGAGAGTTATATACTCGTGAGTTTTAATAATAAAGAAAAAAAGTTTTAATTCATCGTAAAAGTCAATTTTTCTCTTTTACAACGATTTTATGGTTATATATGAAAAAAGGTATCTATTTAAGTTAAATTGTTAGTTGCTTCAATGTTTTAATGAAAAACATCGTGTTTGTAGGAAAATTATCCACTGCGTTATTTTAGTTATCAAGTGTACTTAACGAATTAGAATAGAAGAAACTAAAACTTATTCAAACTTTTTCGTCAAGTGTTTAAAATATCTCAGAAAATCTTGGCACCACTATGGGAAATAAAAAGTATAATAGTTAATCTTTTAAGACTGTGTGAAATTCTGTCTGTCAGAATCAATTGTCCAATACGAGTCCATTGACGAGTAGCGAAATATGTGGGTAGCTTGGCACCGATTTTTCACTGCTACTTAAGATGATTTCGAAGATAAAATTATAAATTACAATAATAATTCGGACCTTGATGAATCCGAATACAAATTAATAAGATAACTCGGAATTTCATCAGCCTAATTACAGATTAACGAAGTAATTTATAGAGAACAAGAACATACTAGGATTAAATAATTGGGTGTAATTCAAGAAGAAAAAAAAACAGTTAAAAAATGCAGCTATTATATCTGTAATAATAGCTATAATACCCCTGTATTAATTCAAATGAGAAATATCTGTGCACAGAAATCCCCGGAATACACGAGCAAGAAAATTTAATACAAAATCTATCATGTAGATACCATTCTCAAATTAGATTGTCCATTAATATTGAAATTTCTTTTGAACTATTGCCAGTAAAGCTGTTGCTTGTTAACTCTTGTATAAAATCAAATGTAATGTATTTTAATGTAAAATTCACTGTAATTGTAGTAATAGATCTTTATAATTCTATGCAAAGAGTATTTTATTACATAGATACTTGTTCTGCCTTGGTCAGGAATAATTCATCTATAGCCTGACATTTTTCTCCCCACCTAATACTTAGACAACTAATGGTCTCTCTTGCCAACTTATCTCTGTCAATTAGACTACTCTAATTAATTTCTAGGCATCGATATCCATTCCGAAGGACCTAGAAGCTTCGAGAACTCAGAGTTTTGGGTATTCGCGCAGTTATTCGTCAGTTACTGTCGGTATCGGTCAGTATTCGTACGTGTTAGTACTCGGACGACTCATTGGCATCATCGAATGATGCCAACCGACAGACAACTCGCTATAATAGTCAACTCAGTACGTGTGTACTAATGGACAGCTCAGACAGAAAAACTCGCCAGTGAAAAAATCAGAAAACTCTCCAGAATATTCCTCAGAATTGGAATAACTCAATAGTCCATCATCTACAGAGATGATTGTGAACTCATCAGGCAGCCTAACTCTCATCACATATTACCAATCATCTGAAGTTGGTCTGATCACACATCGTCGCTGAAAGAGACGCAAATGATGTCGGCTTCGACGCCTCATGGCCTCATGGACAGTCACACACACAAGGTCCACACCAGAACAACTCGCTTGTGTTGTTGTGACTGACGCCAACTCATAAAAGCTCAGACTACTCCTGGTCAAGGGACCAGTCCTGGAAAACTGATAACTTTCCAGAGATCTCTATTCATCCGACAAATCATGAGTGAAATCATTATACGATGCATTAGTCAACTCCTTGTGTAAAATACCAGTGAACTTTCCATGTGAACCATCAGTGAACTCAACATTGTACAGACAATTCAAAGACATTGTTTTTAGTGAACTCATATCAGATAATTCTCAGACAGACTTTTTGATTAATTATTTTACTTATTACTGTTATGTTGGTGATTAATAAATTGTTAATTATTACTGTTAAATAGTGTCAGCCAACTCATTTTACACCCGCTCAACAGTCCCGACTGTTCTAGCATCCTATCGATCCTAAAATATACAGTCCATATTTATCTTCGATTACCGTCCACCTGTAATCTCTTTCCATCTTTTTCCACGAGCCCATCGAAGCCGCAACATCAATACTTAAGGATTTTTAATTGACACTAAAAGAAGTCGCTCTACGCTCTACGAGCGCGCTGTGCCAATACAACAACGTAAAAAATGGAATTTAATAACATATTTGTCATTTTTTGGAAGCCCGTACATTAAATTATTTTATTTTATAGCTATTATAAATTTTTTTAGCGACATTATTAATATTGTAGATACAATAATAAACAAAAATTATAACATTCCGAATGTACTATATTGTAATGTTAACGATGGAAAATATTGACATGGCACATAGCAGAAATTATAGATGAAACTCAATTTGATCTTTATCGTTAGTGCCTTTAAAAAACAATTAAGTCGATAATTTTTTCATTAGTTGAGAATAATATTATTTTTTAATGTGCATGATTGGTAAAATTATATGGCAAAATAGTATTACAAATTATGATATAATTCATGTGACAAATAAATTCAAACAAAACATGTTGAAGTAAATCTTGATGAAGTAGTTAATAAGATAGTTATCTGTCTTTGTACCTTAATATGTGTTAGATACCATTTATATTTATTTTAAAATCGTAGTATGGAATTTTCAAGATCGAACTCTTGAACGTGCTGCATATAATTTTCTTTAAAAATTCCAAATGATAAAAATTAATTTTTAATTTGTTATAAACAATTTTGAATTGTTTATATTATTGAGTGATTACTGTTCTGTTAAAATTATTACGATTTGCAAGCTCTAATTACGCAAATTATTGTCCAATGTATTTAGAAATTTACTTTTATTCATTTCGAAAATTAAAATAACAATCGACCAATCAGCGCACGGATAAGATGGTAACGCTTTTCTGATTGGTTGGTTTAGTTATATATTCCATAATTATTGTTTTTCGGAGTTTCTTTACGATAATTTTGAAATTTTTTTTGTGTTATTATAATCATTAAACTATAATCTTTATGGTTTTATGAAAAAAAAATGATCAATATTCAGTTATTTCTACACGAACGATTTTTGTGATTGTATCTCTTCGCCGGTCAGCAAGTCATAAGTTTTAATAGATAGGAAGAAGTGAGAAAAACTTAATTAGATTTAAAAAGTTGTCGTGGCATTAACATTAAATATACATCTATCGAACCACAGATAGAACCATGTTTTGTCCGTTTTAGCTGTTTTCTTTTTTTCGAATCATAGGCCCCCGCAGAAATGAAATAGGTATTAAATGTATACAAAATATAGCATCGTCTATGATACATGTTCATATGTATTTGAATTCTCCTTGTTGCTCTTTATCATGTGAAGTTTATCAATGAAACGAAGCGAGGCAAAAAAAAATCTTTAATTACATGGAAAGTGCCTCCATGTTTAATAAATGTTATGTGTTATGTTATTTCAGAAATAGTACATTCGATACATATTCCATTCTTCCCAAATGTATGTGGGATAAAATACAGTTAATTGAGCAGTAGTAAAGATGTATTTGAACACTCCTAATCATAAAATGTTAATCACAAATGTAATTAATGACATACATTTCTTCATAATTTAAAAATTATTATCTAATACATTTCATAAAAATTGAAAATATACCATCACAAACTTTAAACAGTAATACGAGCAAGTCACTTATTCTGCATTGATTTTTTTTAGCCAGATTTACTCAGTTTCGAACTGTTGAGCGGATGTTTATGTCTACATATCAATCTAGGCAGTGGACATTCAAAAATATGTTCATCAAATCACCGAATCGACAATGGGACTTGGCATGATGTGTCACTACGACGCGTTAACCAAAATGGAAGAATGACCGTTGATAAAGAGGTCATTGACTTCTATACAAAAGGTATGGAAAGTCGATAATTGTTCATTTACTTGCCATTTATTGTCACATTATCACAAAATTGCACTTGACATGTTTGTTTTAATGTCATCTACCTTTCAAAACAAGTTGAACAACGTAATTCTGGAAATAAAATTGAGATAGAATAACTTATAATTTGAAAAAAAACAGTACATAATAGAGCAAACATAACAAGTTGATTGAATAATGATAAACAGATCTACATTACTAAACAAGCTAGTTTTTAGTATATAATGCTTAAATAGATGGGGCATTCTACTTTTCTACCGACAATAGCGTGTCTCCTCTTTAAAGAAATTAGTATTTGTCTAAAGTTATAGTTTTTCAAATTTTATTTCCACAATACTGTTTTGGACCATACAGAGATTGTAATAATACTTAGTTCCACTCCTCTTTTGTTGCTTTGTACAAAATCATTGTGATATAGTATTCAAAACGTGTAACAGAGGTGTTTTTCATGTAAATAAAATGTAACTCTTTGCGCTGCCTAATGTTACAAAATGTTACAAAAAATAATGTAGGACCCTTTAATATTGGGTTGTTCGAAAAACTATTCGACACGATTTTGTTTCTCGATGATTGCACTAGAATGTACACTTGGGGTGTACGCAAAAATCCTCCACAGAAAAAATCTTTTAAAAGTATCATCACAGTAACTCCAACTATTGACGATGAATAAACCGAAAAAAAAAATTTCTAATATCTACAGATAAAAAAATTTTAAGAAAACGAGATGACACTGGAGATGAAAGCAGATTATACGCAGCGGTTTTCATAACGCGGGACAGCACAGACAGTGCCAATACATGCATTAGGCGCAGAAGGTTCCGCGTACAGGAGTGTCTCTTTTTAAAAACAATTATAATAATGCCGAACTACAATACAAAGAATAAATAAGAGTGACATCCTATGGATGCACTAGGTCTTTTGAACGTAGAGCTGAATCAGATCTAGACAGATACTCCAGACGAAGACGGCGTTGTAGTATTGTCTAGGTTATGATAGAATTAAATTAATCGTTTCAAAATCACAAATCTGTGATTTTGATAACATAAATACACCGATGCCAACGAACAATGTACAAAAAAAGAGCATTAGCATCCTGAGTATGCACAAGGTCTATTGAACGTAATTCTCCGTAGCTTTGGATGGAAAATGATTTTTTAGACTTAAATCAGTGTTAGATCAGTACTCCCGATGAAGACGACGTCGTATTATTGTCTGGGTTATGTCAGAATTTAATAATTAATCCTTTTAGAATTCTGAATTTGTGGTTTTAAATACTTACATACATTAATGCCAACGAACAATGTGCAACACGAAGTGCAATAGCATCCTAGGTAGGTAAGTTTAGGTCTGTAGTTCCGACGAAGACGACGTCATAGTATCGTCTAGGTTGCGGATAATTTATGTTTTGATGTTTAATAACGTATTTATTTGTATGAAACCTCATACTTAGAACTTGAATTAAATATTTTTTATGATACACACTTACATTGTGTACAGTCTTGAGGAATCACGCTCTTCACATACACCAGGTCTTTCATCGTTATCGTTATCATTTTCAGTGTGCATCCTTTTCCACACCGTCCTAAAGGTAGTATGCATGGTGCGTTTTTTTAACGTGGTGTCTCCGTCAGGCCTAATCGACGGTATTTGTATAATTTTTTTACTCTGGAACTATTCTTCTTATACTAAATTTTGTCTCTCTGGTTCCTTTTATATATGTCCATGTTTCTGCAGTTAATATTTTTTTTATATTGTGTGTTGTAATAGCGTCATTTGTTTTTCTGATAATTATTTTTGATATATAATTTACAATTTAATGACTTTTTTAGTAAAAATATTAGCATGATCGACTTATTTTTATACCTCTCGATAATGCGAAAAATGACTTTAGCTTGCCTATATAATTTAAAGTGTCAATGTCGTCAGATGTTAAACTATCTTGAAGATACAATAATTTTTTTTCTTTAGGTTCTTCTACTTGTCTTCGTTTTGGAATCAAAATATTATTCGTAACCTCCTCAAATAAAATTTGGATTTTGTTCATTACTTCAACGAATTTCCCTACACAAATTAATAAAAATATTACAGAAAAATAGATGTCATCATTTAGTAATGTTATATATTATTACATGCTATCTTAATCTGAATTCGTGAAAACTACTGCAAATCAGTGAACATTCACTCATATCCAGTGCCAATCTATTGACTGATTCATTCAGTGATACCATCAGTACTAGCAATTAGTGAATATTCACTGATTCGCAGTAGTTATCACTTATTCAGTTTGAGAAAGCGGTCATATTGCCCCTTACTTAATACATGAAATATTCTGATGCAGCTTGATTTTGAAAGGAATAATAACAAATTTTATGTTATCAAAATATTTTCAAAGAATAGTATATGTAATCACCCGTAAATATCCGAATTGGTGGATGATGTCCAATCATTGAATTCAACCGACTATTACATGATTCTGAAGAATTATTCGTACGTTTTTTAACTTTATAAAGTGACCATTCACCAGGTCGACATTTTTTTAACCATTGAGTTCAAAATAGTTGTGAAATAATTGTATTTCATTCTATATTCTTTCAGTAAAACATGTGTCGCAATATGAATAATAGTAAGTAGTATAGAGCAACTTTGGCGGACCCCACTTCTATCCCCATCACAAAGTGGGGATGAATTTGTGTCCGTTGGAGCCGTGCCACGGGCGGTGCGGGTAGTTGCGAAGCGCGAAGTGGAGGTATGTATTTACATGTGTAGAAATAATTATATTAATAATTTCTCGGTATAATTAGAATTTTTATTGTAATTCGATCTATTTTTAATTATGAGTAGTACTATAAGTACTTAAATTACATGGAATTATTTTGATATTCATGTATTATTGACGCATACGCATAACAGGAGCCTTATATTTGCAATTGAAAGCGTGAGATGCATTAAAGAGCATCGATGTGCCATCTAACGTTGAAAAATATAGCGCGTGACTCAATGGGTACGCTGGCAGTACCTGTGTGCAGTCCGTTGTTCGAGCGCAAGTAGTAAGAGTGCCGTGTGGTGGGGCCTGATGCCGCCGATGTGAGCTGTCTGAGTGCAGTTTTTAGCGTTCAGACCCGCCAGGCGAGGGCTTATGAACCGGTGGCCTGTTATTGCCGCTCCGTCCGAAAGGTTCCCACGGTCCGATGAAGGCTTTTTTTCAGCCAATGAGTGGCGTCTGTACGAGCTGCGCACAAACGCTTTTGCATATTTATAGAGGTTGTGCGCAGACTATTGACTGCGGCATGGATAAGCACGTGTCTTGAGGGGTTGATTTTATTTTTATTATAAACAGACATGTTCATTTAATTATTTATTTTATTATTGCATATGCTTTTACATTTTTCTGAGTGTATCATATTACATATTCTTATCTCTACATAAACATAATTATTGTTACATATATTTTTATAAGTGTAAAAGATTCCTTACTTACATTGCTTTTACATTATTTTTTACGTATTATGACGTGTAAATACATATTAGAAATTACAACATACAGTACTCTAAAGTTGTAATATTTTTTATGTTACAACTAATCATTTATTCGATACCCGAAAGGAAGTGTTGAAAAGTTGTCTTTTATACGGCGTTTTTTATTTTGTATTTGAGTTGTTTTTGTCTCGCGGCGTGTAATGACTTGATTAAATGACGTTCTTCTAATAGCATCAAAAGAAATAACAATGGGCTCTGTACGTTCATCAGTGATTAGTGATCGTATTGTTTTATAATTTATAAAATTACTAAAAAATTTTTTTACATCTGCACATGACAGCACATTTCGAGCACATTACGGCACAATTTTAATAAATTTGATAAAATAAAGTAGCGGTGCTAGCCGGACTTGAAAAAAGGACCCCATAAAAATGATATTTTTTAAATTATTTTTTCATGCAGCAGATCATAGCACATACTGGCCACATTTCAGCACATTTTTTATTTAATAAAAATTCAAAAATGGCGGGGTCATCATAATGGACATCACCTAGAGACGGTTTCGAATCAATGTTAATTTTTCTATCAACAGCTTCGAAGAATCCATTTTGCATTCCTAAGTTACCAAAAATCGTAACGGTCGTTTTGTTTCACGCTCGCCTTTGTTAATTATTAATAAAATTGAAAACGTTTATTTCCGTTGCTGTTTTAATTACATTAAATGAATTTTAAAGTTTTTAAATGAAATAATTCCTCTGCGTCTCACCAGTGGGGCATTGTCAAAATGGCACTTTTTTTGGGATTCTGCAGGAATATTTTTGCGGATGGTCAGCGTTTTAACTTATCATAAGTGCAACTAGAGGTGCGCAACCATCTTGAATTTTCAAAAAGATAAGCGACTTAAAACTGCTGGAAATGAGCATTGCTTTTATAGTCTGTAGAGAGTGCAAAGCAATAAAAAGACAGTGAAAATGTTACAATTATCCCTTGGACTTGCTGCATCCATGCTGATAAAAATATTTAAAAAAGTTTTACGACTTATTTAATGGTTTTTAAAAATAACCTATGGTGAACAATACATGTTACGACGTCAGTTAAAGTTTAATGAGACATTAGAAGCATTTACAATTCGTGGTTTGCGTAAGTGTGCTGTAATAATATATCCTGGCTACTCATGCCCAAACGTCATTGACAGAGGCGAATTCTGTGTTGAACATAAAAGAATCCGTAGACTTAGTTGGCAGCGTTATCATTTTGTGAATAATCTCGCAACTTTTGCCATTGTTAATTGTTATGGTGAAAGATTAAGAGAACTTAAAATGGCTGCTATTGAGTGCGAGTTAGCAATGCGTATAGAATACGAGCGAAAATTTTAATTCACCTCTGATAATGGGCATGAGCAGCGGGAGTGGTTTTGAAGAGCTACCCTTACTAGTTTAAAATCTTTAACAAAAAAGAAAGAAAGGAACAATAATATCCTGAGTGATGGTTGGCAGACCGTCTTTCACACAGGACGTGAACCAATCATGCAGATGCTTCACCTGGACACCGCGGTTACTGGTGACAGCGATGATGACATAGAAGACCTGTCATGGGGTCCTAATGATCCTGAACCCATCGCATTTGATAAGTATGCTGTGAATGACCATTACCTGAAGTGTGTTATAAAAAATAAACATTCGTATGATGACAAAGGCGACATTGTGAAAAAATTGGATCTCAGGTGCTACAGAGACGACGATGAATGAGGTAAAATTATTATCATGGCGTGTGCTTTTGTGCTGATATTTACAGAAATCTTTACAGAAATACCAGCTGTGTTTATGATCAGAAGACGGCAGCCTTATATATTTAAATATATTTTTATTACTATATTATATTATTATATTATAAGATATTTTTAGTATATAAATTAATTTTTCTACTTAAATTTTTAGTATTTAAATGAATTCTAATTTTTTAAGAAATTTTTAGTATCTAAATAAATTTTTATTATTTAAATAAATTTTTATTATTTGAAGAGCCTCTGATTATCTTGTCCTTGAATTTTGTGAAAATAAGTCATATTATTTCATTTATTTTATAGTTATTAAAGTTCTCTTCCAACAATAATAGCATTAAACATCTTATTACGTTTTTGAAAATGACTTTTTGAAACAAGTAGGATTATGATGGAAAATTTTAATTAATATGTTATGACATAAAATTTATATAGGTTTACATATCAATAAAATTTTTTTTAAATATTTTCATTCAACATTTGAGAAAACTTATAGCATTGCTTCTTTCACAATAGGTTCATTAAAAAGTTGGCACAATTCTTGAGTGATGATTTCAATATCCATGAATAATACTGTTGCTGACGACATGTAACCAGGCTTTAGTTTCTCAAGAATCGTTGTCATTACTCCCTCGCATTGAAGATATTCGGTTCCAAAGGTCGAAATCAAATCTACAGGAAGTTGGATGGTGTTGATAGTATGTTGAATAGCTGATATTCTATTTCTCAGCGTCTCGACCATTAACTCCTTGCAGTTGGTGAATATAGAGATGAAGTTTTCTAGTTGTTGCAAGCGTTTTTGAATTAAATTTTTTATATGTACAACGTATTCAAGAGTACTACGCTGTATAAAAAACTGTCGTGCAGCACGATGCGTAGAGACGTTGCTGGTGTTTTGTATTTTCAGCATTCTACTGCCGTATTTTGCACCACCCCAGCATCATGAAGGTATATGAATAGCCAGCACAACTGTTTTCGTTATTGACTAATTTACGATAATCAGCATCAGAGTTGTCAAAGCATTTGATTAGCTGCGGTAGATTCTCCGTAAACTCGTTCCAGCTTTCAACATTAAAAATCACTCCTAAGCACTTAGCGTCGATAGTTGAAATACACACTTCGAATTTATCGCTGATATGGTTCAACCGAACACCAGTGATGATTGATTTTGAACGTGAGGCGTTCAAACCATAAGATGTTGAAAAAAGAAATTTAAAGGTATGACCACGAGGCGTCGATTTTTGGAGTTGTGTTCCAGCAGTATCCATATCCGGCTACTGACCATCGTCCGTTGAAATTTTTATCTGATGTTGGAATGATGTGGGTGTCGACGTTGATGCCATGTTAGACCACTTAGTAGTTACACTATCAACGCTATGAGACTGAATGAACAACTCGAACGTCTTTTTTGATTTGTCTCTCTAACATTATAATAATTCAATGCTATGACGTAACACCCATTGACCTGGCTATGTAATTTGAAGTTTCAAATTCGTGATTTTTGCAACAATAACGGTTTTAATTTTTTTAATTTTAAGTCAAGGTATTCTCGTTAAATGATCCAAAGGTTTGAATATCATCATTGCAATCGTAAGACCTCTTGGAGATTTGTTTATTATATCTCTATTTTATTTTTAGAGGCGTGCTTGTATAGGATGTATAAGATTTCAGTATGTGTAAGAATTTTTGAAGACAATATAATATTTTTATTTTCAAGAGAATCGTTTATGAAGGCAACGTAAACAACGGCTGCATTTTCATGCCTCATTTTTGAACAGTCAGTGACTGAAAAGTATCAAAGTGAGAGTGTTCTCAGTCTTGTGATTATTTGAAAAAGCAGCTTGTATCGATTGTAATGGCTAATACAAAAGAGGCTCCTTTTTTAGTAGCATTATTAAATCTTGTTCGATATTTACGTGATCGATTACTGTCGATTTCTCGTTTTCACCTTGAATCGCGCCTTGAGTGGTAGGATAATTTATCCCGACTGTGTCTATTACGTTTATCAAGACGTATTATATTACTTGTGTCATGCCGTTTATTAGCTCGAGCACACGAACGTGGTTTACTTACATCAAATTTTAGTATCATGCGTGAAGTGGCACATGCTTTGACTGGCAGTGATAAAGGTAATGCTACCTGTGTTTTACCATTCCTCAACTGTTATGGTAAATTATTTATAATTATATTAAATATTATTGCAAATAATAAGTCTAGAGGATCTCTCAAAACCATTATTATTATAGAGAAGCGATGTAAATATATTGTACTAACTTCCGATTCCGAGGATGGCGAAAACAGCGATGGAGAAGAAGCTACGGTGTCGAAAGTTAGACAAAACATTGCCCCTGAAGGAGGTATAGAGTCTAAAATTGAAAAAAAAATTATTGAACTCAGTACTGCTGAAAAAATTGAGAACCCACAACCATTAACTTCGACTGGTATCACTAGTACAGTAAATGATATTCATGACATTGAGTGTCTACAGCCATCAACATCATCTAGTGTTACTTATGATGGTGCAATGGCTAATTGGATCCAGTCTCATAGCGCACCACCACAGGTTATTAAACCAGAGGATATACCTTCGAATCTCGAAAGAGGTCGGTGGTTTAATGTCGATTATAGGGATCAAATTATTACTGAGTATCATGGCCCTTAGTGTACTGCCGGCGACAGTACTTCTACAATCTCCTGTCCTTATTCACAATGCAGCTGTGACATCAGCATCCCTTACAGACTTGATACTGAAGAAGAAACAGATGTTGACATGCCTTCGGAAGCATTACACCCAACCCCTAAGCCGCTATCTCCTGCAGATATTTTTGAAGAAAGCGACGATGAAATTCCTGTTTTATCAGACGACGATGACACAACTTCGGCAAAAAACTTCTTTAGCGGCATCATCCACTGGAGGTAATTATTCTTTATTTTTCAATCTACTTCCATAACGAGTATAATTATTGAATTCGTGTAGGTTATGATAACGATTTTGGCCCGCGTGAAGAATAATGCTGTCTCCAACTATCAACAACAACAAACAAAATAACGTATTGTCAAGTATATGATCAGGAAGTTTTGCTGACGTCTACTCACCAGGTTGTCGTTTCATTATCGATATAGAACGTGTAAAAAATTTTGAAAAAGTCCAAGTTATGGGTGAAGAATGCCTAATAAAAATAACAGAGCTATCAAATAACCAAAATCATTCAGAATAGTTGGAGGGTGCTTTAAGTGACATTACAACATATATTACGCAATTATGTACAGATCGTGATAGGATTGGCTTTACTATGAATTATGAAAGATTGACAGCAGGTCCAATTTGGACTCATTTTAGACCGCCACAAGAGTATACGATTCGCGACTTATGGGACGTACTATGTAAAATTGCTCAGAGTGCTGGTGGTTTGAATAGTGATGATAATATTGTATGAACGGTTTCAATTGTACGGGGCGTTGGGGGGTGTGGTAATAAAAAGTTAACATTTGAAGATATTTTTAAATGTTCTGTTTTATGTATTACTAACGATGATAATTTATGTTTTCCACGTTCACTTGTTGTCGCTGATTTTAATGCTGCGTGTGGTAAAATTCGTACTAGTATGTTACAAAAACGGTGGAAAACAATGTTCGATAGAAGATGTAACTTACAGTGCGCTGCTACCTTCGACTTGATAAGCAAAACCGGTGTTAAAATGCCTCGTAATGGCTGTGGGCTCGATGAAATAAATGCTTTTCAGCGATATTTTGCTCGTAAAGGTGTCGCTATTGTTGTTTATGAATTTAATACATCAGGAAAGGGAAAACCGCCTTTATTGGATGGTCGGGGCGTTGTTGGAAAAAGTCACAGTGCTATTATTAGAATTTCATTTATTTTATATTATCAACAAACGCATCATTATGAACCAATATTAAATCTCAGCGCTGCAATAGGCGCACGTTCTTTTCCTTCAGCCTGTAATAAATGTTATTCTACGCTTCCAGCATTGCATCGTTGTCATTCGAAATGTTCTCGGTGCGGCAGCTCACCTGTCTTCACGCCTGAAAAATCGCGCCTGTGTCAAAAATGTAATATATATTTTTTGAGTGATAGCAGCTATGACAAACATTTACTCAAAGGCTCTGCGATCCTAACTGGTGCTGATAAAGATTTAACTAGTTGTAATCTAATACAAATTAATAAAAAATGTTTTCGTCTAAAAATATATACTACAGCTAAAAGAAAACAGCATGCTTGTGATGAAACTCATTGTCGCATTTGTAATTGTAATCGGCCGTTGAATCATCAATGCAATATGAGTGTTCTCGAAATGTCCGAGCCTTTAAAAGCGATCTTTTTATTCAATGATTTTGAAACACAACAGCACCAGCATATTAAAGGCGACTAGATAACAAAATTGCACGTTCCCAATCTTTGCGTTGTTCAAAAAGTACGCGTATATTATGTAAACAATAATGATTCATCCCAAAGCTGCTTTTTATGTGGTGAGCGCGAGTATATATTTCATGAAAATCCTATTGGTAGTCTTGTCGATCTAGCATTCAGTCGATAGAAATTATTTAAAAAAATAATTTACATTGCACATAATACACGTAGTTTTGACGCGCAATTCATTCTTCGTTACTTTATAGAAAATAAAAAAACACGTATACCCAACCTTATTTCAAACGGCGATAAAATTATTGTCATGCATGTAGATAATGTCATTTTTTTAGATAGTTTAAATTATTCACAAATGCCTCTAAGGGCCCTGCCTAAGGCCTTTGGTTTCGACAATGAAATTAGCAAAGGGTATTTTCCTAATTTATTTAACATCCCTGAAAATATCAATGATTAAGGGCCCCTTCCTGATATGAAATATTATACCCCTGATATAATGCATGCAAAAGAACGTGCGCCTTTTATATCGTGGTATAATGAAAAAAAAACAATCCAATTACATTTTTAATTTTCAGAAAAAATTTTTCCATTACTGTAGAGCTGATGTTACTGTTTTAAGACGGGCTTGCATAACTTTTAGAGATATGATACTTAAATGTGGTGACGTATGTCCTTTCACTGAATGCTGCACATTAGCATCACCATGTTCAAAAATTTTTAGAAAAACATTTGTGAAAGCTGATACGATAGGCATTTTGCCGCCTCGGGGAGCGTATCGATGGTCTTTAAAGCAATCACCTATAGCTATTTTAGGGTTAATTTTTCAGGAGCAAAAACGTGGTCATATAGTAGATCATGCCGCTCGTTGCAATGAAATTTGCTTACCCTGCGGTACTTTAGTAGATAGTTATTATCATAATCCAGGAACTCAAGACAAAATTGTATTTCAATTTCACGATTGTTATTGGCACGGTTGCCCTCTGTGTTTTCGTGTAAATAGAGATGAAAAACTTCGTCAAGGTGGAACCTTTGATCAGTGCTCAGAATTCACACGTGCTACTTCAGATAGAATACGCTCATTGGGTTATACATTAATAGTAGAGGGGAAATGCAGTTACAGACAATTTTTGAAGAATAATCCCAGTTTAGAAATATCAATTAATGTACATCCTTTGCTACAAAACACGCCTCTTAAACCTCGTGATGCTTTTTTTGGCGGGCGCACTGAAAACTTCGTTACGTTACGTGATGTAGATGAGTTGGAAAAAATAAAATATAGTGATGTATGCTTGCTTCATCCATACGTGTGTAAAACGTAAAAATTTCCCGTTGGTCATCCGACGATTTATGTCGGTGTTGAATGTAATAAAATACTACCAAATGAAAATGATTTTTCCGCCGTTGAGGGTCTTGTAAAATGTTCGATTCTACTGCCACGTGATCTTTTATATCCTGTTTTTCCATCAAGATTTTACGGTAAACTTCTTTTTGTATTATGTAGGACCTGTGCCGAAACGAGTCATCAGGGTAATTGTTATCATGACGATATTGCTGAACGCATATTACATGGTACCTGGGTCGTTGACGAAATACGTGAAGCTATAGAAAAAGGTTATCGTGTTTTAAAAGTAATAGAGATATAGCAGTACGAGATGATTCAATATAATAGGGATACAGGTGTACGTGGTCTTTTTACTGACGACATTAACATGTTTTTAAAAATGAAGCAAAAGGCAAGCGGTTGGCCAAAGTCATGCGAAAATAATTCCACTGAACAAAAATTGTACATAGAAAATCATGAGAAAGCTGAAGGTATCAAATTAGAGGCTGATAAAATAATGCATAATTCTGGTTTAAGATCAGTTGCAAAATTATACAACGACACAAGCTCGGTTAAAATTATATTCTTATTAGGAAAAATTAGGTAGTCGTGCACTTTATTGTGACACCGATTCAGTTATCTATGTATCTAATGGAAATAGCATTGATCTAGAAACGGGTAACTATCTTGGGGATTTAACCGACGAGCTAGAAAGTTATGGCGTAGGTAGTTATATAAAATCTTTCATTTCTGGTGGTCCGAAATTTCATGCATATCTCGTACAGAAACCTGATGGTTCAACTGTTGAGATATGAAAAGTTAAAGGTGCGACATTAAATTATACAAATAGCAATTTTATAAATTATAAAACAATACGATCACTAATCACTGATGAACGTACAGAGCCCATTGTTATTTCTTTTGATGCTATTAGAAGAACGTCATTTAATCAAGTCATTACACGCCGCGAGACAAAAACAACTCAAATACAAAATAAAAAACGCCGTATAAAAGACAACTTTTCAACACTTCCTTTCGGGTATCGAATAAATGATTAGTTGTAACATAAAAAATATTACAACTTTAGAGTACTGTATGTTGTAATTTCTAATATGTATTTACACGTCATAATACGTAAAAAATAATGTAAAAGCAATGTAAGTAAGGAATCTTTTACACTTATAAAAATATATGTAACAATAATTATGTTTATGTAGAGATAAGAATATGTAATATGATACACTAAGAAAAATGTGAAAGTATATGCAATAATAAAATAAAAAATTAAATGAACATCTTTGTTTATAATAAAAATAAAATCAACCCCTCAAGACACGTGTGTTATGTCCGACATTTTCGTGTCCCAATTTATTGGATTATTTATTTTTTAACAATATTTAAGTATCAGCGAAATATAAATCCTTCTCGATTCAACACTCTGTTCCACATAAGAGTGATTTCAAAACTCTACAGTTTCCCTATAATGTCCTCAATCCAGAGGCATCAAAGCTTATTCAGCACCACTCAGCATTTCGCAACCATTTCCCAACTTATTGCAACTTTGTCCTAAATTTCCCCTATATTTCCTCAATCCATAGGCCAATAAACTGCTATAAAAACTGTCAAAAAATATCAATCTTCGGTTAATCAGCAAACTAGACGGTGAAACGCAGGCTCGATTGCCCCGCGCTCGCTGACCACGACGCGTTATAAGTTCGAGAATTCTATTAAGATTTTTCTCAGTTATCTTGACGAAGTGTTTGTTAACTCAAACCTCCAGGACCTGTTTAAAATCTGATATGGAATCCTCTCGGTTCATGTGCGTACTGAGATGCCTTCCAAAAAGACTCAAAACGAAATATAGGAATAAACCTCTTCTTGAGTTTTATTTCTGTTTACTAATTATAATTTGTATTGACTTGTAATTTGTGTTTAAATAAAGTGAAGTGAACAAAAGAGTATTTAGTGCGTCAGAGTCTTCTTGAGGAAGCACCTCTATCTACCTTTGTCTAAGCTCGCTTCCTGTCAAACCAATATCATAAGTCAACTCTCCAATCATCAGCTAAGGTAGCTGATCAAATCGTTTTTGTATCTTATGCCGACACTGTAGTGCGGTAAGTATTATAATCATCCATTTCATCACATTCATTTCATTAACTGAGGTGTGGGTTGTCGTAAGGTAGAACTCCATTGCGACAATTCCTTTTTAAATAACAAATTCTTCTAGTATTATATATGTTAGAAGAGAAAAGCCCTGTTAGTCCAAGATCCCTCGTTTAGCCTTTTGGCCGCTACCAATCCAATTAATTAATTCTTCTAATTAATTAATAATAAATATCTTCGGACATAACACGTGCTTATCCATGCCGCAGTGAATAGTCTGCGCACAACCGCTATAAATATGCAAAAGCGTTTGTGCGCAGCTCGTACAGACGCCACTCATTGGCTGAAAAAAAGCCTTCATCGGACCGTGGGAACCTTTCGGACGGAGCGGCAATAACAGGCCACCGGTTCATAAGCCCTCGCCTGGCGGGTCTGAACGCTAAAAACTGCACTCAGACAGCTCACATCGGCGGCATCAGGCCCCACCACACGGCACTCTTACTACTTGCGCTCGAACAACGGACTGCACACAGGTACTGCCAGCGTACCCGTTGAGTCACGCGCTATATTTTTCAACGTTAGATGGCACATCGATGCTCTTTAATGCATCTCACGCTTTCAATTGCAAATATAAGGCTCCTGTTATGCGTATGCGTCAATAATACATGAATATCAAAATAATT
This sequence comes from Chelonus formosanus, assembly GCA_028641665.1. Lineage (NCBI taxonomy): Eukaryota > Metazoa > Arthropoda > Insecta > Hymenoptera > Braconidae > Chelonus > Chelonus formosanus. The sequence continues at coordinate 14,235,176 of CM054006.1, read as the reverse complement.
CCATGTAATTTAAGTACTTATAGTACTACTCATAATTAAAAATAGATCGAATTACAATAAAAATTCTAATTATACCGAGAAATTATTAATATAATTATTTCTACACATGTAAATACATACCTCCACTTCGCGCTTCGCAACTACCCGCACCGCCCGTGGCACGGCTCCAACGGACACAAATTCATCCCCACTTTGTGATGGGGATAGAAGGGGGGTCCGCCAAAGTTGCTCTGTACTACTAGAGTATGTTAATAGAATACGCTCAGCTGGGAGATGAATTGAACACATTACAGAATTAATAAAATCTTTTATGAGGTAGTTTTGTAGGTCAAATCATTTCTTTCTCCTATTCAATTATACTGATTTCGTCTTCTGAGCACTTCTTAGTATAGCTTAACAAAAATTATGAAGAAAAATGAATTAGTAAAACATTGTTTCAATAAATAGTGAAAGCTACTGCAAATCAGTGAAAATTCACTCATATCTAGTGCTTATCTAATGACTGGGTCTGGCTCAATCTACCTTTACCGACCGTGTCGGTAAATTTGAATTCTTTTCCGGCAGTTGTTACCAATCTAATGTTGTCTAATCTAATCTTTTTCACTGAGTAGCGCTGTTGTAGTGGCGGGTAAAGAATTGAATTTTTTTTTAATATTATCGACCTCTAACGACTATCGATCACGAGGCGATAATTAATACCAACATTTGTCATTTAATGACGTTGTAATTCCGGCGGTTAAAAATCCATATTTACTTTACACACAACAATATACGAATCACTGTTCTACACTTAAGCGTGTGCACTTAAATATGTGTCCGATGATGTCTGTTGCTGAACTGACATGTCAGCAATCTGTTCTGTTTATTTATATCGCTCTTACTCTGGCGGCCAATTATTGAAACTCATTTCCTAACAACGTAATTTTCTGTGTTCCATAAAAAGTACGTCATATTTCAATTCTCAGAATAAATTCAAATATTTTTATACGTTAGTAGGTAATAAATAAATTTCAAAAACATTCAAATTGAAAAACATTTTATTCTATAATTATTGTTATAGATTTTAATTGTATTACATCGACATAATTATATCTATATATATATATATTTAATTTGTGTATACATATATGTATACATGCTTCGTCGATAAATTGTTCTTTTGTGAGAAGAGGTTTTGAATATTTACCATAATATAGTTCTTGGAAATTTTTGTACATATCTTATAATAATGCATATTGATTGTGAGATATGCCAAGATTCAAGTTGCCATATGGATAACATTGTGAATTGAGAAAAAGTTTTACGTCGCTCGAATTACAATGATCGAATTGACTTGAATCTTCTGTTGCATCATTTTTTTGTGCTGTCTGGAATGCCAGAATAACATATCTCGGATTCTCCAATTGTGTTGATGTTTTCACCATCCAGACGTTTTTCGTTGTTCTCGGTAACAATAGATATTTATAAGTTTCCCATGATCGGGAACTCATTGTTATTGGCGCATCGTTGTAAATATAATTGAATAATTGTATTTTTCTTGTATCCGACACTGTGATGTAAGGAATCATCTATTTAATTTTCGTCAATGTAATTTTTTTATCTGCACTAGCTGTGGCTTAAACTATAGCATTTAGATCGGTGTTTGAACGTGTTAAAAAAAGTTCATGCTTAGCATTGACAATAATCCGATGATAATTTTCAGCAAATCCCAATAGCATATTTAATGGCAACAAAATGTCGAAATATCCTTTGTTATCCGTAAATATTCTGACGACTTAGTCGTTTGAGGTTTCGTCGTTGACTGACAATTTTTTGGCATGGTAACTTAGCTTTATAGCTTCTTCCAACAATTGTTTTATAAACGATATCCATTATTTCACAGATTTCACATGCAAACGAATTGTTATTATTTCTCCACGAAAATTAACCAATTCTCCGTCTGGATCAATAATTTTCAATTGCATATGATGTATTGCTTGCACGGCGATTGGAAGACAAATGACGTTAGATGGCACTTCAATGATTTTATATCCTGGTGGAACTGATGGGAAGAATTCATGAATTGTATGCACTAATTTATTATTTATGTATGCTCCTGTAGTAATATTGCACTCGATTCTCAATGCATTTATTTTCAAGATGGAAACTGGTGAATCCGACGTCTGTATGATTTTGGCGCGATAAGTTTCGGACCAAAACCCAACAGACGACCAATAGAATCATCTGGCTTGAAATTTATTGTAGCGTTATCACTGTAAATCTCACTGTGCAATTCATTGTTGTTAGGTTCAATGGAAATTGACAATTTAGGATCAGCTTTCTTCGAATAATTTTCAATATCGTCAATTTCATAGCTTCCTGTTGGTATTTCAATGATTTTATCTTGTTTATTCATATTACAATGAAATTTGTTATTTCCATTATCGATATTTGGAATGTTAATAATTCCACAATACCAAGGACATGATTTTTTGTCCTTGTTAATTCGATAGGTGGACAATAATTCCCCTCTAATATAGAGGACTATCCAGACAGCGTTATGATGAATGAATCGTCCATGACTGAAGTACTTTTAGTCATGTTCATCGCTTATATATCTTCGAGATTCTATTCTATACCAAGTCCTCAGAGGTCTTCAACTTTTTCTCTGAGAAAATTTAAACATCGATGTCCACAATTTAATGTTGAATGATCTTGTTGCTTTGTATGATCATATAGTATGCTACCAACATCGATATATTTTCGAAGTTCAGGTGGAGGTTTCAAGTTACCGAAACTTTCAAAGTATATTGCTTTATTTCCTTGTTTTTTATATGCCACCCAGTGAGTTCCTGGTCCATCTTTATCATCATGGTTAATGATAGCTGACTAATTTTTCCGTAGATTAGATTTCGGTAAATTATTTCTCATGAAAACACCACGAAAGTATGAAATTTCCATAATTTTTGCATACATCAAAATATCGATGTTTGCTTATGCTCGATGTGGAAGCTCTATCCGTTTTTTTTCGCCAGTTTCAAGTATAGACTATATCCTCGTTTCCGACGTTTAAAACGTAGACCTCTACCCAAGGCTATGGCTTCCATTTTCCGATTGTGACGTTTTGCTTCATCCAATTGACGATGAGCAGCTTTAGCATTACCAGAGAAGAGAGACCTGTATAAAAGTCCAATTCTGATGGGAGCTCAAAAACTAGGTTGGAATTTTCTGAAATGACCGCAAGGTGGCAGGCAAATGGAAAATTCGGGTTAATAGATATTAAGGGTGGAGCTTCGTTTGGTTCGGCAGTAGTAGTGAAAGATAGAGTGCGGTATATACTCTTTGTTTCGCTTGCAATTATATGAAATCTCTATGCAGAAGTGCGACTGAAATAATCAAGCGTGAACAGTGAGAGAAACCGAGATAGAAATAGGAGGATGCGGCAGGTAGAAAAAATAATACAGGCAGGCAAAAAGGACACTTCAGGAAAATGTTATTGTAATATCTTCTTTCTGTCGTGATTTTTGATTTTTATCCATTTTCTCCACGTAAATAATTAACTAGCAAATAATAATAACAATTAATTTCACATCTAATACATTGAAAAAAAAGGTATATAAATAATAAAATGTAAAAAATCATTCCAGTAGCAAAGCTCCCACTCCTAAAGCGCAACCTAAATATGACTATGCATTTCTATCTATCGATTCGCTGCGTAGCTCAGTGGCAACGTGCCGTGCTACGAGCTAAATGTTTTTGAGTTCAAATCTCATCAGGTGTAATTTTTTTTTTTTTTCTCAATTTATTTATTTATTTATTTTTTTCTTTTAGTTTATTTGTTTTATCTGAAATATGTATACAAAGAAAAAATTTTGTTGTTTATTTTTTTTTAATATGAAAAAAATGAGAAACAATTTTATGATCATTGGTACAGAATATATACATCTATTCATCTGTACATACATAACAAAGAAAAATTCTTCTTTTATTTCATAATGATTTTAGCATTTTAGAAAAGATAAAACGCGCTGTGGGGAAAGACATTATTTTCCCATTACCAAGTACAAAATTTCTCTTATGAAAGGAAGTTAATTTCACAGGTGAATACAACAATGTATTTTATGATTTCAACAATTCATTAAATAAAAAGTAACTAATCAATTACAACAGGAAATATCATTTCAATGGCGAATGTAGAAGCCCCCACTCCTAAAGCGCAACTTAAATATAACTATTTGTTTTTATATATATATATATATATTTATATTTTTTCTAAGATATGTATTTTAAAAATTTATTATATTATTTTAATAATTAATAATTTTTTTTTTATTTCCTTCATATGACAAAAAAAAAGATGGGAGGGAAAGACATCATTTTCCCACCACCGGGTACAAAGTTTTTCTTCTAACATGAAATCAATTTTACAGGCAAATAATGATCAATTGATTATATACAATAACAATAAAATACTTATAACAATATAAACAAATATTGACAATTTATGGTATACATTGTAATCAATAAATTTCAACAGAAAAGATTATTAAATATTAATATTATCAAAACGCAACTTCCATACAAGTACTTATAATTGAAGCTTGGTGATTTATTGTAGGAAAAGTTCTTTTTCTCCATTTTTTTAACATAGAAAAATAATAATAATACAAAAATAATTTACATCAGGTTTGTCAAATAAAATGAAACAACAATTGGAATCATATGACATTTATTTCAACATTAACCCGTAACAATCACTGATAAGTTGAATTGTATATTTTCGGCAATGTTAGCCAACATCAGATTTCTCTGATGCTGTTACCATCCAGCGCCACGAGGAGGCCATTACTATGCTGGACAAAAATTTTTTGCGTGGTTATGTGCAATATGATAATTATATCATATGTACACACTTTCCACGCATTCTCGATAATGTACATGCAAAGACATTGTTACCTGAAATAGAATGTAATGGACGATTGCTGGAGTGATGGATAGCAACTATGGATTAGTGAAAAAAAAAATTCATTAAAAGTTTCTTATGAATTATAATGATGATTTTAATTATGGGTCTCTTTCCGAATTTTTAAAGACCAGTTATCTACGTGATCTGAACTCGATCTTTTTTCGGATTCGAGTTTTCTCTGTTTATCCACTTTGAATTGTTAAAAATATGCATTTGCACGAATTGCTGTATTATGAAATCGCGATGATATAGACATTGCCCGCTAACTTTCCAAAATAAGTCGTGTTTCTCCCGAATTTCTTCTAAAATGCGTTTTTTTATTATCTCTGATAAACGGCGAAAGTAAATTATTTGACGAAACTCGGAATCAAAAGTGTGATACATAGTCGCAGTTACTTTAAAAAAATCGTCTGAAGGTACATTCAAGTGCCCAAAGTAATATCCATCTTGCGTATCGTAAGCTTTGTAAAAAGTAAAGTATTCATTTTCGTCATCCAGTTTTTCTGCGCCTTTACTTAACGACTGATTACAATCCGGACAATTATATTTTTTCAAAGATTTATGAACTAAATACCCAGCTACATACTCGATAGCATTCATCTGAAGTGATGGTGTATCAAAATTGATATCCTCGACAGGGAAATTTTTAAGAAGTTCGATTTCGTTATTTTTTTGATTACTTGTGGTATTACCAAGATCATTACATTCAATCTGGATCTGGTTATCGATTAGCCTTTCATTTAATAACATCGCGTTATCACCGTCTCCCTCGCAATTAGAGGTTTTTGGAGGGGGCATTAACCCCGATACAATGCTACACTGTAGATTTTGACGAAATTGCATAGCTGAAGGATCGGAATTGTTACCTGTACGACGTCGAATGTATGCAAATAGATTTTCTATGCAGTCTTGATTTAAACGAGAGGTAAGTAAATAAGGAACTTCCTCCTCCATTAAATCACCTGCAAGCCCTAGAATACTTTTTGTTGTTAATTGTAAACCTGAAAAACAAGGAGGTAACTGTCTCGTATTATCGGGATACTGCCATGACTTGATCCACGGCAGTATATTTTCGAGAAACTCAATAAATTTAGGGTAATCTTTAGATAAACCGCGGCTGAGTGGATTTTTGCCTTGCGCGCTACGCTCATTGAGACAATCAAAAATATCGTTTAATTTCTTGCAGAAATCGGCGGTAGCTAAACACGATGGATCTTGCAAACTGTTGGTATTTCTTCCAGCTTTCAAAGCAGCGGTAACAGTTGAGCTGAAAATTTGGGTGGCGAGTTTCACTCTCATCTTCTCCCAATTATTTGGCCAAACATGTTGTTTGGTCATTTTTGGGACTGAACATGATCCTCGATTTTGCTCATATTTGAAGAGTTCAATGATAGGCCTCCATGAAACTCGACCTTCCTCAACTAACAGATCATTTTCAGTCAATCGATTACGGATAGATTTAATTAAATGACAAATGTCATATTGGAAATATACTCTGCGGTTTGAAATTGTTACATAAGGTTGTGCTTCATTGATACCTAATAAACACGCTGCTCTTTGATTTGATGTTCCTTGGTCACAGACCATGGAACGAACTATTATGCCACTATCAAAGCATTTTTCAAGACAGTTATCTATCAACTCTTTGAGAGTTTCTCCGTTAACAGCTGTACTGGAGACGAAATATGCAATTGGTAATTTCCAGGGAAATTGCAATCCTCTTAGCATGAAAACTAAAGCGTATTTTCCTAATTTATTAGCTCTACGGTGGTAACTAAGGTCTTGTAAGCCTTCGATAATATCAGCTTTCGAATTATAATCTAATTGCCGCTTAATGCTCATTTCGTCCCAAATCAGCACAGCCTCGCGTTCTTCGCGACACATCTTAGCTACCTTCAACTTTAAACGATTAAACAAAGAATTTTGAAACCAGCTGAGAGACCGAGATCGTTAAGCCAATTACGTATTGTATTAATACTCGGCAATGAGATTTTTTTGTTGTCGCGAAGAGAATGATAAGATTTAGGGGACACGTAATACGTAGACAAAGCAAATTGTCGTTCATCTGAAGCCCAGCGCTTCTTTGGTTTAATGTACCGTTGAAGCTGCATTTTAAAGAATGAAAGTTGATTTTCATCTAAGAATTTAGAAGCATCATTTATAATTGTGTCAGTCGTTACTCGACGCATACTTTTGGATCTCTTCAAATTTTTTATCGTTCTGCGAGCATCTAATAATTTTTTAATGATTTTATTTCATCCTCCAAAGACTGAATGTAAACATCACAGCGATGGTGGATGTTTTCAGGGGTAGTAACATTATAAGTTAAATTCGATGTAACGTTATTTATACTATTATTGAAAGTGATAATCGCGATATTATCATCATTTACCGATTGATTAGAAAAAAAAAAGCGATTCTATATTCGCGTCATAATTATGTATCACACCAATACCGTTACTACCTGAGCCTACATTCCCGATATCATTAAAAACTGTTAATTGATTACCTGTTACATCGTGATAATTGCGCGGTAGAGCATCTTTTAGTAGAAGTGGTCGCTCGGTATGTGAGTTGTAACATTTCTTTTCAAAATTCTCAGAAAACAATTTCTTATTATGTACCTGTTTTAATGATAATTTTAATAAATCTCGATTTCCACAAAGTCGCATCCATTCTTCAGCCCTGAGAAGAAAATGAATATATGAGCATATAACCCTATCACATCATTCCTGTCATATTTATTACATACTTTACATCAACAAAGTCCTTAAAAAAACGTAGGATTGGATTTCTCTTATCATTTATTTTATCGAAAAAACTATTATTTATATTTTTATTGTTCAATTATTATGGTAGATAAAATGAGCTCGGATGAGTTAATTAATTATACGTTGTCATAAAATATTATATTATTATTTCTAAATATTTGAACGTAAATAGTTATTTTGAAGTCTATTGCATGAAAAAAATTTTATTTTCATCAGAAAAACTAAAAATTATAAACAAATCATTGCTTGAAGGTGCTGTAATTTTCTTCAAAATTGAAACATTTTTGTTTATCAATTTTAAACATTATAATGAGATATTTTAAAATTTTTAATATAAATCAATTCATTTTCGTTTGTATATATATACATATATTTTTAGAAAATGAAATCGAAAGTAATGAAGCACGAAGATATATCAAAAACAAAAGAATGGTATAATTATCCAAATATTTTATGTTAAGCTATGTAGAAGCAAATGGTTTTTTTTTTTTTTTTTAATTACATTGATTAGTAAAATTAAAAAAAAATCTTTAAAATCTGAAAACTTTTATATTATTTATTACAATTAATAATGTCACGAAAAAAAAAAAAAATTAATCCGTATGGATATGTCATTTTATCATCACCTCCATCATTCAATTGAATTAGCGAAATATCTATTATAACCTCATCAATTAACCATATATAAATTATTTTATTTTAATTAATGGAATTTCAATTTTTTCAGATCATGAGATAACATTATATTCTTTTATTAAACACAAAATAAAATATAAAGAAAAAGAAACTTTTATTTTCAAAAAAAATCAGCGATTAAAGTTTGACTGTGAGTATTAGAAGCAAATGTGTACGCGAAGCTTTTTTTTTATACATTCAATAGTCTATATGAAGAAGTTGATATTACTACATTTATAATTATAAATATAGAAAAAGAAAAACGAAAAAAAAAAACTGCTTAATTTTAATGGTTGATATTAATATTGTAGGCATATTAGATTGCTTCAATGAGTTGAATCTTTTAAACCAAATGATAATTAAATAAAGAAGTAGGTAAATAAACAGTATTACAAAATTGAGTCTAAAATAATCATTAACTTACATTACATGAAATATTCAACTTTCATGCTGAGAAAAATGTATTTAATTTTTTAAAAAAAGTAACTCAGACTAAAAAAAATCGATAATTGTTTCTCAAAATATTGCATACATAAAATTAAACATTTTGTTAATAATAAATTTCTTCTCACTGTATAACATCTTATTACAAAGAAGTAAATGTTGCAATTGAATCTTCGTCAAAAATTAAATCAGACATTTCAAATTTCAAGCCTATAAAATATTTTAAGACAAATTTACATTATACCACTTAATACGTTAACTGTCTTATTTTATAAATGATATGCACAATCCATATAAAACATGATAATAAATAAATATAAAACACTAAATCTAAATTAAAAGTGCAAAGAATGTGAAGTATGCATCGACTGAGTTCAAGAATACTTGCATATCTAGAAAGATCAAGTAATAGACCTATTGTTATATGTATATATATATATATTGATGTTGATTTATTGAAGAATTTAATTAATAATTCCATGAAAATATCAATTTCTGATATCAAAGATATAAAGATGTAATGAAATTTTGAATTATACACTTTTTTATTTCTTTGAATTTATTTATTTATAGTTTCATTATAATTATATTACCTATAACATTTTTAATATATGAATTTAATTAAATTATTGAATCCACTTTTTTTTATTTTTATTATTTATTGAAAGGAAATTATTGCTTTATTAATATTGAACCAAAGACCGACCCGTGGTTTAGTGGTAACGCGTCAGCCTGGCGCGTTATAGGTAGCGGGTTCGATTCCCGGCCGAGACAAGACCTTATCTTTGTAGTCTTTTCTCTGAACACGGTGAGCGGGAGGCCTCTCCAGGGAGCAGTCAAAAGTGTAAGCTATCGTGCTGATGACTGAATAGTACAAAGTACTATTGCCGCTACGATGCCTTTGGGGAACCAGGCGACACCCCATTGTATATAGCCTTACCTGAGCAAGAGGCTCTGCCAGGTGGACCCCAAAAATTCCTCACTCTCTCTCTCTCGTTATCTCAGCCGATGCTGAAGAAACCAGGACCTTTGAGGCAATCGGTGCAATCTCCGGAGGCAGGGACGATTCTGTGGAACTGGGCTGACCTCTAAGGTTGATACCGGGCCTACAGATATTGCCTAGCTGATGGTGAAGAAACCGGGGGGCGACGGGGCTGGCAGAATCTCCAGAGGCAAAAAGATAACGATCCAATTCGATTCAAAATTCGAACACCATGGAATGAACGGGGACTGTTTGGGGCCAACAAGAGAACCAAGGCAACTTGGGAACCTGGGAGAACCTGCAGTCCCTAAGACTTTGACGACCGCCTTTACTGTGAAAACAGACCCAGCACAATGGTCCTATGGCTCAGCGCAGGGGAAGGCGAGACTTTCAAAACACCTGACTCCATGAGGGGGTAGTCTCTACCCCTTTTTTTTTTTTTAAAAAAAAAAAAAAAAAAAATATTGAACCAATTAGCATTAATAATATCCATATTATTATTGCATTTTGTTATGAATTCTCAAAAAATAAGATGAACGTAACCGTTTAAGGATAGGGATGATTGTGCCGGGTCAGAGCAAATTGGGTAGACAGATTTTATTAACACAAAATATAACAAGTTTATTTAATACTATCAACAGGTACACTGAATTACAAAAGTCTTGATGAATGTCACTGAAAATTGTATGAATGTCTAGTAAGTAACTTGACTTGGTGTGTTCAGTATTATTGACCTCCCACACGGGCTCAATACGCTTCACAAGTCAAGTCGAAAGGTGATTGTGCACGTGGCGTTAGCCGAACTAGCAATGCAAATGAATTCACTATATTTCAGGTTAAATACGATTGAATGTCTTGAAATAGCACTTAATTTAATTACTGAAGTCTGAATGAAGTCCAGAATATTTTTGTAGGTTTAGAATTTCACAATGGCTAAAGATTGACTCAGAATTACTTGAATTTTGAGGAAATGAATCGAATAGCGTGCACACGTGAATGAGAACAGAAAAAGAATGGCGACCGAAACTTTGGTAGTCAAAATGGCCACTGAAAATTAGTCAAATGAGTGACTAAACTTTAAATTATTGATTATTTCGTCGATTGGTTATTGACCTGGTGCCAAGATGGCCGCCGAAGTTCCGACCAGCTGTCAATTTGAATTTAGAATTGAAGAATTCTCAACACATTTCATTAAATTAAGATTATTCTATTCCATTTCTTATGCGATATTTATAAATATATTTTTATTGCATATAAAATTTACAAAGATAATTTTTAATGTAGCTTTATTATCTTTATGTGGAATTCTATTTTTATCAGGATTTTATTCTAATTATTAGATTATTGAAATATTGAACATACTGAATGAAAATTGAATGATATTTATAATTTTATATTCATCAACATATTCAACTTTATTATATTCATTTTGTGTAATCTCTTTCACATCATTTAATTATCACAAAAATATTAACATATAAAATTTGAATGATAAATATGAATAAGTAAGTAAAAAATAATGTTGACGAAAAATTCCTAAATCATGTTAATAATAAATGACAGGCAACTATATTTGATATTGAACAAATTGATAAACTCAATGGAAGAATAATTAATTAAGTAAAAACTTTAATACCTGTCTCTCAGCGTGAAAGAGAAAAAAAACGCGAATTTTTTAAAGAAAACCAGAGTCTATCTCAGTTACTCTTAGAGAATCTGTAGGCTCCTTCGGCTACCACAGTTTAAGCAGGAAAAAGAGACCTGTACGAGGCTCAAATGCAATAAAAGCTCGAAACAACATAACAAACAATGGGACGATGTCCGTGGTGATAAACTATATGACGGGGAAAAATTTGTCTCCACATAGTCTGGATCTTTAGCAGGTCGTTACTTTTTTGTGTTATAAGAGCGGGAAAAGTAGAGTAAGACATTTGAAAAAAGCTAATTAAAGAAAATTATTCATGAAATTATGCTTAGAAACGGTTATATATCTATCATAAATAGCCGATCTGAATGTTTTCATTTAAAAAACAATTATATTCTAATTAATTATGTTATATTCGAATGAGTGGAAAAAATTTTTACATAACAGAGATGTTACGGTTATGACGCAATTAATATAACGGACTTTTAATGATTATTGAGTATGCAATTTTTAGTAAATAATTCAATTATTATATCATGTGGTTAGACCGCAATAATAATTCATGTCTTAAATGAAACTGCAAATCATGTAAATTAACATGATTTTACAGATTTTTTTATTGAAAAAGAAAATTTTCACTTACCTATGATATTTTGGAAATTTATGAAGTATCAAATGTGGACTGTTTTCCAATGAATTTTTACATCCGATGTAAACACACAATCCTCTCGACGGCATTTTTGTACACTCTGGCACTAAATTATATAATAATAATTGATTGAAAATAATTTCTCGCACAGAGACAACGGTTTCGACGCGTGGTCAAAAATATTTTGAAAAACATATCGTGTTTGGCGCACATTCTGAGCGTGGGAGGCGTGGCTTTCACCAGCTCTATCTACATAGACAGGGGGATACATATTTAAAAAATTGTTTATTTGAAAAATACGTATGAATAATAATTAAGGGGACCATCGTACACTTTGAGATTTTACGATATTATTTATACATAAATTTTTTTCTTTTACGCACATTCATGTTTAAAAAAAAAAAATTGCTTTTTATTTTGAAAAAAAATAAAGAACAAAATTAATGCTTATCATACAAATAAACTAAAAGAAAGGAAACTAAATAAACTGAATAAACGAAAAAAAAAAAAAATTACACCTGATGAGATTTGAACTCCAAAACCTTAAGCTCGTAACCCGACGCGTTGCCACTGAGCTACGTAGCGATTCATCAGGTAAAAACAAATAGTTATATTTAGGTTGCGCCTTAGGAGTGGGGGCTTTGCGATTGGAATAATATTTCGTGTTGTATTTCATTCAATAAACTGTTGTATTTGCCTGTTAAACTGATTTTATTTTATAACAATAATTACTCGGTGGAGGGAATATGATGTCATTCCTCACAACGCGTTTTATCTTCCCTAAAATGCTAAAACCATTATGAAATAAAAAAAGAATTTTCCTTTGTTATGGATGTACAGATTAATAGATGTATATATTCTGTGCCAATGATCATAAAATTGTTTCTCATTTTTTTCATATGAAAAAAAATAAAAAACAAATTTATTTTTTTGTATACATATTTCAGATAAAACAAATAAACTAAACGAAAAAAAAAAAACTAAATAAATTGAAAAAAAAAAAAATATTACACCTGATGAGATTTGAGCTCAAAAACATTTAGCTCGTAGCACGGCACGTTGTCACTGAGCTACGCAGCGAATCAATAGATAGAAATGCATAGTCATATTTAGGTTGCGCTTTAGAAGTGGGAGCTTTGCTACTGGAATACTATTTCCTGTTGTGTTTCATTTAATAAATTGTTGTATTTGCCTGTATAATTGATTTTATTTTATATGAAAAATTTTTTTATATAATTCCGCTAGTGTGACCGCGTAAAATAAATCGCTTCGATCATTCTTATGAGAAGAAGAGAGTAAGAAAGAAATTATATCCGTCTCCCTTAGACTTCAAGGCGTGGCCACCGTGAATTGTGATAACGCCACCTGGCAGTGGGTTAACAGAAATACTCACGCTGTGACCTGAGATTACCGACCTGTTGCCCCAAAATATCGACTTGTTGCCCCAAACTCAGTCCGAGATTTTTCCACGGCATTAGACTTCTATACAGGTCTCTCTTCTCTGGCATTACTAACTGTCTTTGCACTACATGAAGCTCCACCAGCTAAAGCACCAATTGCTCTGAGACCAGCAAATATCGGTATACATGGTAAAACACCTCCAACCTTGATCGGTACAGGTAATACACGAGGAACTCAAACATTCTTTTTTTCACCAATCATTTTTACTGCTTTCCGTGCAGCTATCAATGCTAATTTTATAGGATCGGCACCCGAATTCATCGTCAACTTGGCTGAATCCACAATTTGTCTTGAAGGTTTTCTCTTCAAACCTTTTGTAAGTTCTCTCTTTCCCACTCTTTTCTTTAATCCGATTCCGAGTTTTGATTTAACTTTTATGATATTTGTTACTCCTAATGCAGCAGCTCTCTCACCGAGATTTGCGTCTTTTGTAAGAACTCTTTGCAAAGCTTTTTCAGCAAGCACTCTATCAGCTGCGTTTCTCGCTTCGACGTTTTCTCGATTCCTCGAATACGCAATGTCGTGCTCTTTACAGGCTGCGTCCAACGGATTTACACCAGGATCATCACGTTCTAATTGTAATTTTGTTCCGGGTCCACAATACTGATATCCAGGAATATGTAACTCGAATGGCAATTTATTTATAATGGTGTTAACTAAGCCGGTTTCACGTCTGTACTGTGTCATCACCTGAGCCGTACTGAAATAATTCCCATAAAAATCGCGCATTTATACTCTAGCTCTTCAGTTGATATCGAAATGAAGTTTGAGCAACAAAGAACTCAATTACCGGTGTTGAATTTCGACAACGTCATGCCACAAACTGTAAAAATTCAACGCCATAGTAATTTATTACCAAGAAGCGTTCGCGGCGTGATATGTGGCCCCTCGAATTGCGGTAAAACAAATGCTCTCTTAGCTCTTATTGTACACCCGAATGGGTTACGATTTGGAAATATATATTGTAAAATATGCGTGTGTGTCCATCTATTGATGAATTGACAAACGACAGTTTGTTAGTTAACGACGATTGCTTGACGATTAGATTGTTTATACCAACGAGGGGAGAGTTTGTTTATCTCCAGTTTGTGACTGAGACTAGCACAGATTAAACGTCATATTAGATTCTGTATTTTAAATCTGTCATTTTAGTAAACTTTCTTTCTTAATATAAGTTCTCTTGATTTTATATTTTACATTTGGTGTCAGAAGTGATTCGTCTTACGTGACGAATTAATCTGTAGTGAATTAGTTATTGTGTTAGTGAAATTTTTTTAAGTTTTTGGAGAAATGCCAAGAACCCTAAATCGCCGTCAAACGCGGAGAGAAACTCGGAGGACGCGATTTGAAGATTGCATTGATGATGATAAATCTTCATCATCAAATGGTGGATTATTAGCATTAGAAATGCGGATGAATCGATTGGAAGAGCAGCTTTCTCAAAATAAATTGGAGATGAATAGATTATTACAAAACTTCATGGGAGAGATAAGATCTTCCTTTGCTATCTCTAATAATAATAATACTAATAATGACGATAATACTAATAATAATAATAATAATTCGAGTAATAATGATAATATGAATTTCAGCTCCGGCTGAGACGAATATACGTGCGAAAGAAGAGAGTAAACACGAACGCTACAGAGAGCTCATGGAGGTCATGAGAAATGTCTATCACGAATATACAGCGCACATGATAGTCTTGGTGATTGGTGCCCTTGGAGGGATGAGAAACCGTTTTCTGACAGAGCTACGAACAATACCAGTCTGCCGTAGTCAGGCTGAGATTCTCGTATGCAGAAAGCGGTCATTCTTGGGTCCCTCCGAATCCTGAGACGTCTAAAGTAATAACTGAACGGCTGCAGCCCTGGCTCACCCTCAAACCTGAGGGAGCCGGGTGCTTGCAGGATAATTGCGTCTGGTCAGGCCCCAGGTGTGTCGGAGCCCTGGGATCCCTGGCCAGACATTCTTTGACGAATCGCAAGATGAAAAAAAACAAAAAAAAAAAAAAAAATAATATGAATCAAAATTTAATCATTAATAGTAATAATTCTTCAGGAATTGTTAATCCAAACGTTCCTTCACATTTAATTGAATCGGTCTCGAAACCGGCAAAATATGATGGTTCTCAGACATGGGAGAGTTACTCACGTCAATTTGAGACCATCAGTCGTTCACATAATTGGTCGATTGAAGTTGAAGCCTCGATTTTAGTGTCCTGTTTGAAGGACAAAGCTCAGGAAATTTCGGAAAATTTGAGTTTAGAGGATTTGAGGAATTTTTCTATTTTATCGACATCGTTAGAAAATCGTTTTGGTGAAGCTCGATTTTCCAGAGCTTACTTCAATCGTTTCCAAGCTAGGAAACAAAATAAAAACGAAAGTTTGACTGATTTTTCCAATGATTTGGATAAGTTAGTCAAATATGCGTATCCTGGAGTTTCTGGCGAACAAAGAGAGCGAATGGCCGGATTGCAATTAATTGCAGGATTGCATAATCCAAAGTTACAATATTCTTTACGGTCTGAAAGGTTAGAATTTCTTCAATCGGCAACTCAACGAGCAGTTGAATTAGAGTCGATTGATAAGTTATGTTTTGGATATCAAGAAATTAATAAAAATGATCAACTTGATAAAAATAATGATCATAAAAATAATAAAACTTCGAATTTTAATAGAAAATTTAATAATAATAATTTTAGAAATAATAAAAGAAATTTCCAAAATAATAATTTTAATTTTTCTAAAAAGAATTTCAGGACATTTGATAATGAAAATTCTTCTCAAGGTTTTCAGTGTTGGGTTTGTGGACAGAAAGGTCATTCAAGAAATAATTGTAGAGTTCTTCAAGCTGGTCAAGCTAGTTCGACAAATAATTCTCCGAATAATGACAATTCTTCAAATGATAATTCTTAAAAAAAAAATTTCGTCAGAATTAAGTCATCATTTAGTTAGCTCTTCAAAGATTCTTCAGGATTCAGATTCTTCATTTAAACCTTCACTGATACTTAAAGGTGATATAAATGGTAAAAAATGTGACATGTCAATCGATACTGCTGCTGATATTATGGTTGTTGATTCTTTTCTCTTTAATAAGAACTCATTTAGAGCAAATAATGCTTCTCTTTCTATTTTTACAGTTTCTGGTGATAAATTTGATTTTGATTTTCTTGAGACTGTAGAAATTAAAATTTCAAATATCAGGATAAGTTTAGAGGTTGTCTTTGCTCAAATTCGTGAAGAATGTATTTTGGGAATAGATTTCTTGGTTAAATCAGGTTTGTTTGGTAAGTTTAACGAAATTCTTCATAAGAAATTTCTTTCTAATAATAAAGTTGTTTCAATTAATAAGGTTTCTCTCGATTGAAATGTTCTTCCTGAATATGTTTTAGATTTGTTTCAAAGATCTTAGAAGTTATTAAATGAAAAAAATGTTTCACGTTTTAAAACATTACTTTGAAAAAATATAAATAAAATATTCGTTAAAAAAATTCTTTTGATATTGGGAAGTGTAAAATTTTACAACATAAGATTAATGTTAGAAATGCTCTTCCTATTAAACAAGGTCCACGTCGTATTCCTTTGCATTATAGGGAAAAAGTTGATACTGTTATGGAAGAAATGAAACAAGAGGATGCAATTGAACCTTGTCATGGTCCATGGGCTTCTCCTGTTGTTCTCGTTCCTAAAAAAGCTGGTGAAATTAGATTTTGTGGTTTTCGACCATTGATCTAAAAAGTGATTATCGGCAAGTTGAAGTTGCTCCTGAAGATCGTGAAAAGACAGCTTTTTGTATTGGAAGTGAACTTTGGCCATTCGAAGTCCTTTTTTCTGGTTTATGTAATGCTCCTGTCACCTTTGTAAAACTTATGAACATAGTTTTACAAGGTCTCATCGGCAAAATTTGTTTAGTATATTTAGATGATATTATTATTGTCAGTAAGAGTCATGATGAACATTGTATTCATCTTCAAAATGTTTTCCAAAGACTTTTACAATCAGGACTTAAAATCAATGCTAAGAAATGTATATTTTTCCAAAAAGAGGTTGTCTTTTTAGGTCATATTATTTCTGGTAGAGGATTAAAAAGTTGTCCTGAAAAGATTTCTGCCATTATTAATTGGCCTATTCCGAAAAATAAAACTGAACTTAGAAGTTTTCTTGGAATTTGCTCATATTATAGAAAATTTATCAAAGATTTTGCTACTTTAGCAAAACCTCCTTATTTAGTTAGTGAAGAGAAAAGAGATTTCATTTGGGATGATATTGCTCTTCAAACTTTGCAAAAATTGAAACAAATTTTAACTACTACACCTATTTTAGGTTATCCTGATCCCAATTATCCATTTATTCTTGATACTGATGCTTCTAATGTTGGAATAGGAGCTGTTTTATCACAAAAAATTTCAATTGATAAAAACGGTGAAATTATTTATCAAGAAAAAGTTATTGCATATTTTAGTAAGACTTTAAACAGTCGTGAACGGAATTATTGTGTTACTAGAAAAGAATTGTTAGCTGTTGTTATTTCGGTTGAATATTTTCGTCATTTTCCTCTCGGTAAACGATTTACGATCAGAACTGATCATGCTTCTCTTAGTTGGTTACTTTTTTTTAAGAATCCCAAAGATCAAGTTGCTCGTTGGTTAAAAATTTTGTTCCAATATGATTTTGAGGTTCAGCATAGACCAGGTCAAAGTCATGGTAATGCTGATGCTCTATCTCGGCGTCCATGTGACTGTAAGAAATGTCTGAAAATGGATGCTAATGAAGAATGTTTCTTTAATAAAAATATTTTCCGTACTATCTGTGAAATGAATAATAATTCAGATTGGATTAAATTTCAGAATGATGACAGTATTTCGAATTTAATAATTAAATTCAAAAATGGAAATAAAATTCCTGAATTTAATGATGTTTCTCATTTAGATTCAACTTCTAAACTTTATTTACGCTATTGGAATTCTTTAGAATTAAAAAATGGCATTTTAGTTAAACGTTGGGAAGCTTCTAATCTTTCTTATATTGTTTTTCAGGTTGTTGTTCCTCGAGCTAAAGTTAATGAAATAATTTCTGAAGCTCATAATTCTCCTTCTGGTGGACATTTTGGTATTAATAAGACAATTTTTAAAATTCGTCAAAAATTTTTCTGGTCCACTCTTAAACAAGATGTTGATATTTGGTGTAAGAAGTGTAAGGTTTGTTCTGCTAAAAAAGGTCCTAATAAGAAATCATGTGGTTCTCCTCGAATTTATAATGTTGGTTCTCCTTTTAAAAGAGTTGCAATCGATATTCTTGGTCCTCTCACTAAAACTTCTTCTGGAAAAAAATTTCTTTTAGTTGTTACTGATTAT
The DNA here is from genome assembly GCA_028641665.1 of Chelonus formosanus. NCBI lineage: Eukaryota > Metazoa > Arthropoda > Insecta > Hymenoptera > Braconidae > Chelonus > Chelonus formosanus. The sequence continues at coordinate 14,216,248 of CM054006.1, read as the reverse complement.
TTCACTAGATGGCCTGAAGCAATTCCTTTTCCTAATCATCAAGCTTCTACTATTGCTAAAGCTCTAGTTTCTCAAATATTTTGTAGATATGGTGTTCCTTTAGAAATTCATACTGATCGAGGTAGAGAATTTGAATCAGAAATCTTCAAAGAGGTTATGAATCTTTTTGGAATCAAAAAGACTAGAACAACACCTCTTCATCCTCAATCTAATGGTTTAGTTGAAAGATTGCATAGGACTATTCTTCAATATTTATCAAAATTTATTAATAAAAATCAAAAAGATTGGGATCGTGGGATTTCTCTATTTCTGTTAGCCTATCGTTCTTCTAGACATGAGACTACAGAATTTTCTCCAGCATTGCTAATGTTAGGTCGTGAATTAAGGTTACCTTTAGATTTTCTTCGTGGAATTTCTTCTTCAGAAAACATTTCTGAAAATAATTCTACACGTAAATATGTTTTTGATCTTCGAAAAAAATTACAATTTACTCATGATTATGTACGCCGTAATTTAGAAAATAAATCAGGCAAACTTTAATCTACTTATGATTTAAAATCTAATATTCTTTCTTTTGACGTGGGTCAAAAGGTTTGGTTTTATTTTCCTAAAAGAGTTAAAGGGAAATGTCCTAAACTTCAATCAGATTGAGAAGGTCCATATATTATTAAAAATAAATTAAATGATGTTGTTTTTAGAATTCAGAAAATTCCTAATGGTCGTTTGAAAGTTGTTCATATAAATAGACTCGCTTCGTATGACGATGATTAATTATTTTGACTCTTTTGGGATATACACGGTTGGAGTCATTGTGCCGGAATCCTTGTCTTTATTATTTGGCCAAGGTAAAGCAAAGTGAGGTACTAGATGTCCATGGTATCCTACTTGTTCGGACAGTATGCGTAACTGTGAGCCTAATTTTTAATAATTTAGTTTGCACAGTGAGCAGAGGCTATTGAACTTATTTTTGAAAATTCCTTGCAAGGTGAATCATTTGTGATTATTATTATTGAGATTTTAAACGTCTAATTTCATAAATAGGATGCGTTGTCGGTAATTTGTTTGGAGAAATATACTCCAAGAAGTGAGACCATTCAATTAAATAAAAAGGAATTTGAATTCAATTAAAAAAATTATTGCTTTGATGATGCAGTAATTTTAAAAATCTGTTTAGATCTCTCTTGATATGACCTCCCAGATTCTTGGCATTTTCAACTCTTATGGATGTTAATTTCATTTCTGGATTCTTTTCAATGGAAAAGGAGGAAGAAAACGAAGAATTAATTATTTTAAAATTTTGACTGACGGACTTTTAATTTTTAAGATCTTTGAATTGTATAAAGTCACGTTTTTAGTTAGTTTAGATTATTTTGGCCTGTTTTGGAGGTTTTTACCTGCCGCAGGATTTTCCCCTCCAGAATAATTTGTTTTATTTATTTTCATGCAGACAGCGTTGTGGAGCGGCAATATTGGAATCTAGGCTGAAAAATGATTGAATTTATTTTTTTTAAATTTTTAATGAACAATTTAATTTAGATTTTGAATGTTTATTTTATTTCAGCCTAATCCAATATTTTTACCCAACAATTAGATATTGCCAGGAGGCAATTTTTAGAAGATCGGAAGAAGTGTAAAATATGCGTGTGTGTCCATCTATTGATGGATTGACAAACGACAGTTTCTTAGTTAACGACGATTGCTTGACGATTAGATTGTTTATACCAACGAGGGGAGAGTTTGTTTATCTCCAGTTTGTGACTGAGACTAGCACAGATTAGACGTCATATTAGATTCTGTATTTTGAATCTGTCATTTGAATGAACTTTCTTTCTTAATATCGGTTGTCTTGATCTTACATTTTATAATATTTATATTCGAAATCCATACATCAGCCAAAATACAAATTTTTGAAAAAATTACTTAAACCTGTAGAAGGTATAAGTTATTTTCCTTTTGATGAACATGAGGAAATTGTTAAACCAGAGCAAGCCAAACCAAATTCAATAATCATTTTTGATGACGTAGCGTGTGAAAAACAACATAATATGCGTGCTTATTTTTGTATGGGACGACACAGAGATGTCGATGTGTGTCTGGTGTGACACTGTGATGTGTCACACCAGACACTGAGATGTGAAGCTGGAATCATATATGAATCAGCTTTTATCTCTGCCAAACATATGCAGAGATTCCCAAACATCTAGTACGAGATAATACCGATTTTCTCGTGCTCATCTGACACGATAATATGAATTTGAAGCATATTTACGATGATCATGTAAATACTGATATGACATTTTCTGATTTTCGAGAACTTTGTTCTCAATGTTAGAATGATAAGTATGGATTTGTCGTTATCGACAAAGATAAAGACATCAGTTGTGGACGTTAAAGAAAAGGATTTGATCACTTTATTAATATATAAATTGAACAACAATAAAAGAATAAGAACATTTGTGATGCGGTCATCAAAGTGGTAGTATGAAGACAAGAAAAATGCAAAAACGAGCTGATATTTTGCATCAAATTGTGAAAGCGCGTGACGGAATACAAGATAAGCATAAAATTATTTAACATGGGCAAGAAATAATTCAACGAGCTATGACCGAAATATTCAAACCAATTGTAACTCCTTTACAACAATTAGTGGAGAAGACTCCAATGAAAACAGAGAAACTGAATGTAAAAAAAAAAGGGCTAATCAATAGAGATCCTACAGAAGGTGTAACAACCTTCCAGACAACACATGATAATAATACTGTTGATTATGATGTGGATAATAGTATGATAACTGATGACGAATCGTTTAACACTGCTCCTTATCAAAGTACACAGATAAAAGAGTTACCTGCAGTATCATATTTGAAAAAATTCGATTGAAAACATCAAGGGAAGAAATTGGATACAAAGTTTGGTGTAAGGAAATGATAGAATAAAGTGATGATTGGTAATACTGGAGTAAGATTTGATAATGAATTTGTTTACATCGATAATGAAAAATATGGAAGTACTCCGGATCTCTTAAAATTACTTATCATGAAATCACCTGATCCAAATATAAAAACAGACATTAACAAAAATACTTATAGACAAATTTTAAAAAGCACTTACGCCGATCATAAACATGACCATCCTGACAGAAGTTTTAGAGAGAATAAATGTTCAAAAAAATATCAAAATATCATCAGCAAATATTTACCGGAAAGCGGCAAAGGTTTGCCGCAATATATGATAAATCATAATCGACCGCTAAACTATGTTTATTGGGATGATCCCAATGAACTTGTCGATCGATTACGTCTACTTGTTTCATCACGTGCTGCTGGTAATTTTAGCCATAACAATGATATAATGTTAATTATTGAAGAACTGCGTGAAGCTGGAATCATATATTAATCAGTTGGTTAATGTCATTACTCATTGATTGATTATCTCTTAAAGAGAGAGGATGAGTGTAGACATTTTTGGACGTCAGTTAGACAATGATTCACGAAAAAGTGTCGTCCGTGGTCCGACTGGTAATGGATTTAAATTAACAATCGATAAACAATATGATATGAATAATAGAAGATTGTGCAACCTTGCTGAACCAGTACATCTAAATGATGCTCAATCATTAAAAGTTGTAAAATCAAGCATCAGTAATACAATAGCATCTTTAACACAAGAGATACAAAATCTCCAAACAAAAATTGAAAATATTAGTGAGCAAGTAAAACAGCAATTGGAATCATCACGAGCAGCACAACAAAGTTTGAAGGCTGAATTAAATTAAATAAATGAATTTTATCAATTAAATACGGTCAAAGATACCGATAATAGGCATACCGACATTATAAAACAGCTAGAGGGGAACGTTCAGAAAAAATTAAAAGGAAGACCAAAGGTCCAATTGCCATGAATACAGGAAAAAAAAAAATTGCAGAAGAGCTTCATAGACCGGTGAGAAGAAATTATCAACGACGACATGTAGATATACGTGGTCTTGATGAGGCTTGGCAGGCTAATCTTGTCGATATGAGTGCATTTAAAACCTACAATAAAGAATATCAATATTTATTAACAGTTATTGATATTTTCTCTAAATATGCTTGGGCTTTACCAATAAAGACTAAAAATAGTAAAGATGTCACTGCTGCAATAATGTCAATTTTAAAAGGAAAAAGAATACCCAAGAATTTACACGTGGATAGACGAAACCAGTCTTATGATAAAGATTTTGAAGGACTTATGAAAGAAAACAAAATTAATATGTATCCGCCATTTAGCAACTTGAAAGCATCACTTGCGAGCGATTTAAACGAACTTTGAAAAATAAAATGTGGGAAAATTTTACTTTACATGGAAATTACGAATGGATAGACATTTTACCAAAATTATTATCATCATATATTAATACTAAACATCATACAATTGGGATGAAAGCTGTGGATGTGACTTCAGCTAAAGAAAAGCAATTATTTGATACTGTTTACAGAAAGTTTAAAGTCATGAAGATGAAGAAAAAAAATAGATTCAAAGTTGGTGATAAAGTCCACATTAGCAAATATAAACATGTATTTGAGAAAGGGTACACTCCCAATTGGACCATTCAATTATTCACTGTCAGCAAAGTCAAAAATACTCATCCAGTGACTTATAAATTAACAGATTATCAAAACCAACCAATAGAGGGCGATTTTTATGAAGATGAATTAACTGGAGTTCAATATGCTGATCTTTATTTGGCTGAAAAAGTTTTTAAAAAACCTGGAAATCAAGCATATGTGAAGTGGTTAGGATTTAGCAATGAACACAATGGTTGGATAAATTCGAAAGATATATAATCTAATCAAAAAAACTTGTAATTATGACAAAAATTAATTCATAATTATGACAGAAAAGAACAATTATTAGAAGGAAATATAACTTATAAAATTCACGAAGACCAATAATCCCTTAGTTAATTATGTAGATTCTGACTGGGGTAGGAGTACGGTAGATCGACGATCGTACACTGGGTACGTGTTTCTGTTAGGCGGTACTGCTATCACGTAGAAGGCACAAAAGCAGAGAACTGTGGCTTTGTCGTCAACTGAGGCTGAGTACCTGAGTTTCGCAGAGGCTGCTAAAGAGGTAGTATATCTACAAAGTCTATTGAGTGAATTGCTATTGTGTGAGTGCCCACAGATCAAGGTGTTCATCGATAATAAAGGTGCTCAATGTTTGGTTAGCAACCCTGTGTTTCACGCACGAACGAAACATATTGACATAAGGCATCACGTCGTTCGTGAATTGATCAGCGTTGGAAAGTTAGTTTCGGAGCACATTCCGACTGAAGGAATGGTGGCTGACATCTTAACAAAACCGTTGACAAGGAATAGTCTTGGGGAGTGTCTCCTCGGACTAGGACTGACCGACAGACAATTACAGTGATCAGTGTGCGTGTTAGGATGTGTATCTTCAATCAGCAATCCGCACGTCGGTGTGTCGATGTCTGGTGAGGATTTTCTTTTGCTCGCCTAGTAGCGAGAGACTCTTTTATATGTATGTTTTGTAGTCTTGTGCGTGGCTTCCTAAAGCGATCACGACTAATTCAAGAAATAAGTATCATTTACAGTTAAACTATACATTCGTTTATTTTCTACACTCCGAGCCACTATCTAACCTCCAACATGAACACACAATCAGAAGAAATGAAAAAAGTAGGAAATTCTTTTTTGTAACACTTCCTATGAAACTTTGAACAAAATAATTGTGTTTAAGGAAACAAATAATTCAGGACACGACGTACGTTAAATGCGCTCTACACGAATGTCTAGCAACGAATGAGCACTCATTTGTTTTGAAAAAATAAGATACTCAAATTTCAGATACTTTTCATTTTATTCGTCATACGTATATACAGATATCGATGCACGAATTTTAAAATGCGTGCGTTTAAAACTTCATTGCTGTGCAATGTATAAAGGAAGAGATGCATAAACATATTTATTCGCATATCCACTCCACTATATGGTAAATTTTTATTATTGTTTGTCATGAAAAAATGGTAATTAATAGAATAAATCATGATTATGATATAAAATATGCGACCGCTTGTTATCTAACGGAAAATTCCACACGGTAACGTTCGTCACTAGAAATAACTGAGAAAAAAATAACTGTTTTTCGATTTGAAAAGTAGTTTCTATACATTAACAACATTGTTGTTAGCTATACTGCTAGTTGTTTTGATGAAGAGATAGTTGCTCTTGATGCATTAATTTATTCAAACCGTTCTTAAAGACAGTCATACTGTTAACTTTATTATGGAATGATACAGACTTTGAAAATCAATAGCCGTTCTTAAAGACAGTCATACTGTTAACTTTATTATGGAATGATACAGACTTTGAAAATCAATAGCCACTCAAATAACTGTCGCTCAGTCCAACGAATAGTTTGTCACATGGATTTAGATATGTACTAGACAATACTACGACTTTGCCTTTGTCAGGACTATTGATTCAGATCTGATTCAACTCTAAAAAATCATTTTTTGTTATAAGCTACGGAGAGTTACGTTCAAAAGACCTGGTGCATACCTAGGATGCTATTTTTCTTTGTTTTGCACATTGTTTGTTGGCATTCATGTATATATTTTTTTAGAAGCACAAATTCAGAATTTTAAAACGATTAATTTAACTCTGAAGTGAGCCAGACAATACTTCGACGTCGTCTTCGTCGGAAGTATTGATCTAACACTAATTTAACTCTAAAAGTCATTTTCCGTCCAAAGCTACGAGGAATTACATTCTAAAGACTTGGTGCATCCATAGGATGTCACTCTTATTTATTCTCTGTATTGTTGTTTGGCATTATTATAATTATTTTCAAAAAGAGACATTCCTGTACGCAAAACCTTCTGCGTCTAGTGCATGTATTAGCACTGTCTGTGCTGTCCTGCGTTATGAGAACCACTGCGTATAATCTGCTTTCACCTTCAGTGTCATCTCGTATTTTTAAAATTTTTGTATTCGTCGATGTTAGGAATTTTTTAGTTCAGTTTATTCATTATCAATAGATGGAGTGACTGTGATAATACTTCCAGAAGATTTTTGCGTACATCCATGCACCTGACGGTTTTTCCTCGTCGCAATAGCAAGGCTTTTAGTCTTCTGTGTTTCAAAAACCACTGAAATGTTGGATAAAAGTTATAGATAATTATGGTGATTGTATTGTAGACTGAAAATATTTTTAATAAAAAATATTCATAATCGAAAAAAGTTGATAAAAGTATCGAAGAATTTATCGAACAGCCCAATATAGAATTATTTATAAAACTTTTTAAATATCATTATTGAATTGATTAGAATATAATAAACAAAAAGGTTTATGCTATTGAGCAAAAAAATATTTTATCGTTAGGTCCAGCTGTGTATGTTTTTTTTGCTATCGTCTGTCACGCATTTCATAAAACAAAACCTGCGTCTCAACTGTTTGACCCTCAACACTAAGCAACAGTATGGTTTCCTCTGTTCCCTTGGCGTTACGCCTTAAGGCCTCAGCCTAGAGAGAGCCGAGTTAGTCACTTACAGGAAATAAACAGAGGTGCGTGTGTTTATTCGGCAAATGCTACTTTGAAATTTCATTGCAATTACCATTGATATATTGTAACGTTTTTTTTCCACCCCCAAAAGGGTTTACTTCATACCGCACCTTTCTTCAGGAAGGCATCCTTGATTAGAACTATCCTTGGGAGACTTAAGCTATTTTACCTAGGGCGCCAAGTTATTTTTAATCACCAGAATAACTAAACTGGCATAACTTACAACTAATACCAACTGAAACCTAAACTCAATACCTCAAAACCTATTAACGCAAAAACATCTCAGTTCTTAATACTAAATTCCAAAATCTCACGACATATCTCAAAATCCCAAACTTATTACTAACTTAACTAAGATAGTTCTCGATTAAAAATCAAGATCATCCTGAACAGGGTATGTCCTGGCCCTCAGTTGTGTAGGTTGTGAGAAAGGGTCGTGTCCAGCCAACAAAACAAATAAAATAAAAAAAACAAGAGAACTGAAGAAGAAATTAGATGAACTAATTATGAAATTAGTTGAAGGTTCTCAACTACTATAAAAAATTTGAAAAGTTCATCTTCTGTTCATTTTTTAACTTTATTCTAATACTTTTACTCAATTAATTTTTTTGACAATTACTGGGGCTCAGCACATAATTATAATTTTGCAGGACATTAACCATTTTATGTCGTACTACTTCGTATTGATAGCTGTGAAACCTGCATGTCCAAGCTGCACGCAAATACGTTTATGGAAGTTGCTCTATATAACATCAAAGTTATCAAAACGAATAACATGAATCTGATGATCTCACGAATTGTATGCGATGTAAATTCATTAACTTGTATGAAAGAAAAATGCACTGAATATGAAGCAAAGAAACCGTTTCAGGCGATACAATGACACAATAGTAGCAGTGCTACAGAGTTGTAACAATACATGTACTCCTTTACTTTGCCATCCCTCTTACGCCTAAAGTTGATAATAATAAATAAATTCACTTAAATAATATATGTAATGACTAAACACTGAGTAGTATACACTAGTAACTGTTTATTCACTTAGTGTTTATTATATCTTAGACAATTATAGTAACATAGTCGACTAAGAGAAACTGGTTGAATTGACACAATGGATTAGAAAAACAGAAGAAAAGCTAAGATTAGTAAAAACATCAAACAGATCGACCAAGTTACAATTGCACTTGCAATTAGTAAATTTAGAGAAGAATTGAACGTTGTCAAATTACATATATTTAATATACAGAGATCAATATGAATCATATCGCCAAAGTATAAATGATCTTACTGAAACCGAAATTGCACTACACATTGACTATAGTGAAAACCACGCCTGTAAGCATCACAGAGAAATTCAATCAGTACATTCCGGTGGATCGCGAGCGCAAAACCAAGTCACTTCGCAAACCGCAGTAATGTAATATTGGACTTCTTCAAAGGACAAACATATCACTTCTTTGCACTGTGTCTTCTGATGTTAATCATACCCCTACAGCTATTTTGGTCCACCGACATTTGGTACTTGATTGGTTTCAAAAAGAATTACCTTACATTAAGACAGTTAATTGTTTTCTAAAGGACTAGCAACACAGTACAAGCAAAAAAAAAATTTTCATCTTTTTGCAACAAAATTTTTTAAACAATACAGATTTGGAAGTTCAACCTGGAATTTTTTTCGATCCGGTCACAGCAAAGGAGCAGCTTACGGTATTGGAGGGTCTAATAAATGTTTAGCTGACCCTTTCGTCGCTTAAGGACACGATATTACTAACGCTTTACAGTTTCATAAAGTACTTAAAGACTGCAGTAAGATAAAGCTTATTCTTGTTGGCAAAGATGATATTGCCAAAATTTTGATGAAAATTCCAAGTGAAATTACTCTGCTGAAAGGTAATATGAGCGTCCACCAATTAGCTGCTCAACAACTTCGAGTGCTGAGTTACCGAAAATTGAGCTGTTTTTTCTACAAATTTTGTGATTGCTACAATTTGAAGATTTATTACCCATTGCTTGAACATGAGATGAAAGTCGATTGCAGCCTAACTTTAAATTTAATAGAACTATTGACTGATATAACCAACGTAATAAGAGCTCTCACAATAAGATTTGATGAGACTGTTGATACTTCTAGTTCAGAAGATGATGATGATTGGCCTCTTGTTGATCAGAAAGAAACTATGTACATAAAAATGGGTACGTTCTATGGCTTGTCTGTTGACAAAATCTATCCATTATTAATAGAAATTATACACATACGTTAGTGAAAGTTCTCAGTAAAAACGAAATCGATCACACCTACTTAGAAGTTGCAAAAAGTTGTGTGGATAAAGATGGAGATAATCGGGTCATGATTCAAAAAACTGTTAATGACACTGGGAAAATATTTAAATTAGTAAAATCAGATGTATCAGATGTGTGTTTTGAAAACTTGATAAAAATAATTCCAAGCCCTAAAGAAGTCGAAAGAGGAAGGCGTAATTATTACGAATTTGATAAACCAATAAAAGTATTAAAAAAATAGAATAAGAGAAAAGGGAAATTAGTCTGATTTTACGTATACCGAGAACGGTTCTTCCAAGAAATGATATATAATGGAACATTATAGAAAGAGCGTGATGTTTCGTTATCGTTTCAGAAACTTAAAAAATGTTGAACGATTGAGTTCAAATGTTAATTTTTGAGTGTCTACGACTCTATCACATTTTGTTACAATTTTGTCCTTCTTGGAATTAAACGTCAATGTAGCTTATAATTGAATGATCAAACGAGCTTACTTTAAGTGAAGTTCGATCATGATTTCATTGGTTTCCTTCCGGAGAGATCATAACGTGCTAGGTAGCTTCCCAGCGTACGTTTTCCACACTGTTTAAAGCCCAGAAAAACAAATTCTGGCACTGCTATACTGCCATCTATCCGCGCCATTCCCACTTGCTTACCATTATAATTTGAAGTTAAGAAGACAAAGAATTTACGCATAACTTTCAGGGTGTAAGACACGAGTCTTTATTCGGGATTGGGTGGGACTGATCTCTTCGGAAGGACACCAATGAAATCATGATCGAACTCCACTTGAGGTGAACTCGTTTGATCATCAAATTTCATTGGTATTCTTCCTCGAGATCATAACTTGGTAGATGTTTGAAGTAAAATTAAAGTTATGAGTCTTGACCAATAAAAGATTTTTATTTTTAAATAAAAGAAAGAAACAGAATAATATGCGTATAGAGAAACAAAAGAAAATCTTATTTCTATAAATTAAAGGACCCATACTTTGGACATCATAAAAATTTTTAGTCTGTGAAAAACTGTCTCTTCTAAGCCGAACAATTATTCACCTTTATCCTTCAGGGCTGAACTGTATACTGTCCTAGCGAAAGATGTGTTATCTTTCTCTACAATTAGCTGGTTATAGAAGTTTGCGAAGGTCATCGACCCTTCTGTCCATGCCGCTGTATTTTCAATTAGATGAATGTTAACTCCATTCTTTGTCGCTACCGAAGTAGCAGTATGACTGGTACTATAAGCAGAAAACATATTTACGTCTATTTCGCTAACCTGAAGGGTAGTTTTTATCCAGCGACTTATCGTCTGAGTCGATGCTAGTGGAATGCTGCTACTTTGGCGGACCCCACTCCTATCCCCACCACAAAGTAGGGATGAATTTGTGTCAGCCAGAGCGGTTTCACAAGGAGTGGGGGTAGCCGCGTAGCGTTGCGTGGGGCGGCAAGATCGCGGGTGGGCGTAAAGAATTTAAAATTTTGTAATTATTATTTGATAATTAATATATGTATACATTTTAATTATTATTTAATGATAATTATGTGATTCGTTCCGAGTTACAAAATTTTTAAAAATTATTTACCATTAACGCAGTGGTATAGCTCTCGGCTGATAAACAGCAAGCAAATACGGTGTTACCACGCTCGAGAGTAAGAATGGTGAGGCTGGTGCGTGGTCGGACTGAGTCCGATTCATGCTGGCCGAGCGCCGGTTCGAGCGTTCAGTCTTGCCCAGCCAAGGCCTACGCATGGAGGGGCCTGTTGCTGTCGCTGGCTACACGAGAAAATGAGTCTGAAAGAAGCTGCGCATGAACGCGCTACCGTATTTACGGCCGCTACGCGCAGATATGTATGCTCCAACATCCTATATTTAATCACTTGTTCGATATCTAAATAGTAGAGTTGAAAACTCATCTTTAATGCGCCGTTTTTATTTTGTATACGGGTTGTTCTTGTTTCACGACGAGTAACAACTTGATTGAAGAGTGTTCGTCTAATTGCGTCAAACGAAATTACTGTAGGCGCTGTACGTTCGCCTGTAATCAACGAGCGTATTGTTTCATAATTAATATAATTACTATTTGTATAATTCAGGGTTACACCTTTTACTTTACATACTTCAGCTATTGAACCATCAGGCTTTCGTACAATGTAAGCATAAAATTTCGGGCCACCAGAAATAAGAGATTTTATGTTACAACCTGTACCATAGCTTTCTAACTCATCAGTTAAATCGCCCAGATAGTTGCCTGTTTCAAGATCTGTACTGTTTTCATCAGAAATATAAATTACTGAATCAGTGTCACAATACAAAGCGCGTGAACCTAATTTTTCTAGATAAGAATATAACTTCAAACGAGCTTGAGCTGTTGTGTAAACTGCTATGACAACATTTGTAGTAGAGTGTGACACGAGAGCTTTCTCTTTTTGTACGTATGATATATATAAAACATCATTATTAACACAGTGTAAGCCGGCGATATCGATCTCAGGATTTGTCAGTAATTCCATAAGCTTAACACGATGATTTACTATTTCAGTTTGGGTAAGATTTTCACGCTGCCCAAATTTACCTCATAACGAATTTCGAAATAATTTTGCAACTGACCGCAAACCAGGATTATGTGTTTTTTTTTCTCTTTCTAATTTAATGCCTTCAGCTTTTTCATAATTTTCTACATATAATTTTTGAATTGAATTATTTTCACATTGTTTTGGCCAGCCGCTTGCTACTTGTTTAATTTTTAAAAAAGTGTTAATATCATCAGTAAAAAGACCTCGAACGTCGATGTTGCGGTTATATTGAATCATCTCATATTGCGACATTTCTAATACATTCAAAACTTTATAGCCTTTTTTGATAGCTTTACGTATTTCGTCAACGACCCATGTACCATGTAATACACGCTCAGCTATATCATTATGATAACAGTTACCCTGATAAATTGTTTCAGCACATGTTCTGCATAATACAAATAAGAGTTTACCGTGAAATCTTGCCGGTAAAACAGGATATAAAAGGTCTCGGGGTGGTAAGATAGTACATTTTACAAGCCCTTCAATCTGATCAAAATTATTTTTATTTTTAAGAATTTCATCACATTCATTGCCAACATAAATTGTAGGATGACCAATGGGAAATTTACCTGTTTTGCACACGTAAGGATAAAGTGAGCATACATCAACATATTGAATTTTTTCAAATTCATTAGCATCACGTAATGATACAAAGGTTTCTGTACGGCCTCCAAAGAAAGCATCACGCGGTTTAAGGGGTGTATTTTGTAATAGGGGGTGAGAATTAATAGATATTTCCAAACTAGGATTATTTTTCAGAAACTGTCGGAAGTTACATTCCCACTCCTCAATAAGAGTATACCCTGTTGAACGTATTCTATTTGAAGTGCCCCGTGTTAATTCTAACCGTTGATCAAATGTTTCACCTGTACGAAATTGTTGATCTCTGTTTACGCAATAACACATTATACAGCCATGCCAATAACACCCATGGAATTGGAATACAACTTTTTCCTGAGTTTCTGGATTATGATAATAATCATTGACTAAAGTGCCACAAAGTAATCAGACCTCTTTACGGCGTGCAGCATGATCTATAATGTGACCACGCTTTTTCTCCTGGAATATTAACCATGAAATCGCTATTGATGATTGATTGGATGACCACCGATATGCGCCGCGTGGCGGTAAAATGCCAATTGTATTAGATTCTAATCATTTTTTTCTAAAAATTTTTGAACATGGTGATGCTAATGTGCAGCATTCAGTGAAAGGACATACGTCACCACATTTAAGTATCAGATCTCTGAAAGCTATGCAGGCACGTCTTAACACGATAACATCAGCACGACAGTAGTGAATGAATTCTTTTTGAAAATTAAAAGTATAGTTAGCCTGTTTTTTTTCATTATACCATGTTATAAAAGACTCGCGTTCTTCATTATGGATTGTATCAGAGGAGCAATATTTCATATCAGGAAGAGGACCTTCATAATTGATGTTTTCAGGGGTGTTAAGTAAATGTGGGAAAAAGCCTTTAGTTATCTCACTGTCAAAACCAGATGCTTTAGGTAGAGGTCTTAAAGGCATTTGTAAATAATCTAAAAATGTTACATTATCTATTGTCATGACAATAATCTTACTCCCGTTCAAAATAAGGTATGGAATACGTGTTTTTTTATTTTCTATCGAATAACGAAGAATAAACTGTGCATCAAAACTTCAAGCATTATAGGCGATACATATTATTTAAGTAGAATATTTATATGTTTGAAATGCTAGATCTACAAGATTACCGATCCGTTTGTCATGCAAGACATACTCGCGTTTACCACAAAATGCACAGTTTTGTAATAAATTATTATTTCCAGCACAAAAAACGCATACTTTCTTAACAACGCAAAGATTAGGGACATGTAATTTTGTCATTTTATCACCTTTAACATGCTTGTGGTGTTGTGTTTCGAAATCATAAAATAAAAATACTACTTTTTGAGGCCTCCTTGGTTCAAAAGGGCTCATATAGCAGCGATGATTCATTGGGCGGCTACAATTACAAATACGACAAAAAGATTCAATACACACGTGCTGTTCCGTTTCAGATGTACTGTATATTTTAAAATGGAAACAGTTTTTACAAATTTGTGTTAGATTACAGATAGTTTAAATTCTATCTTTGCCATTAAGTGCAGCAGACCCCTTCAATAGATGTTTATTATAGCAGCTATCACTTACAAAATATCTGTTACACTCATTACACATTCGCTGTTTTACAGTTTTTCAAACAGGTGCACTACCACACCGCGGACATTTAGAAACACAACGATGTAAGGCAGAGGGCGTTGCATAACTTTTATTGCAAGCCGAACAAAAAAAACGCGAACCAATGCCGCACTCAGATTCAATATAGGTTCATAATGGTGCGTTTGCTGATAATATAAAATGAATAGGGTTTGGCTGACAGAACCATAATACTACTCAACGACCCACCGACCATCGAATAAGGGCGGACCTCCTTTTCCTAAGGTGTGAAATTCGAACCCAACATAAGCCGGACCGTTGCGAGCAAAATATCGTTGGAAACCATTGATTCGTACTTTCACTACACATTCTTTACCCGTAATTCCAAATTTTACAATATTTTTTGCCCGCTCTCTGTCAATAATAAAACAATGTCCCGGTGGATGAATAGCCGCGAAGTTGTCTGATGAGGTACTTGGTGAAAAGTTGCCCTTGAGGTTTGAGTCGTGAATTTTTTTTGCTGTAGATCTGGTTACAGCACCGCCACGATAAATATCTATAACAAATTTAATAGTTGTAAACAGCATTATTCTTCAGGTCATAGCATTGTCATAGACATAAATTTAACATAAGTAAATTCAAAGATACTTACTTTCTGAGAATGATCTTGGTTCACGAGGGTGATCAGCATTGGTGTCCATTTCTAAATCCGGTACCTCATCATCGCTTTCCTCAAAAGTATCGACTAATGATACGCTTGACGATGATGACTCAGGAGTTGGATGTAAACCGTCTGAAGGCACGTTTTCATTAGTTTCTTCTTCAGTATCAAGCCTATAAGGAATACTGATATCACAGCTACACTGTGAATATGATCAGGAGCTTGTAGATGGTGCACTATGCTCCATGCATAATCGTAAAATTTGATGTTGACAAACCACGTGTATGTGCACGGGCTAATAAACGACATGACACGAGTAATATAATACATCTAAGGAGTCTCAATAAACACGCTCGTGATAAATTATTCCATCGTTTAAGTTTAGACTCAGGATAGAACCGAGCAATCGCTGGTAATCGATCACAAAGATAACGCACAAGCGTTAACAAAGCAATCATGAAAGGCGTAGCGTTCGAATTATGCATGTTGAATAATGTAAAATACACATTTACAACTGATTAACAGTTAGAGAACATGCTCACTTTGAAGCTCTTCAGGCACTGACGATTAAAGAATTATATTTGAAAATGCAACTGCAATTGTTTACATATCGTGCATATTTGTTGCTCTTAAGAAAAGAAATATAATATTCTCTCCTGAAAATCTTACGAATGCTAAATTATATAAATCTTCGGCAAATTTTTTTACACTAACAAAATAGACATAAAATAATAAATTTTAAAAAATTCTCACGTTTGCAAAAACCATATTCAAGGTCATTTACTGCGAACGCCTGATGTTGCAGAAATCAGCGTTTTTCAGAGGCCTAAATTACATATCCGACGAGAAGGGGCTACAATGTTTCGAATTACAAAGCCTTACGAACAACTCATTTAGTCTCGTATCGTTGACAGTAAAGCAACTAATAGTTATTCACAAAGCCTTACAAACGGCTAGTTTAGTCTCGTATCGTTGAAGATGAAACAGCCAACAGTTGTAACATATCATCAAGTCAACAATTTGAATCTTCGACAACCGCCGATCAACGGGGTGAGATGGATACTTTCGAAACATCATCACAAAAATATATACCACGTGGAGAAATCTTCAAGTTCCTGTTTTCAGCATCTTATGGATTAAACGCATCACGATCAAAAGCAATAATCACGGGTGTGCGCTTGAATCACGTCAGTAATAATATCGAAGCTTGTGTTTCAATCGTTGACACTAAATGTTCAGAAGTAATTTTTAATGCTGAAAATTGGTTAGAGTTCATAGAGAATCTCCCACAATTGATTAAGTGCGTTGACAGCTCTGATTCTGATTATCGAAAACTAATCAATAAAGAGAACGGCTGTGCTGGTTATTCATATACTTTTATGGTGCCGGATGGAACGAAATACGGGAGCTGAATGCTAACAATACAAGATACTACTAACAACTCGTCGCAGAATGCATCTCGACAATTCTTCATACAAAGAGGTACTCTAAAATACGTTGTACGTATGAGGAATTCAATACAAAAAGGCTTAGAGCAGCTCCAAACAATCATACCTGTGATCACTAAATGCATGGAGTTGATGGTCGCAGCATTAAAAAATGGAATACCGGCAATTCAACATACTATCAATACTATACAATTACCTGTTGATTTGATATATACATTTAGAGCCAATTACCTTCAACGACCGGAAAAAATGACAAAAATTCTTGAACAACTGGAACCTATCTACAAAACATCAACGTTTGTATCAGTAATGGACGTCGAGATCATCGCTCAAGAATGGTGTCAGCTTGTCAATGAACACGTTGTGAGTGAAACGATGCTCTGAAAATTTTTATATATTTTTGTCATACCACTGGTAAAAATGTTGCAATTAATTTTTATACAAACATTTATGTATCAAACTGTACTATGATACTAAAATGTCAATAAAAATATTTTTCAACTGATCCCTTGCAACGCTACCGCGATCAGGGCAAGTTGCCTTAATCCCTGACCGTGTAGGTGCTAATTTACCCAACAAAAATTTACTTTACTTAAAATCCTACCTGTGGACGCCACTCGTTTTTCAGCCAGAAAACGAGAAACCTGGGAAAGCTGGCTAGCTCTGAGACCCCTGAAAATCGCGAAAAATACTCGCGTGAACACAAATAATCTTTACACTAATTATTTACGTTCAATCAATCTATTTATTAACAAAAGATAGAGTTATATAAATGTGATCTAAACAAAAGGAATTTATTTTTCAATTGAACGTTTGATGAACCAAGGAACAAATTAGTGAATTTAATTCAACTCAAAAATTTATAAATGTTCATTTACTCAACTTAATGTAACTAAATCGCAAAATAACAATTTAAAATAAACCAACTACTAGACTATAATCAATTAATGAATTCAATTTACATAAACTAACCACAAAATATGTTTGGTCGAAACCAAAAAATTCCTCAAGGAGGAACCAGGACAAATAGTCCTAGGAAAATACTGGTACCAGATAGCAATGTTCGCTCTCTTACTCACACTCGCACACAGGAAATACAGCGAGGAAAGGAACAAGATAGTAGATAAAGATGTAGATGTTCAGCTTACGGAAGCTCCTCTTCTTCGAGATATCCTAGCCGCCTGGTCCAGCGTGGCTTGTAAGTGCGATGAGACATTTGCTAACACGTGCAACCACTGGTACTTAGACTAATAGTCTGATTTCCACACTTTGTTAAACGCCACCAAAAAAAAAAATGAGTTTTACCTCGCAACGTCGAGAGACTTTTTATTACTTTTTTCGATGGATGATACTCCGCAACGTCGGAGAAAAAATGATTCTAGAAGATCTCAGAGAAAAAAAAACTCACACCACGGGTGTTCTCGTTAGACAGTGAATCCACAATGGCGTCTCTATGGAAAATTTTCAGCCGGCTGGCCACGTGGTGATAACAGCGCCGCCAAAAATGAATTATCTCGACCTAATTGGTAAATTAGGTCAGGTATTGATCGGTAGCTCGATAACATATCGACCCACTGAAGGGCTGGGTGACACTCGATCTACCCATCTCGTTATACCCTATTCCTTTTGAGATTTCAATTTTTATGAATTTTAGGTTGCTTTTTTGAGTATATCATCTAAAAATATACGTTGATAACACCTTTTTAATTTTCGTGGAGTAGTCTCTTGTGACATATCAAGAAACAAAGGAAGAGCGTGGCGCCAGCTGTTAGTGTCTACACGTTACTACCTCAACAGCATTACGTTGCTTTTCTGTCTCGACCTCATTTGAGCATTTTTGTCTGTTTGAACGTAGGACGGGCGTTTGCTGTTATGAAAACTTATTCTTGTACAGGATAGGCTAAGATAGTAATGTGTTTCTTCAAGTAATAAGATCTTGAATACACAAATTTTTTCATTTGTTAAAAACATTCAAAATATTACAATATAAAACATTTCGACTGGCCTTCGTTGAGTCATCTACGGTGCCATTACTGGAAAATAAATTTTTTGTTAATCCTTAATTAATCTTTTTACAATTATTAAACTGTAAACAGCACATGCTTACAATCAGTTTTCGAGGGCTATTTGAAGATCGTAGAGCTTGACTACAGCACCTTTATCACTACTGTAGGTGCATAAGTGAAAGCCTTTTCGCTACTAATGCAGTTTTAATAAATTAATCATTCAGAGAAAATGTACGCTGTTCAGAGGCCTTCTTAAAAGATCATATGACCATGATAATAAGGCCTGCGTTGAGCGTCAACAAAAAGATGCTGATGATCATGCGTTTTTGTATATATCTCTTGAAACTTTTATAACATAAAAATAATAGGTATTTTTTATTAGAGCCATTTATAGCTATGCATCCACGCTGGAAACATCCTTCGACTTCAATTATTTGTGGCCCTACAGGGTGCGGTAAAACTGTTTTCGTAAACAGGTTTATTAGCACTATAAATCACATGAGTGATAGACGCTTTTCAAAAATTACATTTTATTATGCTGAATGGCAAGAGAGTTATATTAATTATTCAAAATTTCTACCCCTTCCTTTTAAAGAAGGACTATCATCTGGTGATGATTACACGTCCGATTACACTCCAATATTAATTATCATTGATGATCTTATGCGTGGATCATCAAGTAGTACAATTATTCCATCATGCCATCATCGTAATTTGAGCGTTATATTCATAACACAAAATTTATTTCATCAAGGAAAGGGACAATCAGACATTTCTTTACATGCTAACTACATTGTGATTTTAAAAAACCCCCGTGACCGCTCACCGATCCAACATTTCGCCCGGCAAGTGTGTCTCGAAAACACCCATTTCTTCCAAGAAATATATTATGATGCAACAGCTCAACCGCACGGTTACGCATTGCTAGACTTGAAACAATCAACACCTGAAAATTGTCGTTTCCGCACATGTAGTTTCCAGAGGACCCGAACCACTATGTGTTTGTGCAGCGTAAACCCATCAATAAGAGCCCACATAATCACAATTTACCAGTTGTGAGTTAGTAATGCTGCAAATGCATCGCGAAAGAAACAAGCAGCAATTCTCA
This sequence comes from Chelonus formosanus, assembly GCA_028641665.1. Taxonomy (NCBI): domain Eukaryota; kingdom Metazoa; phylum Arthropoda; class Insecta; order Hymenoptera; family Braconidae; genus Chelonus; species Chelonus formosanus. The sequence continues at coordinate 14,196,418 of CM054006.1, read as the reverse complement.
GTTTTTTATTTTATCTAAGCAAAGAACATCGTGCTGCTATATTATGGAAAGCTGATTCTCAACTAGTGCGATATATATGTGAATGTGCTCTTAATATTTTACGGGGTAACGTGTCATTGACAGCTGAGCAAAAACGTAAAGTAGAGCGACACGCTTCTCTTTTACGACGTCTAGCTTTACATGGTTGTGCCAAAAGGAAGACGAAAATCATTTTACAGAAAGGGGGTGGTTTTTTACCCGTTCTTTTGGCACCTATTCTTGGCAGCTTAATATCAAAGCTGATTAACGGCTGAAAATATATCATGCTAAAAAAATGGTTTCAACACCTGGAGAGACTATAAAGAATTTACAAGCAGAAGACACAAAATTAGTGATGAACAGGTCAGATAAAAGTTATGATACCGTACTCACATGTGTTAGAAAGGTATTTGCGTCTAATCAACCATTAAAGTCGTCCTGTAGTGAGTCAGCCTTTGCCTCAAAATGCCAAAAAAATTTCAATTAAAAGCAAAACTTCTCTACAGGCGCTTAAAAAAAATGCCTGATAATATTATCTCGTGGGATAACGCAGGCATTGTTAGTATTGAGAGTCGAGTTATACTAGGCTCAAATATTATTGATCTTTTAAGTGACGCTATGAGAGCTAGAAAAAATGAATATGCTATAGAAAGAGATCAGTTTGTACGGGTTGTTCATAACGGTTACGTACCACAGGAATACATAGGTAATAAAGAATTATTTGATACTGAAAAAGTAGAAGCGTCCACGCCGACAGGTGTATCACGGAGATGACGGCTCATCATACCGGATATAATAGTTAAGGCTCTTCATCACTGAAATCACAAAGTGAGTCCGAGCCCCATGATGCAGCTGATTTTTTGAGCGCTCGTAGCAGTAGATCTCAAATAGGTTCAGGGGTTTCAAAGCGAAAGAGTAAAATGGTTGAAATTTGCGTTCAAGGAATGGCCGCTCTTAAAAAGATGAATTACAGTCCTGAACATCCAGCTGGTTTTGCTGGTGCAAATCAATTGCTAAATTATACAAAAAACATACATCGTGATAATGTGAAGAAATGGCTAGAAAATCAAGATGCTTACACGTTACACCGTCCAACAAGGCGTCGATTCTCAAGACGCACATATAATGTTTCACATATTGACGATGTATGGGAGGCAGATTTAGTTGATCTACGTAATATTGCTACTTATAATGATAACATAAAATATTTATTAATTGTTATTGATGTTTTAAGTAAATTTGTATGGGTTGAACCATTCAATAATAAAACAAGAATAACTGTCGCTCGAGCAATGGAGCGTATTTTCAGTTGTAGTAACAAAAGGTTACCATACATATTACAAACAGATCGCGGAAGAGAATTTTTGGGCTCTGATTTTCAAAAAGTTTTAAATAAAAAAGAAATTATTTTTAGAACTGTAACAAATCCGGATGTCAAAGCGGCTGTTGTTGAACGATTTAATCGTAATTTAAAGGAGCGAATGTGGCGTTATTTTGCATACACGCATACAAAACGATACATTGACGTTTTAGAAAAAATTGTCACTGCTTACAATCATACTAAGCATAGTGCGACAAAACTCATCCCTGTTGAAATCGATGTTAACAATGAGTTAACAGCTTTCTTAAACATGAAGCATAGATATGAGAACAACAAAGGTTTCAAGAAAGCATCAAAAAAGCCTAAATATAGTGTTGGTGATCTCGTTCGAGTCAGTGAAGCAAAAGCAGCTTTCACGAAAGGATATACAAGCGGTTGAAGTGAAGAAATTTTCAAAATTATTCGCATATCAACAATCCGCTTGCCACCCGTTTACATACTTCAAGATCTTAATCATCAAGATATCAACGGTATTTTTTATGCCGAAGAACTTTCAAAAGTTGGTCAAGAATCGAAACAGCAAAAATAAAAATGGCTTTACAAAAAGACGAGTTCCACATAATATTACCTAGTAATAGTAGCATGCTTTATTTTCCTGATAACACCACAACACACTTCATTACACAGTTATCCTAACCTCTGAAATTAACGGGCGAGTGGCGTGTGTCTCTAGAAAACATAAGCATTCTAATGAATTTTTTGAATTTACCTGTAAAACATGCTACTGTTTTATTCACACACATATATAATGCTGATCTTTTATATTTTTTCAAAGTAAATGTTCCTGATGTTCATAATTTTGAAAATGCTGGGAATCATGCAGCCCGTTTGCCTCCGGGTGTGTATCAAAGACTTGATCATCTGATCGCTGAGTTGAATAAGCTCGTTATTATCAGTGAGCATATAAAATGGGAGCTGAATCCAGGGGACTATATAAACGCTACAATGGTTTGCAAAGACAGCTGTAACGGGGCTCACTTAGTTCAATTATCGCCATATCTCCAACAGATTCTTGGATTTCCAGCTGAAGATAAACCATCGTTATTACCGCTTCTAAAAAGTACACGTCCAGCAAATATATACGCGTCTATACCGTGTAGCTTATTTGTTTACACAGATGTTTGTGAAAATTATGTAACAGGCGATGTACATTACTCTTTTAAAGTCAGATATTTGTACAATAGAAATAGTTATAAGAGATGAATTTGGCCAAGCTATACTATTTGAACTCGGTACGCTGACTGTAACGTTACATTTCAAAAAATTAAGATAAACATGTATCAAGAAGTTGCCTATGATATTCCACAAGCCGGCTTTAGCCGTAGTGGATACAGTGATATTAGTCAAATTTACATTGGAATACCTAATCAGCGGGGTTATGGTATCGGCAGTTTTTTAGGGGGTTTATTTAGGTCTGTACTGCCTTTTCTGAAAAGTGGTGCGAAAATTATAGGTAAAGAAGCTTTGATATCAGGTTTGAGTATTGCTAATGATGTCCTTGATAATGGCCTATCATTCAAAAAATCTGCTCGAGCACGTTTACGAGAGTCTGGGCAGAATAAAAAACAAAAAGCCACAGAAAAAATTGATAGCTTAATGAGCGGTTTGGGTTATATACCACCCGGTCCAGCATCGAATCAACAGTTGCTCCATGGCAGTCGCTTAGAGAACACCCGTTTACAAAAGAGAAGAAAACGCTCTGTTATAAAAGTCAAAAAATAAAAAAAAAAAGCTCCGTAAAGCACAAAAGACAAAAAGTAAAGCCTCTAAGATTAAAAGAAAGAAGGTAAAAAAAACAAAAAAGATCAAGAACTAAGTTTACAAGAAATCATGATTTGTAGGCATGATAATGGCTTTTCTTCATGTTCATTCTTGTGAGTGTGCAAAAACAGAGCTAGAATTATTGTCTGTTCCACCGACACAAACAACAATTGAGGGCTCTCAATGGGTATTTTATACACCAATTTCATCATTAACAGATAATTCGCCTATCGAGTTGGTTGTACAAGGTCAAGGAGATGAATACATTGACCTTGCGCATACTATGTTGAATTTAAAAGTCAAAATTACATCTCGTAAATCATTACAATCCGATAGTGATCCAAAAACAACATCAGATATTAATGTTGGGCCTATAAATAATTTTATGCATTCTCTGTTTAATCAAGTTGATGTCTATTTCAATCAAAAATGTTTATCACCCCCTAATAATTTATATGCTTATAGAGCATACATCGAAACACTTTTAAATTATGGCCGTAATGCAAAAAATTCTCATCTGAGTACTGTTGGATGGTCTCAAGACACGCCCGGTAAAATGGATAGTCTTACTGATAAAAATGAAGGCTCAGAAAAACGGCGTCAATATTTATCATATGGAAAAACCTTTGATTTACTTCGCCATCTACATTGTAATGAATTTAATCCAGAGCGTTTTTTAATAAACGGTGTTGAAACATGGCTACGTTTGACGGAATCTCAAGATTCATTTTGTTTAATGAATTCTTCAGCTGTTGAATGCAAAGTTGAAATAATTAAAGCCTCTCTGATAATGAGGCACGTGAAGATATCCCCGAGTACTCTACTTTCACATGCTCGAGTTCTTACAAAAACTACCGCTTAATATCTTTCAACACGTGTGAAAGTTAAGGCTGTTTCTATACATGGCGGTGTTCATAGCGAAACTATTGACAATGTCATTTTGGGGCCATTACGACGACGAATAATCATAGGTTTTGATAACTGAGCTTTTAACAGTGATCCAAAATTGAATCTTTTTAATTTTTATCATTATAAAATTAATTATCTGTCATTATATGTCGATGGCCGTCATATTCCTTCGAAACCTCTTCAACCAGATTTTACTAAAAATTCTCTGTATGTTGATCGTTATCACACACTGTTCTCAGGAACGGGCACACATTTTCTTAATGAAGGAAACAACATTAATCGTATGGACTATCCAAATGGCTACTGCTTATTGGCTTTTGATTTGACACCTGATCTTTCTGCAAATAGCAATACACACTGGAATTTGATCAAGCATGGCAGTATACGTATAGAAGTACGCTTTGATAACGCCTTAGCTTCAACTATAAATTGTATTATTTATGCTGAATATAAAAGTATACTTGAAATTGATTCATCTCGGCAAATTATTGTGGATTTTGCTGGCTAAGTATATTTTAAATAAAGTAGTGCCATATTGTTTAACAAAGAACTCAGTATCGAGCTGACTGTCTGACGTGTAACACTTTTTAAGTAGTAAACATCATTTTTACTCAAGATGAAGTTTGTAATTGATAAACAAGAGTTTTTCAATAACGACGCTGATTTTCTACCAAAAGAAATTGCCCTGCTTGCTTTGGAAGCTAATGTTATTGTTCATTGAATAATTGCTCCTGAATTTTCTTATTCAATATTATCGGAATCAAAACAACACGCAAATATCTTATTAATATCACAACATGGTATACCATGGTACGAAGGCTCATCATCAATCAAGGCTGTATACAACAATTTACGGTCTATTACACACAATGCTGCGCAGATTTACGCACGGGGTTTCATGCAGAACCGCTTGTTAGAAACGGTTGTGTGTAAAAAAATTATAAATATCGGCGATATGTTTGATAAACCGTCATTAACTGTCCCGTCAACCGTGGAGATCGTTTGTTCATATCACTCTGCCCTGAGGACCGTGTTTGCAGGCAACTGTTCAATGTCAGCTGCTCATTATTACCGTACTTAGCTACAAAATAATTCATCAATGTACATTAAAGAAAACATAATGGTGAGCAAATGGGGATGGTGCGGATAGATGGCAGTATAGCAGCGCCAGAATTTGTTTTTCTGGGCTTTAAACAGTGTGGAAAACGTACGCTGGGAAGCTACCTACCAAGTTATGATTCTAAGGAAGGACACCAATGGAATTCAGTTTATTGAAAAAATGTATACTAAAATACCGTATCATATTTATATGTATACAGGCGATTTACCACTCACTTACTCACTAATCACGTGATCTCTAAAACTCTACGTTCGATTAACTTATTTGACATAGTTTTACCTTTCCCTACATAGACGTCCACTAAGAATTGATTTTGACTAAATCCTATCCAAAATTTTTTTCCACGGATTATCAATAATATCAATACCTGCTAAAACTCACCCGTTCGTATGGTAACCGTTATCATAGTAACCGTTGTGATAGTTACTATTGCTATGGTAACAGTTAATACAGTTACAATTGCTATAAAAAAAGTCGTTGTAGTGACCATTTGCTAAAACAAACATGACTGTTTTAAATTTTTATCGAAAACTTGTGGAAATGTCACAAAGTGAATTTGATAGTTGACAAATGGTCATAGTAGAATATTTTGTCAACAAAAAGCAAAATCTAAATCTTAATATGATATGGGTAATCCATAAAAATCGATATTGTAACATAAATAAATTTAATTTAACCAACGCGAAATCACGTTTCTGAAGCGAAAATGTGTTTTTAACTTTCATGAAAAAAAATTATGTAACGAAATGTACATAATGTTTGGAAATATTACTTTTTTCTACAATAAATAGACGTACTTTACATCTTGCTGTTAGTCTACTGAGCAAGTTATTGATTTTTCACGAATATCAAAAATTTTAACATAGAAATGTCTTAGTAAGTACGTGTAAATACGATATTTCGATAAGTCATTTTTTGAAACGAAATGTATAATTTACAACAATTAAACCTATGTTTTATATGATACATTGTTGTATTCTATACTATTTTATCATTTTACTGCGTGAGTTATTAATTCCTTGGAAATAGAAAAAATTTAAAAACAAAAATGTATTATCGAATGAGTAAATTAGCTGAGTACTCAATGTATAAATTAATGGAAACGCATCTTATTACACAGTACCTCGTGGGTGGTGTAGAAATCTTTGTAATGACAGCTTTACAAACCAGCCGGGAAATTTACGGGATCAAAAAAATATCAAACGTACAAAGTTTCTTTAATTTACTTTAGGAGAAGAGATCGGATATCAGTCACATTACATACAATAACCAATATAATTAGTTATAATTTAAGTTTAAATTCCAATTTATTGTCTATAGAAAATTATGCATTATTTTGAAATTTAGGTTTGACCATCAAAAGTTATCGTACGACCTGCGAAGCAGGCGGGTATCAGCTAGTTATTATATATTAATCGCACAAGGTATTGACAGCATGTAAACTATGGTTATTCCAATTGTTTGCCAAATATTCCAAAGTTCGTGCTCTTAACGAGCAAAAATGTGACAGAGTGGTAAATGTCATCAATGCTACTGAGAGAATTCTGGTATCTGTCTGTCTGTCCGGGGTCATCTCCGGAACGGTGAATCCGATTGCAACGAAACTTTGCAGACACGTAGAATGCGTTATTATGAAGGTTATGAGTTACTTTCTGTATATATAACATGTTGATAACGATTGAATTTATTACAACCAATAGTAAATAGGATCTGCCTAACGTATTTGAGCTTTTCCAACGTGTCATTTCTCGTTTTAGCAGAATAAAGTTATCAACCATATAGAATGCATGGGACTCCACTCCTGTTGTATTTAACAGTTGAACTTGCCATAACCAATGGAAAACGGGATCTATTCAACATCGTTAAGTTTTTCCAACGCAATTTCTTCTCTTTTTGGTACGATGAAGTCACTGACAGGAAAAATGTGTTTAAAACTTTTTCAATGTTGAGAAATACTGAATTTGTTTATAGTGATATAAGGAAAACCTACGTTATAAGCAATGTTACCGAGGAGCCAAAATGCAAACTCAAGTTGAAATTCGGATCATTTCGTTGACGTGTCAATTTCATGAGATTCCAATCAGTATCGAGGAGTGGCTTATCCTTTAAACAATCAACGTACTACATAAAAATCGTTTCGATCAGAGTAGGTAAATAGGGCCGGTTCTAGATCAATCTGCAATGCTGGCCGAGACAAAGTGGGTTCTTGTCTACACTAATTACCGACGATGATGCATTTGGCCGATAAGTTATCGACAGTGGTAATGTTAATAACCGCCAGGAATAACTGTTGGCGATAAGTTCTCGACAGCGATTATCGATTGCAATAAATTATCGATTGTGATTTTTTACCGAAGTCGATTGACGATAATTTATCGTAAGCCATAATATTGAATAGAATGAAAATTTTTTTATTTTCGCTACTAATTTTACAGGAAATTTCTAAAAAAGGTGAATTTTCTTTGTGTACACAATTTCTTGATTGCAAAAAAAAATTACACTTTATTGATCCATTAACACATCATAATAATAGATAGAAATTTTTCTTAATGTATTATGTGTTATGTAATTTTGCTCTTGAAAGGTGTCAATATGAGATACATAAGCTCAACCTTAGAGACTTTCAATTCTTTTATTTAGTCCTAGCCTTTCGACCAATAGACAGGGATGAGAAGATATTTGATAGAAAAAGTAAAAATGTGTGATTTATATAGAACAATAACAAAGTTTATTAAATGAAAATTATTAATAGAATTATAATATCAATTAAAATGTTACCAACAGATGATTCCCTTTGTTCAGGTAACAATGTATTAAAGTTAATTGGTCCTCCGTTGATGCTTCGGTCAGTGTAATATTCTCGTTTTAACTCGCGAATTTATTTGAATAATCGTTGTTAACAATTTGGAAAATTGTATTGGCTTCACATAAAATTTTGTTAACTTTAACAGAATTATTGATACACGACAAAATAAGACTTACGATTTTCGAGCGATGTTTCACGATGATCTAATCTCGATCTTACTTTCTCGACAACTAACTGATGTATCAAATCTCACGTATTTATTTAGACGAGTATGACATTATTAGAAAGCCCCTGTTTGAGGCCCGCACAAGTCCCTTCACATGGTCCTTTTCTTTTCTGGAGAGCTAATGCTCTTCTTTCGTCACACACTCCTTTTTAAACTTTTATTGCTTTTTCTCCACGTGGGTTTTCCAAAGCATTAAAATGTTCAAAAGATAATTTCCTCAAAAATTCTTCGAAATCTATTCTATTTCAACGAAATTTAAAAAAACTTAAGCAATAATCGTTAACCTTAATCATTAAGTTTAGTTTTTAACCTTTTTTAGAAGCATATGTATATATTAAATTATTATATAAAATAATTGAAATACACTCAGACATGACATATGTAAGTTTGGAGCACTTAAGGGTTTATATTCTATTATTCGATCATGTAAGATCAAACAATAGGCTGATAAGTCAACAGGAGAAGCTTTCGATGGTTCAAATTCCAGTCGAGCATTAACTGGTCCTGATTTCAAGGATTCGTTTTTTAGAACATTACTATGCCAATTTGCCGGTATTGAGACTTTGTAGGAATAGTCGATTTTGATAAGTTAATCGTTTGAGTTGTCCTCGATAACTGATGGAATTCAGAGATTCAGAGATTGGAAGATAAATGACGTTTGATGCAACTTCAATGATCTTATATTCTAGTGGAACTGATGGGAAAAATTCATGGATCGTATGTACCAACTGATTATTCATGTATGCTCCTGTAGTAATATTACATTCAATCCTTAGTGCATTAATTTTTAACATAAATACTGGTAAATCTGATGCGTGAGTCAAGTTTGGTGAAATGAGTCGTGGACTAAAGCCCAATAAGCTACTAATAGAATCATGCGGCTTAAAATTTATTGTTGCATTTTCACTGTAAACTTCACTGTGTATTTCATTGTTATTGGGCTTAATGGATATTGATAATTAAATATCAGCTCACTTCGAATAATTGTCAATGTCTTCAATTTCGTAGCTTCCTGTGAGTATTTAAATACTTTGTACTTTACCATTTATTGCATAATAAAATTTATTGTTGTCGTTATCAATATCTGGGATGAAATTGAAGGTTAATAGTGCGACAAGTCTTTGAGTATATTTTTTAGATGACGATAATTCAATTGGCGGAAAATAAAATGCTTCTTGAATGGACGTTTGTCCAGACAATGTTAACGTGAGTGAATTTTCCATGACTGATGCTTATTGAAAAGTGCATATCACTTTTATACTTTTCCACGAAAAAATTTCAAACGTAAGTGTCCACAATTATTTGTGCTGTAATCTTGATGTTTATCGTGATACTTCAGTATTTTATTAACATTAAGATACTTTATAAGCTCATATGGTGACTGCAAATTGCCAAAACTGTCATAATGTATAACATTGTTACCACGTTTTTTATATGCCACTCAATGTGTTCCAGGCTTAGTTTTATCATCGAGATTAATAATTGTTGGTGACAAAAAATACAATACTACGTCTGGTCTATTGAAATTATTATTTACGAATTCACCTGATCGATCAAAAAAAAAAAAGAGAAGATGAAAACACGTATGGTAAAATTATCAGTATGACAAACGGTTATCGAAAGCATTATTGTCTTTGTTATTGTACGACAAAAGTATCAGAGTAGACAAAAATCATCATATTGATTACATTTAATGTGATGATCCCAATGAACTTATAGATCGATTCCGTTTACTCATTGCATCTCAAACTGCTGGAAATTGTAATCATGCTAATGAAATTTCATCAATTTTAGAGGAATAACGTGAAGCTGAAATCATTCATCGATCTTATGTATTCTACACAGCTACTCATTCTCTGAAAAACTTTTGAAGTGAGAGGTTTAAAAATGAGTGTTGATGTTTTTGGATGACAGTTAGCGAAATATATTGTTAAAAGTGCTATCCGTGGTCCTCCTGGTGAAGGATTCAAATTAACTGCGGATCAACAGTTTGACATGGATCATAAGAGATTGTGTAATCTTGCTAAACCAGTAGATTTGAATGATACATCATTAGGAGTAATCGAAAAAAAGATTACAATTTTAAAAAACTTCGTTGAAATAGAATTACGTTTGTTACGCGAAACTGTAGCAAATTTGAAAAGAATTGTTGATGAAAATAGAGAAAAAATCAAAATCATTGATGTTCAAGTAGAGCAACATATTGAATTATCACAAGAACATCGTACACGACTGAAAGAAGAATAAAATGAAACAATTGAATTACATGAGTCAGATCGATTACGTTTATTAAAAAAAGCAAATCGTAAACAAGTTAAAGCTATTAAACAATTAGAAGAAAGAATTCGGCTACTTCTTGCTCAGCATCATGAACAAGGAAAAAAAAATAATAACTGAGGAGCTACATATACCAGTTAAGAGAAATTATCAACGACGACACGTTAATATACGTGGGCTCGATGAAACTTGGCAAGCTGATCTAGTTGACATGACGGCATATAAATCTTATAATAAAGGTCATCAGTATTTATTAACCATTATTGATGTTTTTTCAAAATACGCTTGGGCTGTGCCCACAAAATCTAAACATGGTAAAGATGTTGCCTATACAATAAAATCTATTTTATCACAAAAAAAAAGTACCAAAATTTCTATATGGTGATAGAGGATAGGAATTGTGCAATAGAGATTTTGAAGCACGCATGAAACAATATAATATTGAAATGTATTCCACATTTAGTAATCTTAAGGTATTTATATGGGAACGATTCAATTGCACATTGAAAAGTAAAGGGTGAAAACAATTTACATTGCAAGGTGATTACAAGTGGATGGTCAACTTATCAAAATTGATGACATCATATTACAATAGCAAACATAGAACGATCAAAATAAAACCGATTGATGTTACTTTAGCCAATGAAAAACAATTACGTCATACTATCTACAATTATAAACTTAAAGTACAACAAAAAATAAAAAAGACTAAATTCAAAGTTGGTGACACAGTGCACATAAGTAAATGTGAGCATGTCTTTGAGAAAGAATACACTAGAATACTAGTAGAATACTAATATTTATATGGTGGAAAAAGTTCTAAAAAAGCGTGGTAATCAATAGCTGGATTAACATAAAAGATTTATTATGTTTCTAACTGATGAATTAGGAACATTGACTGCCTAAATGTCTCTAGCTGAAAAGCTAGAAGCAATGGCTAATAGAATGTATAGTAGTGCTTAAAAATTACCACGTTATACAACAGATAAAACTGCTAATATTTAATAATAGTAACAAATAAAGAAATAACAACAAATTAAAAGAGTAAAAGAAACAATTAAACGTCTTGATGAAATTAATAAACGAATGTTGAATGAAATTTAAAAAAAAAAGACTATCAAGGACGATGATGATGATTTTGTCATATGATTTGCAAGAGATGAATTGAGATATACAAACTAATGTAAGTAATTTATAAGTTTTTTCTTTTATTCAATAGATTTTTTTTCATTATTTTACATGTATCTTACAAGGAAAGTACTTCGACGTGTCACCTCCGATTTATTGTGGCTAATATATGCTATTCTCCATCGAATTTTAAGAGATATTTTTTTTTTCCGCCAACGCACTTTTTTCGAGGGTGAAATAGCTCCCTAAACATAACCACCTTTCGGGGTAGTTTGAAGGTTTTACATACTTCTAGTTAACATTTTTTCGACAGACCAAATATGTATCAATCTACAATAAAAATAGTGAAAAATGCATATCAGTACGCATCCAACAGTTGTAATTAATCGTTATTTATAATGCTTAAAAATAATAAAAATTTAGTTTAGAAAAATCAATTTATGAAAAGACCAATTGCAATTGAAAGAGCAAAAAAAATTGTAATTACGTATTTTTGCATTTTAGACAAAATACATATACAGTCAATATACAAATGGTCCAAAAATATGAGAGAACCATTCTCTCATATCCATACATACATACATAAAATAGAATATAATTCCTATACATTACATAAATGTGTAATTTACTTGTTTTCGTTTTCTATTCATTTTACTTACAAGATCCTATCGATGTTGGATTTATTCAATATTAGATAACGTTTCAAAATATAAATAAAATGTACGTAAGATGCGATAACAACAACTGTTTGTACCTAACACATCATAACTGATGAGAGAATATCAGACTCTGTAAATATGAAAAATTTTCAAGCAGTCTTAATGTAATCTATATATTTATTAAACGGTTATTATTTACGTTATTTTTTACATTCACATTCACAAAATGTGAGTCAATCCTATAAACATAATCCAATTACTTTTGGCCCGATTCCGTACTATGAATATTCTCGAGCCACCTACAAACAATAAAGAAATACAACTGAAAAATAATATCGAGAATATATCGTTGTCAGTAATGAATGAATATAAGGACATTGAAGTGACAGAAGACGAATCTCTAGAATTCGAAGAACCATTCAAAGATTGGAGAATCAAGTTACGAATACAAGTTAAAAGCTGTCGAATATTGGCAAAGTAAAAAAAAAAAAAATTTATGCCCAAAGTCTGTTCAGCATAATTTTAGGAAAGTTCAGTCAATACGACAATTGAAACGATGGGCACATCAGCTGAATCAAGGTGGTACGTACAAAAAAAAAAATAGCCAGAATTTGTGATCATACATTGGATAATTTCAAAGCCACCGTAGACGCCGGAATGATAGTACATAATTGTGATTTACAAAAATAAGCTTTACAAGCTAATAGAACAATAGGATTGGAAGATTTTCACTTTCAAGCATTTAAAAACTGGTTGTCATCATTTAAAAAGGCTGATCGTATAGTTTCAAGGAAAGTTAACAAATTTGTAACATCAAAAACAATCAAAGCTGAAAAAATATTGTCAGAAAAATCGCAAAAATTTGTTTCTAATGTAAAAGAAAAAATTGGAACCTAAAGTTTATCGAATATTCATAATTGAGACCCAAGTGAATTTCAACTAGAAATGGACTCAGGAAAAACTTAAGCAGTGGAAGGAGGAAAACAAGTTGAGTGCCTGGCATAATCAATTTCTTCCATAACTCACAGTTATACTATACAAGTAACAATATCTGCGGACGGAAAACTTTTCTCGCCACTTTTTTTGGTTTTGAAAGAGCCAAGTGGAAAATTCGGTCCAGTGGTTGAAAAAACACTCTTTAGTCCAGATAATGTGTACGTAGACTCACCGAATCGGGAAAACGTACTTCCGGTAAATAATGTGTAATAATACTTTATGAATATAAGCTTTCAATTATAATCATTAACTTTGCCAACATTCTTTATTTTTAGACCATTTTTGGCTTTCAGAGCAATAAATTACGACATTATTTTATCTTTATTTTCATCTTTCATAAGACCTACAATTTTTTTATTTACTAATGGAATATTAAAATGGTTATTCGGTGGATAATCTGAGGTGTCAAGTTTATGTGTATTATTTTTAATGCAATCATTGATATCACATTAGGGAATTGCTAAATTAAACTGTGTGTATCTGTGTATAATAATTTAACTTGATTGTCTGTTAATTTTTTTTTTCAATAAAGTTGTAATGGAAATCATACCTTAAATGTTTTTAAAAGATCTAAAATTGCAAATCCTACGTATATCAGCTTATTAAAATATACATTTTTTGCTCTCTATCTATTATTGTCAAAAATTATACTATTGTGGAATTTTGAAGAGGCAATTGTTACGTTCCGTAACTGGATAGCGGTTCAAATACAGTAAAAGAACTTTACTTACTTTTATGGGAGCAGAGACCTTGCTTTATTTAGTGATGATTAAGAAGGTTGAGGTAAATTTAGGTTTGAATAATATTATTAAAGTCAATGTGACATTTAACTTCTTATAGTTCTACACAAAATATCAAGCAGGCCAAATTATACAACGAAATAATATTAAATAAACTACTCACATTGGTTTAAATTTGCCGACACCAATTAAATACTTGTTTATTGGACAATAAATATTGAGTACAATTCTAAAAATAACCTTGATTATATAAAAGCTGACAATATTCAATATAAAATAGACTGATATTCTGAGTACGCTAGCTTTCAGATAGCAGGCTTTCAACGAGAATCGCAGGTAACAGATGACACTTGACGGCTACGCTCTGTGCGAATTTGCGCAAGCTTTTATCGCACCCACTCTCTATGGTAACTATCCGCGAATTTTCTTTTTCCCCGTAGTTAGCTATTTTGCTTTTGGTCCCTAGTCCTTGAGGATCAATAGAATCCTTGAAGGAGGTTGGCTACAATTTTTCTCCTGACTCTCTCTTGCTCTCTGTAAGTACTGTTTGACGTGTTTTGAGTGCTATCTTTTCTGTGCCTTTTTTCTGCCTCTTTTGCCTTCGGGCGGTTTTTGATACAGTTACTGTGCATGCTTCTAAGTGCCGGGCACCTTTTAGGCTATTTATCGTGCTCGGGCATCTTTCTACTCATCTCATTTACCGCCTTTTGGGTGCTTGGCGGCTCTTTGGAGGTTATTGTTGGCTGCTGTCACTCGTCGTTCCCTCGCACTTCCTTGTTGGCGCCTCTGGTTGCGGTGGAGTTTGGTACTACACTGACTGTGAGTTAATCCATTGATCGATAACTACGGGGCCCTTTTAACTGCCTTTGTGGTCGGCATAGAAGATTACCTATCGATTTCATTATCATCGCTACTCGAAAATCTTCCCACCCCTAAACTATGCCTTCTGACAAGGACGTGGATCGACAATCTGGTGACTCCGACTCTCCAGCTACTTCCTTAGCATCTACTAGTTCATCGAAACGACCACACAGTGGCGATGAGGCCAGGGATAGACAATTTATACGGCCTAAGCGCAAAACAACGCGCAAGACTAAAGATACTGCAGCAAAGACTTGTTCCTTGCCTACCACGCTGCCTCTCACTGTCACTAGTGCATCTGTGGGCACATCTACTCTTGCTACTACTACCTCTTCTTCCACCTACACTTCCATCCTCCCTACTGCGACTGTTTCGATTTTGTGTGGCACTATTTCTACCTTTCCTACTGTTCCAACTGCCACTCCTGCTACTCTTGAAGCTCTCTTGGAAGGTATCAACGCAATTCGTACTGATGTAGCAGTGCTTCCTGCATTACCTGCCAAATTCGAAGTCACAAGTAGAGATGTAGCCGACCTTAAGGCTGCTAATGCCAAGCTTGAGGCCAAAAACTGCCTTGTCAAGAAGAGGTTAGTTAAGCTTGAAGAGCAGGTTAAGGACTTAGTGAAGTCAACCTCGCTGGGATCAAACGCGACATCTTCAACTACCTATGCTGAAGTCACACGCCTTGCTGCTGCTACTCAGTCGCGGACTACTTGTCTTCGACGCATTCTTCCGTCCAAACAAACTGCGCATGAGTTTGTCATAAGTGGTGTGCCTCTTGTCTCCTCCTCTAATTTCACTGAGCCGCTGCCCTTTGCTCGTGCTGTCATTGCTGCCCTCAAGGTTGACCTACAACCTGGTGATGCCCTGGAAGCACGCCTGATGATCAAGAAGCCATCCATGAATGCCATGAACTCTTCTGCTGCTGTCAATACACCATCTACTCATCCATCTTCCTCTAGCAATGCTGCTGAACGTACTTCCATTGCTGTTAAGTGTTCAAGAGGCTCTCTCAGGAATGAGATCATTAATGCTAAACGTCGTCTTAGGACCCTCAAATTTTCTATGCTGGACCGTTCGCTGTTGACTGGAACTGCATCGTCAGTGACTACACTACCGGACTTCGTCATCAATGTGAATGAGCTGCTGCCGCCGACTGCATTCAAGCTGTTGGGTAAAGCCAGAGCACAACTCAAACCTAAAGGCTTTAAATACATCTGGGCTCAGAACACCGTGGTCCAGGCCAAGTACAATGACGGTGAAATTGCGCACATCATCAATTCTGAAGCTGATATCGTGAAGCTCGCTTCTTTATATGCCTCTACCATTACTTGACTATCTTCAGCCTCTACTACAGCTTCCAATAGGCCCGCTAAGTCAACCGTGAGCAGCTCTGCTATGCAAGATCGAGCTCTAACTGCCTGCTGCCTCAATTCCAACTCCCTACGCTCTCATCTGGACGCCCTTGAAAGCTTCCTGGATGGCTTGCACACTGTCTGTCATATTGTTGCTATCACTGAAACCTGGCTTAATGAGGACATACCTGACTCTGTGGTGTCTCTTTCAGGCTACAATATCTTCCGCAATGACCGCCACACTCACGGTGGTGGCGTTGCTTTTTTGTGCACGAGTCCTGCACTGCTTCAATCATTGCTGCTTCAAATTGTGCCTGGACTAGGTGACCTGGCAAGTTAGAATACATCTTCTGTAAGGTACAAACTAAAGGAGCTGGTCCAGTGTTCGTTGCTTGTGTTTACCGCCCGCCGCATGCGCCATTCAATGTACCTGAAGACTTCTCACTAGTTCTTGCCAACGCTATGGATAGTTGTGGACATAAGATTATTCTTGGCGACTTCAATGCAGATCTGCTGTCAGGCAGTTACGATGCTTGCTACTTTCGCACACTTGTGCTCGATCTTTCTCTTCAACTGGTTGATCATGGTGCCACACATGTAACTTCTTCTTCTGCTACCTGGCTTGACCTATGCCTTGTTGATGCTTGTGATACTGTCACCTCAGTGGGGAAATCACCCACTCCACTAGCTGCTGGTCATCATCTTATCTACGTGACTCTTCAACTTCCCGTCGCCGCACCACGTCCTAAAGTCATCGGGTCCAGAAACCTGTCACGATTAAAGCTGCGGAATGCTATTAAGGACTTCATATCTCTTCCTACTTTGGTGCCGACTCTCTGCCCACCTGCCTGCTCGATTAGCGACACTGCTGCTGCTTTCTGTGCTAGTTTCATTGACATTGTAAATAGACATGCTCCAAAGAGACAGATAACTGTGAACTCATCCAAGCTTGCTCCCTGGCGTTCACCCGAACTCCTCACATTTGAGCACAAAGTGTTGGCCAGCTATAGACGCTTTCGCCGTTCAAATCGTCCATCTCTTCTCAATGACTTTCGCCAAGCCAGGGCTGCCTACCAATTTAGGCTCTCCTCTGCTAGTACCTGCTACTACAAGGCCAGGCTGGCCAGTCTCTCTGGTGCTGCAATGTGGCGAGAGCTTGCCAATCTTGCTCTTACCACTACTCCTTCCCTGCCATCTCTCACCGTCTCACCTGAGGTCCTCAACGCTCATTTTGCTTTTATTTCTACAATGGCATCCAACTACTCGCCTGAAGAAGTCGCCACTACTCCGGCTGGTGTCTCCGCCGCTGTAGATGCTTGCTTCCGTTTCGCTGAAGTTACCACCACTGCTGTCAGAAATGTCATTCTGTCAATTAAATCGAATGCTCTTGGTGCAGATGGAATCTCTCGCAAAATGATACTGCCTGCTCTGGATCTTTTTCTGCCTATCGTTACTGAGCTCTTCAATGCCTCACTGAACGAATGTTCCTTCCCCGCCATCTGGAAGCGTGCTTTGATAGTGCCGATCAACAAAATCAAGAGCTCCAAGTCTCCTGGTGATTTCGTCTTATTGCTCTATTGCCATTTCTAAGTAAAGTTTTGGAGCGACTTGTATTTGATCAATTATAATCCTATCTGCTAAGCTGCAACATTCTTGATCCGCTTCAGTGTGGCTTTTGACCTGGACCCAGTACCCAAACAGCTTTGTTAAAACTTGTCAATAATATCCGCACTAAAATGGAGAATCGTAAGCTCACTGTCCTAGTCTTGTTTGATTTTTCCAAGGCTTCCGACACCATCTCTCACGCGCTGCTCCTGGCCAAACTCCCCAAAATGGATCTTACAGATGAAGCTATCCAGTGGCTGCACTCATATCTCTCACGGCGTGTACAAGCAGTTAAGTGTCCTGACGGCACGCTGACATCTTGGTGTCCTATCAGCTCCTGTGTTCCGCAGGGCTCCATTCTTGGTCTTCTACTCTTCTCCATCTTTATCAATGACATTGGCAGCTACATAAGCGAAGCTTCCCATCTGCTCTATGCTGATGATCTCCAGATCTACCGTGGTTGTGCGCCGGCTGATCTCCTTGACTGTCTTCATCGTTTGAACCGCGACGTCAAAAGCATTGATGGATGGGCAAGAAGAAATGGTTTGAACCTTAATCTTGGCAAGACTAAGACTATCCTATTTGGTGCACGCAGGTTCATCAATAATATTGACCTCAACTCTCTACCTCAACTTGGGCTTGGTAATGATTTGATCCCATTTGTCAGCACTGTACGCAACCTTGGGGTCATCTTCGACTCTAAATTGACGTTTGACCACCATGTACGCCATATCATCGAGAAGGTTAACAGCGGCTTTCATCAGCTTTATGCCATCCGACGCTACACGGACCAACAACTCAGACAAACACTGGTCAATACTCTGATTATGCCCCATATACACTACTGCTTACTTGTGCTACAGGGTATTAGCACTGTTCTGGATATCAAACTGCAGCGGCTTGTCAATAGAGGTGTTCGCTTCGTGCTTGGCTTGCCTCGCGACTCACCTGTGTCGCAGGCCAGACGTAACCTAGGCTGGCTGTCGATTGAGAGTTATCGTCAGTTATTTCTTAGACCCATTGTATACTGTACTTTGCACATGGGTCAGCCCTCATACCTGGCTCAGCTTCTCTCTGGCCGTGATTCCTGTCGCCCCAATGGACGTGGCACCAGTTCTGCGTAGCTTCTGGTTCCCAACTACAGGACTGATACGTACAAGAAGTCCTTCTCTGTGGCTGCTACCCGGTTCTGGGACTCTCTGACTGATAACATCAAGCATGCTACTTCTGTCTCTCAATTTAAGACTTTGCTTCGTGCATGGCTCATTGATCAGGAGAGTTGCATGGCTGTCCCTTAATCAGCTATGCCCTCATCTGGTTATGTAGCTTGCTTCATTATTTTAATGTACATACTTTGTAATTTTATTTATCTTTTCTTTTACCTTTCATTAGCCATCTAGGGCTAATCTCTTCATTCTATGCTTTTTTTTTTCCTTCTTATTGATGTCATGTAAATATTTTGTTTAATTTCCTAAACAATAAAACCATCATCTAATCTAATCTAATCTCTCTCTATTTCTCTTCGTAATATGCTTTACCCTTTCTACCTGGCTGCTTTCTATGCGTTCAATATTCCATAGTTGTTCACAATGATATTGATTATTTTATTCTGTGACAACAATTTCATTACAACATTGCAGAGATTCTGTCAAAAATCGCAAATTCCATTCCGTAACACAATGAGATTTTGTGCACCATACCGATCTTCCCAATGTGTAACTAACTTTATATCTCTATATTTCCGAACGTTTCCCATTATTTTTCCGTAAACTGCATTATTCATTAATTTATAGAAATTCTTTTCAAATGTGTTTTTAGATTTTTTCCGTAAATCTGTGTTTAGATCTACATACTTCTTCAACCATGATGATTGATTAAATTTAAGGATTCTATGGATTTTTGTTACAATCATTTTTAAATCGAGGCATTGTTTCAAATTTTTATAGTGGATCGCATATTTAAGTTTAGATAATAATGTTGTCATAAGTTTGCTACTATTACTGTTCGGAGGTTTACGGTGTTCAGGACACAATGGCAAACCTTTATGATGCTCCTGTAAGATTTTCGGATACTTTAATTCGACCTCGAAAGTGCAACCAATCGAAGAATTATCCGAAATATTTTTAATCATTTCATGGATATTAGAAATATTGATGATCTTTTACCCATTCAAATGATCCAATCGGCAGATTCTCATATTTTGCTGCTCCATACAAATTATGTACATCGAAATACATGAGACATGATACATTATCATTGGGATTATAATCATTACACATATACGGGTTATTTGATTTTGTATATGTATTTGAACACTGTGCCACTCCTCCATTTAATACCTTTTTCTATAAAATTGAGCATTTCAACATTGTCCAAGATTTCGAAAAAGGTCCGCTAACAGATGAACGTCCGTTTTTAAATATAAATCTGAATGTTCACTAAGGGTGTTCAGTTAAAATTGATCCGAAACGTGGTGTGCATGTTGGTAAACGTTATCGGAAATATCTGAATCATTGAGTTTCGAATAAAATTTCGATTTGTCAGGTAGTTGTCGTTCGTCAAGCCTTTCCCAACTGTCAATATATTTATATTGGAAGAAACCTTTGCGAGTTACTAATTCTGGCTCAGGATAGGAACTTTAAGTAATTGATTTTGCGTTACTATCCAAGAATGATGCAAGTTTCTCAATAATATTGCTCATGAATCGAAAAGAATCAATGAAACGTAATTTAACAGCTATTTATTCTTTTTTTTTTTTTATGAGAAATTTTCTCATCAACTGCTTTTGTGAATGCTATGTATTTTTCTGTATTGACAGGTAATAATTCCATGTAACCTTTAAATGATGTAACCAATGATTTAATAAAAAAATATGAGTCATATCCTGAGAGGTTATGAAATATGACTGGAATAATGCATTAATTTTGATAATTTGAATTACGATCAACATGAGCAGTACCTCGATAATTGCCTGTTAAGTGACAGTGTTCACGTACTTTCGTTTCATCATGTAAAAATGGTTTATTACAAATGTGACAAATTTTTGCATTACGAAAATCATTTAATTGTTGGGATGTTGATGGTTTCATTAGTAATACGGTTTCTAGATAAATTTTGACAGTTTTAGCTACGTTTTTTCTAATTTAACCATGAATCAGTTGATACAATTAACATCACGTTTAAGATTAGATTGACATTGAAAACCTTTGTAAGACATCTTTCAGACAGTGTCCGATTACGAGGAGATGATTCAAATTTACACTTGAAGAACAATATTATTAAATTACAATCACTGACTTATAGTCAACTCTCGTCTTCGCGATGCATCAATCTTTTTCGTTATTCATGGTTAGAAAGTAGTTATTCATTTTTTAAACCAGATGAATTTGAAAATCCAGTCAATTTTCAAAATTTCTTACATTTCAGGAAACTCAAAACAACTAGATACGGATGGTTTGCTGTATATTGGTGGAATAGCGATGTTTTCTACAACACCATCAGTTCCACCAGTCGTATGGACTGCTACTCTTCGACAAGGTTATATTGGTTGCATGCGAGATCTGATTATTAATGGAATTCCAGTAGATATTGCTAGATACGCCCAACAACAAGATTCTGGTAAGTACATACCATCAGTATGTAATTGGCAACCTAGATGTAAAAGAAATACATTGAAAAATGCGATATTACCGCGATTTGTATTTGTACCAGAACATTTGTAAACACATAAGATGATAGTATTAAGTTTTGCTATGCATTAGAGAAATCTAGAGTAGCAGTTCATACTCGGCGACAAGCACACACTTGCTATGTCCCACGGTCTCATTAGCGTGTTCTCAATCACTCGTGCGCTATGTCATCTAACTGTACTATATTCACGAAAAATATTGTGTAACGTCATTATCACAAAATAAGATGCAAATATCTCCTGACATAGTGCATCTTTTGCTTTCATGTTTTATAGGTAGTCACTCAAGATCACAAGCTTTCTATTAAAGGAAGAACGAAAATTGTTAGACATAATCAATGAAAATTTAAACTTGTCATCCCCTCTATCATCAATAATAGTGTTGTTCAAAATTTATTCATTCACTACTTTACTTTCCTACTTAATCCTGATAGAATGTATTCTATAAGGTAAATCATGTTTTCCTCATTCCTCACATGGAGCTCTCCACATTTCTTTATCTTTTGCATGATTAAAATACCTTTGTACTACGATGCAGCATTATTATCGAATTCTCTGGTAGATTTTCTCAGAAATTATGGAGAAAAAGTTCATAGTTATCGTATTCGAGAAAAGATAATTTTTTTTTTATGATAAACGAATTGATTCGAATTTATTGTCGAAAATATGTCGTGTATAATAGATATCGATTAGAAAATACGGTAGTATCTTCTGCGCCAAGCATAAATCACCGCCATCTTGCTCTTACGTCACGACGAGGCACTACCGTGTCTCTATCTAGAGAAACGGTAGGTACTCGGCGCCAGGCACACCTTCACTGTCTGTCCTGTTTATGCTAGTATGCTCTTTATCCTGTGTGCACCGAGGCTACCGACTATAACTCTATACACGAAGAATATTGTGTAACGTCATGAACGCATCTAGAGTAGCGGTATATACTCGGCGCCAAATGCACATTCACCATTTTTCTCTCTCCCGTTTCACTAGCGCTCTCTTTTCCTCATTAGCGCCGAGGCTACCACTACTACTTTATAGATAAAAAAAATGTGTAACATTATATTGCTGTAAAGAACACAATTCTGGTCCGTTTATCAGATTGTATTTTTTTTATATTATAATCTTGATTCATTTGCATGATTGATTCATTACTAACAATACGCGAATAAAATATTTTTGATATGATTTTATTAAAATCCGTTCTCAGGGGATGTCTATGCATATATGTCAAGGAAGTTACAATGACGTCAAATTTTGAGTCAATCCGACTTATAGTTGCGGAAATCTTGTGATGAAACGGTAAATCACTGGTAAATCGTTTATATACATATAGCTTATCTCATTCTCGCAGGCTCATACGAGCTTATATTTCTTTTAAAAAAATGTTTTGAATGATTCAATGAGGGAATAAATAATTCCCGGGGAAAAGTGAAATAGATCTACACAGATTCATATTTTTGCCATTTTTCAGATCTCATTTGATCTAATTTAATTTACTCATATCTAAAAGAACTAAAAAACATTTGATCTAAGTAAATTTATGTCGATCAAGTAAGATCACGGTATACCTTCACAAATTACTGTATGTCTATGGAGATCTTCATTGATCTCGATGAAAAAGAAAAATTATTTTTTCTGTTGTCATACACTCTTTCTTAGTAAATGAGCATTTATCCTGTATGATTCTTCAATTTACCTCTTTAAACTACTTACAAACCAATACCGCAGTTTGGAGATTGACATTTTAATTGTAAATTATTCTATCATGTACACACAACAAGAAAATATTAATATAATCATTAACACTCTATTTACAGCCCTCATCAAAGAATGTAATATCTATAATCTCAAATTTTTCTCTTAACTTTATTTAGTTATAATAAACAGAAATAGATAAATAAAAAAAAAAAATAATAATAAATAAATCCACTGAAATTTGACACGTAAATTTACTGAATAATACGTAATATCCACTACTTACCGTTTACAGAGGTAACAGAAGATCTGAAGTGATCAAAAAAGATGTACACAGAACAAAATAGATCTAATTATGCCAAAAAAATAGATCTGAGTAGATCAATGTAGATCTATTTCATTTTTCCCGGGTTGTCATATAATTGTTCAACTAAAATTGTTTCAAATATTGCAAAATGTGTCCTGTGAGTCGCTTTTTGGTTTTTTGAATTTTTTTTACTTTTATATTTACTGTAAAGAAGTTGTAACCTTAACATTATCTAATTGTAAGTCAATCCTCGTATGTTTCAGGTAAGGATTCGATATTTTCGGTGCGAATCGTTCACAACGCGAAATTCTTTGCGTTGACGTTATGTTTTTTTGTGTCGGAACATCTCAACTGTTTTTGCAGACCTTGTTTAATACGAAGAAAAAAGTAATGAAATCCGAACGAAACAGATATAACTCAAACTGATATGAACTTAAATCTAATTTCACTAACTAACTCGTAATCTCACGAAATATCTCAAAAGCTCCAGTCTTCCAAATAAATTGAACAAAAATCTTCATATTGTACAACAGATGACATGATGTCAAATTCTACATAATTTGGAGCTAGCTGATAGCTGGTTCTACCTGGAAGCTACTAATCATGATCCTATTTTATTTATTAACCTTAATGTGTTTTTCTCTCCGTTTTTTTTATTGTCTATTTTTGACTTCTGCTGATGATTTTTTCGCAAAATATGAAGTGTCATTTCTCAACATCATTTGTAATGATTCGCGCCATTACATTGACATAAACTACCCCCAGAAATTTATTCTGTCGATCGTAGTTCTCGTGTAGTCTACGTTTTCGCTTATCTATATATAAAAACATTGAACCTCAATAACTCGCTCTGTTTTCGAGACATGAAGAAATTTTATTCTTTATTGTCGACTTATTTTTAGTCGATTTATCTGAAAACACTATCGAATAGCGGGACTACGGAAATCGTAGTATTCCCTCGTACATAAACTGTGAAGTATTTCTCTAACAAAATATTTCTCAATAAATCATTACTCAAATCCTAAACTCAATAAAGCAAAACCTTAACAATAACTCAAATCAAAATTACTTCCACTCGTTTAGACTCAACAAACAAATCATGATTTTCTTTATCGAGATCTACACTTGAACTCAAACTTACGAGAACAAGAGCAAACCAACCTTCATGGACTTAATTTTATACTATAAAATATTTTTAACTAAATACAAATATACCTTTTACCCTATTCAAAACAAACGTCAATAACTTACGATTTCCGCAGAAAATCGTTCTTTGGCTCCATTCTGCTGTCTTCGCTACGGCTGTTTCACTTTGTCCTGGATCGTTGTGCTTTGAGTAGCACATTTAACTTTCCACAGGCGAGGCTTGCACTCGATATATTTCGAAATTATTGTTTTTCACTTGTTGTTTTTGACACCTGTACTATATTCATTTCATCAAATACATCATGCAGATCTTGGTTGACAATCGATCACTTTTTGAAAATTGTGTCAGCTTGTTTTTCGTAGATCTTAGGTCTTCAGATTTGTACCTACTCCACCTTGAAGATCTATTGCAGTGCAGTTTACATCAGAGTATTTGGACAGGTGTGTTATGTGTATTGAACCAAATTCCGTTTGGATTTTTAACCTAGAATTCTACTGAAGGAAGTTTGAGCGATTTTATGGTTAAGTTAGGAATCAAATTCAATCAATAAAATTTTGAAGAAATATTCATTAGTACGATTGAAAATAGTGTGGTAATTTTGAAAACAGTTTACCAATCAGTTTTTTAGTTATTAACAATTGAAGGAAATCTTTATGCATAAGCTTTCATGGAGATCACATGATTTTTGATTAAAACTACTTCATCATACCAGAAGATATTACAGTTTTAACAAAAAATCACTTGATCCCGATGAAAACTTATCATAAATATTCGTTAGTTAATAACTAAAAATGTAATTGTCGAACTATTTTCTAAATTACCACACTTTTTCCAATCGTACTAATGAATATTTCTTTAAAATTTCATTCAATGAACTTGATTTTTAATTTAACCACAGAAGCGCTCGTACTTCCTTAAATAAACTAATGTATCTTCCGTAGTATGTCGTTTGTTCGGTGTAGATGGCGTAGACATCTATTCTTGGATATTTCCTAATATGGCCGATCACTTATTGTAAAATTTATTTTTGCTTACGTGTATATGAAATCAAATATTTTCTGTGTAAATTCAGTGAATATCATAATAAATTCTACTTATAATAATATTTTTTCTGTATAAAATTTTTTTTCGAATCATAAATTTATAACGTTAAATTTAATATGCCATTCAGTAATATTTTGGAATATGTAATCTAACCTATTCTTCATGAGGTTTTATATACCTTTTATAGAAAGACTCGCTGTTAAAACCTTAATCTAATAAATACGTGTAATGTCGGAGTGTATTTCAATTTTTTTCTATAATTATTTAAAATATACATATGTTTTTAAAAGAGGTTAAAAATGAAACTCAATGATTGAGGTTAACGATTATTACTTAAGTCTTTTTTAAATTTCGTTGGAATAGAAAAGATTTCGGAGAATTTTCGAGGAAATCATCTTTTAGACATTCTATTGCTTTGGATAACACACGTGGCAAAAAAGCAATAAAAGTTTAAAAAAGAGTGCGTGACGAAAGAAGAGCATTAGCTTTCCAAAAAAGGAAAGAGGATGTGAAGGGACTTGTGCACGCCTGAAGCAAGGGACTTCTGATAATGTCATCCCCGGCTAAATGAATACGTGAAAATTGATGCATCAGTGAGTTATCGAGAAAGCAAGATCGAGATCAGATCATCGTGAAATATCGCTCGAATATTGTAAGTCTTATTTTGTCTTGTATCAATAATTTTGTTGAAGTTAGTGAATTTTTATGTGAAGCCAATATAATTTTTAAAATTGTTAACAACGAATATTTAAATAAATTCGCGAGTTAAAACGAGAATATTACGCTGACTGAATCATCAACGGAGGACCAATTAATTTTAATACATTTTTACCTGAGCAAAGGAAATCATCTGTTGGTAACGTTTTAATTGAATTCTTTCAATAATTTTTATTTCATAAACTTTGTTATTGTTTTATATAAATCACACATTTTTACTTTCTCTATCAAATATCTTCTCATCCCTGTCTATTGGTCGAAAGGCTAGGACTAAATAAAAGAACTTAAAGTCTCTAAGGTTAAGCATATGTATCTCATATTGACACCTTTAAAGAGCAATATTACACAACATACGCTCATTTTATTATTGACAATAGACATGAATTTAAAATAATATTAAAAACTATTTGATACGCGCCCGCTTCGCAGGTTGTACAATAAAATTTGATGATCAAACCTAAATGTGAAAATAATGCTCAATTTTCTATTGACGATAAATTGAAATTCAAAGTTACAACTAATTATACTAGTTACAGTATGTGATGTAACTAATTCTCGATCTTTTTTCTTGAAGTAAATTGAAGGAACTATATAAGTTCGGTATTTTTTTTACGTCGTCAATTTGTCAGTCGGACAGTAAACGTGTCATCATAGTCGAACTAAGAAGAGAGTGGTCTCGATTTGGTGTCTAATCTCACGCCTTCTAATAAAATCTTATGGGGACGTGACATTAGACACCAAATCGATACAACTCTTTTCTTGGTTCGACGATACAAAGATTTCTACACTACCTATGGGGTACTGTGTAATAAGATGCGTTCCCATTATTTCAGACGCCGGGTCCTCAGCAAATTCACTAACTCAGTAATACATATTTGTTTTTAAATTTCTTCTATTTTCAAAAAATCAAAAACTTGTGCCATGGAATGATAAAATAGTGTAAAACCATGTATCATAAAAAACATAGGTCGAATCGTTTTAAATTAAGCCTTTTGTTTCGAAAAGTGACTTTCTGTTTGTATGAAATCAAAAACTGAATTAGTAAACTGATGGAATAGCGTGAAATACAATTATGTAGCATAAGAAATAGGTCAAGTCTATGTCAATTATGTATTTCGTTACAAAAAATGTGATATTAAAATATCATATTTTCCACTAATTTAATAAGACATTTTTATAGTAAAATTTGTTCTGGTTGTATAAAATCAAAAATTGGATTAGTAGACTAATAGAATAGTGTAAAATACGATTATGTAGTATGCGATAGATAAAATTGATTTGAATCATATGTTTCGTTACAAATAATGTCTTAGCAACGGTAACTCTTACAACTATCACATGGAAATGATTACTATCGAAACAGATACCATAGTAACGGTAACTATGGCAACGGTTACTATGACAACTGTTATCATAGCAACGGTATCAATAATCCCTTCTGCTACCTTTGGTGAATGTTTATTTGTATCGTGTTTTTGATAACAATTTATTATTTTTGTATCTTATTTCAAGAGTATTATAGTCATTGTGTACACGCAAAGGTTAGAACTCACAGTGCAATTCCATTAAACCTTCCGGAGCTGATGTATATCTTTTTAGTAACCTACTGCTTGTTTTTATATTATTTTACATTATTTTCTACTTACATGTGGCATTTTTTTATTGGTTTTATCACACATAAATGCTTGACAATATAGTGACTTTCTAGTGAAATTTTCTTTGGATCAGTTCAGTGGCGACAACGACTACCATTCGCACTATTGTGCTGTTTCACTAGATAAAATAAAATTCTTCCTTACCGACAGCTGAAGAGAGTCAGGATATGAAACTCTCATTATTTAATCCATGCTCATGTTTTATCATAAATTGGCTATAAATATATGATTTAGACTGCTCCTTTTGATCTGAAGATCTACGACTATTTAATTAATCTTCTGATTAACTATCTGTAATATTTGTTTGCTACGTTTGTTTGTTGGAAAGGCTCACTCAAGCTCGAAATGAGTCTATTCAGGACTCGAAATTTATTAATAACTGTAAGTATACAGCTTACTGGTCACCAGTTGACTCTTTTTTTTTACTGGTTTCTTTGGATCATTGAATCCTTAAGTTCTGTCAAGTATCCAAGCGATTATCTAACATTACATTATAGTACAGTACCTCGACCTGTTGTCACCAATGTTACTATAAAGATCCTATTGGTATGTCTTCCAAGACAGATTCTTGTACCAGGTGTAAAAGAGGTGTCAAAGCACCAGTGGTCTGCTCATCTTGTCCCCGTGCTTACTATCCTGCCTGTGCTCGAGCATCTGTAACTAGTTAACCATCGTCTCACTGCTGTCGGAAAAGTTTTCAACATCTCCTGTCCTCTGTGGAGCAGAACCCGCTCAATAGAGTAAACTGTGCTAAATCAACTGGCTCAGTCTCATCTCCAGCATCAAGTATCAACTCAGCTACTGTGTCTCCAACTATTTCAAATTCTCATACTAGAAGCCGGTTAAATGCTACTTCTAGTTTATTATTATCGCCAAGATCAGTTGATTCACCCTATCTGGACTTAGTTTTTCAACCTGAAATGTCTGAGCAAAGTGATACTGCCCAAGTCTCATCGAAATTAATTACTGATTGGGCCTCAAAATCATTAGATGAGAAATTAACCATTCTTTCAGAGCGGGTATTTGCACCGAGTAATGCTCTGTACATCTCTACTTTAAATATCGCTAGCAGGTTTGATCAGATAGAATCACAAATTAACAATCTAAGAGTTACGCAATCTAAATCCATTGAAATTATTGATATGGTTAAAAAGTCGCTGAATGAAAACTCCTCGGCTATCACTGATTCAAATACAAAGTTTGACGTACTCAAGAAAAGTACAGAGGCTGATACTAATGCTCTACGATCTGAGTCGAAACTCCTGAATGATGCTTCAGTTGCGGCTACTTCAGGATCACATGTTGCTGTTCCTCCTTCACTACCTCCTCCATCTTCAACTACTGCTGATGTTGTGATTTCTGGTATACCGGACTCTGTGGCAACAGTGTTGTCTCCTCTTCAAATTTCGATCAGAATGCTGAAAAAGTTGGATTTAGCTCTCCTAGAATTCGATATATTTAGTGTGCGTGAACTATTGAGAAATAGTAATAATGTTAATGTGAATGGAAATAAGCGTGTTTCTCACTCCTATGTACTTAGATTTAAATCTGACGTTGTTTCCAATCATGTAATTGAGAAAAAACGAAAAGTTCTTAAGATTTTTGATAAAGATCTCCACTAATGGTTGCCACTTGGGCTATGGAAAATGGTCTTGAATTGAATTTGAACAAAACCAAAGCTAGATTCTGGACTCCATATGCAAGTTACAGGCTCTGGAAAACGAACACCTACCTTTGATTGTAATAAATGGTGTGGCATTACCCTATGTTAAAATGGTCAAGTGTCTAGGTATGCATTTGATGTATGATCTGTCATGGAATGAAAACGTTACACAGACAGTGTGTAGGGTAAATAGAACCTTACATTCTCTGAAAACGCGTCGAAATATCTTTTCTACAGATGTCAGGAGGTTATTGGTCTCAGCAACTATCCTGCCATTAATCGATTATTGTGGGACAGTACTCATTGATACTACAGCTGACAATAATAACGAGTTACAGCGGGCATTAAATTATTCAATTAGGTTCATTTATAATTTGAGAAAAGATGAGCATCTTACTCCCTCCAGGTGCAAGCTTGGGTGGTTGTTAATCAGTGCTTGTAGGACTTATTCTTTAGCTTGCTGTTTTTATAAGTTACTTGAGGTGGGAAGACCTACCTATTTGCGTGAAGTTTTTGTCGATAGTACCTTGAGTCAACGCTCTCAGAGACGATCGGAACTTAGGAATGATGTAACATTTTTGATTCCTTTCTTCAAGTCTTCCTATTATGAATATTCTTTTGTTGTTGAGGCTGTTCGTCTCTGGGAGAGTCTACCTGCTACCTTGATTCAAGCCACTAGTCTTGAGGTATTTAAGTTGAGATTGTTTAGTTATCTGTTTGCCTCTGATGTATGAATCGTATATAGAAATGTATATTACTGAGTCACATTCCTATATAAACTGTTAGAATCAATAAACGCTCAAACACTCTTATGATTCCGGCATTGTTGTTATTCTAGTTGGATTGATTTGTACCTGTGTATTGTTATTTTCTGTACTGATAAACTGTTAAAATGTATAAAATGTACCTAAAACTTTGCTGTGCTACGTCTTAAGTAAAATATTATAGCGTTGTGTTATTTAGTCTAAAATTTATATTGTCACTTATATGCATTCCCGCTTTCATAAACTTTATGCTACATATAAAAAATGTGCTATTGTAAATCTTTTATTATTTACTGTATCTATTGTATTGCCAATCGGCATTAGTCTTGGCATTTGAATAAATATCATATCATATCATATGACAACGGTTACCATGGCAACTGTTACCATACCAACAGGTAAATTTTTACTGGTATTGATATATTATTGAAGATCAGTGGAGAAAAATATTTGGATAGGATTTACTCAAAATCCGTTCTTAGTGGGTGTCTAGGTCGGGAAAGAAATAACTACGTTAAATTTCAAGTCAATCGGACGTATAGTTTGGGACATCTTGTGATAATTGAGTGAGTGAGTAGTAATTCGCCTTTATATATATATATATATATATATATATATATATATATATATATATATATAGATTCGCTTTGATAATGCTGCAACTATGATAATGATTGATTAGATTGAAAAAAATGAACACTACAAATATTGTTGATCTTGTGCTGATGAAGAAAGTGCGTCTCTTACTCACTATTATGGCGCATTTTTTATTAAATTTACAAGCACCAAGTCTAAATGATAGAAATTTCAACGACTGATGCAAATTAATCTCTAATTTAATAAAATAATAAGATGTTTTTTACTGTCACTGCAACGAGTACATAGATATTCTCGTTTGTAGTTTCTTGAATTCAATGTTACTAGCTCTTCATTCTTAAACTGTCATTAGGATTGTTTAAATTCAAAAAAGTTGGTACTACAAACAATTTATGGTTCATTTTATGACTATAAAAATCAGTATCTTCTACAGTATATTAAAAAATATTCATTGGTCTTTTGGAAGTGTTTTCTGAAAAAAGACTGGTAGAATATTCATTTCCCTAATTTAGACGACTACTATAATCAATTTGCCTCGTAGAATTACAAACACATAATTTATGTATTTATTTAAATTCTCATTATATACGCATGGTGTAGAATTTGTTAAATAAATTATCTATGTTACGATCATAGACATTTCTCTTTTTCTGTATATATCTTTGTGCCAGTCTGTCTATAAAAACCCCGTTTTCGAGAATGTTTATTCGTTTTTATGAATCAACGTCTGGTTTACTGAAGTGGCTTAAGGTTTTAAATAGTAACATAATTGACATGAAAACATTAAAATACTTTAATATTTGAAAAATATGATAAAGTACTGTTTGAAGTACATAACTTTTCTATGTTTTATTCAACACTTATCTACCTACTTTATTTCTGCATTATATTCTAAACGTAATTGTGAAGTTGCTTGAATATTAGTATGAATTTATAATATACATCTTCATTTGGATTTTCGTCTGTCAATCATTCATTACATCAATCAATGATTCACATGTGATGCGAATACAAAGTAGATTCCATGAAATAACACAATATCACTGATTGTACTAGTAGATTAGTGATAATATTTTTTTTGTTGTAATTGAAAATAAATTCTCAATTCGAATGATCAGCTGAGTGGAACTTCGGTGGCCATCTTGGCACGGGGTCGATAACCAATCGACCAGACAATCGATAAATTCTCAAATTCTAGTCACTCAATTAACTAAAATCTCGTGTCAAGTTTGACCAGCGAAGTACTTGTCGTGTCATTCTTTTTCCTGTTTTTAAGACATTCAGACGTCATTCATAGTTATTCATCTAAATCTAATTCTTGTGAGACAATCTGTGAAGCTTGTGACATTAAAAGTAATATCAATGATTCATCTTGTCATTCTAAAACTTAATAGACAAATATGTCGAGACAATTCATAGTATTTTTAATCTATGAAACAATGTGAATTCTTTGTCTGTTCTCATTCACGTGTACACGCCATTCTAATTTTTTTTAGTTAAATCTATAAATTTTGAGTCAATCATTAGTTCAAGTGACATTCTGAATGGACAGAAACATTTAGTACTTCATTCAATAATTGAATCAAGTGTTAGTCTGAGACATTCAGAATTATTTCACCTGAAATAAATTACATTCACATCACATTGCTAGTTAGGCTAATGCCACGTGCACGATCATATACTTGTATGACTTGAAAAGCGTCTTGAGCTCGTGTGGGAGGTCAATGATACTGAACAGACCAAGTGAAGCTAATTTATAGACATTCATAAACTTTCAGTAATAACTCAGTGACAGACATTTACCAAGTATTCGTGAACTCAAACTTTTACTATTGTGTACCTGTTGATAGTTTTAAACAAACTCGTTATAAGTTTGTTAATCTAAAACTTGGCTACTATTTGCTCTGTTCTGGCACACTCATCCCTATCCTTAAACGGTTTGTCCCAATTTCATTTTTGAGAATTTCCAACATACAGGGTGATCTAAAATTATGATCACAAGGAAAACATGTAGAAACTAGAGAGAATTTAGAACAGATTAGCGTTCGCAAATTTTGTAAATTCGCAAAAATAGAGGAGTTATTAAATGATATAAACGACCAATTAGATAACGAAGATAACAAGACAGAGTTAGCCAGAGAGGGGAGACTTCATCGATGAAAAATGAATTACCGTGTATAAGATTGCAAAGTGACTAATATTACTCGGCAACAATTCTAGTTGATTTCTTAACCATAACAATAGCTAAACATTTAAGTGAGACAACTTCACATGTACAAGCTGTTATCCTTGTCTATTGAGCGCGAATAGACCGCACACGTAGAATGATACTTAGAATCAAAAATAATTCTACAGCTTTTTTTAATATTATTTGAAAATAATATTGGAAGACTTGGAAATGGAATTTCTTTAATATTTTAATTTTTTTAAGCAATAAATTACTATTTACTTATGGACAACTTTCTTTCAGACTTTCATCGATATTATTCTCGGTACTATTCTTGGTACTTTTCCCGGGACTTTTTCCGGGATTTTTCCCGGTACTATTCCCGGTACTTTTTCCGGGACTATTCCCATCTACTGGCGCATACAGTCCTTTTTTTCAATTTTTTTCTTCCTTTCGTAAACTCACATTGACTTATTGTTTCCTTTTTTTATTCACTTTTTTTTTCTCTTCTATTTAGATTGAGTCCTTTTTAAAATTTATTTGGTTAGCTTTTCTGTTTTTTTTCGATCGGTTTACACATTTACTTATAAGAAAAAAAAGGTGAGTGAGAATACGTAAGAAAAAGTTAAAGTAAATTAGTAAAAGAACGGAAAAAATCGAAAATTGGATAAGGAAGTAGATGAAAGAGAATCTTAATGAGTAAAAAAAATTTTCGATTTTTTCCGTTCTTCGTTTCCTTTTTAGTTTCTCATTTTTGAGCTAACCCTCTATATAACGTAGAATAAGTAGTCATAGAACAATATCTACGCGGTAATTGATCCCAGAAGGTATGTCCTTCCTCAGGATCCACACATGTTCCTGAATTTAAATTACATCTAAATCCAGACGGTAAATAAACTTGATTTGAATCCGTTTTTACTCGGGCTATTGCTGATCGTAAACTAATACGAACAGTTCCCATTACTACTACAGAATTCCATGTACCATATGGATCTGAGTATTGTGCACCTGAACAAGCTCCATTCTGAGTAGATGAGCCTGCTAAGGTGATACTTTTAACCGTAGTTGTATTTAACAGTAAACCATCTATTACTGCATTAGCGATTCGAAGCGTGTCATGATCGTGCGCTATTTGGCATGCTTTCCTTGACATGGAATGGACATAATCCATGTACGCGTTATCAACAACCGAAACATGGAAATGCATTCCACAATAATGAACAGTTCTACTTATTTCAACTTTACATTGTTTTACTTCAACGTGATCATATTCATTAATTTGCAGTAAGAAAAGGTTTACGTTAGTTATGTCTACGTGTTCATCTTCGACATTGCATTCTTCAATGTCTAATAAAGATATCGTTGTCATACTCAACGACTTGAAACCGCAATCATATCCAATAATTGCTTGAACCGCTCCAACTACAATTGACAATAGTAAAACTTGGAGTCTTTGAATTGTGACTGTGAAAATAAAATGAATGAACAAAAATTAATTTTGATAATCCGGATCCTTTTCCTTGGTTATTCGTTTTTTCGACTTTTTCAATTGTTCTTTAGCTTCGGATATTGTTATTTTTGATCTTTTCAATCTATCAGAATGAACTACTTTCGGTTTATTTCTTATTAGTATTTTAACATTCCCGTTTGGAAATATCTCTAAAACTTTAAACGGTCTATCATAATGATCACCTAGTTAACTTCCCAGTGGGAAGTTATTGTAATGGGTCCGATTTCGCAAATGGAAAATTTCGACATATCCCCACGTTTAAAGGCCTTTAGAGTCGAACGGTATGGTTTTTAAGATGATGTCCGTGTGTGCACATGTATGTATGTATGTTCGGATTCAATTTTCTTCTCGCGTATCTCGAGAACAAATGATGATATTGACATGGGACCAGTTCCATTTAACGCATAATTATGTAACTTAGACCTGATTAAATTTTGAGCAAAATCGGTGAAGCCGTTTTTTGTACCGAATGAAAAAATGTATAATTGTTATTATTATCACTTATATAGTTTCAAACTCATCGGGGGTGCAAGGGGCAAAGCCCCCTGAAATGAAAAAAAAAAAAAAT
Source organism: Chelonus formosanus (assembly GCA_028641665.1). Lineage (NCBI taxonomy): Eukaryota > Metazoa > Arthropoda > Insecta > Hymenoptera > Braconidae > Chelonus > Chelonus formosanus. The sequence goes on along the minus strand of CM054006.1, from coordinate 14,161,057 downwards.
TGTTTACATAAAGATAGGCCTGAGCACACTTTGTCTGTGCTTACACGACGAACTCCCTATTATTAATTATTGATAATAAATTCACATGGTTATGAACAATACGTCATATTTCGTCATAAATAACATTATTTTGTCGATAACATCCAAGTCCATGTGATGTACGCATAAGTTACTCGATAAATACAATTTTTGATTGTTTATAATAAATTCACATTGTAATAAACAATTTGTAATTATTAAGAGTCATAGTTCATTATTAATAATATTATTTATTTGTCAAAAGCATCCAAATCCATGTGATGTCTTGCACTTAGAAGTACTTTTTTTAAATAATTAATCTTGTCATTTTTTTTTTTTTTTAATCCTTTCCAATGGGAAGTTAGTCGTGTGGACCTTTCGGGTCGCACCTAGACCATTTTTTATTTGGTTTTGGACCTTTTTCTAGGAAAACATTACCTCCTATGTATAACTCTATAGGTTTCATGTCTTTATCATAATATTTCTTTGACGTTTCTTTTGAATCTACTAGATTTTCGTAAGCTAATTTACGTATATTCGTTGGTCTTTCTTCTCAATCTGTAATATAATTTTCATACGTTGGCAGACGATCTAAGTTATGCAACGTTTCGTTTGTCGGAACGCGCGCTATTTATCGGAAAACAAGTTCATAAGGTATGAATTTCGTACCTTTATGAACACTCGTATTATACGAAAACATGGCTAATTCTAACCACTCGTCCCATACGTCGTCTTTACGTGCGAATTGTTTCAAATATTCTCCCAACACATGGTGAGATCTTTCTAAAGAACCATTTGATTGTGGCCTAATTGCGGTTGTCTGCAACTTTTTAATTTTAAATCATTCTACTATCTTTTGCATAAAAGCACTGATAAAATTACGACATTGATCAGTCAATAAAACCTTTGGTGCCACAAACACACAAATAAATCTTTTAATAAATGCATCTGCAACCGAAATCGCTGCCATATTTTCAAGCGGAATCGCGACACTATATTTTGATAACTGATCCTGAATTGTTAATATATATTCTTTTTCTCGTGACGTAACTGGTAAAAGACCTACTATGTCCATTGCAATTTTTTCAAAAACTGTACCCGGAGTATCTGTAATAATCATCGGTTGTCTATTTTTGACACGAGTTAGTTTTTTCAATTGACAATCTAAACATTGCTGTATTCGACGTTGTACGTCACCTTTTGAATCTTCCCAATAATAATTATGTTTTCATCTATTATACGTTTTAGACACACCCTTATGACCACCAATAGGTGAAAAATGTGCTTCAGCAAAAATTTTATCACGTTCATCTGGAGGAACGTGCCTAATAGTTTCAAGACAAATAATTACTTTCATATTTTTATTTTAAAAACTTTCTTTAATCATTGTTAAAACGTCATCCCAAGGAATATTTTCTATATATTTTGAATAAGCAACTGAAACTGTGTTAATATTCTTTTCTTTGAACATAACTTTTATATTGACCAAACACCGTCCTATATGACTTTTTACTCGAATTATAGATTTTCCTTTCGATTCTCGAATTATACATGAATTATACATGCAAAATGAACTTTCCGATTAACTTTAAACGAATAAATACTCCCTATTCTAGGAGCTTTAATTAAAATCATTTTATTAATGTCATTTAATTTTTTAGAGCCCTCATCACAAGGATGTCTACTCTCATCAACAAAATAAACTAGGTTATCTTTTCTATACTCAAATAATTCTTTTGATAAAATAATATTTGACCTAATATTCTTAATTTTCTGTTCATCAACAGCTACATTCTCCAATGGATTATCCGATTCATTGTCTGATTCGACGTCAGACTCAGAGTCAGAATCATGAGAGTTTTCAGAACCAGTAAATCTCGTATCATCATCGCTAGAGATACCTTGAGTATTTACATTATCAGGTTCCTTAGAGTCTAACACCTTTTTCGATGGCCCATTCCCTTTTCTTGAGTATAGTTTCACCCGTGTTTACAACTGATTTACGCGGCCTACCCCTTTTCTTTTTGGAAATAACACTGCCGTTTTCTTTTTCTTTTAACAATTTTTCTAATGAATTAGCTAAATCGTTGACTTTATTGTTTATTTGCAATTCGAGATCGGAGTAATCTTTCTTTTCATTTCCTACTTTTGCCTGCGCACGAGTAGTAACATTTACAATTTCTACCGGATTTCGCGACAGCGCATCCGCGTTCAAATTAATTTTACCCGATTTATATTTCACGTCATAATCATTTTCTGCTAATTTTAAACGCCATTTAAGAACTCTTGCATTTGCTCCTTTTGCAGATTGAAACCAGATCAATGGTTTATGATCAGTAACTAATGTAAATTTATGCCCATAAATGTAAGGCCTAAAATTTTTAACAGCTTGGACAATAGCCAAAGTTTCCTTTTCATCTGTATCATATTTTAATTCAGCGCCTTTGAACGCTCTTGAATAATAAGCAATAGGTTTAACTTTACCGATTTCCCCCTGAGATAAAACTGCACCAACAGCAAGCATCTGTTGTAAATATAAATGGTTTTGAAAAATCTGGATATTGTAATACTTGAGCTTCACATAAAGCTTCCTTTAATATCTCGAAAGCACATTGTGCTTCTTGAGACCATTTAAAATTTCTATTCTTTTCTAATAAACGCGTCAATGGTTTTGCAATTTTTGAAAAATTCTTTATAAATCTTATATAATATCCAGTTAAACCAAGAAAAGCTCTAATATTTTTTTGCGTTTTCGGTATAGGGAAATTTTGGAATTTATTCGGTTTACCTGTCACAGGGTCAATGGCCTTGACCTTGGACTACGTTGACCTTGAGGTCACTCCCGACCCGTTGGTGCATGAATGGGGTGGGGGAAATGTTTCCTTTCAGCACGTACACGACAATAAAATGATGAATGTAGAGGAGTAGAATCATCATCATCATCATCATCATCATCATCATCATCATCATCATCATCATCATCATCATCATCATCATCATCATCATCATCATCATCATCATCATCATCATCATCATCATCATCATCATTAGGCCATAATTCGAATTCATGAAAATCACCAAAGTTTGAAACGACCAGAGGGCAGCACATACACGACAATGAAATCACGAATGGAAAGGAGTGGACGAAAAGGTGAAAGAAAGAAAACATCAACGTTTACGGTTCTACGAAATTTATTGCATCATTACGTGATACAGGAAAACATCGGGCGACGTTTCTAAAAAACTGTTCAATACGTTCCGTGTATGAAAAGGCACGTTTGAATAAAAAAGCAGCGATGTACTGCTTGTAGTGACGCTCAACAACGCCATATGACGGGATGTTATCGTGCAAGTACCGCCATAGGCGTTCAATATTTTGAGTGTGGGCCCATTTTATCGGGTCTACAAAATTAAGACGGTGGTTCACCGTAAGGTGATACCAGCCGTGTTGCCGAAGTCTATTGTATCCTGGCCACGAGTCTGACATGATGGTCGTCCCGGGGCGAATGTAGCGGTGAACGAGAGCGATGAGTGTACGGCCGGAGCGATTCGGTACCGTCACCATAAAACAACGCCTGCTAACGGTGTCAATCCCTCCGAACACCCAATTGCCCCCGAGCATCCTCCTCCTATTGTATTTTCGATGACCCCCGATCTTCGTTGCATCGATGTGAACGGTGGATCCAACACCTCCGATACGAGTGGTAGTACGTTGAACCCAATGTTGACAAATCTAGGTAAGAGTAAGAATCATGAGGGTAACTGGAGAACGTAGAACCGATGATAAAAAATGTAAATAAATACCTTCCGGCAGCGTGCTATCCATTTGACAGCAGCCTCCGAACCAATTCCTAAGTCCTCCTCAATCTGCTGTTGATGCGGAGGACGGTGGCTTAAAAATGACGCTACGAGGCGGCAAATTTTTTGGAGCGACAGGCGGGCATTGTGGAGCCATGTACCGCGGAACGCTGATACGGAGTATGCACACCATTCCCGGCGAGCTTTGCGGTGATAACGCCTGACTCTTCGCACAGTGTTGCACCGAAAACTCATATTTTGACGATCCATCTGCATAGCTGAGCCACATCTTGGGCATAACATTTCACTCCGCAAAACATGGTGATGAATTAAAAAGTCCAATAACACATCGTAATTATCTACAATCCGCGCAAACTGATACGACCTCATGTTTCTGTTAATAATACTTTCAAGAGACTGAATATAAGAGAAACTAACGTGTGTGGTATGACAAATTGCTGTGGAACTCGCCGATTGATAGCGTGTAAAATGTATAAGTTTGTTTACATTTTTTTAGAATAGCAGCAAATACGACAGGCAGTAATTTGGGTTCATGAGGATTACCAAATTGGTAATGGAACGACCAGAGATCGGCGGAAGGGGGGGGGGCTGTTTCGTGGGCAGAACCAACTAATCTGCTTTGCTAATGCTGAAAAATATCGTCAATCACATGTACAAAAATAACATGTTACGGAGAAATGCCTGTCGTCATATCTAAGAAATAACAAACTTTAACATAAAAAAAAAAATGTGAAGGAGGCATTTCCGCACCATATGTCCGTGGACAAAGTTGTTCAAAAAGACCTCAAAAATAACATATTTCAAGGTCAAGGTCATTGACCCTGTGACAAGTAATCCGAATAATTACCGAAATTTTTTACTGCATCTAATTTTGATGGATCAGGTTTCAACCCTCCCTTACTAATGATATGACCTAGATAATTTACTTCACTACGTAAAAATTCACATTTATCTGGTTGCAATTGCAAATTAGCTTTTCGTAAACGTTGCATTAAATCATCAATTCTTTTTTCATGCTCATCTGAATTTTTCGCGAAAAATACGATATCGTCTAAATAAACAAGCATCGATATACCTTGCAACCCAGTCAAAACCGTATTCATTAACCTTTAGAACGTCGCTGGTGCATTTTTTTGACCGAACGGCATACTTTTAAACTCCCAATGTCCTTGTGGGGTTGAAAACGCCGTCTTATGGCTATCTTTTGGATCCATCTCAATTTGATGATATCCAGAAGCCAAATCAAATACAGAAAAATACATTGATCCTCCGAATTGATCAAGAATATCCGTAATATTTGGTAAAGGATAAGCGTCAGTAATTGTTCTTTCGTTTAATTCTCTATAATCTATAACGACTCGCCATCTTTTATTACCATGCGAATCTGGTTTCTTAGGCACGATCCAAATTGGACTATTATAAGGAGACCCAGAAGGCCCAATAATGCCTGTATCGAGTTCTTCTTTAATGTGCCTTTCAATTTCTGTTTTCAAAAACTGAGGTGTACGATATTGTTTTACTGTTATAGGAATATCTGAGGTAGTTGGTACTTTATGATTATATACATCAGTAGAACCCAATGGTTCGCCTGGAATATTAAACCGATCTGCATATTTTCTTAAAATTTTTTCACCATAGTTTCTCTCTTTTTCGCTAAAGTGGCCTAATCTTAACAACTTTATAATTTTCTTAAACCGTTTATCATTTTCAAAAGTCTCAACAATTGACAAAATTTTTCTTGTATTTGAATTATTAACATTTAGTTTATTAAAATCTGGATGACTTTTAATTTTATAATTTTTATTTAAATATTCTTCTTGATCAATTTGTGGATCATGTATACTTTCTACTGACTGTATAGATGAAGTAGGAATTTTCAATCCCACTTCGCTCTCAGTCGTATTGAATTCCTGCATATAGGCACGACCATTATTAACACGTACTAAACAATTGCCTAAAAATATGCCCTTACACGCTTTCAATCTCGGAACATAACCTTCGACAATATCTTTATTTTTAACTTTTACGAAAAAGGTCGATTCACTACGAGGGAGAATGTACATCACTTCATCCTCGACTCTATTAGCTTTTTCAAACGGATATTTAAAATCATCTATTTTCATTACTTTATTTTTATAATCAATTTTTACCCCGTGAGTTGCGAAAAATCGAGATCCTACAAGACCTGCATGCGGAATACCTGAAGTATCAGGAATCACATGACATACAGTCTCTTTATGAAACAATTTTATTGTTACACATCCGAGTGTCTTTATAGGTACATTTGCAATACCATATAATTCAACAATTTCATTTTTATCAATCGTCGTGGGATCATTTACATAGCTATACTTAAGTAAGTTCGGCGAAGCTCCTGAATCTATCATCATAATGACATCTTTATTTTTATTCGTTTTTCCCACAACATTATACGGTAGATCGTCTAAATTTTCTAATTTCACGCTCATGAGTAGTACTCGCTTTCCGTTTCTTCCTCGAAAGTCAATGTCACCGACGCTTTTGAAGTGTCTCTGACCCCGCGCCCATCTGGCGAGACACGTTCGAGTTTTCCTGTTCGTCATATTTTTTAGCTTCAAGACAGAAACAGCTGGAAAGGCCATGACCTGATTTTTTACAGAATTTACAAGATTTGTTTTGATTACTTTCATTGAATGATTAATTAATCGACACGTTTTAGCAATATGACCATTTTTTCCACAAATTTGACATTTTTCATTTGATGAAACTCTATTTGGATTTTTAAAACAAATTTTAGTAGTATGTCCAGTTTTACCACAAAGCTGACAATTTTCTTTTGAATTATTATCTTTCTCTCGACAATTTTTCTTTATATGACCGGGCTTATTACATGAATGGCAAACAACTTTTGTCTTTACTTGATTATTATTATCTGGATTTTTGTCTTGATCATTATTTTGTCTATTAGTTACAAATTTAATGGGTTTACTTTTATCTTCATTTTTATTTTCTTTAGTTTTCGTACTATTTGGGTCTTTACGAATTTCTTTTCGCGCAATTAATCGTCTCTCTATCTCTATTGCTTTTTCGAAAGTCTCAGTGACATTGTCACATCGAGAGATTCGTTGATCTATTTCATTTCTTAAATTTTGAACAAAACATTAAGCTATGGCTTTATCAGTATTGTCTTTGTTAATTTAAATTTCATTTGCAGTTGCAGTTGGATTATTTGATTTATAACATTTTACAATTGCTTTCGCTTTTTTCCGTAATTTATTAACAAAGACTACTACTAGTTCATCATCTTTCTGAAACATTCTTCCTAGTTCATCTTGCAACTGAAAGAGTGTTTTAGAAGGAGCATAAACTTTGTTGAGATCTCTTATGAGTTCATTCACAGTATTATATGTTATTTTATTTAAAGCATCTTTGACTGAAGAAGATGATTTACTACCAAAAATTAATTTAGTGAGATTTGATTTAACTTGATCTGGCAACATGCATTTTGCTTCTTCACAGCAGTTTGAAAAATCAATTAATTCTTCTAGTTTGCCCGTAAATGTAGGAATGCATATTAACGTGTCTTTAAGAGATATATTTTGATTGTCAGACATTTTCCTTTGGTCCGTCCTATTTATATCTAAATTTACCGTTTCCACGCGAGCTTGAGTTTAATTTATTGTTTCATCACTAATATCACTCTCGTCAGATGTAACGAGTTCACTTGGTTCTAAGGATCTTGTTAATTCATCGATACCCAAATCAACAAATTTAAAATTTTCAGATCTAGTAGGCGGAGCTGAACCTTCAGTATATAATGGGTCACCGGTGCTTCTCAACGAATAACCTTTTTTATTATTATCAGATGATCCAGAATTATCAGACATTTAAACTATTTCTCAATAGAAGATTATTGCAATCCCGAACGAGCCCCCAAAAATAGTTATGTAATTTTGCTCTTTAAAGGTGTCAATATGAGATACATAAGCTTAACCTTAGAGACTTTAAGTTCTTTTATTTAGTCCTAGCCTTTCGACCAATAGACAGGGATGAGAAGATATTTAAAAGAGAAAGTAAAAATGTGTGATTTATATAAAACAATAACAAAGTTTATGAAATAAAAATTATTGAAAGAATTCAATTAAAACGTTACCAACAGATGATTTCCTTTGCTCAGGTAAAAATGTATTAAAATTAATTGGTCCTCCGTTGATGATTCAGTCAGCGTAATATTCTCGTTTTAACTCGCGAATTTATTTAAATATTCGTTGTTAACAATTTTAAAAATTATATTGGCTTCACATAAAAATTCACTAACTTCAACAAAATTATTGATACAAGACAAAATAAGACTTACAATATTCGAGCGATATTTCACGATGATCTGATCTCGATCTTGCTTTCTCGATAACTCACTGATGCATCAATTTTCACGTATTCATTTAGCCGGGGATGACATTATCAGAAGTCCCTTGCTTCAGGCGTGCACAAGTCCCTTCACATCCTCTTTCCTTTTTTGGAAAGCTAATGCTCTTCTTTCGTCACACACTTCTTTTTAAACTTTTATTGCTTTTTCTCCACGTGGGTTTTCCAAAGCATTAAAATGTCTAAAAGATGATTTCCTCAAAAATTCTCCGAAATCTTTTCTATTTTAACGAAATTAAAAAAAAACTTAAGTAATAATCGTTAACCTCAATCATTGAGTTTCATTTTTAACCTTCTTTAAAAATATATGTATATATTAAATAATTATAGAAAATAATTGAAATACACTCAGACATTACATACATTATTTATATATCATGGATTTACATTTACAGAGAAAAGAATTATCTAACAATTACCCTGCTGTACGGTATTATTGTGGTACACTGTACAATAAAAAGTAAACTGTATGTTACGAGCTAGCAAAATTTACCCTGACAAGCGGTATTATTTTTCCTGATGTCTTGTATTGATCCTTGCTTTAGAAGATAGATTTTACTATCCTTTAGAGTTAATAAAAGCAGACTATTCAGAAGAGTCGGCCAGTCAGTGATCAACAGAATATCCGCTCGTTAATATGAAATAATGATCGTTGGTCGGTAGAATGATCGGGCGTCAAAATAGCAAAAAGATCATGGGTCGCTTAAATAGTTGGTCGTCAACATACAAGAATAGGTGTCGGTCGTTGTAATGATTGGTCACCGATGTAATAAAAAAATTGCTGATCGTTGAAAGGGTTGGTATTCAATTCGGGACGAATCTAAACAGTCATTGATGAGGATGATACATAAAATATTTGCCCTCAATCGAAAAAAAATGAGTATAGAAGCAAAACTTATCATTATTTAGACTATATCAATTACATTCTCTCAATGTATACAATAAAAAGAAGCATTTATTTTTGGTTGTTGAAAAGGGACCTGGACATATATATGTATAGCACTATCATGGTCAGTCATACACTATGTCGGTATGAAGTGCCGGAAATTTTTTGTAATAAAATGAAATATCTGATCATAGCGCTCATCAGTTTGATTGGCCATCAATATCCAGAATAGTGGAAACAACTATCATCGGAAGTAAAAAATTGCATATTAAATATATATCATAAGAATAAAAAAAACGGTCATAACATATAACATTAACTTAAGGCAAAAATACGCATAGTTTCGTATAGTCCTTCAAAGTTAGTGATATGAACAATTTTTTAAATATTTTTCGTTGTGCGTCTCAAAAAACATGTCGTCTGTCTTCTGATGATTAGTAAAACTATATGTGTTTATTGAAAATTCTCAAAAATGAGCTGAACCTAAGCGTTTAAGGATAGGGATGAGTGTGCCGGGTCAGAGCAAACTGGTAGACAGGTTTTAAGTAACAAATTATAACAAGTTTATTTTAACACTATCAACGGGTACGCAAGAAGTACAGATTTGAATTCACGAATATGTTTTGAATGTCTTTCACTAATTCAACACTGTGAGTTTTATGAATGTCTAATTTATATCTTGACTTGGTGTGTTCGATATTATTGAACGTTCACACGAGCTCAACATGCTTCACAAGTCAAGTTGAATGGTGAATGTGCACAAGGCGTTAGCCTAACGAGCAATGCAAAAATGAATGGAATTTATTTCAGGTGAAATAAAGTGAATGTCCAAAAAATAATGTGATGTTTAAGTTAAGAATGACTCACTGAATACTTCTGTCGATTTAGAAACACACGATAACTAAAGATTGACTCAAAAGTAGTAGATTTTTGTGAAAATGAATGGAATGGCGTTTTGACATGAAAGAGAACAGAAAAAGAATGGTGACAGGAACTTCAGTAGTCAAAATGGCCACTGAAAATTAGTCAAATGAGTGACTAGAATGAGAATTATTGATTATTTGGTCAATTAGTTATCGACCTGGTGCCAAGATGGCCGCCGAAGTTCCTATCAGCTGTCAGTTTGAATTGACAATTGATGAATTCTCAACAGTGTTATAAGTCCAGTAGCCGTAAGTTTAGGCCCTATGTTATCGTAGACTACTCATAGAATAGAGTTAAAAATTTTTTGATTGCAGATTCTTGTAGAGGGTGATGAGGAGAGCATTTGAGCAAAATGTTAATGCTGGGAAACAATAATTACTATTATTTATCAAGCGTCAATGTTTGACAAATTGCGTTTTTCCGCCTTTCACCGCTTACGTAGCGAAAACGGCATGTTTTTTTAGACGCACAACAAAAAATATTCAAAAAATCGTTCATTCAACTAACTTTGAAGGACTATACGAAACTATGCGTATTTTTGCCTTAAGAGAATGTTATAAGTTATGACCGTTTTTTTTCATTCTTATGATATATATTCAATATGCAATTTTTTCCTTCCGATGATATTTGTTTCCACCATTCTGGATATTGATGGCCAATCAAACTGATGAGTGCTATTATCAAATATTTCATTTTATTCTAAAAAAGTTCCGGCACTTCATACCGACATGGTATATGACTGACCATGAAACTGCTATATTTAATAATGTAAAGAAAACATATCTCACTATTATTTGTCATCATCGTTATTTTGATTATGCCGAGTTTTGTCAATAACTCATGAAAGAATTGATCGTATTGCTTATAATGAATTCAAGAGTGTACATAACTTACAATTAATGCAAGTATAAAATCAATGTAAACATAATGGAAACGAATTTTTTTCTTCTGTTGCAGGCACTTATGAAAAATGCAAGGGAATTAGGAATAATTAGTAGGGAAAAAAACCATGATTATCCAGAACAATTCATAATTCATTAGATATTTTTATTATTCATACAGATATCTTCTTTACAAAATTATTTTGATTCTGTAATTCTCCCCTCTTATGTGAGTAAGCTCCTTCTACTTCTCCTATCGAAAAGAAAATTTAACTCCACTACGAGTAAGAATTAGGCAGTATCATCACACATACCCTATAAAACTAATGAATAATTGATTCACGTTCGGAAAATAATATGTATAATATAATGTTTATGTATAATACAATGTAAAAATCAATTTGTAAAGATAAGAATAAAAATGGAGTAAAAAGTACATAATTACGTTTAATAAATTAAAAATTTAATCTGTATATTAAAATGAAAATCACTTTTATCTAAAATTTTACGTATCATTTTAAATATTTCATTTTTTCACAACTATGAACAATAATGGCACACACGGATTAAGCCTACATTTTGAATACTGTATTCATTGCGTATAATAATGAATATACTGTTAGACAATTATTGTGGCACTAGTTAGCAATTAAATTATGAAAAAATAATTCGAAATATAACAATTTAAATGATAGAAGGTTAATTTCAAATGATTATTGATACGGTTATGGTTTCACTGACCACGTTTCCTACGTACATTAGTTGGTCAATGCTATTGAAAAATTCCAACATTATGCACTACATGCGGTTAAATTTTGTACTAGTCTATATTCTTACTTTCGGTAAACCCATTCTCAACACTCAAGCTTATATTAATTATGCCATTTTTGATATTTATACTTTTAATTCTTTTAATTCGAAACTACCAACTTAACAACAAAAAATTCCTGACCCGGTTTTTGGCAGAATGTCGCTGATCCTTTCGTAGCATATATAATTCAAATGTATAAATTCATCAGTGAAAATGTAATATGAATATGTATGCCTAACGCATAGTTTGAGGACTCATTATAGTTCTAACACATACTTTGGAGACAGAATCAAAGTGTTCATGAGTCGAATGCGTAGTTCGGAGACATAACCGAAAACTTACTCTATAGCAAACTTTGAAACTTTTCAGGCACAAAGAGGCTTTGAATAAAACTCAACAGATGACCCTTTAAAATTAATTAAGTGGAAATTATATATACAAAAAGAACTTCAAACTAGACGTAATATAAAAATCCTGTACATAGAGGGAAACGTCGGACCAAGTACCGTAAATAACCTCTAAATTCTGCAGAATTGAGTTCTATATCAAAAAAACTTTAAGCTACACATAAAAAAGATGTTCCACAAAATTTATAAAGGAAACACATGAACTTATTAAAAGAGACTGTCTCCAAAGTACACACAAACCTTATCATAGCATTTCCTTGGGTTAAATCAAGTGCATATTTCGGGAACTCTTATGAATCTGTACATCAATTTTGTCTATACAATCAATCTTTCTACTGAATCGATATTTTGGGAGACTTTCCCCAAAGTATACATTAGATCTAATCATAGCATTTACTTTTTTTTCAATTAAGTGCATATTTTGAGAACCCTCCTTAATCTCATCTATACATTGATTTAGTCCATACAATTACTCCTTCCTCACTGCTGTGTTTCGGTGGGCATAGCTTCGTGCCCTGACGCGTGAAATACTCACGCATCTAGGCAACACGCATCGAGTAATTCCCACCAATGGTTTCAAGTTTATACATTTATTTAAAGTCATCCAAACTCGAGCTGAACATTGAGATTCGTACCTCCTCGGATAGTGTTGTGATGGGTAAAATACTCGCAACAATTTTTTGAATTGCATTTTTTTTTTATTTAATATAGAGAAAAATGGCTTCTCAATTGGTTGTACACAGCAAAAAATGAAATTTTATGCACTATAAATTTTAGTGTCTTATTTTGAAACATTAAAATTTAAAGTGATGAAGAAACTTAAAGCCTTAAATTATCTTTCCATTTGAGATTTTGATAGTCTAGAAGTTAAAAAATCATTGTGCATAAAATACTTGTAGCGACAACGAGAAAGGGTTATTATTTATACTAACAGGAGAGTGTCGACCTTGGGAATCACAGATTTCCATCACATTTATATATATTGCAGGGCAGGATCCCCTCAATAAATCTCAATAGCGACAAGACGCCATTCGTTTTTATTATTGAGAAATTTCTACTCAAAGTTCTATATGTAACTTAAGTAGAAGGAACTTTCTACCAGTTGCAACAATAGTTTCGTGGCGTAGTGGTAACCTTTTTACTTACTGAGCGACCGGACGGCTGTTCGAGACGCGGTTAATTGTTTTTTTTTTTTTTATCTATAAGTTATCCAATATAGAAAAAAATAATCCATAATTCAAAATTAATGAATGATTTGTAATTAATGATTCTATAAATTATTATTTTTTTTTTTTTAATTTAGGAAAAAATTACAAAAATAGGATTTGTAATAATTGTAATAACAAAGTAATTGATATTATTAAAAATAATTTGTTATTCGGAGTTATTTCTATATTAAAAAATTTATAAAAAAAAAAAAAAAACTCAAGTAGCATTCGAACAGCCATACGGCCACTCAGTAAGCAAGAGCGTTACCACTATGCTACGAAACCATTGCTACAACTGGTCAAAAGGTTTCTCCTACTTATGTTACATATAGAACTTGGAGTTGAAATTTCTCAATAATAAAAACGAATGGCGTCTTGCCACTTTAGTGATTTATTAAGGGGATCCTGCCCTGCTATATATATAAATGTGATGGATATCTGTGATTTCTACGGTTGACACTGCCCTATTAGTATAAACAATAACCCTTTCTCACTGTCACTGTAAGTATTTTGAGCACAATGATTTTTTAATCATTGACTAGTCAACGAATAAGGTTCTTATTATTTTCATCCGTCCAGTCATTTCATTAAGAAATAAAGTAAAAAATCTCAAATCGTCTCTGCTTGATTTTTCTAATACTATTCATCAGATGGCATGACAAACTGTTCCACACAGCAAATAAAATTTTACTAGAATTCTAGTGACGTTTTCTAGAATAAGTTTACTTCATTAGTGATAAAGCTCTGATTTTTTTTTTCTGTGTGAGCAAAGAAATCTGTCGATAGCATTTCAATTGATGTCATAATTCTTTTAATAATTTTGATTGAATAAACGTTGTTATTGTTTTATATAAATTACACATTTTTACCTTCTCTATCGAAGATCCCCTCATCCCTGTCTATTCGTCGAATGGCTAGGGCTAAAAAGAGGCATTTAAAGTCTCTAAGGTTAACTATATGTATCTTATATTGACACCTTTAAAGAGCGAAATTACATAACACCCTAATTAAATATTAATCACAATTAATTATTTAAATAATTTCTATCATAACAGTTTTGAAATGTCTTCATATTTTGATTCATAAAACTAAAGTGTGACTTAAAGGACATTCTCGGTTGTGGCTAGAAGGTAGCAACATCCCTCCTTCTATATTCTTAAGTTGAATAAAAAATTTGATTGGTTGAAGTAAAATCAATCATAACTTTTTTAAATTTTTTTTAAATTGCAATCAATTATTTTCGCGAAAAATGCTTCTGGCAACGTTTCATATTTCTTAAAAATACGAAATAACATTGGAAACATTGATAAACTCGATAAAAAATCAGTACATATTTTTAAGAAATGATTCTTAGAATTATTAATAATTATTAGGAACAAATGTTGAATCAGTTTCTTAATTTATATTTTAAATAAAAAATGCATAGGCACGTAGCGCCACATGACGTGACACCTTCACACTCGGATGATTGTCACATGAGAACTATGTTGACAGAATGTCGCCACGATTTTAAATTTGAATTTATTATGTTATTATTTTCCTTTTTATTTTGGAAGTAAAATTCAATAAACTTTTTCTTGTTTTTAAATTTTTTTTTTTTTCATATAATTCAAGGCATGTTTGTGAAAATTTATTGAATATTGTATATATAATTATAAATATTTGATACCTTTTTTCAGATTATTTAATTTTTTTTTTTGTACATTTCGTTGTATGTATTTTATTATTATTTTATTCCCAAATTATTATTTCTATTTCCTTAAACTTATATTTATTATTATATTCTAAGATAAAATAATCAGAATCATTTTTGTTTGAATTATAATAATGGACAAATTACCTTTTATTAATAAACTAATGTGATACTCATTTCTCCACATGTTTTTAAATATTATATTATTGATAGTCTCACTAAGACGCTTTCATCCTTCCATGCTCTTAAAAATTTTTCGTGAATTAAAAATCCAGAAATGCATTTATAACATTCCCCAGAGTATCGTATATTTGATATTTTTTAGCACATTCATCGCACTGTCCATTTAGTGTATTGGTGATAATATAAAAGTCTTTATAAACTTTGAAATTGAGTCCTCAGATACAATTTAAGAGTAACGATTGGTAAACAAAAGTTTATCACTCCAATTGTCCATAATTTGAACGAAAATTCTCACAACTTTTTTTCTTAATTTCACACACGCATAATCCATAAGCTCTTCGAATACTTTGGGTTGTTCTCATATATTAATCCCTCGAACAGCATTCGAACTAACTTCATCACAGTCTAAATGATCAAGACAAACGAGATCTATCTATGAAAATCCCGAAATACCTAGTATCTCTCTTTATATATATGTATATATATAATATTTTAAAATATCAGATCAAGACAATTTATATTAAAAAGGAAAGTTTATTGAAATGACAGATTCAAAATACAAAATCTAATATAACGTCTAATCTGTGCTAGTCTCAGTCACGAACGAGAGATAAACAAACTCTCCCCTCGTTGCTATAAACATTCTAATCGTCAAGCAATCGTCGTTAACTAATAAACTGTCGTTTGTGAATCCATCAATAGATAGACACACACGCATATTTTACACTTCTCCCGATCTTCTAAAAATTGCCTCCTGGCTGCCTGCATAAAAATAAATAAAACAAATTATTCTGGAGGGGAAAATCCTGCGGCGGGTAAAAACCTCCAAAACAGGCCAAAATAATCTAAGCTAACTAAAAACGTGACTCTATACAATTAAAATATCTTAAAAACTAAGAGTCCGTCAGTCAAAATTTTAAAATGATTAATTCTTCTTTTCCTTCCTCCTTTTCCATTCAAAAGAATCCAGAAATGAAATTAATATCCATAAGAGTTAGAAATGCCAAGAATCTGGGAGGTCATATCAAGGGAGATCTAAACAGATTTTTAAAAATTACTGCAGCATCAAAGTAATTGATAATTTTTTCAATTGAATTCATATTGCTTTTTATTTAATTGAATGGTCTCACTTCTTGGAGTATATTTCTCGCAATTATATTATTATTATCATTTTATATTTTTTTTTTATAATATTATTTAAATTTTATATTTTTATTTTTTATTAATTAAATATTAATTTTAATTATATTTATTTATATTATTTGTAATATTAATTAAAAATATATTATAAATTATTTTTATAATTTTTTAAAATAATATTAATTAATAAATAAATATATATTTATTTATAATAAATAATTTTTTTAAATTATATTATCATATAATTATATTTAAAAATAATTTATTTTATATTTATATTTATATTCTTTATATATTTTTTTAACTTTTTATATTTATATATATTATTTTATACCTAATAATTTTCATTTATTATTTTTAATTATTTATTAAAATTTATATTACTTATTATTTTATTTTTTATATATTTTTTCATTTTTAAATTTAATTTAAAAATATATATAAATAATAAATTATTTATATTTTATAAATTCATTTTTTTTATTATTATATTTATAATTATTATTTTTTATTAATATTAAAATTTTTTTTTTATATATTATAATTTTTCTTTTATATTAAATTATATATTTGTATATTTTATATATATAAAAAAATAATAATTATTATTATTATAAATTTTAATATATTTTTTTTTATGTTTTTTTTTATTTTTTTTAAATACTATTTTTTACTAATTTAATTTTATATTTTTTTTATTTTTCTTTTTTTTAATTCTTTTTTTTTATTTATTATATATTTAAATTATTTTTTTTCTTTTTTTTTTTATTTTTTATTTTTATTTTATATTTTGTTTTTCTTTTTTTTATATTTTTTTGTAATTTTTCTTTTTATTTAATTATTTTTGTATAATATATAAACTATATATTTTATTAATAATATATTTATAAATATATATTTATTTTCTAATATTTTTTTTTTTTTTTTCTTTAATTTTTATTTTATTTTAATTTTTATATATTTAATTATTTAATTCTATAATATTTATAAAAATAATTATTATATTAAATATATACATAATATAAATTATTAATAAATTTTTATTATTTATTAATTTATATAATTTATAAAAAAAAAATAAAAATATTAATTTAATCAAAATTATATTTCTTTTTAATAGTTTTTCCTACACGTAATTTTTTTTTTTACTCGAATAAAATGAGTCGATTTTTTTCGTTAATAATCATTTCATTCCATATAGACAATTATGAACGGGATCTTTTCGACACTTTTCAGTAGTTCCAACTCGTAGTTATTTTTTTTTTTTTCACTAGAATAAAGTTGCAAACCGTGTAAAATGTCTAGGAACCTATTTTCTTCTGTAAATAAGAATTGAATTAGTTACAAACAATAGAAAACGGGATCTATTCAACGTATTGGAGTTTTCTTGACGTAAAAATTTCTCTTTCAGTCGAATAAAGTTACAAACTAAGTAATTTATCAAAGTAAGTTTAGATACGCTGATTGTACTTTCTGAACATCAATTTTTTAAATTATTCGTGCATTTAACATAACTTACATACGTTGATATAATTCAAGTCGAAAAATTTCACCTGTTTTACGACTCTTTTCTGAAGACTGAATTTGTCCTAAGAAGACTACTGTTTCATTACTGATACCATAAAATAATCAAGTTTATTTTTCTTCGTGATATTCAATAATAGGCAGAATAACAGATCTTTTTTTTGTTTGTTTTTGTCCTTCGAACTGACAAATTACGGTTGAATAAGTCCATGAGTAATACATTTATTTATTATGTACAAAAGCATCTATTGAATATAAAACAACATTCTACAGAAAATTATTAAATAATTTAAATAATGAAATAAAACAAAAAATAGCAGTAGCCAATACTAATAACGGAATTATCATAAAAATGATCACCGTTATTCGCTTGTGTGTTCCATTGTATAGCCTTTCGCAAAATTTTTATGAATTGAACTCATGATTTTTGTTCACTTTTAATGTTTCTTCCACTTGTTTGTTTCATCTCGAATCGAACTTGCGGCCCTTAGAATCCTAAGTCTAGCACGTTGCCACTAGGCCATTTAAACTTTGAGAATAATGATGTTACATTTTATTCTTAAGTTACACATTTGACTGTATATATGATAAGAAGAAGATAATGAGACTGAATTAAAACAAGCGGAGAAAAACAGAGGAAGATGAGGACAAAAATAGATGAACTGAAGTTTGAAGGAGAGGAACAGAATTAGATCCACAATTGAGGAAGAAATCCAACTAATTTCAGAGTAAAACTAGTAAAATCATCAATTTTAGACATAGAACAGACTAAATTTTTCGACTCGGGAATGGCTAATTTGTTGATCAAATTTTTTTATATTTTTTTACTTCACCCTCTCTTCCTCTACATTACATGGACAAAGTGCAGGAATTCGGTAGTACTTCATAAAATTTTGGTGTCTGTCTGTCCGGGGTAACCTCTGAAACCGCTAATCCGATTTCAACCAAACTTCGCGAACACCTAGAGAGCATCATTGGAAAGGTTATAACGATTTTTTGTTCATAAAAATTGTTTATAACAGTAGGATTTGTTATGAACAATTAAAAACGGGATCTATTCAACATATTTGAGTTTTTCCAACGTGAAATTTTTTATTTTACTAGAATAAAGTTACAAACCATGTAAAATGTCTAGGAACCTATTTCTTTCGTTAAGAAATACAACATTTTTATAGAGGTTATTAAAAAGACCTTGGCGATGAGGAAGCGTGTGAAATGGATATAAGATTACACGATGAAATTAGATTTTTTGAAGTGAAACTTTTCTATGCACGCTTGACTTGGGGAGTGAACTGGCGAGCGCGTGACGTAAGCGTTACGAAAAGTGTGATCAGGCAAGGCGAACGGAAATTGGGTGGGGGATATAATCAAGAGACAGCAGTGCGCGCGCACATTTTCTTTCTCTTCTTCTCTCATAGCCAAATACGTTCCGTATATCTCAGCACACTGCAGGCCTATCAGTATCACAGTGTAGAAGCAAAAGGGAGCAGTGCGCGCACACATTTTCTTTCTCTCTTTCTCTTATAGCAAGTAAATGAAATATGTATATATTTCAGTCAGTAGTTCGTTTGTGAGTTTACTAGCTTTACGCAAACGCTGATTCTTTGGCTATTTTTCGTATTTCTATCACGTTTTGAATAATTTTATGAATTAATATTTCATTCAATACATTTAATATTTTACGTTTAAAGTGAATAAAATCGTTAATTCATTTTTAAGTTCATGTCATCATGTGTTGCAACTAATTATAACAGGAGATTTCAATATTCATTTCGCATCATAAGATGGACAACTCTTGGTAAACTTTCTACAAGATAAATTAGAACTACAAATAGATAATAATGAGCCAACTACAAGACATGGAACAACAATCGATGCAGTTTTTTCTAGATATCTGTCTAATTTTAATTCGAAAATATATGTATCTTATTTCTCATACTATAAGCCTATTGTCTCGGTTTTACAATTAACCGCAGTAATTACTGATGTATTCAATAGTGGAAATGATGCATAGAAAGGGATCTATGCAAATATATTAATCTAGCAATGAAAACATGAAATAGACTTAAATATTCGTAGAATATTAATATATGTATACTTGTATGTATCGTACACCCACATATATGTATATATGTATGTATAAAAAAAAAAATTGGCCGTGACTGGGATTGGACCCTGCCTGGCAAAATTAAAGTCTAGTGTTCTGACCACGGCGCCAACATACATTCATTAAAAACTTCTATGTTTATAAATGATGAACTGGAGGCTTGGGGACAGAGGGTAGGGATATAGCTTGCCGGCGAAGTGTCGGGACTCGCCGCGGATTGTTTCAACTATTTTTTAATGTTTATTATGACAAATTGTTTAAAAAAATCGTACAACTAATGTAGCTAATGTAGAGATGCGTTTCTCTACACATTTCAATTTTTTATTACTCTTCCGTTATTGATTCAAAGAATAATTATTGAAAAAAAATTAAAATTGACATTTAAAATTAATTTTAGCAAGCTAAAATTGCAATTATATGAAATTTTAACAAAAAAGAAAAGGAAAAAAATCTTGTCGTAACTGGGTTTGAACCCGGCTCGGCAAAATAAAAATCGAGTGCTCTAATTACAGAGCTAGCAAATAAACGTTTAAGATGTTTTCATTTATAAATCATAATATAGACTACTCTGTGCTCTGTCTTTCTCGGAACAGCTGATTTATAACTTTTTTAATTTCTTGGTGCTCTGAGGCTCGCTTTTTGCAAGGCATCTCTGAAAATTATCATTTTTCTAACGATTTCGCTATTACCTACTCAACATTGGTTGACGTTGAGCTTTCGCCATCTACCGCACAAAGGGAGGGCGCAAAGTCAACTTCGGAATTTTTTTTTTGTACAGCCCAGCCTTAAGGCTGGGCTGAAGCCAGAAAACTGTCTTATTCCC